>JAVTVX010000016.1:14368700-16768700 GCA_033439265.1 Dillenia suffruticosa | reverse complement strand
TGGCCATTTATATGTAATGACAGGGGGAGCTGGTATTTCCACATGAAAGAAGGGTCTAAAGCTACCAAATTCTAAGCTCTGGGCTTATTAACCACTCATGGTTGGCTCTAATTAAAAAAAAAAAATACTCGATTTTCTTGTTAACAAATTTTAAATTTAAATATTTTTTATATTATGAAAAAAAAAGAAGCAAAATTACAGTGTTGTATTTGATAAAATCCTAGTTATACTGTTAAACACGTAAACAACAATCTTGACTAATCCCAAAAAAACTATTTTTTGATTAATATGATTAGATTTCCTTAACAGAAAATGGTTTAGAAACGTCATTTGTATAGCGTTAATGTAGCACTCATATTGTTGATGCAGCAAGTCAGACTCCGTTGAAGGAAAATAGTTTAGAAGTGGTGCCAAAATGACAACCAGTTAAAATTTTAACTCAAAAGTATGATTTTGCCTTTTAATTCATGTGCCAGGGAGATACTTCTCTCTCTCTCTCTCTCTCTCTCTCTCGGATATGAAGTAGATTTGAGAGGTGCAAGGATGACAAAATTCCAGAGAAGAATATTATGGCTGCAGGCTGCGGGGGGCAGTAGATGTCAAAGATAAGGCGAATGTTCCTCAGTATATATGAAGTATATTCCTCCATGGGGAACAAATTCTCGTGCATGCAACCATACGCTCACTACCACAATCCACGCTGTATCTGCAACTGCAAAATCCTTCTTCAATTACCTGAAAACACAATTTACCCAAAGTTGCATATATAAATTCTCCTTTCAAATCATTCTTTTTTTTTCTGGAGTGACTCCAAAAATTAATAAATATTTATATATCCATATTCAAAACTAAACAAATTAAGTTAGAAATACAACATGGACTTTTGATTCTTCCTTTTCTACTCTTTTACCTTTTTTTTTTTTGTACTTAACCGGTATCTAAATTATTCGATTAATTTAATTTGAGTATTATGAGACCCATTTAGAGATTGGCCCTTCCAACACTTATTTTTCTACTTTTAAAATTTAAATTCAATATTTTAATTAAAAATGTTTTATTTCTATTGTTTTTATTTTGTCTAAGTTACTCGATTAATTTAATTCGAATATTGTAAGTTCCATTTAGAAATTGGTTCTCTCAATACTTATTTTTCTATTTTTGAGATTCAAACTTAAGATTTTAATTAAAAATATTTAATTTCTATTTTTTGTATTTTATGAGAGTAACTGACCAGTTGTATCTTTAGTAATCTTCAATCTTCAAAATCAGAGTCCAACTTTAAACCGAATTAAACTATCTTAGCCATCTTTATCTCGAATTAAAATACTCATTATTTTTTCCGTACCAATCCACGGGCCTCGTACGTAACTAGTGCCCTCAAGGACCACCCATGTTGAATTTCAATCGTACAAATTCCTGAACCAACTTATTATAAATAATTGAAAAAAAATAATAATATGTTTGCTTTCATATGACTGTAGCAAATAATTTTCTATGACAAAATCCAAAAGAGAAATCAAAGGGTTTTGGCTTTTGAAGTAAACTTTAAGCCAATCCTGACCTACCCATGTCCAAAGATCTTCAATCTCATCCATAGGTTTCCTTTTCTTTTTTCAAAGGTGTTTGGAAAGCGACTCGGGCTTGACAAGTTCTAGAAAGAGAAGTCGTAAATGGTTTGATTGATTCCGCCCCATTATTCAAAGAAGGTGGCTTAGGGGCAATTTTGTAAAAGAATAAATGTAGTAAAATGATAAAAATATAATTGTTTAATCCGAGCTATGTTTTTATGAAATAATTTAGCATATGCTTCGTTAAAACTTTTGATTTGGAAAAACATGCAAATCAAAGTCATTGACTCTTCAATACTTAATTATGTGGAAAATGGGGGACACCTGAGGAAATGGAACTACGGGGAAGAAGAGGGGAGAAGATAATCAACGACTTGTATTTATGGTAGTAGAATAATAAATTTTTTTAATTAAAATTTTAAATTTTAATTTTAAAAATAAAAAAATAGATGTTAAGTGAATTGATTCTTAGATTAGATTTTATATCTATTCAAATCAGATTAATCAGATTATTTTTTGGTGTCTTGATCATTCGATATCTAAAGTTTCGTCCGATTAATCCGGATCGAAAAGTCTGTCGGCCTTCAATTGAGGGTGTCTTCTTTTAATAATGTTTTTTTCGTATTCAGTGGGAGTCAAACTCCCAATCTGATTAATGGACGAAAATATTCTTTCTACGCATGACAACATACGTCGGTATTAATCAGATTATATGAACATTAATAGACCGAAGACTGAGGTGTGGCAGAGAGAGGCACGTGGGGAGATATATGTGGTGTGGTTGCATTGCAGGGGCAATGGCAGTGGGCAGTCTTCTTAAGACTTTTAACGGGGCCACTTGCTATAAATCAAAGGGCCAATTTCCGTAGTGGGACATGTACGGTTTGACTTTGGACAACTGCACCTTCGCATTTACTTCTCACTGCTTCAATTGAATGCTGACAAGTGTCAGTCCTTTGCCATCTTCCTTTCACTTTCCTCCGCACCTTCACCAATCTAGCGTCTGACGATGGCTTGAATTGAGAGGCCAAAGGAAAGGTCTTAACCCGAAGGGTTTGGTTTAAAGTTAGGTAAGAAATTTCATGTCTGTATCCTTACAGGGAAAGCTTGATTTTTACCTGTACACGGGTATATCTCGACATCTCTTAAGGGTTTGGCTTCTGTCAACTCCAACCCTAAGTCTACTCTCCACCTAATCTAAAAATTTGATCTAGAAACCATGTCATAATTTTCAAAATATTCAATAAATTTGGATCTTATTTTTTGTCACATTTATGAAAGAAAGAGAAGAATAAGTCTAAATCAATGAAATTACATTAAAGTTGTGTCAGAATCGTCTTGCTTGCAACATTGATCTTTCAAGAATTGATGAAGAGAAGTAAAGATTTTAAAAAAAAAATAATGCAAATATACATAAATCAATGAAATTACATTAAAAAAGTTTAAATCCTCTACATAAGATACGAAAAACCCCATAAAATTAGAGATAATAATGAGGACACATAGCAAGAAAGCGAAGGAAAAGAATATAGAGAAATAGAAAGCGAAAGAAGCCGATAAGTTTCAACTCAAATGACACCAATCCCCTTTCCCTTATAATAGACTCTGATTCGAGTCTCATTATAAACCAAAAAAAAAAAAAAAGAAAGCGAAAGAAAGCCCAAAACCTCTATACTATTTTGAGAATAAAGAGCCAAAATTTTCATTAGATTAATTTGAGTACCACTATAATGGAGACAAGCTTAGGGCTAGCAAGTTGAGCACTAATTTAGGCTCACTCCATCAAATCTATTCTCCAGCTCGAAACCTAAGGCAACTTGAGTGCATCGTAGAAGATCTGAAATATCCAGAACTTATTATTAGTTGAGTCTAATTTTCATTGATTTGGCTAGATATTCAAGATCGAGCTCTGTGTTATGAGAACTAATTAAGAGATGCGATTGAGTTCAATCAGTAATAAGAAATAATTAAGAAAAGATTAAAATAAAAATTCAATAAAAATCAAAGAAAACTTTTTTTTAAAAAAATCTTAGGGTTTAGTGCCAAAAAAATAATTGAACATTAAAAATAAAGAGAGAAATTGAAACTCATTTGGATTGGATGTAAATGCAAGCACACATTGGGCATTGCATGAAGGGCACGAGAAATCATGTGTTTTGCTTCAAAACTCCCACAAAAATACAAGACATGTTCACACGATTACAGCAAAATAGTTTAATAAAAGTTTTGTTTATAAGATATACATTGATAACCTGTCAAAAGCAAAGCACGTATTAATCATTGTACCTAGGCTAGACTTTTGTTGTACGCAATCCCAACACATCCACACCTAAAATAATATCATCTACATTCTTGATATATGCATATTTAAAAATATATATTATAATTTTGAAATTATTAATTAATTAATTAATTTTTCATTACTTGGTTTTATAAAGTAGGGAGAAATCCGTCACTAAATTATAACTCATTTTTTTTTTTAATTTTAAATATGAATCTACGTATATAAAGCAAGAGAGAAAAGTTATAAGGAATCTAAAACCGAATACACAGTTGGAAGGTAACGACACTTGGACTATAACAAAAGGGCATCCACCAAACTTCGGCATGCTTTGGCCTTATTTATTTTTTTTATATTTTTTATTGGCTTTTTTGTTACACCTTTGTAATGAATATTATATTTTAATCATATGATAAAAAATAATAAAGTGTAACTGATGCTACAGGAGGCCAGCTGCAGCTGAGAAGGCAAAAATTAAAGTAGCTTTTTCGTGGGTCCCACACCATCACCCTAGGGGTGGAGTTCCACGTCATGGTCCCGTGTTTCACTTTTAATTAATTGTGGGTGGCAAAAGGTAAAATTAAAATATACAATGACTTTAACTCAAATGAATCGGAAAAAAAAAATAGAAAAAAATTTTGGAAATGTGTTGAAAGAAAAGATTTTTTTTTTGAGAAAATATTTTTTCTCTATGTGATTTAATAGACTCCCTCTCCCCAAGCTTCTACATATTGAATACAGATTGTTATTCTAGTATCCCTTCTCGTTCGGTGATTATTGAGAGACTTATTCATGATAAATTTGATTTTGGATTAACGAATTTATGGTTAACTTGGGACATATAAACTATGTGGTGTCTGAGAGGAACTCTCTCTATTGACCCAGGTCAAACTCTTCCATGCTATTCTCGAGATCAACTCTTTCGAGTTTGTGGAAGCTTTATCATCTGTGATAACCCCCTCACATCCTCAATTTCACATCATCAAGGAATGCCAAAACTTTATGCGTTAACCCTTAATTGGTCAGGTTCGGTTTGTTCCTTGAGAGGACATGTCCTGGCTAAATAGGGATTCTATAAGTTAATTTTCTTCCCCGGTTTATTTAAAAAAAAAAAAGTTTAGTTGATAAAAATTTTCAATATATTTCAATCACTAGCTCACGATATCATTTTAGACTAGAAAAATAAAACTATTTTGTGATAATGGTAAGAGAAGTAGACACCATTAATACATATCTAACTCAATTATATACCTGATTATGGTAATTGTTTACCTGAATTATAACTCAATCCATAACAAGATGATATCATCATGGTCAATATGCTGATCTCTTTCAACTATTTTGAATCAGCAAATGAGTAAAATAGATATTACTACATTCGATTACCAAATATCATAATCTCTTACTTTTATTATAAAGGTGAAAAAATTTCATTCTCTATATCAATTGCCTGTAAAATCTTATCATGCTACGAAAGTACCCATTTTTCAGAGTTACAAATAGATCGACACTAATTTTTGTTTAAGTAGTTTATAATTTTACTCGTTAAAACATTATTATATTCTCGTTCATTCAAATTCAATATAAAAATATAAATAAAATTTTATAACATATTTATATAATAAATTAAATTTACATAAAAAAAATTAGACTAATTTACATGAGTTGAAACATTCGAAATTTATTTTATCTTTTTTTTATTATTTTTTTCAATTTTAATCGATTACCTTAAAAAAACATGAAAAATGGAAGAGTTATGGTTGCAGCCTTCGTTGTCATTCTTTTATTGGGTTGATGCGTTAGTTGAGAAAAGTGGGCGTTATTGAAAAGGTCGGTGGGAAGACCGTACGGCACTACGGAAAGGACTTCCTTTCGACCGCTGACGATTCTGCTGTGGGCCTCCACCGCTTCATCTCCAACACCACGCCTTTCCATTTGGTAACGGAATCTTTTGAGGCGTCGAGGTACACGTCGGATTCCTATTGACTTTACCTTTTTTTGTTTTATTTTATCTAAAATTAAAATTTTATTTTATTTGTTACTCTTAGTCTTACTCATGATTATTCAAAAGCATAACCGTTTTGTTTAAATTTTGTGTAAAATAAAATTTGGTATTTCATAATTCAATTTATTTTACTCATGCTTATTGAACTAAATTTAACAAATAAAATTTGTGTAAAATTAATTTAAAATATAAATCAATATATGGTGTACGACACAAATCGGAATATAATTTAAAATGTAAAATTTAAAATTTAAAATTAATTTAAATTTATATCAAGGAATTTTGAATTATAATTTATTTTTTGTAAGATTTAAATTTATAATTTTTAAATTATATACGATATTCTTTAAAATTGTTGAATTACTGGGGAGCTCCCCCCCCCCCCCAAAAATCCTTCCCTTCCCCTTTCTATACCAGCCGTAAAATTTGAATTACATGCTCAATGTTAGTATCATATAAAGTGCAATATATTTAATTCAATTCTTCACTCCGTTAAAAGTTTGAACCATAAATAAATTTCACTAAATAAAAACACATTATTTTTGCATATATAATAATTTTTTGAACTTAGTTATCAATAATGATTTTGAGAGTGAATCTTGATAAACCGATGAAAATAACCGCACTAAGTCGGAAAATACTTTGTGCACCGAGCCCTTTAGTTATCAATAATGAAATTCATTGTGCTTTTTGCTCTTAATGGAATTTGATTTTTTTTAAAATAAACCATCGATATTCGATAATTATGTTAAATTTGATTAAATTCAATTCGAATCGAATTAGATCCTTATAGGATAAATCTCTCCTAACGTCTATTTTCTCTATATATAAACTCAGATCCGAGATATTATTTAAAAGTTACCGATGCTCAACCAATAGTCTAGAATTTGATTTATTTAGGGATATCCCACTACAAAAAAATAGCCTTTTAGTCACAAATTTAGCGACGAAAATTTTAAAAAAAATCGTCGCTAAAAACATTAGCGACGGATTTAGCGACGAAAAATTTTTCGTCGCTAATAACGCGTCGCAAAAATTTAGCGACGAAAATTAGAAATCCGTCGCTAAATTTAGCGACGAAAATTGAAATCCGTCGCTAAATTTAGCGACAAATAATTTTTCGTCGCTAAAATTCGTCACTAACTTTAGCGACGAAAAATTATCCGTCGCTAAATTAGCGACATAAAAAAAATCCGTTGCTAAATTTAGCAACGAAAATTTAAAATTCGTCGCTAAATTTAGCGACAGATAATTTTTGTCGCTAAAATCCGTCACTAATTTAGGGGAAAAAAATCTGTAATAAAAAAAAAAATCCGTTGCTAAATTCAGCGACGGATTTGAAATCCGTCGCTGAAATTCCCACCCGAGCCCACCCGCCCGAGCACGTACCACCTAAGCCAGCACCCCGAGCCCGCCCGCCCGAGCACGTGCCACCTGAGCCAGCACCCCGAGCCCACCCAGCAACCTGAGCCCGCCCGCCCGAGCACGTGCCACCTGAGCCAGCACCCCGCACCCCGCGCAGCCACTCTTAATTGTTGGAAAATGCCTTTTGCCTCCACCGTGGTTCGAACTCCAAACTCCGCACTCTTCCAAACTCTTGCATGCAACCTGTAAACCACCGAGCCAAAGATATTATCATGATATAAATTTCTTTTTTATTATTTATTATCTTTATTTCACATTTTTCTAATAATAATAAAATAATATATAATAATAATTTAAAATAATAAATATAATAACTTTTTTTATTTATACCACCCACCTAAAATAATATTAATTAAAAATAATAAATATGATAATTTTTAATAAAATAAAAAATAATAAAATACAAATTTAAAATAAAATAATAAATTAATTAAAAAATATGTTTATATTATATTTTGATTTCTTCTTTTTTCTTTTATCTTATTATCTTATTATTTTTTTCATTTTTATTTTATTTTTTTAATCCATAATTTATAATTTAAAAATGGATTACAATATCTCAAAACTATAAAATTATAATTATCAATAAATTATAATATATTAATATTTTAAAAAATCTATATATTTAATTATAAAATATTTTTATTCGTTATAATAAAATTATTATATATTATAATAAAATTATTATATATAAGAAATGAGAGTAGAAAGAAAAAAAAAAACCCAAAAATAGAGATAAGGAAAAAAAAAGTGAGAATAGAAAACAAAGCGGACGAAGTAAGTCACACAACAACACCCGTGGTGCAGTGGTAGTGGTAGCATGTCTTCGAGGTCTAAGTCGAAGGTTCGAATCCCTCCAACTTTAGATATATTTATATTTTTTGTGGCACGCCCCAGGCAGCGCCTGCCTGCTCAGGCGCGCGGGCGCCCGCGCCTGCCTGCTCAGGCGCGCGGGCGCCCGCGCCTGCCCGCCTGGGCGCCTGCCTGGGCGCCCGCGAGATTAATATTTAATAAAAAAATTTATATTATTAAATAAAATAATACAAATAAAATAAAATTATCTAAAAAAAGAAAAATAATAATAAATTAATTAAAAAATATATATAATTTAAATAAAATAAAATATATGGTTTTTTTTAAGAATTAAGAAATATAATATAATAAAATAAAATGTAAATTAAAATATTATAAAATAATAATATGATTTGTTAATATAAAATAATAAAATAAAATAAAAATAAAATAAAATTATAATTAAAAGAAAATAAAATTCAGCGACGGATTTGGAATCCGTCGCTGAAATTATTAAAATAAAAAAAAAAAAAACAAAATTCTAATTATTCAGCGACGGATTTGAAATTCGTTGCTAAATCAGCCACGGATTTGGAAATCCGTCGCTAAATTAAATTCGGTTCTTAAATTAATTTTTTAATTTAAATATTATATTAATATTATATTTTATTTAATTATATATAAAAAACCTATTTAGCGACGGATTTCGAATCCGTCGCTAAATCAGCCACGGATTTAGAAATCCGTCGCTAAACCGTGGTTGTTAAATTAATTTTTTAATTTAAATATTATATTAATATTATATTTTATTTAATTATATATAAAAAACTTATTTAGTGACGAAATTTACAACGAAAAAATTTTTTGTCGCCAATTAGCGACAAATTTAGTCACGAAAATTTTTTCGTCACTAATTAGCGACGAATTTAGCCATGAAAATTTTTTCGTCACTAATTAGCGACGAATTTAGCTACGAATGATGTGTCCGTCGCTAATTTAGCCACGACTTCGTTTTCGTTGCAAATTTTGTGGCAAATTAGCGACGAAAAAGTTTTTGTCGCTAAATTCGTCGCAAAATAGCGACGAATTTTTTCCGTCGCGAAAATCCGTGACTAAAACCGTGTTTTTTTGTAGTGTCCATTTTATGCTTTAAAATTTTATCAGCTATGCACCGGGTTTATACAAAATGTACTTTATTTATTTTTTCATATACGTACATATTTTAAAAATTCTTTGGAACATTTTCATTAAAAAAAAAATTGTGAAATCAAAATAACAAAACGTTTGTGTCAAATATCCATATTCTAGACATCGTAAAATATATATTTTTGAAGAAAAAAAAGATGATGTTTTCATGCGTGGATATATATAATAAAATTTTAGGAAAACAAAAAAAGGCATGGATGATAAGGTGTGAACGAATGGTCCGTGGTACGAGGGGCCATGAAAATCTGTTTAAATGTTTGTGTTTTAGGAGACACAAAAATATGTGCATTTTATCTTTTATTTATGATAACGTGTCACACATGCACTGGTGGGTCATCCTCTATTTATTCCACCCTTCTTCTTCTTCTTCTTCTTCTTCCTATTTTCCTGTTTTTTTATTTTTCAAAATTATTCTCTCCTGTATTATTAAGTGTAGATTTTGTATTTTTTTTTTCTAAATTGTAAGTGAAAAAAACGTACCCATAAACAACCTATTACAACTCAAATGATAGGATCGATCTACTCGACTTCATTATTATTGTCAATAAATACGTTGGTATTTAATTTTGAAAGCTACGAAGAGGAAAATACCTTTTGAGTTTTGTACAGGTTTTCTATTCCTTATTACAAATATAATTGAAATATTTGTATAAAGTTCAGAAGACTCTCTTAATTTGGAAAAAAATCTCTCTCTCTCTCTGACTAAATTGTAAGTGTGAAATATTCATTTTTACGGTAATATTTTTGAAACGTATTTGAAATTTTTCATGCTGTTTGTTTTTATTTTATATTGGACACAAAATTTCTTTATAAGAAATTTAAAAAACACGTGACAAAATATTTAAAAGAACATATTTTCTAAATTAATAAAAGTCCGCCTTTGAATTTGGAAAATTTTAATCACCTCTCTCTCTCTCTCTCTCTCTCTCTCTCTCGGTCTATGTTTGTCTCCTCTAGCAAAGGACTATCGATATGTGGTTGGCGGTGGAAGATGGGGTGTGAGTGTGACCGGGAACAACTTGCCAAATTTATCATTTTGAGTGGCTGATTCTAAGAAGTTTCTGAAAAATTAAATGCAATGTTGATGAATGTTGGGTTTTATGAACCTATAGAAACTTTGAATAATTCTCGTCCCTTGATTGTGTTGACAAGTAACCTGATCCAACGTTCGGAGTTTGAGGCAAATAATGAGCCAAATGGAGAATCACAGCTAGGCGTCACGTGCATGGCCAGTGAGTGTGAAAACTGAAGCATCGAAGAAAGACCTTTTTTTTTCCTCAATGAAATGAACATACGTAGTGTCTATTGTACTTCAACATTCATGCCATGAACAATTACTGGGGTTAAACTAATATATCTATACCAAAAAAAAAGTAATTAAAAAAATACCCTTCAAATGTTGTTCTTAAGAATACCAGTCTCAATTGCTGCTGGCATTTTTTTTATTATAGTTTCTTATTCATTTTTTTTATTATCCTGATAGTAGTATTATTATTAGTTTCATTTTTTATTATATAAAGAAAGGAATTTGTATGTTTTCGTGCTTGCCTCAATATATATGCCTTCTTATAGTAAATCATTTTTTCACGTGTGAGATGAATCTCATTTTTACCAAATTTCTTTGAATTGAGTGGTCGAGTACTATATCTCTTAACCAGAGTTCTCAAATTTGAGTTCTGAAAATGACAAAAAAGGATTTAAGAGAGTCAATCCCTAAAATGAACCCCATAATGTTTGAACCGAATTAGTCAGACAAATTCTAGATACCGATAATGAAAACAAAAAAAAAATAAAACTTATTTTTGTAAAATTTTAGACTCGTATGGCTTTTTATACTCCTGTTAATATATAAATCTATGATTTGTTATCAAATTATCATATTATTTGAAAAGTTAATTATCAAAATTAAAAATTCCGAAGCGATACAATTTAATAGATCTTCAAAAATATATGTAATAATTAGTTTGCCTAGTTGGTAAATTCCTGAAAATATAGAAATTTTAAATTCACATGTGTCGTAGTAGATCCGATAGTTGTTATGATCAAAGATTTAATGTACAAATGTGCCACTCTTGGGTAGAAGGGTGCACGGTGCATCTTTGATTCTATAGGAATCAATGGCGTGTCTTTTGAGAGGCGCGGTGCTTGGACTTCACAATTACTTTTATTTCCATTTTTTTATGTATTATCTTTATTTCCTTATTTATTTAGCCAATTAGAAGTTTTAAAATTTTTTCTTAATCGGTCGATATTCAGTAATTAATTTATTGATTTTCATAAATCTGACTTGAATTAATCAGTAGACCCATTAAGGGATGAATTCTCTCAATATCTATTTTTTCTATTCTCAAAACTTAAATTTAAAAATTTAATTAAGAAAATTCAGTATGTGAACCAATAACGGGATTTTAAAACTTTAGCATTTCATGTTGAAGTCTTTAAACTATATATAAACTTTTTCATGATTTTGGATTACTTATTTTTTTAAAATATTAATAATTTTTTTAGACATTTCTTTCAACCATAATCAGATTTTCTATCTCTTGAAAGGAATTCCTCTTTAAAGTCTCAAAATTTGTATCGAAAACTAACCATATTTCCACTCTGTATCAAAATGTAGCTAAGATTAAGAAATTTACTGTATGATTCATTTTTCCCTCAATGCTATAGTTTAATAGCATTTGGAAAAAAAAGCAAGCATACGTCATGGAATTGACTAAAATTATAATTGTTTTTTAGTATTATATTAATCGATATTTGAAACTGTACTCTAACTAATACTGTTCGAACGCTTATCGAATCCATTTTGACTAAAACTACTACCTAAAGAAGCTGCATCTGCATATCAAATTTTATTATTTGGAGAAATGTATTATTTTGGTATTAATAATGATAAAAGAGCCAGGTCTTGTATTTTGGTGTTTAGGATGATGCATGAATCATATGAATAAAGAGAATGTATTGCTTAGAAAGATGGAATTGGAGTTAAACAGAATCCCAATTTGATGGGAAAGTAATGTGAGATTTACGTAATGAGGTTTACAAAAATTAAATGCAGATTTTGCGTGATGGATGACTTGCGAAGAAAAGAATGCCAAATGTCATGTTTCATGCCCGCTCTGCTGACTCAATATATAGTTTTAGTTGCCTATTCACATGTTATAGTGTGTGTATTATTTGGAGAGATGTGCATTTTTTATTAGTGAAACTAGAAATAATTTTACTATACGAGGGTAAGTTTATCGAGGGCTGAATCTTGATGGAACGGTGGAGTTATTTTTTTGATAATCTCGAAATCACGAATTCGAAGCGTGAAAACAGTTTTTTTATAAAAATATAAAGGAAATGTTATATACATATACGTTTACCCTCCCCTTACTCCCACACTAAACTAAGGAGTATTTTGTGTTCCGAATAATTCTTTGGGTTAAGTTTACCATATGAGATGTACACTTGCTGAAATTTAGAATGTGTCACATAATAGAACAAAGTCACAATACTCTCCGTGGATATAATGCTAAGATTGTACATATATAAATCAATTGATATAACTTCATCTTTTTTCTAATAACATAAATTTTATTATTTTTTATACAAAATTCATTTAGGCAGACTAAAATACAAATTAAGCCAAAGTTCGAGTTTATCGATATATATATATATATATATATATATATATATTTGTGCATATGTATAACAAACAAATCATCCAACATATATAGTAGACACTAGCTAGAAATTCATGTGCTAAATTTGTGTACCTTAGAATTTATTTTTATTTAATTTAAAATTTAATGCATAATATATGGTGGATAAATAGTCCTTTTTGTTTACATGTGAATGATATTAGAACTTTGATGATTGGAGTTTGGAGTGTTGATTTAAGTTCTTGAGATGAGGAATCTACTGCTAACAGTTGGAAGAATGTGGCATTCTGGAGACTGCGTGTGTTCTATTTCTTCTTGGAGAGAAAAGAAAAAGTTAAATAAAACAGTAAACCCTTGAAAAAAAGGGGCAAACGAAATCTGGGGCATGTGCAAAAATTTAATAAATTTTAGGTCACCAAAGCCTTGGCCTTGATAGGTGTGAATGGATGGATTCGAGTGGGGTTTGGATTCTCAAAATGATAGAAGCCCAAAGAAAGAATAAAATAAGCTAATTGTTAATTATAAAATGAGATCAGGTTTTAGGTTAACCAAAAACACCTTGAAACTAGTGAAATTTTGACCGTGATGGTGAATGAATGCAACTGAGCACCCCCGTGCCGGTTCAAACTTCTAACACACTCCTTCCGAGATCATTTTTATATAATATTTATTTATTTATTTATTTAAATATATATCCAAAATTAATTCAAATCAAATCACTATTGAACGAAAAAATCTATCAACTTAATTTTTTTTATTTCTAAAATTCAAACTCAAATTTTAATTAAATGATTTAATATATTTTTTACTAAATCAACTGTTCGTTAGTTTTTTAATATATATACACACACGTTCATACATATAACAATAATAAACAATAACAATAATAAAATGATGCTTAATTCTAAATTTTAAAATTAACTATTTGAAATATCAATACATGAGAGAAAAAAAATAAAATATAAAGTTAAAAAATGTAAAATTAAAATTTGAAAACAAAATTAGAAAAAATAATATAAAAATAAAAATAAAAATAAATTATTCATAAAAATGTATAATAATAATAATAACTCAATTGATTTGAATTCTCCTATATAATTCATGTTCATGTAAATTCATTTTTTCAACTAAATACTCAACATTCATATTTTTACAGATAATTTACATTCATATTTTCAATAATCTATTTTTACGATTCACTAAATCTTTTATATTTAAGATCTCGCTTCTCTTAATTGATGCGTTTTTTGATTTTCGTTACACATACTTAAATCATTTTAAACGATACTTTTTTATGTTATTCATAATTGAATTCTTCGCCAACTTTGTAAATATATATTCATTTCTAATCTTATTTTATATATATAAACTTTTCTCCCCCTTGATAAACTCTATCATGATAATATTTATTTAAATAAATTATTTAAGCACAAACAAATTCTAATTAAATAATCCTTGACTTTTAAGGTGTTTAATTCTGATACTCAATAACAAATTAACCATTTTTTTTTATAACAATTTAAATTATAAAATTATTTTCTTTCTAAGAAAACTGTATTCTATTCTATTCTACTCTTTAATACATGAATATTGAAAATTTTCATAATTTTTATACGGTATCATAAAAAAAAGCTTACTAATTATCAAGCACCCTATTGTTTAGTAACGGAGGTTATCATTACTATAAAATTATACATAATAAAATAAAATAAAATAAAAATAATTTAAATTTTGGAACGTAGTGGAATAAGTATTACAATACAGAGTGAGAGAATGATTTATCAACGGGTTATTGATATAATAGATAGATTATTATATTTTTTAATTAAAATTATAAGTTTGAGTCGTGATTTAAATATAAAATTGATTATATTAAGAGATTTTTATTTTTTAAGAGGAATCTTAATCAGATTGATCTGTATTAATTTAGAGAAAATTTTATACATAGGTGATGGATGGAACCCATGAAAAAAAAAAGAAAAAAGAGAATGGTGGGGGAAAGGCAGAAGGGACAAAAAGAAACACGTAGGACAGTGTAATAAAAGGACAAAGACGTTAAAGGGACAACCATCACGGAAAGTGTACCGCGACGGACCACGGATTTATAATATTAATTATTTTAATTAATTTTGATTTTGTCATTAAAAAAAGAAAAACTAGAAACGGGCTGTACCAAACCCGTCAATCACGCTCCCAACGTTTTCCTCACCCTCTCAGCTTTTCATAATCATCTCAAAACCTTCCTCATCCTTTTGAAGGTATTTTTGTAGGTTGGGTTTGGTTTGCTCCTTTCCCCACTCACGTAATTGCCATCTCCAAAATTTCCCCACTCTTATTTCTTATCAATTTAAATTATAAAGTATTACAAATACCTGATATTTATTATATAATCTCAAGATCGAGTCATTTTAAAATTTAAAATTATCAAATTCCTTAATATTTAGGTAAAATCTAATAATTTGATGCAACATAAACTGATTAAAACAATAATAATAACGGAATTCTTATGTTTATGTTCTAATCTTTTTAAAGGAGTTTTATAAATCTTTTTTTTACATAAAAATTATGTAAATCACGAAAATACAAGTATTTATGAAAATTCAAATATTAAATTTTAAAAAAGATATTTGAATAATAATTTTTTATCATTCAATTATCCACACAAGCATCATTACTTTGTAAAGAACGTAAGATACAAGCATCAACTTAATGAGTGTATAAATACTATCAGAAAACACGATATCAACGATGAAAAATTACCGACGGACAAAAATCTGTCATTAATAGAGACAGATTTACGACGGATTACCGTCGAATAGAATATTATGAGATTGTGAAGGATTAGCCATAGAAATTTTTCCGTCGCTAATCCATCAGTAAAGCCTAAATCAAAAAAAAAAATTTAAACCTGTTAGCTAGCGACGGATACCGACGGAATTTTTAGCGATGGAAAATTTTCGTTGTTGATTTGCTGAAGGAAAAGAAAAAAAAATATATATATTTACAGTTATCAGCGTCAAATTACCGACAGATTAGCGACAGAAATTTACCAACAGATTATCGACGGAATTTTAGCAACGAATTTGTGATAGATTTTTTTAATTATTTTTTAATTTTTTAATTTTATTTTGTAGAAAAATAATATTATTTTATTTTTTAAAATTTTTTGTTTTTTTTTATTTTTTTATTTTTTTTATTTTTTATTTTTTATTTTTTATTTTTTATTTTATTTTTTTACATTTTTAAATTTTATTTAATAATTCTTTTTATTTTTATTTTTTTAATTTTATAAATTTATAAATTTATAAATTTTATTTAATAATTCTTTTTATTTTTTTTTATTTTCTTGAAAAATAATATTATTTTATTTTTTCAAATTTTCTATTATTAATTTTAATCTAAAATAAAATTTATTTTATTATTTTATAATAAATTTTAATTTTATATTAAATTGTTGTGTCATAAGACAATTGAGGTCTTAAATTTTGACCAATTCAGAACCATTTTGTAAACCATTTAAGTAATAATGTTTGTAAAAAAAAAATGGTGTGATTTTAAATTAAGGGATTTTATCAAACCTCAATGATGAAGTAAACAAATGCTGTTTAACAACAATTCTTAACCTTTTCAAATACCCACTAGACTTAGTTATTACACCCGCAAATATATATATATATTTCAAAATTATATATTTCAAAAAAATAAAGATAAGATAGAGGAAGGAGAAAAGGGGAAAGCAAATTTTAATAGCCAGGATCATGAATAAAACATTAGGCACCATATTCTAGTTTTCAAAGTCCTTGTGTATTCATTTTTCTTAGAACCAACTGTATTTAGAGCTATATGTCAGATTAATTCTTTGATTTAAACACTGACGAATCCAAATAAAAAACTCTCTCAAAATAATCTTTTTTATTTTTAAATTTTGAATTAAACATTTAATTAAAATATTTAATATTCATATCTATTAAGTCGATCGTTTAATAGAGTTCTTATACATTCATTTAACAAAACAACAAAGAATTGAAAAAGAGAAAGCATCCAAGTTATAGACAACGCGATGCCTAAAATTTAGGCTTCCACGTAATCAAAATGGATTAGAAAACAATGAAATTTGATAGTGAATTTTAGTTTTGGAAGGCTATTCAATGACCCGATACTTTTACAAGAACCCTGAATGCCAATTCCAATCTTACTTCTGAAACTTCTTGGTAGCAACCATTTAAGATACTTCACTATGCCCATAATTAAGTCCAGCCGCGTGCAGAAAATTTTCCAAAGTCCATTGACATTTTGATTATTTGAACCATATAGTTTAGTTTAGTTTAGTAAAATCCCAAAAAAAAAAAAAAAAAAAAAAGATGCAATCTTTCTGTTTTGCCGATTCTTTTTTTGGACAAAGTATAATCTTTGTTAGGAGCCTTTTTCGTTTACTCAAAAATAAAAAATAAAAATTGCATAAAATATAACTGATTAAGCCAAAATATACTTTTATTATAAACTTAGTTGCATAAAAACTTTAATATTTATAAAATTGTGACCGTTAGATTATAGAGTAATAATAGACTATCAAGTAATAATTAATAATTATTTTATTATTTTATTTTGTAAATATGATTTTATAATGATTCAATGATCATAAATTATATAAATATTAATAGTTGACATTAGAAAAAAAATCACTTTTCTCAAAATCATCCTCTCTCCTCTCTCTAGCGATCTCATCAAATTCTCGCGTTAGAATTTTAATAAAGAGTACACTTGGATTTTTTTTTTCAAGAAATTAGAAATTTTCATTATATATAAAGAGAGAGAAAAAATAAAAAATAAAAAAGGAAAGTAGGAATTAAAAGATTTACCGAGCTGATTGTACCTGGCAAGTACGCCTACCTGTACCTCTTACTCTCCATCACCTTTCCGTGTCCTCTCCCTTCTTTCCCTTTATATTCCCCACCTTCCCTCCTCCCATCATCACTCTCTCTTCCCTCAGATATTCTCCCCCCTCCCTCATCCCTTTCTTTTTCTCCCTCTATACTCAAACTAATTCCCTCTCTGCAACTCATCGCTCTCTCACCACAACTCCCACACTATGAAGCAACTGATTCGCCGCCTCTCCCGGGTCGCCGACTCCTCCCAGTACTCTCTTCTCTGCTCGAATTCTTCTTCATCGCCGTCAGCTCGTCCGAGACGCCGAGCGGCGAAGCTCCTGCGGAAGTCATCGGCGTCCGTACCGGAAGGCTATCTTCCGGTATACGTCGGCGACGAGATGGAGAGGTTCGTGGTGAGTGCCGATTGCCTCAACCATCCGATTTTCGTCGAACTTCTGAACAAATCGGCGCAAGAATACGGCTACGATCAGAAAGGCGTTCTACGCATTCCTTGTCACGTCTTCGTCTTCGAACGCGTTCTCGAAGCTCTTCGTCTCGGCGCCGAACACCAGCACATTCTTGAACTTCTCAATTCTCTATCCAACGACGAAGAGCAGTTTCTTTAGGTTTAGATCTAAATACGTCAGACCTTTTCTTTTGATTTTTCGGTTTTTTTTTCCCTTATGATGTGTAAATATAGGTTGGAAAGTGAAATTTTGGTGGCGAAAATGGGAGAAATTAGGGTTTTGTCTGAGTTGTTGTTGATGTTGACGATGGTGTGAAGGAAGAGAAAGAGAGAGAGAGAGAGATTGTATACTCTGTTAGTGAGAGAATGAGATAATTACTTTGTTCCATTTTTTTTTGGAACCCTAATTTGGACGGTTCAATTTGCCTAATTTCAAAGCCTTCTTCGATTTACTTGTTCCTATCATATGCTTGATCAAGTTAATTAATTATCAACTAATTCAGGTTTTTTTTTTTTCTTTTTCTGGGGAATTTAATTTCTATTCTATTTCAGCAAGCAGCATCTGAATCTGAATCTGGGATTTTATCTGTAGGTTTTCTTCATGGGAATTTGGAAATCGGAGAACTTGGTGGGGAATTTGAAAATTAGAGACAGGAATCGAAAAAGGGAGAGAAGACAGAGTCGATTAGAAGGCAAAGTCGAAGGGAAATCCAGATCCATGGTTTGGGGGGGCGGGAATTCGGGAAGCGGGGAACAACTGGACAAGGAATTGACAATGTTCGCGGAATAGGAAGCTGAGAGAGTGAAGTGAAGGGGGAAGTGAAGAAATTGAAAAAAATGTTTTATGTTTGATTCATAAGGTTGTTGTGGAAGTTGGAGAGAGAGAGAGAGAGAGAGAAGAGAGAGAGAGAGAGAGAGAGAGAGAGAGAGAGCAAAAGGAGTGCTCAAGTATTGACAGATATTTTCCACATGTTAAGCATGATTCGCCGGCTTTTTCTTTTTAATAACCAGGTATGAAAAAATTTTCTGAGCATATATATATATATATATATATTTTTTAATTTTATATTTAAAATTTAATTAAAAATTTTAATATCTTTATTAATTTTCCGTACTCAGACGGTTATAACACTTTCTTCGATTCACCCCTTTCGGAGATGAAACAAGGCCATCGTTGGTAAAGCAGAACTCCTTTTTAATTGTTGAAGAGAGTATAATTAAAAAGATAAAAAAGGGTGTTTGAGTGTATGGTAAGAGTAGGAAATGAGTAAGCAAAACGCACCTTTCCGGAGCATAACATAAATCCTCTTACTTTTTTTTTTTATTTTTATCATCGATATTCAAAATTTATTTGATTAATTTTATTTAAATATTATAAAGTCTATTTTAAAAATTAATTTTCTTAAACTTTTTTTATTATTCTCAGAATTCAAACTTAAAATCTCTTATTAAAAAATAAAATATCTAATCATCCAATTCAAAAGAATTTTTTTAAATTCAGTCGCTTTGAATAATTAAAAGGAAGATGATACATCCTTGTTTCTACCACATGACGTTGATATTTGGATGTGAATGTTGTGGTATATATTATCTTTCAACATTTACCCTTTTCCTGAAATTAAAGAGAGAGGGTAACTTTTTGGTCTTTGGATGCTAAAATAGTAACTTGAAAAGCAAGTGATGAAAAAAGTTAAAAATAAAAAATTCATGAAACACAGGTTCTACCAACCTTGTTCCTCACCTTTTTAAATTCAACAAAAACTTCATATACAATTATATTCAATTCTCTACTATTCATTGAGATCGGTCGTAAACTATAAATCTCTAAATAAAATTTTAAAATAGATCAGATATCAAATCCTCAATAAAAAATATTTATTACAAAAATTAAACTCTACCAACATATTCTCTAAAATCAATATGAAATCAGGATTTTGACAGATTTAAATTCATCCCAAAGACAGATATAAAACTTTTACTTATTATTGATTTGTCTTTTAATCAACATGTGAAATTTAAATTTTCTTTATAAATTTTTTATAAAATCAAATTTTACATATTAACCTATTTCGTTTCAACTTCTTTGCTTCCTTTCTCTTCATCTTCTTTTGTTTTTTTGTTTCTTTTTTATGTTACCCGAAATCTTTTTATGGGCTAATAAAATTTCAAAGTTGTAGGTTTACAATACTCATCATTAAAGTTAAATATGCATATATATATATATATATATATATATATATATAATATAAATTTTTTATTTTTATTTAAAATTATATGTTTATAAAATATATATATATATATATATAATTTTTATATTAATTTCAGTTATGTAGTTTTTCATTTATTTATAAACTTTTAAAAGCATTGTTCGACCCCCTCAAAAGTTTTTGAGATGGTTACTATAAAGAGAATGGTAAAATAATGTATCGATTTTGTGAGTACATATATATATTTTTGATACTATATCAATCGGCTGATTATTCGTTGATTGTGTATAAATGACATACAATAACTAAGATACTTAATCATTAACACCAAAAATTCAATGTTTAATTGATCTTGTTCTCCGTTGTTGAATCTCGAATTCAAATTTTACGTATTATGACAAGAGACATAAAGAGATATTTACTCCTTAGAGTTTAATCCGACTTGAATCAGATTCAATGAATTAACACCAAAAAAAGAAGAAAAAAATTAAACCTCTGCACCAAAACCAAATACGTTCTATTTTCATTTCCCAGAGACAGAAAGTGGTAACGTTATTTTCATGAGGTTTTGCTTCCCCATTCTAACTTATGGTGAGCGATTGTGAGGATGTCAATATTTGATTGGTTGTAATGATTGTTTGAAATGAATGAACGAATAGAAGAGAATGAAAGTTGTGGGTGTAGGCATGCCGCGCCAATTATGTTGAATATTGTGTCTTCTATATTTCGTTGGTTTCTTATTCAAATTGGTAGTAGAGCTTCATGGTATAACCTAAATATCAAGGGTTGATTTTATGGTGGAGTTGATGGTTTCCACGCATAAATCGTGAAAGGGAGTTTTGCAAATTGATAGAGCATTTAAGGCTTGTGAAGTTTTGAAGAATTGGTCAAGCAAAGTTACAGATGAATATTTATGGTAGTCGGAGGAGGTGGAGATTGTTATATTTTTGTTCAATCCAAATTTAGGAAAACAAATATATAAAAATAGAAAGTGGTTTTTTGGGGATTGAGCCAACAGTTTTTAGCCTTTTATAGTTCAAAACCAATTTGGTTAGGGTCAAGTGTACCATTACACTTAGTCTGCACATTCCAAGGTTAAAATTAGACGAGCAGTATAATTAATCGATAATTGGTTTAGTGAATAAATATATTATATCTTTTAATTAAATTTTAAATTTGAAACTTGAAAAAAAAATTACATTAAGAATGCGTTCTCTGATTAAATCTGATAATACTCGAATCAGATTGATCTGAATACGGATTGATTATGAAAAAAAAAAAAAATTGGCCCGTCGACCAATGTTCGCGTCTATTCACGGGCTTGATCGGCCGGTTCACGGCTGAACCAACCTCCAGGAAGTCTAAATATATCAATATTTTGAAAACTCAAAACTGAAAATTGATATTGTTTCAATGGGATATAATTGAAACAGGGGCCACCAACAAGGGAAATGGACAATTTATGTGGTAGGAGGACTGTCCTACTCATTGTCTTGCCCTTTGATTTTTAAAACCCTCGTTTAAGACCCGTTGAGCTTGGCTCTACTCTCTAGAACCACAGAATCCTCTAAGCAATCTATGAGATATTCTTGAAAATTTTAGGCACCTCATTCAATTGACATTTGAACTCTACCCTTGATTCCATAAAAAAACCAAATATGGCAACAATAATTGACAACTAAGGTAGAGGTCTCATGTCTCAATATGGTGTGAACAAGTTCTTAAAGGCAAGGTACATGCCCGCTTTCAAAATTATTAGATGTCTCGTGGAAGCACAAGCATGACAAGCAAACCTTTTTTTTTTTTGTGTGGGGGTAGGTATACAAATCTATATTCTGATTAATCCGATTCAAACATTTATAGGGATCCTATTTAGAGACAAACTTTTCCAGCAATGTCAACTATATCAATGATTATCTTCCTAATGATAATTACCTTAATTAAGCTCAAGTGAATGAGTTGAAGTCAGGTCAAGCTCAATTTAAGAACATCATTGCATGCAGCTTTTGTTGAGATGTTTCAAAGTCATAGTGATCCCTTGTCCATCACTATTTTCAACTCTTAATCAAGCTTAATTAAACCCTACAATTTTCAAATTATGGTCTTCCATAGATAACTACTACATTTTCTTATGTTTGTCCTTTTCTTTTGGTGCTAATCAATTAACAATAACTTAACTTGACATTGGATACTTAACCACGGATCTCCTATTCACACTAATAAACAAAAGCATTGTACCATATACTTGCAAAACCTTAAGGGCCATGGGAGAGCTTGTGGATGGAGAAGTGCTCCAAGAGTTTCACTAAGGATCCAAATCGACTTGAACCAAATTTAGTCAGATCTAACGTAATTATCAGACACCGATAATTTATATCGAATATATATATTGATTTATCCAACTAAATGAATGAGTCGTGCCAAACTAGGGGAAAAAAAACCCCCCAAATACTTGCCCTCTAAAAATTATATGCTTGGTTTGTTGAACTAAATAAAAATGAATCAAGCCATGACTTGCGGCACGATGCATGAGAGAACTAAAATTGAGGCGGCACATCTTTCATTGCCAAGAACATAATCCAAAAGCTCCTCCTCTTAAAGGATTCAATCACAAAGAGGGATACCCCACAACAATGGAAAAGCTATCCCTACGTAAGGTCAAGAGCTGGTGAACAACAAAGAAAGACGTGCACACGAGTACTCACTACGACGCAGAAAGATAAATACAAACTACTCAATTTTCCACTTAAACTGAGTACAACTGAGTCAAAGTTTCACCAAAACTCCCAACAAGCCAATAGAATGTTAAAACCTTAACAATGGTACTAGTTTAGTCCACACACGGTTGCCCTGTGCGCTCGAGTTGTTGTGATTCACCTAGTTTTCATCATTTGCGGGTTATTGTGCTTGTTTGATGATCTTATAATGTACACCAGAGGAATTGTGAAATTATATATCCCCCCCCCCCCGGCAAGAAAAAAAAAGAAAAAATAACACGTAGAAAATATCAACTGAATGCAACTAGCCAACTAGAAAATAATTGTACTAGTCAACCGAATGCAACTAAAAAAACACAAAATTACGGCTAATGATTAGCCATGTCAAAGAACTACAAACAAAGTCTTCTAGACCCTGATAAAATATCAATGGTTTTATACCAATGATTTTTGAATTTAGGGATTATATTAAAAAATTTTAATCAAAGTCTCGATTTTAGATTTTCAAAATAAAAAAATAAAAAAACAGATGTTAGGAGACCAACTCCTTAATTGAATCTCATAACTAGTTGAATCACTAATTAGATTTTTGGATATTGATCATCAATTTAAAAAAAAAAAAAAAATCCTGCTAATTAATGAACCAACTACACTTTACTAATTATTAATCCTAATCTAACAATTTATAAACTTCCAAGGTACGATGCGGTGAAATGATTAGTTCATATGTAGTTATAAGCCTAATGATAAGGAAGAATTTTCAAAATCCCCCTTAGCTCTCAAGTCCCTATATTAACAAATAATTTCTAATGTATATCTCAAATTAAGAACAAATACAATTTAGTTCAAAACAATTTATCAATTAGGTTTGTCCCTAATCTCTAATTTTTACTTGATAACAAGAAACATTCAATCTCTGCACATTTAACAATGATAAAAATGTTAACACATCCAATAACCACTCATGCCGAATGGATCTACTTTTATTTGGATTTGTGTAGAAGCCAAGGTATTTTGTGCTCCTCCCCTTGAATTTGTCAGACTAAATTATAAGAAAATAGGGCTCCATTTATTAATCACAATGGCACAAACTTCAAGGAAAAGGAAGAGGGGTATATAATATAAACAATAAACCAACTGTTGCAGTTAGATGACACTAGCGCACATGGTACATTAAGGAGGAAGATTTTATCCATGAAATTCAGTACATGTTCAAGTGGAATCTTTAATTAAATTTTTTTAGCAACAAAGTTGAGAAGCACTCACCACCTCAAAACAAGCATCTTAGAGCAATAAATGCATCGAATGTAGTCTGACCAATCTCAAGCAACCCAATAGAAAGGGAAAACGGTGATGTGCGTTTTGAAAAGATTATAACAGCATATTAAATATATATATAAATCCCAGTTGGAGAATCAACAATCAAGTCAAGATCCAAAATCAGAATAACAAGCTTCAACCACCAATGCATAGAGGTAGCTTCAAATTTGACCAAATTGAAGCATGTTCATGTGGGGGACTTTCATAAGTCAGATCAATGCACATATTGTAAGCAAGTTCCAGATAGAAGAGATTTATCAGAACACTGCAGCTTATCATTAGCTACGATAATAAAATCAATCATTCACTCATCCTAAACACAATCCCCCTCTCATCTCACTTAAGCATATTCCTCTGCTAATGTAATAAACTAAGGGAAGACTTGATCACCATAGCATGCTCAATGATTGAACATGGTTTAACTGTAGCCGAACAAGGATGTGGGACTGGGAATTTTAAAGAAAATGCATTATGCACATGGAACTGGGCCTAGCACACTTCTTGACACATCAATAGATAAAATTCAGCTAAAAGTTTTAGAAGCCATAGAATTTCTGCTACCACAACAAACATTATTTCTTTTCTTATATGCATTCGCACAGTCTAAGTGATGCTTAACACATACATACGTACGGATATTTTCATATGCCTAAATGACAACTCAAGTTTGTCATTCCACCAAAAAAAGAAAAAATAATTAAATAGCCAAAACAAATTGTAAAGCAAAAAATGAAATGTGGCAAAATATTTCAAGAATCAACAAAGACGGAACAATTTTACTAGCTGAAGTTGCTATTCTTTGGGATATATGTAAAGTTGATAAAGAAATAAGTACCCAAAAACATCATAAAATATCACCGAACAGTCCTTTTCTGTTTCTTTTTCTTTGGCAGCTCTTGCTTTTTTCTATTTTGCCTTTTGTACTCTTCATACAAATTGAGGGAAAATGTGGTTTGATCTAGTTCACCCCTTAATTTTTCATTCTCTTGCATGTCACGTAAAAGTGTGAAATGTTCAGATAGTCTTCTCCTAATTTCATCATCACTGGCTGGATTTTCCACATCTTGAACTAGATCATTACCAGCTGAGACGCATAACTGTCTTCCTCTTTTCTTCTTATTACTCAATTTTGCAATGTTGTGCTTACTGTTAAATAAATCCTCTTCGATCGATAGGTCCATATATGCTTGTGGAGGAGAGATATTAGACAGCAATACCTGGCTATGAGCCGTGTTCATTCTTGAAATGCTTGATGCCATCGTCGATATTGCTGGATGATAATGCTTGGACAGAAGATCGAGTTCCCAAAGGACTGATGCTAGTGCACCACTTAAATGGGGATCTGAGGCATATGGCTGATATTTCTGCATATGAAAAAGGCCAATTACAAATAGTGATGAATATTTAAGCAATTTATATTTATTATTATTATTTTTTGGGTGGGAGGCTGGTTTACTAATAAATAGAGTCTCTTGGGTAGAAATGATTCATGGAACTGGTAATCTGCATGAGACAGGCAGGAATCAAAGCTCTTTCCAAGGATTTGAATTTTGTTGGTGCAACATAAATTACATGATTTTCAGAAGCATGTTATCGAATGCCAAAGAATATTTCATCCGGTACTTAGACTTGGGGGTACCCCTTTTTTTTCTGTAGTCCAGCCCTCCTGTTCTAGTGGAGATTTATGTGAACCATAGCAGTCTCTGGTTCAAGTTCTCAAGTCCAATGCCAGCTGGTTGGTGGTTCCTTGTCAATCAAGTGGAGATTTGTGGGAAATCATAGCAGGCTCTGGTTCAAGTTCTTAAGTCCAATGCCAGCTGGTTGGTTGCTGCTTGTCAATTAATATAGAATGAGGATGCTATTCTACATCAGTATCTTATTATTCTGGATGTCATTATTCATTGATAAAGTTATCAATTATAATACTTAAGGGTTACCAAAGCAACTAATCTGACAAACCCATTAATGTTTGTAGAGGGTGCATTGCTCGATTAGGGACAAGCTACTGGAAAAGGTTAAGAGGAGCAGTTGGCTGGAGGGCTCCACAATGATCTTAGAGTCAAGAGTAAAGAAAACATAGGACATTTACAGCAATAAACCGTCCAGAGTCTTGGCTAAGTAGCTATCTTAGTGATATATCCATGGTTAGGATACTTACAGCGATAAGCCCAGAAACCGAGCCACCTCCAGGATCATTCTCTAACATATTCCGGCACTTGGTATTCCTTTGAAGAAGATGCTTAAGGGTTACTAAAGCTGCAAAGAGGAAGAGGAGAAAAACATATTGATTTTGAAAAATAAAAGAAAAAAGGGAAATTTACAGAAACAACTTTCCATCTTTTTACACATAGCCTACTTAATGGCATTTCAAATTCTGTTAAAACGATAACGAAATTACAAAATTGCTAATTTTACAAACTACACCTATGCCTTGAATGTAGCACTCACAACATGCAATTATTCAAATGATAGACTAGCAATAGCATGTCTGAGTATGTTAGTCGTAACTTATTAGAGTTATTGAAGTGTTGATTTTAGAATGACAGTATGCAAAGAGTAAATGAATAAAAAATGCATAAGTTCTATATAATTTGCCCAAAAAAAGAAAAAAAGAAAGCAACTGGCATTTGAAGCAGACATTAAGTATCTCCAACAAATTACCAGCCAATGATTCCGCAGATCCAAAGCATAAAGCGAAGGTAGCCAAACGCTTTATAAATGCAGCAGCTCGTTGCATGTCATGCTCCCTTCCTTCACACAACATAGTTCTTAGAGCTTCAGCTAACACTTCACCTTGGTCTCTGTATCACCGACATATCAAAATTTCAACTTTTAATCATTCAAACGTAAACAACAAACCGTACATCTAATAGGTTTCCATATCTGTTTCAATCATCTCATGCAATCAACAGATATTCGGTTAAGAAATTAATGTTCTGTAAGCCAGGTCGCATTGCCCATATCTGCTTCAATCATCTCATGCAAGTACAGGATTAGAGATTTCCATATCTGTTTCATAAAGCGAAGGTAGCCAAACTCTTTTAATCGGGTCAATGCCTCCTGTAAGCCAGGTCGCATTGCCCATTCAGGATTAGAGATTTATAGCAATCTAATCAGAGTATTCATGTAAGTACACGTGAGAGAGAATGAGTACAGGGCTAAGACAGACGTACAAGAGTACCATCACAAAATGGACATAATGACTTCTCCATTGCTTCTACCCTAAACAATGGAACTGGACAGAGAACTCAAAAACCGATTTCCATACAAATGATCAACAGAATCAATCATGAAGCAGGTGACACTCAAATTAGGATAAGCCAAAGAAAGTGAAATAAATAAATAAATAAATATGCATTTGCAATGGTTTAATGCAAATGGATTCAGCAAATCAGACTTTGACTATGGCAATTCACTTAGATAACAGCAGATGTTGGTGATCTAGGAAACTTATCCATGCACAGAGCTGCCATTACGTCCATCTAAGTAGCTATCCCTTTGAAAACGGATCATGAGCTGACACCTTTTTTACTTCTCTTTTCTTTCTCCATTTTTTTGACTTTTTATGTTCATAGATAAGCATGTTAGCTGGCATACAACTGTGCTAAGATCCACTAATACCCGAGCAAGTGCCTACAAGCTAAGCATATGCCTCCAGGATGCCTAACATTTGCCTTCATGGATGAGTGAGAGCATGAATTTATGTGTGCATCTAAAGGAGTGAAGGTGAAACAGTTTTATGCTAGAGCTCAGCAAGGCCAAATAACAAGGTAAAATTAAAAACTAAACTGGTAATCTATGCAACATGTAAAGGTACATGGAGGTTAATAAATGAACAATAATTCATAACATCAGCAAAATCAGGCCTTTCACTCAATGGTAGTGATAAGGGAGTTTAGTCCTTCCCAAGGGCCCATACCAGCAACCAAAACAAAAGACTAGAAGAATAAAGAAGATAAAAAAACACAATAAAATTGCCACCATGCGCACCATGTCATTCTTCATGCAACAAACAAGAATGACCAAGTGCAACAATATATCTAATACTCCAATAAGCTAGGCATAACTCCAGCAACTTAAGGCCAATTTGATAGATAGATCAAGTACCCTTGTGCACCATAAGCTTATTAGTATCTTTATTATTATTCTCACTATTTTATCTTTATTATTATTCTCACTATTCTACTTCTTTTTCTTCTTAATTGTTATTACGTTATTACCAGAGAGTGAGAAGCATTAAGTTTGATATTCAAATCACAAACAACATAAACAGTTTATATTAACATGATTAGAACAAACCTTCCAGGTCTGAACTCAATAATAAGAATGTAAAGCTGGACAAAGAAATCCTGTAAATCCACATTTATGGCATCAAGGTTGTTCCTCATTACTTTGAAGGCCACTATGCAGCATCTAAGACGTTCAGAAACTGTCAACTGATTCTCAGAAGAGCTATCATTCCCACTACTACCATCAGCAAGCTTTTTGAGAGATCTCATCAGATCACCCATAAAATCCAAATCTATCAAGTGAGAGAATTTTCCCAATCCATTAAGGCATGGTGCTAGAAGTGGATGGGCACCTAAATTATCTGCTTTAAACCTGAACATGACAAAACAATATTATGTAAGAGGGAATCACCATTAAACCATTTATCTGTTTCCATGTAAAATCACCATAACTTTCCAAAAAATTTACGGGTATAAATACCCCCAGTATAGCCTTGAAATACATGTCAGAAAAAAACAAAGCTGCAAACTAAAACTAACATGATCCAATAATAATCATCATGCACCCACACAAACTAAAGAAATAAATCCTTCTAGATTGCAGTAATCAAACAGTGAATATCACATATGTTTGTACCTTATAAATAAAGTGTTAAGTACAACTGACAATGATTTTGAGCCATCAAGGCACAAGTAAAATGACTTCACGCTTTAGATGGAGATGAATTAAGGTGACTGGTGCACATCTCTATGCTTGCTTTGGTAGTTAATTACCAAATATTGTATGGATTACAATTTCGGTGCTGCAACCTTTTATCACTGGAGGCACCAGGTAAGATGATCACCTAAGAAAAGTGAGGTGCTAGATAATATTTATATGACAAAAATTCAGTACCTTGCCAACATGAATTGAAGCCTAAACAGAAAATTATTCCTAATGATAAGTGTGTGCCACATGATCTACATGAACAAGAAAAAACTCACAGAACACAAGTTTCAAGCATGCAAAATCCTCCAATATTGTTAACTTTACAAACAGCTGTCACGTGTCGTCATCATCCATGTTGCGTGTACTCTCCGACCCATAATTTGTAATATTCAATCTCCTCTTTAAAAAAGGAAAGAAATGCTACTAACTATGGTCAAGGAGCATTCAGTGGCAATGTCAAGAATGCAGACACAATCAGTGAGTGACAGCAAATGAAGTCCATGGTTTCAGCCAAGTTTGGTTAAGGTATAGCTTGAAATATCAGTTCTAACATATCTTTTGGCCTTCTGCACAAAAGAATAAAAACTAAGAAAGTTTATTGGTACATGAGGCAGGCATGGCTGGAGAGTAAGAAGAGAAACTGTAGCACAAACAGAAGGAAAAGAAAACTTCAAGGACTAGTGGGTTGAAAAGAGAATGGCAAAAGAAAGAAAGAAAAACAACAACAACAACAACAACAACAACAAACTGAGCTTTAATCCCAATCAAAAGAAAGAAAGAAAGAAAAAAAAAATCTCTAAAAGCAAGGGCAGAAACAAGAGGAGGCAAAAGAGAACTGCAGCTAGGAAAAGAAGGGAACAGAGAGCCTCCTCCTTGTTCTTGTTCTTGTACTTCTTTTCCACATGTTCTGTCTCATGAATGTAGCAAGATTTATCTGATTACTGTAAAATCAATAAAAATGCCTTTCAAATCTGAAAGAACTTGCCTTTGTATGGGGAAATAAAAGAAAGACAAAAAAAAATAATGTAGGGCACAATGAAAAATACCCTCGTGATATTTCCATTTGGCAATTAGCTCCGTGAAATTTTAAAACAGGCAAAAGCACCTCATAGTGTCCTTATTTAGCAAATTGCCATCTCTGGCACTTACCACGTTAAAATTTATATCTGCTTGAAATCATCATCCTTTACTTATATTGCACAATTGAATTTTTTCAACTATTGATACATAATAGGGTTAAATTTGGTGATCAATCAGATTCAGACTGAGTTTAAAGAGGTCAGAGAAATAAAGAAAATTTGTGACAGAATCAATGAACTAGGGGTTTAGGGGTCACAATAAATGAAGAAAAGCAGTTTAACGTGTGGACATAGATATTTAAGGGGGCAAGTAACGGATAGACAATTTGCCAAAGTAGTAAATTGCATGGAGAAGGCTACATACATATACGCTCACCCTCCCCTTACCCCCGCACTAAGCTGGGTAGCACTTTGTGCACCGAGTGAGCAAAAAAAACGGTAAATCACATGGGCATTTTGCCTATTTTGAAACCTCAGGTGCTAGTCAATAATGGGCAAATTACGGGAGGGGGTACTTTGCAGTTTGCCCAAATGTATATCAGGCAATCACCTTAGGGCCCTTCGCCTGGGTGGCCAGGCAAGTGCCTTGCTAGCCTATGACAACACTGATGGGTAGGTGGTTTAAAATTGAAAGCTAAAGTTTTTTCCTTTTTGAGTAAGTTATTTCATAACTATCTTATATTTTGGTCATTCCATTCTGTTTAGAATTCTTAAGTACCCCCAAATTGGCTTCTTTTTTTTTTTGTTTTGTTGGCCCCAACAATGTATGTCCCACAAATACATATATATGTATGTGCATTTGTGTTTGTAACCAATTTATCTGTTCCCAATCTATGACTTATTATTATGTCTGTGTTAACATAAAAACTTAAAGGCAGCTGAGTAAAAAGTTGATCAGGCTTAAACATCATCTTGGCTACTCTCGCCTATTTAACAAAGATAGGTGTTATCCTCCAATTACTAATCAGAAAATGTGTGGAAAGCACCCAGTCAGTCATGATCCACTCTAATTAACAAACATAAGGACAAACCTAGATGAAGATGCAGGCGGCTGCATGGTGTGCTTTAAAATACGGAAGTATGTCTCAAATACAGCAGAAAGTGTCTCCGCCTGCATTCTTCTTTTCTCCATAACGTCCGGTGCAAACGAGACAGCCTTAAAATCAGCACTGACCTATTTCAAGTAACAAAAAATCATTATGACATAACAAAATAGAAAAATCTGCAATATGAGGAAACAATTCATTAGAAAATCACCTCTTCACTCATTTTTGACAGCAATTCTTCCTTACTTCTCTTTTTGTCACTGGTTGGAAGTTGATTATCATCAGAATTTCTCTTTCTGTTTTTCTTGCCTTTGACCTTGCTATCCTCATTTGACGCATCTGGTTTTCTAAGATCCTCATCAAATGAAAGGGACATAAATACCTGCAGAAGCATTTATGAGAAATAAAAGATAATTTGATGTACTATAAATGGATTAAAAATGATTATATATGACCAGATATTTAATTATTTTAATCAACATAAGATAGACAGTAAGAGGTCTTCAAACTTCGTAGCAGCTACACCAAGAAAATTTCTAACCAAAAATCCCATCTCTGACAGGCTATTTCCTATATCTACTAATGCCTGTAACTTATGAAGGAGATAGAGTCATCAAACAGCCAAGAAATGTTCATACCACTAAAAATGCTTCTTGTAGTCTCAAAACATTTTTTAATAGAATCTCAAATACAAAAACTAGAAATGACAATTGAGAAGATCGAGTCAACATCACAAATGCAGCAACATATGACACATGAGGCAGGAGTGCAGCATTATGTAGGTGAGTAAAAGAAACACAGAAAGCATGGTACCCAACTCAGACAAATACGCACCATTGACCCGGTCGCCAAACAAGATGACCCCAAATATGAATATGCAAGTACTTCCCACCCAAGATTAATCATACCTCAATAGAGTCCGGGTGCAACTGACAACCCTTTGCTTTCACATGATCAGCAATCATTTTGACAGCCTCCACTGTAGCTTCACCCCCATGTTTCCCCTCATTAGTAAAGATCGACTTGAGAGCGGCACAACAGAGAGTTCTGTCGAAGTAAATTCAAAGTAAACATGCTTTCCCCAAGCCATAAGAACAATAACAAACAAAGAAGTTTTAAGTCTTATTGTTGGTTTTCATTTCATTGTTTTATGGACTGAAAATGATGCATTCTCTCTATTAGGTTGACATATGACACGAATATCATACTATTTTGCATTTCAGTTATTAGCTGGAAAGGATCACTTGGCAGGAATAATTGCACTTAAAACTGGAAACGAACACTGAAGCTCATGAAAGTGCACTTCTCTTCTTTGTGAAATATGGAAGTGAGCAGTCATTTGATGGTGCACTTCTACAATGTTCCAAATTGCAAAATATATTCAGTGTTATGGGTTAACATCTACTGAATCATAATTTTTTGTATGTCTGAAATTTATATAACAAAATCCAATCTGCCTATTGAGAGGCCAGCCGATATGCAAATGGCATAGCAATGTATTGGTTGCATATCCTCATTTTGTAGTTGTGTACACAGAGACTGAGACATGTTACTAAAGGACTGCAAATAGCTCATAACAAAAATTGTTATTGCTGAAGCTAAGACTGGAGCTATGGAATGAACACGCCAGCAACAGATGTAAAAAGATCACCAGATCATAAAAGCAAAAGGTGCTACAGAACTAATAATTGTCATCATGAAACACACACCGCTGCTTAGAGCTACAAAGCACTGGGAGGTACCAGAAAACTAGGGGGCACAACTTAGTTTTTAGGTACTGGAGAAACAAAACAACCCAGTCAATGAGTTTGGTTGTTTCTGGTCTATCTAGCATTTGGTTCTGGGTTCAAAAATTGAAACCAATCTGGAGTAGGTTCCATTCTTAGGCTTGCCCTTGGTTCTTGGGTTGGACTCAATGTGCGTACGTGCATATATTTGTATGTATGTATATATATAGATAGCAGTAGCAGCAGCAATAGCAGTAGTAGTAGTCGTAATAATAGTAGTAGTAGTAGTTATTAGATACAATACATATTTTTCTTTTGTTATCTTATTATTTGTTCTAAACAAATGGTGGGAGGTATAACTCAAAATAAAATCCTAAAGGCTTTCTTCAATAGATTGAGTAATTCACATAATTTTGTGTTGAGATTAATTTCCTTTCTGTTATGTACTTTGGTATGCTTTTGGGTGAAATCATATCTAAGTATTTTTCTTGAAATTATATTTAGGCATAGATATTGCATAGTTTTCATATTTTCATGGTAATGTACTTTCATGTTAAGTTTACATTTGTTTTTACTTCTCCGAGAAAGTATCTTGGAGCGGCAGAACCAACCCAAACCAGCCTGAACAAATTTGTCTTGTGTTGGTTTGATTCCAAAATACCAATTATTCAGGTCTAATCCAATTTTTGGAACTGGCACAGGTTAGGTTGGTTACAAAATATATGGAGATTGACTGAAACTGAACTGAGTTGGACCTCTAATAGAAACTTGAAAAAGAGACATATCATGACATGGACACATGTAGTGAAAATATATAAGAACACACATATTAGTGTAATAGAATATAAAATATTGAATGTGTAAAAATATGTAATGAGATAATTATGATTCTAAAGACAATTTTCATTAATATTAATTATTTATTGTTTGAAGATTTACAATTATATAATGCCTACACTCTAAAGGTGAAAATTAAAAAACAAAACAAAAACATAAAACGTAAAATATAACACAAAACCCCCCCCCCCCACAAAAAAAGGACCAAAATTGAGTCCCTGTTCCGCAGGTGTGTTCAGTCCAAGTCTGCAGATTGCCAGAACAGCGCCTACACCATGTTTGAGGCAGAAATTATTTTATTTGGACACATGGACGCCCAATCCAATGGTGTTTCAATGCTTCATAGTTAAATTAGTAATGAATAAAACCAACAGAAAGAGATGGTGACAACAGAGTAGCTCAAAGTCAACATCAGCTCCATGGTGACAACAGGGAGAACTGGGTAGAAATTCCATGGAAAAAAGTCAGCTCCAATTGGAAAGTTTTCCCAATTCCATAAATCATACAGAAAATATTTTCAAGATGAAAAAAAAAAAGAAAAAACTTATACAAGCCTATCTGTCAGCATTTAAAATCACTTCATGAGTTCAAATTTGGTTGCAATTAAAAAAAAATGATAATTGAAGTACAAACTGTAGAGTAAAAATGTTTCACATCATGTGCTCAAGGAAGATTAAATATCAGATATAGCAGAACCTCACTACAACATCCAAGGAGCCAATATTCTTGACAACAGCAGATAATAAGCTTTCGCGGAAGTTGAAGTGGGGAACTGTCTCAAGCAAGGTACAGATGCAACGAATTGCCACCTGCTGAAATGATGCCTGTTTCTCTAGAAAGATCAACTTCTGCAGATAGGCCTGCATATAGAATAAATTAACAGATAAGCCACATGCTGAAATGACAACTATTTCTCTGATTATGAATTAAATACAAGTCATTATTTTACTTCAAAACTTTCATGGCCTAACCTAATTATGATGATAAAACATAAAAAGCATCACATGAAACCTCTAATACACTAATACGAGACTAATAAACATAACAGAATCAACTTCTACTAAAGTCCATTAATCAAACATGATGCAAAACAACAATCATGCCCACTGTGTTTGATACTCAAATCTTTGATAAAGAAACCTTGATAAGATTATGAAAACTATTGTGTCAAAACTCTATGATTTCAATACTTTCTGTGGTAAAACTAAAAACATTCTGAAAGGTTAACTCTTTCTGAAACATTTTTGGCATGGATAAATATTAGGAAAACAAAATGAATATTTTCTTAATATCCAAAAAAGACACTGAGAATAACAAAAGACAGCCGTGTCATAGTGTCCAAATTTCTTGAGCATTTCTGTGCACAACAATACCCCATGCCACTGCTGAAACATCGTGGTGGCACTATGTCCATACCTACAAATTATTGTTAGAATATAATTAAAAATGATGGGCATCCATTAACAGCCTTCTATAAATCCAGTGAGATCACCAGCTCACTTGTCTTCCCTTAAGTCCTTACACCACTAGTTAATACACTTATGTAAACAGGCTCCACATCAAGTCAACCAGTCGATACGTATGCTATAAAAGCTCCACTAAAACCATATGTGTCCCATTATATCCTTTCAAATACAATAAATGTAATAGAAACTTATCTCTTCGCCACCTAGGCCTTCCATAGATTTTAAGACAAACCTTGTATGAGGATAGAAGTGTAGCTTCATAAAATCGCATCTTCTTCACAGCCTTGGACACCTTCATCTCCTGCTCCTTTTCAGTTGGAAGCCTGATGCGATAGCTGTTGCAACAGCCCAAATAACATCAGTTCCACAGGATACTCAACATACAATTATGCAATTCACTAATAGAGAAAAAAGATGCAAAGCGAGTGCTGATGAAATGGGAAGAGTTTGTTACCCAGGAATAATGTCTTTAAAAACAGCCAACAGTGAGAGCAACCCAAGCTTGACTATGGCATGATCTCCATCCTTGGAAATCTGTAACATCTCTTTAAGAGTTCTGATATTAGCTTCAGGATCAGCTAGCAAGGCTATCCCCAATTCTGCAAGTTTAGCCTTCTTGTTCTCAAATTCCTCTTCAGCTGTAAGATCTTCTTTCACCTCAACCTAGATGCAAAACCAAATAATTTGACACTTGGAAAACAACCAAGAAATCCATACAAGGGAGAACAATTCAAGTAAGAAACAAATTCATAATATCGAGTTGCATGCTTTCAAAGTCAAGTACGATACAACATGGCAGACATTCCTCCCCACTTTCTTTTGGTATAGTAGATAAAACTTAATAAAAGATGAAAAGGAAAACAAAATAAGTAAATAGCAGTCTAGAAAAAAAATATCCATAAGAATGAATATCAATAGACTCTGAAAAAGGAAAAATATGGCCATCAGTTTGATAACAATTAAAAAGGATCTCAAAGATACATGTTATAACATTAATCATCCCAGCATTGTTAGAGTAAATCCTTCCTTCTCTCCAAATAATATTCTTCCATCAGCATGAAAAGGCCGCCTTTAACATTCTTTGCCTCCACTTGTATGAACCTGTTGGCCTTGTATTCCTTCTCTTTCTCAAAGCAAGAATGGTTCATCTCATAAAGCAAGTGAACCTGTGACTGAGAGTGAGAAAAATCTTCCTAAAACCTTAAAAAGGACACACCAAACCTGGCCTCTTCCCTAGCCTAAGTGGGCCCTCCAGAGAAGCAATTGACCCTTAATCACTATGGAAATGGTTTTTCCTCCAACTGCATTTTTCCACAATGAATTCCTAACATAAAACATAAAGAACTAAAGGCCAATAAAGCTCTAACAGTCTCAATGAACTAAGTCGCACATATTTTTTCTTCCAAAAAAAGAGGAGCTCCTACCAGAAGTGAAAAAGAGATAGTTTAAACTGAGAGGATGAGATATCCTCTTGGAAAAAGAAAGAGAATAAAATCAAGAGAATGTAAGAGGGGAAAAGACACAAGTTTTTCAGCAAAACTTTTCAATCAATTTTACCAAGCACTATAAATGAGGTAGCAAGGCCATTTTGTCTGCTAGTAGTTAATTGGGAAACAAAGTTTAAGCAAATGCACCAAATAGCATTTCTGAATAACCAAATGCACCACATAGCAGACATGGTGAACTCCATAAGAGCTTTGCATCTCATGACCATTGTTATCAAATCAAGATCTGAATTGTGAATTGGAAAGCTTATTTTCAAAATCATGAAATGAGTTGGATTGTGAATAGTAAGATATTTTGTATATAGGTACCTTGTAGAACATCCATACATAATATATTAAAATGAAGTATTCAAAGTTTATCAGACTGCATGATTAAAAGTTTTTAATATTAGAAACTTCTTAAAGAAGATATTGAAAGAAATAGCATATGTATGAAAGGGAAGATGGTAAGACTTAAAGGAGTAGAAAAAAAGAAACTAGGGAAGAGTAAGGAATTATAATTTCGGAAATAATTCATACCTTAATATGAAAAATGTGAATATTTTTTCTTCTCCTATCTCTTGCTGTTGATGATCTTTAATGTTAGTTTAGAAGGTTAAGTTTTTTTTTTTTTTTTTTTGGTTGGGGGGAGGGGTTAAGAATACCTGTTTTCAAAAAAATAAAATAAAAATAAAAATAAAAATCCTAGCTTCTTTGAGAAGCTATTAAAATCTGAAAGCTTTTATCTATGAAAGAAAATAATAAATTAATGGTATTGTTTGTTATAAGAGAAACACCATTGTCTGTCAACATGCTAGTTTTGTTATTGATGATGATTATCATCACCCAACTGGCACTTAAAACTTTAATTCAGATCAAGTGTGGTATTTTTTCTCTTTTCTTTTAGGCTGTCTCTTCTTACTACATTTGCATGATTCAGGTTGAATCATGCAATTCACCTCCAATTCTATTTCATTCATCTGCCCAAAACAAATTGTTTCAGCCTACATCAAATTGAAACATATGATCCGAGTAGCAAATCTTGTCATTCTAATAACCATGCCCATGACAGCCTCACCCTCCCTGTCATAAATTATGCCCCACCAACCATTATTGATGTCACCTTTGTTCTATATGGTCTAAGATATCATACAATAAAGGAACAAATGAGTGGTGTCAAGAAATATATTTTATACAAAAGCTTTGTTTCACCTCTACTTTTCCAACAAGTCGAATATGTTTCAGTTAAGAACCAAAACGAAGCAGAAACATACTTCCAAGGCAACTTTAACCTTCCAAATACTGCCAACCAGTTAAATCAGAAAGAAGGTCACTAAATTTTCTCATAGGATGATTACAGAGAATTTTTTACGAAACAAACAATATAATATAGGTTTCTGAACCCTTTAATAAAAGTGATATACATCGCACAATTCTCCAATAAATACGAGGCCTAGGAGTGCACAATTTACCTCTGTAAGGAGGGAAACAATTACATAAATCGGACTTGTGATCTCCATGTCATAATGGAGCACCTTTAAGGTTGTCCCAAGCCCCCTCCCCCGGGGAAACAAGAACCCAATTTAATGCATTAATTGCCAACCACCATTTATTTCACCAGAAAATGTCATAGTTTTATGATGCATAAATAATTTTAAGTTCATCTAACAAGAAAAAAGATTCATATAGAAAGCACCAATGACGTGCATAAAGCATATAAAAAATGAATGACAAGGCTAGCCGCATCCACATCAACAGCAAAAAGATCAGAATAAAGTTTCACCAGAAAATGTCACAGTTTTATGAACCAAAAGGGGCCTAAACAATTTTAAGGTTCTTCTAATGAGAAAGAAATTCATAAAAAGCATAAAGTGCATAAAGCATATAAAAAAGGTACAATAAAGCTAGCCACATCTGCATCAAGGGCTAAAAGATCAGAGTGACACCAAAATAACAAGCATTAACCAAAGATTTAATAGACTCTAAAGTCAGGCCACCCCAAATGCTCAATAAGGTGTTGTAGGAGGATGGACTATAATCCTTTCCTTTCACTGTACAACACCCCAATCCCCCTCCAGATTCACTATTTCCTATACACATCATTTTTAGGGGTCCAGCAATTATAAAGCATGCAGAACACCGATTCCCACAACATTCTCAGCCATGAGCAGTGGGCAATTCAACAACAAGTGATCAATTATCTCAAGCTTCTTAGAGAAGAATTCAATTTAGAAGAGAAATTCCTCCCTTTTGAGGGTTCTCTTGTGTTAAAAATCTGCTCCATGTTGCCTCCCAATGCAAGAAAGCCATTTGGAAAGTGCCAAGATATCTACAGTAAACTTCGTCAAGCGAACATCTCCCCTTCCAAAATCATTCTATAACTCCATCTAATCCTAAAAATCACTGACTTATTCAATTTCCTGAGTACCAAAACATCACCATCTCCAGAAACTCAAGAGAAGAAGCGAAACTCTCCTAAAGATATTTTGAAGTTATAATCAACCAAAAGGTGTTGATGTAATGCTTTGAACTTCTTTTGGTTTAAAGATTTGTGCATACAGGTCCCTTATAGATGTGGCCCCTTAGTAAATCAATAAAACATGTTTGATCTTAGGATCCCAAAAAACAACACCAATGAAACAATTCAAAGAATAAGTACTTGGATAAATCAGTCACTAAGGAAAAGGAAATTCTATCTCAAAGAAACACCAGAGAGAAACTACCAGCACTTCTGCCTGAGGAGTTTGTTGCACTTCCTCTGTCTTCACCTGCTCCTTCATTTGCTTCTTTGCTTCTTTCTTACTCTTCTTTAGCTTTGCCCGCCTCTCTGCTTTACTCAACTTCACTATACCTTTGTTTCTGTCATCATCTTCTAGAGCCCCATCCACTTGATCTTCATCAGCTGCAGTGTCAGGCTTGGACGCTGTAGTAGTGCATAAACAAAGAAAATAGCAGACATTCCTCAAGAACTAAATGAATTAAATTAATTCAATCTAACAATGAAGCCCCATTGACAGGGCGAACAGAAGAAGAGTGAGAATAGATACCTGTCCTATAATAGAGAGTCCCATCTAATGTTTTGACAGGAAGGGCATCAACACGATCGACTTGAAGCTCACCTTTGTCTGCTTCTTTTTCCACAGACCTTTTCTTTAACCGCTCCTCATATAATAACTCCAATGCATCTCCTTCGAGATCCGCAACGCGTGAAACATGCCTTTCAGTATACAAGAAATACAATCAGGTTATGTTGGAGAAAATGTCCACATCCAAACACAAAAAGACAGACACAAGATTGTTTGGTTAGTTAAAGTTTGGACATGGCTTAGACAACTGAACAGTCTAAATTCCAATATAATTGTTATAAGTCCATTTTCAAATCTAACTTTTTAACAAATCAAACTCTCAAAAATGAAAACTGGAGGGTTTGCAAACCAATGCAACATGAGCAGATGCCACAGGTATAAAAACTAACTTCACATCTGTTCAAGTATCTGTAATCTAACAAAGTATAGCTTGTAAAGTTTTACGAACAAATAAAGATTTGATCAGCTCTTTAAGGTTTAGGCAGTTCATATTTGTGTCAAAGGGCCTTGAAATTCTTCTCTTTTTTTTTTCCTTTTTAATTGCACCAACCAACAAATCGTAAATAAAAGCTCATAACCTCCAAATGGTAATCATGCACCTCTTCTTCCCAAGAAAGGTCCAAGGTTCGAACTTTGGGATTTTCTTTAGGGATGTTGACCAAGCAAACAAGGTTTACATCTTGTGCTTTTGCATGTAATTTGTTGGCTATTGTCTCTATCCAACAGTTACCAAGTGCACTCCAGAGGGTATTGTCTAAGGTCCCCAATGATGTTAAAAAATAATAAAGCAAGTGTGATATATAAAAGAATTGGGGCAATTAGTACTGAGTAAATGAAACATCATTATATAGTTTTGGCACCAGGAAAAAAAAAACCAAGGAAAAAGCAAATTCTAGGAACATCATTATTAACTTAGGCAACCATCTAAATTCATAAATATACTAGTTACAAAATGTATTTTCTTAAGTTTCTAATCACCACCACATACTTTCAAGAAGCAAAATTCCTAGAACTAAAACAACTCCATTTCAACATCTAACAAGATGACACAAATAACTAAAGTTAAGCTTCTAAGAGATGCACTGGTCCTGAAACCAGGTCCAAAATTTGAGTTTAGGGGCAAGGCAAAGCCTGGGGCTTACCTAGTGTTCTTGTCCCATGCACATGATTTTTAGGCCACCATTCATGTCAATGAATATAGCGGTTGTCCAACTAGACTACGCGTGTTGTTGTCTTGGTTGCCAACTTGCTAATTATCTCATAATTTCATAAATGCACTTCTTGCTATATCAATTTACTTAATGAAAACAGGCATTAAAATCCATACATTATTTCTTCATAAAATCCATTAACAATTTATTTAGAAATCTTTGGATCATTTGTTGACAGACCAATCAATTAAAGAGAAATTACTTGTTTTTCTCACTCCAAGGGTACTGGTTTTAATCAAGAATAAGTAAATTAATTCAAACACGTGACTATCAATCCAAGAAAGCATTTCCCAGTACCCATTTTGCTTGAATTATTGGTAGTGATAGGAAACACACACAAAACACTAACTACAATAACATACTTTGTAATAGATTGAGTATCCAAAGTAGAGACAAAACCAGCGTAGTCTCGATTCTCTGCGACAAACTGTAAGTCCTCATCGGAGACTTCAATTTCGTCTTCAGAAACCTCCGGCGGAAGCTCCGGCGGCAGGATTACCTTCTGCTTTTTCTTCTGCTTCTGCTTGTTACCCATCACTTGTTCTCTGTTGAGGGATTTTATCAATTCAGTGGCTTTGCAGCATCTGCATTAAACCAAAAAAAAAAAAAAATGTGATTGAAGATATTAGAATCGATACTAGAGTTTTCTGAATTGATTGACTCTATTTGAACTCAGAACGAGAGCAGGAAAGAGAAGATATGCCTGAGTAATTTGGAGGAGGAGAAGCAGAAAGCAGCCGAAAGATAAGCGTCGTTATTCTAGGGTTGGGGCAGAAAATGGTTAGGGTTTTCGTGGGGAAGGGGATGGAGAAGGGTTTAGTGTAAACAAAATTAAAATAAGCGCTAACCAGTCTTTTTTTTTTCTTTTTTTTTTCTACGGAAATCCTTACAATTGCAAATTATTTTAACTTATATATTTAAATTGTGAAAAATCTTTATAAATATATATATATATATATATATATAAATTTATATGAGTAAAATTATTCAAATCATAATTATTTTAATGACATTTTTATTGAAAAATCATATCTAATTTCAACTGAACTCATATTTACCCTCGAATCCTTAAAAAAATAATTAAAATTAAATAATCATATTTTATCTTTCTAAATAACTATTTATTATACTTTACATATACCCATAAATTAAAATATACAAAATCACAATTTATCATTATAATTTATAAATGTTTCTAAAATTACAAAAAAAATAAAAAAAAAAAGAAAAGAATGACAAGAAAAATCTATACGGATAATTTTTTTAAGAAAATCTTTTTTCACCACACCATTTATTACTTTTTCATCTCCTTCCTTTCCCTTCTCATTCCCTCTCAGGCGTTGGCTTGTTTCTCTCTCGTTTCCTCCTCTCCCATTTCCTTATTCTTTCTTCCCCTCTGTCTTTCTGGTGCGAACATCAAAGTTTTGGTTCCTTTCCTCTTCACCCGTATCTATTGGGAAGACAACATCAGGGATAGTACTCTCTTCTTTCCTTCTCCTTTCTTATCCGCATAAAAATCCTCCATGGTTTAACTTGGCTCTATGGAAAGGCACAAGTGTTGGTCATAGTTGATAGAAGAGATTTTCTATCTGATGGGTAACAAAGCAGAAAATGATGGAAAGGATGCCAACGGGCTTATGCTTATCTTGCCGATTTGTTTGCTGCAAACGCATATCTGTATGGTAGAATACTCTGTTGAGATGGTACCAATCGTGGATCTTCAACTACTTTACAAAAACTTTAGTTATCATCTTGTGAATTTTTACTTACCTTTATGTAATGCAGTATTAGATGTCTTTTTTGTTGATAATGTGAAACAATTTTAGATCCATTTCTTATTATCTCTACCGAATGGTAAGAATTCCATTGTTTTTTTTTTTTAAAAAAAAAGAAAAAGATAAAATGTATTTAAAAAAAGTGCTTTAATCTACATTAGCATTAGCACAGAGTAAAGGTACAATTTATGCAGATATTAGATTACGTAAAATTTGTTAAGCAGCCAATGCTCTTAAAAAATGCACACCAAATTTGTAAAAATACATCTACAGTTTGTCGACAAAAATGTAACAAAAGCAGTCATTCTTACAATTCTGCCGTGGATGGATATTGTATAAGACTTTAGGCTTAGGTTGTCTTTGGTTGTGCATGATTCAAAAACAGACCAAAATCAGTATTTCAATATCATTTCAGTGAATAGAGATAACATGAATTTTGGTTCTTTCAACTTCTTTAGGGTTGACTTGGACCGAGAACTATGGGGTAAAATGATGACACATGGCTGTGAGATGAGATGATCTCAATATAATATATATTGAACTAATTTAGGCATCCATGATTGGCCGATAAAAGAAAGTCCCACTTTTTATTTTTGATAGAAAGCTATTATCTATGTCTAATACGTTGTAAGGAAATAAATGGAAACTAAACTCATTCCCTCCTAAGGAAAAACAAAAAGGTTGAACTATTAGGTTGTTTTTCAATATAGAGAGGAAGAAAAATGCACAAGGCATCGAAATAATTTCAGTGTTGTTGCTATGAAAACCAACTAAGGCAATGCTCTGGTTGATGGTCTTATTTAAAATCACAGTAACTTACTCTTTTTTTTTTGTATAACAAGATGCAATCAAATAGAATCGAATTGAGAAAGAGATGAGAGACTACAGTGACTTGCTTCAAACAAGAGCAGAGTACAACCGACATCTTTGGAGTTGTGATCTCTATATGTTATTTCTGTTGTGATTTCTATCATCACCATCTTTTTATTTTTTCTATGGTTGATAGCATGCTTTTATATGTTTTTTACCTTTTTAAGCATGAGCACCTTCAATGCCATAAAATCATAGAACCTTCTTAAACTGTGATTTTTAATTATTATTTTGGAACCTATGTGACTCCTAACATGTAGTTAAAATTAATAAAAACCATTAAAAAGAAAATCAAACTCAAAGTCTCATAAAAATATAACAGATAACATTTGTTTTAATGTGTTCTTTCTTTATTGGAAAAGTTTTGAGTTGTGAATGATATCGCATTAGATATTTTGTTTTTCTAGTTTTTCAACAAGATTTTATGTGTACGATTGGTCATAAAATGAATGAGAAAAAAACGAATGAAAACAAGTTAGAGTAATTAAAATATAATTTAAATTCTTGAAATTGTGTGAATCTATGATAAACCACCATATTTCAAGGATTTAATTTCTCTACTCGCATTATTATTAATTGTGGGCTATATCTATTTATGTTGTTGTGACCCAATTTTTCACAAAGAAAAATAGATTTGAAGGAATTAGAAGGGAAAAAGAAAAAAAAAGTTAATTAATTGAGAAAAATGAGATATAAAGAGTTATTATTTATTAATTCATTATTTTTAATCTCGAAATTAGAAAAATATTGATTTTAGATATCGATTTTTGCTTTCCAACACAATTCGAATTAAGGCAATCAAAGTTTTCTAACTTGAAATATGAAATTTTTCAACACTGCACCTACGGCACTTTTTTGTGACCAAGATATGAATTTTTATTGTATTTTTGTCTCATTTGCTGGATGTATCTAAGTGATAAAAGTAGAGAATTGTAACTCTATCACTAAAATTTTGGATGCATTATATTTTGCCTTGATCCAATAACTATAGGTTAAGTTATAATTTTTTTTTTTTTGGTAATGAGTTATAATTTTTTTTAAGTTATAATTTTTTGATTCAATAACTCTATCTAAGTTATAATTTTTTTTAAGTGACTCTCGTAGCTATCATTGTTATGATGTTTTGGTTTTCATAATGTTCAATTTTTCTTTATTTGATACATGTAATATGATCTTTTAAGCTTGATTCGTGATTTTTACTTATTTCTAAAATTGAAAGTATAATTTTACTATTTGAGTGGAAAATATAACAAATTTTATCTAAAACATATGAAAAGTTTTCAAATTTTTAAATGAAAAATCTATACATAAATGTGTGTATCAAATACTCATATCCTTAAACATCAACTTGTTATTAAGCAAAATGCATAAAATGAACTAAAACTAACAATGCAACAAATTAAGGGTTCAAAATTAGATTTTTAGGAAATCAAAACAGATTCTTATGCATTATGATCCTACATGTTGAAACCCTAATGTGTATATCCATGTGCATAACCAATAAGAAAATCATCATCAACAAAAATCGAAATGAAATCATATATTAAATGAGAGTGAGTTTTCAAAATAAAAAATTTTTGTTTATTTTATTTGTATAATTTTCAAACTATCTCTCCATTAATGGAATCCACGAATAAAATCTATATCAATATATTTTCATTGGACTACGATGAAGTTAAATGGTGATGATTTTAGTATAAAAGAAATAAATTAAGAGATTTCAAAAATATTAAAAATTACAATGCAACTAAGATAAATGAAATAATGGATAAAACAAATAATATAAACACACTTCCACTTTGATATTTTGATCTTTATTTTCAAATATTTTCTCACTATTTTTTTTTACCTTTTCTTTTGCATTTCTTTTCAATCTCTCTCTCTCTCTCTCTCTCCCCTGTTTAGCTTTTTTAATAATGAACAATTGGTTTAACAATGAATGAAGATCTCTATTTATTTTACTTGAAGTCTTTAATAGTAAATAAAAGGAGAACTGTATGAACCATGATAAATGTGATGGGCAAAAACAATTACTTTATGCGTGCTTTGTTCAAAGTTATTTATGGAAATGTATTTGTTATGTCATGTCTGTTTTTTTCTTATAGATATGAGAGTTCGCATAAATATTCGATTGTCTAGTTCATTTAATTTGAGGAATATATGATCACATGTTTCTTTTATATCAAAGTTCAAAAACTTAGTAGTTTAATAAGATTTATGTTTGAATACTATCGATAGGTGACACATTTTCCTAACCTATGCAGAAATATCCCATAAGAGTTTTATAAATCATCCTATGAGCGCATAGCACATCATCATTTAAGACTTCAATCTTTCTTAGAGACAGCTACTGTTATTTTCAAAATTCTTTTAAACTCCTTATTAGACACATCTACCTGACTATTAGTCTATGTACTATGTTGCACTTGTTTTGTATGTGACCCCATAATTAGTTATTAAGTTGTTAAACAAATTATTACAAAATGTATATAGGTATTGCTAATGAAAGTCCTAAAGGTAACAAAATGACAGTATGATTTTCTTTAAAATGGAACGACAACCCTAACCTCATTGATAAGAGTAGCAACAGTCTCAACCAACTTATATATATAATCAATTGTGACTAGATTGTATTCATTTCCACAAGATTTAGAAAATAGTCCATTAAACTGTATGATTCAAACGTCAAAAATTTCACTCATTAAAATGTTAATTAAGGACATCTCATGTTTTTTAAAGATATTATCTTGTTACTACTATCCGTTACATTTGGTGCAACATACAATGACATCCAAAAAAGGCATTCAACGAAAAGTCCACATTAAAAGACCTTTGCTGATGTTTGATTCGATCCAAAATGTCTTCCAATCTCTAGGTCATAGCAATGACATAGAATAGTCTCTATCTCCCCTTAGAGTATAACCAGTACAAATTTTATATAGATACAACTCCTCTCACATATAATGCTTGATATTTGTAAAGAACTTCTTTTTCTATTGTTATGTCTTATCAAAGTTAGGAAAATACAGTGGCTCAATTAGAGAAGAGCTCACCTAAAATGAGAAAACAAACATGAGTTTCTCATCCAAGAAACTGTCATTTATGTCCAACTCGATCACTAATGGATGCTTAATATGTGAAAGGTAGTTTATCACAAAATTTTCACTCCCCTTCTTGTCCTTAATAGCAATCTCGAATTCTTGTAAGAAAAGAATCCAGCACAACAATTTTCACTTATCTTCCTTGAAAAGAAAGTACTTTAGTGTTACATGGTCAGTAAAAATAATAACGTTAGATCCAATGAAATACGAATGAAATTTATTAAACACAAAGAATGATGAGGAGCTCATTTTCAGTGGTGATGTAGTTGAATTAGGCTTTTAAAAGAATTTGGTTGATATAATAAATCATATGAAAGTATTTGTCCTTTTATTATCCAAAAACACTTCCCAACTACCACGTCACTCATGTTTCACATCAACTTGAAAGTATTTAATTATTAATTATCATCTTGTAATTTAATTTGAAAAGATCCTAATATATTCCGAAATCAAGTCCAAAATAAATCAAGCAACTAAGACAAAATGAATTATTTATATTTTTCTAATTGGTTTCTAAAACTAAAATGTTCCTAAAATCAGAAAGATTCCAAAATTATAATCTCTAAAAAATTAGATTTTTTATATAGGTTTTAAAATGTGGAAACATTTAAAAATCAAAAAATTTTTATGGATTTCATAAAGTATAACTTCATGCACTATGATTTTGATGAATACCATGTATACTTTTGAAAAACCAAGGTATTGCAATCTAGTTTTGCATGTATTTTGAGAGTCTATTTGGTCAAACTATTGTAAACCTAGTTTTGTAAGCATTTTAAATGTTCACTTAGCCAACCTTTTGCATGTAATCTGTCTAATTGCATGAACACTTAGAAGTAACAATAAAAAAGAAAAATATTGTTTACAACTCTAAAGTTAGAATAAGCATGACCTTATGTGTATATGGATGGAGTGTTGAATCGGTAAACCACTTTGTATACACTAATTTAACTCCAAAGTTAGGATGTGAGAAGATACATAAAAAAACTAAGATGGTATTTGATTCGTACTCGGAAATCAATATTGGAATTATAATCATAGATGTTAGAAATAAAATGAAAAAATTGATTTAATATTAATTATTTGGTTGAAATTCTAAAATAAGCATGATTATCATTATTGATATTTGATTTGTATATTTTTTAAAATAACAATCATATAATTATCAATTTTTTTAAGTAAAAAAATATAAGAAAAAAAAATCTTTTAATTTTTTTTTTTAAATCAATCACAATTTGATTCAATATTTTATATTTAAGAAACAAAAAGAGAGTGTTTGTTTTTTTATATACAGTATCAAAAAAGATTAATTTCTACAATCAATAATTTAATAATCAAATATATCAAAAAGTAAAATTCACACTATATTGAAAAAACTTACTCCAATCACAATACATTGCATATTTAAATGTTCATTTATATAAATAATATATTAAAAAAATTAGAATTTAATTTCAATAAAAAACAATTTCTTATGGGATGATCAAAAGCAAAATCGCAATTATAGATTATCCTACAATATCATCAAAATCGTTGTTATTAAACATATAATCAAGAGTATCATTCTCAAATTGTCCCACAATTCCATCATATCCCATTGCAAGAAAACAACCAACAAGTTTAGATGAAATTTCATTCTCCAAATGTCTCCCGTTGTCATGTCAACACCCAAAGAAATTACATTTTCTTATTATCCTGCCGAGTAGTCAATGTCTATATTCCCAGAAAATAACTAAAACAATCTGTTAAAATGTCATCCTTTATTGCACCCATCGTATAATCAAACAAGAATGAAAATCCTTCTCCTTGCAACTCCATGTCATCAAGAACCACATTAGCATCTGCATGAAAATTTGATATCACTTAAAAATGGGATCGAATAATATCATAAATATATCCATTTGAAGAGGGTTTACCCTTACAATGTCTTCAGTACTTTTTTTTAACCCTCTTTAATTTTATTGTCATTTTCTTCAACTCTTTTCTTTTAGTCTTCCACATACCTATGACATATTAAGAATTTGATAAACATCCTTTTGTTTAGATCATCATTTATAGTGATTAGTCTATTGTCATAAAAAACAATGTTGTAAATTTATTATCATCAAAGATAACAATGTAAATCTATTGTCATTAAAGACAATAACGCAACCTTCAATATCACATAAAACTGTCAAATCTAATCCCTCTCTAATCACACAATTCAACATTTCTTTTAATATTTTGATCATTCTTGTTATCTTAAATTTGAGATTTATGGGAGTCATCTTTGAATTGAAGCCAAACAAGGATAATATAAAGTTTACATTCAAAAATTGAATTCAAAAGTAAATACCATAAAATAATAAATTATTATACTCTGAACATAATTTTCAAGTCAAAGTTTTCTTTTATTATACTCTGAGCATAATTTTCAAGTCAAAGTTTTCTTTTATTTTTAAGGTTTCTAATTTTTTTCAAAATCAAGAAATTACGATGAAATTGAAAAGAAAAGAAGAAGTTTCAAATAATATCAGATTCAATAATCAAGTTATAAAACCAAAATCCAAAAACCAAAAAACTTTCAAAATAAAGATCAAAACAATAAAAGTAAATCAAAAATTCAAGAAAATCAAAAAATCGATCACAATGAAAGGGAGATAGTAGGTGTCAAAAAGAGTTGAAGTTTGTAAGTCTCCTAATTGGAGTTATGCTGAGATAAGAACTAGACAAATGAATTTAAATGAGAAATTTCTACAAACAATCTATTTTAGAGAGAGACAGAGTAAATGTTTAGATTTCTTTTCAAAAAATGAGATATTAGTTGAATGGAGTGACAAAAAGTAGCCAATTATTTTTCTTAGTTTTCAAACATAGGTTTCGATCAAAACCTATCATTTTATTTGAATGTCATAAAATCATTATTTTAGAGATTTCATTTCTAAACATTCATTTTGGTTCTATTAATTCAAACAAATTCTATAAATATCATTATAATTCTTGATTCTCATTTCCCTTATCAAAGACCATCAAAGACTTCATCCCTAGTACGAAATTAACAAACCCCTCTTCATCTTGGTTCCTTCTTGAGAGATTTTTAGACAAAATTTGAGTGTTAATGAACATAAATTTAATCACACAAAAGAAAAACAACAATTGAGCAAATCTTGATCTTGTTGGTCTTCTCCATTCCCCTCTTTTGTAGTTTGATCCTAAAGAATCTTTGAAGGAAGAGAATTTTCAAAAGATTGTTTGTTTGGATGAACTAGAGGTCCTATAATTGAAGAACTACAAGCAGATCATAACATTTTTAATGAAAATAAAGAGTTTATATACCATAAAAATATATATTCTTGAAAGTTCTTGCATGTTGATATTGTTTTCTATTTCTTCATTTAAACAATAAATTTATCTCTATAGCATATTTAAGCTAATATAATGTTTGCATATGAGATATATGAACACCAACTATGTACAAGTTTAAAAATTATTTTACTTATATTGCATTACATGTATTGCTTCCTTCAAATACTTATTCACAAATGCAAGACATCCTCTAGACACCATGAGGACAAGGGTGTGTCTGGACTAAGTTCTTTAGCCATGATACAATATTAAGAAAAATGATATACGATCTTATGGAATAAGAGATATAATATTACATGTATTTCATACTACATATGTTTTATTATAATCACATTTGGAAGCATGCAAGTAGATCTTTATTTCATTGTTATGTGATTCCCAATAAAAAATAAGATCTTTCCGTTGGTGTCTTATGATTTTGACCATTTCATGGGACCAACATGCTTATGAAGTCAATGATAACTCAACAAGGAATAATACTTTTAAGCAATTAATTCTCAACTTAAGAAAATTAGGTTGGATATATATATTATATTTGTATCTCAAATATGTCTATTATGAAGTATTTTTAGTAATTTCATAAACAATAACACAAATCATATTAAAGATTACAAAAGTAAAACTTTGATGAGTTATAACTCATGAGAGATTGGGATAACATGTGTAAAGTGTGTATAAAGTCTTTAGAACACATTTACAACATATTTGAATAAAAGGGTAATAGACTTTTCTAAAAGGTATTTATAATATAAGAGCTCTCGAACATAATATCTAAACAGTCATGACAAGATAATATAAAAATCCAAAAGTTCTTTTTCAAAAATATTTGTGTTATTCATTGCTCATATACAAGTTGAAGATTTTAGACAAATTTTGGTGCCTATCATAAGGTAACAAAAAGAAAATCCACTTAATTTTCGGTTAAAATTTATTCTAAACTTAAAAGAATAATCTTGTATTATTTCGAAAGATTTAAAGAAAAATAGTTTCAATTGGTTTAATAGCAACAGAAAAAATTAACCAGTAAACAAAACTTAAAAAACTGGATAAAATATTTTTTTTCAATCATATTGTATTATTTTATCTTATTGAATCAGCATAACTCTTGTTATTCTCAAAATTCAATACATAAATGATCAACAAATTTGCTGAATAAGGTGGTCATCGCAACAATCAAAGGAGTAGATATTGAGGTTGAATTTGAAATACTAACACATGGTGTCGTCAGTACATCCATTTTTAAAATAGACTCAAATTCAATAATACAAATCTTATTAAATAATAAAAAAAAACTTGAAACTACAAACTCTCTCTTAAATACTAATACTTATTAAATAAAGTTATTATATCTTACGGGTTGCAACTCGATCAAAAGTTTTCATATATCAAATATCATAACAAATACAAAAAGTTCATCAAAGACAACTCCATAATCTATCATCTTCAAGCAACCCACCTACATGCAGATTGGTAATCTAGATTAAGAAAACACTATTAATAGTATGCAAATCATCGAAACTATTTGTACGTTTGACATGGTTAAACAAAATTCTAAAATAGTATTATGAACATAGACTATTCTATCGATAGATTACTAATTTTCCAAACTTTCCAGAACTTATCCAACAAAACTCATACAAACCTTTTATTATAAATTTTTTGCCTTTATATTAATGATTTCGAATTGGCAATTGATTCAAACGCTAAAATGATTTGTGAATACACAATCTTGCAATAGACAGTTCTCTAAAATGGAAATTGAAAAAAATCTCCAAACAATTTTATACAATTAATGGATATTTTTATTTCATCTTACAAGGTGTTTTTGAATATATCTTGAATTTTATCATATCCTTTGTTAACATATTTACTTGGATTGATTAGAAATTTTAATATTAATATGTGTATTTATATCTATACAAGAGCTCTCAATTATATGTGTTAGAATTAATTGTCACAAAAACGGAAATATAATAATTTTTCGAAATAACTAAAAGATTAAGTTCTTGGGTATACCTCAACGAATAGATACTGACAATTCAGAAACCACAATATCTTTATCGATGGTCTCACAGTTAGGATGGTGATCACAAAATCGAACCACCATTGCGGATTCACGATATCTCAACCCAACGTTCGGTAAACCCAATGACGGAAAAAATTTTCCTACTCGAAAATTTTTCCAACCCTTTATTAGTCTTTCTCTAGAGATTATATATGCTTACTCTCTCTGTGAATTTCCTTTCAATCACCATTAAGAAAGAAGATTCATGTAGATTATAGAGAGTTATGGTTAAAAAGATTAATATGAGTTGGTTAGTGGGATAATGGAAGTTTTTCCAAAATTACTAAAATGCTCATGTATGGGCATTTACCAACATCTTCCACTTATACACGAAAGCATTTTACAACTGTCATTTGATTTTCTACATTACCTTGTTGGACTTTCTTACAGGATTGGATATCGTGCGACTACCGAGTACACCTACAAATAAAGATTTCTCTATATACCTGTTAGGATAACCGAAAAGTCAACGTTTATATCCAAAAGAACTCGCCGTACCTCAAACTCAACACAATTATATCCATTAAGTTACTTTTTTCATCGAAAGTGATCCCCAATAATTGCTCAACTATGTATTTACTACTATATTTGAATCCCAATATGGATAAATATAATAGGTTGGCCAGTAAATACTACGCCATGATGTAATGCCGATTGATTTTTCTTTTCCCAAACTCGAATTTATCAATCTAAATTCAATTGTTTTGCTAAACATGCCCCTTAGATCTCAATTTATCTTTCTGGTCATATGTAAACAAACTAAAATAACAAATATTGAATCAAAACTTTAAAAAATAGCCGAAAGTAATAAGGACACAAGAGATCCCATCCAATGAATCTCGAGTCTCACACAGTGAAAACGGAGATTATGATCATACCATCGTCTCAAATAATGGCTCCAACTATCCCTGGTCATCTTATCACATGTGGTATAAAACAGTGCCATCATGTTATTCCTCTATCTTTCAAAGAGTATATGTAAAATTTCTCTAATACTATGCGGCTATGGGACTCAGTCTACACATAAAATTTTATCTAGAAATCTCAAAGAGAGTATCTCGGAGACAATATCACTAAATATAGGTGACATCTAAGATCTCAAATCTGGTTATTTATAGGTAATATGGATGTAAGTATTTCTATATCGGTCATATTCCAAATGACTTCATCCTGAACACATATCAGAGCAACTTATATTTTAGTAGAGCTACTCTCAATACCTCTTACGACTAGAAATTGTTTCATCCTGTTCATTCAGAGCTGAAAGTGATCACTCGTGTGTAAGAGTCGATCACGTCTGTCTAACATATTTTTTATCATAAGTCACTACAAAATATATGATAATAAATAAGTACAAAAAGTAAACTTGTGACTGTATAATACATATGTGTCATATATATCGATAAGTATCAAAATCAATACATAGTGAGAAATGTCAAAATACACTAAACTCAATGATCGATGTCTCACAATGGAATCTTTCACAATGGGTTTTGTAAAGGGATCAACCACAATACTATGTATAAAAGTGTATTTAATCATCACAACAATCTTCTCGGTGATATCTCTTACAAAATGGTATCTGATATCAATGTATTTGATCTTACTATGATATTTAGGATCTCGATTGTTGGTAATGACGGGCTGATTATCATAATAAATCATCACTGATCTTCTACTATCTGCCACAACCCTTAAGTCATCCAGAAATTTTTGGAGCAAAACACTCTCCTAAACTGCCACTGAACATGCCATAAGTTTAGTCTTTATCGTAGATAGAGATGCATAAATTTACTTTTTGCTGCATAAATATGTTTCGAGTGTGACCACAAGTCTGCCACAAGTTTACTTCTCCGATAGAGATACCATAAGTCTCTGATAGAGATGCATAAATATCTAATCGTGTACACCTCATCGTATACACTAAACTGCCCATTATAGGGCACATATCAAAGTTCAGGTCTTTACCTTTAGTGATAGGAGTATCTATGGGCTTACAATCGCTCATCTTGAAATACTTAAAAATCTTCCTAATGTAAAACTCCTATTAAAGAGTTAATACCCTTCTCGAGCGATCTCTCTGGATCCAAACTTCGAGAATGAACTAAATCTCACACATTTCTTCGACAATAACTATGATTTAATGGTCATCAGATACTCTCTGTCATTCTTGGCCAATAGTATGTCACCCATATATTAGAACATGATCATAAAAAAGTCACTGGAACGTATTAGGTACACATAATGATCCTTCTCGATTATCAGAAGCCCATAAGATATCACATCCTCGTGAAATCTCAAGTACTATTGCTTGGATGATAGGTTAAGGTCATATATCGACTTTCGAAATCGACAGATTTTGTCCTCATGACCTATTAAAACGAACCCTGAAAGTTGCTCCATATATATCTCCCCATCTAAAGCATTCAACAAATGGTCTTTCACAGAGTTCTCGAGAGTCTCTTGGACCATTATAGATTTCTCATCATCGTTAAGGGTCGCAATGAGGATCTCACCCTCAATCAGGAAGCGACGTTTAAGTATGCGTCCTCGATACTCCTACGAAAAGAGAGAATCTCTTCACCTCTTGATGGATCGCTCCCACTAAGACTAAGATCCGTAATGGATTCTTGTGTCCCGCCGCTAAGTTCGCCTAAACCACTAGACTTATCCATCTCATAGAATGTAAAGTCCCAATCGATTTTACCTATTTTAGGGAAATCATTTTCAAGAAATGTGGTATCACGAAACTCAATCTCAATGAAAGTATCGTCTATATACTCACCTAAAAACACATACTCCTTGGAGTGTTCTGATTGTCTTATAAAGTTACATTTCTTTTCTCACAAACCTAACTTACTGTGTGGACGCAAGAAATCGTGATCATACACGGCACAATCTCATGACCTCAAGTGGCTAAGATCAGACTACCTCCTTATCCAAAGTTCAAATGGAGTACTGAATGTGGATTTTAATGAAATACAATTGAGAATGTAGGCTGCAGTCAATAAAACATCTCCCCAATTGGAAATGAACAAATTGTCTGCGACATCATAGACTTCACCATCTCCAACAAAGTCTTATTCATCCTCTCGACTACTCTACTCTGTTGAGAAATAGCAAAAATAGTCAACTATCTCATAATACTATTATCAAAACAGAGCTCTTTATATAGTTCTGACAAATACTCCTATCCCCGATCAGTTCTAAGAAACTTTACTCTCAAGTCTAACTAATTTTTAATCTCGCTAATAAACCTTGTGAAGCATCAATTACCTCAAATTTGTGTGAAATCAGATAAACGTAATCGAAACGCATGTAATAAAATACACAGCTCTAGATAAAACTCACATACAGACAACTCGAACCTGGTTAGTCAGCCCAATAAACCACTCGCTGCTAACAGTTTCATTCTCTCTTACCCTATGTATCCATCTCTACTATGCCACTTATTTACATCATCATCTATATAATCAGATGCAAAGATAATAGAAGAATAACAAGAAAACCATTAGAAGAATTAGCACTCAGTGCATACAATCCATAATGGATAAAACCAGAATAAATTAAAGAGCTATCATATTTAATAAAAAAAAGATGATTTTCTTGCATATCCTAGGAAATCTTAGACAAAGTACTGAAATGAAGTTCTATCGAATATCCGGAGCATAAATAATGTCATCTAGATATAGAGTTTGGCTATTTTGCAACTCCAACTTACAAATGTCGATCCATCTAACTACAACAATGTTCCGTTCTTCACGTAAATCCTCATAACCCGAGAATTCATTCGGTGAAACTCCACATACGTGCTCCTATCTTGAGCTACGTGATCGGAGGTTCATTAGTTTACAATCCACAAAAGAAAGAAATTAGCGAACACTACAATAGATGAAACAAATCTCAAATCACGTAAAGAAGAAGGATATTCCTTTCGCTCATTACACTCATGAGCGAAATGATCAAATCTACCTCAGATGTAGCACTTCACATTAGTTTTATCAAATTCCTTCTTTATGCGCTTTTGTACTTTGTTATCGGATTTTTTGGATGGTTTCTTCTTACCTAGATCTCGATTCTTCTTCTCATACTTATGCTATTAATTAGGTGCCATGAGAGTCCTTACTCAACTCCACTATATAAACATGACCCGAGTGTGACCTACTCGCCTCTAGGTGCTCTTAAGCTTACAGTGCGTACTCATATCAACGAATTCTCTCGTCATATGTGAGATAGGTTTTCAAGGTCTCCCATGAATCAAGTAAAAAATTGGATCACACCCAGTAACTAAATCTCATCCGAAATAGGCTTGCCCGCATTCATTAACTCGACGATCATACTTGACATTTACATCAAATATTGTATCATTATATGATCAATCCTTTTCTTTAGCGTTCTTACCATAAAAGCTGAAAAAAGTACCATTATACTCTTTTAGGGTGGGCCAAACCGACATAACTATAGGATACTACTTATAAATCGGGATCATGCCTCGTACATGCCACTAATAAGAATTGTCCTAATATGGCAATCATTTTCTTCTATACACAATAGACCTCCTTATTTCGTCTAGTCTGAGATGTGGTACCCTCCCAGGGGCCCACCATCTCATACCTCAGAATCTCATACAAAACTTGCTTCTTAAGAATAAAATGAATCTGCCGATATAAAATCTCATAGTTATCACCATTCAATTTATTTTTCTTGCAAAGATCCAATATGTCAATCCTCAATGTAGCAAAAGAGATTTAAGTGACTTATCGATACTTATTCTTATATTTTATATACCATTCAAATTAATAAATCTCAAATGATTCGAACATAAACCCCAAAATGAGCGTATGAGTCAACGGACACCATACACTATAACCCAGAATCGTATCTTACCATTCAAACTTGGATTCGGTATACAAAAACCCACAAAAGTCACAAATATAGACGTGAGATCGTCACAAAATTGAAAAAATCTATTCCAGGACGACCTGCACGCCGCCCAGAGTCTCACACGTCGATGACGTGCTGCGACGCGCCTCCACTCACTGGTAGCAGTCTGGCGCACGGGCCAAATGTGCAGCGCATCACTCACACGCCCTCACATGTCAGATCTGCTTCACTCAGGTCGCGGATTGGGTCAGGACCTGGGTTGGACTTGGCTCTAGGTTCGAATTGACTGAGACCGCCAGGCCTCTCATGCACCTCTCTTGCGCGTGAGATTCACACGCCATTAGTCTGCTGCTTGACGCGTCTCTAAGCGCGTGTTCTACATGCCCCCAGGTCTGGGGCGGTTCTTCCTCCCCCAACGGGTTTGTAACCAGGTCCTCACGACCCAGCTGCTAGAAAAGCTTTTCTGGCCTATTTTTGACGGCGATCTCGTGGAAAAAATAAAATTGGACTTCCCAAAATTTTTCTTAACTCGATTTTTGGGAGATTCAAGCTCTAATCTCGGTTAATCAAGTGTCCAAAAATTTTTCCCTTCAATGCCACGTTGGAAAACCTAGTTTTCGACAACGGCAGTACACAATATGTATGTCAAAATGTATATCAGAGTACAAGGAATACGATTATACCAATTTTATAGGTCAATTTGTTTTTGAACGTGACAAATCTATGGTTTTAAGTTTCGACATCATTAAAGGCCAAAACCTTTGAGCTCATATTCTTGGTGTTAACATGATCAAAAAATTACGAAAAAATTATTTTTATGATCTACAAATTATGGGCAATATCGTGATATAATTGGATTCACGAAACTCATCCGGGATCCAAACCCAAAATTTTTTTATATCCGAAAAATTCCGAAAAATATTTTAAAAAATCTAAAAAAAGCTATGATATCAATGTTAGAATTAATTGTCACAAAAATGGAAGTATGATAATTTTTTGAAATAACTAAAAGATTAAGTTTTTGGTATACCTCAATGAATAGATACTGACAATCTAGGAACCACGATACCTTTCTTGAGGATCTCGTAGTTGAGAAGGTGATCACAAAATCGAGCCATCACCACGGATTCACGATGCCTCAACCTAATGTCCAGTGAACCCAATAACGGAAAAAATTTTCCTACTCGAAAATTTCTCCAACCCTATATCAATCTCTGTCTAAAGATTATGTGTGCTTACTCTCTCTATGAATTTCCCTTCAATCACCACTAAGGAAGAAGATTTACATAGATTTTAGGGAGTTATGGTTAGTGGGATAAATATAGGTAAGTTATTGGGATAATGAAAGTTATCATATTATCCCAAAATTACTAAAATGACCCTACGTGGGTATTTACTAACAATATGAGATAACAAAATTGCTATTCATTTTTACACCATACTTCTCAAGATAACATTTTTCAATACTACACTTTCTACAACAACAATAACAACAAACTAAATATTAATTCCAATACAATATTACACCTTCTATAAGAAATAAATCCATTTGATTTGAACTTTTCAAGAAAGTTTTTAGAACATTTTTTAGATTTCATATGCGGTGAATTTGGTCTTGCACTCCCACAACAACTATCGATCATAAATTGAGAAATTGCCTCATAAGCAATTGGATCAATTTCTTTTCTCATTTCTGTAGAGACGATAGAATCAATATCTTTAGGGATGTGGAATTTATAATCACAATAAAGTGAGATAAGAATATAAGAATAGGACAATCCCTTTTTTAGAATTTAATTGGCTAAATGTCATCTACCAAAAAGAAACGAGGGAAATATACTAATAAAAAATTTACTAAAAACATGACCTAGAAAGCAAAATTGAAACTTTCTTGCAACAACTTCTCTAAAAGGCTCCAATGTATCCATAAAAGCAAACATATTATTTAACTTTTTCTTAGATGCTCTAACAACAATTTTAGGAACCATCTTGATGACCTCTCTTATCATCTCAGGCCACTTTATATTGGATTAATGAATCAAGATTCTCATAAACTCAACAAATAACCATAACATATTGATAATGTAATATCATATGCCAAACACTATTGGTGTATGACGGAGTCTATATTATCCTCATACCAATATCATTCTATTTGCATCATCTTTTGTAACAACACTGTGAAAACCTTTAAATACTTCACTCCTAAGTATTTTCTGAATTTTTTTTTAGTGCTTAAGTTGATCCTCCTCCAAAGTCACAAAAGCATCTACTAAGAATTGTCCTAAAAAAAAAATAAGGTGTCCTCCCTTTAAACAGATACAATTTTGGATACAGCTTTCTTGAATTTGATAAGCATAATATACTCTTATTGGTGTTGGATCGATTTTTAAAAGTTTTGACATATTTAATATGTTTAAAATATATTTAGATAATGGAAGCATTAAATGAAAAAGATAATAATGACAGTGTAATATATATTTAATTAAAGAAACAAAGAAAAGCAATCAAAATAAATGATAAATTACTTATCGAATATAATTATTCACTTACTCAGACATTTGATGAAAACATTTATAACACAGATGAGAAACTTACATTTGGTATTCATTAACCTAGAAAAAAAAAATAAATAAGTTTCTAAAGACATACTATGATGGGCGTTGATAAAGAAATGAGATTTTCTTAAAATATGTTAATATCATGAAACATATATATGAGATAGCGGATTTAAGTGATAACTTCTCTATTGGGTTTTACTAAAATTGGACATTAAATCCCTTCTTTTTTTGTAACAACGATGGATAAAATAACAAAGAGCATTTAAGATAAAGTACTATGGTGTATACTTTTTTACAAATGATATAGTATTAGTCGATAAAATTTCAGAGAGTATTAGTATTAAATTAGAATTTTAGAGCGATATATTAGAATCTCGAGAATTTAGATTGAATAGGTCAAAATATATGAGATATGCATTTAGTGGTAATTATCAAAAAAATAAATAAACGATTAAACTAAAGGGACATAATATATCAAAAAAATGAACATTTTAAATATCTTAGAGCCATCATTAGAAACGATGTAACATAAATGAAAAGGTGAATTATAGGATCCAAATGAATTGGATGAAATAGAGAAATATATCTGAAATTACTTGTGATTGCACGATACTATTGTAGTTGAAAAAGAAGTTTTATAGAATCACAGTAAAATATATTATTGTATAATATCGAATGTTGAGCAATTAAACAATAAAAGTATAAAATAATTGTAATTGAAATGAGAATGCACAAAAATATATATATGATAAAATTAAAAAAAAATGATTGGAAATGAAGAGACACGTACTATATTGAAAGTGAGTTCAGTTATGGATAAAATAAGAAAATACAATTTAAAATGATTTAAACATATGTAATGAAATCTAAAAAGCGCATCAATTAAAAATAGTAAAAGCTTAAAAATAGGAGAACTAATAACATGTAGGGATAGGTCGTTGAAAATCTAAATACAAATTATCCATAAAAATATGAGTATGAATGATTTAGTTGAATAGGTTACTTTAAATAGAAATAAGTGACGGAGGAAAATTTGAATCAATTCTATTCTCTTAAAACCCAATTCACTCTCAAAGTACGACCAATTCAAGTGGACCGATTATTTCTAGGTTTGAAGATGATCACGTGTAATTCAATAGTTCAAAAATCTAATGAAACAATATTGGAATATGATTACAGCAGCCGAGTAGTAAGAAAATGAAATAAAATAGTCAAAAAGAAGAGATCATGGGGCGAGGTTAACTATCAAACAAGCAAATCAACATATGTAAACAAAAACTACAAATAAATAAATAAATAAATAAAGGAAAAGCATACTCAAAACCATTACGCAAAGAAGATTCAAGTACCGATTATAAGAATTAAGAAATTAAATATAGGAGATTTAGTAAAATATAGGGATAGATTATGAAAACTTGGATGCAACTAATTAGCAAAGATATAATAGTTAAGAGTTTAGAGAAAAAGATGACCTTGAATATGAATAGTAACATAGAAGAATTCGCGCAAATTAAACTAACATATTTTGAATATATATATATATATATATATATATATATATATATATATATATTTTTATTCTCTTTTGTATTTTTAATTTTATTTATTTATTTATTTTTCTTTTTAATCATAATTTGTCTCTCAAATCATAATTTATCTTTCAAATGGATAATTCCAAATTATTAAGTTTAAGACTGATTTTATTATTGTTGAATACATACCATTCTGCAAATAAGAGAAAATCCCTCCATTTCTAGAGAGAGAGAGAGAGAGAGAGAGAGAGAGAGAGAGAGAGAGAGAGAGGAGAAGAGAAATGAAAACCGTCGGAAGCCACTGCAAACAGACGAAGGAAACATCATATCTCATACTAATTGAGAAGGAAAATAACTATACTTGTAATGTGAAACCGAAGATTATCGTCTAAAGCTGTCCTGTTAAATCAGTCTAATGCATAGTAAAAAATAAAATAAAATAAAGAAAGCTTTCCAAATGAAACCAAAGGCTAATTCAGGCTTCTTCTTATAAGTTTTTCCACGCAAGTACTCATCTCAGCAGATTCTGCCAAACACAATAAAAATAGGGAATAAAATTCATAAGACACCCATTTTTCCATTTATGTTACACATAGGAAGGTACATAAAGGGAGGTTTCCCAAGCTTTTTAAGCCCCATAATCTTCAACTAAACTACTACCATACAAAAGTTTTCTAGACTCACTACAACCATATCCAAAATTGCGACAAAGTAGATGCTACTCTTGGCAACCCAAGAAATATTCTCAAGACATATCAGGGGAGGCAAGGGGTAAGGAAAGAAGCATATGGTAGAGCAGACCGAATCAACCGTATATCACCTGAGGAAAATAATTGACCTCCCTCAGCATCAGCACTAAAATATGCTCATAATTCAATCTCGAGGGCTATCCAGCTCTCTCTCTCTCTCTCTCTCTCTCTCTCTCTCTCTCTCTCCCCCCCCCCCTTCTCCCCTCCCCACAAATCAATCATCGCAGATCCCCATGTAACAGAGGCCCTCACAATAGAAAGAATTGTTCTTATCTTACTTCTTTCTTGGCCTGTTGTGTTTCACTTTAATAATTTTCCGACCGGACTTATTGTCACCTGTGCCTAGTGAGAAACTTCCTCCACCACCATATTCTAGACTACCAGAAGCCTGAAATGGAGATGGGTTCTGCGTCAAGGAAGAATTTTGTTGGCTTCCAAATTGGAAAGGTTTCACCCCCGTTGGAGCTGTTGAACCGTAGACAAAGCCAGATGAAGGAGCTGAAATGGGTGACTGGCCAAATACCGGCGCTGCAGCAGGTGCAGGTGGTGTTGAGGCCTGCATTGTGTCCTCAGCCATGCTGTCCTCCATAGTCATCTGGTCATTATTGTTACTGCCCACGGTGTTATTACCTGATGCAGGAGCACCAAATTGAAAGGGACTGGAGATTCCAAAAGCAGGCTGTGAAGGAGAAAAGGTTGGCATGGAAGAGCTTGAGGCTGCAGCAGGTGTGAATGAAAACATAGAGCTTGATGAGGAACCAGTAGAGGCACCAAACATCATAGATGCACTATTACTAGAAGCAGCAGATGTAGGTGCTCCAAAGGGAAACCCAGTTGATGGAGATGTACTGAATGTGGATGTGGTCCCAAAAGTGGGCGATTTTGAAGGCTGCCAAGAAGCACCAATTGCCTGAGTTGTTCCACTGCTCGAAGTAACACTGCTGGTCCCCGATGATGAAGAGGAAGCATTAGCCCCAAAAACAGAACCTGAACTGAACAGTTGTGTGGCAGGAGTTGAAGAACCAAATAAAGTATTGCTGGTAGTAAATGTTGTCCCGGTCAACCCAAATGCTGGAGCAGACGCAGATGAACCAAATTGAATTGGCACACTCTGACCAGAAGTTGATGCTCCACTTGCAGCTGTGGAAGCCTGAGCAGTTGCCAAAGATCCACTGCTGGCACTAAACAGACTAGGACTCTGAAACTTATTATCAGTAGCCGATGGGGATGCTGAAGCACCAAAAGCAAAAATTCCACTTGCAATGGATGAGGGCTGAGCACTTCCTGTAGAAAACGTTCCCACAGAAGGACTGCTGCTTGCACTGCCAGCCAAAGTTTCCTGCTTATTCTTGACTCCTGAATCTTCAACACCAGATGTGACTGGCAATGGCGAGACCGAACTTTGGGGGGTTGAGGCCCCAAATTTGAAAATGGGTGAAGCAAGAAATGGAGAAACTACTGACGTAGACTCACTGCTACTGCTTGTGGCAAAGGTCAGAACAGGAGCAGGGGCAAGAGCAGCACTCGTGGTTGCAAAGCTGGTGAAGGTAGTGGTGGGAGCTCGAGTGGTGGCAGCCACACTGGTAGTAGTTGCAAAAGTAGAGGCACTGAGAGTAGAACTGCTAAATAAAGGTTGATTTGTAGACTTAATTGGAGCAGGAACAGAAGCAGAAGAGGAGAATATAGGTGAGCTTGATTGAAGTGAACCATTGGCTAAACCCAACTTGTTTGTCGGAGCAGCACTGATGGAGCAAAAGCTGCCAGCTGATGTCGATGCACCAGTCGAAGAAACAGCAGTTTCTGGTAACTTAGATGTATCTTCAGAAGTCTGAGGTTTCTTGTTCTCAATTTCCTCAGATTCAGTGATTGCCTGGACACTGCTACTTGCACTGGCAGCAACTGTAACAGAGCTGCAAGTAAAAGGACAATGGTTAGCAAACACCAAGCACCACCTTCAGCACCTCATCAACAATCAACAGCTTAGGCAGAAATTATGACATAGGCATCAGAAAGTGCAATAATCATAACCTAGATTCAAAAATGTTTTCATTTCTGTAATTGATTTCTTCAGCTTGCTTTCCCTCAAAGTCTTTTTTTTTCTTTCCCAATCTAAAATTGAGGAAGGAAACAAATTTATTTCTTCAAATCACTACTGAGTATTTCCGTGGCTGTGCAAATTGTAAAACAGATAACTTGTGAGCCATTATTATCTCCTAAAAGTTGGCTTCTATGTTCAAATTCTAGGACTGAAAATTCGCCCCTCATAGGTGAACTCTGAAAATCACTTGAAGCATTCCCACATAATGATCTCATAAAACACAGAAGAGTGAGAATTTACCATAAACGTACTGACCTTTCCATTTTTTGTTCAGCGGCAAATTTTGTGACTGATTCACTAGTAGAAGAGGATGTAAATGAGAATGTTGGAACATCACTAACTTTAGAGCTAAAAATGGAAGGAGCTGAGCTAGTTTCCTTTGCTGGAAGAACTACTTCAGAAGTTGAGGTTGTTTGAGGAGCATTAAATGCTTCCTGGACAATTCCAGAAGTCTTGGAAGTTGGAAAAGTAAAACCAGTTTTCTGTTCAGCAACCACAGACCTATCCACACTTTCCACATCGTCTGTTTTCTTCATTATGAAACTCGGAAGAGTTTTGACTTCAGAAGAAACTGGAGGTTTTTCCAAGGCAACAGTTTTAGTAGCAACCAAATTGCTGTCTGCACCTGTAGAAAGTGGTTTCTCTCTCTCTTCACTCACTGATGCAGGTGCAGGCACAGGCCCATTTGAGTAACCATCATCAAGCTCCACAAAATCCTTCAAAAGAGAACAGCAACTGTAAAATGGAACTGACAAACAACAGAGATATGAAAAAGTATTGAATTCTGTAGAGGAGTTCACAGAAGAATTTCTCCAACCACTCCATCCTACATAGGATGAGTACCCATGATTCATTGATAAACCGTAGAATGATAAGCCAAAATACAATTACAACACAGTATATTACTTCTTAAAATGCATTTCTATAAACATCTCGGTTCGCATTACAATGTGTGAATCAATTAACATAAGATGACTCCAAATAAGCAAATGAACACTTTCCTAAAAAAATATATCTGAAATCTTGACTATTCAACTGTTTCTTGCAGAGACCAACACACTATATATTCATACAATGCCTTCTTCTAGTATACTTAATACTTGTAGAGCGTAAAATTTTCATACAGATTTTGCTGCTCAATAAGCGCAAAACTTCAAATTGGGAAATTTAAAAGTACCACATATCATAGCATGCCATGCTCAAAACTGTTAGTTCAATTTCAGTCTATAATATTATGCACTTGAATTGCAACATCTATATTAGGATTTCTATTTGACATACGGGTGAAGGATTTGGTTGTGAAGATTATTGAATCATAAAGGCACATCAAGAGAGCAAACTTTTTCAAGGATCATCAATCACCCAACAGAAAACTTAAGCGACAATGCCACATTTTATGGTAGTAAAAATTCAATCAAGTTATCTATTATCAAAGCCATTTGTGGCCCAAACATAAAGAGCAATGGGGTAGAAGTCATTTGAAAGCTCTAAAAGGCCATGCACTGCAAAGAACATATACACCTAGGAAAGAAGAGGTTATCACTGCCTCAAAAAATCGCCAGCATCACAACTGCATATAAATCAGAATCCAAAACATTGAGTGATTACCATGTGACCGGATACAGAGCAATGAACAAAATAACTAAGGAAAATAATAGACACCACTACTGTTTAAATAAAACAAGTAAACTCGCAGCAACACAAACCTCATGTGCACTCATCTTGAATGCCCGTTTCTTTTGTGGAACATGAGCAACATCATCTGAAATGGAAGATGCTGTTGCATTAACAATAGAGGCAACATTCTTTGCTGCATGAGTTGCATCCCCATTGTCCATGTACACGGTGTTTCTAACAGAAGTGGCAATTAAGCTTCTTGGGCAATTTTCTTCAACCTTTCCGGGCTTTGGGGAGATGGAATCTTGCGCACCAGGTAAATTAATGCTGAGTGGAGCATCTCCCTTGTCATTAGCTAGCACATCACGCAGAATTTTTGATGAATCTACATTTTCAAGGCTTCTCAGAGCCTGTCCATGTAACATATTTGATGTCAACTTTGTGGGGAATTTATCCCTTCCGATTGCTAGCTTGAGCTCTGATGATTTCTCTTTTGGTGATACCATCTTATCAAGCTGCTGCAATATCCTTTCAGCCATCTCAGTGGACTGATTAGGAAGGGCCAAACTTGTGCTAGGGATACTGTTACCCCCATCTTCTATCAGCAGTTTTGAGGAATTATGGTAAGACTCACTCGAAATGTGTGGCTTCCGTACTGAAGATATGGGGAGGTGCATATCTCCAGAAGAAGGTATGCTTAAGTTTCGTGAAGATAAAAGATTAGGTTTCTGACGGATCCTGCGTATAGGACCCACAGATCCTATATCATTGTCAAGAACAGAGCTTCTGCGTTTAAGGACCTGAAAAGGAACAATAGAATTGATTAAATAATGCAAAAGGTTGACCTCATCTATGCATGTAAATCAGCAGCAGAACTCAAGTCATACCATTTGTTTAGACTCGGATGCGCTGTTTTCCTCCCCTGCGAACCGTGATGATGACAATGATGGCCCGCCATTGCTATTGTTCACGGAAATTGCACCCTGTAAATATGCAGAACAATGAAAGTTTTTGAAACTTGAATGGGATTGCAAAAGAGCAAAATGTCTACATTGATATTTCTATAAAACACACCTTGAAGTTACCAGCCAAATGGCCCCTAGAATATGGTGCACGAGCCATACTGTATATTGCAGATCTGCCCCGAGATCTACGAGTTGCAAAGCCATTTTCGAGAGCCCCATGAAAGCTAGAGTTGGGAACACGTGAAATAATAGGTAAATGGGATGCCAATGGTTGATTATCTAGTAGGGGCGCGTCTTGCCTCAGTGGTTGACTGCACAAACCTAACATGGATGGTGATACTTTGGACGGACAACTCCCCATGTAGGCTTTTGCAAGCTCCGCTGGTGATGCAACATCCTCGTCAAGTACCTGAAAGACATTTGAAGCATAAATTAACATGTCAAGGCACTGCCAAAAACCAGGACAATCAAAAATAAAACATGTTTTAAGCCCCTCTCCCCAAATAAAAAACAAAAGAAAGAGAAAAAGCAAAATCAAAGGCAAACAACCAGTACACCAATAAAAAAAATAGAGGTAAAAATGAGCATCTTATCCTACTCTTGCATTGACAACAGGGGTTGAAACGATAGCAAGTGATCTGTGGCTCTCAACTCTGTTATCTTGCATTACGTCATTTGTAAGTTCTTCCCGTCTCTCATGAATAGCTTCTGGCAGCAAAGGATGTACTACAGGCCTCTTCTCATTTGCAACAGGTGTGTCAACGGTTCTTGAATGCAACAGTGCCGTCAAACGATCAATCTCATATCTGTTAAAAAATTAAATAATTAATGACCAACACAATCTAAACCAAGTTTACAAGGAGATCGTATCATAATAAATATTACCAAGAAGATGTAATGCAGAAAGACATGCAGACTTTACACATCTGCAACTCTATGATTAAGCAATATTTGAGCTACGTGAAAACCCAATTGCAAATCCTCCCCCCCCCCCCCAAAAAAAGACAAAAAAGACAAAAAGGAAAAGGGAAGGGAAAATACTAAAAGCGCCCCCCAATGAGTTCCATACCAAAGCACATTGCACCACATTTTACGGTTAGTGTGTGTACAATCATACTAATTGAACTTTAAGCAACACCATAAAGCCTAATTAGAGAAATATACCAATGAACAACAATAATGAAACAAGGGAAAAGTAGAGAAATTTATTCTCAGATCTTAAGTTTGACTCTTAAACCTTCAGTTTACAAGACTAAAGTGACCATGCTCCCTGATCTCAACTCTCTTCCCATATTTCAAAATATTACTCAATAACACTTTTTTCTTTTCTTGATCTATAAGCTGAGACACTCTTCTTTTGATTTTCCTCCTACCTCCTACTATAGTTTCTGTGGAAAGGTTGTTTCCACCTTTTTATACTATCTTTTTGTAATCCACTTTTGCTTTGCCTTGGTGCACTAATGTTGGTGATCTAATAAAGAAATAGTCGGTAACCAGTTCCAAGATTTCTTCACCAGCAAAGTGAACATGCATATCCAAGTCATATTCCAATACATTCATGTCCACTATGGCAATTGCCATGGATAACAACCCTCAACAAAAATATTAAAACATATGAGAAACCAACATCAAACAACCAATATTGAAATTTTCATTTGTGTCATATGGACAGCTGTGAAGCATCAATATACCATTTTATGTTCAGGTACAGCTTCTGCTGAATGCAATTAGTTTAAACATCAAGAAAAACAGGATAGCCTGAAATTCGAACCCATAAAAGTAAAGGGTTATTTACACAGTACTCCTACAAAAGACAAATTGCATAAATGGGGAAAATAAGATATACTGCAAGAACTTGCCTGGTAAAAGATTGCTTCTGTAGAATCTGTTCAAGTTCGGAAAAGCTCTTATTATCAGAATTGTTACTAGCATTATTACCCTCTCTACTAGTCCTTTGTTGTAGTCCAGAAGGATTCACCTGTAAATAAGTGGAGATGTTTAGCCAAATGAAAATAACATCACAAACACAAATAGAAATGGAAATACAGGGTAGTTATGGTACAAACATAGTAAGAAGAGATTGAGAACTTCCTTCATCCAATAATAGACAACCAAATATAGCTTGTAAGCACTAATTCTTCTACATTTCCTCCATACATAGATGCACTATTCGGATGCTGATGCATGTTTTATGATGATTGGCTAATAAGGTAAGGCTTTGTTAACTTTTTCCTTTGTTTACCTTTACTTCTGCTTATACCCCTCTACTTCTTACCTCTGTTTTATAGGAGAATAAGTGTTCTGACTGCCAAATTGCAAAGGTACTAAAATTCTTCTTTGCTTTAATTTTAGCTGGCTTTATGTCATGTTTAGGGATTTTGATTTTTTTTTATTGCTTTTGAGGGGTTTGAAAATCCTTGGGACTACTATGGTTGTATTTAATTCTAGTAAATTCTTTCCATGGTTGAAACCAACATTCAATTAAATATATATATACACACATTAAGTGAGAAAAAAAAATACGAATACATGATTGAAGTATTCTTTCACTGTCATGTCCTACTTATTTTAAAACTTTCCGCAATGGCCTTGTTCATATCACAGAGGCTTAGCAACTGTACAAGCATAGATGAGTAACGCAGCCGGAAAAAAGGAAGAAAAAATAAAAAGTTTTGGCCACTTCAGACTACTGGTATGTTTTTCACTAAAATAGAGTCAGCATATTATCACAAAAAGGAACCATGTTCAACATGGATAGCAAACACCACAGGACAAAACTATTTTGCTTTAACCTAATGGCACAAATGTCTTGAATATCCTGATGTGTACCAAGCCCTATATTCACTCAGAGAAAATTCTTCATCAGACAATCAAGTTTACCAAACAGGCTTTGTTTCTTTATTAACAATGTCTGCATAAAAGTGTACACATAAGACATGTACATAAAGAGATGCCCATGCCAAATAGGGGCTCTACTGACTAGTTAGGGGAACCATGATGCAGGATGGAGTTCTCCCCAACAATCGCACATATAAGAAGACTTGAATGGATTAAGCGCAGATGACCAAACAAAATCATCAACTCTAGATATCCATTGCAACTACTGTCATGCCACTGACTCATAAATGTAACGATCAATTGGATCTTTTACGATTAAAAGATAATGCTCAACTATCTGAAAAAGTGCAAGTTAGTCGAGCAGTATACTATGTCCTCATATAAAGAACTTAAAAAGAATTTAAGCTACATAAAAGCTAATTTAGTCCCAATGATAAAGAAAATGGAAATACGGAGAATTTGCACACTGCAAACTTGTAACTTCATACGGCCTAAATACTGGACACCTGGAACTTACATTTTCAACAGCTTCCTGAAGCACATCCTCTTGTTCCGGTTCATTCTCTGTTCCTAAACAATTTCAGGACAATATTGTTAGCATCATGCAAAATGTTCTTTAACACTGACTAGAGGATCAAAAGCACTAGTCAGCAATCCTTATTTTGATCTCACAAACAACACCACATGAGTAACCACAGAACCATAGTAATTGATATATTACCTGGAAAGGGACCATTCCAACACAAAGGGAATCTCACAGCATTTTCCTAATGCCCAACTTATAATCAAGAACAATAAAATTGATCCATTATAATATCAAACTAGGAAAATGTTGTTCTTGGGATAAAGCTCATACAAATTTATGATGTAAAATAAATAAAATAAAAAAGTACAATAAGAATATTCACCCAAATCTTTCACTTCATTCTGCAATCTCGTTTTTCAAGTGCTTTCATGCAATATCAAAGACAAAAAAAAAGAGGGATAAAAGAGGAAACAGAATTCATAACAAAATTTTAATCATCCTATTTGAAACATGTAGTAGAAAACGAACTAGTAATTGTTTCAAAAACTCAAGCGGTCACTAAGTGATAGAGATTTGATATAACAGTCATTAAATTTTTTAACTGCGGTTACAAGTTTTCTACAGCACCGGGTGAGCCCTTTACAAGTTTTCTACACTACAACCCACCTAACATATGGAAAGACTCGAAGTTCATAAAGTATATATTGCTGAAGCAGGATAAAATAACAGGAAAACAGTTATACTTCCTTCAAAATTTAACTGATCCAACGTACAGCAGTGGAAGAAACAAGAAATCAAAAACAAGAGGGCAATACAAGCACTCAACTCATGTAATCAAAGCTCCCTTCGTTCCAAAATACTCCCAATTTATGAGATCACTCGCATTCATAATACTCAAAACAATTTAAGCTCCGAAACACCAAAAATCATAATTCTCCGATCAGCAGCTCCCAAACGCATCACTCGAATCCAAAAAATAAACCCTAGTTTTTACAATCGTCAAAAACAAAACCAAATCAAACCAACCAAGAACCCAAACTAGACAAATAAAGGGGGGAAAAGCAATTCAAAAACTGATTCAATCCAACCTCCAAATCAACCGAGAGAGAGGGAGAGGGATGGGGGAGAGAAAGAGAGAGATAGAGAGAGGTCGCATTCAAAAACTGATTCAATCCAACCTCCAAATCAACCGAGAAATAAAAAAAAAAACCTAATTTTCATACTCCACAAGAATAAAACCAAATCAAAGCAACAGAAAACACGACCAAAGCAATTCAACTTCCCTAATGATTAGAAAGCTCACATTTTTAGCACTAAATCATACCAACTATCACATCACCACAAAAAACCCTAAAGTAACCAAATCCAACCAACAAAAAACACAATAAAAGCATGTAAACAATAGGGATTATGCGCACGAACAGAACCAAAACCTGAAGGAGACGCTAATGGTGGAGGAGGAGGAGGGAGGCGCTTGCGGAAAACTGACCCGAACAGCCTATAGGCACTCGCCGTAATGAGTCTGGACGCCGGATCGACCAACTTGGAGAACCACCGACGTCGGCTTCCATCGCCGCCATGGATGATGCTAGGGTTTCGAACAGCGGTTGGAGGTCTGTCGTACGGCGTCGTATTATGCGTTTTCCGGAACGGACGTTTTCGGAACTTTCCTCCGGCTCCTCCACCTCCTTCGTAGGGGTTTTCTCCCGCCGTCGCCATCAAGGAGCAAGAAAGAGGTTCCTCACTTCGAATGAAACTGTAGAGAGAGAGAGAAAGAGGCGAATAGGGTTTTGTTTTGTACACGAGAGCGATAGAAAGAGAAAAGAATTTTTATAGAATAGAAAATGGAAAAATAGGGTAAAAGGAAAGTCATTAGAGGGATGAGAGAGAGAGAGAGAGAGGAGCGTGCGGGCTGGGGTTGGCTCCTGCGAAATTTGGCTCCTGCGAAATTTGGCTCCAGTAAGATTTGGTCCTCCCTCGTTCAAACGTCATGTCTATTGGGATTTTAATTTACTTTTTTATTTTCTTATTTCTTTTCCTCTGCTACGCTTCTTTTTTATTGCATTTCATTTTATGATTTGAAAAAATTTTAAATTCAAAACTTTTGATCGAGCAAATCTTACCTCAGACTCCGACCGTTTGAGTTTGAGATTTTGATTTGATACCATGTTATTTGTTTTCTAGAATATTCTTTATCCTCAATATTTATCTAAAATTTACAAAGATGTTATTTTTATCATTGTTACATCTCTCAACCAATTATTTGGATATTTTAATTTAATAAGAAGGTTTCATAAGGAATAATTTTGAATTTCATGCACAAGTGATATCACCCATGTATCTGTGTTTTTGTTTTAGTAATTAAAATTGAATAATAATTTCTTAAGTTTTTAAAAAAATTAAAAAAAAAAACTTTTTTAAATTGAATTGTTGATTTGCATTTAAATAGAAAATTTTAAAATATAAAGTAATTATGACCGAAAACACTTTTTGATTATTCAAAATAAATTCAAAGTTTAAGTTTGACGTATAAAATTTAATACAAGAAAGGGAAGATTGCACTCTGTTTCATATTGTCCATACAAGTTTAGATTCTCAAGTCTTATGATTATAGACTACATACTGCTCCTAATTCTAGATAGATTTGTAAAAGAGTTGTTGATAATAGTTAATCTGATGATACGTTTCAACACTTCTTGCAATATAAAGTAATTATGATTGAAAATGCTTTTTGATCACTCTAAATAAATTCAAAGTTCAAGTTTAACGGGAAGCTAACACTATATTTCATATTGTCTACACAAGTTTGGGTTCTCAAATCTTAGAATCGAATTAAGATCATGATGATTACGGATTACAAACCGCTCCTAATTCTAAATAAGTTTGTCAAATATTTATTGATAATGGCTCGTTGGATGATATCTTTTGAGATTTTTAAAAATGTGTTTCGAAACGGTTTGTAATTACCTTTTTCACGGAACTTTTTTCTTATTTTTCATAATTAGCAGATGAGCGTGAAATTGTTGGAGACCAATGGTTTGATAGCCTTTTCTTTGAATTCGAAAACAAACCAACAACGAATGCATGCATGCGCAGGTTAGTTTTCATGTTTAGGCTTTAGTTATTCTTGAGCTTTCTAAATAGTTTGAAACATATCAATTTTGGCCCAACTCAGAAGATTTGGACTTGTACCACTAGGTTCTAAAATCTAATTCAAACTTAGATTTGGGATATGCCAACATTCATTCAAATGATTCATGCAATACACAAAAATATTATCTTTTGTTTTTTTTTTTTTTGATAATTAATATTTCCTCTAGTGATGCACCTTGGAAAATGAAGAGTATTAAAAGTTCATGCATATTATATAAATTATTTTACATTATATTATTAGCTAAGATATCCTCACGGCCTATACTATTGCGTGCATTGCATTTCAATAAACATAATACTTGTATATCTTTTATAAGTTTAACATTATTCCCAACTAAGAGTTTTTATTTGGAAGAACATTTAGACAATTCGCGCTCCAAATAACTTGAAAGTTGCTAAAATATTTAACTCTTAAATCTAGCATATTGATTGATAAAATATTTGATATTTACGTTTACTCTAATATTCTGTCTTATATTTAGCGTAATGATCAATAATGTATGTAGTCATGCATTGATTATTTATGTATTTTTGTAATTTTTTATATATAGTGCACTGTAATTGACCAAAAGTATGGTAGAATTTATTCTCTCAATAAATTCTCTTCTAACTTGACATCAGAGCCCTATTAGAAAATATATCCTTCCTTTCTTTGCACCACCACCACCAAAAAATTTTTATAACTCTCGTATACTTTACACTTTCCTCTTGTGAGGACCCTATGATCATTATGGAATCTAGTTGATTTATTTTGGTTCATTCTCTCTGTATATTCAAATCTTAATTGTTTTCTTTTAAAAAAAAAAAAGACCAATTGATTTCTTTTAGATCTTCCTCTCTCTATATTCGAATCTGATTTTTTCTAAAAAAAAAAGGTTCAACTCCAGTATCATAACCTAGACCCACATCACTGCCATTGTTATTCTTAACTTGTTTGGTCACCTTAAAAAACCTTAAAAAATTAATAAACAAAACTTCAATTTCCTTACCACGATTGTAGTCTCTCTCAATCCTTCCATTTTGTAAGCCTTCGCCTTTTTCTTTGATTTTTCCTTCTATTCTCCTTTGGACTTCCCCTTCCATCTTCTTTATCTTTATCTTTCTTCTTCTCCTCCTTTTTCTCTTCTTTCTCTCCATTCCCCTTTTTCTTTGATTTTTCCTTTAATTCTCCTTCAAACTGCCGCTCTCATTCTTTCACCTTCACCACATCTTTCGTTGTAATCTTTCTCTTTCTTCTCTTCACCTCACTTTGATTCTCATCTTTATCTTTTGTTATATCTTTCATTACTCTTTTGGTCTTCAATTTCAATCCCACCTCAGTTTTTTCATGCTTTGCTTCCTTAGGCTCTTTATCCTTGTTTTTAACTTTGAGATATAACTTCTCTTCAAATTTTAGAATCGATTAAGAGAGAGAGAGAGAGGCGATGAGCCAAGAAAATTCAATGTTGTCTAATAATCCAATCAAATATGAGCACACAAAATACATTGGGACAAGTCAAAATATTTTATGTGCTCATATTCCAACATATTCACAAAGAATTTACCTTCATCACTTTTCTTTGATTTTTGATTCAGTCTAAGCATTCGGTCTCCTCTTGCTCCGACTGTGAAAGTATAATAGATTATTTGACCTTAAATCTAGCATATTGATTGGTAGAATATTTGACTCTTATATTTACTCTAATATTCTATCATATATTTAGTTTAATGATCAATTATATATTTAACCATGTATTAACTATATATATACTATTATAATTCTTTATATAATGGAATACAATCAGCCAAAGACACGACAGATTTTACACTCTTGCAATCATCTTTCACAAAATCCTTGATTCTCATCCTCATTAATTCTAGCTACACTTTTTTGCCGCTTCATCTTTGCATTGCTTTTTTTTAATTTGAATTAGTTTCTATTAGCATTGACAACTTTCTTATACAGTGAAAACGGATATCCTCATACAACAATTCCCTCGATCTTTCATTCATATTCTGTTTTCTGGGTAGAAGAATATGGAAATCTAGGAATGACTTGGTATTCTTTAATCAAGGAGAAGAAATGTGTTTGTGTATGAGAAAAAAATATGAAATGAGCACACGAATCATTTTGTACGAAAGAAAATAAGAGTCAGAATCTTACTCTTTTCCCATTACAAGTAATAATAAATAAATAAAAAGTGTTCTCAGGGTACTCTAGATTTAGGTCTATTGAAAAGTTCTAGTATGTATATTCAATATTTATACATATACGGTATATCCTTTATATATTTGTACATATTATATTCTTTATGAAATTTAAACATGAAGGCGACTTGCAAATTTACTTTTGTGGATCATAATTAATGAAGTCTTAGAATGAATGAACTCAAAACTTTATTGTTCTTTTTTTTTTTTTGTGTGCTAGACAGAGAGAACACAAAGTAAGAAAACGAAAAAAAAAAAAAGAAAAAACACGGAAGAACCAAAACGAAAGGCCATCACATCACACCGCTGCAGGCTAGGAAAGGGAAGAGCAAGCTGCTATCCCCAGCATTGCAACTAATTCTAAGCCTCTATTGTTCTTATCCATCTTTTTCTCTCTTTCTCTCACTCTTTATATGTACGTACGTATATACGTATATATGTATGTATGTATGTATGTATATTTCAGATACAATTGGATTTGGTTGAGATCTCTGATAGAAAATATTAGCATCATAAATGGTGGTATGGGTGGGCAATGATGGTGAAAGTGATGTTAGGGTACTTTTGCTCCAAATAGAGATAACAACAAAATTTTCACATAATTTATTTTATGTTACTTTTTAATTTTCACATAATGGGTGGGCAATAAAAATACTAATTTATAATGTTACTTTTTAAAATTTTATAATTTCTATCTATTTTTATTATGAATATTAATGGAAAAACCATGCTATTCCTCGTAACGTGAGACCCTACAAAGGGCAGGAGATTCTACCCTTTACATAATGGACTCTGCATAATATTCATTTGTAAAAGTTTTAGGACTATAGATTAGTTGTTTTATGGTTTTTTTTTAAGGAAATCTCAGTTTACCTTAATTTCACTAAATTTATTTTAATTCGGCTTGTTTTAATTTTTTAATTAAAATAAAAAATAATAAAAATTTTACAAAATATAAATCAAATCTCTCCGAATGAAATTTAAATTATTATTATTGTTATATCAATAATTTTTTATACTTAAAAATATCATCTGAATTTGCTGAACAGGCCCTCAATTATTAATAAAAATCTCAATAATTTTTTTTTCAATAAAAAACTTGAGGGGATTATTTGAAAACAAGCTCCAAAGTTTATAGTGAGTATTTGTAATTTTGATTATTATTTTTTTTTTGGAGTGACGGGTACATGCTTCTCTTCTCAATATGGAATTATAGAAAAAACATCGATCAATACCCCACGTACTCATAAATCTACTTGGTAAGAAAATAATTAGTGGATATCGGTGATTTATAAAAATAAAATAAAATAAACGTATTGGGCACAACCATAAGGAGGAAAAGAAAAACCAAGTGTTATATTGCAATTATGAAGTTATTGAAAATTTAAGAATTTTTAAAACTAGAAGCACAGTTGCACATATAGGGGCAATTACGATTCAAAACTATAAGGAAAAATTAAATAAATAAACAAGTGTTATATTGCAATTATGAAGTTTGAATATTAAATTTAAGAATTTTATTGTAATTAATTTATAAAGTTTAATATGTACAATTTTTAGCTACTAAACATTTTAAAGTAACACAATGGGGGAAATTTTGAAGTGGTTAACTCCCATTATTTTTTCTATTATTGTTTTTATTTTTGTATTCTTTTTCTTTGACAAATTTCTAAAATTTAATAACTATTCCGTAAAATCACTAAGGGAACCACGATTACTCGAACACAAATTTGCTTTATTAAAGAAAGTTATTAAAAATACAATAACAACACTTAGACCTTTATCCCACTAAATATAATCGGTTATATAGATGTTTCTATATCATTCTATTTTATTTCAGATCACATTCTTAAAGAAAATTATTAAATATATAATTGTTAAACCATATTTACTTATATACATTTAGATTTAGAATAGGTAAATATTTCATTCTTTGTGGTTTTTCAATTGGACAGCCTTTAGTATTATCTTTGGAGAAGCTGCAGGGGACAAATAAAGCAACCCAATGCATGCCACACATGGTGACAAATTTGAATGGCCCGGGGGGGGGGTTTCATGTCCCAATCCACATTAGAAAGAAGAATATGCTTTTCTTTTGTGCTTTCTCACTGCTGTTCAGTGCTAGTGCAAAGAGAGAGCCTACACACCTTATGGGCAAAGTAGCACATAAAACCCTCAGTTGGACACTCATGTTGAAAGTGCTAAATGACATCCCACGACCAAAGGCCAAAGGTTTTCATAGGCGTCACAAAAGAATAGGACAAATCAAACTTGCCCAAAATATATACAGACATGTCTTATTCATTGGAATTGTCTTTTAGGTGCATGAAGATATAACCGATTCACCCAAAATGCAACTTCTTTTTCTTTTTTTTTTTTATTATACGATATTTGAATTCTAAATTATCGGGTTAGAAAAGAACGGTCATGACCACTAAGGGAACATGATCTTGAAGTTATCGGTTAAATATGTTATTTATAAAGTGGTTTGGTGGTAATCTTTCTTTTTTTAAAGTGATTAAAAATATAGTGGGCAATACAAATTTTTTTAACACCTAAATTCCTCTTTTATATTAGATGTTCCAATTTGTCCAATAAAAAACCACATAATTGCAGTAGAAAAATCAAAGATTTCATTCTCTGCGAGTAAAAATTAATCATATTAGAATTTACCCCTAATGATTGGAGATGGGAGTTTTTACCCATCAGGGTTTTTCTTTCCCTCACCCATCGTGACTCTGATCTGTAGCTTATTTCCAGGTTTATGATTACTTCAAGAAAAAAACAATTTTTGATTGTTAAAACAATCTTTAGGTAAAAGTTTCCCCAAAATCCCATGGAGTTAATTTTCTTGATGGAATAATTAACAATGCCTTCTTTATTTACATAAGCTACACTAACTCCATAAAAAGACTAAAAGGAGAAACTGACAAACAATTTAAACCTTTTTAAGATAATATAAATTTTTATTAATTCAAATCACTGATTAATACATTCACTAAGAAAATAGAAGGCTCGGCATTCCACTTCAAACAAACCCACGTTGGAATAAGTGACCCTAGCTAAAGTATGAGCATTGAGCAATATTATTCGGACTGAAAAACAAACCAAGTCCTAACATAATGCATGTTTTGGATCGTATGCTTACAATCCCCAACAAATTCACGGAAAAAATAGTTATAAACTGAAATTTCTTTAATACAACTGTAACAATTCGAAACTTAATTTTAAATTTTGGGATCAGTCAAGATACACAAATATCGAGAAGATAAATATAAAAAAAATATTGATTTAATTAATGCGAATTCACATACATCACTCATTCTCATTAAAAACCATCTTTTAAACTAAATTCTTAATTATCAAGTTTTTACGCATAATTTATATCTAAATTTTTAACGATTTACCTTTACATTTTACTAAATATTTTATATTTAAGTTCTCAGTTCTTCTCACTGGTTTGTCTTTGGGTCTTAGTTATATATACTCAAATCACTTCAGACGATATTCTCATATTTTTATTCACCATTAAACTAATTTTCAACTTATTACGTATTATTTCATTTCTAATTCTATTTTTTTAGTTTTGTCACACATCCACCTAAATATTCTCATTTCAGTTATAACCATTTTATACTCTTATAGTTATTTAATGATCTAACACTCGATGTCATATAATAGCACAGGTCTTACAGCACTTTTATAGAACATTCCCTTTAAATGCAATAGTATCGTGCGATCATAAAGGATTTCAGATGTTTTTTTTCATTTCATCCACCCCGCTTGAATTCTATGATTCATATCTCCATCTATATTGTTATCGTTCTGAATAATAAAACTAATATATCTAAAACGTTCATATTTTGATATCTCTTTTCCTTCTAACCTAATCATTTTTTCACAATTCTAATGATTTCCACTAAACTCACATCTCATATATTTAATTTTTTATCTGTTCAATCTAAATTTTCTATATTTCAGTGTGTCTCTTCATAACTCTAATTTAATACTAATGCTATATCTAATTTTATCAACCAATATTATATCATTTGTAAACAATATATAACATGATATTTTATTTTGAATATTTTTTTTTTATCATTTCGTCTATTTTTATTGTAAAAAAAATGAAACTTAATACTAAATTTTAATGAAATCTAATATTAATAGAAAAACTATCGAGCAAACTTTCATAAATTCTTATATCGATTATAGCTCGATAACCAAAATCTCTTTGATAGTATGAACAATTTCAATGTAATCCATACACACATCTACATAAGATAGCTCCTTCTTTTTAAGCCAAATTGAAGTCTCGCAAAAACGCGGTACTTCTATTTGTCAGAGGTGCAAAAATCCCAACTAAAGAACCAATACCATCTCTCAAAATACAGTCAAAACCTATTCAATCTCTCTCTATAAATATAGCGGCATCAACATTAAACTTTTACCAACCCTCCCTAGGTTTTTGCCAACTAAATGCATGCTCAGGCTCCTGCTGCAAACAACCTGAGTTTTGTGTGCGCGCACGCGCAAGCCTGTGTGTATATATATATATATATTTTTAAAGAAAAAGCCTAATGTTCCCAACTAAAAAATGGTTGAAGTGTTCCCTAAGATGATAAGAAATGTGAATTAATTTGATTTTTTAGATGAAGAAAAATAAAATATTTAATGTTCGAGAGAAAATTTGAATTTAATTTTTTTTATAGAGAGAAAATTTTAAACCAATATCTTCAGAGAGAGAAATATTAAAATAACTTAATTCTTTTAGAGAAAATTAATCTAATTAGTTTTAAATGGAAGAAAACTAAATTTTGTTCCTTTAGAGAAGAAAATAAAATAAAATAACATGCTTACCAAACAAAATTGTGAAATATATTGATTTTTTTAGAGGGGAAAAATTAATATGTTTAGATAAAGATAATTTATAAGTTCAATTTGAAAAGAAAGAAAAACAACAATTAAATCATAAAGGAATAAATTTATCTAAGTATTGATGGGCATAACAAATACAATATATATATTTCCCTTCTAACCTTTTATCCCATACCAAACTTGAGTAGTAAATAAACCTCAAACCAAATATTTCACAACATGAGAAGTGCTCATGGTGAGGGTATGGCAATATTGATCACCATAAGTGGAGACTGAACACACACACACACACACACACACACACACACACACACACAAAATCTTGAAGGGAAGCCAATTATTATCTACAATCGGTCTTGAAGCATGTATAGGTGCTTGTATAGTTCCATGAAATGTGTGTCCATCAGATGCATATAAGGAAGATACCCAAAACTCATAAGTTACATATTACAGCAGCGAATTTAATTGATAGAAAAAGAAAAGGTAAAGTTGTTCTACTAGCCTCAAAGATTCATCTTTCAATTTCAAGAGATGTCATCCAAAATAGCGGTTGCCAGCAACATAAACACGGCCAGAAGAATACTGAACCCTTGGCTCGCGATTTTGAGCCATCGCAGCTCCTGGAGTACGAGATCGCTCTCTGGAGGAATCATACAGATCGGTGGCATAAGCATGATGTGCTTCTCCTGCAGCAGGGATAGCAGTACTTCGAGTATCGCCAAAGCCCGTGTTGTTTGGAGGGTGCCCTAGTCCAGATTGATACTGATGCCATCGTGCCTGCAATTCTTTGTGGAGAAACTCTTCTCTCTGTTTTGCCTGTTGGGCACGAAGGGATAATATTTTCTCCTGGTATTGGATGTTGATCTCCATTAATTTCTGAAAGGGCAAAGCATCATGAGCATTAACATTTTTCCAAAAATAAAAGACGAGAAGGCGGGAAAAGTAGGCTCTTCAATCCAAGCATAAAAGCCCATACTAATTCAAATTGAGCAGAAAACAAATTCAATTGCAACAGCAATGGGTTTATAAAGTTGAGATCATTGTATATGTTGATTCTCTGAAAGTACATGGCAACAGTATAGTTGGTCACTTCACTATCAAAAATTATGGCCAACATGTACCAACCAAAAGTAGTTTTTCCCAGTCACCACAAACAGCAGGGTGGTGGAGAGACTTTAACTCAGCACATATACCAGCAATTAGATTCTTATTATTTTTACTGCAGCAGCAATTGGTCCATTCAGGGAATGTGTTCATCTTATAGAAAAACTCCGGAAGTAGACTTCTACCACAGACAAATCAATTAATTGCCATAAAAAAAGCCAGCGCTAGTTTACAGTAATAAAGTTTTGCCATCATTCCTTAAAACAGGGGGCAGAAGCCAGGAAGTGAAACTTTCAACGTGCTTATAAACAAAAGAGTAGGCAGCTTTTAATTATCTTTCTTTGGACGACCAAAAAAAGGACTGCATACAGCCAGACTGAGACTTAATGATTTTTTCTGCAAGTGGCAAACTAATGAAACATCCACTTCAAAATGCCTACTGGAGGTGGTGTAGCCATAGCCAAAGTAATGAATTCACAATCTAATGACCTACAGCAAAACTTTCATAGAACACACAGTTGACATTTAAACAGGCAAACCATATCTCTGTGTGCATACTAATGTACACCAGGGGTAATTTCACCATTTGGTCACAAGGGATCCATTTATACCAGTAAAAGTCACCTTAAACTTACCTCATCTAACCATAATTATGTTCCACTTAAGCTTACAGCATTTTCTAAATTTTAGACCTATGGTGGAGAGAATAACTTCTTATTTTTTTAATGTATACTTCTCAAATCTCTTAGTTCATACTTTACTTCTTTTTTTTTTTTTTCCACTTGTGAATAGATTCTTACTTTCTTTCGCTTAAATAAATTCTGCAAGATCATTACCCATAAATCATCAAGTAGATCCTTTTTTGTAAAATTGTCAGCTACATCTTGGAGTTTTAATCACAGGAAATTTTTTCAAACCGTGGTTAAATGACAATTTACTTTCTTTGAAGAAGTGCCATATAAACAAGCTCTTGTGATTGTAATAGATTTTATTCTCCTAAAAAACTTTAGCATTTAAGATACCTTGTAACACCTAAGTGAAGACAACGACCTTTTTTTGAGAGCCAAATTGAAGTTGAATATACAATCTTGGTTTTGACCAAGACCCAAAATAAGCAATACAACACTAACATTGAGGCATTCGAAAGGTGGAGAAAAAGATCTTATTCGTTGAAACTGCAACATGATTGGCTCACTATAAACATGTTAAAAACTCAATTCATCCATCAAGTGAAACTATCATAACAGCATTTGGCAATCATAGTGTTTCAAACAAGTAATAGCATATTTTTTATGGATAAGTACTTTAAAATGAAAATTATCGAATTTTAATTTCTATTAGCATAATTGAATGTCATAATTATCATTTAAATCATATGAATATTTTTATTAGAAAATTTTGTATTACCATTTGGTCAAAACTTAAACAGTAGATCCAAGCTCCATTCTTAACTTAACATTCCAGTGATTGAAACTCCATAAAGTAGTTGTCAGTTGAAAAAAAAAAGTGATCCACTTGAGAATTTATCCATGAGAGAGAAAAGTTTTCTTTTCACAATTTAAAAAAAAAAAATCAAAACTATATGTATGTGTGTGAAAACCACAAATAACTCCCAAAAATTTAGACATTTTAAAATAGCCTCATCAACATTTATTGCAGTCAATTGTCCTTCAAAACTACTAACATAAAAGTCAATCAACCCACAAGTGGACGCAATTAGGATTCCGTCCACTTAAAGGTCACGTGTTGCAATTGACTTTCTATTTTTGATCTCTCCAGTGAGAGTTATAACAAAAATGAATACATTCTAGAGGGAGGGATGGAAAAGAGGAATGGGAGAGACCAAATAATGAATCCTTAAGAAAATTATTGTTGGGAGAGTCAAATTATGGCAAAAAATATCACCAGTTGATAGAGATATGAAGACACAAAAAGGCTCACACAAAATATTAGTTATTTTCAGAAATTTTGTGAAATTTTCACTAGAAAAAGAACAAAGAGAAAGAAGGGGAATCATTGTGCAGAATTTGGAGGCTAGATTTGAATTTCTCATGAAAAATAAAGGGGGAGGCCACATACAAAACCTAAAAACGGTTTTCTTATAGGGCTTATTAGAACCTATTCTAATACATACATTGCATGCATGCATTGGATGTATAATTACAATCTTGAGATAAGTAGTTTGTGGAGTTTCCACAAAAATAATAAGAGGAATATAATTACTATCTTGAGATCTAGAGTTAATCCACGATTTAAAAAAATGGCATAAGTGATATCACTCGCACAAGCGTAATTGGATATTGGGAAAACATTTTTTTTATACATGAAAAAAGGGTGAACAAAAGACAAAACCCAATGGTAATAAATAGCATTGTCCGAAGATCATTACCACCTTGTTACAAAGGGATAGTCAAGTTTATGAATTTAGCAAAAGGAACAAAAGGCTAACTGCAAAATCTGAAGCATAAAACTGACCTCTCTATGCCTCGCATTTTCTGCATCTTCTAATTCGTTCTGTTCCTTCGTAAGATTTACTATTTCATCAAGAAATTTCATTTCGAGAACATCAAAAGCCACCACTGTAGAATTGTCCTCATACCCAATATCCATATCCTGCTCATGGACTTTTGATACTTCATTTCCCTGATTCATTTTCAGGTCTGATTTCTGATGAAACAGCCCAATTGAATTGCTTCCTCGGCCTGGCATCATGACAAGAACATGAGGACACGAATAGAAGTTCATAACAGAATAAAGAGAATTTAATTAGTAAACTGTCCAATCACAGAGCTCACACTGCTAAATGAATCCTTTCAATCAGCATTCGTGCAAATTCTTTTACCATGAACTCTTAACTAAATTAGAGCATGTTCTGGAAAGAAACTAATACAGGAGGAAGGGAGGTAGGGAGGGAAGGGGGAGAGAGAGAGAGAGAGAGAGAGAGACTGTGTGTGCTATAAGCAATTCCCAAATTGCCCTAATTTCTTGCACAAATTTCTTGCCCATTGTACACGGACTATATGCTGAAAGAGCACAAGTAAATACACATAAAATATATGTAAAGTACCATATGGATTACTAAAGTAACACAATGTCCTCAAATAGACCATGGCCTCAAATAGCAAACTAATGAAGGTTACCTCACAAAAGTAACCAAATGATACCAGATTCACGTAAAATTCCTTCAAAACTCTATAGAGCTCATAGGCCCGAATATGGCTCAAATATAAAGCCTGTCTGTGCCCTGGGATGGATTTTGCTGCTTTACCATTTTGCGTAAAAATCCCATATGGCAACAATGAAGAGTAGAGAACCCGAAAGAGGAAATTACTAATCTTAATCCGTGCAATTAAGAGAAATTTAGAGCATAACAAAGAAAATTTTTGTAATATGGTTAAATTAGGAGTTTAGACTTGGAAGATTGTATTTCCACCAGAACAAATTACTAGAAAGTTAACAACTCATAGTTCCTACGTGCAGTATGAACAAAAAATGTGAAGATCCACCACAGTACTGAGAAATTTCCTAGCATAGGGCAGGAGGGCCCACGGAGGGGGAATGGCCTATTGGCAATTCCTAAGATATTGAGCATCATACACATATTCACAAAAATAGTAAAATTATATCATGAGAGTAAGTCAAGAAGTAGATAATCTTCTCTTTCAAATGTTGAGAGTTATATAATACTTTAAAGAGGAAGGAAAGGAGATTTGGTTTTTGTTGCAGGCTGGCAACCAGCGAGGTTTGAAGATTTTTTTTTTTTTTTGACAACGGCAGGTAACTCAATCTATACATGGACAGGAAAGTCTATTGGATGTAGGCAATAGCCCACAAGCTATGCATAACAAACAAGTATTCAGGGCACAACTCAATGTATGGACTCAAAACCTAACAATACATATTAAGGTTTAAAAACATCTTTGTTTAATAAATGTCAATAAATACACTTTTTTACGTGGGATGCTGATATATCTTCCATGGGAAGTTTTACATCACGTTAATGCTCTGACAAATTATAGAGGCTCAAACAAGATATGGCCAAAAAAGTAGGCAATGGAAAGGGGTAACACAACTTGAAGACAGAAAAATTAATTGAGTTTTCAAAATCTGTGCAAATATGATAGAACTCACAGCATGTGGCTTCAGCAACCAAGACAGAAAACTTAGAAAACAGCATAAAAACTCCGTATAAAAATAACAAAAAGAAGCATTTCATTCTTTGAAATTTTAGTGTTGGATCCAACGATCAAGGATGCATTTGCGAGCATAATGTACTAGCCCCTCTTAGGTCACCTAGCCCAATAAACATATACTAAGGTTGCCACCTACTTATGTAGAGGGAAATCTGCTTTTGCAATCAGTTTCATATTTGTCCACTTTATAGTCCAGTTATCACTAACATTTTCAATTAATAGCTTATAAATATCAGAGCTCTTCAATTAATAGCCTATAAATATCAGAGCTCTATCTTATATTAACTTTTAATTCTATTACTTGAGACATTTTCAAGTTATCCTATTACAAAGTTTGCTAATCCTGGACAGAGTTACAATCGTTTCAATGGTAACAATTGAAAAAAGCACCATTGTAAAGAATGTTAAAACTGAAATTGAAATGCATAACATTTTTTTTTACCTTCCGATAGGATATTTCTGATCTCTATCTCCACATTAGATAAGGACAAGACTTTAAACTAATTGATGGCTTAGTTCCATGACAGCAAAGAACATCAAGCACTTCTTTTGGTAGAATAGTAGATCTATTATAGGCAGATACCGAATAATATTTCCAAAAGATATTGATTTTTTCTTTTTTTAACTATTAAATTGGTTGTTGTAGACAATCTTCCAAGACTCACTCTTAGCCCCCTCATGGTATTGTAGAAAACCTAATTTTCAATTAGTCATCTACCTTTTTACATATTGAGGATGACCAAATAGATTGTTCTTACCCTTTCTCCTCAAATTTGAAATAGGTACCAAGGACAGGTATGCCTAGAAAATGTGAAAGACTGGCATTTATTGGTGTTTCTAAATTCCACAGCTCTGGGGGAGGGCATTAACTTCACTACTCTCTGGCTTATTAGGATGTGTAAATAGCCCAAAGATGCCGTTGTTACAGGATCAATGAACCGAATTTGTCTTTAGGTTTGAGTTGCAAAAGAAAGGAGGGTGAGGGGGAGGGGCCGCAAAAACACATGCACACATGTTAGAGAGTCAAAAGGATAAGTACCTATACCAGTAAATGATATCTAGGACCTTATGTTTCACAAGTTTCAAGACATTATAAGGTAGATTTGACTATAAAGTTTCCAAATTTATTTGCTATCTTAATGTTTTGTCTTAAGAGTATATGACTCAACTTCCGGGCAAGTTAATGTGCAGAAGAAGAAATGGTGCGAGGTAAAAATTTGTATTGTGAACCCAAAGAAACATCTTGAGCAATCTGAGAAGCACTTTGATAGGCAGATTTGATCTTGGCTGACTATTTTGTCAACATATCAAAATATATGGTGAAATTTTGAACAATTAAAGGACCTTCACAATCAACTGAATGCTGGCTGGGTATGGTTGCATTTGTGGTCCATAATTATATTACATTTGCTCTAGGATGGTCACAAATGTAATCTAATTCGAATATCTTGTTTTAACAATAATGGTCTTAAATGCATGAAAAATCACAGATGGAGTTAGAAAATTATAAGATCCATGATAGAAAACTCTCTATGTCATTCTAATTGTCTATCCATTGGTTAATTCAAAAGGGTGAAAAGTTAAAGAGGACAATTAGAATTCTATGAATTTTAAAAAGCTTGATTTTCAGTTTAGTGCAGCCAACTCAACAAGTCAGTTCAGCCTTATGCATCTGAACAATCTACATAAAACAACTCCACATCAAAAGCAAGGAATACTATACAAGTTAGAAATAAGAGAAACTCAGATAGCAGTACCAGTAAATATGAAGCGATTGTACAAATCAAATCAATGTAAAAAGGAAAAAACAAAAAAAGGAAAGAAACAGAGAGAAGGAAAAACATCCATTTCTTTAGTTTCTTTTAGGAGAAACTGAAAAGATACGGCGCTAATCACATTTAAGGAATAAAATAGCAGCTTCTTGTAGCCAATTACTTTTCCATAATTACGACATTTAAAGCTCACCTAGAAAACTTATAAAGAATGTGCGTATCCCTTCAAGGCCCACTCAAGACTCAGGCAAAGTTAACCATTTAAGATTTTGAACAACTGTTCATTTGTTTCATTCTTCAATAAAATAAATTAGTATTTAAATGGATATACCAGCCACCTTGGTAGCTTATCCTTATGTCATGAGGCTTTCTTATTGCAACCATTGGAAATCTTAAATTTGGAGACACACCACCCCAGCCACTTCAAAAGCATCACAGTCTGAACCAGCCATATTTTTGTGTTACATTTACATAGCATGGTACAGAAACTTAGTCAGATGGCTTCCATTGTTCAACGTGACATTCTACAGAATAGACAAGGATCGAACGCTGCCACAACTTGCAGCATGCATGTGGGTCAATGGGATGGTTTAAGTGATTTTTCACTCCAAAACAATCAAATTATACATTGCATGCATTTGCTGTGCAAGCATATTACTTTAAAAATCAGATGAAGAACATGAACAAGCATAATATAACCTTCCAATGGCCTGAGATGACCATTAAGATCCAAGCTGCAAGTGAAGAAATAATGAACCACAATGTCATCACAAAAGAGAACTATACAAACAAGCACACAAAGCTATACAGCATGCAATGAAATTCCTTTCACAGAAATCAAGAAAAATACTTGCCTTCGCTGGGCATATGAGGTGACATTGGTTTCAGTTCCTCCAGCTCATCTCTACTAATCTGCCACTGCTCCTCCACTTTTGATGACATATACCGATGGCCCGCATCAGCCTCAATCACTTCAGACTGTCCTTGATAATTACCCCTCCCAGGACTTCGCAGCCTCCTCTGCGCACCCAACTTTTGCATTTGATTTGCAAGGTGCCGACTTCCACCATAGGGAAATTGCCTATCCATCTTTCTTTCTCACCCTAAATCCAAAGATTGCCTTTCTATCCTAATAACCAGGAAACCTGAACCAGCAAGAATTAATTCGAGTCCAAAGACACAGACATAGACATATTCGCTCACGTTCACACATGAACATGATAATTTTTACAAAACCATTATTTATGCCTGACACACCACAAAACCTGAGCCAAAAAAATGCCCCCAAAGCTTGAATTTATTCGAGTCCAAACTTTTTCGAGTCCAAACTATATATAGATATATGAACATGATAAATTTTAAAGAATAGCTATTTATGCCCTACACAGACCCTAAAAAAAGGGTTCTAGCAATCGTCCTAAATATCCACAAAACCTTAATCAATAAAATGACCTTGACACTGACCAAGAAATCTCATCGTAAGGGCAACAAAAAAACTAGTAATTCATGCCCAACACAGACCCAAAAAAGGGTTTGTAGCAATTTATGCAAACAAAAGAGAAAGAGAGAAAGAAACCCATTTTAGCGTAGAAGAAACCCTAGCTGAAGAATGAATCAAAAATCACAAAATTCAAGAAAAAATGCAAGAGTGAAACTTACAGAAATTGGTTAATCGGGACTTATTCACTTGTTCATTTCAAGCTGAAATTTCCATCCATTGATGAACCAGCAAGAAATTTATTCTACTTCACTCGGTGAGAATTTTGATCAAATTTATGCTATTTGCTTGTATAGAAGGTAACAACGAATTGGGCTGGTGGGAGTGCACTTGGGCACACTGCAGCTGCTGGGTTCGAGGTTAGGGCGAAAAAGCTGTATTTTTAAATCAAAATACCGTTCTGATAAGGAAAAATGATTATATCGTATTTGTTTTATATTTTACTTTTTCATGATTATATAAACTCATTGTACCATTTTAATTTAAGAAATAAAGAATTAATTATAATCATGAAGACAAAATATCATTTTAGAAATGATAAATCTTTTTTTTGTAATCTTTGGAATTGATTTTTCTTTTTCTGTTTGAAAGTAAATAAAAAATTTATGGTTCTATAAAAAAAAAATAATTTAGGACCAGGTATGAATTATGAATTAAACAAGGGATTATGAAAAGTTATGAATTAAACAAGCTGTTTTAAATTTGTAAAATTTATTATGAATTAAACAAGGGATTATTTTAGATCTCTTTTATATTCTATAAATTACCATATTTTTCATTTGTGCTTAAAGTTATAATTATAAAAATCAAGTTATGTACGGTTAGTTAAATGGGAAAAAATTATCTTATGTGATTGGCTAAATTAATACAAGCTTAATTTAATATATTGTGGCTAATCATATTCTATATTTGTTAATTTTATGAACCTATTTATCGGAATCAACAAACGTGTAAAAATCTATATTTATTTACTTGTTTGTATGTTCTTTTACATTAATTTGGAGATAGATAAGCATGCGTAAATTTAAGGTAAGGTAGTTATATTATTAGTTAATCGTCATGTATTCATATTAATTGTGAAGTGTAGTGTAATTAAAATATGATAAGATATTTTGAATTGAATAAGAAATAATGAAACAAATTCAAAGGGTGTGAATAGATTTATATGAATAATTTTGGCCCTAATTGAGAATTTAAATAAAAATTTGATCAATGATGGTAAAAACATAACATAGCGGAAAAGTTGCAGAGAAAAAGATAAAGATGTAGGCCGTGCAGCACCGCCGGTTTAACCACTTGAGCACATTGCGCTCGCAATACACCATACAGGCATGCACGGTATCATGTACCAATGTGTTGTAAGCCACACAGGTGCATGGTAGGCCGTGCCTTGCTTGTGCGATTACCTGTATAGGCATGCACCGGACTGCACCTGCTTGCGCGGTTCCCTGGCAGGTACATGGTAGACCATGCACTGCTTGTGTGATTGTCTGCACATGTGCATGGTAGCTTATTTGGGGCTTTTTAGGACTTAGTTTTTGCAGTCATTGCCTCCTTAATTTAAGACCAATTTTTAAGATTATTTTCCATTATTTTCAAATCTTATTATCACTTAAATTTTAATCATCAAAATTTGATTTTCTCAACAATCTCTTTTTTTTTTTTATGATAACAAAACTTATCAATAATTTAGAAATATAATATGTTAATTAGTTTCATCTATTATTCCCTTTTTTGTCAACAATAAAGAAGAGTTAAATGTGACCCAGGAAGATGAGGCTCCCCTTTAAGAGTTGTCTAGTTGCCCAAATTGAATGATAGAGACTAATTAGAAAGTACTCAGATATATATTTATAACAGGGTATTATACGATGTGAAACATAGGGAAGAAAACGAAGATGTCGAATGAGATAAAGACCCTAAGCGCAAGTAGAAGATTAAGCATTTTTAACTTTCAAACTAAATTTAGATTTTCCTTGTTCTTTAACTTTTCCTTATTTTTTTTTCTCCGGAAGAGGAAGTGGCAATATTAAAAGGGGTAGGAGTTGGAGTTGGCACCCTAGAAGTCATAGATTCAGTGATAGATGCGCCAGCTATGGGACAAAAATTGGACAAACGCGTAGTGGCACATCTGACAGTAAAGGGGTATACAGAAGAGGTTTATGCAAAGAAGCTGGGAGCAGGTGCTATGGTTTGGCTGGCGGTGGTAGAGGTAGAAGCTCTAGTGGGTCTAATTGCCATATTATCCTTGATATTACTAATAAAAGCAGAATTGAGTCTCATATCAATAGACATATGCATGAACTTATATTGCATATCTCGATATTCTTCCCTGGATTGTTGATGTTTTTCCCTGGACTGTTGCATGAATTCTCCCACACTAATTTCAATTTTCTAAAATCTTTCTCTAACTCTATCACTCTGTAGTCCAAATTGTCATGTTTCTTGGCGAATTTGTTCTCCATGCCTTCAAATCTATCCATAATCTTCGCTTACATGGTTTCCAGTCTTTCAAAGAATTCATTCCATTTTCTCCGGTATAAGATGGACATTGGATACTTATATAATTGTTTCTCTCAGTCCTAACATAATCCTCATCCTCGTTTATTTCTTTCATACTTTTCAAATGTTGCTTTGCATCTCTTCTCTTTCTTTTCAAATTTACCCGATGATTATTTGCAAAGGCCCGGTTGGCTCTACAGAGGGTAAAGAGTATTGATACTGTTCTTCATACTTAATTCTATTTTGATTTCCTTGCACAGATTGATCCCTTGTTCAACAAGAATTTCCGTTATTACACTAACATAGGATAGCTTGATGCCGGGAGAGGCTTTGGCAGATATCATAAACTAGGGAAGTAAATAGAGCAAACATGGGTTGTCTCCCTTGATGAAGTGAGTTATCAGCCATGTTGTTTTATGAAAACCTAAGTCTATGACATTGTTGTTTACTTCCTCCAACCGAGAATCATCAAACACTGTCCTAGCATTATCAAGAATCTCAGAGTGTAGATATGATGCATATTGGCTATTGTCAACTCATTTTAAACTCGCTTCTCTATATATGATCCTGTGATTAATCTCTATTTCATGTCCATCAACACATGTCCTAAGAGCACACGATTGTATTTCATCCTCAATCTTAAAAAGAGAATCTTCATATTCGGTCCACCTATTAATAATGTCTATGTTTTTAAAGAAAAGTCCAGTTGGTTATTCATAGATCTTTTTATTTGGATGCAAAAGTTATTAAGGATAGAACATATGCAGAATTTTGTCAAACTTAAACTTAACTGACCTTAGATAATTCATTTTCAAAAAACTTACTCTTTTATAAGGATGGAAAATCCTTCTTATTGTACTTGGTAGTGTTAGATGATTCCGATTCAGCAGTTACTTGTTTCCTTTTTTGACTTCGTGGTGCCATGAAGTTAGAGATTTAGGCAAGAAAAAGAGTAGAAGTTTCTGTGGAGAAAGTGTGAACGATGGAGGAACGAAGGGGGAGATGAAGTTTGAGCTTTGTTGAACCTGTGAGATGGAAAAGAGAATTTAAAAAGATAACAAACAATGTCACGTGAATGGTGAGATATTGTAAAGATTTTGTGAAGATTTTCTTCAAGAAGGAGATAGATTGGTTGCAGTTGTGAGTTGAAATTAGAGTGATTGAAGAGATGTAATGTTGTAGTAGATTTGTATTTATTAGGCAAAAAGTTTGAGTGTGTTGGGACATAGAGAGTGAGGTGGCACAAGTTTTGAATGCACATGGAGAGAATAGTGTACATATGAGGGTGAAAAATGAGAATGGCTTTTTGAAAATTCAATGACAGGTGACAGGGTAATCATGTGAAGAGAGAAAAGCATTTAACTAGTCTTTATATCATTGTGTATTGGAATGAATAAATGTAGAAAAGTAATATATTCATTGTTGAATACTCATTTGTTTGTATACTTGCAAAATTTTAATGTTATTTATTGATATATTATACTTATTATTGAATGCTCAAATGTAACATCGTCACTCGCTCGGACGACGTCATTTATTGTGTGGTCTACCATTTCTTTTGAGTTGGTAAGTCGTCAGATTGTCGAAATCCCTCAAATTAATACTGATTCTCCAAATGCAATAAATTTGTAGCAATAGTGGTATCGGGTCGAATCTCACGAGAATTATGTTAACTTAACTTATTAGTTATTACTAAAATAAAATGGGGGTTTATAAAATAAATTCCTAAATTAAAATTAAAAAACCTAACATTAAGAGATAAATCAACAATGTTAAAATTTTAAAAATTAGAGAAAAAATTCAATATACTAAATTTTGATCCAAGAGTTCACACATTCGATTGTTTCACTGATCATGAGTTAAAAATATTATTCTTACGATTCAAACATTTAACCTTAGATTAATTATTATATTCGCAATAAATTTTACGTTTTCCTAAATTAATTGATAAAACCCAACATTCAATCAAAATTTACCATTTATTGAATAAGTATGATAGCGATCCATATCAATATAATAACAGTATTAAGTTCTGTGAAAATAGTTAAACCAAAATATAAATAAACAGAATAGTCGTACAATTATTTGATTTTGTTTTATCGATTCCTTATGTTAGAGTGAATATTGGTAAACGACTCATAAATATAAATAATTTATTTGCTATTTGTATCATTCATTCATGACAATTACGAATTATTGAAATTCTGGATACAGTAGAAAAATTGATATTGAATTAAATTGTCAGATTAACCAATACCAATCTTTCATATAAATAAATCAAGAATTGACAAATACTTGAATTAAAAAAATAAGAAATTAATTAAAATACATAACCTCACAATGAAAACAATTGATAAAATTCCCCTTGAATCAGAAAAAAGACTAACCACTCATGGTGGAAACAAAAGAAAGAAAAAATGTTATTGAGAGAAGAAAAGCTAAACTTAAAAGCCTAGAATAATGTACAGCAGCAGCCTCCTTTTATAGATGGATGAATAGTGTCATGAATAGTAGACTTGAATAGTGCCTTCTAAGGTTAATGAGAAGAGTCCTTCTTTTAATACTCTAGATCTCCAAAATTCTTCTAAAATAATAAGGAAAATATCCATTAAAATAGAAAAATTAAAAATTTTACTCCTAACAATAATTTTACTTAAAGTAAAATTTATAAAATAAAATTTTTCACTCTTTGATATCTCTTTCTTTTTTTGTTGGCCTAAATAATATCTTGAACCATTAATCTCCAAAATTGCCTCCTTAAACTCATTTTGATCCTATCTCCAATTTTTAATCTCTAAAAATAAAAAGTCATAAAAACATTTATTAGGGTAATAATAAATTCAAAAACAAATCATAATATCAACAATAAAATAGACATTTTGCGCATTATCAAATTCCCCCACACCAAACCATTGCTTGTCCTCAAGCATTTATTAAATTAATGTCACACAACTATTTTTTTTTTAAGTTCTTCCCCTTCTTCAATTCATTTTCAAACAATCCAAATCAACACACATCGAAAAATTCAAACCAAAACAGCAATCCGAAAAACAAGTGATCATAGTATCATAATCTTAAATAATAATATAAGCATCCCATCAAACTCAATAGTTTCATCAAAATTTAATGTATCTAGATTCAATACTTTCACAAACAGTTCACTCTATACACTCAAAGTGTTTAAAGGAATTTAATAATAACTCTCAAAATCAAATCAAAATATGTCATTACCATAAAATTGCTTATTTATCAAATCTCCACCACCACTTATATGAATTCAAAATAAAAATCTGGGGGTCTTTATAAGAGTTGTAACATGGTTTGGGTAAAGGTAGAATAAAAGGGTACCTGTGATATGTAATGAATATATCAAAGATGTAACACCGAAAAAGCAAAAAAAAAAAATCAAAATCTCCAAATTTGATTAGGGCTAAAAAGCCCTAATCTCTTCTCCTCTCTCTCTCTCTCTCTCTCTCTCTTTCTCTCTTCCTCTCCCGCAGCCACTGCCCACCGCTACAACGCCCTCCCGCGATCGCCGCCGCTGCAGCACCTTCTCGCGAGTAGCGCCTTCCTCCTGCGATCGCCACCGCTGCAGCGCCTCCTTCCTAGCGCGAGCAGCGCTGAATCTTCTGCCCGAGCGCTCCACAGCGTGAGCGTGCGCCTGCTCAGGACCACGCCTGCCGACGACCGCGCGCCTGCGCACAAGCTGCGCGATCTCTGCATGAGCTCCAGCGCGACCCCAGCGCAAGCCAGCACACAATCTCCAGTGAGCCCTGCGCGCGGCCCCGTGCGAGCCAGCGCGCAACCCAGCGCGAGCCAGCGCGAGCCAGCGCGAGCCAGCGCGCGACCCCAGCACGAGCGCGAGCGCGCTCCAGCGAGCGATCCAGCTTGCGAGCTTGAGCCCTAGCCAGTGAGCGGGCCAGCCCACCAGCTGCGAGCCCACCAGCGGCCTAAGGCCCAGTCTAGCACGACCCACTGCTGACCCGTGAGCCCACTGCGGCCCGTGAAACCCGCTGCAGCTAGCAAGCTGGGGTGAGAGCCCGCGAGCCCACCAGCGGGCCAGCCCGCTAGCCCGCCAGCCCACCGGCCCGCGAGCCCGTGACAGCCCGCGAGCCCTCGACCAGCTGTTCCCTTCGAGAGCTCACATGCATCTTCACTGCAGGTAACGACTATGATTTGGTTGAAATTTTAGAGTTTGGTGTTAGAAATTTAGTTGTTGCTAATATATTTCAATTTGGAAATATTATAGGTTTTAGACCAATCCGACGGGTGAACGACAGTTAGGTCTGAAACCCGAGGAACCCTAGGTGAGAGAAACGCACCCATTTCAAAATTTGAATAAAATTTGTTAAAAATCCCTTATTAGGGTTTTATTTGATATAAAATTTGATGATTTGATTATTGTTTTGTTTTTTGGAAACTCGTTGAAAATAGGGAGTGACCACCCTCCCTAAATATGTGAGTGAAAGTCTAATCTCTTACATAAAATAGTAAAAACTTGTTTCTACCGTGTTTCCAATAAAACATGCTTTTGATATGCATTGACTCAACGTGTGATATTAAATTTCAAAACTTATTTTGTGACATTTGGAGTGTCGTAAATTCATGTTTCTGATGACTATGCATCCATGTTTGAAATAAAATGATATTGTGCCATTATTTGAGAACTAGATATGTTTTCTATTCTGCCTTTGCATTGGCTTGGATTTGAAATGATTTGATAAATGTATTGGCACATGGATTTGAAATGTTTTTGATGAACTATGTGGGTTGGATGCCTACTAGTTATGCGATGATATGATCTTACTTGTAGGACGTTGTTCCCTATGACGTTGTGCCCTTGTGATAATATGATGATAATATTGATGATTTCGTAGCTACGAAGAGCGTTTGTAGAGGCACAGGTTGCCCGGATACGCTTCTGCAGGAGGTATCCGCAAACGTCATTTATTCTAAGGGATATAGGCGCGGCCGGTTGAACCCACGTAGGGGGAGAACGTGTGTGACGCTACCGTCTAGCACCGAGCGGGGTCCTATACACGTTGATAAGTTAGCCCCAGCGAACTCATGGCCAACGTCGGGGTAAAGAGCGTTTTAAAGTCTATGCATAATAAAACCCCCGATGCGCCTGTCTTTGGTCACGGTTAACCTTTACCAGGATCATTTTTGACTCGCTCTGATATTACTTGATTTTAAATAGATGCATACATGTTTGTTATCGTGTGATTGATTAAGTGATTTCAAATTGCTAAACATATCATGTTTTGCTGCGAAATGTAAATTTTTGTTTCAAATGATATTATTTGACACTCCAATTGTTCACCCATACTATTTATACTTGATATTATCCCCCTCACTCATTGAATATCTTCTCATGATACTCACCCCTCCATTTTCTCTTCTCAGACAGGATTATTGTTGTGCTGGAGCGACGCTTCAGATCTTAGAGAGTTTGGTGGATCTGGGTGATATACGACGGTGAGCTTTAGGTTAAATTTGAAATATGAATTTCATACTTCCTTTTGACCCTGCGAGGTCTTGACATTTAGGTCTGTAGTTGGCCGTATATATTATGGGATGACTGTATAACTTATGAGCAGTTGTGTGCATAACTCTCGTTTTGGTTCATTTTACTCGCATTGAGGCATCTGTAAGCGTTTTAAACTTTCTACTTGGGAAATGTGTTATACATTGTATAAACTTAGACCCGCTCGGTGTAGCGGCTGTTCATGCTTTAGTTGGACATGACAGTAGAGGTCTGTGGCTAGAACTGCTAGAAACTTATAGTCTTGCGTTGTTCTGGATACTGGATATGGTGTTTGTTGATTTTGGAGAGGTTGGGATGGCCATTTGTTTAAATTATAGATCGATTTTAAATATACAGATTTAATTATATACGGGAAATCTCCGTTTTATGGGGAGTTTCTACCCGATTTTCTATAAAAATATAGCCGGTATCCAGAAGCAACAGGCGGCTGTTCACGATTCCGGTTTGGGGTGTGACAAAAGAAACATGTCAAGAACACAAAACCATTTCTCCTATCAAATATATCCTACATTATGAAGTACAATCAACCCATAAAATATAACACAATCAAGACCATCTCATTTCTCGGTCAAAACTTTTTTTTCTTCTCATCATGAGTCATTTTTTTAAGACAATCAAACTTGATGATAAATGAAAATATGAAGCATACACAAATCACTCCAATCGTATGATCGATTCCATAAAAATAATCTCCAAAATAAACTTTCCCCATTCTCTTTTACAAATAACCACTCAATTATGCTCTAAACACATGCTTCTTTGATATATGGACAAAAAAAAGGTTAAGTGTAAAAAGAAGGTCATGTGTCAAATAATGAGGTTACAGCAAAAGAAAACGAGTATAAACTCAAATGGGTTCTCTAAGGGAAATATTATGCATAGAAAGGTTTTTTTTTCGAAAACTAAAAAGGGTAAACCTAAATGCCCCCATCATATTAATGCATGAAGTCATTGATGTGGTCTCAAAAAGTATAGCAAAACAAGTTCTAGAATAAATATATTATGATTGATAAACACTCATCAAGAAAATTTAGAGCGAAAATGATGCATGCTCTTAAGGCTCAAAAGCTAACAAAAAGTGTTTAACTTGTATCAAATATATCACATTTTCAAATGGCTCAATCATCAGAATCAATGGGATACTTAAAACAATTTATCCAAAAACAATCAATCACATTTGTCTCTTTCATGCATTTCAACTCAAATCAACAATGCATACTAACTCAGCATCCTTATCAGACAAAAATCGAACGAGTACGAAGTTCCAAAGAAAAATAAAAGAAATGACATTGGCGTGAAAAATCCTCCCCCACACATAAATACTACATTGTCCTCAATGCCTGCAGAGGATAAGAAAATTTGAGCACAAAGTCTACGATAACTCACAACTAGCACAATTGTAAACTAGTCTCAGAAATGAAAGATGCTAGTCAACGAAATAGGACAATGAAAAGAAAGATAAAGAACTAGAGAACTCCCCTCAGGTGATGACGGGAATGAAATGCGATTTTTGGTTGTTGTGGAGAGGCCGCAGGGGTTGGTGGGGATGATTGCATGGATGAGGTTACTGAAGGAGATGGTTGATCATCAGAGGAGAGTAAAATTGGCTCGCCGCTAGGGTTCACGATTTGTGCCTGTTGAGATGGGGCTTTGCGTGAGAAAGAAGCACTTTGTCGATCTCGAAGCCCATATCTATGTGTAGCAGTTTGCTGCTTTCCCATCGATAGAATTTGTCGTAGCAAAATCGGAAGGTGGAAGCGAACCTTCAATCGAACTGGGGCTGGTGATGGAGAGACACAAGGCACAACTTAGGGTTTCACAAGTGACTGCAAAAAGGGAAAAATTTTCAAGTGATTTGGGTGGTGATTGATGGATGGATGGGCGAAGCAAGCCTTCGATCGAGGATGATGCTTGAAGAAGGTAAGTTAGGGTTTTGGTATTTTGGGCTCAATTTGGGGGAATCGAAAAGAACAATAGAGAACTTAACAGAACTGTTCCCCCCATATTTTTTTTCCCAAAATCACGTGATCACTCCTTGGGTAGAGGACTGCTTCTGTCCATTTTGTTGCACTATTTTAGTCTTTGTTGTCTTCATGAATGGTCGTCTTAATAGAAGTTTAGCTGAATTTATAATAATATCTCATTCTATTTTTAAGATGTAAAAATCAGTTAGAAAAATTAATTCGTTAACCTACACTAAAATATTTTCAACAATCTTCTCTGAGTAAATATAAGAATGGTCAGCTAACTGAATAATAACTCAAGTTTCCTTTACGGAATCCAATTTCATAGCACTATAAATTAAATAAGGCATGATATTAACAAATGTTTCTAAATCTAGCATGGCATGCTCCATTTTTTCTTACCAATAACACAAGATAAAGTTAATATATCTGGATATATACATTTTTCGGGTAGAGTTCTCTTGATAATATCAGATACATTCTCACCTATCTCATCACCTCTTATCTTCCCTGCTTCCTTCTCATATTTTTCCGTCTTGTATTCCTCAAACCTATAAGGAAAATGTAACACAATTGTACTAGAAGCATTATGTAAAGAAGACTAAGATGTTACCTTTATTGAATTTTCATACTTACATTCATCTTCTCTATCTATATCATTCCCTTTATTCACCTTCTTAGATAGAGTGAAACTCAAATAAAGTTTTTTTTCACTTCTCAACGTTATTGCACTGACGTTCTCTTTGGGATTTACTACTGTTTTTTAGGATAGCTTCCCTGAGGTTCAAGCTTCCAAATTGTTTAACAAGGTTGCCAGTTGAGTGATTTGATTCCCTAAATTCTGTATACTTACTTTCATTTTCGGTTGAAATGAGTGTTAGTCACAAGAGCCTTAACTATATCCTTTAAAGAAATACCAGAATTTGAGGGTTTTGTAGGTGCGGGTATTGGTCTGTTGAAGTGTTGAGATGGATATCTCGTTTGTCCTCCTTGGTTTTCATAGCTCAGGTTTGGGTGATCCCTCCATTCAGAATTATAATAGTTAGAGAAATGATCATACATATATTGAGGTTGACTAAGGAATCCTCCTACAATATTTACTTGTTGAGTTGAATCTTCTTGTAGGGATGGGCACATATCTGCTGGATGTCTGGGAACTGAGCATATGCCACAAATCTTGGTTATCTGAATTTGCCCTACAGTTATCTGACGAACCAAAGCAGTTAATTCAAAATTTTGATTTTTAAGATTTGAGTGAATTAGCTCATTAACGCATTTTGTAACTCTATTCACTCTCATTCCAAATTGTTGAGAATTTTATGCCATATTTGAAATCAACTGTCTGGCCTCTTTTGGTGTTTTATTGACCAAAGCTCCTCCACTATCTACATCTACCATACTTCTATCCATAGGTAGAAGTCCATAAAAATATTGAATCAAGAGCTGATATGGTATTTGATGATGTGGGTAACTAGCGCAAAGTTGTTTGAACCTCTCAAAATATTCGTATAGTGACTCTCCACTAATCTATCTGATCTCACATATTTCATTTCTGATGTTGGCAGCCCTAGATACAGGAAAAACTTTTTCTAAAAATAATCTTTGCATTTCATTCCATGTATTGATCAAATCGGAAGGTAGATAATACAACCAATCGTTCGTTTTATCCTTTAGAGAAAAAGGAAAGACCCTCAATTTGATTTGTTTCTCGGTCACACCTTGGGGTTTCAAACTAGAATAGAGAACATAGAATTCTTTCAAGTGTTTATGTGGATTCTCACCTAGAAAACCATGAAAAATAAGAAATAAGTGAATCAAACCAGATTTGAATTCAAATGCAACCTCAAGAGTTGAGTACTCGATGCACAAGGATTGTTGGTTCAAAATTGGTGCAACTAACTTTTTCAGAGTCCTTACATGATTTTCCATATTTTCTTCCTCATAAAAAATCAGTAAATAAGTGAAAAGTATAAACTAAGAAATTAAAATAGTTCTCCGACAACGGTGCCAAAATTTGGTTGGGTTGTCGAATCTAATCAAATTAATACTGATTCTTCAAATGCAACAAACTTGTAGCAATAGTAGTATCAGGTCGAATCTTACAGGAACTATGTTAACTTAACTTCTTAGTTATTGCTAAAATAAAATGGGGAGTTTATAAAATAAATTCCTAAATTAAAATTAAAAAACATAAAATTAAGAGATAAATCAACAACGTAAAAATACTAAAATTAGGAAAGAAATTCAATATACTAAACTCCGATCCAAAAGTTTACACATTCGATTGTTTCACTGATCATGGGTTAAAAATATTATTCTTACAATTCAAACGTTTAATCTTGATTTATTAGGATAATCATAATAAATTTTACGTTTTCCTAAATTAATTGACCAAACCCATCATCCAATCAAAATTTATTATTAATCGACTGGATACGATAACGTTCTATATCAATATAATGACAGTATTAATTTCTGTGAAAACAGTTAAACCAAAATATAAATAAGCAGGATAGTCGTACAATTATTTGATTTTATTCCATCGATTCCTTAGGTTAGATTGAATATTGGTAAACGACCCATAAATATAAATAACATATTTGCTACTTGTACCATTCATTCCTGACAATTACGGATTACTGAAATTCTAGATATAATAGAAAAATTGATATTGAATTAAATTGTCAGATTAACCAATACGAATCTTTCATGTAAATAAATCAAGAATCGATAAATACTTGAATTAAAAGAATAAGAAATTAATTAAAGCACACAACCTTGCAATGAAAATAATCGATAAAATTCTCATTGAATCAAAAGAAAAGACTAGCCACTCATGGTGGAAACAAAAGAAAGAAAAAATATTATTGAGAGAAAAGAAAAACTAAACCTAAAACCCTAGAATAATGTACAACAGCTGCTTCCTTTTATAGATGAATGAATAGTGCCATAAATGGTAGACATGAATAGTGCCTCTAGGGTTAATGAGAAGAGTCCTTTTAGTACTCTAGGTTTCCAAAATTCTTCCAAAATAATAGGAAAAAAATCTATCAAAATAGGAAAATTAAGAATTTTACTCATAATAACAATTTTATTTAAAATAAAATTCTTAAAATAAAACTTTTCACTTTTTGATATTTATTCTTTTCCTTTGTAAGCCCAAATAATATCTTGAATTATTAAACTCCAAAATTGCCTCCTTAAAGCTATTTTGATCTAATTTCTAATTTTTTATCCCCAAAAATAAAAAGTCATAAAAATATTTATTAAGGTAATAATCAATCCAAAATTAAATCATAATATTAACAATAAAATAAACATTATGCGCATTATCAGTAAGCCAACTTTTTGGGCAATCGTTTATGTGGTATGCACACGGTTTACAGTTCAGATTCACGGTTGACCGTCTAAGCAAAGTAGGTTAGAATCACTCACCCTGTTTTATTTCTTCGATTCGCCATTTTCATTTAACAGTATACTGATTTACAATTGAGATTTACTTTATTTTGCTCTTTTAGATTAATTTTTGAAATACAACATTCATAATTCTCTTATTATAGTATAAATTTTGTTTTTATCGAGTGGTTTTATAAATATATCTGCTATTTGTTTTGGGTATCAATATATTCTAGAGTTGCATCATTGTTCAAGACATGAGCACTAATAAAATGATTTGATCTCACATTTTTTGTTCGTGAGTGATATATTTGATTTTTCGTTAAATTAATGGCACTAGTATTATTACATATAATTAGAATGTAATCTATTTTGATCCCATAATCCATCGTCTAATATTTGATCCACAAAAGCTAAGCGTAGTATTGTTCTACTGTAACATGCTCAGCTTTAGTGGTTGAGCTTGCAATGTTATTTTGTTTCTTTGAAGACCATGAAACTATTATGGTTCTAAAGAACTGACAAGTATCACTAGTGTTTTTCCAGTCGACCCTACAACTTGCCTCGTTTACATCTGAGAAACCATACAATTGAAAATTAGAATTTCTATCGTACCATAAACCTAAGTATATAGTATTTTTCACATACCTAAGGATTCTTTTAATGGCTTTCAAGTGTGACTCTTTGGGATCTAATTGAAATCTAACATACAGACAAATAGTAAATCTAACGTCAGGCCTAGATGCTGTAAGATAGAGAAGGAAACCTATCATAATTCTATACAACTTCTAACAAATTGATTTCCCTCCATCATCTTTATCTATTCTAACAGTTGTACTCATAGGCATAGCACTTCCTTTGTAGCTTTCAAGACCAAAGTTCTTCACTAATTCTTTGGAGTACTTGGTATGACTTATGAATATACTCTTCTTAGATTGTTTTATTTAAAAACCTAATAAGAAATTCAATTTTTCCATCATACTCATTTCAAATTTTTTCTGCATTGACTTAGCACATTCTTTATAGAGATTCTCATAGTGCTCCTGAACACTACGTCATCAACATAAATTTGGAATATCAAGAGATCTCTATCATTTCTCTTTATAAACAAGGTTTTATCCACCCTCCCTCTATTAAAACCATTTTCAACTAGAAAATTGCTGAATCTTTCATGCCAACCTTTAGGAGTTTGCTTAAGACCATATAGGACTTTTGACAATTTAAACACATGATTTGGGAATTTATGGTTTTCGAAATCCAGAGGTTGTTTTACATATACTGTTTCTGTTAAAACTCCATTAAGAAAAGCACTCTTTATATCCATTAGATAAAATCTAAAATTCATGTGGCATGCAAAAGTAAAAAACATCCTAACTTTTAATTTAGCAACCGGTGCATATATTTCATCATAATCAATATCTTCTTCCTTTTAGTTTTGCTTCTCACTATAATCCCATGTTCATCTAAGTTATTTCTAATATCTATTTGGTTTCTATGACTGAATGATCCTTACATCTAGAAACTAAATTCTACACTTTGTTTTTTTCAAATTGATTCAGATCCTCTTGCATTGCTAATACCTAATTTTTATTTTTTAAGGCTTTAAATGCACTTTTGGGTTCTATCTGAGAAATGAAAGCTATAAATTCACAATGGTTTTGAAGAGTCGATTTAGTTCTAACTCCAGATTTCATCTCTAAATATATTTTTTACATTCAGACTATTCCTAATTGTTGGATACTTTGTTTCTTTCTCATGGTTGTTCTGACGGATAGGCGAAGGGTTATATTCTACAATTTCATTCTTAGGCTCCTCACCCAAAACATTTTATATATATAGTAGTTCTGGTGCTATTTCATCATCAATAATCACTATCTCTCATTAAATTCTTAGATTTATCAAGTTTCACATATATAGATTCCTCCACTATCATAGTTCTCCTATTCTAAATTCTATATGTCTTACTATTGGTTTAGTAACTTAAGAATATGCTTTCATCACTTTTTACGTCAAATTTTCCTAACTACTATTTACCATTATTTAGAACATAATATCTATATTTACATGAAAATAATTTATATTAGGTTTTCTATCCTTTTATAGTTTGTAAGTGGTTTTTTTAAGTATTAGTCTAATCAGAGCTCTGTTAAGTATATAACACATTGTGTATACCGCTTTTACCAAAAAATATTTGGATGTGTTATGTTGTTCAAATAACATAGCTCTTGTCATTTGTTCCCAAATTGTATTTTTCCTTTCTACAATATCGTTCTATTAAGGAGTCATAAGGGCAGAGAAGTTGTAACTTATTCCATTTTCTTCACATAATTTTTTTAATTGATTATTTTCAAATTCTCTTCTATGATCGCTTTTTATTTTGGATACGGTATATTCTTTTTAATTTTAAAGTTTTATGCAGAGTTTTATAAACTCTAAACATGTTTTTTCTTTTCTGGCTAAGAAGAAACCTATGTATATCTTGAATAGTTATCGACTATTACAAATCTATAATATTTTTATCCTAAATTTTGGGTTCAAGTTGGACCATATAGATCCATATGTAGTAGCTCTAAGGGTCTGGAATCACATCCTTAGATTTAAATGAAGCTTTTGTCTGCTTTCCTTTCATGCAAACATTATAAATTCTATCGTTTTCAAATTTTAGGAGGGGGATACTTTTTACTAGATTTTTCTTTGTTAATTTTTTAATCAAATGCATGCTTTCATGTTTTAACCGTCTATGCCAAAGCCTAAATTGATTTTTATCCATAATCATTAGGTATGATTCATTTGTGGTCTCTATTTTATCCGGATCTATGACATGTATTTTTCATTTCCTAATTCCAATAAATTTTATTTCATTTGAAACTTTGCATACAATTAAATATATATCAGAATAAAAAATGATCCTATAACTTTTATCACACAACTAATTGAGTAAACTAAACTTTAAATCAGATATAAGAAGAACATTTAATTTGAGATTTCGAAGACTTACTTCTTATGTTTCCCACTCTGATAATCTTCCCTTTGGAATTATCTCCAAAAACTGCCTTTTCTCCTTTCTATCTCTCCAAAGAAGAAAATTTGGATGCATCCTTGGTCATATGTTTTGAGAATCCACTTTTTATGTACCATATAGAGGGAGTAGGAGATTCCTTTGATCTCAAACACACCTAAGAGAAGAAACAATTATTTTTTTATCTTTGGTGTCCACGCTTTCTTGTGTCCGACTAGGTTAGTTGTCCCTTGACTTTTTGACTTTCATTTCATTACTACAGATTTCAGTTTGTACCAATATTCATCAATTGAATATCCATTTTTAACGCAATGAGCACAACTGAGTTTGTTTGATTTTAATACATGTGAGGAGTTTTTCTTTAGTTTACATTGTTCAGATTTATATCCTATTCTCATGCAAATGTGACATTTGTATTGTTTGACATCTTTAGAATTAAGTATGAAAAATTTGTATAGTCTTTTTTGAGTCTGATTTGGATTACATCCTAGTCCAAGTTTGTCAAAAATTGCCCTTTAGGCTCTTAGAGTAGCATATAATTTTTCTGGTCCCTGTATGAATTTTATAAGGATTACATTTTGTCTAATGTTCTTTTTTTTTATTCAGTTAATTCTTTCCTTAGAATATCAATTTCTTTTATACAGTTGTTTTCAGATTTCATCATCCTCTGTTTTGTTTTCCACTTGCATACATTTGTTCTCTTTAATGGCAAGATCTTTATGCCGTTGATTCACTTTTTCTTTTTCATTTTTTAATTATGTATTTAGTTCAATATTTTTCAATTCAAGATCAGTGTTTTTCTTCCTTAGTTCAATAGTTTCATTTTTAAGTCTTTCTACTTTATTTTCTAGTTCAGACATGTTTTTTTTTATAAATTATTTTTCTTCTTTATCCTTTTGATTCTTTAAGTGATTTGAATAGTGCATCATACAATTTAGTTATTGAGAAATCATTTTCATCAGAATTTAAAAAAGAAAAATAAGAGGTTAAGGTTACCTCAATGTCGGAAGGCTCCTCCAGAGCCATGAAGCAAAAGTTTGCTTATTCCTTTACAACCTCATCCCCATTGGAGCTTGAATCTTCATTGTTCTAGGCGACAAGTGCTTTCAGCTCCGATGTGTCCAAATGTCTTGTATTCATAGCATCTGACTTTCTTTTTTTTCTCTAACCTTTGAAGTTTGGTCAGTTTCTATTTCACCTCTGCATCATGAATCTTTTGAACCTCTTAGCTAGTATGGCCTCATTTTCTTCGTCATGTTTATTTTTTGAATCAGAAAAGCCCTCCTTACTCTCAGCTTAGAGAGCTTCTCCTTTCCTTTTTTCATTTCTACTTGAACTCTTGACATTTAGCTTCATCTTCTGTATTATCAAGGAACCTATGAGCTAGTCCATAGTTAGTGTCAAGGTTCTTTGACTCTTCAATTGCGGTAACTTGGGTTCCCAAAATTTTGGTAGATTTTTTAGAACTTTGTGCACTATATACTCCTATGAAATTCCTTTCCTAAGAGGTCTCAACTGATTTCTTACTTTGTTGAAACGAGTCATCATTTTACTTACTGATTCTCTTTCTTTTATCTTAAGGCTTCAGATTCTTGTTTTAATAGCTTGATTTTGTTTTTGCGAACTTGATTAATTCTTTTGTAGGTGGTTTCAAGTCTTTCCCAGGTTTTTATTTGCTGTTATGCACGATAAAATTCAATTGCATTCGTTTATACTCAAAGTAAGGTGAAGAAGGTTGATGACATTACAATTTACTTGATAGGTTTTTTTCTATTCTAATGTCATGTTCTTTAGCTTTACTGATACATGAACACCTTCAATTCTTCGGTTGGAAAATTAATCCCTTCTTTGATGATTTTCGAGGCAATTAGATCTTGCGCTATAATAAAATTGCATATTTTTTGTTTCCAATAACTAAAGTTACTCCTGTTAAAGAAGAGAGCCCTATTTGTAGACCAGACCTCTACTAAAACAAAGTCTCTGTTAAATGCCATTACAAGATTTTGAGAATAAGATAGGGGTAAAGATCTTTGCTCTAAAGTTGTAAGACACTTACTCTGATATCAATTAAAAGATATCTATAGGGGTGAATAGGTTTATATGAATAATTTTGTCAGTAATTGAGAATTTAAATAAGAATTTAGTCATGGTGGTTAAAATAGAATAGAGTAGAAAAGTTACAGAGAAAAATACTGATGAAGACACAGAATTTTTATAGTGATTCCACCAATTTGGTGTACGTCCACTCCCTGAATTCGTTCTAGAATTTTCACTAATACCCCATGAATGTTAACTTGATTGCGGTTTAACTTAGACCGTTATGGTGTTTATCCTTAGACATTAACCCTTTAACATTTTCAAGATTGAGTTCTCTCTCTAAACTCAAAACTGTGAATATATTATCAGTTTTCAAAAATTTTGTAGAGAAAGAATTAAATGATACAAACTGAGAGGTTTTGATTTTTGGATGTGACTATCTATGAGTTTATGATAGATTGTACACTCGAAGAGTATGTTTTAGGTGGTATAAAGTATTATATAGAATATTGAATTTATAGAATATTCATATTGATTATTCAGTGGGTTTGAGTTCAAGGAGATTGCACTTAATGTTCTTGCTCACTCGAAAGAATTTCCTTCTTTTTTTTTTCTTTACTACTTCAACATTTAAATTTCTCTTCCAAAAATCATTCAACGGCAAGTGAGTTTGAAACATTATTCATAAATGCTCTTCGCTTTCTTCAGAGAATAGGTTCTTGGCGTTGTTGCTCAATAAATGTTTTTGTCCATTATCAGTTTATCACAATCATTAAATGAAATTATCCATTGCAAATTTATTAAAAAAACTTTTGGATGAGCACAACCTGTTCTACAAAAAGTTCAAAATGATTTTTGTCGCAAAGAGTGTTAGTGTAGAAGATAGGAGATAAATGATAAATTCAAATTCAAATGTATTTCAACTATTATTTTCATTTACTACACATCTATAAATAAAATAATCTTTTAAGATTTAATTTGAAAAAATTAATGTACACATAGTCATTCCCAGAGAGAGAGAGAGAGTGAAATACTTAATATATGTTAGCTTGGATTGACTCAATTGACAATGTAGCGGTAGACCGCTTGAGTTGACGGTAGGTCATAGAGAATTGTTGGTTCAACTGCTTAAGTGCATTGCGCTCACGGTACACCATAAAGGTGCACACAGGTACATGGTAGGTTATGCCTTGCTTGCACGGTTGCCTGCATAGGAATGCGTTGGATCGCTCCTGCTTGCACAATCACCCACGCAGTACACAGTAGTCTATGCACTGCTTGCGTGTTCATCGGTGGAAGCGTGCTGTGACCTTTTTAGGTTTTTTCAGGACTTAGTTTTTGTGGCCATCGCCTCCTTAATTTAAAATCAATTTCCAGATTATTTTTCATTATTTTGAAATCTTGCTATCATTTAAATTTTAATCATCAAAATCTGATTTTTTTTCAACAAATAAAAATTTTATTACATGCTCTTTTTAATTGTTTAATAATAGGTATAAAAAATTAGAGTAAGAACCCAAATAAATTAGGTTAATACTACTAATATGCATGTTTAAGGGGAAGGTAGATATAAACTCATTTTTCCAATCACGAGAGCAAAGCGAATGCATTTGATGAATTCCTCTAACTGTATTTATAATTTTGCATTTCTATATGAATAAATCGAAATGCAAGTCTCGACCTAATTTGATATGTTGGTTTGCCTATTAGTAAGTTTTGTAACTTTTTTTTTTTAATCTCTTATACTAGTAAAGCCATGTTTATGCTAATTTTTTGAAAGATTCAAACAGAAAGTCTTTCTTATATTAAAAAGATTGATTAGCTTTATATTGAAAAAAAAAAGTTGAAAAATGACCTCTATACTTAAAGAAAAATACAAACAAACCCTTAACATTTCCAAAAAAATCGAAGACCTCCACTCATCTATGAAAAATTACAATTTTAATCTTTGTTTAGTATCAGATTTACCTTTAAAATCACATGTGCAGCATATGAGTGTAATAAAAGTAATTTACTTATCATTAATTTTAAGTTAATTTATTTTTTAATTATTTTTTGGTTAATTATTTTTTTTTTTTGTAATTTTAGTTCACTCTCATTCTTCTCTCTCGTCTCTTCCCTTATTCTTTTGATAACCCTCACCACTCTTCAACTTTTCTCTACTCTCTCTCTGTACCCACACTCTCTCACGTATTTTTATTCCTCACTTCTTTTTTTCCTGGGCAATTATTTTTTCAATACCTATTACCGATATCCAAAATCTGACTAATCTAGTTCGAGCATTTATGGGGCTCTATTTAGGGACAACTATTTTAGTATAATTTTTTTTAATTTCAAATTTCGAATCAAATACTTAATTAAGAGATCTAATATTTGATTCCACTAGATCGAATGTCCATTGGTTTTCCCAATAAAAAAGCTCAGCTTTTCAAATAAAACCTAATCTTTCCCCTGATCTATTGCAACCACCAAACCCTTGTGAATCATCCTTACAAGAAGACTGTTGTTGATGCTGATGATGCTGATGTTGTTGCTATAAAGGAGAAACAACAATTCTATTCTGACCCGATAGATCTAAGACAAAGTCTAAGAATTCAACACCCCAATATGCACATCCTAAGACAACCCAAGTTCCAAATTGGGCTATTGATTACTCCTACTACCCAAAATGAAAGTAAAAACTCAGGTGCCCCAAATTAGTACTAGGATAATGAGACAAGTCAAATGCTAGAAACCCAATTTTTGGAAGATAATAGGTACTTTCGTTTCTACTAAAATTAGGAGGTGGGATTTCAAATTCCCCCGGGGTACAGAGGGCCATACATATAAAGATCTTCTCAAATTCCTACCAGCCATACCCAACTGGTCCTACAATTACTGCTCCCTCCACTAGACCTATCTCCCAATTTTTGATGTGAGATGAATTTGTATTTCTAATCGATGCCCCTATAGTTACTAATGCAAATGCCGGGATTGTTTCGGTTCCAGTTGTTGCAATTATAGAAAAGTCTACTCGTTGTAAGAGCCATAGAATGGTTTCTCCATCGAATTTGTGACACAAATTCGATTGTAAGTTGGAAAATTTTAGCTACATAAAGTGTTGCCATGCAAATTCTCTGACCTCGACCTTCGACCTCTGTGTGATTGTCATTGTTTAAGCTTCTCTTTAGGGACACAAGGATTAACTTTACGTATTTTCATAATTAAAGTGATATTTTCCTTTTCTTTAGTTTAGGGGTTTATTTGCATTTAGTGTTAAGTTGATGTGTAAATTTATGATTTTTGTTTTATATTTTATTTATGATTATCATGATTAATCATAGTTGAGTTCTATGCACATCTACATGTATATCTCTCAAAAATTTATTAGATCAACCATGGGCAAAGAGAAATTTATTATACTCCAAATACTAAGATTGAATTTTTTTTACATTAAAGTAATTTCTATTATCTTTTCACCATCGATAAAATTATTAAAAATATAGGATATAATAATACTAACTCCGCCATGACCAGTCTCAAACCCAAGTAAAGGAAGAGAGTTAACGGTATATTGACAGTTAGTTTATAACGTATTGACAAAATTAAAATAAGAGACAAATATAAAAAATTTATTGGTGTATTTTCTTCTTAGCAACCTACTGCATTGGTTCTCGGATGTAGTGACAAGTTAGCAAGGGTTTTTAGGGTGTCACCCAGAAGCAATGCGCCATATTGCTGCCCGGATATGGTGTCAAATAGGCTAGAGTTACCACATTTATGTAAATAGATGCTGGTAAAGAAATTAGTCCAGGAAAATAGAATTCATTTAGCTATTTGGAACATAGAATTATTAACCAATAAGTTAGGAGAGTTATGAGAAATAATAACTTGACGGAAGATTCATATTATGTGTTTTCAAGAAACTAACTGGGTGGGGAAGAAAATTAAGATAATAGAAATTTATGGTCATAAGTTTTGGTACGCAGTTAGGGATAAAACTAAGAATGAAATAGAAATAATTGTCCATAAATACTTACAAGAAAATGTAGGAGGATGAGAAAAAAAAAGATAAAATTTTGCTTGTAAAGCTAATTAGCGGAGAAAACATAATCAAAATTGTCAGTATTTATACACCTCAAATAGGTATAAATACAATTAGTAAACAACAGTTTTGAGAAAATTTAGATGAATGTATACAAATAACACCTAGTGTGGAGAAGTTATTTATTAGAAAAAATCTAAATAGATATGTGAGTGAGAATAATGAAAGATGCGAAGTCGTACATGGAAACTTTGGATTTGGTAATAGATATGAGGTGAGGATGCCATTTTAAATTTTGTCATAGCATTCGATTTGATTCGTTTAAACTCTTTTTTCAAGAAAAGAGAGTTGCACATAATTATATATAGAACTTGATTGAATACTAACCAAATAGATTTTTTTTCACCATGAAAGATGATAGAGTGACATGTAGAGATTTAAGGTTATATCAAGTGAGAGTGAAACAACTCAATATAGACATTTAGTTTTAGATATGTGTGTGCCGAAAAGACAAAAGCGATTGCTAATTTATAGAATCAAAAATTAAGTGGTGAAATTTGAAAAAAGAAAATGTGATAACTTTTATAGATAAATTAATTTAAATAGCAATATGGTTCTTTAATAATGATTCAGAAACCATATAGGTAGAAATGTAATAATATTAAGAATATAAATAATAAGATTCTAGGCGTATCTAGGGTCGAGTTCCAATATGCAATGAATTATGACGGTGGAATGAGAAAATTCAAATTGCTATATGAATCAAACGAAAATATTATAAAAACTTTAAAAATAAAAGAAGTAGCGATACATTTGAAAAGTGTAAGATTGTAAAAAAAAAAGGGGTAAGAATATTATTCATGAATTTAAAAAAAAAAAAGATGCATAACAAATTATACAAGAAACTAGAAATTAAGGATTGAAAAAAATTAGAAATTTACAAAATTGTGAAACTAAGAGAGAATGGAAAAAGATCTAAATGATACTAAATATATTAAGAGTGAGTCAATAGTATTCTTGTAAGGAACGAGAACATAAAAAAGTATTTAAAAGATTATTTTGATAATCTCTTTAACGTTGAAGGTATAAAAGATAACGATGATATGATGATACTTGTATAAGAGATCAATAACGATTTTAAATGCAAGATTTGTTCTCGTGAAATAAAAGTGCTCTTAAAGAAAATGAAAAATAATAAATTAATAAGATCCGATAGTATTTCTATTGAAATGTGAAAGTATTTGGCTGAAATGAGAATGGAAATATAAACGGATTTTTTTAACAAAATTTAGCAAATAAGAAAATACTTCAAATATAGAGGAAGAACATATTTATACCATTATATAAGCATAAAGAAAATATAAAAGATTATTCCAATTACAAATGAATTAAATTTATAAGTCATATTATGAAATTATGAGAAAGAATGATCGAGTATAGATTGAAATTTGAGATACATAATCAAAGAATCAATTTGAATTCATGTCAGGATGATCTACAATTAAAATCATTCACTTGCTAAGATATTTGATGGAAATATTTAGAGTACAGAATAGATATTTGCATATGATATTCATCGACTTAAAAAACATATAATAGACTTTCTAGAGATGTTGTGGTGGACGTTAATAAATAAGAAAATTTTCTTGATATACATTAATTTCATCAAAAATATACATGTGAGAGTTGTTACCAATATAAAAATTTATAGGGTTTAAATGATAGTTTTCCAATTAACATTGGGGTTCATCAACAATCAACATTAAATTCTCTTTACTTTTGTAATAGTGACATATGAAATCATAAAAAGTATTCAAAAAAATATTATGATATGTGTTTTTTTCAGATGATTTAGTACTGGTCGACAAAACTAGAAAAAATATTAGTGTTAAATTGGAGTTATGGATAAATACGTTAGAATCGAATAGATTTAAATTGAGTAAATAAAAAATTGAGTATGTAAAATATATGTTTAATAGTAATCATTAAAATGATAAAGAAACGATTAAGTTAAAAAGACAAAATGTACCAAAGAGTGAAATTTAAAAACTATGAATGAATGATTTAAATTGAAAGTGATTTTAATTTGCATAAAATATGAGAGTTCCATATAAAGTGGATTGAACGTGTATAACTACGATCAAAAAATGCACCGGTTAGGAGGAATGATATTTTGAATATAGGAGATTTAATGAAATGTTAAAATAGACTATTGAAAACTTGACTATAAATTATTTGTAAAGATATGAGTATATAAAATTTAATTGAAAAATTAACTTAAAATAGGATAACGTAAAAAAATTCGAAATAATTAAATCATCTCTTTTATCATTTTAAATTTTTATGGATAATTTATTTTTATTCCTTTTTTCATTATTGTTATTTTATTTTTTAGTATTATTTTTTCTATTTTTGTTTTAAAATTTTAATTTTATGTTTTTTCTCTCTATCAATCGATCAATTTCAAAACTTGATATTAAGGTTCGAATGATTATTGTTATTTTATAGAATATAATAATACTGTCTAACAAAATCAGATTATCTTAAAGATATATTTTCGAACTCTCTCGTTAAATTAATTCGTATAAATTTTATGATTATATTAAATATTTAAAAAAGTGAAACAAAATAAAAAATTTAAGAAAAAAGGGACGGACGGGCCGGAATAAAATGGTCAGGGTTTCACCCGGGATGGGAGTCACCCGCGACCTCTGCTCTGTCTCTGTCTCTGTCTCTCTCTCTCTCTTTCCTCCGCCCTTCTCTCTTCTCACGATCGGGCGACGGCCACATCTTTCCCTTCTCCTCCTCGAAGACGGACCTCGGAGACGATCGAACCTCTACGCTGGCGACGACTCCGGTGAGCTCTATCTCTTTCTGTCTCCCTGTTATCTGTCTCTCTCTCTCTCTCTCTCTCTCTCTCTCTCTCTTCTGTAACTTAGGTTTTTCGTTTTTTTTTTTTCGACTTTTCTGTTCTCCCTATTATTTTTGATTATATATAATTTGTAAATTTTTGCGTGTAGTCGAGGCTTCATCCAGACGTTTAAAAGGAAAAACCTTGACAGACATTTAGTGTGAGCAGGAGCGGCAAGAGTGTAGAAGCTTATAACACGCCGCGGACTAGAGAGAGAGAGAGAGAGAGAGAGATGTGGAGAAAAGTGTTCACAAGCTTAGGTAGAGGTGGTGGTGGTCTGCAATCATGGCATATGTTACCGATAAGACGCTCAAGCAGCGTATCCTCCGCCGTAGATTCCGTCATACTGCGCTCTCTTAAGGAACACTATCTCGAAGTCTCCAAAATGACTCCTCCTCCTGTAATATCTCTCTATCTTTATCTCTCTCTCGCTTTCTATTGCATAATTTTGCTAGGGTTTTGTTAGGGTTTAAGTTTCTCTCTTAATTTTAAAAAAGATTTCAACCTGCGTAAGCTATAGTCTCAAGTCCATTTCTCTTGCTTTCATTGGATTAAGTCAGTTGAGGAAAAATATGGATTAATTTCAATTGGGGTGGGTTCAGTTGTAAATTTTTTCATTTGAAAATGAATTTTCATTTCATCTTATTTATAAATTACTTTCTTTGCTAGAAAACGAAGCTTCAAAATGCGGAATTTATTTGAGTTTGCTTGTAAATTCTATGGACTATTTATTTGGCAATTTGTGGCTTCACAAATTTGAAGATGTAGAATTGAATTAAAAAAAAAAAAATCTGTTCCATGTGGAATTGGGATTGGAATTTAACTCCTTTACATTTTTTACGGAGTTTATTCAGTTCCAAATATGGTGCGATGGAAATCCATTTCGAAATTGGGTTCCCCCAAGAGTGGCCAGGTGATGTAGGGACAAGGCAAGAAAATCAAATTTGAAAAAAAAAATTAACTAAAATTCAAATTTAATCAAAGTTGCAACAGAAAAACTAGGTTTAGGATTTGAAACTTCTCAATTGCAATTCTAAAAACAATACATTTGTAATGTGATTATTATTGCCCATTTATACCAGTTAGGACAAATTCTAATTCTAATCTAAAAATTCTTTAGTTTTTTTAAATTTCTAAATGATTAAATAGAATAGAAAAAAGAAATAATAAAAATTTTCAAAATAAAATCCTAAATGAAGGAGGAAAAATGATAATACTAAAAAAAAAAAGAAGAAATTTTCTAATTTTAAGATGTTTCTGCATGATTTTCCCCAAGTTGAATGATAACTCCATTTGATGAGAAAGCTTTTGCTGCCTATGCATAGATCTCTTTATGCATCAATTTTCTTCTATTCATTTTCTACAATCCCAGTGCTTTTTACTGGCTGGGGTTTGCTCTGCCACTTCACCGAGTAGCGCCTATAAGCATTTCCTCTTCTTGGCTTCACCTCTATGACATTAAGAACTTCTTGGAAGCTTTAGGTTGCTTTTATGGAAATTGGCTAACATTCTTCATTAAAGCTCTCAAATGAATATAGATCAAGAATATTGAAAATTGTCTAACAAGTGCTTTTAGGAAACATCTCTCACCTCAAGTGTACAAGCACTAAATCACCTTCTTCAAATTCCGTGACACGCGTATGCTGATTGGCTGCATTTGCATAAGCCTTCTGGTTTGCTTTCGGGGCAGCTTGCACTTCCTCATGGACCCTCCAAATATGATCTGCAAATGTTTCTCTATCATCACTTACTTGGGCTTATTGTGGCTTATTGTGGCTATAGCACCAAATCAAGGACATTTTGAGGTTTGAGGCTATATGATGCTTCAAACGGAGTTTTTTATATTGATATTTACTGAATTACTGTATGCAAATTCAGCATGTGGTGTAACAAGATCCCAACTCCTTAGATGGTTCTTAACCAAACTTCTTAATAAATTGCCGGAACTCCGATTAACTACTTCACTTTACCCATCCATTTGTGGATGATGTGTCAGAATATTTTAGTTTGTCCCTAATTTTGGCCATAAAATTCTTCAAAGTGTCCCCAAAACTTGACATCTCTATCTGAAACAATGGAAATTGGATCACCATGTAGTCTCACCACTTCCTTGAAGAACAATTCAACGATGTGTGTTGCATTAGAGGTTTTGGAAGAAGGGATAAAGTGTGCCATTTCTGAGAATTTATCCATCACAACGAAAATGGAATCATAGGCTTTTTGTAGTTTTTGGAAGGCCTTACACAAAATCCATACTCAAATGAATCCATACACAAACAGAACACCATTTCACAAATCTGCTCACATCCTTGTACATTTTTGGCCAAAAATAACACTATGTCACCAATGCCATTGTCTTGTCCTGCCAAAATGACCTCCTAAACCATTTCCATGAGGCTTTCCTATAATTTTCTCTTAAACGATCCATCCGAAAGCACAATTGGTTGCCTTGAACTAACAACGATCATGTAACTTGTATGGAAATTTCTATGCTGCTTCTTGTTCTTGCAACTTCTTCACAATTTGACTGAAATATTGTTCAGTCACATACTGATTCTTGAACTCTTCGAAGCCAACAACTTGACAGGATATAGTAGTTAAGATCATTGACCTTTTGCTCAAAGCATCTGCCACTATATTATACTCTCGTCTTATATTTCAAAGAAAAATTGAATTCATCCAAGAAGGAGCTACACCATCCATGACGTTCACTAAGTTTCTTTTGTAAACTCAAATATTTAAAGGCTTGATGGTCTGAATAAAGAACAAATTCTTGGTCAGCCAGCTAGTGTTGTCAATGCTGAATTGCCCGCATCAAAGCTTAAAACTCCAAGTCACAAGTAGAATTCCTTCGCTTACAATTAGATAACTATTCACTGAAAAACTCCACTAGTTTCTTTCTTGACAGAACATTCCCAATTTCGAAATGGGAAGCATGACATTCCACAACAAATAGCTTTCCAAAATCTGGTAAAGCAAGAACGGTACTTGTCAAGACTGTCTTGATTCATTCAAAGGCTTTCTGAGCAGCATTGATCTATTCAAAAGTGTCTTTCTTGAGTATTTCAGCGATAGAACTCATTATAGAGCTGAAATTTCTTATAAATCCCGTATAAAATAAGGCTAATCCATGAAAACTTCTAACTTCCTTGGCTGACCATGGTTCTGGCCAGCTCTTAATTGCATGAAGCCTTTCAGGGTCTTGTTTTAGTCCCTCTTCAAAGACAATGAATCTCATAAACACAATCTCACTTTGTAGAAATGAACATATTTTCGAATTTACAAACAATTTCTCACTTCAACCCCACCAAGACTTTATGTAAATGGATTAATGCTACTCCTTACTTTGGCTATAGATCAAAATATCATCAAAATAAACAAATAACAAAAGATTTCAGGAAAAGATTTAAGTATCTCAGACATGACCATCACGAATGTTTTAGGCGCATTAGAAAGGCCAAAGGACATTACCAACCACTCATAAAGACCATCTAGAGTCTTAGATGCGGTCTTCCATTCATCTCCGCTTCATTGTCATATTTGATGATATCCACTTATCAAATTGATCTTTGAAAAGACACTCTGGAGTCAGCCAGTTGATCAAGCATGTCTTCCAAGTGTGAGATTGGAAATCGATACTTGATAGTGATTTTGTTTATAGCACGACTGTCAACACACATTCTCCAAGTACCATCTTTCTTTGGGGTTAGCAAAGCTGGACTTTTGCTTTCATGCGTTAATCCTTTATCTAGCAACTCTTCAAACTGTTTCTGCATTTCAAGTTGCTGTGCAGGTGGCATCCTATGTGTTGCAGATTTGGTAAAGACACTTGAGATACCAAGTTTATGGCATGTCGAATACTTCTTGTTGGTGGTAAGCCATGTGGTAGCTTGTCACAAACCATGTTTGCAAATTCTTCCAACAACTTTTGAATGACTAGTGGGTTTTCATTCATGTCTACACAATGGCCAAGGTTATCTATAACCTTGTTAACAACTACATACACTTTTTTTTTTTTGTAGTTAGGAAACCATTTAGCTTGTTAGTAATTTTAGGTGTTGCACTATCTCTTTGAGTGTGTAAAGGGTACCTCTTGCCACCTCGGTAGAATGAGTATGTATTCTCTTTAGCTCAATGGTCCATTTCATGATTGAACAACCAAGGTCGACCTCAAAAGATGTGATATGCATCCATAGGCACATCATATAATGCTTTCTCTTCTAAATTACTTCTGACGATAAATTTGACTAAATATTGAGATGTCACAGGTATTTCATGCTCTTTTTTTACTTATTGGATTTTGCATGGATGAGGATATTTATTGGCAGGAAACTTGAACTTCTCAACTGCTATTTTGGAAATACAATTTTCTGCACTCCCATCAATGATTGAATCACATACTTTACCACTAGAAATAACATGAGTTTTGAATGCTCCTTCTTCTTCAGTCTTTCTTATCATGGTTGGGTGTTGTTGTCATCATCCTACTACTAACCATAAAAAATTCCCCACGTGTTGAGTAGACATCAACTTAATCGTTCACTTCGTGAAAATCATTGTAAACACGCTCTGAGACTGCTCTCTGTGCATCATCAACCTCAATCAGATTCACTCTTCTTTGTGGATAAGTATAAGATGTGTGTCCCCTTTCACCATAATTGATACACTTAATTTGAGACCCACTGACTGTCTTACCAAAATTGGGTTGTGATCCAAGGCGTACTTCGTTCTTTCCTTTGTCATCTCTTCCTACTCCAGCTATGCTCCCTCTATTGGTTTTAGTAATTGAGACCCCCTACCACCATGGAAACTGCCTTGGGAAATCTTCGGTATTGCCATATGTGGAATTTCTTGTGTTATAGCACAAAACCTGCTTTTCAGTTTGTAAGGTATATTGTTGAGTATCTTCGAAGTTAAACACATGAACCACTCCCAACTCACCTCTATTACTTGGATCCAATCCAGCAAGATAGCGGGATATTAACTGTTCATTAGTTTCATTCAAGCCACCTCTAATGGGCACATTATTGAATTCAGAAGTGTATTGGTTAAGTGATCTTCCATTCTGTTTGAGCAAGTGAAATCGTTGATATTGCATTATTTGTTGACATGAATTGTTTCTGCATCTTTCCTTTGATATGATACCAAGTACTGATTTTTTGCTTTCTGTGCTCGCTGCTGTTTAACTCTCTTCCACCATTGAAGTGTTGCACCTTTTAGTTTGAGTTACACAAAAAGTATCTTTCTCAGTTCAATCATAGATTTCCACTCAAGATAATTTTCTACTGTGGCTTCTCAATCCAAGTAATTTTCAGCATGTAACTAACTATGAAAATCATCCACTCCAATCCTCACCCTGCCACCATTTAATTCCAAGGCAGGCAACAACCTCTCTTCCAATCTACCTCTTGCTACAAAATTTGCAGGTTTAGTGTTATGAAAGAGGTTCTCAGCTTCACCTTCATCCTCAGAACCACGCTCCGACATGTCTAAGGGGTTGTGGACACCTTCTGGAATCTCCATTTATGCTTCCACAAGTTTGTATCGTTGCAAAGCTTGTACTGTTGGTGACAACTCTTCAATCATGCGTCTCATCTCAGTCAATTCTCTATGATGACCTTGATTTCCTCTTCCACGACATCTACCACGTCCAATCTTGGCTTAAATTGAATCTAGAGGACAAATCTAGGATTTTTTTTTTCTTCTAAATTATTTTACTCATACCAGTTTGACGTAGGGAAAAGACAAGGAAACCAAAAATAAAAGAATAAATTAACTGAAATTCAAAATAATTGAGGTTGGAACATAAAAACTAGGCTTAAGGTTTGAAACCTCTCAACTGTAATTCTGAAAACAATACTCTTGTAATATGATTACTATTGCCCTTTCATACTAGTTAAGACAAATTATAATTCTAATATAAAATTTTCTAATTTTCCAATAAATTTCTAAATAGTTAAATAGAATGAAAAAAAAGAAACAAGAAATAATAGAAACCTAAATGAAGAAAGAAAACCAATAAGAAACAAAAAAAAAATACAAACTTTCTAATTTTAAGATGCTCCTGCATCACTAGGGCTCTGCGGGGAAGGATTCCAACCCTAGACAATGTTCATAGGAGAGGAATTGATTGTGGTTAATTGATGTTTTCCATCAAGAAAAGATTAAGACAGCTGTTCATTTGTTACTACCTTGCTTTTGGATTCCATTGTTCTGGGAAACTGAATGGTGCATTGAGTCAGTAAAATTCTTGAATTCTGATTGAATTTGCAGATACCATTAATATTTTGTTGCATTTGGACCAAACAAGGGGCTGAATGAATTTAGGCTTATCGGAGATTTGGTCCGTTTCTTTCTCATTTTCTTTGTTTTCTTCTCTGCATAAGAAAAAATTATTAACTTTTTTTTTTTTAATGAAAACTTACGTCTGAATGTTTTTATATTAAAGAAAAAACAAGGAAGTTTTTCATGGTGGTTCCTTTAGCAATTTTTAATTGGTTTGGAGGGAGGAATGTTTCTGAGGTTGTGATAGTTTGTTTAAAAATCTTTTCTGAGGTTGTGATAGTTAGTATAAAAATCTAAGTTTTTGTTTGGCCTCTTAGTCTTTCTCATCTTTTGAAGATGTTTTAGATGCATTACTTCTCTAGTTGTGTCTCAAAGCACCCCTGGTGCTTTTTCTTTTGTAGCAAAATTTTTGTTTTTCCCATAAGAATAAAAATAAATTAGGCCTGAAATCAATCATTTTTTGTGGATTTCATTTGGCAGAAATCATGGTATCTCTCTATAAGTTGAATTGTTAAAGCTTTGTTATGTCTAATGTCTGGCAGAAAGTGAGTCCTCCATCTCCTTTCACTGTAGTGAAAGGTGCCCTAGATGCAGAGGGCCCGGTTCTCAAGAGAACATATAATGATGAGGAGATCAGTATTTATGTAATGCGGCTTGCCAATTTACTCCCTGAAGGCGGCTATGATGACCAAGGAGATGATAGCATTAATCAGTTATTCCTTCATGTTGATGTAGCCAAACCCGGACAAGAGGATTCCTTACATTTTCTGTGTGGGTTGTATCCTGATGCATTGGGGATTCATTCAGTTTCTTTGAGGCCAAAGCTCCAAACTATAAGCTCTCTTGTTGTCCCAACCAAATATCAGGGCCCTATATTTGAGTAAGTTTGATTTTTTATTGCTTTCTTGTTAATTTTATTCATTTTGATGGTGATTAATTAGCTTTGATTCACTAAATGTATGAACTGAAGAGTTTAAGATCGATCATCATTGTGAAGGGATTAGACCTTACTGCTTGTTTGAAAAAATAAATTTGTTGGATTGCTTTCCTTCGGTTGTGGAAACAATGGAAGTACAACCACAAAATGAAGGAGCAGAAGGGAAGAGAAAAGAAAAGAAGGGATTTTCCGATTCGTGGTGTTAGGTTTTCATGGTGATGAGGAGCATGTCTTGTCAAAAATTTACTTTTCAATAACATTTTTTATCACATCAAATCTTTTAATTGCAGCAAAGCAATAATATGGAATCTCAAAATTTTTTCTTTCCTTATTTCTCCGCCGATCTGCCTGTCACAAGGGAGACTGCATGTTGTGGATTCCACTGCTACAAAATGCAATGGTTTCCCATTTCTTCGGCGCTTAATTTTGGGGACATAGGAGGGTGAGGGATTGGCTCTCTCTTCCCTCTACCTCCTTCAAAGCAAACACTATGTTAAGGTTGACAGTAAGGGGAAGCTCACTCAACCCACCTACTAGTAGTACACTGACCTGCATTCTTGTACATGGATGAAATTGTCGTCTGCCTACCTTATTATTGTGTTATGTGCACGCAGTTCTTTTTTTTTTCCTTGAATAATATGCTTAATTTCATTGTAGTAATCATTTTACAAGCAGGCATGTGCTATCCTTTCTGGTTAGACCATATTTCTAATGTACTTTCTGATAATTGACAGGGATCTCGATGAAAAGATAAGGGATGCATTTCACGGTTTCATAGACAAGCGAGGTATCAATGAGAGCCTTTTTCCTTTTCTTCAAGCATGGCTTTATGTGAAAGATCATAGAAACCTTATGCGCTGGTTCAAGTCAGTTGGTACATTCATTACAGAACAAAAGGCAGAACAGAAGGCAGTTACTCAGGCTTAATTCTTTACTTCATGGTCTGTTGTTCTTTTTTATCTGGTTAGATAGTGAGCATAAGTAAACTTTTCTCCAGATGCTTTTTCCCCGTGGCTGGGCATTCACATGTTTTACTGGTTGGTTCTAGTTTTGTCAATGACGTGCCATTACTGTGCTATTCATATATGAACATCCTTCAAAAGGAAATTTGCTTAACTATGCAGATAAATGTTCATTGCTATATCTGTCTGCTTGGATATCACGAGTAACTTTACTCTTGCTCAATATGCTACCCATTAATATGTAACTTTTTGGAAAGGGGAGAGGCTTCACTCTATTCAGCCATTTGCTTTAGTTATCTGGATTTTGAACCATGACTGTTCCATGTCGGCCAGTTATGTGTGGGCCATGTTGTTGGCTGATGCAAAATGTTGGATGGTCGATGTGTCAGTGACAGGACCTTGATTGCACTAGGGCCCAGTTGATCCAAGTCCCTTGGGAAACAGTGTCTTTCCCTCCTGCATACATTCTTTCAATCAAATAAACTATTGACCATTTCTTGGCTTGCATTCTCAACATGGTAGGGATGAAATTGTTTTCTCAGACTCTATACGCCTCCCTCTCTCTCTCCTATCCATGATTTCATGTTTTAATAGAATGTTGTTGTTAACCATGACCAATCAGCTTTTGTTGGGATTGTCAATCCTCGGGTACTATATGAAATTCTGTTGCCATACTTTTCCATTTCTGAGTTCTTTGGATATGACCAGCTTCCAGTCTTACTCTTACTCATTAGTAAGTTTTGAGTCCGCAAATTATTTGTCAAAACTTGACAATTGAAAGACGTCCATTATCTTTTTCTTGATATGCTATAAAATGAATTGCAAAGTGGAAAAATTTGTGTCGGTTTCAGATTATAATGCGGAAGCTTCCTTTTGGCTTTGTTTGTATTTTCTAGCTATGCAGTAGATATGGTGTTAAGGTTGCCCTTTCGTATTGGTCCTGTTGTGGTAGTTTATAATGCTAGAATTATGTATTTTTTTTTGTTTTTGGTATTTTGACTTGGCCACCACCCAGTATCCGGAGTTTCGTCCCGACTAATTTGGATCGACCGCTGCAGGGTCCATTTTTGGGGGTGGTTCTCTCCATATTGTTTTTTCCCGTGCTCAGAGGAGTCGAACTCCCGATCTGGTTAAGAGATAAAAGTGTCCATCTCATTTATGCCAACAAGTGTCGGTAATGCTAGAATTATGTTGTGGCACCAAATTCTTCCCCATTCTCAAATCAATTTCGCACAAGTACTTTTCTGAAGCATCAACCTTTTGTGATTGGAATTTAGGCATGTATGAAGCACGATGTAACACTTTTTTCACATTTTTCACTGCTCTTCATTGACACATAATATTATGGATAGTTTCTTCTTCTAGCTCTTTCTGTATTGTTCACGTATCATCAAAAGCCGGATGACTAAATCCTGTAAATCTTGGATCCTCTAGGGTGTCCTAATCTGAGGAGTTTTGCTGTAAAAAGAATGGAAGGGAAGAAAATAAAAAGAAGAAAAGAAGGAAAAAATAAAAAAAAAAGAAAAAGAAAAAGAAAAAAAAAAACCAACAACTTCAGCAGATGCTAAAGTTCCCAGTTGTGCAGTGGTGTTTTGTTGTATGATTTTAGAATGAGTTGTACACCGTGTCCATTGTTTTATTCCAGATGAAAATTTTCATCTCATCTCACTTGTGACATTCCAATTTACTGTCGTACTGTATCTTATATCCCTGTTGATGCTCCGCAGTTCACTTTTGGTATCTTTCCTGCCCTATAAGAACAATATTATCGCCCTATAAGAACAAAGTCCATTCTAATGTAATCCCAGTTCATACTAGGATTGTAAGGGTTGTAGTAGTCCTATTGACCTTTGGTGGTCGATTTTGACTTTTGCAAATTAGGCGTTTTCGGATGAAGTCGATGGTGGTCCCGTTCATTCTTGGGGCCCCAATGGTGTTTTGTTGCAAATCTTTACGCATCTTGGTGGCACCAGGATGCAAATGGTAGGCTGATTTATGAGTTTCTATCAGAATTCTCTATTGTAGAGCAACAACATTCGGTAGGCAGATTCTGTCTCGAAATTCAAGAATTCCATCTTATGGGCGAAAGTCTACTGTTGGGTGAAAGCATGCATGACAATGAATGTTGGGTCATTATATAATGTCAATAATATAAAATGAGTATAACAGAAATAAAAATATTTAAATGGATATGTGACAAAACTCAAAAAGATAGAATTAGAAACAAATAGATACGTAATAAGTTAGGAATTAGTACAATTGTAAATAAGATACAAGAAGATCATTTCAAATGGTTTGAGCATTTGCAATGGAGACCCAAAAATACACTAGTTATGAGAACCGATAACTTAAATATAAAAGATTTAATAAAATATGAAAATAGATTGTTAAAAATTTTCATCCCATTGGAATCCATATGCCAATGGATCTAGATTGGCATAATAGTTAATCTAGATTCACATATTAGTTTGAGCATATGAACTCCTAAACTATTTTGTTGAAAATTGTGGAAAATTTGGATATAAATAATCCGTAAAAACATAATAGTTAAGAATTTAGTTGAAAATATATTTTTTTTTATAAGAATAAGTGGAGTAGGAGAATTGTACTAATTAAATCATTTTTTATTTTTTATTTTTCTCGATATTTGTCTCTCATAGCCAACCCCAATTTAGAATTAAATCTAGATTGTTGTTATTGTATCTTTATATATACCACTTTATTACTCAATGTAAAGTATATTTATATAATCTTGGCAATATTTATATCTATATATGACTCTCTCTATAAAATATTTTAAATATTTATTTATTTTTTAATGCAAGCGGTTTTTATTAAAAAATTATTTTTTATAAATGAACCGTCAATTTGAATCGTGGGTTTGAACCAATGATCTTAGCTCTCCAAAATGGGGAATTAGACTGAACGTTATAGATACGGGTTCGGACCAACGGACAGTTGGTTTAGTGGGATGTGATACTAAATTTCTTAATCAAGTTCCCGAATTCGACTCGCGGATTGTATATGAAAAAAACTATGTTGGGAGGGTAGTTTTCTTAAATGGACCACTGCAAATTATGAACAAAATTAGTTAGAATATGATTTCGGATACTAGTTTGTATAGTATAAAAAAAAAACAGATACAGGTTCGGAATCGGATTCCCATTTGAGAATCGTGAAGAGGTTAAATGTTAAGAATTGTTGACGACGGCTCGATCTGATGCGATCCAAACCGTGGCCACGTCTACGTGAGTGTCACGGACCCAAATAATGGACTCAATTCCAATAAGAGAACTCGGTTCAAAAGATCGACCTGTTGGGTGAGAGAGTCTATTGGATTTAAGTAGTATTTTATGATTTATTGGGAATCCGATATGAAATTCGTAACATTACCCTCATCTTGAGAAGCCGGATATCCACGGATGGCTCTGACAACTCTCACTCTGGACAGCTTTCACTCTGATGGGTAGTCATTTTTCTCTTTGAATGGCTCCCAGGTAGCCCTTTTCCATATTAAACTGAAGATTCTGATATCAATTCGTTACAAACCTAAGTAATGGGTTCAAACCCAATAGAAGAACTCAATTCAAAAAATCGACCTGTTATTGGATAATTGAATAATTGAATAAATTATTTATAATTGAATAATTGAATTAGGTAAATTAGGTCTAACTTATGTTAAACCGAAAACTCTGATCAATTGAGTAAATTAGGTAAAGCATTAGTTATTATAATTGAATAATCATATTTTGATCGTAGATGATGGATCCTATAGCTCTAGCTCATGAATTCAAATTCCAAACTTCTATATATATATATATATAAATATATATATTATAAAAAAAAACCCAATTTTAGTATCTAAAAAACACATATTCTAAATACGGTAACTCTATTTTTTTAAAAAAAATTTAAATATAGTATTTTGTATACTAATATTTTTCTGGGTATAAATCACAGATATCTAATAATCACATTAGATTTAATTAAATTTGATTTGAGTCGGATTAAGACTTTTAAACGACAAAACTCTCTTAATGTTTATTTTTTTTTATATATAAAACTAGAACGCGAGACCATATTTAAGAGATATTAATATTTAGTCTTTGGACCAACTAAACGTTCACATTTTATACAGTAATATGAAATATACATACGCTATAATTCCATTTTTTGTGATAATATGGATTTTAAAGTGATAAATCCTGAGATATTTATTCTCACATTATTTATGATGAGTGAGTTAGTTTGATATTATTTTAGAAAAAATCATATTTATATAGTTATGATTCAACTAATTTAAAACTCAAAAATCTGAATTAATTTATACTAAATTTTGTTAAAAATATTTTTAAAGTATTTAAATATTAATGTATCTTAAAATATATTTTTAACTTTTTAGTTGAGCATATATTTAAATTGTGTTTAACTTATTATTTAAATTATTTTATTATTTTTTTACAAAATTTGTAAATAATATAAATTATTTTCCTTAGATGCCGTAAATCAAACAAATTTTAACATACAAACGTGGGATTCTTTCATATCATAAAGTAAGAAAGGAAACAAATTTAAACCAAAATATCATCGATCTCTCTCTCTCTCTCCTTGCGTGTTTGTGTATATTTCTTGTGGTGCCATATGATCCAGTTGAATCAATACATATACAAATGGTACATTTGAAAGGGGGAAATACCGATAATCTACCAACCATCTCTCCTCGCACCAAAGCCCGTTTGCCAGTTCTCTTATTATTTATCTAGTTCCATTGCCAAACCCCCGTCTCTCTCTCTCCCCCCCTCTCCCCCCAAACTTTCACCCGCACCTCTCAGATTCGCCGATCGCTGCTCTCCCCACCCATGACTCTCATGACACCTCCTCCCATAGATGTACTCTCTTTCTCCCTTTACTCTACTCTTTCCGTCACTCTAGCGTCACTTATGATGCTCTCGAAATCTGACGTTTTGTTAACACAGTTACTATTTATTGCGTTGAACTCATTTAGGGGTTGTTGATTGATTGATCCAAGTAAGATTGAAAACTTCAGTTTAATGGCACTCTCTTTGTGTATTTGTGCAGAATGAAGACGATGAAATGCTTGTTCCTCATTCAGATTTCGTTGAAGGTCCTCAGCCAATGGAAGGTGATTTTTGTTTTCCTGTTTTTCTTCACTTCTGGATTAATTTCGCTTTATTTTAGAATTTGGGTGTTTGTAGAGTGCAATAGAAATTTGGATTAGATGAATCTAATTAGGGTTTTTATTGGTGAATAGTAGCTCAAGCTGAAACTGCAAGTACAACTGATGCACAATCAGTAGATGATCCCCCATCAGCGAGATTCACATGGACAATTGAGAATTTCTCTAGGTTGAACACGAAGAAGCTCTACTCTGAAGTTTTCCTGGTCGGAGGTTATAAATGGTAATCTTATGTCATACCTTTTTGTATGCTAAGTTTTCTGTGATTAATATTGATTTGCTGGTAGTTTTAATTTTCGTGCTGCACGTAATGGGACAGGCGCGTGCTTATCTTTCCAAAAGGAAACAATGTGGACCATCTTTCGATGTACTTGGATGTTGCTGATTCTGCAACTTTGCCCTATGGGTGGAGTAGATACGCTCAGTTCAGTTTAGCTGTGATTAATCAAGTGCATAACAGATTCACAATAAGGAAAGGTAAGATCCTGACTTGTTCGTCTCCTTAGTGTTGGCGAACTCCTAAACCAGGAACTAGTTGATAATTGGAAGGAATTTATATTTTAGATCCATTGGCATATGGATTCCAATTTCTTGTCTTAATTTGGAAGAAAAGTCGGACCATTTTGTTGTTTGAATTGATCTTTTTTGTCACGTTGTTCATAGTCGAGGTGTTTGGAAGTCTGTCTTTTTCGTGAATAAATTATCATCTTCTCCTAGTTGCTGTAAAGCTAATTATCAGTGCCAGTCGAAAGAAACTTTCTTTGTTAATTTGAGCTTTTATTGTTGCAGTTATGTGAATTCTTGGTTCTCTGGGTAGATATTTTCATCCCATTGTGTCATTAGGAATGATTGTGGGAATCAAACCGTCGGTATATCTACTAATTCTTTATAGGTCTGCATGCATAAGGCATTCTGTATGAGGAATATCATATAGTAGTTATCGTGTGAATATCTTCATCCTATTGTGTCATGAGGAATTATTGTGGGAATCAAACTGTCAGTATAGATACTAATTCTTTGTAGGTCTGCATACATAAGACACTCTGTATAAGGAATATTATACAGTAGTTATCGTGTGAACTTAATGTCCAGAGATAGAGTTTTGAACTATGATGAGTTGCTAAGGACGGTGTGCAATTGCACCAGAAGATTTCAAGTGAGATCAGTTGTACTTGAGGAACCTGAGTAATCACCTGGGTGATGGAGGTTTTAAGAGCCTGGACGTGCCTTAGGTAAATAGCTAAAATTATAAGTAACCTCTAACTTAAGTTGGGTTGGCTACTTAGGGTGCTGGGCAATGCCATTAAACTGATTTCAATGTGAATGACGTCATTATTCTAGTATAGGCCCCTCATCTGTCGCTACGTTGTTTATGGTTATGGGAAAATGTGTTTCTTTGGTATTCAATAGCTTTTGCTAAATGGCAAGGGGCTGCAAACCGGTTTTGGTAAGGCTTGTGTAATACTTCTATCATTCATCTTATCTTCTTGTCCCAAAGTCCAAGTCTTCTATATCATGTATATTTGTATACTTTGGGATCTACAGTGTAGGGTACATTAGGATGTATTTGGTAGATAGCTTCTGAAATGGATTGCAGTCAGATGTATATGGGTTGGATTGGAGTGGACACATGCTGCTGCAACTTAATGCTTTAATTGCATCTCAGCTCTCTTTGTTTGGAATAGCTGAATCTAGTCTGCATATACATTTAATGAAGGCAGCCAATGGTCTGAGTCTCTTGTTCAAATTTCTCCTGGTGGGGGTTCTTTAGTAGATCCTAGCCATGATGAAACTACTCAGGGCAGAATATGTTGCTGCCACTTGAATCCAGAAGTATATGTCGCCGACACATCGTCACCCACAAGCTTCCTTTTCTGCATGCTGTTTTCTTGTTACCATCATTGTGATTGCCATCATGACCATCCCAGATTACCTTTACCATTTATGCTGCTTCTGTTTTGTGGGAAGAAGAAGCATCAGCACTCCCAATGTTGTCTTTCCTCTGCAATACCACCACTTTGCCATTGCCACCATCATGGCATCATCTATGACCCCAGTTAGTTTTAGTTTTGTTAACATGCATAATCACAGACACACATCTACCCTTTCTTTAGTAACTTACTAAGTTTTATCCTATACCAGAGTTCTTGGAACCGTTTTCAAGATTCTTGTACCCGGTTCCAAGTTTCTACTTGTATTCAAGCTATCAAAAGCTCAAGTCAATTGCTAATTCATGATTTTCAATCCAAGCATATTTGAAGATATTGTTTATAATTTATAATTTTGATTGCATGTGCTCCTTGTCTCTTTTCAATTCATATATTTCATTCAATCCTGCATTTTTCTTTCATAATGGTTATATCAATATGAATACATATAAACTAAGCTGGAATCAAATGGGGTAACTGGGATACTTTGATGGTGGCAATATATTTTTGCTTTCTAATATATACAAATTAAGTAGAGAAAGGAAGCTTTTACACCGATCTGTCTTAAGCCTCTTTGAATGTGTATGATATAATTTGGATTTTGATTTCGTGCTTCAGTCGCAACTCCGTTGTCACCTTTTAGTTCTTTCTATTTTTGGTCTAAAATTGCCCATCAAAATGAATATTTATTTACTTTATCATTAGGGCGTTATTCGTCCTAGTCATAGAGTTATGGAAATGCTGGTGCCTTTCTCATGTCAAGAAGCACTTTTTATTTTTATTTATTTTTATTAATTATTAGTTGTGATGCCAACAGGCATTTACTTATGAGATTATTTAAGTAGGCTCGGTTAGTTGTTATTGTATTGATCTCAAGGGACAGACGGTTGTCTGATATAGACCCGTTTGAGTATTTCCTTCTCTGTTTCCAAACTCCTTGGATAAGCAAAACATCAAAAGAAGAATGCAGATGGACTGATCTTTGCCTTTCCTCTGCTTACTGTTTGTTCCTGTTGGTAAGAATGATTCTGTTTTGCAATGTTGGAGCTGTTGCATGTGAGGGGAAAAGACAATGTGGGGTTTGTTTGACAGGCTATTGATTTGATACTGGTTTCTCTATGGTCATTTGACCCACTAATTACTAACTGAAGCATGACCATTATACAATTTTTCGTATTAATTATGCCCTATGGGGCTGAATGATTTATTTTTGGCATTCACAATATGGCCGAAGCATGAACATTACAAAAACTGCCAACTTTTTTGGCTTAGTAAATTCATCTGTGTTTTTCTATTTTAATATTTGATGCCTAAATTTTAAGCTCACTTAAAATTCAGCACTTAATTTTGTTTTTATTAGATACACTTGATGTCATAGGTGCTGAATCAATTTATTTTTAGCACTTAATAGGTAATCAAACAATATGTAAGTTTAGCTTGAGAGTCGAAGGTACATTGTGGAGAAACTTGGTTGAGACCATGTTTTTATTTCCGATCTGATCATGATTTTCTAATCAAACAATAGTAATATTTTTTTTTTTCCATTGTGTGCTTAAATTGCTCTGTCTTCCATATTTCTTGTGTAATCATAACCTTCCTTTGCATTCTATAGACACACAACACCAATTCAATGCGCGCGAAAGTGATTGGGGTTTTACTTCGTTCATGCCTCTTGGTGAACTGTATGACCCTAGTAGAGGTTATCTTGTGAATGATACATGCATAGTTGAAGCTGATGTGGCAGTCCGTAGAGTTGTTGATTATTGGGCACATGACTCTAAAAAGGAGACTGGCTATGTTGGACTCAAGAACCAAGGAGCCACTTGTTACATGAATTCCCTTCTTCAGACATTGTACCATATTCCTTACTTTAGAAAGGTTGGTGTCATACACTTGCAACAATTTTTTCTGGGTAATTTTTGTATAAAGGAAGTGATATATGTTAAAATTTTCTTTCTCAGGCTGTATATCATATGCCTACTACTGAGAATGATATGCCATCAGGAAGCATCCCTTTGGCTTTGCAGAGTTTGTTCTATAAGCTCCAGTACAGTGATAGCAGTGTTGCAACAAAAGAGTTGACAAAATCTTTTGGGTGGGACACATATGATTCTTTCATGCAGCATGATGTTCAAGAACTCAACAGAGTTCTTTGTGAAAAGCTTGAAGATAAAATGAAGGTAAATGGTTAGCACATTAGATATACGGTTCATTACACAAATTTAGGTATTTATTGAAGTTTTTAGCTACTGTTCAACTGGCTCAGGGGACTGTTGTCGAAGGCACAATACAACAACTATTTGAAGGGCATCATATGAATTACATTGAATGCATTAATGTGGACTATAAATCAACAAGAAAAGAGTCATTCTATGGTAAGTGATTTGCAGGAGAGGATCACAGCCTGAACCGAGGGTCATGCTAATAAAATTTAATTTCAGATCTTCAGCTTGATGTGAAAGGTTGTCGGGATGTTTATGCTTCATTTGACAAGTATGTCGAGGTGGAGAAACTAGAAGGAGATAATAAATATCATGCTGAACAGCATGGTTTACAGGTTTGTGCAGCCCAATTTGATTATTTGGACAAAAATCAGTAGAAATAATTCTCAACAGCAATGTGCCTGTTTGAGTAATAAAAAAACTTTATAGATGTTCCTTTGGCGGTAGTTAGTAATTGCATCTTCACTGTATTATAAGTGGCCAAAGCCATACTGGGAGAAAAGTTACTTGTCCTTCTTTAAATTTGTGACATATATGAATGGCATAAGATTTATAGTAATCTTTTCTTTCTATATTTGACCTTTTTCAGGATGCTAAGAAGGGGGTCCTGTTCATTGACTTCCCTCCTGTCCTTCAGCTTCAGCTAAAACGGTTTGAATATGATTTTATGCGGGACACTATGGTCAAGGTTTGTTATCAGCAATTTATTCTTGCCTTCATGTATTTATATGAGTCCTGCTGATTTTCCCTTTTGGCCGCGAATTGATGAGTCATCATATATCTTGGAGTGGATAGAGAGGGGAATGAGAAGAACATTTTAAAGAAAAAAAAGAGACAAAATGTATAGAGAAGGGAGAGTACTGTAGAGCTCCAAAGAGTGAAATCAAGGTCTTGATATAAGTAGCATGATAATCTACTGATTTAAATATAAAATTCTGATATACTTTCCTGTGCAAAAACATAAGATCAATGTTCACACAGAAATTTTCTCTTGGTCTCATGAGGGGGTTACTCCAAGTTAAAAATATGTGACCATGATCATGGACGACAGCTTACCTATCAACTAAGGTGATGCAAGAACATGAATTAGAAAAAATTTGTCACCGAGAACAACCAAGAACATTATTGGTTAAATTCTTATATTTTTGCTTTCTCATATGCCTGGAGGTGTCTGTCGAGCGGAATTGTTAAGATGCAGACTTGGAGCCTGAGATTTTGTAAGCTTATGTATATATTTTATGGACTGGGAAACATGTCAATAGAGAAGACAATGAGAGACTCTGTGTGGTATATGGAACATAGTTTTTGATATTTTTGGTGAATCTTGGGTTTGTCTTGTGAATTTGGGATACTCATCTGATTCAAGCCATGAGGCTGAACAAATGACTGCAGGATATGTTTGTAATGTGTAAGGAAAGCTCCAAGAGCTTTCTTCACATGCTTGAGCCTTTCTTCTTTCTATTAAAGTAGTTGTCAAAGGACTTTCCTTACGTTTGGAAAAAGAAAGCATGGTTCCACATTTGGGCCGTTATGGCTGACTGTGTCTTTGAGATGAGAGTCGTAGGCTAACTCTTCAGGCCAGTATATTTACTCTCTTCCCACCCTAAGAAGATGGAAGATGATAAGGCTGAAATGCAGGTTCCCTCCCTAGACAATGATGTTTAAGTGGAGATGAAGTCTTGGATGTTATAGCAAAACTTTTTTTTGGCTGCTAATAAGGAAGAATAATGGTTTTCATATCCTCTCTGTGTTGTTCTGACTCGGGGCTTCAATGGCATTTCCTCTAGAAGATGTTACACCAGAGATATTAACCTCTTTCTTTGGCATCCAATTGTTATGGTCCACACTGCATTTTGCCTCAGTCACCTTCATCTTTTATTCCTCTCCACCATAAATTTTGTGAGCCACATTTGCAGAAAAGTGTTATTAAACTCCATAGATTTAATATGTGAGTCTCCTTTTTGATTAAGGTGTATGATTTGACCACCTCCGATCTAATTGATCTGCATTTTTGCGTCCCTTCCTAATCACTCCACAAAAATCTTTCAAGTACTTTATTGGATAGCCTAGCAAGGGATAGGGAGCAGTGATACAAAATACATCAGTGGATTGGATAGATTACCCTTAATGAGAGCGAGTGACGGGGACAGGGATCAAACTTCCAACATCTTTTCTTTTGGGATATTTGAGTAAAAGTACCGCTTATAGTACCGTCCAGGAGTCCTGTTCATGGTCTTCTTCTTCTTCTTTAAGAAGTGCCAAAACAATAGCACGCTAAACTCCCTTAGCACCATTGTCTTTCAATCTTCCTGCTGCTGCTGTCATGCTTTACAGGGCTGGTGCAGAGATTGTTTCCCCTCCCCTTTTTCCTGGGTTAGCCTATTCATCAACTTCTGTTGATAATGCTAGACTTCATACATTGCAGTTTGCTGTTCTTTATCTCTTATATTTGGCTATTTCTTCATCTGTTAAAAATTGTTGTGGTACATCTTTTGTTAAAGCCATGTCAAACAACTTAGCAGAGCTCTTCCCTTTGTTTCATAATGGTGATATACAGTTCTCAGGTTGAACTGTCTTAATTTTCTGAGAACTCTTCGTATTTGAAGAGCAACTCTTTCATGTTTGAAGATGGTCTTGTTCTGAGTACTTGAGTTTTGCTGTCAACTTTTCTGAGAACTCATTTGTATTTGAAGATGAACTCGTTGACCTGGATTTCTCCTGTCTGGTGAATTTTGTCCCTTCCTTTAGTGTTTGTGTGTGTATGCGGAATTGATGTTTGGGGGGACTCTGACTATTTACTTTTAATGGAAAAGACTAGTGTATCATGCAAAGTGCAAACACTATAATTGTGTTTATCAATCATACACGGTTTCTCTCTTTTATCTATTATGTGCCAATCACTGCTTGCAACTGTTCTCGTCACTACATTAATTGATGTCCAACAGATAAATGACCGCTATGAGTTCCCATTGCAACTTGATCTGGATCGAGGGAGTGGCAAGTATCTGTCTCCTGAGGCTGATAGGAGCGTTCGCAACCTGTACACCCTTCACAGGTATTTGATATTCAATCTATGCTTTTCTGCTGCATCTTTTTGTGAATAGTTGATGGTTGTAAACACCATTCTCTGTTTTTCTCAATTGAGGCCAGTCAGCTCAGGAAAACTGTTGCTACCTGAGTTTCATTCTTGCTCAATTTTCTTGGTTAAAAGATTCGAGTATTCTTATGTATCACGTGTAGTGGTATTGAGTTCTGCCTCCTCAAGTTGTTAAATTTGTATGTATTACTTATTTAGAAAGGTTATGATGTTAGACATGTATTATTTGTGCAACTTCAGTTGTTTTGATACGTTAAATATAAGCACCACCACTGGAATATGCATCTCATCTGATCGCAATGGTGCACCTAGATTTCCTGTCCTAAATAGTAGAGTCCATATTTACTGTTTATTCTCTTCATCAGATATACTATATCTGTATTTATTGTTAACATGACCATTGAAATGGTGCACCTAGATTTCCTGTCCTAAATAGTGGAGTCCATATTTACTGTTTATTCTCTTCATCAGATATACTATATCCGTATTTATTGTTAACATGACCATTCATGTTCTCCCTGGTTTTCCTGAGTTCGTGCTTTTGTTTACAGCGTCCTTGTTCACAGTGGTGGGGTACATGGTGGACATTATTATGCTTACATCAGGCCAACCCTTTCAGATCAGTGGTATGCACGAATTCCATGTCTTTTGGTGGTTTTCTAGCTTTTCTTTTCTGATGTTTTCTGGTGTTATTTCTTCACCTTTTTGGTGTTCTGTGTCATTTAATTTTTGCATTTCTGGGTTTAAGGTATGCTTATTCAAATTTTTTGTAAACATCATTACATCAAGTAATTATTAGTTTGCTGGAGATGGTGTCCCTGTGTTAGTCTTGTCTTTATATATTCCTTGACATTCGTCTGAGTTCTGTACCTTTAGGTTTAAGTTTGAGTTCTGTACCTTTAGGTTTAAGTTTGATGATGAGCGGGTGACGAAGGAAGATATGAAGCGGGCATTGGAAGAGCAGTATGGTGGTGAGGAAGAGGTGATATCTTTTCCTATAAATGTCTCTGGACTTTGGTCTTGTATTTTTTCATTTATCAAATTTCATATAAAACTGATGCATCTTCTCCTTCCTCTGCTTAATTATTGCAGTTGCCACAGACAAATCCTGGATTCGAGAACTCTCCCTTTAAGTTCACCAAATATTCAAATGCATATATGCTCGTTTATATACGTGAAAGTGACAAGGATAAGATCATTTGTAATGTGGATGAGAAGGACATAGCTGAACATCTCAGGGTAAGATGCGTGATTTGCTTATTAAATTGATCTTGGCATTAGATTCTATTCTGGCATTAAAATGACTGGAATGAACATGATGATCAGATAAGGTTAAAAAAGGAACAAGAAGAAAAGGAGCAAAAGAGAAAGGAAAAAGCAGAGGCCCACCTGTATACTATAATAAAGGTTGCACTTCTACTCCTGTGGGATAATTGCATCTTCTATTATCTTCTTATTATTGTTATGGGATGTTTCATTAACCGTTCCATTTTGTGCATCTAGGTTGCTCGTGATGAGGACCTGCTTCAGCAGATTGGAAGAGACACATACTTCGATCTTGTGGATCATGATAAAGTTCGTAGTTTTCGTATCCAAAAGCAGACACCTTTTAACCTTTTCAAGGTATTGCTAACTATTTTATTTGTTTTCTGTTTGTAGCATTCCATTTTGATATAGAATGTGAAAATTTTGGTTCTTGGGCTGATTTGTTCCTTTTTTTAAAAGCCCAACATGTAGGAGCAATGTTTGCTAAAATATTTGTCCACAAAATGCCATTATGTATATATGTGTATTGACATATTTATTTGATAAGGCAATCATATCAACCAGAAAAAATTGGGGACCATCAAGATGGTGCACGCCAAAAGGGGTACAGGAGTAAGGAATTAAATAAATCAACATCTACAAAGGATGAGACCATCTTAAAACATAACCAAGAGTAAAAGCTCTCAAAAATGATATGCAAAACTAAACAGACTTCTCAACCATCAAAAAGATCCGACTTGCATTCCTTCCATGCTGGCCAGAAATTGGCTCTAAAGAGCATCATTACACCAGAGTCTTTGCTTTACAGCTCCTCAAATCACTTGAGGTTGATAATTTACTTTTCACTGAGCTTGGAGTCATCCGGCAAATGTGCATGCTGTATAAAACCTTTGACACTTGGTCCAAACGGATATATTTATGACAGCAATATCCGTTTTTTGAATATATCTTGTGTAAAAATCCTTCCCCAAGATGCCTCCCAGGAGAAGAAAAAGAACTGTTGTGACTCACTGTTAAATGTTATACTCCCAATCGTTTCCTTTGATGGAATAACGAGGACACAATTTTGAAAATATGGGATCAATAATTAGATATGCATTCTTGATTGTGTGTTTGATAGGTTTGAACTAATTTTAGTTGAGAAAAGGTTTGATATGGTGTATTCAAAGTGCTTACTGCTAGAGGACTAAACTGGGAAAACAGAGTATGTTTAGGAAATCAGTATCTGGTGGAATTCATTAAGCCAAAAAATTATTATTAGATGGATATTAAGAACGATACATGCAAAGCTGGGGATGAAGATATGTGTTGGAATAATGTATTAAGGCTTTTGATTGATCTGAATTTTACTGAAGAAAATGTAAAAGACAATTAAAAAAAAAGTTTTCTAAATTTATGTCATATGACCACTGGCAGTGTTCATGATGGATTGTTGGAAATGAAGGATTTGTCCCATTATGTTCAAGTATCTGAACATCAATTGAGGCTTTGGTTCCTTTTTTGAGTGTTGTTTACTCAAGGGGACTAAGTTGGATTATGTCAACCCAATTGAAGAAAGCTAGAGCACGCCTATAAGTTGGATTTCTTTCCTCTCAACAAATGAATATTCAATGAAAATTCCTTGGTCATTTCTGTTGTTTGTGGTTATAAGTTCTGAATGTACCTTATGTTCTTGTAATATGGTCTGTGCATATGACCGTTGTTTTCTAAAATTATAACAGAAATATTTTGGTGTTTCTTGTTGTTACGTTTATGGTGTGTCGTCAAACAACCAAAAATAAAATACCTACTTCACTAAAGACGACTCTAGGGTGAGCAGGGTCGAATCCATAGGGAACGATGGATTTATCTCTTTTAAGAAAAATAAAAATAAAACAAAAATATAGGGGTTCGAGTAATTATCTAAAACTAACAAAAATAAATAAATCAATTAATTAGAGCAAAACAATTGAATAACACCAACCTAAAGAATAAATATCAATGATAAGAAAATCTAGCCAAAGGAATTATTTCCACCTTGATGTATTTGATTGATCATCGATGCAGTAATTACTCGATAATATGTGAATAAATTGGTTATAATCGTTAAGTACCACGAAACGATCGATCTCTCCTTATTTTTTCGGTAATCAAGGTACCATCGTTAATTACTTCTCTAATCGAAAGACAATCCAAGAGTCGCTCGTTGGATTTAATGTTCCGATAGCATTAAGATCTAGAGAGACCCGATTTTAATCAATAAATTTCAACATGGATTTATTTAAATTTGATTATCTAATCTCTTGACATAAATCCTACCACTTGCGAGGCCATAAAACAATGCCAATTACCATTCTATTAAAAACACACAAACGTTGCTGTTTTTAAATGGTTGTAGACTATTCAAAGGTTATTAAATATAGATCTCTATTTAATAATTCCAAAACAATCATGAACATTGAGCATAGAGATTAAATAAATACTCACAAATATCAAGCAAAGAAGATCATTTAGATCTCACAATCATCATTCATCTAGGCTTCAATAATTCTTTGATTAGAAGAAAAAAGATTAGAATGAATTCATAATGAAAATAAACTCACACTGATTTTATTGCTTACCAAAGAATGAAAAGTGACAAAAGGAATGCATATGAAATTCCGGCTGCAGCGCCTTGCTCTCTATTTGTTGTGTCTCTCCAAGTCCAAGAACAAAGAAATTGTGCTTTCTAAGTGCTGGCGGCTACAGCCCTCTTTGGGGCTGCACCCAAAAGTTGTCATAAACAATATGTAACACTCCTATATATATATATATATATATATATATAGAGGAGTGTAACCCTAAACAAGATGGAATTTTTACTATTTGCAAAAATGTAAATATTTCTATACCTAAATAACTACTAAATAAATAAAAAGAAAATAAAAAAATAAACTTCCTAAAAATAATATTCTAAGAGATTTACATATTTAAAAATTTCTTTTCCTAAATATTAGGAATGAAATAAAATCCAATTCCACTCCAATTTCCTCTTGAATGTGCAATTGGGAAAGAAAATTTTTACTGCGGTAAATCTTGTATTGCCTCTTGAGATCCATGTGCCCACGTGCTAATGAAAGAGCATTGTCGTCCAATTTTCCATGCTTTGCAAAATTGCTCCAATTTAGCTTGTTTTTCTTTCCTTTCCATAATAATTCTCCTCCTAAATCAAATGTTACAAAACATAAATATTAGTGTAATATTTATTCAAAAATAATACAAAATCAATCACAAATATTACATATATTTAAGCCCTATCAGTTTAGTAGGATCTTTCTGTGTGTGTGTGTGTGTATGCACATGCATGTTCGTGTCTCTGTGCGTGCGCTCGCGCGTGTATGTTCATGTGTGTGCGTGTATTTATAGATATCTTGCTGCCCTTAATTTTGTTCTTGCAGCTATCACTTAAGGGTAAGATGCGAACTTTCTTTTTGACACAAGACATGCTTTTCTATACAATGTCAGGAGTTAGTTGTTAAAGAATTCGGCATACCTGTACAATGTCAACGTTTCTGGTTGTGGGCAAAGCGCCAAAATCACACTTACCGTCCTAATAGGCCCCTTACACCTCACGAGGAGGCTCAATCGGTGCGTATTATGTACTCTGCACCATTTTTTTGTGGATTTCTAATTTTAAAGAGCATTGATGTGGTTTGATCATTGTATTATTCTGTCGAATAGCTCTCAAACTCAACTGCCTCTTGATCTCCGGGATCAAATCTTGCATTTGTTGATGAGCTTTTCTTTTTGTTTATTTGGGTGTGATCTGCAGAAAATATGAATCTGGTCTTTGGTTATTCTAATTACATAATATATATCCCAAAAAGCCAAATGATCAATCAATATGAATTCCTTCCACTGAAACTTCCCTAATCAATATGCATTTGCAATTGCACTAGTTAAAGTCATGTACACTAGAAAATTATGACATTGTGAAACCACCTAGACGTGGTAGAAATAAGTAGGCATATGCGCTCACTTGGTTTGAATGCTATTGGTATATTTGAAATTAGGGCATCTAGAGTGAAAGAGGGTTTGAGAAAAATGATCACATTAGGGGGAGGTGGGGAGGTAGATGAAATCAGAGAATTCTAATTAAATTGAAGGGAGAATTTTACAGAATTGCAATAAAACATGTATTGTTTTATCATTTTTTTAATTGAAAAGGAAAATTTTTGAGGCAAAAGCACCAGGGAGGTGTCACCCTTTGGTTGACAATGCTAGGGACTGTATGAAATCAGCAACAGCCACAAAAGATTCAAAGGGCTTTGAATTGGACAAAAAGCACTAAAACTTCATGAAAAAAACCAGAAAAGGCATCAGGGAGTTTTCCATACCCTCATAATTTTTTCTGTTCTCCTGCCTCCAAACCAACTGAAACTCATCTAGAGAATAAGGGCTTACCCCGTGCACATCTAGAGAATATTGGAGTAAATTGGAAATCCTGTTCTTTTTTGTTTTTGGTGTTTTCATTATTTATTTATTGATTTATTTGTTTATTTATTTTTTTGTACATATGTTACTTGCTCGTGTCTAGAAAGAGCCTTGGAAGAGTTTATGAGATGTCACATAATTGAACAACTGTGGTTTATGAAAAAGTTCAATCAGGAAAATAAATTTATGTAGCTGACAATGATTTGTTTAAGAACTAGTGTGGCTTATGAAAGAGTCAATCTGGAAAATGGATTCATGTATCTGACAGTGACTTGTTTCAGACAAAAGGTTTTGGTTGAGTTAAATTAGAGTTAAGAGGTTCTTTCTCAAGTTTTTATTTGTTTTTCTTTCACTAATCTGTGCTTCTAGACATGATTAGAGTAAAATCTTCTTCACAACTATCCTAGACATAGAACTGCTTTGTAAGATGGAGAGGACAAATGAAATCTACAATATATGTCAATTTTGATTGACACAATACAGTAGAAAAAGCTACAGTCAGGTGAAAGGTTAAATTCCAAGACAATTTTGTGCAAGCATGCATCAAAGTAGAATATCATGCCCCCTTAGACCTGAAGGAGGAATGATCTCCATTTCATGGTATACGCATGCCAGGGGGATTAGTTGGGCAATATGATGCTTGATGTCCTTGCTCATAGCCACAAGAAAGGGAAAAGGGGAGCGGAAAGGAAATTAGAGAAAATTGGCTATCAGATACTGTTCTAATCGTTAAAATACATTAACTTCGTAGAAAACAACTTACTTCTTTCATAACTTTGCCAAGCAACGTTGGTTTTTTATTTTTTATTGGTTTAGAACTGATGAAATTGATTATTACATTATGTTACCCATTGGTTGATGCACTCAAAGAATCAATTTTATTATGTAATCATTTTCTTGAGTTCTAGGTTGGACAGCTGAGAGAGGTATCCAATAAGGCAAATAATGCGGAGCTGAAGTTGTTTTTAGAAGTAGAATTTGGTCAGGTTTGTTGTGCCACCAATGATATCATCTTTTTCTTTTTGTCCAAAGTTTGTCAAAACAAGATTCCTGGCACAGATATTTGCCATGGCTATGGTTTTATCGATTAAGTTATTCATTCAGGACTTGCGACCTGCTCCTCCACCGGAGAAAACTAAAGAAGACATTCTTCTTTTCTTCAAACTATATGATCCAGTGAAAGAAGAGCTGCGGTATATGAATTCTTCTTTTGTATTATGAGTTGGGGTTTTATTTGATGACTCAAACGTTTTTTCTCCTGTCAGCTATGTTGGGAGGTTGTTTGTAAAGTATAGTGGAAGGCCAGTGGATATATTGACAAAACTAAATGAAATGGCCGGCTTCAGTCCAAATGAGGAAATTGAACTTTTTGAGGTTAGTGCCCTGATTGATTTCATGTATGGTTGCTACGTATTCTTGAATCATCATTACGTAATTTCATTCGTTGTGTCATCTCCAGGAAATAAAGTTTGAACCAAATGTCATGTGTGAACATGTTGACAAGAAAATCTCATTTCAAACAAGTCAGGTTAAATTTCCTTTCCCCAGACTGTGTTGTAAAATGCTTTTGTGCTGCACTTATTTGCTGCATACCTGTTCAATTGTTGTTTTTGTTCTTCTGCAGCTTGAAGATGGGGACATCATTTGCTTTCAGAAGGCCCCTCAAGTGGATAGTAATGTGCATTGCCGCTATCCTGATGTTCCTTCATTTCTAGAATATGTTCATAATCGTCAGGTATTATCTGATTGATGGTTATCTGATATTTATGCCACTTTTATATCAAAGCAACATATAACTATTGTCACTGTATGATGTGTTTGGGGTAGTTCAATGCTAAGCTCTAATTTGATCTGCTTACCTAAAGTTACCTCTGCTGTGTTTATTTGTTTTTGTTCCATGACCAGATAGTATATAAACTCATCTATTTATCACATTTCTCTCTTAATTCTGCAAGATATAACCCTTGTGCAATCTCAACTTTCTGCTCATAGTCTAGATCATTTCTCTTGCACATACCCATAACTTCTATGTAGTGTTTGAAATATTTGAACTCTTAAATGTTTTCACTCTTTGGGCTCTGTTTGTTTCATGGGAGAATACCCTTGGAATGTTGTTACTCCTAAAAGCTTTTTTCTAGAATAATTTAGAGCATGTTTGGCATAGATTTATTTTATTTTATTTTATTTTTCCTTCCTTATCTTAATCCCAAAATTAGGTGATATGGATATATTTGAAATTTCGCATAATTCAAGTGAGGATACAACAATAACAAATTACGCCTTAATCTCAATATTTGGGGTCTGTCATTTGATAGACAAATTTGAAAAAAGTAAATAGAGAAGGAAAAAAATGAAATAAAGAAATATATAAAAATAAAAATAAAATAAAAAGAAAACGAAAAAGAAAATAAATAAAAAAAATCACTAGGTAAATATATAAAATATATTGGTTTAATTTGTGTGAATTCTTCTACGCCATCCATTCCTATCCAAGATCATTTTCTATTCTAAACCTTTAAATTCCATGCCTTTATGGATGACTTGCATTCAAGTTTTCAGCGGTCTATCTTTACGTTTTACTATATCTCCTATATTTAAGTTCTCGGTTTTCCTAATTGATGTATTCTTGGATGACACTCTTCTTTGCATATGCCCAAACCACCTCAGACGACACTCTCGCATCTTATCCACAATTGAACGAACTCTTAACTTGTTACGAATCTTTTCATTATTAATTCTATCTCTTCTAGTTTTTCCACACATCCATCTAAGCATCCTCATTTCTGCTACAACCATCTTTTGTTTTTGTCGTTATTTAATAACCCAATATTCAGTACCATACAATAGTGTAGGTCTGATCGCGGTTCTATAGAATTTTCCATTCAAATGCAATGGCATCGCGCGATCGCAAAGAACTCCGGATGTGCTTTTCCATTTCATCCAACCCGTTTGAATTCTATGGTTCACATCTTCATCTATATTGCCATCATTTTGAATGGTGGAACCTAAATATCTAAATCGTTTATTTTTTGGGTACGTTTTGCCCATATAAGCTAATTGTTTTTTCAACATTCCTATAATTGTCGCTAAACTTACATCTCATATATTCGGTTTTTGATCTACTCAATCTAAACCCTTTAAATTCCCGTGTGAATCTTCATAACTCTAGTTTAGCACTAACACTCCCTAGTTTCATCAACTAGCACTATATCATATGCAAAAAGCATATACCATAATATTTCATCTTAGATATTTTTTGTGATTTCGTCTATCACTATTGCAAAGAGGAGGAAACTTAATGCTGAACCTTGATGAAGCCCAATGTTAATGGTGAAACTATCGCTCAAATCTCTGCAAGTTCTTACGCCGGTTACTGCTCCTTCATACATATTTCTAATAAGATTAATGTATTTTAATGATATCCCTTTCTTTATCAGTGTACACCACAATACATTTCTAGGAATCCTATCATATGCTTTTTTTAGGTCAATGAAAACTATATATAGGTCTCTCTTCTGTACTCTATATGTCTCCATCAAATGTCTTAACAAGTGGATTGCTTCCGTGGTAGATTTTCCTGACATAAATTCAAATTGATTTTGAGATACATTTATTTCCGATCTTAATCTATATTCTATTACTCTCTCCCATAGTTTCATGGTATGACTTATAAGTTTAATTCCTCTATGGTTAGAGCGATCCTGTATATCTCAATTATTCTTATATAGCGGTACAATTACACTCTTCCTCCATATTTAGGGTATTTTCTTAGTTTGTCAAATTTTATTGAAAATATCCGTTAACATTTTTATATCAAATTCACCCAAACATTTCCACACTTCTATAGGGATGCCATCAGATCCTATGGCTTTATTATTCTTCATTTTGTTTAGTGCATCCTTCACTTCATGAGGGTGAATCTTACGTTTAAAATATCTATTAATCTCTTCTACAGGTAATAGAATGCAAATGGAATCAAAAAAGTGAGATTTCGGAAAAGCTGGCGTATAAAAAAAAAGGAGAAGAAAAAGCTCCTTTTAGGAGCTTCTCTTTTAAAACTCCTTTTTCTATTTTTCTTTACCAAAAAGCTGCTTTTAAGGAGAGGAATTCTTGTTTGTCAGGACTTGAAAAAAAACCATGACAAACGGGTACTTAATGTTTTCTACTCTTTGTTAAAATATAAATGGGTTTTTCTCACGTTTGGATGGAAGTGAGATTTATAAGAGAAAATAAAGAAACTTGCGAGAAAATCCAATTTGATTATCTTGGCATTCAAGAAGTTTAGCTTAGGGATCTCGTAGAAAAAGCTGAAAGAAAATTAAATCATTGCCAAATATCCTTTGTGGTTCCACATGCCAAATTGGCCTCTTGCACTTGCTGAATGCTGCCAAAGAACCAATCTTGACTTGATGGAAACCCACTGAAGCAGAAATCACAAAAATACTGCAAGTGGAGATTTGTTTTCTAATGCCCAATGCCTGAAATTAGTCAATTAATTTGATGAAAACCCTTCAAACATAATCAATTGTCTTCAATCAAATTGGAGGGAGATTTGGTTGACTGGTGGCCATATAAGATACTTGTTGAATTGTCGAGTTGTGTGAAAAATGAAGTCATCCTCAACCAATAGATTGTTGCATGTTCAACCACCACAAGAGGCATCTTCCTCCAAACAATTTCTCCCATTGATTTTTATCTCTGCAATTCACTTCCATTTTCTTCAAATCTGACCCTAAGTTACCCCATGTCAATTGATGAAATGCCAACAATTATATGGGTTTTGACAATTCCAATGTCCGAATTTTGAAACAAATCCTAGGATTTCAACTGAAAAAGCTTCAACTCTTGCAGAAGAAAATGGAGAGAGAGAGAATGGGGATCGGGAGAGACACCCATGAGTGGTGAGCTACCAGCCAAGTCTGGAAAATGATTTCTGCTTTTGAGAAGTGGAAGTTATTTCCCTAAAAAGTAGCATGTTTCTTTCATGAACGAAGCATTATTTTGTCAACCAATCTTTTTTTTTTTTTTTTTTTTTTTTTTTTTTTAATTTACATCCAAACACAGAAGAATGTGGAAAATGTTTCCAGAAAGTTGTTTCCCATGGAACAAACTGAGCCTTATACATAGGAGGCTATGAGGGGAAAAAAGCAAATAGTTTCTGATGGAAGTAGGAGAAAGCGTTTAAACATCCATATTTGTGGGTTGCTTCATCATTGAAACCTATCATATTACCTATTTGCTACTTCATTGACATCTTTCATCTAGATCCTTACATTTGATATTCCTAATTATGTGTAGGTTGTTCGATTTCGATCTCTAGAGAAGCCCAAGGAGGATGAATTCTGTCTTGAGTTGTAAGTTATTCTGCAAAATGTACTTTAAGATGATGGGTATTTGGAACTATGCTCAATGTTTTCATCAAGTTCACTTTACAGGTCAAAGCTTTTCAATTATGATGATGTGGTGGAAAGAGTAGCTCGCCATCTTGGCTTGGATGATCCATCCAAAATCAGGCTTACGTCCCATAACTGTTATTCCCAGCAACCTAAGCCTCAACCAATCAAATATCGTGGGGTGGATCACTTGTCAGACATGCTTGTCCATTACAATCAGGTATTTGACTTTCTGAAATGAATGCGTGCATGGTGATGAGTGACCTACATTTATGTTGTCTGAAAGTTTCTGTATTTGCTTTTCTTAACAGACCTCCGATATTCTATATTATGAAGTTCTTGACATCCCTCTGCCAGAGTTGCAAGGTCTAAAATCTTTAAAAGTTGCTTTTCATAGTGCTACTAAAGAGGAAGTGAGTGAGGTCCTCCTTGCCTTTGTGTTTCATTTGCTAATCTGATTTTCCATTACTAAGTTGAATTTCATCACCTTTTGTGCCTACTTATAAATTTTTTTATAAATTTTTGTCAGGTGGTCATTCACAGTATTAGGTTGCCTAAACAGAGCACTGTTGGTGATGTGATTAGTTACCTTAAGACGAAGGTAAACTTTGTGCTGTTTATGCTCTCAAACTTGATGATGTAGCATCTCTCTCTGAGTTAGAGTTACTGAGTACTGTTTTGCAATTAAAATATCAATTTTAGCCGTGACGGCAAGATTTTTTCTTATAATTAAATTTTTGTTGTGAAGAACCAGGCATCTAGTTCAATTTATTTTGCACATGGATTTTTTCCTTTTTTTTTTTAAATCCCCATGCCCTTTCCTTGGATCAGGTCGAGTTGTCACATCCCCATGCAGAACTTAGGTTGCTTGAAGTTTTTTACCACAAGATCTATAAGGTACCCTTTTCTTTTCTTTGTAATGAATGTTCCCATTCTTTTACTTTGCAATAATTTCTAATTTACATTCTTGTGGTCCGTGTTTTCTTATACGTGCTGTGTTTTGATCTAAATGGGATAAAGTTGGATTATCTCAAACCTATGAATTAGTCATCAGCCATTTGAAATGTGTTGCTAAACATAGTATTCTTTTATGCCGAGTATCACTTTTGCATTGATTTAGCATGCATTCTTTTTCGTTTCTTTGGTCATTTATAGTTAATTTTGTTCTAGGATTAAATGGAGCTCAAAAGTTCTTCGACATAATGGATGCTATTTTTAAATTTAGAGATTCCATACATATAGTCATATTTCTACAATTTCTGAATTGATTTCTCGTTGTAAAGCTTCCATACAAATTTCCCAAAAAGTTACTGGGATAACTGATCATTGTAACTGTCTGATGGAAATGCTCCCTTTTCTGAGAATGAACATGATTGGGACCTTCAAGTTTAGATAATGCCTTTCGGGATGAGTAAGGCACCGGAGGGGAGTGGAAAGGAGCTGGTTACCTGGATGCAGTCTAGACTGATCTTATGGAAGTGAGATCTTCATATTGGTTCTTGCAGGAGTGGTGAGTAGAATAGACCTTCCAATATCCCACTGACTTCATGTTTGCTGTTCATGCTTCCACATAGGAGTGTGGAGAAAGACTTAATATGGGCAATATGCAAAGAAAAGAAAATTTCTTGTGAATGATGTTTTCTTTGCATAAGCAGTGAGGAATCTCTGTAGCAATTGCTTATCTAATATGATAAGGAGAATGTGGGAATCATACTCTGTCAAGCAACATTGTGGATGATGGTTGATGGGTGTAGGAATGTGCAATGGCTAGGAGGTTCAGGAGTTGCTGGTGGGGATTTACTCTTTCATGAGGAGAGAATTGGTTGCTCTCATGTGTCTCTTGATCAGCAGGGTGCAATATCGGGCGTTTTAGGCTGTATAGAAACAACCACCCTGAAAATGACTAGGTTTATAAACCCTGCTGCCACTGCTGATGATGGCACAAGTAGCACAAACGTTGCTTTACCAAATTATTTTTGCTTGGCTTGTTCCTTACCAAATTAGTATTAAGAAATTGATCTTTCAAATTACAATTACCTCTCCAAACCAATACATGCGAACATATTTTCGCAGAGTTCAGGACAAATCTCGGCATACATGTTAATCAGTGATACTTGTGATTTTATAGATTTTTTTCGTGTTATCAATACTGTTGTATATGTTGAATATCATATCAAACTTGCTCGATTGCTTGATAACAGTGCAAAAACTTAGTATTGAACAAACTTTTTCTGTTGCTGTCCATCTTTTTCTCTTCCTCTTGACTTAGTAGAATAGGAGCAGAAGGTTTTCAACCCACAACTGTCTTCCTCATCTACAATGGATGATGGATACAAATGGGCATTAGTGGAACGGAGAAAATACATTACGCTCTCCAACTTTTTGTTTAACCATGCAGCTTATTTTCACTTTGCAGATTTTCCCTCTAAATGAAAAAATCGAGAACATCAATGATCAGTACTGGACTCTACGTGCAGAGGAGGTACGAGTGTATCCCTAGCGCACATATTATCTTTTCCTTTTTTGTTTGTGTAATTTTTGTTGGAGATATATGTTTCAAGAGAATCTTCTTTTCTTGTGGTCTTCATTTTCATAAGACATTATCTGTCATCTTTTCTTCATTTGTTGACTTCTTTCTCCCTCTATTTGTGGTGATTTCCTCTGCAGTGACAAGGAATTCCTATAGATATAGATTCTCTGAATTTTTGTAGTCTATGTTGATAAACCTCCCCGGTTCCCATAGTTATATGAGCCTCATGCACTGGGATGGTCACATTACGCTCTCCAACCTACAACTGTCCTTTTGCACTGTGTACATATGGCCCAAAACAATGTACTGCTTGTCCACTGTATCTAGCTGCGAGCATCTGACTGGCCTTTCTTAAGATCTACATAAAGGGCTCGCTTGGTGCACAAAGTGCTCCCTGACTTAGTGCGGGGTTAGGAGGAGGGTGGGTGTATATGTACGCAGCCTTCTCCGTGCATTTTTGCAAAAAGGCTGTTTCCATGCCTTGAACCCGTGACCTTGAGGTCACCAAAGCTTGGAATAACTGAAGCTGCCAATTTTGTGCAAGTAACAGGGCCTGCATGCTTAGGCACAAAAGCATATTTCTCTTAGTAGCATGATTTTCACGATTGCTCTTCATCCTTTTTTTAACCAATTCCGAAATTGCTGAATTGAGTAATTTTGTTCTTTTTGTTATAATTTTTTTCTCCCCAAGCAACTTTGTGCCGATTAACCTGATAATGATTAATTTCACCCATCCTGGATTGGACTGGCTGTAACAGTGAATACTGGGGATTGTTCTGATGGATCTGAAAGCTGACAAAAACAGGATTACTATCTTATTCTTTTTTCCTTGCCACAGATTCCAGAAGAAGAAAAGAATCTTGGTCCTCGTGATCGGCTGATACATGTTTATCACTTCATGAAAGACACGGCACAGAACCAGGCCGTATGTCTATATTCACCATCTGTTTTAAATTTTCTCTATTTGCTAAGTTGATGAGGCATCCTATTGCTACAATACTGAATACATACCAGTTGCCAAGGTTTGTTCACAAATTTAAATTTCTTTACTTTAACAGCAGGTTCAGAATTTTGGGGAACCATTTTTCTTAGTCATACGCGAGGGTGAGACGCTAGCTGAAGTTAAAGTGCGGATACAGAAGAAGTTGCAAGTTCCTGATGAAGAGTTTGCAAAAGTATGTTCAAATCCCACCTTAGTTTCCACCTAATTTACGATGTTCTGCTGCCATTTAATCATATTGCCTTCTCTGGAAAAATATTTTAATGTAATCGCGGCTTCCTATTTCTTTCTTTTATTCAGTGGAAGTTTGCCTTTTTGTCACTGGGTCGTCCAGAGTACCTCCAGGACTCGGACATTGTCTCTAGTCGTTTTCAGGTATCTCTTCCCCGAATACCTTGAATCATTTTTCCTGAAGTTTCTTTCCCCACTCATGTTCCTCTTCTTTTTTGTTCTTATGTTTTCCAGAGGAGAGATGTTTATGGTGCCTGGGAACAATATCTTGGCTTGGAGCATTCTGATAATGCTCCCAAAAAGTCATATACAGCCAATCAGGTTAGGATCTTCACTGCAGTTAATTTTCTTTCAATACATTTGGTGGGGGCACCGATATCGTTCTGAAAAGCCCAGAAGCTGTTTTCCGTCTCCCTCTATCAATACAATTGATTGCCTTCAGAATTTTATCATTTAATAATAGATTTGAGGTTACAGTCATTTAACTAATTGCCTTTATGGAGTGGTATCAGTTTCTAATTGTAGTCCCACCTCACATATTTGTGATGACTTAGTCTAAAAATTTTGTTTATCAAAGCGGTATCTGGGGTTGCTAAATTGGGATTGTTATGTTGAGTTGTCCCATATAGTCCAGGAAACAAATTCAAATAACCTAGATACTATTGGAAGTACTCTGTAGAACCACAAATAAAACCACTATTAATGCTTGAAACAATAGGGTTTATGGTTTCTTCACAACACTCCCCACCCCCACCCAAAAAGAAGTAAACAAATAGATGGGAAAAGATACATTAGTGCCATGGGATTGGATGATTGAACAATTTGGTTTGAGAAAACTGGATCATCGGCTGCATGATGAAATTTTCTTTGTTTTTGATTAGTTTATGCCTTGAGACTATAAAAGGAACAACCACTGCACAATGGTCATGGAACAACCACTGCCTTGAGACTATGAAATTTTCTTTGTTCCTGATGCCAAACTCTACATGGTCACGGAAAAGCACTAATCAATGATGGTGGTATTATAGTTCTTGATATCATTATTTTGTTCATGTTGATGTTGATGATGTTCTGTTAATGTTGTTACACTTATTGGTTTGTTGTCATTTCTGTCGCATTTCATTAAATCTTCCTATATGAACAATCTTTTCAAGCTTAGTCTATCCTTCACCTTTTTGCAGAATCGTCACACATTTGAGAAGCCGGTTAAGATATATAACTAGAAATTACTGATCATCCCTGCCATGAATGAATTTGGTGTCTTCTTGCAGCAATTCGCATCAGTCAGTATTGCAGATCTGGAAATTAAGCATCAAAGTTACAAGAGTTTACATGATTGATTTGATGGGGTATGCTATTCTTTCCAATTGAAAGGGGGACTTGTTTCTGATACATCTGCAATTTGGCCCTCTGTATTTTAGATCTACCTTCTCTCTCCCATCTCAAGCTCTTAAGTGCGTTTGTCCTAGTTATGAGTTAGGTGGAATTTTCTCTGTGATCCATTGTACTTTAGGGTACATAAGATTTTGAGATAATGTATAGGGCGGAGTACAATAGTGTGGTTAACATTTTACCTTTCTCCTTTCTCCTTTCTCTTCTTTTTCTTAAATTTACCCATTGTGGTTTGTTGAAGATGCATTTGAAAAATGAGGCTTCATGTATAATGTCCGACTTGGTCAGTAGTACTGGGTTTTCCAGAACTTGTGCAAATGAAACAACAAATCTTTTGGGGATCAGTTGCTTTTACAAGGTTTTTCTTTATGGGGGGGATGGTGGGGCGGGGATGTTCATGGTGGCGTTATATGGTATTGTGGCGTGGATGAGGGGATCCCGTGAAGGGTAGCAGCTGTTATTCAACCTGCCAAATAACACTTTCTGTGATAATATTGCAAGAAGGGCAAAAAGAAAAGAAAAGGAAAACAAGAGGTGAAGGTCGTCTATATGTTTTGGTAATTGAAAAATAAATTATTATTTTTTGGGGCTAATTTAAGGGGTATTTTGATAAATATATAAAGATATTAAACACAAAATAATCTTCTGTTATATACTACTCTCTCATTTGGCCATTTCCTTTTAGCCTTTCATGAGCAAAAGATGTCATCTTTTCCATAGCATTATTTCTTTTATTTTGTGTGTGCATTTTGTTTTTTGATGCGGTCATCAAACACAAACTATTTTATGGTCAACCACTGATATTTGATTTAATTTATTTTTTTATTTTTTAAATTACTTTTATTGATTACAGAAAATTATGGTACTATATCGTTTCAAGAAATATAAATATAGCTTTTAGTACGAGGATAATAAAATAAAAAATTAATTATGCAATGGTAATAAATGTTTGGTGCGGTTAGTTGCACCATTCGCACCTTACCGTACGCCATTAGATGACTGAGAATTTCCAAGCAAGAGGATTAGACCGATAGGGGCAAAAGTCGGGAAAGATATTATGCAAATTTATGCATTGTTAAAATACCTTTGATGATCGCACCCAACCATTAGGGATGAATAACATTAGCAACATTGCCAACACCATCCAACGGAGATACTCACTTTTCTTGTTAGAAGCTAAGGTCACATTGTCTTCTTTCACCACACGAGTTCAAAAGCTGCTCTCCTGCCCGATGACTTATAATTTATCTGGTATCGTCCTCTTTTCTCGTTAAAAATCTTAAATTTAAGTCTCGGACAAAAAAAAAAAAAAAAAAGCTGCTCTCCGTTATGCTGCTTGCGGCAAACATACTAAAAACAAATTATTTCCCCTTTTGTCTAACGTACAATATTGTCATTTATGTTGCATGCCAATTGATATAGGAAAAAAAAATTAATATCTAAATATCTTTAATATCTTGGACTAAATCCTACAATTATTCAATCATTTAACAGCACAAAGATCAGAAGTTTGAAAAATATTATGTAATATCATCACTAAATAGATTTAAATCACAGAGATTATATATGAAAAGTGCTCGAAATTTCTTTTTAATTAAAATGTGGTAAGATATTGTGTTTAATTATATAATTGGAGGATTACCCGCACCGTGAAAAAAATATTAGAGAGGATTGAAAAAAAAAGAAAAGAAAAAAAGAATCTCAACCTCACTATATGTAATGTGTACAACCGACTAGTATTTATAATGTGTAAAAAATCAACCATTTGCAGAAGAAAGTGAATGACTATAAATGTATTAGTAGGGTTCTCTCAATAAGTATTTCTATATATTTATTGAGATAAATAAAATTATTTTTTAATTATTTATTGATTACTAAACACAGTAATATATAAATTTATGAACAATTAGTTTTTATAAGTATAGTACTAATTTCGGTTCTTTTTAAAGGAAATTTAATTATATTTACAAAACTATATATTTTGTAACACAAGTTTTAGCTTTTGTAAATATATATATATATATATGTATGTATATGTATATATAATTTAAATAAAAATATAAAAAATTAAATTTAGAACAATTGAAAAAATTGAACTTGGTCACTTGAATGTATATTATTGGGATAAGTTTGTGAGACGATGCGATGGAAGTTGCAAGGAAGCTTCCTTGGCGCAACAAAAAAACATTATAAAGCAACGTAACAACCTAACTTTCCGACGGATCTTTTAATAACCACAAAAGAATGATATGTGATTGTAATTACCCTTTCTTTGTTCAGCTTGTGGGCTGTGCTGGGGAAGAGGAAGACAAACAAAACAGGGAAAGAGGACAAAAACAGATGTCCCATCCCAAGTTTTAAGGAGCAACCTTAAACAGGTCGAACCAAAAGCTCAACCCTGTTGGAAAGGTACTAGGAATGTCAGACGTGACACTCGTACACTGCACAAGGTAGTTAGTGATACTATCCTAAACTGAGTATTTATGGCTATCTATACCATAGATACCATCCTAAATTAATATTCAACACGCTCACATGTTCTCATTAAATAAATAGAACAAAAATAAGATTCATTAAATTGTGTATTTAATAAATAGAACAAAAATATGACCCTTTTTAAGAAAAATTAATCCAAACATCATTATTCTATGCAAAATATTTTAAAAAGATTTTAGAAAATTAAAATATAAAAGTTAATTTTAATAAAAAAATAGATTGAGGACAATAATTCAAAGTGTCTGAGGTAGTTTTATAATTATGCTCCGGTGACCTTGTTAAGCTCAGTAGTGACGATTCAACGAAACGAGAAGTGGGTTTGGATGCTCTTATAACGTGGCGGTGACCGTGCTGGTTGCATGTTGAATAATCTAATAATTTGTGTCCGCTATCAATTATCCTCGAGCATTCACAAAAGAATTGGGATCCATTGTTCAATTTCTACTTTCTTTTTTGCACAAAATCTAAGCTTTTTATTTTCTGATTTTATATTTTTCAACTTTTATAAGATTAAATTGGATATGTTAACGTTTGTCATCCGTTTCTTTAATAATTTTATATTTAATTATATAACCTTATTACATATTAAATTTTTAATATTAATGATTCTATATTTCATATAAAAAATACATTTGCATAGATGATAACCTATCTTCGGCTTGATTTATAAAAGCTGTGATTAGGGTGAGAGAGTGTTTGGTTAAATTTATAAACTCTTTAAAACATCGATTAAGCTAATAAGTACCTAATTTTTATCCCTTCTCATATCTCAATAAATAGCTATTTATATCATATCAAAGATACCATATTTTTTTTAATTATTTTTATCACTAATAAGAATTTATAAGTTATTACGCTATAAAAAATAGTACTTTTCCCGATAGAATTTTCGTGACGTTTAATTTTACACCACCAAGAATTTTCCTTCCCCAAATGTTTTTGTGATTAAACATCTGGCAATAAGAATAAATTCCGATGATTAATGGCAAATACATCGGAAAAAATCATCAGCACATTAATTTGGGCAGTGGCGGGATTGTTTTACCGATGTTTAAGCACTAAAACATTGGTAAAATCTTTTGTTTTTACCAACATTTAGTGACAAATATGTTGGGAAAAGTCATTAACACGCAATTCCAGGTGATGGTGGGAATTTTTGTCGACATTTTCACAATAAACACCGGTAAAACATTTTAATTTTCTCGACATTTGTCTATAAATATTGTTATATTTGACCTTTGTCAACGCTTCTTCAAATATTAGCATAGGGCTAAAAGAGAGAGGAGAATGCCGACATTTATACTTGTAAATATCAGGAAAGGATAGAGAGAAAGAGAGAGAGAGCGAGAGAGCGAGAGGATATATCGACGTTTCACTTAAAACGTCAACATAGTTTTTTGCCTGACATTTTTGGATGAAACGTCGGCATATCCTCTCCCTCTCTCTACTCTTTTAATCAGGAAATTTTGGGGTTAAACCCCACATATCCTTTTTTTCTCCTCTATTCTCTCTTCTCTCTTTTCTCTCTACTCTCTTCTCACACCATCGCCACTCCTCCTCACACAATGCCCTTAATGCCATTGCTACCTCATAGTCATTGAAAGCTCCTGAACATTGCTTTTTGTCATAGGTTGCTATCTCTCCTCACCTTCTACTTCATTGCTCTTATTGCTCTCACCCCTCATGGCCTTTGAAGATCACAGGTAAGTTATTCTACTTATTTTGATATAGAGATATGATTAGAGCAAGATTAGGGTATGGTTATAACAAATTTAGGGTAAAACTATGATAAAATTAGGACAAAGTTAGCGTTAAATTGACTAAATTAAGGATAATGTAGGGTAAACTAAATTTATATTATTCTAAATTAGGCAAAATGAGGGCACAATTAGGGTAATACTAATTTATATTATGGTAAGATTAGGACATAGTTATGGCACAATTTATAAAATTCACTATAAGAAAATATGATATCAGCGAGGGAAAATTCTTCGTTGTAAATAGCAACAGAATTATGACAAATTAACGTCATACATTACAAATTAAAAAAGGTTAAGATTAATGAGAGATTAGCATGGATTTAGTGACGGAAGCAATCCGTTGCTAATTCTAATGGTAAAACAGACGCGAACTTAATTATTATTCCACGCGACATTTTTTCTAATAGGTTAGCGACAGATTAGCAATAGAATTAGAGACGGACTAGATTCCATCACTAATCAGTCACAATACACTTCCTATAGTATTATTATTAAATATTTTTTCGACGGATTAACAACGAAAAATTTTCATCATCAATCTGTCACAACAGAAAGGTGCAAACACAATTTTGAATACTTAGTGAGGGATTAGTGATGAAATTTAGCAATGGATTTTTGCGTCGCTCTCATACTCTCTCTCTTGCTTATTTCTATCGCCCTAGTTGCTCATTGCCCTAGCTGCTTGCTGTGACTCCTATTGTCTCGTCTTTTTGCCACATCCTTTGATCGACCTTCGTCACCCGTGGGTTGCTCTCTCTCTCTCTCTCTCTCTCTCTCTCTCTCTCTCTCTCTCTCTCAGTATGTTATTTATAAAAATTTATGTTAAAATTTATCTCTTAGGGAGATCGTTTTTGGTGGAGCTCGTGATGAGAACTTTTCCTTTGCAGGAGGCTGATTCCTCCTCTTCAATTTCAAACACCCCCACATGACCTTAGACAACCTCTCTTTCTATCTACCCCCTCACGATCTGTTTCCCCCCACTCTCTCTCTCCGCAGACCAAAATCCTTCTTCTTTTGAAGCCAGAACAAAGGGATATTGATATTCAAAGGGTGATAACGCAAGCAGCATTTGGAGGGCATAAACTTGAAACAATAGGGATTTTTTTTTAATTCTTTTAGGAGAGACTCTTTTGAAGAGAGAGAGAGAGAAAGAGAGAGAGAGAGAGAGAGAGAGAGAGAGAGAAATTGTTAGTTTTGTTAGAAAGATAAATAGATAGGAAAGTGGGAAAGAAGAAGAAGGGAAGATGGGGCAAAAGAAATGGGAAGTTGTGGAAGAAATGGAGCGGCTAGACAATAAATAAGATCAAAAGTTCTACGCTTGAGATGGACTCGTGTTCTTCACAACTGTTCTGTTCATGCTATTGAAAGACTTGGTGGACAACATAGTATATTCTCTCTCTCTCTCTTGCTTGATTGATCTGTTAATATTATGCATACTCTTTCTCTATTTATTATTCATCTATCTGTAGAGGCAACACCAAAGCTTGTTCTTGGTGGAGGAGAGTGATAGAGGGAGATCGTTCCTCGGTGGTTTGAAGTTCGGGAGTTCATTGAACTTTAGACCTCCAATTAGGGTTGAAGAGGGGTTGAGAGATAGAAGTGATTTGTTGACGAGGGAGAAGAGAATTGCTATTCGTCCGCCCAGACTTTGATTTCAGCTTAATTAGGTTGGTTTTTTGCTTTTTGCCTTGTATTTCAAGTTGGAGTTGGTTTTTCTCTTAAAAAACCACTCCCTCCCTTCCCTCATTTTGAAATTCAAAATATGTAAGGGAATGGGTTTAGGTCAAACTCACATGGGCGACCCGACCCAGTACCCATAACTTACATCTCCCACTCGCACATGAGCGTTAGACCTACATTTTGTTCAATCACTTCCATATACCATCGATTTCATACAGACAAATGGATCGTATGACCAGTGAGTACATCGAGAGCTCATAGCTATACACCGGTTAAGGATATGTAGCAACTCAAGATTTAATACAATGAGGACATCAAGTTTCGCTATACCCTAGACCTCTTTTGCTATACACAGAGTCACCGTATCTCTTATCCCTCTATTAATAAACAACAGCATACTTGACTCATTTCAACTATGCATTCACAATTATGTCTCAGAACATCAAGTTAAAAACATAACTGGCCAGTCTGTGAATACTAAAATTACGTGCAATCTTTAAGACAGTTTTCCTTTCACATTACTATCTTTCCACTTCATTTTAACTGCTTTCCTAGTCATGCACCGCAAAACCGAATCAATCATGATCTATTGGTTACATGTTAAGATAGCAACACTAAAATAAAATTTCAAGAAACAGACGAAATTCTTAAGGGTATTGAATGAGGTTAATTACAAACCTCTGAGTCTCACACAATAAGATAGAGAGATTCATTAACTCATTACCCATAGGGTCACTAAAAGCACACGTGGTATGAACACATACTACGATACATTTTCTATTTATTTAGAAACGTATGTCTATTTCAAAATTATAATGCATCATACAGATCTTAGTCTAAGTATATCACGATACTGACTTGATTCTCTCTTCTTATAAATCCTCAAAAAAAAAAAACTTTTTCAAGAAAGAACCACACTTGGCTTCTAGACAAGTGTAATGGATTGTGGAAAATCCATTTCGATTATCAAATAAATAAATATCAAGGATAATTTCATCTTAGTTCTGTACTAAGGTGGCTAATTTATGTTAATTATCCAAAATTAACATTGTCTCATCTCTACATATCACACAGATATTAGAGGCGATTGCTCGTGTGAGAGAGCCAATCTTCCAAAATTGTCCGACATACTTTTTAATCAAAACATAAGAACTCGCAAATGTAAACAAATTCAAATGTCATATAATAATGAGCATTACATCACATTCATTGCATACACATACAATTACACTCTACGCAATCTTAGAGATTTTACATGTTTCAGAAATACATCTCTAGATATCGGTTTCGTGAATAGATTAACCACCATTAAATGCGTAGATAAATACTTCAATGTCACCTCTCTCTTTTCAATAATGTCTCGAATAAAGTTGAATTTCGTATTAATGTGTTTGGTTCTCCGATGATATTTGGGATCTTTCGTGTAAGCGATAGCTGATTGACTATCACAATAAATTGTCACAACTCCCACCATGTCGCTTGCGATCCCAAATGTTGTAAAAATCGTTTTAACCAAACACACTCCTGAACTGCAGAAACACAGACTACAAACTCTGCTTCCATTGTAGACAGTGATACACATATTTGTTTCTTGCTTCTCCAAGAGATGGCACCATTATTTAGCAAGAAAACATAACCTGTGGTGGACTTACGTTCATCTAAGTGATCACCCCAATCAACATCTGTGTATCCGCTCAATAACAAGTCATTTCCTTGATAACAAAGGGAATAATTCGCAGTTCCTTTCAGGTATCTTAAAATCCTCTTTACAGCTGTCCAGTGAACTTTGCCTAGATTGGATTGATACCTGCTGACCAAACCCACGGCATAGCAGATGTCAGGGCTAGTACACATCATAGCGTATATCAAACTTTCAACAGCGCTGGAATACGGTACTTTTGACATCTCATGTTTTTCTTCAGCGGTTTTTGGGACATCGCTAAACTTAAACCTTCGCCTTTAGCCACAGGAGTATTAATAGGTTTACAGCTATCTATCCTAAATCGTTCCAAAAGTTTTTTAATGTAAGATTCTTGAGGTAAAGCTAACAATCTCTTGGAATGATCTCTGTGGATCTTAACACCCAGTATGTACTCTGCTTCACCCATGTCCTTCATTTCAAAATTTGATGATAACTAACTCTAAATATTCAGGACATACTCCATATCATTTCCGGCTAACAATATATCATTGACATACAGACTTAGAATTACAAATTTATTATTGGACTTTTTCATGTAAATACAATGGTCTTCGTCTATCATTATGAAGTCGTAAGAGATTACGGATCTGTGAAATCTCAAATACCATTGTCTTGAAAACTGTTTGAGATAATAAATTGTTCTATTCAATTTGCAAACTTTGTTTTCTTGACCTTTAACTATGAAACCTACTGGTTGTTCCATGTAGATTTCTTCTGTAAGTTCTCCGTTGAGAAACGCGGTCTTCACATCCATCTGATATAATTCTAAATTTAAATTGGCTACAATAGCCAACAATAGGCGAATAGAGCCAAATCTCACTACTGGTGAAAATGTTTCTTCATAATCAATACCCTCTTGTTGGGTATAACCTTTTGCCACCAAATGAGCTTTGTACCTCTCAATTGTTCCATCAGCCTTATCTTTAACCTTGAGAATTCATTTGTTCCCAATAGGTTTGCGCACATATGGAAGATCAACCAGTTCCCAAACATGATTGGAATTCATCGACTCTATTTCTTCATCCATTACTTTCACCCACTAATTCTTGGCAGGACAAGACCAAACCTCGTTCATATTTTTCGGCTCACCTCGTCCTGTGGAGAAATGATAAAAGCGTATCCTTCAATTTCGTAATGACGTATGGGTACACCTTTCCTAGTACTTTTCCGAATTGATGATTCGGTTAGATCGTTAGAATTTGAATTCCTCCCACTGGGATTATCTAAGGATTCAATTTCTCGTAGTTCCCTTGATTCATCTTACACAGAACCATCATTTGAATTATTTAATTCAAACAAAGACTCTTCTTTTGTTATATCACCTTTACTAGGAAAATCATTTTTCAAAAATATCACATTTCGTGATTCAATTTCGATTACATGACCGTCTTCCCTTTCACCGATGAACACATAACCTTTTGACTGATCATAATATCTAATAAAAATACATTTCTTCCCTCGGGGACCAAACTTTTCAAATTTATTAGAAGGGTCATGAACATATGCTGCTGATCCCCAAGGTCTAAGACCAGTCAGACTTGGTTTCCTATTAGTCCAAAGTTCGTACGGTGTTGTGGGTACCATTTTTGAAGGCACTCTATTCAAAATATAGGTCGCATTTAACAATGTATTTTCCTAAAAGAAAATTGGCAAGTTAGCCTACGCCATCATAGATCTTGTCATTTCCAACAACTTCGTATTCCTCCTCTCAGCAACACCATTCTGTTGAGGCGTGTGGGGAATAGTCAATTGTCTAATTATTTCCTTTTCATTTCATAGATCATTGAACTGATCTGATAGATATTCACGTCCTCGATCTGTCCTTAAGGCTTTAATCATTCTATCCATTTGATTCTCCATTTTATTCATATAACGTCGAAAGCACTCAAGTGCTTCAGACTTGTGAGTAATCAAATAGACATTACCAAAACGTGTGAAATTATCAATAAAAGTAATGAAATATGATGCTCCATGTCTAGCCTTCACATTCATTGGACCACAAATGTCAGAGTGAACCAATTGTAATGGAAGTACATTCATCACGACTTTTCCAAATGGTTTTCAAGTCATCTTCCCGGCAAGACAATATTCACAATTCGGTAAATCAACTTTAGTAAGCGAACCCAATAGTCCTACTTTCAGAAGCCGATTCATCTTGTCCTGCTCTATGTGACCAAGTCTAACATGCCATAATTGTCATCTATATTAGCATTACTAGAAGAACAAATATTTAGCGAAATATAACGATCAACATAACAGTTAAATATTTGTTTGTCACATCCAAAATAAGAAATCCATTTAACAGATATCCAGTACCATAAAACACACCATCATTATAAATACAAACCCTATCATGAGTAAAGTTCAAGTTATAGCCTAGTCTAAGAAAAACAATAATAGAGACTAAATTTCGTCGAATTTCCGGTGCAAAGAGAATATCATGTAAGATTAGGGTTTGGCCACTTCGTAACTCCAGTTTGCAAGTGCCAATCCCTTTGACTTCTACCATTGTATTGTTCCCTACGTATATCCATCTTGCACCAGGAGGAACTCGACGAAAGTCCACGAACGCTTCTCGATCTCTCGTCACATGGTCTGTTGCTTCTGAGTCTATAATCCACATATGATAAGATTCAGAAAGTAAAACAGTGCCAGAGACATATATAACACTTAGAGAAGCGTTATAAGGTGCTACCTTTTTTGGCTCGGGGCATTCTCGAGCGAAATGACCAAGAGCTTTGCAATTGTAGTACTTCAGTTTGCTCTTATCCTTCTTTTTCCAAAACCGCTTGCGCTTGTTCTTGCGGTTGGAATTGTTCTTTTTAGACCCTTCTGCAATTTCCTTTACTTTCTTGCCCTTGTTCTTGTTCCCCTTGCGTTTAAAGCCCGAAACTTTCTAAGAACTGGACTCAGTTACAAAGGCATTAGAAATCAGTTTTGTAGCACCAAGCCGCTCATCTTTGAGTTCTACGTGGCGAGCAGTATCAGCGAAAGTCTTAATGCTATCATTGTGAGTCAGATTGACCTTCAAGTGCTCCTACTGGTTTGGAAGGGATCGGATTAAAACTTGAACCTGTTGCTCATCAGATAAAACATGACCTGCTGACTTCAATTCCTTTATCATGTTTGACATAATTCTCAGGTGTAGTTTGATACTGTGATCAGACTTCTTTTTATACGTGTCAAACTTAATAGTCAACTGCCTCAGACGGGTCACACTGGTACCTCCATACTTCTCTCTGAGGTACACCCATAGGTCATGAGCAGTAGGAAATTGCTCACATTCATGTATGAGATCATCAACTACAAAACTAACCAATATATCACATGCAGTGGAATTTTTCTTCTTCCACGCCTGGTGAGCTTCTTGATCTCTTTTCTGTTGAGTAGTGTTTCCAATTCTAGGGTATTGCATGATATGGTTGTACCCTTTAAGGCATTTTGCTCTTCCAGCACATACCATATCGTATGGCGCCAAATGTCATAATTGTCGCCATTAAACTTATCACATTTATTTAAATCTGCTATTATTGATACCATGGTCTGGGTTTTCAAAGAGAGATAATTGTAAGTATTCATGCTCATTCATTCAATTTTGTACATGAAATCTAATAAATTTATCATACACGAACATAAGGTGTAAACTCGAAAAATCACTAAGTTCCCAATTATCATCCATCATCCAAATGTTTGATTATCATAAATATGATTTCAAAGTAGCAAAATCCTTTAAGTCTTAGGTGAGAATTACTTAAATTCTACCAACCTAAAAACTCCCACTAAAATCATGTGAATTTAGAACATATCTCTTTACATACTCGCATAAATATACAAATATGCACATTCTGATATATATATTTAAAGAGAGAAACATTACATCATATGTTCATGACATTGTTCTCATCACAGTACATAACTATGCACAAAGAAAAGAAGAAAAAAAGAAAAAAAATATACAATCAAATTTCTTTTTTCTTTTCTTTCTTATCTTTCATATACATGCGAGTAACCATATTGACTATCCCAACTGAAAGTTTATCTCTTGGAGTGAATCTCCTAATAGCTTGGGGTCTAGAGCCATTGAACTTTAGAGACAACGCCATTTTCATTTTAATCTCTATCTCCCTATCTCTCCACATCTGAAGCAGTTTTAGTTTGAAATCCTTGAGGTAGAGCCACTTATTTTCCTCTATTATTTTGTCAGCCATTCCAACCAAATGATCAGGGAGGGAATTCCTTATAATCTTAATCTCGGCTTCGTTGCCTCCGAACCAGTGACCCAAACGCCGAAATTCATAACGTTTTTGACTCATAACCTACAGATGTTGCGGCAAAGTGTGCGTTGCTTTCACTTATAATGCAACATCTTATACAGTTTTGCCAAACGTTCCGGGGTCCTCTCGTCTCTGCATCTCCCCCGGAGAGGTGCAATGGTACGTCTGATTCTCACCATATCCCTAAAATGGGGTAAACATTAGATTGGATACGAAACCAACAAAAAATTTTAAAACACTAACCACAATTATTTATACTTAAGTCAACGAGTACAAATCAAATATGTGTTATAAAATTTAATTCAGATAGACAGAAACTAGAAAATATTTTTCCAAACATGTGAGAAATTTTCAGAAATTTGTCTCACCTGTTAATTGATTTTTCTGCAATTTTCAAAAAATTTTACAAACTTAAAATTAATAGAAAATAATTTTCAGTCCAAAAAAAATAATTTAAAATTATAAAGAAATCAAAAAAAAAAAAAAAAAAACGTTGTCTGAGAGGGGGTCACGTGCCCTCATGCGCCACCTGGTGGTGGGGGCGTGTGGGTGACCCTGCCTACGTGCCCAGGCGGCGCGTGAAGCCCACACACCTCCTTCCCGACTGAATCCGGCCACCGAATTTTGCCTAACCCCCCATTTTTGGGGTTTCTGAATCTAATGGTGCCATCAGTTTTCCGATCTGAGGTCTGGATCTTGACGTTTGGGCTTCATAACCCACGGCCCAAGAGTGAGATTGTGCTGACGTCACTGTTCGTCTTTTTCATACAGAAATTTTTTTTTCTGCACTTTAACCTTAATTTCCCTAAGCCATATCCCATTCATTTCTGAACTGTTTTGCATGTTCTTTATATGGTTGGAAATGATTTTTGATGGAGAATCTAACCATACAAGTTTTAAATCATAAAACCAATCATGCAAATAGATATTAGCATTTTCATTTTCGGCTAGGGTTTCATTTTTCTCCAAAAATACATGACGGGCATGCATGAAACTCTGCAGATCAACTCCTAACATCATGGGTACTCTACCTGTCAAATTTCAAAGCATTTCGTGGTCTATAATCAAAGTTATCATTTTCAATTTTTTGAAAAAAAATGGAATTCGAATATATATAAAAAAAATAGGAAACACCCTAAATCATGCTCTGATACCAATGAAAGCATTCTCTGATACAATTACAGCGAAATAAATTTTATCGAATTTAGATTGAAATTAGAATCGGAAGCTATATATATGTTCTGAAATATGTTAAATTCGAAAAAAATTAGAAAAATGAGAAATATTTGAAATTTGATCATTTGTGAGTCAAATGATTCAAAATTTATGAAACAAGAATATAGAAAGGAGATATTATAAATTAAGGTTGTATTAATTAAAAAAGAAAATGGAAAATCCGTTTATAGGCTACTATCTGATGTTAAATTGTGATGATCCGATTAGGTTGATTTTTTTGGAGACTCGAGCAGTCAGATTGGATAATTTTTGAAAATAGGGAGTGATCACCCTCCCTAGGAAAGTGAGTGAGACCCTAATCTCTTGCATGAAATAGGGAAACCTGATTTTATCGTGTTTTTAATAAAACATATTTTTGATATACATTGTCTCGACGTATGGAATTGAAATTCAAATCTGTTTTGTGATTATTGGAGTGTCGTACTTATGTTTCTACGATTATGTATCCATGTTTGAAATGAAATGAAATTGTGACATGATTTCAGAAATGGAATGTTTTCTATTCTACCATTGCATTAGTTTGTTGAATTTAAATGATTTCGATGAAATATATTTGCACACGGATTTGAATTGTTTTGAGAATATGATGAGATGATTTGATTATGTGGGTTGGATGCCTACTAGTTTGAGATGATATGATGATATGACATTATTTGATAAATTCCGTAGTTACGAAGGGCATTTGTAGAGGCACCGGGTTGTCCGGATACGCTTTTGCAGGAGGTATCCGCAAACGTCATATGTCTAATGGTTATAGGTGAGGCCGGTTGAACCCAAGTAAGGGGGATGACGTGTGTGATGCCACCGTCTAGCACCGGGCGGGGTCCTATACACGATGATGAGCTAGTCCCAGCGAACTCATGGCCAACGTCGGGGTAGAGAGCGATTTTTGAACTTTATGCATAATAAAACCTCCGATGTGCCTGTCCTTGGTCATGGTTGACCTTTGCCAGAATCTTTTCGGCTTGCTCTATGATCTACTTGATTTTAAATGGATGCATATATGTATGTTAACGTGTGAATGATTAAATGAGTTCATTTTACCGAATATATCATGATTTATTGCAAAATTTGAATTATTGGTTATGAATGATATTATTTGACACTCCAATGTTCACCTACACTATTAGTACTTCAGATTAATCCCCTCACTCACTGGGTATCTTCCTTGATACTCACCCCTCTTCTTTCCCTTCTCAGATAGGATTATTGTGCTAGAGCGACACTTTGAGCTCTAGAGGATTTGGTAGTTCGTTGGCGGATTTGAGTATTTTTTGACGGTGAGATTTAAATTAAGTTGAGATATGAGCTCCGCACTTTATTTTCGACCCTGTGAGGTCTTGACCTTGAGATCCGTAGTTGACCGTGTATTTATTTGGGATTGACTGTGTAATTTATATACATTAAATTGTGAAACTCTCATATTTCATTTGCATTGAGGCAAATTGTAGTGAATGTTAACTTAGAAAAATTGATTGTAAATTGTATAAAACTTAGGTCCGCTCAATGTGGCGGCTGCTCATACTCTTGTTGGGCATGACAGTAGAGGTCTGTAGCTAAGATTGTTAGTAATTTACATAGCTTGAATTTGTTCTGGATGTCTGCTGTGGTTGATGGGTTGTTGTAAGGTCGGGATGACCATTTTATTTTATTTACAGGATAATTTTAAATTATACAGATTTATTTGTATATGGGAGATCTCCGATTTATGGGGAGGTTCTACTCGATTTTCTATAAAAATACAGCCGGCATTCAGGGCAACGGGAGGCTGCTCACACCCCGGTTCGGGGTATGACCGTACGAGTCTGAAGAATGTCACCAATAAATCAATCTCCTTCTTATTCACAATCCAAGAGTCTTTAATTCAAAATATGTATATATGGTGTAGATCTCTCTTCTTGTTTTGCTTGTGTATTCTCTCTCCCTTCAATGTGCATAATGGATCGTTAAGGGAGTTGGAGTTGGTTTTTCTTTTAAAAAATCACTCCCTCCCTTCCCTCCTTTTGCAATTCAAAACATGTAAGGGAATGGGTTTGGGTCAAACCCACACGGGCGACCCGACCCAGTACCCATAACTTACAGAATGTGAACTAATTTTTTAGCTACAATTGATATGATAAATTTTAATTTGTCAGAGAGCATGGTTTGGAAGGTCATGAGTCTGATTGGAATAAAGCATGTATACATGTATCTATTGCAACTAAATATTGTTATATCCACCTCTCCTTTGATGGTGAGAATGAGGCATCTCCTTGCGGAAGTTGTACGAATTTGCTTTGGACATCCAAAAAAATACTGATTCAGCTATATTAACCGGTGCAAGTCTAATAAATTGAAAAAGAATTAGCTAATCTTGATCCCATTAGATTGGGTGAAAGCTGTTTGACATTCTTTAAGGGTGACCACAAAGGATTAGCATTTTCAATTTTCCAATTTATTCTTGAATTGAGTGGATCTTTGCTTGTTTTGTGTTTGCTAAGATTGGTTTTGTCATGGTCCTTTTGGAGTGGTCTTCTGGTTTCTTGTTATGCATCTCTTGCTCTCTGCTATGGCTTCTTTCAGTAATATTTCTCTTTTCCGATCCTCAAACCCCAGCCGAAAAAAAAAAATAAATAGAAAACACCATGTATTGCAGTTATCTATCCTCTCAAGGACTATGAGACTCAGGAATATTATTATTATTATTATTATTATTATTATTATTATTATTTGTTCTCAATTTTGATTTTTTTTCTTTTTTTTTTTCTTGTGAAGGGACTAGGATCATCTTAATATAATTATTAATATTTAATCCTACTTGGTATATATTAATAGGTTTGGAGGATATTAAATGCGAGGATGGAGAAACTTGTATATACATGGATAGCTTTTTCATTATCATTCATATTATTGTTTTTCTCGGGGCTTTTCATCTTTTTAGTATATTCCTCATTTACTTGCCTTGCATTTTACGTTGATTGTCTGGAAGCAATTCCATTTCCTTCTATAGTGAAGAAGCCCTCTTGTTGAAAATTAGGTCTTCTATAATTGATGAAAAAAGGCATTTGCAATCATTGTTACGTGTTAGGGTCCTCTTTTATGGTGCTTGGTGTCTATCTCCGCTTCTAATTGATCAGCCAGTATACTCTATCTGACGTAGAATATGTTGTGATTTGTAGAAAAGATGGTTTTGTTGTGTGCAAAGCCCACACGTGGAATCTTGATAAGTGATGCTTTGTAAAAGCATCAATAGACGAGCATCTTCACCTATATCCGGCCCCACCTTATTTTCCTAAAGGAAGGAGCTGTAGAACTGTAAGGGATCTTTCCGGAGTCCATTTTGTGTGTTGTAAATTTGATTTGGTGTATCGAAGAACAAGACTCATGTACTATTTTGGTGGCTTATATTATTTAAGCTTGAGCTCTTTGTCCCTTTTTAATTAGGTGCACCCTCTTGTGCTATGAGCTGTCAAAGCATTTTCTACCTTTTTATTTTAGATTCTATTTTTGCATTTTTCTCTTTTATTTAATTCTACTATTTAGGTGCAATATCGAATGTAGATATTTTCAATTTATCATTCTTTTTTTTTTCTTTCTCCTGATGCATTATATTGCTTGTCAAGGAATTGTAGTGAACAATATTAGTCCAGCATTTGGCGCAGTCAATAAAATTATCAACAATTGATTTAGGGACGGAAATTTTTCGTCATTGATAATATTACATAATGAGTTATATCAGCGACAGATTAGCGACAAAAATTTTCCATCGCTAATCGTTCAGAAAATAGCGATGGAATTTTTAGTGACGAAAATTTTTCGTTGCTAATCCATTGGAAAATTTAGCAATAGATAGTTTTCCGCCGCTAATATTTATCAAGGAGGTTTTCAGCAATATCAATGTGTTTCAACTCAAATGGCACCAATCCCTCTCCCCCTTATAATGTGAACAAAAAAAAAGAGGTTTTCAGTGATGAAAGTTTCCGTCACTAATACTTTTTTGCAACGGAATCTTTACTATCAGCAACGGATATTTTCATCGCTAATACATTGTTTTCTAGTAATGATTTAGATATGCACTGTGTTGAGATGTGGAGGTGGAGCTTCACCATTCACATTTGAGAGAGAGAGAGATTGAGTGAGGAATGAGGAGAGAGTATTCAAATTGTAACACCGGAAAAATTTAATGTTTTGATTTTTTTTCCATCACACTTAAATTGCCAAGTGCTGAAAATTTTCTAATTTTAATTTATTGTATAATTCCAAAATATTTGGCAAGCAGGTTTATATATTATAGACTATATATTTAACAAAGGATGAATTGACCTAGTGGTGTTAAATATTTTTGGACAAATTGGAGAATATGAGATCAAACCAAGCAAATGCCAAAGTGAAGGAGCACAATTCGGTCTTGACAAATTAAATGGGATGAGGAGTGCATTGATTTAAAAAAAAAAAGGAAAATCGACTTGTGCATCAATAGAGATGAGAAATGACAAAAATGACATCCATATTCAATAAAACCCAAAATTATTCATTAGGGCAAAATGATAATTTTAACTCCACAAAAAAAAGGGAAAGCAAATGTGCATTTCAGAGATTCTACTTTCATTTCACGAAGCAGTTCTCTTCTTTCGTCTCTCAGCCTTCGTTCTTCCATCCATTTCATTTAATTTTTTTTTATCAAATTTATTTCTCTCCCATAAAAACATTTACTCCACTTAATTTAGTTTCCAAGATCATCAATTACTCCACTTGATTCTCGTGATAGTAGAAGTCTAAGTCTTGCCACGGACCGGGCCATTGGGGCGGCGTGGTCAGGGCTGTTAAATGTGGCTTGGTGGTAGGTAGGTTGGAGAGCCTTCTTAAGCCATTGTGATAACATGGATGCACCCCGCGGAGTTTCGGGCCAATGCCAAGGTGAAAGGGATTTTTAGAAAATAGTGAAAAACCCTTAGTGGATCCTATCAACTGCCATTGGTAGAATAATGTTTCGGTATATCTCAAAATTGTGATTAATGAGTATAAATTATTTGAATTGTATATACGAGTCATGGTTATTTGGAAATGAACTTGTTCATGTAAATGTTTTTTATTTCTACAAATGCATTTAATGTGTGATTGTTTGGCATATCCATTTTTATACCTCATTTTTATGTTGCATGCTATTGCACTCTACTCACTGGATATTTTAAATACTCACCCATCCCTTTCACATTTTCAGAGGAAGCTTAGTGGAAGACGTCATTAGAGCTAGTTGAAGATATTTTTTGTGCTGAATTGCTATAGATATTGATGATATGGATATTATTTTGAGTTGATATGGTATGAGCCGTGGAAGGAGGCTTTGTACTCATCATTTTGGGTTTGAATTTAATCGATACTTGTTTTATCTTCTTTGGAGCAAGTATTGGTAAAATCTTTACTTTATTTTTATGAAACTTTGTAAATTTTTGTTTATATTTGTCTTTTACAAAACTTATTGTTTCATTGTGACATTTGAAATTTATTGTGAATGTTGTGACAGTTGGAATTTGTGAATACTTTATTAAGAATTTTTTGATCGCCGAGATGGCCTTATGCATGTATTTGATTTTGATTGGCTGGGATGGTTTCATGCATGCCTGTTGTGATAAAATGAAATCGGATGGCTCTTTGTATGCTGTTAAGTTATTTTTAAAACAGATTGAACAGGTACAATGTCTTGCGTTATCCCGGTATATGAGGAGATGTTGCTCGTATGTCGAGATAATGCGACGGTTGTTACGTACTTGACTAGATGGTCGGGGCGTGACACAAATTATAAAGAACAAATGTATTAGCCTAATTGGGGGAATATGATATTATTTTTTTATGGAAACGATGAATAAATTTATATCACTTTAAAATAATATTCTGATCTTTTAATTTGTATAATCTTTTGTTTTTGATTTTGAATATTTGATAAGAATGAAAACAAGTAGTGTTGGTGCATGCAAAATAAATTAGAAAATAAGAGAAAATACTCCTTTCGGTCAAGATTGTGAGGTAAGAGAAAGGGAAGGGGATCTGGGTCTTATTAAATTAATTGTATGAACCAAGAATGAGAGCTATAGATATATAATTTTTTTTAATAAACTAGCAAATTTTGAATAAATTAAGAGAAAATTAAATAAAATTTTAATAAAATTTAAATAAATGAACAATAAATGAACTTGACCAATAAAATGAGTAGGGCATAAAAAGGACACAAAGGGAGATAGGTAATTTTTGTTTTCCAACAAAACTTAATTTTAATCGCACATCACAAATTTCACACTAACAAAATGCATAATAGGTAAAACCCAAGAACTCAAAAAAGACTACAATTGCATACTAAAATAAACCTATAGTAGCTCAAAAAAAATGGGACAACATGACTCAGACTCATTAGTTGAAGAGTTTTTATAATCGAAATTAATTATGAGTAGACATTTGGAAAAGTAAGATGAAAAAGGAAAAATAAAACTAGAAATAGAAAGCAAAGACAAAATAAAAGGAAAAAAAAAGCGTAAACTATCTATAAGAGTAGTTTGGTTCCTTGGCATTCATATGATAATTAGAAATTGTTATTCAGCACCATAATTTATAGTTGTTAAAAGAATTATATGTGAATGAATGACAAATTACAGAGTGATAATTATTTAAAAACATTTGTATTGTTGTAAAAGGAAAAGGATAAACAGGTATATTTAGTGCCTGTTTAACATGGCTTGCTTTTCTTCTCATTATGAGTAGTAGTACTGTCAAATAGATTTTCTTCTCCTTAAAGGTTGTTTTTTTATGAATAAAAATTTAAAAAGTAACTTTTAAGAAAAAGACTTGGGAGGATCTTTTTATTCTCCTTATTTTTTATATACCACATTTTTATGAAATATATTTCTTTTTATTCCTTTTATATCCTCACTTGAAGAATATAAAATTTCAAATATATTCATATCATCAATTCATTTACCCTCATATTTTGTTTCAAATCTGGACTCTTTCTAACTTTAACTTTTAATTTTTAACTTTTAACTTTTAACTTTATTTCAAAAGTTATGAAATTAGTTTGTTTTTAAAAGTAAAAATGACAAATAACTCTTAACTTTATTTTAATAGTTATTAATTTTTGGTTCTTCTTATAAGGAGAAAAAACCTGAAAAAAAGCCCTGAGCACCTAGTTTTAACATGTTTGAGAATTAATTTTGCAAAAGAAAAAAAAATCTATATGCATAAATTTGGAATGCATAACAAATGAAACGTTCAATGTTGAGAAGTAATGACACCTATAAAAGCAAGTTGATCATAAGTATACTATTCTGGTTAAATGTATTAATCATCAAATAATGTTTTTTTTATACATGTATATTATCTAATTAAATAATAAAGACAGAGCTATAGATGCAGAAAAATCACCAGACATGCCCTAATATTAATTTTATAGAGGTTTCTCATTTTTATATATTTGGCATACATATGATTATTTTTTCTAGGAAATTAGTGGACACTTAAAATTATTTGTTGCAAATATTCTATCATATTTTTAGCAATATGATGTCATGGAAAGTAATTGTGTCTTCTAATATGCAAATGATGTTGATAATGTTTATAATGAAATGATGATATAAGCAGTATTTGTTTATACCAATATGTAAATATTGTATCATATTTTTAGTCATATTTTTTGCATAATAATATTTATTTATGTTAAATTCATTTTTATTTCAAATAGAAATTTGACATTCTTGTCATTCAACAAAAACCAATTATTATGAGATAGTTTAAGAAATGGATATATTTTGAATGCGAAAGTTAATATTGAGTACTGAATATGAAATCAAAACAACAAGGTTTTTGAATTTTGCATTTGAGTATTCAAGTGAAGGTAGAAAAATGACATGTCCTTGTGTATGGCGTTGTGATGTTTACCGGCAATCTCGTGACAAAGCAGAGAAACATTTAATATGTGATGGTATCATTGAATTATAAAATTGTTAGGTATTTCATAAAGAAACTTTTCCTATAACTTTTAGATTTTCATTGTCTAGTGTTTTACAACGCCAATCACAACCGATAGAACCAGAAAATCAAAATATTTGTATTAGAGATATGGAGGAGTTATTAAGAGATGTATTTGAAAATCATGATAATGATCCAAATGATCACGAGTTAGAAATAGAGAACGTAGGTATGTCAAATTAGTGTACAGTTGACACGGTTCATGGCATGGAGGAGCAAAATATGAATAATCCTACATTCTTGAAGTTGTTTGAAGATGTGAGTAAACAACTTTATCTTGGTTGCTTAGATATTTTTAATCTGTCTTTGCTATTACATTATACGACTTTAAGTGCATGTATGTGTGAGATTCTGTGTCATTTACTGACCTATTAAGTTTCTTAAGTGTTGTCTTTCCGCATGTACATATTCCTAAGCCATCTGTTATATTTAAGAAGTTTATTAAGATTTTAAGCCTTAATTATCTGAAAATACATGCTGTCCCAATAATTATATATTATATTGGGGTGACAGTATGAAGCAAAGTTGCTACCCGTTTGTGGTTTATCGCAATGGTTGCCAAATCAAGATTGCAAAATGAGAAAGAAGAAAAAATCAATAAAAATATTAAGATATCTTTCTTTGATTCCTCTATTAAGATGTTATCTGTCTTCACCAATATCTCAAATCTCATAAGATGGAACGATGAAGATCGTACAAAGGATGGGTTGTTAAAACATCCAACAGATCTGAAAGTTTGGAAATATTTTGATACACTTTATCCTGATTTTACTGTTGATTCAAGGATTGTGAGATTTGGATTAATGAGTGATGTTTTCAATCCATTCAAATTTATAAGCATTATCTACAGCATTAGACCTAGTTATTTGATTTTTCCATGATTATTCACGGTGAAAAAGGGCTTAGTAATGATATCGATATTTATTTGCAATCACTGATTAAAGAGTTGAATCAATTATGTCAATGACTTAATACATATGATGCTTCAAAAAAAGAGTCATTTTGTCTGCCTGCTACCTTGTTGTGGGCCACTAATAACTTTCAACATATGCAAATTTGTTTGGATGGAGTACAAAAGGTCATTATGCTTATCCAACTTATGGCATTAATACTTCCTCAAAATGGTTAACAAATGGTCGGAGATTTTGCTACATGGGTCATCGATAGTGGTTGGATATGGATAATAGATTTTGATACTGATGCCAATTGTTTGATAGGACCGAAGAGTAGAGAGACGTACCTACTACAGTTTTTGATTCATAGATATTAAGAAGATTATAGGTTGTTCTTTCATTTTTCAGAAAAATCGTGATTCATCGAATTTGAGAAAGGGTGGTAGATAAGCAAGGAAAAGAGCTACTATGAATCATATTGAGAGTCATGGTGAAGTAGAAATGGAAGACATGGAAAATGAAGATGACACAAATGATGTCGAAGTATAGAAAAAGAAGATCATTTTTTTTAGTTACCTTGTTGGTATGACAACTTATTGCGTTATAATATTGATATTATGCATATTGAAAAGAAAGTTGTGAAATCACAGTTTTGACGATTCTCAATGATTCTTGAAAATCCAAAGATAATTTAAAGGCACATCTTCATTTAGGGGAAATGGATATCAGACGTGAATTATAACCATGCTTGCTTCCTAATAGAAAAAAATATATACCAATAACTTGTAACTCTTTAACAAAGAACAAGAAAAAACTTTTCTATAAAGTTTTGAAAGAAATTAAGGTGTCTGATGGCTATATCTTAAATATTTCAAGGTGTGTAAGTATGAAGAAGTGTAAATTTATGAATCTCAAGTCTCATGATTATTATGTCTTGATGCAAAATCTCTTCCAATTGCCTTATGAGGTTTTATGCAAAAGAAGGTTGCTTTGATACTGATTGAACTTTCTAATATCATCAAAACTCTTTGTGCAAAATTTTTAAACATTGGGTATCTATTAAGACTTTAGTCTTGTGCTGCAATTACTCTATCATATGGAAAAAATGCTCCCTCTTTCCTTCTTTACTATAATAGTCCATTGGGTGATTCATCTTCCAAGTGAGGCAATTTTATGTGGACCAGTTTATTATCGATGGATGTATCCGATTGAGAGGTTTTTTTTTTTTTTTTATATTAAAACTTCAAACTCCATTAGTAATACCTTTTCAATCAAAATGCTTTCCCTTCCATTGCTATAAATATGTTTGGAGCTCATTTTTCTCGACTTTTGACTTTCTATCCACAAGACCATTAATTGTGCTATAGTGGTAATTGCGCCACTTGATATTTTGATTGCTTCCACTTCCAGTGAGAGTAAAGGAGGGCATGGCCTCTCGATGGAAGAAGTTAACCACCTCCAATAAAGTACCAAATGAGTCAATGGTAACGATAAGGAGGACTCGCCAATGCTTCATTGGAGCTTTAGGGACTCCCTCCTTAGGTTAGACCAACCAATTGCTCTATCAGATTCTATGATACTTTCAGATTCTAATGAAATCTTAGATGCTAAAGAGGAGACATAGGATGTCCAAACAAATTCAAAGATCCCAGAAGTCCACATCTTGGATGAGTAGTTACTTTTTTTCTAGTGTTGGTAGAAGTCATTGATGATAGTAAAACTATGGAGTAAGATCGTAAGGTACCACTTTCTGAGAAATTATATCCTATCTCTTTAGAAAGTTGAGAGAGAGATGGAATTGATTGATATTAGCAATGATTTCTACCATGCAAAACTCTCTGAATAGTTTGATTATTGTCAGGCCATGGTTGGCAGACCATGGATCATCCAAGATCACTACTTGGTAGTAATAAAGTGGCAGACATGGTTTGTACCTACAGAAATAGAGATCCACCAGATGACTATTAGGTATACTTCCTTAGACTCCAATCCAACTATTTGATAAGGAAGTGTTTTACAGAGTAGGAAAACAATTGGGCTGCCATCTTCACATGGGTATGAACATGGCAAATCTTAACCTGGTAAGTATGCTCACATATGCATGTAGATAAATTTGTTGAAGGCCCTGTTCCCTAGCATCCAAAATCGAAAGAGGATCCAAAGGATTGAATATAGGGGCTTACACCTAATCTGCTTTGGATGTGGTCGGGTGGGACACTCAAAAAACCAATGCCAAGTAGAGTTCTGAAAATAAAGAAACCTATAATGGAATTGTTACTGTATTGACAAATCCTAAGGAGCACTCATCTATATTGAAGGTGGTTAATTTAGGAGCAGAAGTGGGATTCAGTCCATGGACACAAGTTTGACAAAGAGCTTGACAAAATGGTTGCTGACTAGCCAACCTTACAACTTTGGTTGGTAGCAAGTTGAGTAATTGATCACCGGTTTGTAGGCAACGATCGAACGGGATACCTCTTTGTTTACCCTTGTCTTAATACTGATTATTATGGAAAAACCATCGGGCAAAGCACGGGTGTGGAAACGCATTGTAGGACAAAGACCATTGCCACTAGTTAAGAAGGCTCGAAGGCCAGAGACACAACACTAGGCCGAGCCCAAACAAACCAAGACCCTTACCATTTTTGGATCTTAAAGTGGCCTATTTACTGTTGGGCTTGCAAGAACCAAATTGACCCTCCCTCTTCAATGACCACAAATTTACCCTTGAACTCCATTTTTGATGTCACTGTTTTTCTTTCCTGTTGGACATCCATGCTGGAATTTTGTCCCCAAATGCTTTTGCATGCCAACTTGGGTCTTGGGATACCATTATCATCTTCTTTTCAGCTAATGAACTCAGCTTCTGTCCCTTGGAAATACCATCCTCAACACTAACTCTCACCAATTTTGTAGTCATCGGGTCCTATAATTTGATAGTTTGATGAAGATAGACAGTTGGCTGGATCTGGTGACCTAGTTCCCAAACCTCAGGGACTCCCTAAACTCCGTGGTACTATAAACGTCAGTGTAGAGCATCTTGGATGAACCCAAAACATATTGTGGTTGGTGATGATGCAAAGAGGCTAGTTCCTATTGGGATCACTCCACATAGTGTCGGTGAGGAGGCGGAGACATGGTATTGGATGGGGACTGATAGTTTGCTGGTATGATATTTTCTCCCGTATTTTGTTTTGAAATGAATTTGTAATTTAGACTATTTACTTGGAATGTGAGTGGAGTATGCATTACCATGTCGTAAAGGAATTACTTAAAATTCATTGTCTAGACATGGTTTGCTTGACTGAAACTAAACATAGTACTTAGCAACTCCATGGATTTCTGAAACGTAAGGGTTGTGATTGGGAGATTACTCTTCTGATTTTGGGTTTCTGGGGAGGTTTGTGGTTGTGATTGAAATCAGATTGTATTGAAGTTGTGGTGATATTCAATTTAGACTAGTTGGTCCATTGCCTTGTTTAGTCGGGTATGGTTGTCTGGTTCGTCACTAATGTTTATATTGAACCTTGTAATAGGAAGAAATTAGAAGTTTGGGGGATCTCTATGAATTGGTAGCTATGACTAATGAGACATGATTTGTGTTGAAGGATTTTAGTGATATTGTGGATCGGGCAATAACCAATAATTGGGGGAGCTTACATGATGTTGGTGCTATTGGAAGTCCGTTTATCTCAAGCAGAATGCTATGGTTATTCTTGGAGGTATTTAGACTGAGTGCTCCATTGTGTCCTGGAGGTCCAGGGTTCGAATCAGCCTCCTTGCAAAAAAGCAAGGGGAAGGCTGCCTAGGTATTCCCTTCCCCAGACCCCACAATGTGGGAGCTTCGGCACTGGGTACGCCTTTTTTATTTAGACTGAGTGCTAGAGAACTCTCAGACTAGTACCACTTTCCTTTAAGCAAGAGTGATTAACTTGCCCCGTCTTCGTGGTAACCACCATCCGATACTCCATTATACATGTATGAATTCTGCTCCCCCGCAAGGTCTTATCATTTCTGTTTTGAGCCTGCTTGGTTTAGACATTCTGTAACACCGAATTTTATATTTATATATATATATATATATATATTTATTTATTTTTGAAAAAAAAAAAAGAGGGAGAGCCAAAACGCAGCGTTTTGGTCCTCCCCAAATCGAATTAGGGCTAAAGCCCTAATTCTCTTCATCTCTCTCTCTCTCTCTCTCTCCCTCTCCCGACCCTTCGTCTCTCTCCCCCACCGCGGCGCCCCGCGGCGCCGCTCTCGCCGCGAGCTCCGCTGCCATAGCCACCACCTTTCTCATCTTCTCCTTTTTCTTCTTCTTCTTCTTCCTTTCCCTCTCGGTTTAGCCCTAATTCGTCCCTTCATCTTCTCTCTCTCTCTCTCTCTCTCTATCCCTCTCCCGACCCTTCGTCTCTCTCCCCCATCGCGGCACCGCTCTTCACCGCGAGCTCCGCCGCTATAGCCACCACCTTCCTCATCTTCTCCTCCTCCTTCTTCTTCTTCTTCTTCTTCTTCTTCTTCTTCTTCTTCTTCTTCTTCTTCCTTTCCCTCTCGGTTTCTCTCTCTATCTCACTGTTTCTCTCTCTCACGCGATCTCCCGCGATCGCTATCTCTCCGCCTCGCCTTCCTTCGTCGCGAGCCTTCGCGAGCACCGCCTTCCGCCACAGCTCGAGCCCGCAGCGCGATCCCAAAGCTCGAGCCCGCAGCGCAATCCCCCCAGCTCGCAGCGCGATCCCCCAGCCCACAGCACGAGCCAGGCCCCGAGCAGGACCCAGCCTGCAGCGCGAGCCCAGGCCACGAGCAGGACCCAGCCCGCAGCGCGAGCCCAGGCCGCGAGCAGGACCCAGCCCGCAGCGCGAGCCCAGGCTGCGACAGGACCCAGGCCGCGAGCGCGAGCGACGCCGCGAGCCCGCGAGGCAGCGCACGAGCTGGAGCGGTCCAGCGTGCACGGGCGCGTGGCCCAGCGCACTAGCGTGTACGGGCACGCGGCCCAGCGCACGGGCGCGCAGCCGGCGCACGAGCGCGCACGAGCCGGCGTACGAGCTCGTACCAGCACAGCGCACCAGCGCACTGGCGAGCACCAGCCCGCAGGCCCATCAGCCGTAGGCCCAATAGCTGCAGGCCCATCGGCCCGACAGCCGCAGGCCCATTACCTGCAGGCCCGCCAGCCCGCAGGCCCATTAGCCAGAGGCCCACCAGCCCGCAGGCCTGCCAGCCTGCAGGCCTACCGGCCGTTGGCCCATCAGCCCGCTAGCCCGTCAGCCCATTGGCCCGTTGACCCGCAGACCAACGATCCCGCTAGCTGTAGCCCACGAGCCCACGACGGCCCGTGGGCCCGTGAGCCCGTGACAGCCCACGAACCTCCACGTAGGTAAATAACTTAGGGTTTTGCTTCGGATCTAAGTGTTTAGATCTAACAAATAAATATTGTTTTGATAGGAAACCCTACAGACTTTGGAGTGACCGAAGCGACTTTCGGACGAGACTCGGCACTTCGAGAAAACCCTAGGTGAGGAGATCTCGGCTCTAACTGATACATTGAATGAATCTAGAATTGAATTTAAGATGAAAGGTTTTGTATATATTTAGAGTGTAAGTGGAATGCGAATAGAATACAAATTATGAAATGATTATATATGACTTTGAAGGTTAAGTATAGAATGTTACAGAAACTAGATGATCTGATACGAAAGAAGCGTATTATAGAATCACAAAATCATGTCGAGTGAATTTGAATAGTTTCCCTTAGAGTTAAACTTAGAAATATGCATGAAAGTATCTGGGTTGTAGGGTTGGAATGAAATGAGCCGTAAAGTGGAGGATATAGTACATTTCATGTCTTTCGGATAAACCCTAAAGATGCTTGAGAAATTGATGTTCAATTTTGATGATCTGATTAGGTTGATCTTTTTGAAGACTCGAGGAAGCAGATTAGATTTGTTTTGAAAATAGGGAGTGACAACCCTCCCTAGAACAGTGAGTGGGACTTTGACATTCGCTATTGATTGAAAACCATGTTTCAAAAATACTTTTTAAATGACATGTTTCTGCAAAATGTATGATTATTAGAATTTTCGAATATTTTATGAAATGTTTTGTGACCTTTGGAGTGTCTTAAATTCTGACTTTATTGATATGCATCTATGAGTTTTGATAATTGAATATTGTGCCATATTTTCGACATATTGATTTGTTTTAATGCTTCCACTGCATTGGTACATGGTTTGAAATGGATTTACTTATATATTTGGGCTGTATGCCCGGCCGACGTTATGATATGATGCATGGGGTAATATGCCCGGCCGACATGGTGATGGGATGCATGGGGCTACGTGCCCTGCCGATATGATATTGTGATCCGTAGCTACGAAGGATATCTGGTAGAGGCACCCCTTGTACCCGGATACGCTTCGGCCGGAGGTATCCGCCAGATCGTCATGTGTATGGGTGTCCCAGTTTGACCCTCATCGGAGAGGACGTTGAGTACGGCTCCGTCTAGCACCAGGCGGGGGCACCATACACGGCCGACTAGTTATATGTACATTATTATTATTTACAGGCTAGTTGGGGTAGTCTGTGGTCAACATTGGGGCAGAAAGCCATTATTTAATACTTGCATTTGGAAACACCCCAATGCGCCGTCCTTGGTCGGGGTAGACCATTGCCAGGAATATTTCATTGGCCGGCTCTTCATGACATTGATATAAATATTGGATGCATATCTTGCTTTCTGATGTGTGCGTATGATATATGATTTTGAAATAACATGATTGGTTTGCACACTGTAGATATTTTTTTATCTTATGCTTTGACACTCCAAGTTCACCATAGATATTGATAGTATGATGTCAATCCCCTCACTTACTGAGTATCCTCCCATAGATACTCACCCCTCGCTTTCTTTCCTACAGGATTAGTGTTGGACCAAGGAGATATCACTGGGATTGGGTATGGATATTTTCCATCTCTTCCGCTACGATGATTGGTGATATTATTATGTATTGGAGATTTTAGTTTGACCAATGTATTTATATAAATTTTTGGGATGACTGTATAAATTATGGATATTTATTCGTGAAACTCTCGTATTGATTTATTTCATTACATTGAGGCATTTGTGAATATTTAAAAATAACTTGGGAATTCATTTTATATATGCATAGAATTTAAGTCCGCTCGATGTGGCGGCTGCTCATACTCTAGTTGAGCATGATAGTAGAGGTTTGTTGCTAGGACTGCTAGAAACTTTATAGCCTTGCGTTGTTCTGGATGTTGGCTGTGGTATTTGTTGATTTTGGAGAGGCCGGGATGGCCAATTGTTTATTTTACAGGATGAATGTGATATACAGGTGAAATTGTATATGGGAAACCTCCAATTTTCTGTAAAAATACAGCCGGCATCCAGGGACAACAGGCGGCTGTTCACGATCCCGGTTTGGGGCGTGACACATTCCTTGTATCAATAGGTCTTTTCTGTAGCTTGGTGTAGTGGGGATGACAGGCGTTCTCTTTTACTATCGATATTGTCTATCATCTCAGGCCTCAAAACCTAGAATAAGGATGCCTTTGGTAACATCTTTCATAGGAAGCGATGTCTTGAGGCTTGGTTATAGGGTATTTCAAAGTCCTTGGGTTATGACATATCGGTTTTTTGGTGCTACTTGGAAAGCCATTTATTGAAGGAGTGATACATGGATTTGGACATGGCAGAAATGTTTTGCACCAAAAATCTAGGATCCATTAGTTTACCAAGGGACAGGAACACTCGTTTCTACTATTTGTCTACTATTATCCACCATAATTGTAATCGGATTTCTCAACTGAAGATTATGGAGAATGGTGCTCACATCAGAGTACTCTCAAGGATCAAGCGACCTTGTATTTCACAGAATTATTCTCAAGTGTCACCCCTCAACTGTGGGCCTGTTGGATTGGATAGATGGCAATAGGCTATTGGGACGGAGGATCAGGATCAGCTATGTCACCCCATTATGTTGCTTGAGTTCACATCTATGGTTTTTACTATGAAAGGGCTTAAAGCCCCAAGGCAGGACGACATCCAATCATTATTTTTAGGATATTATCCATCCTGCTTTGTACTAGTTTGTAAGTGAGGCCTTCCATGATGGCTCTTTCACTTTGGAATTCCTTTAGGCACTCATTGTCTTAATCCCAAAAATGGCTTGCCCGAGTGGATTGAATGAGTTTCGACTGATTTACCTATTGAATAGGGTATAAAGTTTTGATAAAAGTTCTTGTTCAAAGACTTCATCCTATTTTGCAAAAGGTGGTGAACCCTTTTCAAAATAGTTTTCTTCCTGGGTAGAGTCCATTAGATAACATGATTATTATGCAAGAAGTAGTGCATTCTATTCGTATTTCTAGGGGTATTAGTTGGAAAATGGTTTTGAAAGTTGAACTTTAGTTGACTTAAGATAGCATTAGTTTAGGACTTTTGGGTTAGATTTTGTAGGATTTCTAGTTCCTTGATCTGTTGATACAATTGATTATGTTTGTTGTTATCCACTCACAATTAGCGGTGCTTTGGAATGGGAGGCTCAAACCTAGTTTGCTTGGGGGAAAGGTCTGAATCAAGGTGTTCCCTTGTCTCTCTACTTATTTGTTCTGGTTATGGAAAAGCTATCATATATGATTCGGGCTCAAGTTAGTGAGGGTAGATGGAGTTCTATTCAAACATCTCATTTAGAACTAGTTATTTCTCACTAGTTCTTTGTCGATGACTTCCTGTTATTTGTGGATGCAAAGCTAAGTGTCATGGCCATAGTTCTAGCCCGCATCCCTGAGTTTTTTAAGTACAGTTGGTTAGTCATAAATCCATGAAAGTCTAAACTATTTGTCTTCCATCGAGCCCCATTGTCTCTGAAGAGATGTCTAGCCTCGCAGTGCTAGTTTCATCTGACGGAAGACTTTAGAATATATTTAGGAGCTCCCATTACTCAAAGTGGGGTTAGTAGGTCCTAGTAATAGTATTTGGTTGAGCGGATTCAAAATAAAATTTTTGGCTGGAAGTATAAATCATTGAGCATTGCTGGTCAAATTATCTTGATTCAAACATTCACATCCTCGGTTCTGGTTTATACTATGTAGTTAGCTTGGCTTCGTAAATCGATTTGTGAGCAGTTGGATGGATCAAACCGTCAATTCCACTGGGGTGATTTGGAGGGTGCCTGTTCAAAGGATGTGGTTTTTCAGCCAAAGGAACTTAGGGGGCCGGGGATTCGAAAGTCCTTAATTGGGCTTTCCTTCCCAAATTCGGTTGGTGCCAGCTCTTTTCAAACTCGGTTTTATGGTATGAGGTTCTTTGGCACAAATACCTCAACCAGGGTGATTTCCTTCATTGTAGTTGTGCCTTGGCTTATTTCTCCCTCTAGAATAGTCTCCTTCAGATTCAAGAGTCATTTAAAGTTGGGGTGTGTTGAAATTTGGGTAATGGGAGGAATATCTGATTTTGGGAAGACAATTGGATTGGTACAGGCCCATTGTATTAGAGGACCTCGAGGGATGCTTTGGTTCTATCTGTAGTAGTTTTGGTTAGTCATGGCAGGGGACATTTCAGGCCTTGCTATCATCCTCTCGGCCTTGGTAGAGGAGGTGAGGGCCGTGCTGATTTCCCGTGATTCCGAGGCCCAAAACTTAGTCTGTTGGATAGGAGATTCATTAGGATCTTCTCAGTAAGATTGGCTTATACCACGTTTATTCAATTAGGAGTGTCAGACTTTGTTTGGTCTATTTCTTTGAGATGAATTTGGAGGTTGAAGTGTTAAGAACAGGTCAAAAGTTCTGGTGTGCTTCTTCATCCACGGCACTTTGATGACCAACAATTTATGATGCAGTCGGGGCCTCACTGATGATCCTTTGTGTCCCCTTTGCTGGGAGCTTCTGTAAACTCATGCTCATTTTTTTCGAGATTGTTCAAAAGAGCATTAGATTTGGACTTCGATTTTGCTTTCGTTCTCTCCCTATTTCTCTTCTGATGTTGGGGAACTCACCTATGAATGAGTGGCTGGAACATAACTGTCGATCTCCTGCTTTTCATATGGGTTTTCTATGGTCAGTCTGCTTTGTGTATGCACTTTGGGCAGTTTGGAAAACTCGATGTAGATGCGTCTTTGAGCACTTTGCTTTTCCCCACAAGATGTAATCATAGCTGATTCTAGTTACACTTGGGATGGGTAGATGCTTTTACCGCAGAGCTAAGTGATGTCTATGAGGGCCCTAACCTCTTGATTTGTACCAAACTCTTCCCAGCTGTTTTGGAGATCAATTCTAGTGAGCTTCTTGAAGCACTATCATCTAAGATGGCTCTCTCTAATCTTGGATTCCATGTCATCTAGGAATGCCAACAATTTATCCATCAATCTTCGCTCTATCAAGTGATGTTTATCCAGAGTGCTGACGTCTTTGCTAGACTGGGACAGAGTCCCATTGGGATTTCATAAGTTATCTTTCCTTCTGGTGGGGTGTAAAGCATGACATCACAAGTATGAATTTTTAGAAGTTAGTTTTCCCCTTCGGTAGTATTACGATAAAAAAAAGGTAGTGTAATATGTTTGTCTTTTTTTTTTTTTCATGCATTTTGCTGTCTTGTTTGCTTTCACCTCTTTATGTTCATGCTTTATATGTTATAGCGATTGAAATCATACTTTGATACAATTTTGATAACGCAAGTAAAATTGATACAATTTTCAAACGCTGTCTTGTTTGCCATGGTTTAAATCTTTCCGGTTACAGTGACCAATCCATGTGCACACGCATGCAATGAAAAAAGTAAAAAATAAAAATAAAAATAAAATAAAAAAGTGAAAGTAAAAAAGAAAAGGGTTATAGGGATAAAATTAATGCAACCTGAGGTATGAAATTACGTGAGATAATTCCAAGAATTGCGAACATAAAGGAAAAGGGAATAATAAAAGAGGTTGAAGTAATCGATTGGCTGTTCTGCGGGTGCCTTTTGTTATCAACAAATACACTCCTGGCTATTTTATCTTGACCGTCACTATGATGTGTGCCTAGCACCAAACCCAAGGGTTTCCAGAGCCATCAATTGATTTGGATTTAAAAATTTAATAATAGTTAAATTTTGGATTTAAAAAATTTAATAATAGTTAAATTCAAAAATTCTGCTAATACCAAGATTAGGTAAATTTCTTGGCAAGGGAGAGTTCCCACCTAGTCACCATTAACACATTTCCATACATCTACATATGTATGCATGTGTGTATATATAAAATTTAGAATCCGCATTTTAAATTGTGATTCGAAATGAGCACATTTCCATACATCTATATATGTATGCATATGGGCTTGCTATGCTGTTCTGTTATTTCAAAGGTAAAATAGTTAAAGAAAAATAAAAACAAAAGCAAAAAAGGGATTTGTGATTCATATTTAATACATATGCAAGAAGCAAAGAAAAATATGCTAAAAAACAGGGCAAAGCAACCAATACATAATTACATGTCGAAAACAGGGGACGCCAACCTTTGGTTTTGAAGCAATCACGATACACCAGTCTAAAAAAACCTAGAGCCAACCTAAAGAGCACCCGCAGCCGTACTAAAGTTCGCAACGGGAAGCAGTGATCCAACCGCATGAACTCCTCCCAAAGTGAGAACCTAATTAGGCAAGTAGGCGACAAATTGTAAGCAATTGAAAATGGTTACTTGAATCTGAAAAAAGTAGAGAGAAATTTATCATTCTTTTTTACCTTATTGTAGATGTGTGAACCTTGTATCTCGAAGAAGCATGTCCCGGACAAAATGTAACTCTTTCAGAACATTGCTGATGGTCATTCTTTCTAGAGGGGACTCCATAGAGCAACTGATTCCAATCTTGATTAAGGAGGCCACGCACTCCATTTTGCAGCTATTGCTAGTGCTATGCACCAGGATAGGATCCACAACATCTATGATCCGGTTTGGCAATGCCATCATAGCGAATTTGTGAAGATTAAGACCATCGGAAAACGTGGTGTCAGTGGGTCGTTTGGCCGTGATCATCTCCAACAATAAGATCCCATAGCTGTAAATGTCCCCCGCTGTCGTGATCTCACTTCCTAGACCATACTCTGCTCGATCATTTCACGTATTACTAGAAATATATTATATCTAAAGAAAGAAAAAAGTACTTCTCCGAACCAAAATAAGTGATAAAAGAGCAATGATTTTGGTGTACTCGTACATGTTGCGGTGCATGATACTAGTTGTATAGTGCAATGGTTCGATAAATGAAATGATTTCATTTGTATATCTATCTATGTGATTACCATTTTCCTAGACAGCATGTAGATTACCCATTAATTTCTCAGAATGATTCAAAAGAAAGCAAACTTTAAAAAACCACACTTTTGGATGGAGAAGTGCACTTACCTGGAGGAGCATAACCAATTGTCCCCCTTAATCCAATTGAGCTACTTTGGTCATCATTTCCTTTTGGAAGTAGAAACCTTGCCAATCCAAAATCCGCAACACATGCAGTCATGTCATCATCCAAAAGGATGTTGCTCGGCTTTAGATCACAATGGACAATTGGACTCTCACATTGGTGATGAAGATAAATGAACGCACAAGCTATATCAATCGCAACATTGACTCATTGCAGAATGTTTAGATGCCGAATCTCAATATGACTGCTATCTGTTTGTGGAGAAGGATGCAGCCAATTCTCTAAACTTCCATTGGTCACAAACCCAAAAACCAAAGCCTTGAAATCATTCCCCTGCAAATCAATGCTTGAGCAAGCAGTTATGATCTTTACAAGATTTCGATGCCTAATATTTCTCATGGCTTCGCACTTAGCTAGGAAACTCTTGAAAGCCCCATGGCATTGAAGGTTGAAGACTTTGATTGCAACAGGAGTACTAGATTCCCCGAGTATTCCTCTGAATACAGTGCCAAAACTTCCCCTGCCAACCATATTTTCCAAGGAGAAGCCATTTGTTGCCTTCAGGAGACTTCTATAGGACACTTGCAAAAGACTTTTGCCTAGAGGTGCCATAGTTAATGGTTGCTTTTTCAGCGTTGCTCATCTTCTATATTGACAAAGCAGGAAAGATGAAGCCACAAATGCAATGAATATTGCACCTCCAATCAATATTAGCACTGTGTGACCATGCAATACCTTCCTTTTCTCTGAACCATTGGTGATGTTACATTTAGGCAGACGTAGTTCGCTTATTCCATAGCAAAGCCTATTATTTCCAACCACAGATACCACACTTGTGTTCAGGAAAACACCTTCACTGGAACCTCGCCTTCAAAATTATTGAAAGATAAATTTAGACTATTTAAGAGTAATGATTCCAAAAATTTTGGAATGTGACCAGATAGATTGTTATGAGAAAGGTTGAGGTTCTGTATGCCTCTCAAAGAACTTAATGGCTCAGGAATAGATCCATTGAATAAGTTCACTGATACGTATAGATCTACAAGGCTCGCGCAACTACACAAGGTGCTCGGAAGCTCACCTGACAAATGATTCTTCGATAAATCCAACGCAGCCAAGTAAACCAGATTACCAATCTCAAAGGTTAGGGTTCCAACAAGTTGGTTTCCAGACAAATCTAATAAAATTGATAGTGCCGGAATACTAAATATTTGTTTCGGTATGGACCCACTAAGATTATTAAAGGAAAGATCCATTAGGATCAAATCTCCACAGTCACCCAAGTCTGGTGGTATGTTTCCTTGTAATATGCTGTTGGATAAATAGAGTTCGTTAAGTAATGACAAGTTTCCTATAGAAGCTGGAATCTTCCCAGAAAGTTTGTTGGACAGGAGAGACTTGGGCTCTTCATCTTTGGTTGAGTCTCCATACATCAGAAAGTATTTTTCGAAACTAAAACATATGGAGTTGAAAGAGAACATGCACATGGAAGATGCCTCCTCCCCAAAATTTAAACGCTACTTCTTGCTCTTCCTTCTCGGATGCTTTTTATGTCCTACCACAAGTGTCTTCCCTTCTTCCAGATACCTAAAGGCAACCATTGATGTGGATAAAGCGGGTCTATATATCTTGGCTGATTTTGTATTCAAATGGTTATGTGATGAGGTTTGCCAATTTCAAGCTCTTCAGATAGGAGGAAGAGAAGACGAGAAGAAGAGGGCAATTGGTGGATGTATATTCTTGCTTATGGTATGTTCATAATTATAATTTCAATATTGAATAAAATTAATTTAATGTTATTAATATGAATTCAAGGTTTTTAAATATTGAAATTTGTTTTATATAAATGATGTGTATATATAGATATTTTACTTTGAGAAGGTGAGAGTCGGCAATTTGGGTGGTGAAGAAAACAAACTACAAATTGCCTATTGGACTAGTAAGCGTGTAAATAGGAGGCTTGTCTTTGAGCGTGCAGAGGTAAGTTAATTAAGTTAATTGCATTGTCTCCATATATAATTCATATATGTTGCATTATTCTTTCATACGGTTTGTTGTCATCAAAAGATGATAAAAACAAAGAAGTGAAGGAAATGCAATTGTATTATCCTGATAGAACCGGAGAAGAAACGAAGGTACAATTTACTAGTTATTATCATATCCCGCAATTTTTGAATGTTACAATAAATATATATATATATATATATATATATATATATATATATTTGTGTAGAAAATTGGCACCAAATAAGAAATGAAAATGTTTTTACAAAAGTCAATTCGAATGTTGGCGGAGTCAATTCAATTTCAGTCTCATCTATTGCAAATGCACTCTGTTATGTTAACAAGACTCTGCAACAATTCTGGAGATGAGTTTGAGGCATCATTGGATGAAGAAGACAACATTCAAAAGAAGCGAAGGAATGATGATGAGGAAAAGGTAGCACAGGAGGAGGAGAAAGGGGACAAAGGTTTGGAGGCGGAGGTAGGCGAATTGTGTGAATTCGTTAATGTTTTAACTGAAATGAAGGAGGGCAAGGAGTTGGAGGTGGAGGACGTGAAGACAAATGCAATTTTAACCTTTGCTAAGGTTAGAAATTTTTCCACTGAAGAGGAGAGTGTATGGAATTTTTTTGGAAGAAAATCCACACCAAATAAAGCCAGACAAGTTATGGTTTACCTATACAAGTTATATAATTTCATGAAAATTTTTAATTTTGATTATTACTGATATATCAAATTATTGAGAATAACAGAATAATTTTGTGTAATATCGGTGGAAATTACATCACATGGACTGATGCTCATGAGTTCGTGCCCCCTCAGTGGGTTGGGACATTGGTATGTATCAAAATTTTTAAATTAAAAAATTTTGATCTTATCTTTAATTATTTGAAATATTTAACCTAGCGTAAGAATTTTTTTTTCTTACTATTACCTTCAAACAGAATTACATAATGCTACTAATGAATTTGGTTATATTTGCAATAGTTTACATAATGATAATGACTTTGGTTATATTTGCAATAGTTGACTTAATGATTGTAATGATTTTGGTTATATTTGTAGACGATGGATTGCTATATCAGGCTTCTTAATACCTACAATCGGAACTCATCTCCATTTTTCTCAAGATGTATTTTTCCCTTATGGTTTTCGATAAATTTTTATTGTTTTAGCTTTTGTCACCATTCTTAATCTTTACAATCTTATATCTTTATATTGTTTTTAATTCAAGTTGTTTAGTGTTTCAATACACGTAAGAATTAGCAATATTTGATTTCTCCATAGTCGTCACTTTAGACCTTACAAATGCATATGCATATTTTCTTCCTAAGTGCACACACATCACTTTACACCTTACATATGCATATGCATTTACTCTTCCTGAGTGCACACACATGAATCTTGCTGACTGAACACTAATGAACACTAATTGCCATACTCTTAGTCTCTTATTCACTCCTTATTTTGTCATCTATACATAGTATTATTTTTTGGTAAATAAGAAGAACTTGAATTGGACTACACCAACTTAGGAAGTATATATATTTTCTTATTGCATTTCATCATTTTTATTTGAATTGGACTGATATGATTAATTTATGAATTTTCATGGCTGGATGGTTTCAGGAGCTAAATTTTTTTAGAAAGGAATATTTTTTGAAACTTTTAATGTCTGAGCATAATAGTGTTCGAAGCGATATTATGGAGAAGATCTCACGACCATCAGTATCGCAAAACAAACTAATCAAAGCAAAGCCAAAAAAATCATAAATAAACCTTGAACAGATAGAATTGAGATGTATGGAATTCAGATTGTATTGATGAAAAGTATTCAGATGAAAATTGAAATTACTTACCACTACTTACCACTGCTTATAATTACTTACCACTACTTATCATACTTACCACTACTGCTGATTATTATTGCAGGGTTTATGCCCATGACTGGGCGGGGGCAGCATGAGCACGAGGCTGTGCCCGGTAAGGGTTGCTGGGTTTATGCCCATGCGTGGGCGGGGGCAGCATGATCAGGAGGCTGCGCCCGCAAAGGGGTTCTCGGGCTTATGCCCATACTTGGGCGGGGGCAGCATGAGCAGGAGACTACGCCCGCATGAGAGGAGATTGCGCTCGCGAGGGATTCCGGGCTTGTGCGACTAGCAGGGGCCTCCACCCATGGTGCACGGAAGCACGGCAGCTTGCACGGGTGCTCACCTTGCGACCCATTGCTCAGGTGGCACAGGACTGGAACATTAAAGACATTGGTTTCAAACCCAAATGGAAATAAAAAAAGAGCAAGTATACACATGAAATGGAACCGAAAAATAGAGTAAGAAGTCAAAACAGAGTATGGTTGGTTTGTGTATTCTGATAGAGTTCATAAGGGCCATAGAAGAAAGGTTAGAGATTGAAAGGAAAATTTGAGGAGAGCATAAAGAAGGGGTTGCAGAGATGGAGAAGATGAGAGATAGAGACAGATAGGGAGAGAGATAGAGAGACAGAGAGAAGACTCAGAACAAATTAAGAAATCAATCCTTTTTCCCTCTTTCTTCTAGAGCTTATCCCTTTTTATACATTTTGTTTAACACTCCTTACTGTCCTAACTGACCTAACAGCTTGGTTGATCAATAAAATTTAACCACGACCAATCTCACGTTCTTAATAAACATTACAACTACAATATATCATTACATTAGAAAATTAAAATTCAGATACTTACAAATACAACTAAACATTACATTGTAAATCAAAATACAATGAGAAAAAAAAATTACAAAACATATCAAAATACAAATAGAAAAATACAAAATAGACATAATTACTAGAATTTTTTAACATCGAAAAACAGAAGAAATCAACACATCAACATTGAAATGCACATGAAAATACAAAATAAACAAAACTACAAATACAAATGCAAAAAAGCAAGGGAAGGGAAGCAAGAACACATAATTACTTCAAATTGTTATTTTTAACTTTTGGTCTAAATTTTTTGACACTTTTTCTTGTAGTATTTTTCGACTCCGGATTTGCTATTACAGCATTAACAACTTACTCAATGGTAAAAGGATTGGGAGTAGTAATAGGGGTAGGAGTGTTACCGCAGGTAGTTGTTGTGGGTGTGTAAAGAGAATCAAATGTCAGAAACGGATGCCCAGGGGCAGGATTGTCACGGCTAGGCTGAGTGTCAGGAGCACGAGGGTGAGTATCAGGAGCAGGAGAACCAAATGTAGAAGGTGGGTGTAAAACAAATGGGTGGGCAAAGCCAGAGCGACGTGGTGGTGTAGGAGTGGCAGAGGAAGAAGGTTGAGTGGCAGGACTGGGAGATAAAGAAGGCTGAGCAGCAGAGCATGAAGGTCGGGCCGGGTTACCTATCTGCACATGGTCTCTGATGCATTCAATAGATTTGGAATTTGCCCCAAGGTCTACTTTGATGTTCAACATTTGACATATCATTTTGCGATGCTGCTCTGCATTCTGATGTACAAATTCATATGTATATTGTTGCATTCCAAACAGTCGTCTCTCAATTTCATCCACTTCACTACTCAATCGACCCATTTCTGTCCTCGTTTCTCCCATTTCTATCATATATTCTCGCATTTCTGTCCCAAGTCCTCCAACTTGCTCATTAAGTATGCCAATGTTTGTTTTCAGACCATAAATACATTGAAACAAATCATTCCACCTTGCCTCGTCATTGGCCTTCCGATGGTAGTTATTCCATCCTCCATTTCCTCCCTTGTTTCCTTCATTTTCATTCCCATCTCCTCTTTCATTCCCTTGATCTTCTTCTTCTTCTTCTTCTTCTTCTTCTTCTTCTTCTTCTTCTTCTTCTTCTTCTTCTTCAGCTTTGTTACCAATTCCTCATTCATTCAATTCTTCTTCATTCCTTGCTTCTTCTTCCCTATCCTCTCTAAGAAATCTGTTCTTCGGATGAACCCACACATCATCTTGCAAAATCCATTGTACTCTTTGTAGCATTCACAGATTTATACTTCTATCCCTCGAACTTAGTTCCACTCTGTTTTCTCTTATTAAACTTATCCCAACACTTTTTAAAATACCAGTGATCACACTACAGAACGACAAATTAAACTTCGAAGCTCTTGTAGTCATAAAAAATAATAACTATCAGAATTGAGTAGAACTTATGAAAACGATATGCTTAAGTAGTGAGTTAAAATAGTCATAATGAAAATGTTCTCAAACCGTCTCTAAAACTCTGCATATTTACTGACTACAAAAGATAAATGTCTGAATTTGGCATAGCTTTTAAAGACTATATAATATTTGAATTCGTATCGATATAGAATTTATACAGACAGTTTGGTTAGGTTGACAATAAAAATTGTCATATAGTGACAATTTTCAAACCGTCCTTCAAACTCTATATAATAACTCTTACAATTGAATAGAACTTATAAAATTTGTATGTTTAAGTAGACAGAAAAAAGAAAAATATTGAGACTATTTTTCAAACTGTCTTTAAAACTTTGTCATTTTTACTAACCACAAATGATATGCGTCAAAATTGAACATATATATTAAATACTACACAATGTATAAGTTAGTATAGATATAGAATTTATCTCGACGGTATGGTTAACTAGATTGTAAAAGATGAGTCATATAGAGACATTTTTCAACCCCTCTTTAGAACTCTGTCATATTTACTTATTACAAATAATGACAATCAGAATTGAGTACAACTTATGAAGACGATATGCTTAAGTAGCAATAAAAAATAGTCTTATCGAGACACTCTGACATATTTACTAACCATAAAAGATTAGCGTTTCAATTGAATATAACTTTTAACGACTGCATAATATATGAGTTAGGAAATATGAAAAACTTATGCAAACGGTATGGTTAAATAGATAGTAAAGAATAGACATATAAAGACAGTTAAATAACAGTTCCTAAAATTCTACTATATCTTCCAACCATAAATAACAACTGTTAGAATTGAATAGAACTTACAAAACTGGTATGCTTACGTAGACTGTAAAAAGAGTCATATCGAGACTATTTTCAAATCGTCCCTAAAACTCTGCCATATTTACTAACCACAAATGATAAGCGTCAGAATTGAACATGTATCTTAAAGACTGTACAATGTATAAGTTAGCATAGATATACAACTTATGTCCACGATATGATTAACTAGATAGTAAAAAAGAGTTATTTACAGACATTTTCAAACCGTCTCTAAAACTCTACTATTTTTACTAACTACAAATAATAATCGTCAGATTTGAGTAAAAGATATAAAGACGATATGATTAAGTAGTGAGTAAAAGTAGTCATATCGAGACTGTTTTCAAATCTTTTCTAAAACTCTACAATATTTACTAATAATAAAATATGAGCGTTTTAATTGAACATAACTTTTAGCGACTGGAAAAAATATGGGTTACGATAGATGAAAAACGTATGCAGACGGTATTGTTAAGCAGATAGTAAATAATAGACATATAGAGACAGTTAAATAACAGTCCCTAAAACTCTACCATATCTACTGATCATAAATAATAATTGTCAGAATTGAATAGAACTTACGAAACTGATATGCTTAACTAGAATGTAAAAAAAGTCAAATCGAAACTGTTTTCAAACTGTTCTTAACACTTTGCCATATTTACTAACAACAAATGATAATCATCAGAATTGAACATAAGTTTTAAAGACTGTACAATGAATAAGTTAGCATAGATATATAACTTATATCCATAATATGGTTAACTAGATAGTAAAGAAAAGTTATTTAGAGATATTTTTCAAATCGTCTCTAAAACTTTGTCCTATTTACTAACCACAAATAATAATCATCAGATTTGTGTGAAACTTATAAATACGATATACTTAACTAGTGAGTAGAAGTAATCGTATCGAGACTGTTTTTAAACCATTTCTAAAACTATGTCTTATTTACTAATCATAAAAAATAAGTGTCTGAATTGAACATAGGTTTTAAAGACTGTATAATATATGAGTTAGCATAAATATAGAATTTATGCAGACGGTATGGTTAGATAGACAGTAAAAACGGTCATATACTGACTGTTTTTAAACCGTCCCTAAAAGTGTTATATTTATTGACCACAAACAATAATAGTAAAAATTCAACATCGCTTTTTACAAACTGTTATCTAACATTTACTGACGATTGCTAAAAATTTCCTAACGAATAATATTATACCGTCGTAAAATATATATATTTTCTAACGGTTTCGTCATAAGTATTGCTATACGGCATAAAAAACGATCGCTACATGTCACCGCCTATAAATGTTACCGTCACCTCAATGCTCTAATTTTGTAGTGTAACCCAGTGATCCACCTATATCATCAAATCTGTAATCCTCAAAATCTTTGAATTGGAAGCTCCAAAGTGTTTAAACAAGGTCTAAAATTTGTACACATTCTTAAAAGATATTTTCAATAATAAGAATTATTAAAATATTTAAAACGAATGATGGTTTTCATGAAATAATTTCAAAAAGGTATGAGATTTGAGAAATAATCTCAAAAAGAGATAACAACTTTCAAAATGGTTCCTGGTCTAGGGTTTTGAAAAAAGTTGATTGATTAAGGACTTCCGATGACAGCGAGCTACTCAAACTTGGAATAATGTTGAAAAGGGCATGAGAGTGTTTTGAAATCATTAGACACTTTTACCATCACAACACATGGCAGAAGAATGGAGACCGAGAGAAAAAACAGAGATTAAGATAACTTGAAGCTAGAAAACACCTTTTTAAGTTATAATCAAACACAGAGGATAAAAATGTATTAGAAACAAGCTCTAATATGAAAGTTTGAAAGCTCACCGGCAGCAACAATTGCAAAAGTGCCACGGTGATGCGAGTTTTGGCTAGAAAACGTGAAATTGAAGATGAAAAGGGGTTTCTGATGATGCAAAGATAGTGTATCTGAGTTAATTTAACGCAAGATTTGAGTAAATGCTTTCAGCTTTGGGAATCCAAGCACAAGTTTGCAAGTACTAAAATTCTAAATATTGTTATGAAATCTTACTAGTGTCATATCCGTGACATTTTGTACTTTTAGTTGCATCCGTATAATGTTTTAAACTAAATTTGAAATCCTAAAGCACAAGTAATGTTCGTTGTTATCTTTATTCTTACCAAGTCTGATTAACTCACATATTCTTCTCGTTCTTTCCTAGGCCATCAAGGGGTTAGTAGTCTGCATGTGGGTGTGGTAAGGAATGACCTAAGTCACATGCTATGGCTTTCATCCAAATCTGGAAGGAGCTTTTATTATACAATCATTATGAGATGAAATAAAGTCTTTCGTCCTAAAAAAATTGGACTACTTTGGTCTAAAATTGTGCTAATAAGTTTGTTTTTGTAATTATGACCATCTTTTGTTCGGCTTTTTAAGTAATGTTCCTTTTAGTGGGCATATTCTCTTTAAAATAAAAGGATTTTTTATGGTTTGATTTTACATAATCCACATGCTACAAGCTAAGTCATTACAATAAGTGAATATTCCTTTACAAATAGTTAGAATTCTATCGATAGACGGTTGGTTTAATGGAAAGAGTGTTCTTTTAAACAAGATTTGGATTCGAATTTTGTCAATCAAAACAATTACGCCGGAAGATTTTCCCATTAAAAAGGACTCGATAGCAATTCGTATCAAATTAGTCAAAATATGATTTCACATACCGGTTGATTTGTATTAAAAAAATTGTTAGAATTCTTTAAGGATGACAATATCCAAATCCTAGATAGAACAAACTATAGATTTTCCCTATTTTCTAACTTTCCTATTATTCTTTAGTAGTTATCGCTTTTTTAAAACTTAAATAAGATGACTAAAGTGAAAACAAAACATAAGAAAAAGAAAAAGGAAGACACCTGCATATCATATATGCTTCCTTTTACTCTTCCTATGCCATGACAAAGGCTACAAAAGACTAAAGATGCTGACTGTGGAAGCTGTAATTCTTTCCAAGATGACACATGCAAACTATTGTTTAATTTATTTAGAAATTTAAAACACAAGGAATATGGAGTGAATCTTCATCTAATAGAAAAGCTGATTGCATTTTTATTTAAGAATTTCTAATTTAATTTTTGAAGATTTCAGTAAATTTATTATAAGCAAAATAATTAAGGTTCATTTCAATAATTCATCAAGCTATTAAATTAAAAAGATTTATTCGTCTCAACATGACCATATAAATGTTGATACATTGATTATTTCTCTTTAAAATTCATTTGATCACTCTCTTTCTAAAAGAGAATTATTTCTTCCTTTCTAATTAACTACTCTACTCTTTATTGTCTAAAAGAATAACTCCTCTCTCCTTCTAAAAAATTCTCTCATTTTAATTTATCTGTACAAAAATTAATCTCTCAAAAAGTTCATTCCCTCTTCTTTTTTGTCTATGAAAATAGTAACCACTTCCTTCTCTATCTTCTCTCTTTTCCTCTCTACGAAATGCAAAATCCCTCTCCTCTTAGGGTGGTGTCACATATCCATCAAGCCCCTGGAAGATAAAATGTGTTGGTACTTGATAATGCACAAAATACCTATTTTATTATTGATATTATGATTTGATTTTGAATTGATTAGTGTACTAATAAATGTTTTTATGATCTTTTTATTTTTAGGGATCAAAAATAAAGATTGGATCAAAATGTGCTTAAAGAGGTATTTTTAGAGCTAAATGGTTCAAGGTAGCATTTGAGCCTACAAATAAAGGAAGAAGATCTAGAGAAAAGATTTTCTTGTAGTAGAAAATTTTTACTTCAAGTAAATTGTTTTTAAGAGGTTGATTGTTTCCCATTTTTAGGGATTTTTGAAAGAAGATTATTCTTAGATCTAGATCTAGATTTACATCTAGGGTAAGCACATTTGCTTCTTCTAGGAAACCTTGGCTATATATATGGTGAGTGGTGTGCTTCTGCCGGCTGCTGTAGGTGGTAGAGAGTTCACTTGACTGAACAATAACAATTGCACATTTGTTTATTTGTTTATTTCCCTTCCTCTCCATTAGTTCATTTGTTTTCCTTTTATTCTTGAATAATATGATTGCCCACATGAGTGGCTAGTTTTCTTTTTCTGATTTAAGGGGAGTTTCATTAATTGTATTCATTGTGAAGTTATGTGTTTCATTTAAATTCTTGCATTTTTAATTCATGTATTCGTCGATTCTTGATTTATTTTTATGAAAAATTGATATTAGTTAATCTGATAATTTAATTCAATATCAATTTTTTTACTGCATTCAGGATTTCAGTGATCCGTAATTATCATGAATGAATGGTATAAGTAGCAAATATATTATTTATGTTTATGGGTCGTTGTCGATATTCATTTTAATCTAGGGAATCGATAAAATAAAATCGAATAATTGTACGGCTATTCTGGTTATTTGTATTTTGGTTTAACTATTTTCATAGAACTTAATGCTGTCATTATATCTATATGGAACGCTATTGTGTCCAGTCGATTAATAATGAGTTTTGATTGGATACTGAGTTTGGTCAATTATTTTAGGAAAATGTAAGATTTATTACGGTTGTCCTAATAAATCTAAACTTAAATGTTTGAATCGTAAGAATAACATTTTTTAATCGATGATCAGTGAAACAATCATATGTGTGAATTCTTGGATCGGATGTTTAGCATATTAAATTTCTTCTCCAATTTTTAGTATTTTGCATATTTGATTTATCTTTTAATTTTAGGTATTTAATTTTTGATTTAGGAATTTATTTTATAAGTCTCCCTTTTTATTTTAGCAATAATTAAGAGATTAAGTTAACATAGTTTCCGTGGGATTCAATCTGGTACCACTATTGCTATAAGTTTGTTGCATTGGGGAATCAGTATTAATTTGAGAGTTTTGACAACCCTTCCAGTACTCCTGAAATGGCATGGGATATTTTGGAGAAAATCTACTGAGCTTCGATAAAGTGAAGAAAACTGATGGTACATGACCTGAGTAATGTGAGGCCCAAAGGCAGCCAGGTCCATGAGCGACAGCAAACCCTCTCGGTGTTTACCGATCATCCCTCTCTCGATAAATTAACTGCTCGATACCTTAACCGGTTGGTCCCCAGGTCTCTTCAGTACTCGGTGTCAACTGCTCAATTCACTAAGGAGATATTTACTTCCCTAAAAAGACGGGAAGAATGATATGTAAATGGAAGGAGATCTATAACTATGGTCGATAAGGAAAAGAACCTTCGTGATGATTTAGACTTCCTAAACGGGTAAGATTTTATAATCTTTGAGAATCTTATCATCGATTCCTGAAATCCCAAGACACTCTCAAAAGAAAACTTGGTTTTACCACTCCGCATACACACGACTCTCACAAGTAAAAAATATATAAAATTTGATAAGCTTATAGCTCAGATAAGTCCTCTTGACCTATATAGAGCACACAAACATATAGAGCACTCTCGTTCTCTTTGGTTATCGGTCTGTTTTCTTTCTATTGAAAATCGTTTTTAACTTGAGCGTGGGAGTCTCCCCGGCCGGAGCTCCCCCGGTGGTCTTTTTGTGTGTCTCATCGATCAAGATAACTAGATGACCAAACAATCCTGTTCGAGTTAGCAGAGCCATCATATGTAGAGTTAGACCCACCTCCAATAGATTGGCATTATCTAAGGGAATAGATTGATTTCCCGACCCAATTAGTCCTTGCAACCTTTTTTTTTCTCTCTCCATCATGGCATTTTCAAAAGAATAAGGCCAACAATTGGTTTCGTTGATGACCATTTGATACGAGTTGATACTTGTCGAAACGATTTGCTAATCATTACAGCAAGAATCGGCTCTTATCTCGTCAAGAGGATCTTCGTGGATCAAAGAGCGGAATGTGACATACTCTAGGATGCCTTCCAACAGATGGGTTTCATTCCTTCTCAACTTCAATCCCCCGATCTACCTATTAGAGGGCTCATTGGCGAATGCATACAGCCAGAAGGCCTCTTTCACTCATCATGTCACTAGGAACATCTCCTTATCACACTACTGCTCAGACCCTTTTTACATGAAGGAAGTTCAGAACACTCTTGGGAATCGCAATACTTCATGGTGACCCCGATCCATTAATTGCTCCTATGGTGGAAGAAGGGGAAATCTTAGCAATAGACATTATGGAACTTCGAGATGACACCCAGTAATAGTCAAAACCTCAACTTGGAGAGGAGGTAATCGAGGTTCCCATCACTGCACGCCTAGTCAAACCTTTCTGGTTGGTACCCACCTACCTATATCCCATCAGAAGGCAATCGTGGATTGTCTACGATACCATTCCTAAGTCTTCATGTGGTCCCTCAAGTGGTTAGCCAGCGTAGTCATAGTGAAAAAGGTGAACAGGAAGTGGAGAATATGCGTAAACTTCAAGGACCTCAATAAAGCATGCCTAAAAATAGCTACCCGCTACCCAACATTGATAAATTGATCGACAATTCGTCTGGTCACCAGCTTTTAAGTTTCATGGACGCATACTCCGGATTCAATTAAATACCCGTGACCTCCATAAATGAGGAAAAAACCTACTTCATTATGGAATTTGGTACCTATAGTTACAAAGTCATTTCATTTGGTCTCAAAAATGTCGGGACAACTTTTCAATGCCTTGTCAATAAGGTCTTCAGCGAACAACTCGGCAAAAACATGCAGGCCTATGTCTATGACATACTTGTCAAAAGCTCTAACGTTGAAGATGACATCATAGACTTAGAAGAGACATTTCAAATGTTAGAATGGTATAACAGGAGGTTGAACCCCACTAAAGGCACTTTCAGGATCACGTTTGGGAAGTTCTTGGGCTTTTTAATTGCCTACCGATGAATTAAGGTGAATCCAGAGAAGATTCAAGCTACCCAAGACATGACACCACCGAAGACAGTGAAAGACGTACAACGCCTTATGAGCAGAATTGCAGCCCTAAACCGGCTTATGTCAAAAGGTCGGGAAAAATTATAAACACTTTTATGATAACCTGAAAATGTCTTAGAAGTTCGCTTGGATGCCTGAATGCTAGGCTATGTTTGAAAGGCTTAAGGAATATCTCATGTCACCCCCACTTCTCTCCCAACCAGTCCTTGGTGAGAAACTCTATCTCTAACTCTCTATCTTTGACCATGCACTCTGCTCTGCCCTTGTGAGGTAAGAACCTATCGTGCAAAGCCCCATTGGTTGTCACTGTTAGGCATCTTTGGCCATATTTTTAAGCCTACACCATCATAATACTAACCAACCAGCCCTTGAAATAAACCCTATAGAAGAGGGATACCTTAAGTCAATTCATCAAGTAGAGTATTGAACTAAATGAGTTCGACATTGAATATCAATCGAGATTGGCCATTGAGGGTCAAGCCCTCGTAGATTTCATTCTCGAGTGCACATTCCCGACATCCATCAAGTAGTCCCTTGCCAATGATGGAAAATCGTAGCCCGAATAGGCCCTCCATGTCAATAGGTTATCTCAATCCTTAGGAAATAGACCTGAACTTATCCTACTAGGATTGGATGATTTTAAGATGGAATATGCTCTCCGTTTCAACCTCCAAACAACCAACAATTAGGCAGAATACGAACCTCTCTTAATTGGGTTGCAAATCGCAACGTTGCTAGGGTACCAAAAACTATGGGTCTTCATCGAAAGCCAATTGGTTGTCAAACAGATCATAAGGGTCTACGAGATCAAAGAGCCAACGATAGCAAAATATCTATTCAAGATACATCAAGTAGTGGACAAGTTTGACACTATAGAAATGTAACCCATCCCCCAGTCTGAGAATGCTCGAGCTGATATGCTCTCAAAGTTAGTCAGTTCTGATTCAATGGCGATCAGCTTCACCATTTACATAGAGAGTTTACTTTACCCTAGCATTGAGGAGGCTGAACAGATCTTAGTAGCGAACGGTTTGTCGAGGTGGAAAGACCCCATAGAAGCCAATCTGAAACACAAGCAACTACCAACTCACCCTCCAAATCCAATAAGTTGAGGTGTAAGGCTGCCCATTATGCTATCGTCAATGATGACATCTATAAGAAGTCTTACACACATCCCTATCGAAGTGTCAGATGCCTGAATAAGGAGACTATATTCTCAGAGAAATCCACGAGAAGATATGAAGCAGTCACTTAAGCACCCAAAACTTGATGATTAAAGCCCTTCTACAGGAGTACTACTAGCAGACCATGAAAGTCATTGCGGATAACTATGTCAAAAGATACGACAAGTGTTAACGCTTCTCGACGGTGCCACGACAACCTTCTACAGACCTCTGCCCGATAGCCAGTCCTTGGCCATTCACACAATGGGGAATGGACATTCTAGGACCATTCCCCCAGCCAATGAACAACGTGAATTCTTAATCGTAGCCATGGACTATATCACGAAATGGATGAAAATTGGACTGTTAGCCCAAATCACCACTAGCAAGATATAGCGCTTTGTGTGGACATCCATCATCACCCAATTTGGCACATCTCTCATTCTAATCACGGATAACAACAAACAGCTAGATAACAGAAACTTTCAAAACTTTTGTAGTAGGTTGGAGATTCAACACCGTTTCACCTTGGTTGCTTACCCCCAAGCCAATAATCTCGCAAAAATAACAAATCGAACAATTCTACAAGAGTTAAATGCCGCACTTGACAAAGTCAAAGGTCACTGGGTGGACGACTTCTATAACATTCTCTAGGCTTATTGAGCAACCCCTTGAAGGGTAACAAGCGAAACGCCATTCAGCCTAATGTATGAAACCAAGGCAGTCATACCGGTCGAAATTGGGATTCATTCGTTAAGGGTGGACCAATATGAAGAGGGGCAGAATGAATTCACGCTACATTAATGCCTAAATCTACTTCCTGAGTTGAGGGAAACCGCATCCATCTGTATGGCCACTTACCAACAGCAAATGGTAAGATACTACAATCGACGGGTTAGAGCCAAAACATTCAAACAAGGTGATTTGGTACTCATAAAGGTGGAAGCCATTAGTTAACCCCAACTAGGAAGCAAGTTGATACCTAATTGAGAAGGCCCTTACAAGATACGCTCAGAAATCCGCCCAGACATATATCACCTCAATCACTTAGATGGCTTGCCGGCACCCAAAATATAAAATGTTGAGAACTTGCATATCTATTATCAGTAAGGGTGATTTGAACAAGCACATCCCATTCCACATAGTTGATCGATTAGGTGAAAACCTTGTAGACCTCTAATCTGCTTCGCTTACTTATCGACTTACCCTTATACTTCCCAAGACGTGCTACTAGATGGGGATATATCTCTCTAAAGGGGGTCAGTCACCTAGTCCTCCCGAATGGAGTCTACCGATAGGTATATACCTCCTTGAACGGTCTAGAGTCGCCTAGTCCTCCCGAATAAAGTCTACCGATAGGATATAGCTCCCTGAACAAGCCAGTGCCATCCAATCCTTCTTAACGGAGTCCTATCATTGAGATCTATCTTCCTAAACGAGCTAGTATTGCCTAGTCCTTCCAAACGGAGCCCTATCGTAAGGATCTATCTCCTTGAATAGGCCAATGATACCCAATCCTGCGGAATGGAGTCTTATCATTGGGATCTATATCCTCAATCAGGTAAGTGCTACCCCTGTCTAACAAATGAATGTGTTAAAGGATGAATCCCCTGAACAAAATGTACATGGCCTCCTCACTTGAGCAAACTCACCCTTTTAGTCAAAGATTGAACAAAGGTTGAAAGAATGGCATCGCGCCAACAAGAAAGCGAGTCGGTCACCCCTTTATTAGTCAGATTCTATCGTTCAAGTCAATTATTTGATGGCACCCATTGTCCTCATCAGCAAATTACTAACGGCCAGATGATTACTTAAAAGAAATATCAACAAGGATGTAACAACAACTTTTCTTTCATTTGAATACATATCAAGGAACACAGTCAGTTACATTTTACAAGTCCCAAAGTCAGACTGATTACATCGACAGAAACACATAGAGAATCCAGAGTAGAAGGCTAATCAAATGTCAGCCAAAGAATTGGAGAAATTCCATGACCCGACAATGTTATATACTTGGCACCAAAAGATAGCCAAAGGATCCACAACCTACCAAACCGCCTTTGAGCAGTAAAATTGAGGAGGGTAAAAATTGCAAATCCTTCCCAGCAAAAGTTGGTAAAGAGTTTGAGAAGATAGGAGTTGACCAAAAAGAGACTAGGAGGATGCATGAGGTTTCAAACCCTCTACCATGCCCAAGCTCCTCTCTTTCCCAACTCTTCTTGTCGTCTGACCCGACGGAGCACCAAGAAATGTCTCAAACAACCTCTGCTACACGAATTGGCTGGTCGATAGCTCCAACCTTGGAAAAGCACCCTATGTGGGCAAATATCTCTCCCTTCTCGAGCTTGAGAACTTTGATGAGAGCTCTGACAGAATCCACCATGGCATTCAACACTAAACGACATGATGGGATCTCGCGTCAGCGGTACCATCTTTAATGGAATCTCGTATTGATAAAAATTTTCTAAATTATGAAGTTTTTTGGTTCAAAACCCATAATCGAGTTATGTCTCAGGAATGCAAACTCACAATAATAGAAACTCATAGAATCACTCATGGCAGCATGCGAAATCTTTCAGAGATGATGTTGAGTCATCCAACCTCTATTTATAGCTGCGGAGACGAGATCTTCATGATTTTGAGCATACAGAACAATCTAATAAGAAACGTACGCAATGAATGAGGAGTCTCAACCTTTTCAACTCCCTACGAATTATTTACTTTAGGATCATTTATTCAAAAGTTATACGCAATAACACTCTCATGGTTTTTCAAGTATCGACCTTTAATTTACTTCTTACATCTCTCTTATGAAGTGACATAAGGAGTATGGACAAATGATGGTATAATGACCCAAGTGATGTGGGGTCCAAAGGTAGCCAGACCCATGAGCTATAGCAAACCCTCTCGATGTTTGATGATCACCCCTCTATCGATAAACCAATTGCTTGGTATCTCAACCGGTCGGTCTCTAGGTCTCTTCGATACTCGGTATCAATTGTTCAATTCGTTAAGAAGATATTCACTTTCCTAAAAAGACGAGAAGAATCATATGTAAATAGAAATGAGATCTACAATTGTGGTCGATAAGGAAAAAAAATCTCAGTGACGACTTGAACTTCCTACACGGGTGAGATTTTATAATTTTGAGAATTTTACGATCGGATTCCCCAAAATCTTGGGATACTTTCATAAAAAAACTAGGGTTTTGCTACCTGTATAGACACGACTCTCACAAGAGCAAAATATATAAATTTCTATATGTCTACCATCCAGATAAATCCTCTTGATCTACACAGAGTACACAAATATACAGAGCCCCCTCATTCTCTTTGGCTATCAGTCTGTTTCCATTCTTTTGAAAATCACTCTCTAATTTGAGTATCGGAACCTCCCTAGCCAGAGTACCTTTTCGGTGGTCTTTTTGCAGGTCTCATAGATCGAGATAACCAAATGATCAAGCAATCCTGTTCGAGTTAACAGAACCATCATCTATAGAGTCAGACCCATCTCCAACAAAAACAATTGTGATAACATTACAGGGATGGCTTAAATTGAGAGATAGGAAAATTTAAATTAATTGATTTATATATTTTTTTGGTTGATGGATTCTGCTACTAAGATGCAAGCCAATGGTCAAATTACAATAGGATTAGTAATTATTGAGAAAATTCTTAACACTTTGCTTATGAATTATGAGCACAAAACTGGCTAATATTTTAGATAAAAAAGATTTGAAAGGAAATTTCAGCTCCAGCAATTTGTCTAAATAGGAAACCTAATGATAAAAATGAAAAATTATTGCATCCCAATTTATTCAACTCCAAGCCTCTTTTCTCTACTCTACATCGATTGATTGATTGATTTATTGATAAAAATAGAATAGAATTTGAACATCCTTCTAATTCATTTTTCTCACATATTAGTGTAATTTTTTAATTATAAAAAATTTAGATGAAAATATTAGATATAAAAAGTTAATTTAAAATAAATAAGAAAATTATTGATCAATAAAATAAAATGGATAGATAATGAGACACCGAAAGAGGAGATTTGTGACCGTGGGAACATGTGCGTGCCGAAGGAGAGGAATGGTATAGGGATTGGTCTATGACATGATCTCATTGAATCGAATAAATATAACAATGAAGGGACGTAGGATGTGATTGCCCCAAAAAGGGTGACAAATTTGAAGAGAAAGGTCCGGCCATTTTAGCCCATGACTAGATCCAGAAAAAATTTAAAATTTGGATTACTTTTCAATAAGAGGATTGCATTTTCCTTACCCTTTCTATTTCCTACCTAAGAAAATAAAAACTGATTTTTACATTGGTCAACTTTGTGTTGCTCATTTGCTATCTATTCCCATGAGAAGTAATATAATGGTGTGAAACTCTACTATATGTAGAGTTTACATAGAAACCATTGTTAAAATATGAAAATAAATGAAATCAAATACTTTTAAAATCAAATTAATTATTAATATATTCTAATATATAATATTTTTTAATAATTAATTTTATTTTAATGCATAATAATTTTTAAATTAATTATTAATTTACTTCAATAAATGCAGAGGCGCTTTTAACTTTTACTCCACGCGGGAAGTTGCCGTGGGCAAAGGTAATGTGTGGTGGGTCAGTTATGTATCCATTTGTAATAACTATTAATCATAATAGTTAATAATTAATCATAATTAATAAAAATAATTAATAATTAATTATAGAATTATTTGTTAATTAAGTAAAGTGGTCAAATACTTAATAAAATTAGTTAGTGACATTAGTATAATAGTACTTTAATATATGTAATGAGAAAATAATGAATTTATAATGAATTTTCTCTTTCTTTCTTATATTATCTCTCTTTCTCTCTCTTGCCCTTTCCGTCTCTATCTCTCTTTCTCTTTCTCTTTCTCTTTCTCTCGTATCTTTTTTTACCCTACTAGGGTGTTGTGACACCATCAACCGTGTGGACCGGGATTCTTAAAGAGTGCTTGAGTCCACATAGAAAGTTGTGGCGGCGATGGTGGATTAATAAATGCTCATGTCCCGGCTATTGCCTGACTTACTCTATCAAGTCCTCGATCGTTTTCATTCTAGTAACTCCAAATATCCAAATTGCAGGCATACTTCCACTTACGCTTTCTAGTAGCTAACGGGGACTAGATAACTTTCCTAGAGCAAAGATAATTCCTCTCTCAATTTAAATGTGGAAATCTAGATATTTTTGAATGAAAATACAAATTAAATATCTATTTTCTTTAGTTATTTATATAGCATTTTTAATACCTTAGAGTTCCCTAAAGAATTTTTCGTATCATGACTTGAGAAATCAATCCTTGGCTCCATAAGGATCTATATTTAACATCATAAACAGCAGGGAATGAAGTGAAGGCAGAGCCAAACATTAAAATATATTTAAATTCTATTTACACCAATATTTTCACCCAAATATATTTATGTTCTATTTTCTTGGCAAAACATATTTTCTTTTCCTTTGTTTTTTTTCCCCTCTAGATATATATCTAGAGAGGAAGTAGACAAGAGGTGTACTGGGTGTTGTGCTGAATTTAAAATTTAATAAATGGTAGAGTATCATGACCCACAATTCGAAAAACATGGTGGAAGAATGGAAACCAAGAAAAAACACTAAGATTGAGGCAGCTTGTACAGCCTGTAGTTTGATAACAATTTTTAATGCTTTAATCAAACTTGGGGATAAAAATTTATTATAAACAAGCTCTGATATGAAAGTTTGAAATCTGATCGATAGCAACAATGGTAGAGGTATCATGGTAATGCGAATTTCGGCTAGAAAATATGCAATTGAAGATAAAATGAGATTTCTATTGATGTATATTAGATAGTGCATGTGAGTTAATTCAACACAGGACATGAGTAAATGCCTTTAGCTTGGGGAATCCAAGCACAAGTTTGCAAGTACTGAAATTCCAAATGTTGTTATGAAATCTTATCGTTGCCATATCCGTGTATTTTTTGTTGTATCTACGTAATATTTGGAATCCAAATCTGAAATCCTAAAGCATGGGTATCTGAAATCCATATGTACATGCAAGCAATGAAAAAATGTAAAACAAAATAAAATAAAAAAGTGAAAAGTAAAAAGGAAAAGGGATAAAATTAATACAACCTGAGATATGAAATTATGTGAGATAATTCCAAGAATTGCAAACATAAAGGAAAAAAGGAAAGATAAAAGAAGTTGAAGAACTCTAGTCTAATGTTTGTGTGGAGCCAGCGGTACTTGTTCAAATATTCCATATTCAGAACAATAATTGTCGAAATCACAGTAATTAATTTTGAACTCTGTTCTGTAGGTGCTGTTTATCCACAAATGCAGTGGCACGATGGTTCTGTGGTCCCCATCTCTCTCGGCCATTTTATCTTGACCGTTACCATGATGTGTGCCCAGCACCTAAACCAAGGGTATCCAGAACCGCCAATTGATTAGAATTTAAAAATTTTATCATAGTTAAATTCACCTTAAAAACTCAATTGAAATTTAGGCCCACGGTTCAGGGATGTTAGTGTTATTCATCTTAATATTACATTTAAAATTGAAAATTATATTAATATTATGGTTTTAAAAATCAAAAGTTATTTTGCGATACATTTTTTAATTTTTAGATTATCTGTTGATGTTTTATGAATTGTCGGTCAATCACGAAAGTTATTTTCTCCTTAAAAAAACAAACAATCAAAAGCCTTGCAACAGTTATATCAAACACCCTCTTAATCATTATTTTCTCGCACCAGCTGACAAGCCAAAATCCGACCTGAACCGAAACTTCTCCTCAGAGCCGATTCTGAATTGATACCTGACTGCTCAAATTTTAGTGTCAACAATATCAAAATTCTGCTAATATCAAGGTCAGGTAAATTTCTTGGCAAGGGAGAGTTCCCACCTAGTCACCATTAACACAGGTGAATACATCTATATATGTGAGTATATAAAATTCAGAACATGCATTTTAAATTGTGATTCGAAATGAACATATTATGGCTGGTTGGGCTTGCTCTGCTGTTCTATTATTTAATACATGTGCAAGGGCAAAGAAAAATATGCTAAAAAACAGGGCAAAGCAACCGATACAATACCTTTGCTTTTCCCTAGGAAAAACAATGACATAAAGCAACCACGATAGACCAGTCTAGAAAAAACTAGAGCCAACCTAAAGAACACCCGCATCCATACTAAACTTCTCAAAGGGAAGTAGTGATCCAACCACATGGACTCCTCCAAAAGGGAGAACCTAATTAGGCAAGTAGGCGACAAATTGTAAGCAACTAAAAATGGTTACTTGAATTTGAAAAAAGTAAAGAGAAATTAATCATGTTTTTTTACCTCATTGTGGATGTGTGAACCTTGCATCTCGAAGAAGCATATCCCGGACAAAATGCAACTCTTTCAGAACATTGCTGATGGTCATTCTTTCTTGAGGGGACTCCATAGAGCAACCAATTCCAATCTTGATTAAGGAGACCACACACTCCGTTTTGCAGCTATTGCTAGTGCTATGTACAAGGGTAGGATCCACAACATCTATGATCCGGTCTGGCAATGCCATCATAGCGAATTTGTGAAGATTAAGTCCATCAGAAAACATGGTGTCAATGGGTCGTTTGGCTGTGATCATCTCCAACAGTAAGATTCCATAGCTGTAAATGTCCCCTGTTGTTGTGATCTCACCTCCTAGACCGTACTCTGTTTGATCATTTCACATATTACTAGAAATATATTACATCTAAAGAAAGAAAAAAGTACTTCTCCAAACCAAATTAAGTGTTAAAAGAGCAATGATTTTTGTGTACTTGAACATGTTGCGGTGAATGAGAGTAATTATATAGTGCTATTGTTGGATAAATGCAATGATAACGTTTGTAAATCTGGGACAGCTTGTAGATTACTCTTTAATTTCTCAGAATGATTCAAAAGAAAGCAAACTTTAGAATGCCAAAATTAGGGATCGAGAAGTACACTAACCTGGAGGAGCATAACCAATTGTCCCCCTTAATCCAATTGAGCTACTTTGGCCATCATTTCCTCTTGGGAGTAGAAACCTAGCCAATCCAAAATCGGCAATGCGTGCAGTCATGTCATCATCCAAAAGAATGTTGCTTGGCTTTAGATCACAATGGACAATTGGACTCTCACTTTGGTGATGAAGATAACTGAGCGCACAAGCTATATCAATTGCAACATTAACTCTTTGCAGAATGTTTAGATCGATATGACTGCTATCTGTTTGTGGAGAAGGATGCAGCCAATTCTCTAAACTTCCATTGATCACAAACTCATAAACCAAAGCCTTGAAATCATTCCCTTGCAAATCAATGCTCGAGCAAGCAGTTATGATCTTTACAAGATTTCGATGCCTAATGCTTCTCATGGCTTCACACTCAGCTAGGAAACTCTTGAAAGCTCCGTGGCATTGAAGGTTGAAGACTTTGATTGCAACAGGAGTACTAGATTCCTCGAGTGTTCCTCTGTATACAGTGCCAAAACTTCCCCTGCCAACCATATTTTCCAAGGAGAAGCCATTTGTTGCCTTCAGGAGACTTCTATATGACACTTGCAAAGGACTCTCGCCTAAAGGTGCCATGGAAGATAGTTGCTTTTTTAGCTTCGCTCGTCTTCTATATTGACAAAGCAGGAAAGATGACACGACAAATGCAATGAGTATTACACCTCCAATCAATATTGGCACCGTGTGACCATGCAATACCTTTCTTTTCTTTGAGCCATTGGTAGTATTACATTTAGGCAGATGTAGTTCGCTTATTCCACCGCAGAGCCTATAATTTCCGACCAAAGATACTGCACTTGTGTTTAGGAAAACACCCTTCATTGGAACCTCACCTTCAAAGTTATTGAAAGATAAATTTAGGCTGTTTAGGAGAAATGATTCCAGAAATTTTGGAATGTGACCAGATAGATTGTTATGAGAAAGGTCAACGTTCTCTATGGCTCTCAAAGAACTTAATGACTCTGGAATAGATCCATTGAATAAGTTCTCTAATAAGTATAAATCTACAAGGCTGGTGCATCTACTCAAGGTGCTCGGAAGCTTGCCTGAAAAATGATTCTCTGATAAATCCAACACATTCAAGTGAACCAAATTACCAATCTCCAAGGGTAGGGTGCCAACAAGTTGGTTTCCAGACAAATCTAAAAACATTGATAGTGCCGGAATACCAAATATTTGTTTAGGTATGGACCCACTAAGATTATTCAAGGAAAGACCCAATAGCTTCAAATCTCTACATTTGCCCAACTCTGGTGGTATGTTTCCTTGTAATTTGTTGTTGGATAAAGAGAGTTCGCTAAGTAATGACAAGTTTCCAATAGAAGCTGGAATCTTCCCGGAAAGTTTGTTGGACCCGAGAAACAAACGTTGTACACTTTGAAGCTTACCAATTTCTTTGGGTATTGGCCCAAACATATGATTAACATGCAAAGTCAACACACTAAGGTTAACAAGGTTACCTGTCTCTGAAGGGATAAATCCGGATATTTCATTTCCAGAAAGGTCTAAAACAGCCAATGTGGAGGAGAGATTGCCGATTTCTTTTGGCAATACCCCAGTGAGTCGGCTGGTTTGTACCTGTAATATTTCCAACTTAGTACAATTTGAAAGAGATCTGATGAAGTTCAGGCCACCGGGCTCTCCTCCTAAGCCAGTATTGGCAATGGCAACTCTACTCAAATTTTGTAGGCTTCCAAAATCAACCAGAATTTCTCCAGTAAAATTGCAATCTCCCAATTCAAGACTCTCAAGATGAGATGCATTGGATAATGAGATTGGAAGAGAACCACTGAAGTGGTTATCGAAGATTACAAACCATTCAAGATTAGGAAGTGTGAGGCCAATGTTGGAGGGAAGTGTGCCGTGAAAATGATTTTGGTCAATGGTGAAGACAGTAATAGAAGATAAGTTATATATGGATGTAGGGATCATACCATGAAGCTCATTGGAATTGAGATCAAGAAATTTTAAATTTCGTAGACAACCAAAAGCCTCTGGAATTGTCCCTCCCAACTTGTTTCCTCCCAGAGTTAAGTATTTGAGTGATGTGAGGTTTCCAAGAAAGGGACTTATTCCTCCGGTTAAATTGTTTTCTCTGAAGCTGAGGTAAGTGAGTTTTCGCAACTGGCCAAGCTCGTTTGGAATTTCTCCTATTAACTTGTTATAGGACATATTTAGCTTTTTTAGGTTGGTGCAACGAGATAGAGTACCAGGGATATTCCCTTCAAAGGAATTGTAACTAAGAACCAAATGGTTCAGCCGGTGCAAATGACCAACTTCAGGAGGGATTTGGCCGTGGAAATTATTGTTGCTTAGGGAGAGTATCTTAAGGAAGCTCAAGTTCCCCACATGAGGAGGCAACAAACCACCCAAACCACTCGAAGTCAAACTCAAAACAGTTACCCTTTCATGACGGCGAGAGCATGTCACACCCTCCCACTTGCAGAAGTGCATAGAATTATTCCAAGAGCTCAACACCCCTAGAGGATCATAAACAATTTGTTTAAAGGCCAGCAATGCATCGTGATCACTGTTGTTTGTGTGCTGCATGGCCACAGCTAATGGCTTTGTCCAAGTTTTGTGGAGAATTATTGAGGTGTTGAGGAAGCATAACAGGAGTAAAATTGTTTGCATTTTATTAGCTACGTAGAGCACATTAAAACAGCTCATCTCTGAATGTATCAAGAAAGCTGAGTGGATCTACCTTCACGATATTCATAGGTGATGATTTTAAATACCCCTCATTATGGAGATAAGGATAGACTTCTCAAGTCAAGAAGGAAACAGCTAGACTTTGTTTTGCCCATTATAAGGGTTTTGTGAATGAAAATGATATAGATATTTTATCGAAACAGCTAAGAAACTCAACCAAGTTTTCTAACTCAATTTGAGGTATTGATTTTCAGCCTTCTAGAACTTTGTCAAGACGACTGATGTTTGGCCGATTTTTGAATATCATAGTTATATTAACTTTTAATCCGATCTGTCTAATCTAAATCTGTTTAGTTATCTATTTTTCGTATTTATTTAAATCTCTAATTTAACACAAAATTCAAAGTCTCTCCTAATAAATGCAAAGACACTTTTTACTTTTACTCCATGCGGGAAGTTGCTGTGGGCAAAGCTCATGTGGTTGGCCGGTTATGTATCCATCAACCGTGTGGACGGGGATTCCAAATTAAAGAGAGCTTGAGTCCACCCAGAAAGTTGCGGTGATGGTGGATTAATAAATGCTCATGTCCCGGCTATTGACCGACTCACTCTATCAAGTTCTCTATCGATTTCATTCTATGCTATAAAATTAGAACATTAAGATGATAGTAACATTTATAGGTGGTGACATACAGCGACCGTTTTTTATGATATATAACAACATTTGTGACGAAACTGTTAGAAAATATATATATTTTACGACGGTATAATATTATTCTATAGAAAAATTTTAGCAATCGTTAGTAAAGGTTAGATAACCGTTTGTAAAAGACGATATTGAATTTTCACTGTTATTGTTTGTGGTGAGTAAATATGACACTTTTAGGGACGGTTTGAAAACAGTCAGTATATGACCGTTTTTATTGTCTATCTAACCATACCGTCTGTACAAATTCTACATTTATGCTAACTCATATATTATACAGTCTTTAAAAACCATATTCAATTCAGACACTTATTTTTTGTGGTCAGTAAATAAGGTATAGTTTTAGAAACGGTTTCAAAACAATCTCGATATGAGTACTTCTACTCACTAGTTAAGCATATCATCTTCATAAGTTTCTCACAAATCTGATAATTATTATCTATAGTTACACTACAAAATTAAAGCGCTATGCTGACGGTAATTTTTAATGACGGTGACTTTTAGTGACGGTTTTTATGGTTTATAAAGACTCCATATGACAAAATCGTCGGAAAATATAGGTTTTTCTCAACCGACTAAAATGTCTGTCAAGAAAAATTTATCAACCGTAGGTAAAGCTACCACAACCGTTTGTAAAGCAATATTCAATCACGATGGCTAAAAATTATGGTCAATAAATGTAATAATCTTTTTTACACGATTTCAAAACAATCTCAATATAAATCTTTTTTATTATCTATTTAACAATATCGTTTTCATAGGTTTTAGATGTATGGTAACAACAAATTCTACCGTCTTTTAAAACTAGATTTGTTTAAATTCTAATCTATATATTGTAATGTCTGTAAAAACCTAATATTGTTATATTTTTGTATCATATATCCTTTATATTTGAAAATAATCTAAATAATAAATTGTGGTAAATTTATGATAGTGGCAGTTTAGTAAATATGTGATAATGATAAGTAGTAGTAGTAGGTACGTAAATGGTAAGTAGATGGTAAGTGGGTAAATAAGTTTATATAGTGGTAAGTTTGTGATAAGTTTGTGATAAGTTTGTGATATATAGCCGTGGTAAGTAGATGATAAGTGAATAAGTAAATTTATATAGTAGTAAGTTAATGGTAAGTGGATAAGTAAGCTTATATAGTGATAAGTTTGTGATATATAGTCGTGGTAAATAGATAGTAAGTAAATTATAAGTAGATAGTAAGTGAATAAATAAATTTATATTGTGGTAAGTTAGTAGTAAGTTAGTGATAAGTAGATGGTAATTGAGTAACTAAGTTTATATAGTGGTAAATTAGTGATAAGTTAGTGATAAGTTTGTGATATATAGTCGTGGTAAGAAAATATTAAGTAGATGATAAGTGGATAAGTAAATTTATATAGTGATAAATTTGTGATATATAATCGTTTATTTAATCTACTATCATTATATTTATTTCTATTTTTTTATTAATATACATTTATTTAATATTTATTAACATACATTACTTATATACATTAAATAATTTTATAAAATATTTTAATTATTTATACTAATTTAATATTAACTTATATACATTTTTTTAAAATTTTGAAATATATAAAGAATTTTTGAAAAGATTTATGATTTAATAATTTGAAAATTAAAAATCGAAAAACATCATTTATTTATAAATATTATATTTACTTCAATTTATAAAATTTTTCTAAATAGTATAAAATTACATATATTAACTTTTATTTTTATTTTATGAAATTTTAAAAAACTATATAACACTATTTCCCTAAATTTTATATAGTATCGAGATTTTATAAATTATAAAAATATCATTAATTTTTCAAAATTTTCTATATTTTAATTTTTAACAATATATTTTAAATTTCTTATAACAATTAATTTTTAATTTGAAATTTAATTTATTATAATAATATAATTTTAATATAGTGCTCTGAGGCACCCAGTATAGTGGGCGCCCAGCCATGCAAGCACGGCCGCCGCGCATGCCACGCAGGTGCTTGATTTGCCACCACGCACGACATGCGCTTATGCAAGGTATGTCATGGCATGCGCGCGCCATATGCATTCATGGTGATTGTCACGGTACATAGTAAATCATATAATTTCGCTAAATCTAACTTTATTTTTATTTATATTTCTACTATTATATTTTATCATTTTTTATTTTCATTATTTTATTTTATTTTATCATTTTTATTTCCATTATTCTATTTCATTTAATTTTATTGTTTTTGTTTTTTTTTTCTAATTTTTTGTTTTTCTAATAAGTATGAAATTTAAATTATAATATATTAATAATTTTAAAAATATATATATTTAATCACAAATATTTCCCCTTCAAAATATATAAAATTAATAAATTATAATTCATTAATAACATTCAATTTAAATATCATTGGTTTTGAATATGTTAAAATCGGAATAAAAATAATTCAAAGAGAATATAAAACGAAAAAAAAAGCTCCCAGAAAAAGAAAAAAATAGAGGTAAGAGTGAGATAGAAAAAAAAAAAAGAGTGAAATAGGGAGGCAAAAAAAAGGTGAGATTGAGATTGGTAGGAAGAGAGAAAAAAATAAAAAAAAGAAAACAAAGAAATTTACATAAAAAAGTTGTGGATTAATGGTTAACACCCTAAATATTCAGTTTCTGGTCATAGGTTCGAATCCGGATGCTTGCAACACTTTATCCTTTTTCGCATAAATAAAAGGAAGCTGAGCAAGTTGGCACCCGCACGGGCGTTGCTTGTGCTTGGTGCCTGCCCCCGCGGGCGCCCCCACGGGCGCTGCTTGTGCTTGGTGCCTGCCCCCGCGGGCGCTCGCAAGGGCGCTGCTTGCGCGGGGTGCCTGCCCACGCGGGCGCCCGTGCGAGCATGGGCAGGCGCCAGTGCGGGCGCTAGCATGCCCGCCTGCCTGCGCGCAGTGCCCGCCTAGCGGGCTCCAGCGCGAGCAAGGGCAGGCGCCCGCACGGGCGCTGCTTGCGCGGGGTGCCTGCCCACGCGGGCGCCCAGGTGAGCATGGGCAGGCGCCAGTGCGGGCGCTCTCAAGACTGCCTGCTTGCGCGCATTGCTCGCCTACGTGGGAGCCAGCGCGAGCAAGGGCAGGCGCCCGCACTGGCGCTGCTTGCGCGGGGCGCCTGCCCACGCGGGCACCCGCGCTCGCATGGGCAGGCGCCAGTGCGGGCGCTGGCATGAGCGCAGTGCCTGCCTAAGCGAGCACCCGTGCGAGCAGAGGCAGGCGCCTGTAGTAGCCTAGCACGGTGTTGGCAAGCAATATTTTAATTGTTCAAATTACTATTAATTTTATTTAAATTAATAACGATAAAAATTAAGAAAATTATTTACAGTTTAGAGAAGCTAATTATTTAAAATTATTAATATTGACGCTTGAAATATTATTTCACATCTAAAATAATTAATTGAGTTATATAATATAATATTAATAATAATTAAATGATTATTATACAAATATTATATTATGAAAAAGTACATTAACTTGATAATTTGATCTAAATTGGTAAATTTATAATATAATTTATAATAATATAATTATTATATTATTTGTCTCCCAAAATATTTTCAAATTTTTTATAAAATTTTTGCACTTCCGCGCTATAATAATTTCTCTCTATTTTCATAAACAAATTTTGAAAATAAGTTTTCACAGACTTTTTCCTTTTTTGGCCAATTTTTTGAAAATTTCCTATTTTAATATTAAATTTCAAATAAAAATAAAAATAATATGTTTATTTTTTAAAACCTGGATAATATGTTGGATGATTGAATTTGTTCGACTGAACTTGGAGTAGTTGTGATTCTTTCGTATAATATTCATCCGTTATTCTTTCAAATATCTAAGATAAAACTTAAATGTGAGTGAGAGGTTTAAATGAGTTAGGGAAGAAGAGCTTTCAAGAGAAGGATGGAGAAACTTTGATGGTAAATAAAATTTTGTAAAGTATGAGTGAGAGGTTTAAATGAGTTAGGGGAGAAAAACTTTGAAGGGAAGGATGAAGAAATTTTGAGTTTGAGGTTTCGCCAGGATTGAATTTATAATATATCATTTTCACAAACAAATTTTTAAAATCTCGCTTTCGCACTTTTTCTCCCGCCTCTTTTTTCGTTACCGCGTTTTTTAATTTCTCACAATTTTTTTATACTTTTAATTAATACCGCCTTGTGATTTTTATTACTTACTTATGAAGTATTTACTAACTACTTACTAACTAGTTACTACATTTCACAATTTTTTGACCTTCTCTCTTTTTTTCTTAGTCACTATATTATTATACTCATTGCCTCCATTTCTCTATGGTTCTCATGCAATGTAATTTTTAAAATTTATTAACTTTTTCATATCTATACTCTTACAACTCCTTATAAGTAGTAGAGTATTCATGATTTGTCTTACCAGATTAATCTAATTAAACAAATGATTAAATTTAGTTTTTATTTAAATTTTCATATCAAAATACCAATTATACTGTTTCCATTTGTTAATATCATTGTACTCATTTATTACATAATGAATAAACCACATAATAAAGTCTTTACTATGATTTATTATAAAGTTTCAACCATAATTGATTTGTTTTTCGAACATATTACATTCACTTTATATGAAACATAACATAGGATATTAAAGTTTAATAGAGTTTAATATTAATATATATATATATATATATATATATATATATATATATATATATATATATGACAGTATATACTTACACTCGCAATTGAGTCACTATTGAGTAGTATGTATTGAATAATATCTACAGTATTTGTCATCTCTTTTAAAAATAATATTTTAAAAAATAATATCAAGTTATGTAATAATAAATTTAAGGTTGTACCACTCACCAACAACTAACAATATCGTGTTTATTAGTTGTACTACCCACTAACAATATCCATTTCACCCACTAACAAGTGATATGATAAGATAGAATAAACATACATTTGCTCAATTGCTCAATTACCATTGTTGACATTTAGGCACCAAGACAAAGTTAATGTTGTTAGGGGCAAAGATAAAATTTATGTTACATTAGTAACATTATTCTTGGACAAATACTCAATGCCAGATTTAATCTAATTCAATGATTAAAGTAACCAATTTTAGAAAAACGCAATTGATATTTAGGTAATATCTCTTGGTTCATCCCGTTAATCCTACAAATAGTTTAACAAAATTTGACAATAAAGTAATCCAAAATTTTCGCCTCAATTTTGTCAAAGGCAGAACATCATATAATTTTATTTTTCAAGTGGTTTGATTAATTTTGTTAAAGTTATCATATCATCTTCCAACCGTAATGAGATAATGAATTTTAATGAATTTTATTTGAATTTGATGGTAAGGTGGATTGATTTTCCTAACACAAAGTCAGTTTAATTTAATAATTATTTTAAATTGTTTTTGTTTAAATAAAAACAAACAAAGAGAGTAAAAAAGAAAAAAAAAAAGAGAAATAGACATATAGCAAGTAATATGATAATTTGGCACCAAAACTAAATTTTTCACGGTTGAAATAAAAAACAAATAAAAAATTTTGGCGGTTGATTAATACCAAAATGTAAAATGTTTTTGGGACTTTAACAAAATTTAATGTCTAATTTTTGTGAGAATTGCTTGATTGATTAAATATTATTATAATTTTTAAATAATAATATTAATAATTTAAAATAATAATATATAAATTACTAATTTAATAATATAATAATTTACGAGGAATTTCCATGCGTGCATGCCCCATGCTAGGGCGCCCGCGTTGGCATAGCCGGGCGCCCGCGCAGGCACTTGCATGCGTTGTTGCCCTATGCGGGGGCATATGCCACTTATGCCATGCGGGCGCCCACGCACACATTTGCATGGGCCACCATGCATGCCGCGTAGGCACCCGTGTAGGCATGCGTCATGGGGCGAGCACCGAACTTTCAATCAATAATGCTATAATTAATATATAAAAAATTTTAAATATGAATTATATAGAATAATGGTATAATTAATATTATTAATTTAAATAATATAATAATATAAAATTAAATGTTTTTAATTTAATTTAGTAATAATATTATAACATAATATAGTAATAATGTTATAATGTTGTAGTAATAGTTAGTAACAGAAACAAAAATACAAATGAAAATACAAAATCTTTAATGATATAATAAAAAAAAAGAGCGGTAGATTAAGATGAAATTAAACTCTAAGGTGGTAAAAACTTGATTATCTAAAGGTGGTAAAAAGGTTAAAAAAAAAGCGGGAAAAATTGACGGGCTTTTGAAAATTTTGAAAATTTATTTGGGCGGTAAAATAAACCAAATACTCTATAAATCACCTCTGAACCCTCTTTCCCTTCCTCCCCTCAAAATCTCTCCTCTCCGCTCAAAGCTCTTGCTTGTGAATCAACCAAAATTTTCGTGAAACAGGTAATTTATTTTTTTTAAATAAAATTTGGATTATATTATATTTTGAAATATTTTAAATTTTCACAGATTGTACTTATTTTGGATGAATTAAACGAAAGATGAGTATTTTTGAAGAATCACAACCATCCCAGAGCAACTTGACTTTGAAGAAACCCAATCATCTGGTTTAATTCAAATTTAAGTACGAATGTTATTTCTTTGTTTTCACACAATATTACTAATTTTAATTTCATTTTTACTTTTAATAATAATCCAAATTATTTGTATTCTTAGCTCCCAACCAACAATCATTATCTCTACGTGGCTGCATCCAAAAGATAATATTTTTATTTATAACAATTTTTATTTTTATGAATGGATTGACATACTCCATCCAGAAAAGATAATATTTTTTTATAACCCTTTTTATGAATTGATTGACATGAAGGTTGATGCTGTGACTCAAGCATTTTTGGGGCAGAAGATATGCTGAAGAGAAGAGAATAGAAGAGAAGATATATAGTTATTTGATATGTAATATTTTTTTCTTATTCTATTAATGTATCAATCATTTTCAATAAAATAATACAAAATGTTATATTATTTTAGTAATTTCTTTATTTTATAGTTTATAACATTTCCTAAAATGTCAGCATATGTGGTAATCGTACAATATGTGATAACTGATGAAATAGTAACATTTGCTAACGGATAAATGACTGTAGTAACCGATATAACATATGAACATATGTACTAATCGACCATAAATGACTAACCGACGATAAAAGATAACAATTGTGGTAACTGAGTAGTAATCGAGTGGTAACCGACGATAAAAGTCATAACATTTCATAATATATAAATAACCGTTTCTAAATGGCAGTTACATTTCTTAATAGTTATGTAGTAACCGACGATAAAAGATAATACTTGTGTTAACCGAGTGATAATAACCGAGTCATAACCGAGTGTAATCAAAATCAAGTAGTAACTGAGTAGTAATTGAGTAGTAACCAAGTAGTAACCGAATGGTAACTGATAACAAAATATAGTAATTTTTACCCATATTTAGCGTAATTTTACTAACAGTTTCTGACCGTCACTATAAATATATGACATGTTCCAACGGTAATTAAGATTGTCGGTATAAACCTATCCCGACGGGTGTATAGCCAACTAAAATCCTATCCGTTGGAGAAGGATCTGCCAACGGTTTTAGTTGATTTACCGGACGGTTTTCGTCCGTCTGAATAAGTCATTTATTTTGTAGTGTCAGTAAATATGATAAGGTTTTAGAGACGGTTTGAAAAATATCTCTAAATAACTCTTATTTACTATCTAGTTAACTATATCATGGATATAAGTTGTATATTTATGCTAATTTATTCATTGTATAGTCTTTAAAATTTATGCTCAATTCTAACGATTATCTTTTGTGGTTAGTAAATATGGCAAAGTGTTAGGGACAGTTTGAAAACAGTTTTGATTTGACTTTTTTTACAGTCTAGTTAAGCATACCAGTTTCGTAAGTTCTATTCAATTCTGACAATTATTATTTGTGATCAGTAGATAAGGTAGAGTTTTAGGAACTGTTATTTAACTGTCTCTATATGTCTATTATTTACTATCTACTTAATCATACCGTCTGCATACGTTCTTCATCTATCGTAACCCATATTTTATCCAGTCGCTAAAAGTTATGTTCAATTGAAACACTCATATTTTGTTGTTAGTAAATATTGCAGAGTTTTAGAAAAGATTTGAAAATAGTGTCGATACGATTACTTTTACTCACTACTTAATCATATCGTCTTCATAAGTTTCACTCAAATCTGACGATTATTATTTCTGGTTAGTAAAAATGGCAGAGTTTTAGAGACGGTTTGAAAAATGTCTGTAAATAACTCTTTTTTACTGTCTAGTTAACCATATCATGGATATAAGTTGTATATCTATGCTAACTTATATATTGTACAGTTTTTAATACATATGTTCAATTTTGACGCTTATCATTTATAGTTAGTAAATATGGCAGAGTTTTAGGGACGATTTGAAAATAGTCTCGATATGACTCTTTTTATAGTCTACGTAAGCATACCAGTTTTGTAAGTTATATTCAATTCTGACAGTTGTCATTTATGGTTGGAAGATATAGTAGAATTTTAGGGACCGTTATTTAACTGTCTTTATATGTCTATTCTTTACTATCTACTTAACCATACCGTCTGCATAAGTTTTTCATATTTCCTAACTCATATATTATGCAGTCGTTAAAAGTTATATTCAATTGAAACGCTAATCTTTTATGGTTAGTAAATATCTCAGAGTGTCTCGATAAGACTATTTTTGATTGCTACTTAAGCATATTGTCTTTATAAGTTGTACTCAATTCTGACTGTCATTATTTGTGATAAGTAAATATGACAGAGTTCTAGAGAAGGGTTGAAAAATGTCTTTATATGACCCATATTTTACAATCTAGTTAACCATACCGTCGAGATAAATTCTATATCTATGCTAACTTATATATTGTGCAGTATTTAATACCTATGTTCAATTTTGATGCATATCATTTGTGGTTAATAAAAATGACAGAGTTTTAAGGACAGTTTGAAAAATAGTCTCGATATTTTTCTTTTATCTGTCTACTTAAGCATACAAATTTTATAAGTTCTATTCAATTGTAAGAGTTATTATATGGAGTTTGAGAGACTGTTTGAAAACGGTCACTATATGACTATTTTTATTGTCAACCTAACAAAATTGTCTGTATAAATTTTACATCGATACGAATTCAAATATTATACAATCTTTAAAAGTTATGCTCAATTTAAATGTTTATCTTTTGTAATCAGTAAATATGCAGAGTTTTAGAGACGGTTTGAGAACATTTTCATTATAACTATTTTAACTCACTACTTAAGCATATCATTTTCATAATTTCTACTCAATTCTGATAGTTATTATTATTTTTATAAGTACAAGAGTTTCGAAGTCTAATTTATCGTTCTGTAGTGTGATCACTGGTATTTTAAAAAGTGTTGGAATAAGTTTAATAAGAGAAAACAGAGTGGAACTAAGTTCGAGGGATAGAAGTATAAATCTGCGAATGCTACAAAAAGCACAATGGATTTTGCAAGATGATGTGTGGGTTCATCTGAAGAACAGATTTCTTAGGGAGGATAGGGAAGAAGAAGCAAGGAATGAAGAAGAATTGAATGAAGGAGGAATTAGTAACGAAGCTGAAGAAGAAGAAGAAGAAGATCAAAGGAATGAAGGAGGAGATGAGAATGAAAATGTAGGAAACAAAGGAATGCCAATGATGAGGCAAGATGGAATAATTTGTTTCAATATATTTATGGTCTGAAAACAGACATTGGCATGCTTAATAAGCAAGTTGGAGGACTTGGGACGGAAATGCGAGAGCATAGGATAGAAATAGGAGAAACGATGATAGAAATGGGTCGACTGAGTAGTGAAGTGGATGAAATTGAGAGACGACTGTTTGGAATGCAACAATATACATGTGAATTTGCAGATCAGAATACAGAGCAGTATCGCAAAATGATATGTCAAATGTTGAACATCAGAGCAGACCTTGGGGCAAATTCCAAATCTATTGAATGCATCAGAGACCATTTGCAGATAGGTAACCCGGCCTGACCTTCATGCTCTGCTGCTCAGCCTTCTTTATCTTCCAGTCCTGCCACTCAACCTTCTTCCTCTGCCACTCCTACACCACCACGTCGCTTTGGCTTTGCCCACCCATTTGTTTTACACCCACCTTCTACATTTCGTTCTTCTGCCTGATACTCACCCTCGTGCTCCTGACACTCAGCTTAGCCATGAAAATCCTGCCCCTAGGGATCCATTTCCGACATTTGATTCTCCTCACACACCTACAACAACTACCTGGGGTAACACTCCTAGCCCTATTACTACTCCCAATTCTTTTACCATGGAGCAAGTTGTTAATGCTGTAATAGCAAATCCGGAGTCGAAAGATACTTCAAGAAAGAGTGTTAAAAAATTTAAACCAAAAGTTAAAAATAATAATTTGAAGTAATTATGTGTACTTGCTTCCCTTCCCTTGCTTTTTGCATTTGTATTTATAGTTTTGTTCATTTTGTATTTTCATGTGTATTTCAATGTTGATGTGTTGTTCTCTTCTGTTTTTCAATATTAAAAAATTCTAGTAATTATGTCTATTTTGTATTTTTCTATTGTATTTTGATATGTTTCGTAATTTTTTTATTCTCGTTGTATTTTGATTTGTAATGTAATGTTTAGTTGTATTTGTAAGTATCTTAATTTTAATTTTCTAATGTAATGATATGTTGTAGTTGTAAAGTTTATTAAGAATGTAAGGTTGGTTGTGGTTAAATTTTGTTGATCAACCAAGTTGTTAGGTCAGTTAGGACAGTAAGGAGTGTTAATCAAAATGTATAAAAAGGGGTAAGCTCTAAAAGAAAGAGGGAAAAAGGATTGATTCCTTAATTTGTTCCGAATCTTCTCTCTGTCTCTCTATCTCTCTCCCTATCTGTCTCTTTCTTTCATCTTTATCTCTCATCTTCTCCATCTCTGCAACTCCTTTATGCTTTCCTTAAATTTTTCCTTTCAATCTCTAACCTTTCTTCTATGGCCCTTATGAACTCTATCAGAATGCACAAACCAACCATGCTCTGTTTTGACTTCTTACTCTATTTTTCGGTTCCATTTCATGTGTATACTTGCTCTTTTTTTTTTTAATTTCCATTTGGGTTTGAAACCAATGTCTTTATTGTTCCAGTCCTGTGCCACCTGACCAATGGGTCGCAGGGTGAGCACCCGTGTAAGCCGCCTTGCTTCTGTGCACCATGGGCGGAGGCCCCTGCTAGCCGCATAAGCCCAGAATCCCTCGCGGGCGCAATCTCCTCTCATGTGGGCGCAGTCTCCTGCTCATGCTGCCCTCGCCCAAGTATGGGCATAAGCCCGGGAACCCCTTTGTGGGCGTAGCCTCCTGATCATGTTGCCCCCGCCCAGGCATGGGCATAAGCCCGGCAACCCCTACCTGGCGCAGCCTCATGCTCATGCTGCCCCCGCCCAGTCATGGGCATAAACCCTGCAATAATAATCAGCTTTTGTGGTAAGTATGATAAGTAGTGGTAAGTAATTATAAGCAGTGGTAAGTAGTGGTAAGTAATTTCAATTTTTATCTGAATACTTCTCATCAATACAATCTGAGTTCCATACATCTCAAAGGTTTATTTACGATTTTTTTGGCTTTGCTTTGATTAGTTTGCTTTGCGGTGCTGATGGTCGTGAGATCTTCTCCATAATGTCGCTTCAAACGCTATTATGCTCAGACATTAAAAGTTTCAAAAAATATTCCTTTCTCAAAAAATTTAGCTCTTGAAACTATCCAGCCATGAAAATTCATAAATTAATCATATCAGTCCAATTCAAATAAAAATGATGAAATGCAATAAGAAAATATATATACTTCCTAAGTTGGTGTAGTCCAATTCAAGTTCTTCTTATTTACGAAATAAAAATACTATGTATAGATGACAAAATAAGGAGTGAATAAGAGACTGATAGTATGGCAATTAGTGTTCATTAGTGTTCGGTCAGCAAGATTCATATGTGTGCACTCAGGAAGAGTAAATGCATATGCATTTCTAAGGTGTAAAGTGATGTGTGTGCACTCAAGAAGAGCTTGAAATTGGCAAATCTCATCACATAACCATTTTAATACAAAATCAGCCCAGTTATATAGACTCGCTTTATCCACATCAATGGTTGCCTTTAGGTGTCTGGAAGAAGGGAAGACACTTGTGGTAGGACATAAAAAGCATCCGAGAAGGAAAAGCAAGAAGTAGCGTTTAAATTTTGGGAAGGAGGCATCTTCCATGTGCATGTTCTCTTTCAACTCCGTATGTTTTAGTTTCGAAAAATACTTTCTGATGTATGGAGACTCAACCAAAGATGAAGAGCCCAAAACTTCACGTCCAGTTAAAGTGATTCCTAGGATTCGTCCTACTTCCATAGGTGTTAGCTTAAAGTTTTGGTTTGGACGAACACAAAGAAGTTTTTCCATCGGTTCGAATCTCATTATCAATTCTTCACACAATTTTCGGTTGAATGTATCACAGCTAAGCTTTAAGATATTGCCAAACCCCATATGTTTTACCTCTTCTTTCATCTCATGACTAAGCAAAAGAATTACGTCCTTTAATTGCTTTGGAAAGCACCTCGTTTGAATCGGTGCCGGTGCAGGTGATGCTATTGCTCTACTTAGTGTAAGTAATTTCTTTGTTTCTTTCACTTTGTTGTAGTTGTCCCTCTTCCCTTCCTTTAATTCCGTCAATTCTACAATACTTTGACTCTATTCTTGCAATAATTTTTACATTATTGATAGTAATAATAATAAAATTATTAATATATGCAGACGAGGTTAGATTTCATTACCTTACTCGCACGCAGGGCACTCCTCTTCTTCTTGTTCTTAGCCGCTCATTTCTTCTTCTCTTCTGTATCTAGAAACGTAAATAACGTATATTAAATTTCTAGAATTTATAACATAAATCACTAAATCTCAAATCAATTACTAAAAATCCCTAAATAATTTAATAACCAATAACCATAAATAAGCTCAAATAAAGGATAAATATATTAGCGGACGAACCTGCAAAAGCTTCATTGTCAGAATAAACTTCCATTTGTAGTTCTGGTTCAAAATTTTCAAAATATTCAAAAATAATATCTTCAAACCTTTGCTCTTGGCCTTTCTGTTTTCAAAAAAAGTCCTCGATTCTTTTCTCTGCCCTATCTTTATCTTAACTCTTCAGTCTTCAGTCTTTACTCCTCTTACTTTTTTCTTCTCCTCCTCCTTGCTCGTTCTCTCTTTCTCCTCCTCCTCCTCCTCCTCCTCCGTCGTTCTCTCTTTCTCGTCCTCCTCCCTCGTTCTCTCCCTCTCTCTGACTCAGTTCTTGCAACAAGTATTCTTCTGCAAATCTAGCTTCGATGAACCATCAAAGTGAGTAATTTCATGGAGAAATGGTAGGAAATGGCGAAAAAAACTGAAATGGCAACAACATGTTACCGAGAAATGCTGAGCAATGCGGAGACATTACCATTATTTCACCACCATTGGATGAAATGCCTTTCACTGGATCAAATGCCTATCGTTGATGGTGTTCATAGGGTGTTGTGCTCGTAGGTGTTGTGAGTTGTGCGTGCTTTGGAATTCATTATTGAAAAGACGTGTGAGTGGCATGTCTCCTCTTCATGTCTCCTCTTCTGATGACTTTGAATCCCGGCTATTGGATCAAGCAAGATAATCAACAACCAACCCTAACCGTCGATATTTTGCCCACTAACTTACCATCCGTTACCATGACTTACCATCAATTACCCCCATCCATCAATTGCTATTGCATAATTGTATAAAGTCTTAAACAAATATTTTAGTTTCAATTTACTATATTTAATTATTATATCTATGTAATACCATAATCTGTTTAATTTTATATTTTATATTTAAATAAAAGTATATTTATGTAATTACAATTACTATATCATTAATCTACTATATGAAGATAATGATAATGTTAAGGTTAAGTGAGGAAAGTAGAGTTGGATCGGACAACTGCAATGTACACCAAACATTACTCTATTAGTGTAATTTACAATATTTGATATTTAATGATTAAATAATACTACATTATTATTATTAACTATTTTTTAATACTATATTTATTTAATAACAAATTACAAAAAAAATTTATCCAATTATGAACATGACAATTACTAATTATGAAGATGACAATTATCAAGACAACAAAAAAAATCGAGTTTGATTGAATGCTAAATTACAATAGTCTGTTTACAAACCAAAAACTTTTCTAAAGAGTAAAATGTGGCTACAAATACTTTATACTTATTTTATCTTAATTTTCTAATACGTTGATATGGATAAAGCTTCTTGTCGCGAATATTGATGCCAACACCATATTTTCTTCTTTTTCTATTTCTTTTTTTTGGGCCAAAAAATCAAATCAAAAATCACAATTTATTTCATATGCAATTTCATTCATTTATTTGACATATACAAATACTTTTCTAATATTTCTATCTTTCCTTCTACAAAACAGAAAAAATGGAGAGGTCATGGATGTATTCTAAATCAAAAGGTAGTGATAAATATATTGGCGGGGTTAATGCATTTCTTGAATTTGCATCGGCAAATATTCAATCTATGGATGGCAAGATATCATGTAACAAGTGATAAAGTATAGTAACAAATTATAGGTACCAAATCCCCAAATTGCATTGTATCAAATCTTGAAATTTTAAATATACTATTACTTTAGATAATGATATATTATCTATTACATAATTTATTAAGAATATTATATAATACAATATTAATTAGTATTAATTTTCATCGGAAATTTTTTCAAAATTAAAGAAAGAATCTTAATTATCAACCGCAAACCAATCGACAACTCTATATACACACGTTACTAATATTACTACATGTTACTATATATTACAATCTATTACTATTTATTACAATCTGTTACTATATACTACTATATATTACAACGTTACTATGTATTACTATATATTACTATATATTACAATCTATGGTGTATTTTTTAATTACAATTACTATATACTTAGTATTAAATAACTATCACTATTACATAGTAGTATTACGTACTACTATATATTATTATATATTAATATACATCACCATACTAGGTTATATTTGTTGGAGTGTCAATATATTATTATCTATTACTATATATTACTATTATCCATATATTACTATTTTATTACATAATCTTGTTCTAGTATATTAGTACTTTTTTTTAATTACAATTACTATTTTATTATAAATAACTATTATATTATTAATATATATGACTATTATAGATACATTTAATCTAACATTGACATGCCACTTCTATTACCGATTTTATATAATAAATTACATAAATAAGAGCAATATTTAAATAAAACATCTTATTATCAATATTATATGAACCAATAAAATTTCAAAGAAAAAGGGAGGAATTCTTATTATTTATTCATATTATATAATTTTATATAAATTTCAAATTAAACGAATGATAACATTAATATTAATTTCAATCTCGATATTCATTTTTACTTTAAAGATAGTGTATTAATTAATTCATTAATAAAATTATTCAACACCATTCAACTCGATATAAATATATTCTATATATTTCTTTAATTTAATTTACACATAATTTCATTTAATTTGGTTCATAAACATATATTTTGAATAGATGACGATTTTTTAGATATGTGTTATCAGTTTTATTTAATTGTTATTTGCAATTATGCATACTAACCGGTGGTAATAAAGTGGTAGCAATTAAGTCATGATGAAATCTAATTTAAAAAGAATTTAATAATAAATTTTAGATTGAGTGGCTTTTTCACTATTCTAAGTTCTCGACATAAAATTAAAAATTATATAAAATCAATATGCAACAAATCTTACCGATTTAAAAATATGAAAAAAGAAATATATGAAAGAAGAAAAAGGCAGTGGTAAGAATTTTAATTTAAAAAAGGCGGTAAGAAGTGCGGAAAAAAGGCGGGTGAAGAAAAAAAAGAGCAGTACAAAATGGCGCGCTTTGTAATTGGATTCTAATACAAAAATATTATATTAAGTATGAAACATTTCTTTCCTCAAAGCTCCTCAAAACTCTTACTCTGAAAGCATCTGCTCTGTGAACCACCGTAGCTATGGGACGAACTAAACGCCGGATGAATATTGTTACTCAGCATGAAGAATCACAACAATCCCAACGGCAAGTTCAATATGAAGAAACCCAATCTTGCGAAAATGTTACCCGATGTATTATTTTAATTTGAGATTTGACATTATCATGGTATCAACTGACAACTCATGTTTATTTTTTTAGTAGTTGTGAAGAAATGTAGAGATCTAACACGTTGTCAAGATATTTGGGACTTAGAAAAAGGACAACGTATGCTGGTTGAAATGAACGAATTAAATCACAACAACGTATGCTGCCATGAAGAATGAAGCGGCCCAAGTTAATCCCACGGGTAATATTTTCTTTTGTAACCATTCTTTATATTCTTTATAATGTTACTACATGATTGTATTAACTTCATTTTTTATTCATTTTTTTATTAACAAGAGGAAATTTTGACATAAAATTGTTGCTCACTGCTTTGCTTAGTTTTGGAAATATGGTGGGATTGTGACCTCCAAATTGTAATGGTAATATTTTTTGTAATGGAATGAACTTTTTTTGTTTCATTTTGGGTTTCCCCAAGAGATATTTTTTGTTTCATTTTTGTTTTATCCTCTTACTATTAGTACAAGACAGACATGTTATTGTGGAACAAGAATCTTTCTTTCCTCTTGGTCTTATATCTATTACTCAATGTAATGTACTGCTCAATCTTGGTATGTTAATACAATTCTGTTTAAATTTATAATATTTTTATAATTCTTTTATACACACTTAAATCATGTGGTGGTGATGACTAATTTTATATCATTACATTATTTAATTTGATAATAAACAATGTGTATTTATTTTCTTACGCATAGTATTTTCTTACGCCCAACATGCATGCACGGGCCCCTGTGAAGCGTATGCTTGAGCTCTTCTTGCGCCCGTCTGAGCCCTTCTTGCGTCCGTCCATGAAGTAATTCCAGTAACCCATAGTAACACATAGTAAGACACGGTAAGCGACGGTAACCGACGATGAAAGTAGTAACATTTTATAACATATGGTAACTGATGATAGATCAATAATATTTCCCAATTCAATCGTAACCCGACAATTAAAGTAGCAACATCCAATAACATATGGTAAGCGATACTAAAATCAGTAACTTATCCTAACAATAGCCTATCATAAAAGTAGTAACACATAGTATGGTAACACAAAGTAACACATAGTAACTGTATTTTGTCACTCAACGCTAATTACGTTTCGTAGCACTTTTCACCCGTCAATATTTGGCACCATTTTCTAACTCAATAGTAACCGATCATAAAAAACTAATTTTACCAACACTTTTCTGTCGTCAATATTTTAAAATATTTTGTAATTTAATAACAACCGACGTTAAAATCAAAAATTTTACTAACACTGTTCTACCGTCAACAACCATTTTATAACTCAGTGGTAACCGATGATGAAGTAGTAAGATCTCCTAACACATGATAAGTATTATAAAACCATCAATTTGACTGACACTTTTTTACCGTAGACATTATGTATAATTTCATTACTGAATGGTAACCGTCAATATTTAGTACAATTTTGTAACTCATTGGTAAGTGTCAATATTTTCTAACATTTTCTATCTCAATAGTAATCGATGTTAATGCTAGTAATATATGGTAACACATAGTAACCGACCATAAAACCACAAATTTTACTAACATTTTGCACCGTCAACATTTTGTATCATGTGATAACACATGGTGATTGTAACACAGGGTAACATATGGTAACACATAGTAATTGACGGTGAAGTCACTAATTCTACTAATATTTTCTAATGTCAATATGTTGTGACATTTTGTCACTCAACAGTAATCGATGATAAAAATTAGTAACGTCTTGTAACACTTTTCTGCTGTTCATATATTACACAATTTTGTAACTCAATAGTAATCGATCATACAACACTAATTTTACTAACACTTTTCTATCGTCAACATTTTGTAATATTTTGTAACTCAATGGTAACCGATGATGAGTAGTAACATCTCCTAACGCATGATAAATGACTATACAAACCACTAATTTTACTAACACTTTTCTACCATTGACAATTTGTATAATTTTGTAACTCAATAGTAACCGTCAATATTTGGTACAATTTTCTAACTCATTTCTAGCCGTCAACATTTTCTAATATTTTCTATCTCAATAGCAACCGAAAATAAAGATAGTAACATATGGTAACACATGGTAACCATCACAAGTTTTACCATCTGATAATACATGATAACTGACGATATATCATTAGTTTTACCAACTCTATCCTTCCGTCAGTATACATATGTGACATGCTCTAATAGTAGCCCATAGCGTCACGATATATCTATCCCGACTGGTGTATACCCAACTAAATGTGATTCTGTTGGAGAAAGTATTGCTGACGGATTTGATGAGTTATGCAGATGGTTTTTGACCGTCATCTCAATGCTCTAATTTTGTAGTGCTATAAACTCCAAATATCCACTTACGCTTCCTAGTATCAACGGGGACTTGATAACTTTCCTAGAGCAAAGATAAATTCTCTCAATTTAAAGGTGGAAATCTAGATATTTTTGAATGAAAATACAATTTAAATATCTATTATATTTAGTTATTTATATAGTATTTTAATACCTTATAGTGCCGTAAAGATTTTTTCATATCTTAACTTGAGAAATCAATCCTTGGCTCCATAAGGATCTATATTTAACACCATAAACAGCTGGGAATGAAGTGAAGGCACAGCCAAACATTAAAATATATTAAAATTCTATTTACACCTATATTTTCACCCAAAAATATTTATGTTCTATTTTCTTGGCAAAACAGATTTTCTCTTCCTTTGTTTTTCCCCCCTCTAGAAAAATATCCAGAGAGAGGAAGTAGATAAAAAGTGTACCAGGCATTGTGCTGAATTTAAAATTTAATAAATGGTAGAGTATCATGATCCACAATTCGGAAAACACGGTGGAAGAATGGAAACCGAGAGAAAAAACTGAGATTGAGGCAGTTTGTAGTTTGAAAACAATTTTTAATGTTATAATCAAACTTGGGGATAAAAATTTATTATAAACTAGCTCTAATATGAAAGTTTGAAAGCTCATCGACAACAACAATGGCAGAGGTATCACGATAATGTGAATTTCGGCTAGAAAACATGAAATTGAAGATGAAATGAGGTTTCCATTGATGCATATTAGATAGTGCTTGTGAGTTAATTCGACACAAGACTTGAGTAAATGCCGTCAGCTTGGGGAATCCAAGCACACATTTGCAAGTACTAAAATTTCAAATTTTGTTATGAAATATCGTCGCTGCCATATCCGTGATATTCTATATTTTTTGTTGCATCTACATAATATATTGTTGGAAATGGATGCCAGGTTGCTACGTGGGTTTGACCCGACCCAATACCATTTTACATTCAATTTTGAAATGATAAGGAACAAGAGGGGGGAGTAGTTTTTGGTGTAAAAACTAACCCACAACTCCCCTCTTTGATTTGAATTTTTGAAAAAAGGAAGTTATCCTTTTATTAACAAAAAAATCAAAGGAACGTAGGAATGGTTCTATTACTCCTTCATTGAAAACAAGAAAAGCTTCCATTATTGAGGGTTTCAAAGACCAAAATCATATATCACACTAAAGGCTCTTGAATCGTGGAAATCAAAGGCAGATCCGTACATGACTGCTTTTAGACCTGCGCATCAAAAAGTGGTTAGCGATTCAACCCTAGATTTTGGGATTAATTTTATGACATTTTTATTTTTTAAGCATGAAAAATCATGTTTGATTATTAGAAAATATTATCACGGGTACCAGAGCATACAATGATTGTTTCCTATTTTTTTTCTTAATGTTAGTAAATAATATGGGTTGTATTAAAATTAAAAATTAGAGCAATATGAGTACATTTTTTGGAGAAAATTGTTAATGGTAACATCTATGATACTCAATGAAAAGCTCTAAAATTTTAAATATATGAATACCCATGATATTAGGAATAATTCTGCAAAAAATTATACATGCACGTCTAATATTTTTAGAGAAATATGAAACCCTAGTCGAAACTTGATATGCTTATATCTTCTTGCACAGTGTGTTTCTGATTTAATATTTATATGATTAGATTTATTGTTAACAACTATTTTCATCCATATAAAAACGTGCAAAATGGTTTAGAAATGAAGGAGATATGACTTAGAGAATTTAGGGTCGAAATGCAGAATTTTTTTGCATGAAGAAGATGATGAACAGTGATCAGATATCAAAACCACTCTCAGCCATGCATGTGTGAAACCTAAACACTAGTTTCTAGGTGTCTGAACCAAAAAATAAGACCATCATTGGAATCACAGACACCAAAAATGGGGAGAATAATCGAAATCTGGGAAACTGGAACCACTGGGAAGGTGGTGACATGAAACATGCTTTTTGGCATGAACTTTTACAGAAATTATTTTCAGAATTTTGTGGATTTTTCTATATTTTTGTCCTTAATTTTTTGAGATGAAAAATATTTTTTATTGATTTTAAATTGAAAATTTCTTTAAAAATTGAAGAAAAATTAATTTTCAATTTCAAAAATTTCTGAAATTTTTTTCATATGTTAAAAAAATTATTTTGTAATAGTTTGCTACCTAAATTAAAATTTTCAATAGCTACTTGATTTTGTACTCGTTGATTTATGTATGAAAATTTTGTTTTTGAACATAAATTGATCGAATGATTGAGTATAATCATTAGAAACGGTATTTAAAACATTGAATGATTGATTTCGTAACCAATTTGATGATTATCCCCTTTTAAGGATATATCGAGAATCGAACGTACTCTTGTCATTCTCTGGAGGAGACATAAAGACAAGAGGATTTCAAAACATTTGGCAATATTAGATATTATGATGAATTATAAGACGAACCCAATGCACACTTTGCCACAATACTTGAGGGCTATGAGTTGAAAACGTTTTAAACTTCTACGTTTGGGTCATTCGTTTGGGGGAGATAAAGTCGAGGAATTTTCTCTACTTGGTGATCTGGCTAAAATGGCTAATGAGATAATAGAAGAGAATGAACGGATCATTCTCAACAACTTTAGAACAAAATTACTTAAAATATGAAGAACTAAGCAAATAGGGATTAAAATGAAGAAATCACTATCTCGAAAGTTATGCGGCTCTACACCATAAACTGTTAGGAGATTTGCTACCGCTAATAGGTTTTTAGTAAGAATGATCAATATGGTTATTCACATGTATATGGAAAAAAAGAAAGAGGAAGAATAAAACACTACTAGAAAACGGACTTTCAGCGACGGAGAAATCCGTCGCTGAAAGTCCTTTTTCGTCGCTGAAAGGCATCAGCGATGGATTTTTTCCGTCGCTAAATCCGTCGTAAAAAGTGACCCCGCTAATTTTTAGCGACCGAATTTTTTTCCGTCGCAAATATCAGCGTCATATTAGCGACGGAAAAAAATCCGTCGCTAAAACTGAAAAAAAAAAAAAAAAACAAAAAAACAAAATAGCGACGGACAGGGATCCGTCGCTAATTTGAGTTATGAAAAAAAAAAATACACTAACCATCTCTCGCCCACACGCTATCGCTGAGACTCGAATCCGCGCGCTGATGTTTATGTGTGAACACTCTTACCACTAAACCAAACAAATCATCTACTATTATATCTTTCTTTTTTTACTTATTATCTTTATTTCTTATTTCTTATTAATATTAGAATAATATAAAATTATAATTTATTATAAAATAATAAAATAATTTTATTATTACTTAAAATAAAATAATAAAAAATTGTAAAAAATAAAATAATATTATTCTTTGCAAAATAAAATAAAAATAATAAGAATTATTAAATAAAATTTAAAAATTAAAAATTAAAAATAATTTATTATAAAATAATAAAATAATTTTATTCTTACTTAAAATAAAAAATAAAAAATTTGTAAAAATAAAATAATATTACTCTTTGAAAAAAAAATAATAAGAATTATTAAATAAAATTAAAAAAAATAAAAAATAAAAAATAAAAAATAAAATAAAAAATAAAAAATAAAAAATTAAAAAATTAAAAAATTAAAAAAAATTAAAAAAAATTAAAAAATTAAAAAAAAAAATCCGTTGCTAATCCGTTGGTAATCCGTCTCTAATTGGTTGCTAAAAGCTGTAAATATATTTTTTTAATTTTTTTTCCTTCACCAATTCACCGACCAAAATTAGCGACGGAATATTTCTGTCGCTAAAAATTCCATCGGTAATCCGTCGCTGATAATTTTATAATATATATATTTTTATTTTTTTAAGGGTTTAGCGACGGAAATATATCCGTCGCTAATTTCCGTCGCTAATCTGTTGCTAATCTTTTGGTAAAAAATCCGACGTTAATCTGTCGCAAATCCGTCTCTATTACCGACGGATATTTTTCCGTCGGTAATTTTTCGTCGCTGAAACCGTGTTTTCTGATAGTGAAAGTAATGAATAAATGTATTTTTCTTTTTTTCTTTGTTATATAGTTTTGTACTATGATCATGTGTAGTAGAGATCAATCAACATGTTTAGTACACTACTTTTTTTTAAATGTATGCATTTAGAATGTCTTTAGTATTTTTGAAAAGGATGCATATCTATGTGAGTATGCAAGTATATAAAAATGATGTGTTCTTATTTCGCATGATTATAAATACGTGAAGTATTTTAGTGGGAGGTTTTAGATTGAAAGGATTTAAATAATTTTCACCTAAAATCAGTTGAATTTTGTTGCTTTAAAAATTAAATTTGTAGTAATCAAACATTTGGATCATGGATGATGATCAGAAACTTAGTAAAATTTCGAGTTTATACCTTGTGTTCATTTATCATAAATATTAATTTTAAGCACAAAATTGAAAGCATCATATGAGAATGAAAACTCACGATTACCTCTCTTTGAAAACCCAGACCATGGCATTAAAATCCATAATAGTTGATATGATATATGTTAGAAGAGCAGGTGCCTTAAAGGGTATCAACCATATCATACAAGATCTTGGAGTTGGAAACACTGCTCAGCAAAGAAGAGATCAAGAAGTTTACCAGACGTAAAAGAAGAAAGATTCTATTTTACGTGGCATCCTGGTTAGTTCTGTTGTAAATGATCTTATTCACGAATGTGAACAATTCTCTACTATTCATGATATATGGGTGTACCATAGAGAGAAGTATAGAAGTACTAGTGTGACCCATTTGAGACAGTTGACAATCAAGTTTGACACATATAAAAAGAAATTTAATCATAGCATCAAACAGTACACGAGAACCATGTCAGACATGATAAGGGAATTGAAATCAGTAAGTCACGTTTTCTCTGATGAGTAGCAGGTTCAGACTTTAATCCGATCCCTTTCAGATTAGTGGAAGCACCTGAAAGTCAATCTGATTCATAATCATAGCATTAAAACTTTTTCTAATACTGCTCGCCATGTGGAACTCGAAATTGGGCGGCTTGGTGCTGCAAGGTTAATTTTTGGTGCCTTTGTTGCTGAGTCTAGTTCCTAGAAAGTTTCAGGCTTTAAGCATGAAAAGAATAAGAACAAAGACAGGAAAGGGAAGGAAACTAAAGAAGGGTTTAAAAAAAACAATTTCAACCGCAAGAACAAGCATAAACGGTTTTGGAAGAAGAAAGACAAAAGCAAACTAAAATATTACAATTGTAAAGCTCTTGGTTATTTCAATCAAGAATACCCCGAGCCGAACACTTCTCCAAGTGTTATAACTGTATCTATTATTGTTTTACTTTCTTGATCTTATCCTGTGTGGATTATAGACTCAGGAACAAGAGACCATGTGACAAAAGATCGGGAAGCGTTTGTGAATTTTTGTCAAGTTCTTCTCGGAACAAGATAGATATATGTTGGGAATAATACAAGAATAAAAGTTAAAGGGATTGGTACTTGCAAACTAGAGTTACCAAGTGACCAAATCTTAATCTTACATGATATTCTCTATGCACTAGAGATTTGATAAAATTTAGTCTCTATTGTTGTTTTTCTTAGACTAGATTATGATTTAAACTTTTCTCATGATAGGATCTGTATCTATTATAGTGATGTGTTTTATGGTATTGGACATCTCATGAATGACTTTCTTACTTTGGATTGTGATAAACAAATATTTAACTGTTATGTTGATCATTATATTTTATTAAATATTTGTTCTTCTAGTGATATTAATATTGATGACAAAGTATGACATGCTAAACTTGGTCACATTAGGTAGGACAGGATGAATCGACTTATGAAAACAAGACTATTGGGTTCGCTTGGTAAAATTAATTTACTGAATTGTAAATATTGTCTTACTAAGAAGATGATCCAAAAAGTATTTGGAAAGACCATAAGAGCTGAATTTCTATTACAATTGGTTCACTCTGATATTTGTGATCTAATGAATATGAAGACTCAACATGAAGTGTCGTATTTCATTTCATTCATAGATAATTTCATGCGATTTGATTATATCGATTTGATTTCTCAAAAATCTGAAACACTTGAGTAATTTAGACATTGTATAAACGAAACGGAGAATCAAATGGACAAAATAATTAAAGCCTTGAAAAAAAATCGAGAACGTGAATATCTATCAAATCAATTTAAGGATTTATGTAATAAAAAAGGAATTATTGGATAATTGACTATTTCACATATATCTCAATAGAATGGTATTGCTAAGAGGAGGAATAGAACATTGCTGGGTATGATGAGATCTATGATGGTGCAAGCTAACTTACCCATTTTCTTTTAGGGAGATGCATTGTTCACTGCAAACTATATTTTGAATAGGGTGCATTCAAAATCAGTACCAACTATGCCGTATGAATTTTGGACCGGTAGAATACTGAGTCTAAATGGTCTTAGATCTTGAGGTTCGGTAGCCTATATTCATGACTCTTCCAATAAGTTTGGAAAGTTTGGTCCCTAAGGAAAGAAGTATATCTTTATTAAATACTCTGACCAGTTAAAAGGTTATGTATTCATCGGTGAATACGATGATGGTACTGGAATGGAAATTGAATCTCAAAATATAACATTTCTGAAAGATGATTTTCCTAGCAAAGGTGAAATAGTGAAAGGAGAGCCTTTGTTTGAATTAAATAATTCAAATGATGGATATGTACAAAACAGATCAAGGGAACCACGAGAAATTGAATCCCTAAATGATTCCAGAGGGAGCGATTCAAATTCTAATGATCTAACCAAATTATCGATTTAGAAAAGTACTAGGAAATGTGTATGCAAACGTTATTAAGAAATTGAAGGACACGCTTCTATCATTTCTCTACAGGACGAGGATGACTCTAAGAATGTGAATGAGACTTTGTCTTGTCCTGGTAAGAATGAGTGAGTAAAAGCAATGGAGAAAGAAATAGAGTCGATGGAATCCAACCATGTTTGGGAATTGATTGATCTTCTACCGGGTGCAAATCTATTGAGAGCAAATGGGTTCTCAAAGTTAAACATAAGACTGATAGAACAATTGAGAGGTATAAATATCGGTTGATGGCAAAAAGTTGTACCCAATAAAAGAGTATTGATTATAAAGAAACTTTTTTACCGGTAATGAGATTTGTCTCTATTCACCTATTATTGGCTATTGTAGCCAATTTAGATTTAGAATTATATCAGATGGATGTGAAGACTGCATTTCTCAATGGAGAATATAAAGAAGAAATCTACATGAAATAACTAGTAGGTTTCATAATTGAAAACCAAGAAAACAAAGTTTGTAAATTGAATAGATCAATTTATGATCTTAAATAGTCTTCAAGATAATGGTATTTGAGATTTCACAAACCTGTAATCTTTTATGACTTCGTGATGATAGATGAAGACCATTGTGTTTATGTGAAGAAGTCCAATAATAAGTTTGTAATTCTATCTCTGTATGTTAACGACATATTGTTAACCGCAAATGATATGGAGTATGTCTTGAATATCAAAAGTTACTTATCATCAAATTTTGAGATGAAGGTCATGGATGAGGGAGAGAATATATTGAGTCCACAGAGATCGTTCCAAAAGATTATTAGCTTTATCTCAAGAATTGTATATTAAAAGGATTCTTGAACGATTTAAGATGGACAACTGTAAACTATTGATACTCCTGTAGCTAAGGGCAAAAGTTTAAGCCAAGTGATGTGTCCAAAAACTATTGAAGAAAAACACGATATGTGAAAAGTACCGTATGCTATCACTGTTGGGAGTTTGATGTATATTATGATATGTACTCATCCCGACATCTGTTATACCATGGGTTTGGTCATTAGGTATCAATCCAATCTAGATCAGAGTCACTGGACCACTGTAAAGAGGATTCTATGATACCTGAAAGGAACTGCAGATTTTTACCTTTGTTATAAGGAAATGATTTGTTATTGAGTGGATAAACATATGCTATTGGGGTAGGGATTTAGATGAATGTAAATCCACCTCAGGTTATATTTTCTTACTGAATAATGACGCTATTTCTCGAGAAGCAAGAAACAAACATGTGTATCACTATCCATAATGGAAGCAAAGTTTGTAGTTTGTGCTTCTAAAGTTCAAGAATGTGTTTGGTTACAAATATTTTCATAATATTTAGGATCGTAAATGATTTAGTGGAGCTGTGACAATTTATCATGGTAGTCAATCAGCTATCATTTACACGAAAGATCCTAAATATCATGAAAAAATCAATAACATAGATACAAAGTATAATTTTATTCGAGATATTATTGAAAAATGAGAGGTGATGTTGAAGTATATGCCTACACAGAGATGGTGGCTGATCCGTTTACAAAACCTATACCTGTGATATATTTTTAAAACATATAAAATCTTCAGGATTGCATAGAATATAGTTGTATTTGTTCATACAATAACTATGTTGTAATTCTCATAATTTTGTGATATTTGAATTTATTTTGCACTTACGGGTTCTTATGCCTCGATTTAAAATATATCGGATAAATTTTGGAGATTGACTCTCTCACAGAACAATCGTCTCTAATGTCTATGTGATTGTAGAGATAAGACAAAATTAATTTGTGGTCAATTATCATATGTATGCCGCCTTCGTAAATGACTAAGATGAGATTACCATTTATATATATTTTTTCTTGGTAATCGAAATGGATTCCTACAATCCATTATACTTGTCTACGAGTCAGGTGTGGTTTCTTCTTGAAATTGCGATCATCACGAAGGACTTGTAAGAAAAGAAAATCAAGTCAAGTGTTATGCTACACTTAAACTAACACCTATACGATTCATTATAATTTTAAAATAGACATACGCTTTTAATTAAGTAGAAAATGCATCATAGCACATGTTTCATACCACATGTGCTTTTTTGACCCTATGGATAATGAGTTGATAAATCCCTCTATATCTCATTGTGTGAGACAGAGGTTTATACTTAACCTCATTAAAATACCCTTAGAACTTTCATCTATTTCTTGAAACTTTATTTTAGTATTGCTATTTTAGCATGTTAAAAAGAAATCATGATTGATTCGGTTTTATAGTATATGTCTAGGAAAGCAATTAAAATGAAGTAGATAGATAGTAGTGTGAAAGGAAAACTATCTTATGGCTGGCACATTGTTTTGTATTCATAGGCTGACCAATTTTATTTTTTAATTTAGTGTTTTGAAACATAATTGTGAATGCATAATTTGTGTTGAATCAAGTATACTCTTATTTTTATTGTTTGTGGGATGAGAGATACAATGGCTGTGTGTGGCAGAAAGAAATCTAGGGCATAGCAAGATTTGATGTTCTCATTGTATTAAATGGCGAGTTGCTATATATCAATAATCGATGTATAGCTCTGAGCTTTTGATATACTTATTGGTTACACGATCTATTTGTTTATATGAAATTGATGGTAAATAAAAATGACTAGGCTAAATGCAAGTCTAACCGTCATGTGCGAGTGGAAAATATTGGAAACGGATGCTCGGTCGCCCATGTGGATTTGACCCGACCCAATACCATTTTACATTCAATTTTGAATTGATAAGGAACAAGAGGGGGAAGTAGTTTTTGATGTAAAAACTAACCTACAACTCCCTTCTTTGGTTTGAATTTTTGAAAAAAAGGAAGTTATCCTTTTATTAAAAAAAAAACAAAGGAACATAGGAATGGTTCCATCTCTTCTCCATTGAAAACAAGAAAAGCTTCCGTTATTGAGGATTTCAAACACCGAAATTATATATCACACTAAAGGCTCATGGATCGTGGAAATCAAAGACAAATCCATACATAACTATTTTTAGATATGTGTATAAAAAAGGGTTAGCGATTCAACTCTAAATCTTGGGATTAATTTTGTGAAATTTTTATTTTTTAAACATGAAAAATTATGTTTGATTATTAGAAAAAATTATCATATTTGAATCCAAATATGAAATCCTAAAGCATGGGTAATGTCAATTGTTGTCTTAATTCTTACCAAGTATGCTTACATATTCTCCTCATTCTTTCCTAGGTCATCAAGAGGTTAGCAGTCTCCATGTGGGTCAGATGCTATGGCCTTGTGCAAATCACGAAAGAGCTCTATCACACAATCATTATGAGATGACATGAAGTCTTTCTTCTTCAAAAATTGAACTACTTTGGTATAAAATTATGCTAATAATTTGTTGTTGTTAACATGACCATCTTTTTGTTTAGCTTTTTAAGTAATGCTCCTTGTAGTGGGCAAATTCTCTTTAAAAGAAAAGGATTTTTTATAGTTTGATTTTACGTAATCCACATGCAATTTCAAGCCTACTAGGCGGGTCATTATAATATGTGAATATTCTCTTTACTAATAGTTAGAATTCTTTAAGGATGGCAATATCCAAATCCAAAATAGAACAAACAATAGATTTCTCCCCTTCTCTAACTTTCCTATTCTACTTTAGTTGTTCTAGCTTTTTTGAAACTTAATGTGAAAACAACACATAAAAAAAGAAAAAGAAAGACACCGATATTTCATAGTTGCTTCCTTTTACTCTTCCAAATCAATGACAAATGCGATAAAAGACTAAAGAGGCTGATGGTAGAAATTGCAATTCTTTCAAGATCATACATGCAGACTAATGTTTAATTTATTTAGAATCTTTAAACACATGGAATATTGAGAAAATCAACATCTTATAGAAAAGTTAATTACATTTTTATTTAAGAATTTCAAATTTAATTTTCGAAACTTTTACTAAATTTATTATAAGCAAAATAAATAACATTCATCTCAATAATTCATTAAGCTATTAGATTAAAAGAATATACATATATTTCTTCTCAAGATGATCACTTAAATGTTGATGCCTTGATTATTTCTCTTTAAAATTCACGTAACCGCTCTCTTTCTATGAGAGAATTAGTTCTTCCTCTCTAACACTACAAAAGAAATGGCTTATGGAGATGGACGAAAACCGTGAGAAAAATGTGATAAAACCGTCGATAAAGGCTTTTCCAATGGATAGAGGTTCAGTTAGTTATACACGGGTTGTGATAGATCTATCCCAACACTTGTGATGACTATTGGAGCACGTTCAAAATATAGACGGTTAGAAAAGTGTCAGTAAAAATCAATCTTAAATCATCAGTTGTAAAGGGTTAGTAAAAATTATTACGTTTATCATCATCTTGTAAAGGTTAGTAAAAGTTATTACATTTATCGTCACCTTGTAAAGTAAAGGGTTAGTAAAAGTCACTGTCTTTATCATCAATATTACCTTGTAAATGTTAGTAAAAGTTATTATATTTATCGTTACCTTGTAAAGGAAAGGATTAGTAAAAATTATTACCTTTATCATCAATATCACCTTGTAAAAGTTAGTAAAAATTACTACATTTATCGTTACCTTGTAAAGTAAAGGGTTAGTAAAAGTTACTACCTTTATCATCAATATCACATTGTAAAAGTTAGTTAAAGTTACAACATTTATTGTCACCTTGTAAAGTAAAGGGCTAATAAAAGTTACAGTATTTATTGTCCCAATGACATAACAAGTATGCTAAAAAATGTTATTACTTTTATTGTCAGCAAATACAAATACAAATGTTAGTAAATATTATAACAATACCGTCGTATCTTACCACATAGGAAACGTTAATACTTTATCGTCACTCACTATAATCGTTAATAATTGTTATGCTATTTATTGTCGGTAAATATAGAACTAGATATGTTAGAAAATGTTACAAATTTATTTTTGTCGGTTATGATAAGTGTTAGCAAATATTACAAGTTTACCATCGCTTAGAGAATTATTAGGTTAATAAATATTATTACCTTTATTGTCGTTTACAGAATTGTTGTATTAGTAAATATTACTGTTTTTTATTGTCGCTTAACATATATCGCTTAAAGAGTTGTTACCATTTGTCGGTAACTGTTACTACTGTTTTGGGTTGATTATCACAAGGGTTAGTAATTATTACTACTTTTATTCTCGCTTAGCAATATGTATTAGGATATGTTAGTACCCTTTTTCATCAGACACATAAGGGTTAGGAATTATTAGTGTTATATATTGTCGACCACATATGTTAGTAAATGTTACTTTTTTATTGTTAGTAAATATTACTACTTTATCGTTAGTAAATATTACTATGATAGACAGGCACGCGGAGAAAGTGTTATAGAAAATATTACAATTGTGGGTTAGAAAAGAATTAGGAAATATTATTAGTATAAAATACCATATCTTAGGAAATGAAATACCTTTTATATCATCATCATTGGAATACACATGATAAAGGTATATACACTATAAATTACACAAATTACAAAAATAATAAACATAATTCTGGATACAATAAGAGAGAAAAAGATTGTAAGTCCCGGACAACTACATATTTTCGTATCTTCTGAAATGAAATGTTCATGCAAAAAATGTTGACTTCAAGCACCAAAAAAATTTCAGCATCCGTAGTATCCGTGACAGTTTTAGATCTGGTATCCGTGATGTTTGGTATCATTCTATTCAATAGTAATGAAATGAATATAATTATATGGTACATTATAAAAACTTGTACATTTAAATATTACCTTTTGGGATAGACTCGGGTGGTGATGATGGTGATGATGATGATGGTTGGTTTCTATGTGCACTCATAGTATCTGGTATCTGAGAAAGCTAACAATATAAATACAAATAATTTGAACAATTGTTCAAGTAAAAATAGTTAAATTATGATAAGAAGTAATGAAATGATATTTGTACGTCAACACCAGCAATGAACCTTGCTTCATTAACGAAGTTCAATAATTCATTTTGTTGTCCACTTCCGGCATGCATAGCAACATGCATAAGAACATTGCTTACTAGATTAGGAAGATTTTGATTTTATTCCATTAATTATTCCATCATAATAGTCATATATTTGTTCTCAGGTTTACTTGAATACTGCCATTGTGATGGAGTTGTAACTTTGCCAACATATCTAATTCTTCCCCTCGAATCAGACCCTTTAACTTTAGATATGATATCAGTTTTCCAAGATAAATCTGAACTTTGTGCTTGCCCTTCCTTACTCTCAGTATGCTCCATTCCACTCTTCATCATTTCTTGTATGAGAGAAGAAAATGAATCAAACGTGAATGTTCATAAACATATCAATTGAAAATACATAAAATAATCATGCATACCACAACTTCTGATACTTTCGTAGAAACTAAACTCCCATCTGATCGGGTTCTACTTGTAATATAAAGTTCAGCTCTACAATGTTTTGTCCAAGATTGTGTTGTCTGATAAAATGGTTTAGTTTGTAGTATTATGTAATAATAAACAATTACAATAAAATAACATATGAATTGTTTATATCTTTTCATGTATGAGTTTGGCAAACGATTTAGATCCTAAGCAATGTGGATCCCTTAACTTTGCATGATATTCTGAATTTTTTCTACTCATTTCCTAAAGAGAAAAAAGTATCAGAAAAAAGTATTAGATATAATTAAATCTTAAGTAAATTTCCTACCAGAGAGAAAAAAGTAATAGTACTAAGAAAAATTTTTAACTTCTACCTTCTCTTTATTACTCAACCAAAAAGAAACAAGGTTCTTGTACTGATTTGGATCAACCCTTTCATCTTCAATTCTCTTGATATTTTCATCTATTCCAAGTAAATCATTGAACCATTTTAATTTGAGGCTATTTTTAAAACTCTTCCATTTGTCAGACAAGTTTGCAAGAACTCATTTCTTAGCGTCAACTCTGAGTGACTTGAAGGTAATCTTTGACTACAATGTAAAAAAAATAGATATATTAATTTTCAACTATGCCATGATTCGATTGAGTAATAAAAGCAGATACCTGTACAATTTTCCACAAATTCTCTTTATACTTTGTCGGCATATCATGCCAAGTTGTATAGTTTATTGGAGCAATCGAATGTACTCTCACTATAGAGTCAAGGAATCTGGTGAAGATCGTACCATCGATTCCTATTGGTTGATTTAATTCATTCATTTCAACCACCATACGTTTCCTTTTCTCTAAATTCCAAACATCTTGACAGCGGGTTTGGCCTCTACATTTTTTCTTGAGAACTGGTGAAAATGAAAAATAAAAAATGGATAACATACTAATTACATAAAAATATATTATAAAAATGAAATGATCTATTTTTAAACATAAACATAAACCAAATCAAACCTGGGATATCGACTTGGGATGATTGGGATTCTTCAGACTCAACTTGTTCTTCGGATGATTCTGATTCTTTGTGATCAGTTACAATGGCCATTATTCATTTATTTCGTCCCATATTTTTCGTTGAAAAAATTTGGTTGAAAATATGGGAATGAGATTTTGTTTGAGTTAGAAATTTTGAGAGGTGTGAGGGAGAAGAGTTTTTGAAGGGAATGTGAAGTTTGGATGTTTTGGAGGGAGGGAGGGTTTATAGTGTATATATTTAGTTTACTGCCAAACAAATTTTTCAAAACCCGTCATTTTTCCCAGTTCTTCACATTTCAGTTTTTGAATTTTTGGTTATTATATTTTGTTTACCTCTTTTTAGTTTTATTAATTAATAGAAGAGAAGATGAGTAGTAAATATAACTACATTTTATATAACTAAATTAGTATATTATATTATTATATTATATAACTAGGACAACTAATGGTAAATATTACATGAGCGTGGCCTGCTTGGCGCAACTGCTGATGCCTATGCGGCTGAGTTGCCCAAGCAAGCGTTCCTGTAAATGCCTGCGTAGCGTAACCATGGGACTCCCGTGGCTCAACTGTCGTATTTTAAAATAATAATTTTATTATTTTTAATAACAAAACATTATATGATATTTAATATTATTTATTTTTATTGGTATAATTATTGGTGGAAAAGTAAGGAATTGAAATCCTGTTTTCTCAGTTCAATAACATTTCTACAATGACATTTCATTTGTCAATTTAGAACATTATTGAAATTATTTAAATTACTAATAATTTTATTTAAAATAATAATAATAAAAAACTAAGATAATTAAATGAAATATAAAGAAAATTAAAGAGGCTTTCCCAACTCGTCAACTTCTATTCTTATACCATTAAAACATTCTTATATATATACTAGGTACCATTAAATCTATTATAAAGAAGATGCATTCAAACCAAATGTAACTCTACTTCAGTAACATTATGTCAATTTAATAATAATTTGATATTAGTAATTCAACATCATTATTTAAGTTAGTAACATTATTTGAATCACTAATATTATAATATTTATTAATATTGATAGTTAATTAAGTTGTATAGTATAGTAATATTATATGATAGTAATATAATGGTAATAATATTACCAATAATGATAATCATAATTATAATACATTTATATTATGAAACAATATAATTTATAGTTATATTATATTAGTCAAATGTAGTTGTATTATACAGCCAAACAACAAGGTTTATGTTTCAAGTCAAGCCAGCGGCAAATGTTAAAAATCTATGTGTCTTTTTTTTCTTTGTTTACAAATTTATTGGGATACGTTAAATTTTTACGTTTTTAAATTTGACCGCCTCTTCTTTTTTTTTAATGAATAGTTATAGTTTGGAATGGAATACTTATAGTGAATACCTCTTTCTTCTTGTACCATATGTTTCCAATGTTTTAGCAATTTTTCAAAGTTGTTATGTTCATTCATACAAACACAGATAATAACATTATTTTCCAGTTTATACAAATTTTATACAGTTTTAAAAAAGTTTTATACAAATTTTATATGGTATTATTACCTTACCACTTCTCAAGAAATACAGTTGCACTTATTATTTGATTTAGATCATTTGTTATCACTAATTATTATCATATCCTAGACAATATAATATAAAAGGTACTTGTTACCTCTTGTTAAAAATCACTTGTTAATGTTACCATGCCATATTATATAAAATTATATAATTATTGTCTACCATATGTTAAAATTATGTCATATTATATATACAAATTTTATACAATTATTACAATAACTCATTGCCATTTGTTAGTTGATATATATTTATTACCATAACTAATTATCATTTGTTACCATTTATTGTTAAAAAACACATGTTACAACTTGTTATCATATTATATTATACAAAATTTATATAATTATTGTCTTCGTAAAATGCACTTGTTACTATGATTCTTTATTAGTTATCATTTGTTATCGTGTAGATAGAGAATAAAAGTTATTATGTGTTATTTATTATTATAGAATAATACATGTATATCTGGAGTTTATCATTTGTTATTATCATGTAGATAGAGAATAAAAGTATTTGTTACCATTTGTTACCATTTGTATCAAGAGGAATGTTAAATGCACTTGTATTACAGTATACTAAAAGTACTTGTTATTATTACTTCTTACCATTTGTTACCGTATCACATCACTACACATGATACAAAGAAGAAAGAAAGTAGACTGATTAAAAATATAAAAATAGTAAAAGAAATTACATTTCCTAAGTATATGCATCCCATCATACTCTATCAACATTATCATCATCATTCATTTTTGTTGATACATTTCCTTCATGTTCATCTACATTAGTCCGAACCAACACTTGAGTTGAGGGGTTACTTTCTGAATTCTGCGTTTTATTGCTTGTACTTGCATAACTAACATCGTCTACTACAACCACAACTCCTGAATTCTAAGTTTGAAGGCATTTCTCATGATCTTTTATATGAAATCGATATCCATTGATTATATGTCACGCCCCGAACCGCGTTTGTGAGCAGCCGCCATTTATCCTGGATGTCGGCTGTATTTTTACAGAAAATTGGACAGAATCTCTCCATATTTCGGAGGTCTCCCAATACAATTTGACCTGTATAATTCACAACCATCCTGTTAATCAAATAAAAGAGTCATCCAGGCCTCAAGACATGAACCAAACCACAGTAGACAACCAGGACAATGCAAGACTTTTTAATTACTAGTAGTCCTAGCCACAGACCTCTATTGTCATGTTCAACTAGAGTATGAGTAGCCGCCACACCGAGCGGGCCTAAAGTTTATACAATATACAACAATTTCCCAAGTAAAAATTTTTAAATACTTACAGGCGCCTCAATGCAAGTAAAATGTGGGAATTTCCCAAACAATGTCCATAATTTATACAGTCATCCCATATAAATATACACGGCCAACTACGGACCTCAAAATCATGACCTCGCAGGGTTGAAATAAAATAAGGATTTCAAATTTTTATTTGAATTAAATCTCACCGTCGTGAATATCGAATCCACCAATATGCTACGAAAATCTCTAAAACCTGTAACGTCGCTCTATCACAGTAATCCTGTTTGAGGAAGGTAAGGAGAGGGGTGAGTATCAGGGAAGATACCCAGTGAGTGATGGGATTAATATCACGCATAAATAGTAAGGGTGAACCATTGGAGTGTCAAACAACATTATTCATAACAATAATTTACATTTCACAATAAAATATGATATGTTTAGCAATTTGAAATTATTTAACCAATCACATGATATCAAGTATATATACATCCATTCAAAATCAAGTATTATTAGAGCAACCCAAAAATGATACTGGCAGAGGTCAACCATGACCAAGGACAGGCACATCGGGGGTTTTATTATGTATAAAGTTCAAAAGTCGCTTTCTACCCCGACGTTGGCCATGAGTTCGTTGGGGCTAGCTCATCATCGTGTATAGGACCCCGCTCAGTGCTAGACGGTGGCGTCACACACATCCTCCCCCTTACGTGGGTTCAACCAGCCGCGCTTATAACCATTAGACATATGACGTTTGCGGATACCTCCTACAGAAGCGTATCCGGGCAACCCGGTGCCTCTACAAACGCCCTTTGTAGCTACGGAATTTATCAAAAAATATCATTTCATCACAAGTGAGCACCCGACCCATACAAATTATCTCATCAAAAATGATCCTGGCAGAGGTCAACTATGACCAATGATAGGCGCATCGGAGGTTTTATTATGCATAAAGTTCAAAAGTCGCTCTCTACCCCGACGTTGGCCTTGAGTTCGCAGGGGCTAGCTCATCATCGTGTATAGGACCCCGCCCAGTGCTAGACGGTGACGTTACACACGTCCTCCCCCTTACGTGGGTTCAACCGGCCGCGCCTATAGCTATTAGATATATGACGTTTGTGGATATCTCCTGCAGAAGCGTATCCGGGCAACCGGTGCCTCTACAAACGTACTTCGTAGCTACGGAATTTATCAAAGAACATCATCTCATCACAAGTGGGCACCCGGCCCATACAGATCATCTCATCACAAATGGGTACCCGACCCATACAGATCATCAAAACATTTTAAATCCGTATGCCAATACAATCATCAAATCATTTCAAATCCATGCCAATGCGACGGTATAATAGAAAACGTATCTGGTTCTCAATAATGGCACAATATCATTTCATTTCAAACCATGCATGCATAGTCATCAGAAATATAAATTTACGACACTCCAAATGTCACAAAACAAGTTTTGAAATTTAATATCATACGTCGAGTTCATGGATATCGAAAACATGTTTTATGGAAAATACGGCAGAAACAAGTTTTACTATTTCATGTAAGAGATTAGAGTCTCACTCACCTTTCTAAGGAGGGTTGTCACTCCCTATTTTCAAAATAAATCCAATCTGACACCTCGAGTCTTCAAAAAGATTTTCCTATTCAAATCATCACAATTTAATATCAAACAAAAGCCTAATAAGGGATTTTCAATTTTTCTTTCCAATTTAATACAACCCTAAATTTATATAATCTCCTTTCTAGATTCCCGTTTCATCAATTTCGAATCATTTGGCTCACAAATGATCAAATTTCTAATATTTCTCATTTTTCCTAATTTTTCTCGAATTAAACATATTTCAGAATATATATGAATATAGTTTCCGATTCTAAATTCAACCTAAATTTGACAAAATCAATTCAAATGTTGAAGTGATTGCATTTCTCTCACCTAGGGTTCCTCAAATCTCAGACCTAGCTTTCGTTCACCCGTCGAATTGGTCTAAAACTTGTAATATTTCCACATTTGAAACTATGTTAGCAACTAACTCAAATTCTAAGCACCAAACCCTAGAACTACAACCAACGCAGTCGTTACTTGCAGTGAAGAAGCCGCGACTTCGGGGGTCGGTTGATGACTGCGGTTTGGGTTTCAGCTGGGGTTGCAGCAAGGGGGCTCGCGCGCAGAAGAGCTCTTGAAGGAGAGAATAGATCGCGGGCTCACGGGCTATCGCGGGCTCGTGGGCTGGTGGGCTTGCGAGTTGGCACGCTTGCGGGCTGGCGCGCTCACGGGTTGAGGCGCGCGCTCGCGGAAGGTCGCGCGCTGTGGCGCTCTCACGCGAGGACGCTCGCGCTGCGGCGCGCTCGCATGGGGAAGATCGCGCTGCGGCACGCTCGCGGGAAGGCTGTGCTCGCGGGAGGGAGGAGTAGTGGAGAGAGAGCGGCGGAGGGTGGTGGAGCCGAAGAGAGAGAGAGCGACAACGAGAGGGAGAAAGGGAGAGAGAGAGAGAGATTATGGCTTAAAGCTCTAATCCAATTTGGGGGTGAAAACGCAGCGGTTTGGGCAAAACGCTGTGTTTTCCTCTTTTTTTTTTTTTAGTTTCCAATTTTTAACAAAATAGGGTATACTTCAAATCAGTAATATGGATGCTTTATATATATATATATATCAAAAATTTCGATTTAAATTCCCCAAAATCAAAAATCAAAATAAATAAAAATTTCTCTATATATATAACTGAGAAATATTTTTATTTAATTTCTGAACAGGAGTACAATAGTATGGACACCGCAGTGTCGGTGTTACATTATATAGCTATTGTAATTTCAACCAATGGATGTGGTCCACGAGCGATCCATTTAAGTTCATCTCTAATCTCTGTGGTGTAATTTGGATTCGTAACCTAAAAGAAGAAATCATATAAAAAAGTTAATAAGAAGATTAACAAAGGATATATATTAAAAAGATTAAATATTGATATACTTACACGATGAGTAAACCAGCTATTGAAATCTTTACTGTGAAGTTTGTCCATTTGAAAAGTATTTAACTCTTTCCTACGATTTATTCTTCGAACATGTTGTATATGTTCCCTTTATATGAACATGAACAAATGATATCACATTACGGTTTAATATTTATAAATAAAAATATGAGAATGTAGACTTACAGTTTAAAGGAGGCAAGTAAGTCACTATTAAATAGTATATATCTATGACATTGCTCCAATGATTTCTCATCCAGACGAATTCGAGATATCATTTTTTTTTTCGTCTTTCAGTAGATCTATGAACACATCTGGAGATGTTAGTAGAGCACTCGTCAAGAAGTTTTAAATCCTTCAAAACCTTAAGAAATGCATTTTTCTCTTGCAAGGTCATTTGGTAACATGCTTTAGGCAAAAATATATTTGTAGAGTTTAATGTACGTAGATGTAGATCTTTTCTTATTCCCATATCTTCAAGATCAAATCTAGTCTTATAATTGTCCTTACACTTTCCTTCTTGCCCCAGAATTGTACTAACAATTGCATCAAAACAAATTTTCTCCATATGCATCATGTTAATATTATGTCTAATTAAAATATTTTCCCAATATGGCAAATGAAACAATATGCTCTTTTTTTTCCATCCATGCATATCATTCGGACTTGTTAAATCAATCTCATCTAATTCTGGCAACACATCAGCTCTAGACCGCTGTTTAGGAGCAACTTTGAATTCCTCTGTCCTATCAAAAGAATATTTATTATACCTGAATGGATGAGTTGACTCCAACCATCTTCGATATCTCATATAACAATACTTCCCACCATGACATAACCACTGAGAACATATATCATATTCACATACAGGACATACAAATCCACCTTTAGTACTCTATCCAGATAGATTAGCATATGCAAGGAAGTCCTTAATAGTCCATAAGAGTACTGCGTACATTTTAAATCTTTTACCAACTGAAGAATGATAAGTATTTACTCCTTCATTCCATAATTCTTTTAGTTCTTCCACCAATGGTTGCATGTACATATCTATCTTGTTGCCAGGATTTTTAAGACCAGGAATAAGTAATGTGAGTATAAAATTTGTAAACTTTATGCCCAACCAAGGAGGGAGATTATATGGTATCATGACCAGTGGCCAAGTGCTATATGCAACATTCATTGTTTTAAATAGATTAAAACCATCTGCTGCTAACCCTAATTAAAAATTTCTCAGATCAAAAGAGAAATTAGGGAATAAGGTATCAAACTCTTTCCATGCAGGAGCATCTGCCGGATGTCTTAGGAGTCCATCTTTTGTTCTTTTATCATGATGCAATGTCATTAAAGAAGCAGTTTGAACACATGAAAATAGTATTTGCAATCTAGGAATTAAAGAAAACCATCTTAATACTTTGACAAGTTTTACTTTTTTTTTTCCTCTCCATTTGGTTTCCATCTAGAAACACCACACACATAACATACATCATCTTTAACTCTATGTTTCCCATACAATATACAATTATTAGAACAAGCATGTATTTTTTCATATCTCAACCCTAAAACTGAAATAGTTTTTTTCACTTCATGGTAACTATTTGGCAATATGTTTTCATGAGGCAACAATTGTCCTAAAAACTCTAAGAGTAATGAAAAAGATTTGTTGGTCCACCCACATAAACACTATAAATGATATAAGTGCACAATAGTTGTTAGCATAGTATATTTGGATTTTGGATATATCGGTTTTTTGGCTTTCTCAAGTAATTCAATAAAGTTATCTGAAGTTGAAGGTGAAGTTGAAGTTGAAGTTGATGCATTCACCTTAGGTAGATAAGAGGTTGGTTCGGATGGATGAGAGGTTGGTTCGGATGGTAATTGTGTGAATGCATCATGTAACATATCAAACATATCATGGTAAACAAAAAAGATTATCATCTAAGTTAGATGTATGAGATGTAGATTTTTCCTTACTCTCCCCATGATATATCTAATTATCATAACCGTGTTGAAAACCATAACGCAACAAGTGATTGAAAATGGTATGCGTAAGAAATCTGAAAGTGTTGAAACATTTGACACAAGGACATGATATGTTGCCATCTATAGATTGAATATTTGTAGATGCAAATTCAATAAATGTATTAACTCCACTAATATATTCATTACTTGTCCTTGATTTACAATACATTCATCTCTTATCCATTGCAAAAACCAACTGGAGAAATAAATGAAAAATGAGAAGAGAGAAATAAATAAAATAAAGAGACAATGGTGGAAAGAAAAAGATTAATAAATCTAAAAGAGAAATAAAAAATAAATTATTGAAAGAAATAGGGGAATATTTTTTGGTTGCAAGTTGGCACCCAAAACAAATATGTATTAGCGCCAAACTTTTGGCGCCACTTTTCTTGGCGCTAAGAAATGGCACCAAAGAAGAAAGTAGAGGAGGAGGAAGTGGGAGGAAGATGTGTTTTTTTAATTGATATAATATGTGTTTGTTTTGTTTTATTTGTTATAAAATTAGTTACTTATAATAAAAAAAACTAAATGACAAATTAATAATTTAATTTAAATACAAATTTTATATAATAAAATTTGTAAAATAATTTAATAATTTAATATCATTATATCATACAAATTAAAAATAATGATATTATTATTTTGTTATTTAAATTAATAATAATAATATAAAAAAATTACGGGTGGGGCGGTGCGGCATGAACCGCTGGCACTCATGCAAGTTAGAGCCACGAGGCATGGGCACCAAAGATGTTGCATTCCTTACTTGGTGGTATGCGCAACACTGGGGTTTCTTCTCATACAAGGGCTGTGAGAAGGGCAAAGATCTTGGCTTAGCACTAGGATGGCCGAGAATACCTTGATACTTTGCATGGTTTTGGGTTTTGGGGAGGTTGAGTGGTAGGGTTGGAGTTTCTCCTTATGCAAGGTACCAAGATGCCCAATACATAAGGCCTTACTCGTAGAGAATGGGTGGGGAAGAGGAAGGAAATGAAGAAGGATGGAAAGGATCGGAACTTGCCTTTGATGGATCTTTAAGGGGACAAGAGCCTATATCACGCAAAGGTGATGTAACCTAAGGGGTTGTTAAGCAACTTTAGACCCTATTCTCTTACTCATGTTGGAGAAGAAGATTTATGAAGTTTTTCATTGATATAATATAAATGTCTACAAATGGAGAGAAGGGCCCCTTTTATAGGCAAGGGCTAGGAAGGCTAAAGGCCTCATTACATATGTCATTTCATGCTAAAGGACTCCAATAATCCTAATAACTATAAGACAGTTATTTGCCTTCACTATTTCACCTTGAAGATATGTCAAAAGGTCGGGAAAAATTATAAACACTTTTATGATAACCTGAAAATGTCTTAGAAGTTCGCTTGGACGCCTGAATGCTAGGCTACGTTTGAAAGGCTTAAGGAGTCACCCCCGCTTCTCTCCCGACCAGTCCTTGGCGAGAATCTTTATCTTAACTCTCTATCTTTGACCATGCACTCTGCTCTGCCTTTGTGAGGTAAGAACCTATCATGCAAAACCCCATTGGTTGTCACTGTTAGGCATCTTCGGCCATATTTTTAAGCCTACGCCATCGTGGTACTGACCAACCAGCCATTGAAACAAACCCTATAGAAGAGGGATACCTCAAGTCAACTCATCAAGTAGAGTATTGAACTAAATGATTTCGATATTAAATATCAATCGAGATCAGCCATCGAGGGTCAAGCCCTCGTAGATTTCATTCTCGAGTGCACATTCCCGACATCCATCAAGCAGTCCCTTGCCAATGATGGAAAATCATAGCCCGAATAGGCCCTCCATGTCAATAGGTTATCTAAATCCTTAGAAAGCAGACCTGGACTCATCCTACTAGGATTGGATGATTTTAAGATGGAATATGCTCTCTGTTTCAACCTCTAAACAACCAACAATCAGGCAAAATACGAAGCTCTCTTAATTGGGTTGCAGATTACAACGTTGCTAAGGGCCCAAAACCTATGGGTCTTCATCGACAACCAATTGTTTGTCAGGTAGATCAAAGGGGTCTACGAGATTAAAGAGCCAACGATAGCAAAATATCTATCCAAGATACATCAAGTAGTAGACAAGTTTGACATGGTGGAAATATAACCCATCCCTCAGTTTGAGAATGTTCGAGCTGATATGCTCTCAAAGTTAGTCAGTTCTGATTCAATGGCGATCAGCTTCACTATTTACATAGAGAGTCTACCCTACCCTAGCATTGAGGAACCTGAACAGATCTTAGCGGCAAACGGTTTGTCGAGGTGGAAAGACCCCATAGAAGCCAATTTGAAACACAAGCAACTACCAAATTCACCCTCCAAATCCAATAAGTTGAGGTGCAAGGCTGCCCATTATGCCATCATCAATGTTGACATCTATAAGAAGTCTTACACATATCCCTATCTGAAGTGTTTGATGGCTGAATAAGGAGACTATGTTCTCAGAGAAATCCATGAGAAGATATGAAGCAGTCACTTAAGCACCCAAAACTTGATGATTAAAGCCCTTTGATAGGAGTACTACTAGTCGACCATGAAAGTCATTGCGGATAACTATGTCAAAAGATACGACAAGTGTCAACGCTTTTCGATGGTGCCATGATAACTTTCCACAGAGCTCTACCCGATAGCCAGTCCTTGGCCGTTCACACAATGGGGAATGGACATTCTAGGACCATTCCCCCAGCCAATGAACAACGTGAATTCTTAATCGTAGCCATGGACTACATCACGAAATGGATGAAAATTGGACCATTAGCCCAAATCACCACTAGCAAGATATAGCGCTTTGTGTGGACATCCATCATCACCCGATTTGGCACATCTCTCATTCTAATCATGGATAACAACAAACAGTTCGATAACAGAAATTTTCAAAACTTTTGTAGTAGGTTGGAGATTCAACACCGTTTCACCTTGGTTGCTTACTCCCAAGCCAATGATCTTGCAAAAATAACAAATCGAACAATTCTACAAGAGCTAAAAGCCGTACTTGACGAAGTCAAAGGTCACTGGGTGGATGACTTCTATACATTCTCTAGGCTTATTGAGCGACCCCCTGAAGGGCAACAAACGAAATACCATTCAGCCTAACGTATGGAACCAAGGCAATCATACCGGTCGAAGTTAGGATTCATTCGTTAAGGATGGACCAATATGAAGAGGGGCAGAATGAATTCACGCTACATGAATGCCTAAATCTACTTCCTGAGTTGAGGGAAACCGCATCCATCTGCATGGCCACTTACCAACAGCAAATGGTAAGATACTACAATCGACGGGTTAGAGCCAAAACATTCAAACAAGGTGATTTGGTACTCATAAAGGCGGAAGCCATTAGTCAACCCCAACTAAGAAGCAAGTTGATACCTAATTGAGAAGGCCCTTACAAGATACGCTCAAAAATCTGCCCAGACATATATCACCTCAATCACTTAGATGGCTTGCCAGCACCCAAAATGTAAAATGTTGAGAACTTGCATATCTATTATCAGTAAGGGTCATTTGAACAAGCACATCCCATTCCACATAGTCGATCGATCAGGTGAAAACCTTGTAGACCTCTAATCTGCTATGCTAACTTATCGTCTTACCCTTATACTTCCCAAGACGTGCTACTAGATGGGGATATATCTCTCTAAAGGGGGTCAATCACCTAGTCCTCCCGATTGGTGTCTACTGAGAGGTATATACCTCCCTGAATGGTCCAGAGTCGCCTAGTCCTCCCGAATGAAGTCTACCGATAGGATATAGCTCCCTGAACAAGCTAGTGCCGTCCCATCCTTCTTAACGGAGTCCTATCGTTGGGATTTATCTTCCTAAACAAGTTAGTATCGCCTAGTCCTTCCAAACGGAGCCCTATCGTAAGGATCTATCTCTTTGAACAGGCCAATGATACCCAGTCCTGCGGAATGGAGTCTTATCATTGGGATCTATATCCTCAATCACGAGCACACGCACCCTCACGCACACCCACTCCTACAAACTCGCTCGCACGCGCCCCGCCCACCCGCGCTCCTCTCCTACCCGTGCCCTGCCTGCCCACTGACTTCCTTTAATTTGTGAAAATTTCCTCCGAGCGCCTTTAGCCAGGTTCGATCCTGTGCACAAGAACAATGTTAGAGACACCACAACCACCGAACCACAATAAGACATCTGTCCTTATCCTTTTTTTTTCTTATTTGTTATCTTTATCTCACATTTTTTTTAATAAAAATAAAATAATTTAAAATAATAATTTATTATAAAATAATAAAATGTTAGCTTAAAAAAATAAAAAATTTTAAAATAAAAAATAATATTATTCTTCTAAAAAATAAAAGAAAAAGAAAAAGAAAAAGAAAAAGAAAAAGAAAAAGAAAAAGAATTATTAAATAAAAATTAAAAAAATTAAAAAAAAATATCCGTCAGTAATCTGTTGGTAATCCGTCGCTAAAATTTCCTTCGGTAATCCGTTACTAATCCATCGCTAATAGGTTTACAAAAAATTAAAAAAAATTAAAAATTAAAAAAATTAAAAATTAAAAATTTAAAAAATTTAAAAAATTTAAAAAATTTAAAAAATTAAAAAATAATCTATCGCCAATTCATCAGTAATTCGTTACTGATAGCTTTTCAAATTTTTTTTTGTTTTTTTGTTTTTTTTGTTTTGTTTTGTTTTGTTTTGTTTTGTTTTGTTTTGTTTTGTTTTTTTTTTTTTTTACTGTAGGTCGCTACAGCAACGGATTAGTAACGGAAATATTTTTATCGTTAATTTCCGTCGTTAATATGTCGTTAATCTCTTGGAATTATTTTCGATGTTAATCCATCACAATTCCGTCGCTATTATAGACAGAAAAAAATCCGTCGGTAATTTTCCGTCACTGATGTCGTCTTTTCTTATAGTGGAAACACCCTTGTGTTGACTCCTTATTTGTGTCGACACAAGCACCCTCGTATTGGACACAAGCACCCTTATATTGGACACAAGCATCCTCGTGTTGGACACAAATATTCTTGTGTTAGATACAAACATCCTTGAGTTGACAAAAGAAAAGGAGCCCTTTTCCATATCAACCAACATTCAAATTACAAAAGAAAACAACTAACAAGAGAAATTACAATTCAAACTCATAGCAGATAATAACCAATATTCACTTTGCACAACATATTACAAGTGACAAGAGAGCTACTACAATGGAGACAGCCACAAGTCTTTTGATCAGCCTCAAATTCCTTTCCACACCTAGTATCCAAGCTGAATCATTTCCAACTTCATGTATTGCACTATCAAATTGGGTCTCTCGAATGTGTTACCAGTACTCCAAGTTTGGCTATCCATTACATTTGCTCTGCTGCATTGCTTCTGAATCCTTTCTCTTTCTCTGTTTATCGGCTCGCTGCATGCAAAGAACCCACATTCATTTCTTTTACAAACAAAGTTTAACAACCCCTTTGAAGGTTTCTCATATTCCACTATCTTTAGGATGGCCCTGTTGCCATAATTACACCTTTGATGCTGGTACCTGGGTTCTCTTGGTCTTTTGCCAGTGCTTGAAAAAGACATTCTGAATTTGTTTAAAAAAAATACCCAAAAAGATTAAAAAAACACACACATTACACCACAAATAAAAAAAAATCTGGGCATAATAAGGAAATGGATATTGATCAAAACAAATGTAACTCAAATTTTTTCAAATTGGATATAGGATGCAACTAAAATCCAGACTTCGAGTGCAACAAAAAATTTGAACATCATATGAAAATGGATGTTGAACAAAACTTAGTTGCAAACCCAAAATTTTCAAATCGGATAAAGATACAACTATAATCCATACTTCAAGCTATACATAATAAGAAGATTTGAAGAAAAGTGTAAATCCTCAAATCTTGGCATAACATTTTATATAAACTCTTAAAAATTGGGGGATGAGATGCTACCTTCACTGATCTTGAATAAATTTTTCCAAAATTTGAACAAAATATGCTTAGATTTGCAAGAAATGTTTAGAAGATTTTAAGAAAATAGGATACGTTTGCTTAGTTTCAGGGGAACAAGTTTTGTTCTTCCACTCAAAACACTTAATTTTGAATTGGGGATAATTTTGGGATTTAAATTTGCAATATTGATCATCTGATGCAAAAACGCGCGCATGGGTTACAATCAATCTCAATCTCCTTAATGACCATTCAGTTTCATCTACATTCCACACTTTTTAAAACCATAAGGGTATGAATTGACATTTTTTCATCATATGGGAGATATGTGGATTTCGGTCAAATCACACAAGATAAGGATAATTTACCCCTTTTTCTTTTTAAGAATTCATTTCCACTTCCAAGTTGTCAATACTCTTTCTAGAATATTTCCTTAGAAATTGGTTCCAAATCTCTTTTTTGATCTCCTACATAATTATATGTTGACCCAACCTCCCATTTCTCCCTCCCTCTCTTTCTCTTGTGAAACTCACGCGTACTCATGCTCCTTTCCTATTGACCAATGCTAGCTATTGCTAGCCGTTGAAGGGAGTGTGTCATGCCTACTTTCCTCTCTCACTCCCTCTTTTTCTTCTCCAAAATTTCGTCATAAATACCCAAGGATGATAGAGGTTGGGGATATGAAATGGAGTTGTAGTTTTCTTTAAAAGTCAAAGGAAATGCGGCCTAATATGTACACACATTCTTGAGCATTCTTTCTTCAATTCTTCCTCTTCTCTTTTCTTCATTTCTTTAAGTCATTCCTTCAATTTCTTCTTGGTATACATCTCCTTCATAGCCAAGAGAAAGTGTTACATGTCTAGGAAAGTCTTCTTTTTGGAAGGTGGTTCTTAAACTACATATGCCGACCTATTCATGTTGGATGTCGACCTGTTTAAACACAAAGTCCTGAAACCAAGTATGGAAGGAACATGTTAAATCATTGGAGTCTGTATGTCAACCTATCAAAGCCTTCAAGTCGACTCATTAAAATCCATGTTGACCTGAGTACTCAAACCATTAGTCCTAAAGCTAGGAATGTTGACTTGCTCAAAAGATGTCGACCTATAACATGTACAGGATGATCTACCGAACACTCATTTCGACTTGGTAGTACCTAAACTTTCAAAATCATTCATCAAGCCACACAAGTTGACCTATCAAGCCACACATGTTGTGTCACGCCCCGAACTGGGATCGTAAGCAGCCGCCCGTTGTCCTGAATGCTGGTTATATTTTTACAGAAAATCGAGCAGAACCTTCCCGCATATCAGAGGTTTCCCATATAGCAATCAACCTGCTACCTGTACAATAGGGCCAACCCGGCCTCACAATACATAAATCCAATCTCAATATCAGACCAACACATCCATACAGTACAATCCAGGACAACGCAATGCTAACAAAACGAATTTGCACAGTCCTAACCATAGATCTCTACTGCCATGCCCCTGTCAAAGGTATAAACAGCCACCAGTGCCCCTCTTGTGATTTAGAGGTGGCACTGAGCGGTTCTAAAATACATTTTTAGGACATGACATATTCCCAAGTAACATACACAAATGAATAGAAATTGCCTCAATGCAAGTGTTATGCAATGACATGAGAGTTCCACGATTTAAATATCCATATTTGTACAGTCATCCCAGAATTATACAATGGTCATCTATAGACCTCAAAATACATATACATCATCAATAAAATTTTTAACTCACAAAATTATAGCGAAAATAAACAATAACTCTTCAAGTCCAGACCAGATCTCCCAATGATACTAAGCGTCTTAAAAGCAACGCTCCTTGTCAAATACTATCTTTGAAACAAGAAGAGAAATGAGGGGTGAGTACTCAGGGAAAGAATACTCAGTGAGTGAGTGGGTCAATGCAATCGTCTAATAAGAATTGTGAAATTGGAGTGTCAAAGCGTAAGTATACAATTCATATTTCAAATCATCATGCTTTTCATTTCAACAATATATCATTTGCACGCATTATCCAGTCAAATATGCATCCAAAGCACTGTCATTAAAATCATAGAGCTGCCAGTCGAAAGTGTCCTAGTAGAGGTCTACCTCGACCTATGACAGTCACACCGGGGGTGTTATATGCAAATTTATTTAAAGTGCTCTCTACCCCGACGTTGGCGACGGATCTCGTTCAGGTGTTAGACTTAGAGAGAGTATCCAAATCCTTCCCCTTTTCGGGTTCATCCTGGCTAGTAACGTGTCGTTAAATAAAATCATGACAACTCGTGCAATACCCCATGCTTAGGCATATCCGGACGCCACCCAAGCGCCTCTCACGGTGTCCTTCGTAGCTACGGAACAATACATACCAAAGCCCTCAAAGCCAAAATCAATATCATATCAAGAATGTGCCGTAATGAGGTTCACAAACCAAATGCAATATATAGCGTAAAATGACACATTATACATTTCAACCACATGGATGCATAATTTTCATAATTCAACCAAATTTTTGGACACTCCAACGATTCACAAAAAGTCAGTTCCAAAACCAATCAAAACATTTCAAGCACACGACAAATTATGCTCATTTATCAAAATGTTATAAAACAGGGTTTACATATTAAACAAAGGCATTGAAAAAAATCCAACTCACAGTATGGGGGAGACTAGCGCACTCCCCAATAATACCACGAAACGAAGAAAAGTGTTCTCTTAACTTAAGACACCCAATACTTACGAATGTATATATATATATATAAAATCAACGAGTTTCAAACCTACGTAGTTATAGGAAATAGGCTATCACTTCTAATACACGTATGCAAATCAGGTAGTTCGAATCCTTTAGAACCTTACCCTAATTCCTCATATTTTGTTCATGCATACAGCATGTCTACAAAACTCAAGTGTTGGTAATCGACCAATCTCGCACAGGGCTCACACCAATCCAATCTTTCGGTCGCACCCAAGGGCCAATAGGGCCATAGCCTAGCGCTCCTCTGTGCAGCATGCAGCGCCCATATGCAGGGCTCGCAGTGCCCATGTGCGGGGCGCACAGTGCGTGTGCACAGGGCACGCAGTGCCTGTGCACAGGGTGCGCAGCGCCTGTGTGCAGTACGCAGCACCTGCACGCCAACCAATTCTTCTCATTTCTTAACTTAACCCTAACATTCATTCAAATAATCAAATGGGTAAGAAATTTTTTCTCACCTAGGGTTTTCTCAAAGCGCAGACATTCGTTCGAATGTCTCCTCGACGCTCCAAAATCTACAATGCTCCGCAGAGACTCGCGGGTTGTCACGGGCTGTCACGGGCTATCGCGGGCTGCTGGCTGCAGGCCGCAGTGGGCTTCGCGGCTGCGGGCTTAGCTGCCACAGTGGGCTCGCGGGCTCGCACGCTTGCGGGCTCGCACACTCGCGGGCTGGGTTGCAGTCGCGTGCTCGCGGGTTGAGCGCTAGTGGGCTCGAGTGCGCTTGAGCGCTGTGGTGTGCTTGCGCTCATGCAGAGAGGATCGCGCTGCAGCGCGCTTGCGGGAGGGAGAAGCTGCAGCGGTTGGGGTGTGCTCGCGGTGGTGGCGGATCGCGGTGGAAGGTGGCGGATTCGCGGTGGAGGGCGATCGAGTGGGAGGGAGATCGTGAGTGATAGAGAGAGAGTGAACAGTGGAGAGAGAGAAACAGTGAGAGAGAGTCTGTGAGTGAGGTAGAGAGAGAAGAAGATGGTGGTGGTTGCTCGCGGTGGAGAGAGGTGGCGGAGCGAGCGACCGATCGCGGCGTAGGAAGAAGGTGGCTGCGGGAGGTGAAGGGTCGAGGAGAGAGAGAAAGAGAAAGAGAGAGGGAGAGAGAGGGATATAAAGTTAGGGTTTCCAACCCTAATTGGGAGGTGCTCCGTTTCACTCCAAAACATAGCATCTCCTCTCTCTCTTCTCTTTTTTTTATATATATATATGTCTTCACACCCACACTTCACTAAAAGTTAAATTTTTTGTAAAAACAGGGTTTACTTCAATTTGCAGATTCGACAAATTAAAATATTCTAAAAATTTAATTTAAATACCCCAAAATCAAAATTCAATTTAAATAAATAAATTTCTCTTTATATAATTAAATTACAGACACTGCAGTGTCGGTGTTACATTTTCTAACCTCCTAAAAACAAGTTTCGTCCTCGAAACTAAAAGAGGACTAACCAGCAAACAAATGGGGGTGCTGTCTCCTCATAGCCTCCTCGAGCTCCCAGGTCTCCTCCTCAACCTGGTCACTCCTCCACAAGACTCTGATCAACGAGACTTCCTTGCTCCGCAGCTTCCTGACTTACTGATCTAGAATAGCTACGGGCTGAACTGGAAGACTGAGATCCTCTCGTAACTCAACAGACGGAGGCTCTAAAATATACGAAGGATCTGGGATATACTTCCTCAACATTGATACATGGAAGATATCATGGATCCGAGATAACTCGTCTAGCAGCTCTAGTCTGTATGTCACTCTCCCAACCTTACTGATGATACGAAACATGCCAATGTATCTGAGGCTCAATTTGCCCTGCTGCCGATGTCGAATGAGTCCCCTCAAGGGAGAAATCCTCAAAAACACCATATCACCCACTCAAACTCTAAAGGCCGGCGTCTCCGATCCGCATATGTCTTCTGTCTGTCTTGGGCGGCTTTCAACCGCTCACGGACCACCCTGACCTTTTCCTTAGTTTCCTCGACTAATTTAACATTGGTAAGGTGTCTCTCGCCTACCTCATCCCAACACAACGGGGTGCGACACTTCCTGCCGTAGAGTGCCTCATAGGGTGGCATACCGATGCTGGCCTGATAGCTATTATTATATGCAAACTCTACCAGCGGTAAATGCCTGTCCCAACTACCCCGAAAATCCATGACACAAGCCCAAAGCAAATCTTCGAGGGTCTGAATGGTCCTCTCTGACTGACCATCTGTCTGTGGGTGATATGCTGTGCTAAAACTGAGCCGCATGCCTAAAGCTTCCTGCAGCTTGGGCCAAAATCGAGAAATGAACCTTGGATCTCTATCTGAGACTATGGACACGGGAACTTCATGGAGTCTGACTATCTCGTCAATATACAGACGTACCAATGTCTCCAATGGAGAGTCGCTACGCATCGGGATGAAATGGGCAGACTTGGTGAGTCGATTGACTACCACCCAAATGGCATCATATCTGGCTTGAGTCCGCGGCAATCCTATAACAAAGTCCATAGTCACATGTTCCCACTTCCATACGGGAATGGGAAGAGGCTGTAGCAAACCCGCTGGCCTCTGATGCTCAGTTTTCACCTGCGGACAGACTAAACATCTAGTTACAAACTCCGCAATGTCCCTCTTCATACCTGGCCACCAATAGCTACCCTGAATAGTTCGATACATCTTTGTACTACCTGGGTGCAAGACATAGGCCGAGGAGTGTGCCTCCTCTAATATGGACCTACAGAGATCCTCATTGGTGGGTATAGCCATTCTATCTCGATAAGTCAGAAGTCCATCACTACGGATTTTGAAATCATCTATATTACCTCTGCAGGCTCTCTAAAGTTCGGTATCAGTGCCCTGAAGCTCCCTAATACGGTCCAACAGCGTCGGCCTGACCTCAAACCTAGCTAGTAGAGTGCCTTGATCATCACTAGCCAATCTGACTCCCAAATCCCGGAGTCCCATCAAACAATTGAGGTACGCCATATCGTTCTCCTGAGACGATGAAGCTGATTTCTGGCTCAAGGCATCAGCAACCACATTGGCCTTACCCGGATGATAATCAATGACAAGATCATAATCTTTGAGAAGTTCCAACCATCTCCTCTATCTCAGGTTAAGTTCTTGCTGGGTGAATAAATACTTCAGACTTTTATGATCCGTATATACCCGGCAAGTCACCCCGACAAGTAATGGTGCCATATCTTCAATGCGAAGACTATGGCTGCAAGCTCCAGATCGTGTGTCGGATAATTCACCTCATGTTTCTTCAACTGTCTAGAAGAGTAGGCGATCACCCGACCATTTTGCATCAAAACGCAACCCAACCCTTGTCGGCTAGTATCACTATACACTGTGTACTCGTGACTGCTGGTAGGAAGAGCCAAAATCGGAGCTGTAGTCAACCGTTGTTTGAGCTCCTGAAAACTCACCTCACAACGGTTATCCCATACAAACTTGATACCTTTTCGCATCAATCTAGACAATGGTGCAGCTATCCAGGAAAAGCCCTCAACAAGTCTGCGATAATACCTGCCCAGACCAAGAAAAATCTTGATCTCAGTCACTGTCTGCGGCTGCTCCCATCTCATAATGGCATTGACCTTCTGCAGATCAACAAAAATCCCCTCTGCAGAAACGACATGCCCCAAAAATCCAACCTGTCTTAGTCAAAATTCACATTTTGTGAATTTGGCATACAGCTGCTCATCGCGAAAGATCTGTAAAACGGTGTGAAGATACTGAACATGATCCTCGTCACTCCGTGAATACACTAGTATATCGTCTATGAAAACTATGACAAACTGGTCCAGATAATCGTGAAAAACTCTGTTCATCAAGTCCATGAACGCAGCTGGAGCATTAGTCATCCCAAATGGCATGACAAGGAATTCATAGTGCCCGTATCGAGTGCGGAAAGCTGTCTTTGGCACATCTTGAGTCCTAATCCGCAACTGCTATCAATTTAGAGACTCCTCGGAGTTCACAAACTCTGGAACATAATTGGCAAGCTCTCTCAGTTCTGTCTCGTACTCCGATACTGTCTTGTTTCCCTAAGCTAATTTGAAAAATGCCTCTCTTTTATGATCCTGATAGAATCGGGTGTAGTATTTCTCCTCGAAGGCCTTAAGAAATTTTGTCCAAGTAGGAGGAACAGGAGCTCTTCCCTTCACATTCTCCCACTATGTTCTCGCACCTTTATCCAATAGTTTCACCGCCACCCATAATTTTATCTCATCGCTTAGTCTCATATCGGAGACGGTTTCTTGGATTCGGCCAACCCATTCTTTGGCCACTGAAGCATCAGAAGTGCCCGTGAATGTCTCACATCCTAATTGCCTTGCCTCCTTTATCAACTTAGATAACTCCACAGTAGGGCGATCGGTTATTGTGACAACCGGAGGAGGAGGTGCTAGTGGAGTACTAGGAGTAGCAACCGGAACTGAAGGAAGAGCCGGTGGAGGAGCTGAAGTCGGATGTGGAGCTTGGTATTGTACTCCAAAGGTGCTCCACCACTCCATTACTTGCTGTAGAGTGGCAATAAGAGGAGTGGGAATCCCGGTGGAAGGAGCCGGGTGTGCAGACGCAGAAGGAGGGACAACATTCGAGGACGACTCATCCTCGTGCTCCGATAGAGGAATCTCGTTCACATTCCTTATTCTCCTTCGTGAAGGCATAGTGATCTACACAACAAGAAATTACAATTAAGTCAAAGGGTTAAGCGAAAGCTAATACTTAACCCCCTAAAAAGAATGTTTCTAATTTCCTAAGAAATCCATGGAAGACTTTGTACATTCTCCGAAAACCGTTTTTGAAAACCAAACATTTCAAAGTTTTTAGAAAACTTTTGGGACATTTGGAAACAATTGAAAATATTTCAAAACCATCCTTTAAAATTGTGAGCCAACCTGTCGCTCTGATACCAATAAAGCTGTCATGCGTTGATCCTCAAATCGACCATGCAACAGCCGCCGCGTTGTCTCGATACACGGGCAGAACTTCCCCATATACCAGGACTCCACAAGGCTACAAATCAGTTCAGCAACTCATCCAATACACAACTCCATCAGAAATAGGAAAATCATATAACAATACACATGCAAAGGACCAATCCGGTCCATCCCTATACATACGAGCATGTGTCGACACACAAATGGGGCGGGAGTTCCTGTACATGCATGCATACAAAATTGGCCATCCCAACCGTTCTAGAATTCTCAACACAATTAAAGTATTTAAAACAAAAGAAGTCCCAAATCATAATTGTAAAACCAAGATAAAAAAAAAAACCAAATATGGAGACGTAGTGTTTTGGGGCAAAACGCTGCGTCCCCAAATTTGGGGATTAGGGTTGGAAACCCTAATCCCACTCCCTCTCCCTCTTTCTCTCTCTCTCTCTCTCTCTCTCTCTCTCTCTCTCCCTCTCTCCCCCACCGGGGTACCGCGGCGCCGCTCCTTCGCCGTGAGCTTCGACGCCAACGGATCGCCGCCTTCTCCTTCTCCTTCTTCTTCTTCTTCTTCACTCCCTCTCGCTGTCACTCTCTCCCTTCGGCTTCGCCACTCTGCCGCATGGGCATAGCGCGAACACAGCGCACCTCAGTCCGCGAGCGAGCAGGACTAAGCCAGTAGCGAGAACCCAGGCCGCGAGCAGGTCCGAGCCCACAGCGCGAGCCCAGGCCGCGAGCAGGACCGAACCCGCGAGCACGAGCAAGCGCGCATGCGAGCACACGAGCTCGCGCGAGCCAATGCACGAGCGCGCGGCCCAGTGTACGAGTTGGTAATTTCTCCTCTCGGTGAGCAGATACTTAAAGATTCTGTCTACAGAGGGAGTAAGGTCATGGATAGAGATGCGATACTTGAGGCAGACTTGATTCCAAATGAAATAACGAATTTCGATGCCATCCTAGGGATGGATTGGCTAAGCATGCATAGAGTCTCAGTAGATTGCTTCACCAAAGAAGTAAAGTTTCAGAGACCCGAGGAGCCATTGTTGAGGTTCCTAGGCGAGGGGCGAGTGTTATCTCGCTGTATTGTTTTGGTGATGAAAGCCAAGAGATTGATACGGCGCGGGTGCACGGCATACCTGGCTCATGTTATTGACATCACTGTGGAGGGGCCAAGGCTTGATGAGGTCCCAGTGGTGTAGAAGTTTCCAGATGTATTTCCTGAGGAGTTACCTGAACTACCACCAGTTTGGGAGTTTAATTTCGAGATTGACTTAACTCAAGGGATCATTCCCATATCTATTCCGCCATACAGAATGGTGCCAGCTGAGCTTAGAGAGCTCAAGGTCCAGTTGCGGGAGTTACTAGACAAGCCTCCGCTACCACCGCACGCCACTGCTCGCGATTGCCGCTGCTCGTTCCACCACCGCAAGCCTCCGCGAGTGCAGCCCAGCACCTTCTGCCACCTCGCAATCCACCCAGGGCGAGCACGATCGCGCCCTTACGCGATCCTCTCCGCACGACCACAGTGTGAATACAGCACACCTCAGTTCGCGAGCGAGCAGGACCGAGCCTGCAGCGCGAGCCCAGGCCGCGAGTAGGATCGAGCCCGAGCGCAAGCAAGCGCGCGAGACAACTCACGAGCGCGCGCGAGCCAGCGCAGTAGCGCGCACGGGCGCGCAGTAGCGCGCACGGGCGCGCAGTAGCGCACGAGCGCGTACCAGCACAGCACACGAGCACGTGCGAGCCGGAGCACGAGCGCGCACCAGACTAGCGCACGAGCACATGGGCGTGCACCAGCGCACGGGCGAGCACCAGCCCGCAGGCCCATCAGTCGCAGGCCCGCCAGCCCGCAGGCCCATCAGCCAGAGGCCCGCCAACCCGTAGGCCCGCCAGCCCACTAGCCCGCAGACCAGCGAGCCCGCTAGCTATAGCCCACGAGCCCGAGACGGCTCGTGAGCCCGTGACAGCCCACGAACCTCCACGCGGGTAACTAATTAAGAGTTTTAATTCTGATCTAAGTGTTTAGATCTAATAAATAAATCTTGTTTTGATAGGAAATACTATAGACTTTGGAGTGACCGAAGAGACATTCGGACGAAACTCTATGCTTCGAGAAAACACTAGGTGAAGAGATTTCGGTTCTAATTGATAAATTGAATGAATCTAGATTTGAATCTAAGATGAAAGGTTCTGTATATGTTCAGAGTGTAAGTAGAATGCGAATAGAATACAAATTCTGAAATGATTATATGTGACTTTGAAGGTTAAGTACAGAATGTTACAGAAACTAGATGGTCTGATACGAAAGAAGCATGTTACAGAATCACAAAATTATGTCGAGTGAATTCGAATAGTTTCCCTTAGAGTTAAACTTTGAAATATGCATGAAAGTATCTGAGTTGTAGGGTTGGAATGAAATGAGCTGTAAAGTGGAAGATATTGTACATTTCATGTCTTTCGGATAAACCCTAAAGATGCTTGAGAAATTGATATTCAATTTTGATGATTTGATTAGTTTGATCTTTTTGGAGACTCGAGGAAACAGATTGGATTTGTTTTGAAAATAGGGAGTGACCACTCTCCCTAGAACTGTGAGTGGGACTTTGACATTCGCTATTGATTGAAAACCATATTTCAAAAATATTTTTTAAATGACATGTTTCTGCAAAATGTATGATTGTTAGAATTTTTGAATATTTTATGAAATGTTTTGTGACCTTTGGAGTGTCTTAATTTCTGACTTTATTGATATGCATCCATGAGTTTTGATAACTGAATATTGTGCCACATTTTCGACATATTGATATGTTTTAATGCTTCCACTGCATTGGCACATGGCTTTAAATGGATTTACTTATATATTTGGGCTGTATGCCCGGCCGACGTTATGATATGATGCATGGGGCTATATGCCCGGCCGACATGGTGATGGGATGCATGGGTTTACGTGCCCGGCCGATATGATATTGTGATCCGTAGCTACGAAGGACATCTGGTAGAGGCACCCTTTGTGTCCGGATATGTTTCGGCCGGAGGTATCCGCCAGATCGTCATGTGTATGGGTGTCCCAGGTTGACCCTCATCGAAGAGGACGTTGAGTACGGCTTCGTCTAGCACCAGGCGGGGGCACTATACACGGCCGACTAGTTATATGTACATTATTATTATTTGCAAGCTAGTTGGAGTAGCCTGTGGCCAACATTGGGCAGAGAGCCATTATTTAATACTTGCATTTGGAAAAACCCCCAATGCGCCATCCTTGGTCGAGGTAGATAATTGCCGGGAATATTTCATTGGCCGGCTCTTCATGACATTGATGTAAAAATATTGGATGCAAATCTTGATTTCTGATGTGTGCGTATGATATATGATTTTGAAATAACATGATCGGTTTGCATACTGTTGATATTTTTTTTATCTTATACTTTGACACTCCAAGTTCACCATCGATATTGATAGTATGATGTCAATCCTCTCACTTACTGAGTATCCTTCCATAGATACTCACACCTCGCTTTCTTTCCCATAGAATTAGTGTTGGACCGAGAAGGTATTGTTGGGTTTGTATAATTGTGACGCGAACGTGATATCACTGGGTTTGGGTATGGATATTTTCATTTCTTCCGCTACGATGATTGGTGATATCATTATGTATTGGAGATTTTATTTTGACCAATGTATTTATCTAAATTTTTGGGATGACTGTATAAATTATGGACATTTATTCGTGAAACCCTCGTATTGATTTATGGCATTTGTGAATATTTAAAAATAACTTGGGAATTTATTTTATATATGCGTAGAATTTAAATCCGTTCGGTGTGGCGGCTACTCATGCTCTAGTTGGGCATGACAGTAGAGGTCTGTTGCTAGGACTGCTAGAAACTTTATAGTTTTGAGTTGTTCTGGATGTTGGCTATGGTATTTGTTGATTTTGGAGAGGTCGGGATGGTCAATTATTTATTTTACAGGATAAATGTGATATACAGGTGAAATTGTACATGGGAAACCTCCGATTTTTTGGGAGATTCTGTCCGATTTTCTGTAAAAATACAGCCGGTATCCAGGGACAACGGACGGCTATTCACGATCCCGGTTCGGGGCGTGACAATAATCGCAGAATTTTACTAACACTCGCATGTAGAAACGAGCTAACGTCAGTAAAGTCCATACGGTATGAGATGAACAGAACTCCGTAAAATCGAAAGAAAATAACAAATCCCATCATTTTAAATCAAACGTCCCATTTAAACAAAAAGTCTAACCAAAATAAGAGTTAAGAGAAAATAAACAAGTTTTCTACGAACTCCAATACAAACGATGTAAGGATTTCATCAATACTTGCTCTATATATGAAACAAGTATTGATTTAATCCATACAAAAAGAATTATATAAGTCTTCCCTTCCATGGATTTCAAAATCAACCAAAATGAACTTGCATCACTATGTACCTACACAAGTCAGTGGAATAAATCTTCCCAAGCTCCAATTTCTGCCGCAAACCTAAACTTCCTCTGAAAGATGTTAAAGAGAGGGTTGAGTATTGGGAAATATTCAGTGAGTGGAGTGCAATGGTATGATTGTGTGATAAATGAGGGGTGAACGTGAGAGTGTCAAAGTATATCTCAAACAATACTTCATATGTATCGAAACATTTTCAATAAATCAGATAATTCACAAAATATGCATCCACATCAAATATTCTTTCATAAAATCACAAGGGTCCCATCAAAATTACTTCCGTCCTGCGTTTGGCCGAACCAAGACTGAAGCCCGCCAAGGGGTTTTCCATTTTAGTATTTCAAAGACTACCCCCTTCCTTGGCGTTGGCTCGAACCTCCCCGGGGTGCAATCCGGATAGTCCGACGTGGTAGAGAAGAGGCCGCGTATACTCTCTCGCAATGAAACCCTAACCACGCCACCCCGTCGGCTCGCTCCGTGGAAGGAATGACTATAGCCATTAACTACTAGCACCATGCACTTCTCAAACATGTCATTTCTCAAATCATGTGTCATAATTTTCTAGCAAATAATCATCAATTTCATGTCATAGCAATTCATAAAGCAATATCAAATCACATATGGTACACATGTATTTATAAACACCATGGATGCATTCATGCTTCACAATTCAGTCCGAACATCCCATAATCACAAAACAATTTATATAAAATATGTAAAAATCTTACAAAATTATTTATAAAATAATTTTAAACTCATTTTTCTTATTTATAACACAATAGACCATTCACTCACCTTCTAGGGAGGGTATTCGCTCCCTAATTTCAAAAGTTTTCTAAAATGACTCCCTTCAAGTCTCCAAAATGTCAACCTAGACCAATAATTCACAATTTCAATTCAAACTCCAAATAAATCTATTCTAATCAGCCCAATAAGTTTCTAATTTCATCTAACACGTTTCTTTCATATTTAATCAACCTAAATTCATATAGAATTTAGACGTAACCCTAGAAATCACATATCAAAATTCAGGAAAATGCACTCTCTTCAAATTTCACACATTTTCAGAGTATATACAAATCTCTCATTCTAAATTCGGACTAAACTCATTCAAATTTCTGAAGGAACTAGAATTTCTCTTACCTAGGGTTTTCGCAGCTTGCAGCTCTAGCGTCCATGCATCTACAACTCGGTCCGAACCCCTGTAATGTTTCTAAACCGAAGCACACTTTAGCAATTATCCCTAATTTTCAATAGAATCAAAACCCCTAAGCTATTGATCAGAGAATCGTTCTTACCTGCGCAAGGGATGAAATGCAGGTCGCGGCCTAGGGTTTCAAATGTCTCTTGCTACTGCCGGCTTGGGGCTCTTGCGAGGGCTGCAAAAGAGCTCTCGGCAGAGAGAGAGCAAAGCGCGCGAGTGCGCGAGCAAGGAGAGAACAGCGCTACTGTCGCACGCTCGGGAAAGGGAGAACAGAAGCTGTTCACGCGTGCGCGGGAGAGGAGAGAAACAGAGAGCGAAAAGAGAGTGAGAATGAGAGAAAGAGAGAGAGTGAGTGAGTGACGGGAGAGATTGGGAGAAAGAGAGAAACATAGAGGGAGAGATTGAGTGAAATTTGGGAAAGTGACTTTCCCCTTTCTTTTTGTTCTTTTTTTTTTGACTTTTCTTTATTGGTATTACAATAATGGACTTGCAGACCGAAGGATTTACCCTGGTTTAATCTTTCCGATTACAGTGACAAATCCATATGTGCATGCAAGCAATGAAAAAATGTAAAACCAAATAAAATAAAAAAGTGAAAAGTAAAAAAGAAAAGGGATATAGGGATAAAATGAATACAACCTGAGATATGAAATTATGTAAGATAATTCCAAGAATTGCAAACATAAAGGAAAAAGGAAAGATAAAAGAAGTTGAAGAACTATAGTCTAATGTTTGTGTGGAGCCAGCAGTGCTTATTCAAATATTCCACATTCAAAACAATAATTGTCGAAATCACAGTAATTAATTTTGAACTTCATCGGCTCAAATGCAGTGGCACGATGGTTCCGCGGTCCCCATCCGTCTCAGCCATTTTATCTTGACCGTTACCATGATGTATGCCTACACCTAAGCCAAGGGTTTTTCATCTTAATATTACCTTTAAGATTGAAAATAATATTGATATTATGATTTTAAAAATCAAAAGCTATTTTGTGATACATTTTTGAATTTTTAGATTATCTATGGAAGTCATATTAGTTGTCAGCGAATCACCGAACACCCCTTAAAAAAAACAAACAATCAAGAGTCTCGCAACAGTTATATCAAACACTCTCTTAATCATTAATTTCTCACACCAGCTGACAAGCCAAAATCCGACCTGAACCGAAACTTCTCCTCATAGCCGATTCTGAATTAATACCTGACTGCCCAAATTTTAGTGTCAACAACATCAAAATTTCTTGGCGAGGGAGAGTTCCCACCAAGTCACTATTAACACAGGTGCATACATCTATATATGTATGCATATGTAAGTATATAAAATTCATGCATTCTAAATTGTGATTGACATGAACACATTATAGCTAGTTGGGCTTGTTCTGCTGTTCTACTATTTAATACAAGTGCAAGAAGTAAAGAAAATATGCAAGAAAACAGGGCAAAGCAACCAATACAATACCTTTGCTTTTGCCTAGGAAAACAATAACATAAAGCAACCACGATAGACAAGTCTGGAAAAAACTAGAGCCAACCTAAAGAACACCCGCAGCCATACTAAAGTTCTCAAAGGGAAGCAGTGATCCAACCACATGAACTCCTCCAAAAGGGAGAGCCTAATTAGGCAAGTAGGCGAAAAATTGTAAGCAACTCTCGAATTTGAAAAAAGTAAAGAGAAATTAATCATGTTCTTTTACCTCATTGCAGATGTGCGAACCTTGCATCTCCAAGAAGCATGTCCCGGACAAAATGCAACTCTTTCAGAACATTTCTGATGGTCATTCTTTCTTGAGGGGACTCCATAGAGCAACCAATTCCAATCTTGATTAAGGAGACCACGCACTCCGTTTTGCAGTTATTGCTAGTGCTATGTACAAGGGTAGGATCCACAACATCTATGATCCGGTTTGGCAATGCCATCATAGCGAATTTGTGAAGATTAAGTCCATCAGAAAACATGGTGTCTGTGGGTCGTTTGTCTGTGATCATCTCCAATAGTAAGATCCCATAGCTGTAAATGTCCCCTGTTGTTGTGATCTCACCTCCTAGACCATACTCTGTTTGATCATCTCACATATTACAAGAAATACATTATATCTAAAGAAAGAAAAAAGTACTTCTCCAAACCAAAATAAATGTCATAAGAGCAATGATTTTTGTGTACATGAACATATTGCGGTGCATGAGACTAATTATATAGTGCTATTGTTGGATAAATGAAATGATTACGTTTGTATATCTAAGTGGGTACTGTTTACCTGGACAACATGTAGATTACTCTTTAATTTCTCACAATGATTCAAAAGAAAGCAAACTTTAGAAAGCCAAACTTAGGGATTGAGAAGCACACTAACCTGGAGGAGCATAACCAATTGTCCCCCTTAATCCAATTGAGCTACTTTGGCCATCATTTCCTCTTGGAAGTAAAAACCTTGCCAATCCAAAATCGGCAACACGTGCAATCATTTCATCATCCAAAAGAATGTTGCTCGGCTTTAGATCACAATGGACAATTGGACTCTCACTTTGCTGATGAAGATAACTGAGCGCACAAGCTATATCAATTGCAACATTAACTCTTTGCAGAATGTTTAGATGCCGAATCTTGATATGACTGCTATCTGTTTGTGGAGAAGGATGCAGCCAATTCTCTAAACTTCCATTGGTCACAAACTCATAAACCAAAGCCTTGAAATCATTCCCCTGCAAATCAATGCTTGAGCAAGCAGCTATGATCTTTACAAGATTTCGATGCCTAATGTTTCTCATGGCTTCACACTCAGCTAGGAAACTCTTGAATGCTCCGTAGCATAGAAGGTTGAAGACTTTGATTGCAACAGGTGTACTAGATTCCTCGAGTATTCCTCTGTATACAGTGCCAAAACTTCCCCTGCCAAACATATTTTCCAAAGAGAAGCCATTTGTTGCTTTCAGGAGACTTCTATACGACACTTGCAAAGGACTTTCGCCTAAAGGTGCCATAGATGATAGTTGCTTTTTTAGCTTTGCTCGTCTTCTATATTGACAAAGCAGGAAAGATGACACCTCCAATAAATATTAGCACCGTGTGACCATGCAATACCTTTCTTTTCTTTGAGCCATTGGTAGTGTTACATTTAGGCAGATGTAGTTCACTTATTCCACCGCAGAGCCTATAATTTCCAACCAGAGATACTGCACTTGTGCGTAGAAAAACACCCTTTATTGGAACCTCGCCTTCGAAGTTATTGAAAGATAAATTTAGACTGTTTAGGAGAAATGATTCCAGAAATTTTGGAATGTGACCAGATAGATTGTTATGAGAAAGGTCAAGGTTCTCTATGCCTTTCAAAGAAGTTAATGACTCAGGAATAGATCCATTGAATAAGTTCTCTGATAAGTATAAATCTACAAGGCTGGTGCAACTACTCAAGGTGCTCGGAAGCTTGCCTGATAAATGATTCTTCGACAAATTCAACCCAGTCAAGTGGACCAGCTTACCAATCTCAAAGGGTAGGGGGCCAACAAGTTGATTTCCTGACAAATCTAAAAAAATTGATAGTGCCGGAATACCAAATATTTGTTTCGGTATGGACCCACTAAGATTATTCAAGGAAAGATTCATTAGAATCAAATCTCTACAGTTACCCAACTCTGGTGGTATGTTTCCTTGCAATTTGTTGTTGGATAAATAGAGTTCGCTAAGTAATGACAAGTTTCCAATAGAAGCTGGAATCTTCCCGGAAAGTTTGTTGGACCTGAGAGACAAACGTTGTACAATTTGAAGCTTACCAATTTCTTTGGGTATTGGCCCAACCATATGATTAACTTGCAAAGCCAACACACTAAGGTTAACAAGGTTACCTATCTCTGGAGGGATAAATCCGGATATTTCATTTCCAGCAAGGTTTAAAATAGCCAATGTGGAGGAGACATTGCCGATTTCTTTTGGCAATATCCCAGTGAGTCGGCTGTCTTGTACCTGCAATGCTTCCAACTTAGTACAATTTGAAAGAGATTTGATGAAGTTCAGGCCACCGGGCTCTCCTCCTTAGCCGGTGTTGGCAATAGCAACTATACTCAAATTTTGTAGGCCTCCAAAATCAACCAGAATTTCTCCAGTAAAATTGCCAAATCCCAATTCAAGAACCTCAAGATGAGTTGCATTGGATAATGAGACTGGAAGAGAACCGCTGAAGTGGTTATAGAAGATTCCAAACCATTCAAGATTAGGAAGTGTGAGGCCAATGTTGGAGGGAAGTGTGCCGTGAAAATGATTATCGGCAATTGCAAATACAGTAATAGAAGATAAGTTATATATGGATGTGGGGATCATACCATGAAGCTCATTGGATTCGAGAACAAGAGTTTTTATATTTCGTAGATGACCCAAAGCCTCTGGAATTGTCCCTCCCAACTTGTTTTCTGCCAGATTTAAGTATTCGAGTGATGTGAGGTTTCCAAGAAAGGGACTTATTCCTCTGGTTAAATTGTTTCCTTTGAAGCTGAGGTTAGTGAGTTTTCGCAACTGGCTAAGCTCCTTTGGAATTTCTCCTATTAACTTGTTATAGGACATATTTAGCCCTCAGGTTGGTGCAATGAGATAGAGTACCAGGGATATTCCCTTCGAAGGAATTGTAACTAAGAACCAAATGGTTCAGCCGGCGCAAATGACCAACTTCAGGATGGATTTGGCCGTGGAAATTATTGTTGCCTAGGGAGAGTATCTTAAGGAAGCTCAAGTTCCCTACATGAGGAGGCAACAAACCACCTAAACCACTCAAAGTCAAATTCAAAACAGTTACCCTTTCATGTCGACGAGAGCATGTCACACCCTCCCACTTGCAGAAGTGCATAGAATTATTCCATGAGCTCATCACCCCTAGAGGATCATAAACAATTTGTTTAAAGGCCAGCAATGCATCGTGATCACAGTTGTTTGTGTGCTGCATGGCCACAGCTAATGGCTTTGTCCCTGTTTTGTGGAGAATTGTTGAGGTGTTGAGGAAGCATAACAAGAGTAAAAATGTTTGCATCTTATTAGCTACGCAGAGCACATTAAAACAGCTCATCTCTGAATGTATCAAGAAAGCTGAGTGGCTCTACCTTCACGTTAATCATAGATGATGATTTTAAATACCCATCCTCATGGAGACAAGGATTGACTGACTTACTCTATCAAGTCCACGTAGAAAGTTGTAGTGGTGGTGGTGGATTACTAAATGCTCATGTCCCGGCTATTGACTCACTTACTCTATCAAGTCCTCTATCGTTTTCATCCTATTAACTCAAAATCTCCAAATTGCAGGCTACTTCCACCCACGCTTTCTAGTTTCAAAGGGGACTTGATAACTTTCCTAAAGGAAAGATAATTCCTCTCTCAATTTAAATGTGGAAATCCAGATATTTTTGAATGAAAATACAATTTAAATATCTATTATCTTTAGTTATTTTATCTAGAACTTTACTACCTTATAGTGCCGAAAAGATTTTTTCATATGTTGATTGTCGAAGTCAATCCTTGGCTCCATTAGGATCTATATTTATATAACTTCATAACTAGCTGGCAAAGAATTAAAGGCAGAGCCAAACATTAAAATATATTTAAATTCTATTTATACATATATTTCACCTCAAAAATATTTAATTTTTATTTTCTTAACAAAACATATTTTCTTGTCCTTTACTACGTGTATTAGGTATTGTGCTGAATTTAAAATTTAATAAATGGTAGAGTATTATGAACGACATTTGGAAATAACCCTGGCCAAATAAAAATAAAAATAAAAAACAAGTAGTCAACTAGTTCATTTGCCGCATGCTTCTGATATTAATTGATTTAAAAATAAATTCTGCCCGCTAGAGTTAAAAAGATTCATAAGTAGGAAAAAGAACAACCATGATAGAGGACTTCAAAGCTATTTTTAGGAAACTAAATCAGACATGGGATAAAATGACCATAATGCCCTCCCTTCTTGTACAATAAACAATAATTATTTTTTTTTTTTGTATTGACAAAAGGTTTTTAAAATCTCTCTCTCTCTCTCTCTCTCTCTCTCTCTCTCTCTCTCTCTCTCTCTCTCTCTCTCTCTCTCTCTCTCTCTCTCTCTCTCTCTCTCTCTCATCTTCTTGGAACCAAGCAATCATTTTTTTTTGGTAAATTGCATTTTCCCCCATGTGGTTTGGCTAAAATCCACATATCTCGCCTATGGTAAAAAAAATGTTAATTTATGTTCCAACGGTTTTAAAAAGTGTGCAAGTGAATAGAAAAAGTTGTAAATAATAGAAATTTAAAGGAAACTCATAGAATACCGATTATACCCCTATTAAAAGTTGTTCATTTCAAAACCTTAAATCACACTTTGTTTTTTCTATTCCAAAGAGTAAGAGAGGACGAATGAAGATCGAACATTTTGAATGAGAGGATTTTCTATTTGAGTGAGGGGATAAGATATTGAAGTTTTTTCGGATTGAAAAAGAGAGATCGAAGGCACTATCAGGTAAGAAGTTGTTGTTTCTATTGTTTTTTTTTTTTCCATTTAGGTTTTTTTTTGTAAATTTGAAGTTTTAGTGATAGAAATAGAATGTTTTGAATAACTTTAGTAAGTGAGAATGTTATTTCTATGTTTTTTTTTTCGAATGTTATTTCGAATAACAAAAATCGTCTCAATGTTCTTTATATTGAGAAATCTGTACCATCTGCTGATATTGTCTTTGTCACTTAAATGCTACATCATCAGTCTTCTCCTTTTTAGAAATCAGTTACGAAACCTCAAAAAGGACGTTGCACTTATTGCAGCAAGAATGGTGATCACTTCTCCAAATGTAGAACAAGAATCAGACATACCTCTAAACAATAGATATTCGAACAAAATAATACTTTTAAATCCCATCATACTCAGCCTACTATTGCCGCCGTTGCTACCACTGAAAGTCCACAAGGGAGCACATCTCCCAAGTTTTCCTTAAAGATCTTCAAATGCAACTTTAGCAACTTCAACTAGATTTTGATACTCATTCTTCTCTCGCCCTATCCGTCTAACTAGGTACCCCTTCATGGTTCTTTGACACATTAATCTTTGCTTCTCATGTTGTTCATACTACTGATAATTCCATTATGCATATGTAAAGTGTGGGCACCATTAAGACATGCAACTTATCATTACTCAGTACTTTTCTTATCTCTAAAGTATCCTTAAATCCTATATTTGTTGGTTAACTATGTCAAATTGGTGTTGAGCTACAATTTTTGAGTCGTGGCTGTATTGTGTGGGACCCTCATATAGGCGAGATCGTTAAAACAAGGCATAAGGTTAGTCCATTATTCCAACTCACTTCTCTTCGTCTAGTTGCTACTGCTGTTTCATTTGTTATCTAACATTCTCATCTTGGTCATCCTTTTGATGTTAGATTGAAGTCCATCTCTTGTGACTTCTCAGCACAAGTCAAGTCTACAAGTTTGGACTATGTCACATATTAACTTTCAAAAAGTCATCCTTTACTTTTCTTCTAATAATGATTTTACCTCTTCAACACCATTGGACTTGATTTATTCTGATATTTGGGGATCTGGCTCTCATTATACTATGGGAAGTTCACTTTATTATGTTATCTTTATTGATAATTTTTCTCGTTATACATGAATTTATCTATAGTGTCATAGATTTGAATTATTTTCTACTTACTCTTGCTTTGCTTTGCAAAGATGATTCAGACTCAATTCTCTCACAAAATCAAAAGGCTTCATATTGATAATACCATAGAATGTAAAGAAAAATCTTTTATTCACTTTCATACCTAAAAAGATACTATTATCTAAAGATTTTGTCTAGAAATATCTCAATAAAAAGGTCGAGCAGAATTAAAGCATGCACATATTCTAGATACCATTCAATCCTTCCTCATGGCCAGAAACATTTTGGGGGGAAGCAGCTCTTACAATTGTCTATACTCTCAATCGTATTTCTACTCTAGTCATTGGTAATATCTCTACAAATGATTATATGATTATGCTCATAACAAGCACACACTTAAACTTTTTAGTAGCACCTATTTTGTATTGTTACAACCTCATGAGCATACTAAACTAGAGCTACGAGTATAATTATATTGTTTCTTAGAATAAAAAATAGAACACAAAGAGTGTAGTTGTTGGGATCCACTATCTCAAAGACTTTGTATCACTAGACACATAAGCATTTGGGAATACAAAATGTTCTCAACTCTTTCCAAATTCAGGGTAAGTAACCCTCCTTAGCTAGTCTTCTTTAACCCAAGTATGCCTATAATTTCTAACATTTCTTTTGTAGATTTTTCTAATAACTCATGTGGCTCAACCTCACCTCTACCTACTTTTTTTAACTCTGGTGCAACCATGGATCCATCACATACTTCAACGGATCATCCTTCATGTCCTTCAAATGCTCCCTCAACTTCAACTAGACTTTTTGCCTTCCAACCATCATCTGATTAGATAAGTCATGCTTCTAGCTGACTTTGTGACTTTCATGTTTATTCTACTATTGTCTCTCTATATTAACCTCATAATTATCATGAGTCTAGTACTAAACCTCTATGATAGAAGCGATGGTAGAAGAACTACAAACTCTCACCTGCACAAATATTTCAAAATAGTTGACTTACCTCCAGGAAAGTCTATTGTCGGGAGGAAACGGGTCTCTAAAATCAAGACACAAACTAATGGGTTTGTTGATTGATACAAGGCCCACATAGGAGTATGACATTGATCACAAGTAGACATTTGCCCCTGTAGCTCACTTAACCTTAGTTCTAAATCTCATTGTTGTTGATGTTAGTAAATCTTAGCCGTTATTTGAGATAGATATCAAGAATGTCTTCCTCAATAGCCATCTTTCTAAAGAAGTATACATACAACCCCCAACCCCTACGAGGTTATGATCATCTACCAAATAAGATTTATCATCTTTGCAAAGCCTTGTATGGTCATAAACAGACACATCATGCATGGTTCTCCAAATTCAACACCGTAATTGGCTGCCTTAGTTTTTAGTACAGTACTTATGATCATGCCTATTTGTTTGAAAAACAAATCAAGGGACTACTCGTTTTCTTTTCTATATCAATGACATGATCATCACCAACAATGACATTAACGACTTCTCTGCTCTCAAATCATTTCTCCATCAGCAATTTGAGATGAAATATCTAAGTACTCTTAGTTATGTTTTTGGGTATTGAGATTACATCTAATGAAGTTTGTATACTGTTTATCATAAGCCAAATATATTACCAATCTTATCTCGCATGCTGGCAATACAGATACTAAAATGTTTAGTACTCCTCGTCGACCCAATGTTCATCTCTTAGCCACTAATGGGTGTCTTCTCAATAATAGTACTCTCTATCTCCAATTAGTTGATAGTCTTATTTATCTCACTATCTCACTTCTCAACATTGCCCATGTTGTTCATATTTTTAGCCACTTCACGAGTACACCATGGACCACTCATTTTTCGACTGTTTTTCATATTCTTCACTACATTAAAGGTACTCTATTTCATGATTTTCATTTCTCTAACTTATCTCCACTAGAACTACAAACTTGTTCTGATGCTAATTGGACTAGAGATCCAACTGATCGTTACTCCAATACTGGATATTGTTTATTTCTTGGTACATCCCTTATCTTTTGGTATTGCAAGAAATAAACAATTGCTTCTCGCTCTAGTACAGAAGTAGAATATTAAACCTTGCTAATGCTACTTTTGATATTTAATGGTTATGATCACTCCTCTAAGTTATGGGTGTTAACTCCTCGTTGGCCATTCCTTTTTCATTATGTCAATCGTAGAGCCATGCAAATTGCATAAAATTATGTTTTCAATGAATGCACCAAGATATTGAGATTGACTGTCATTCTACTGGTGTCATGCAAATTGTATACAACGGTACTCCTCGGTTATTCCTTCATGACACTATTTAGCTTGTTGCTATCTCCTTTCAATCTCAAATTGCAGATATTTTCATCAAACCGCACTCAACTCGTCAATTTCAAGATCTAATTTGTAAACTTAAGTCTTAAAACCTTCAATTTCAGTAGGATGTTAATATAAATGTTACCCAATATATGTTAACATATGTATTGTGAATATTCTCTGAGAACAAACATGACAACATTATGTCAAACATTTATTACTATTAACAATGTATTTTCACATATGTCAAGTTATGTTACTCTAAATATCATAATATGTCAATATTCTATCACAATTTCACTACTAGAAAAATCAGTATCAGTGACGGATTTTTACCGACGGAAAAAATTCCGTCGGTAATAGCAACGGATTTCCAACGAATTAACGTCGGACACAATACCAATGGATTTAGCGACGGATTAGCGACAGAAATATTTCCATCGCTAAATTAAAAAAAAATAATAAAAATATTGTAAAATTATCAGTGATAGATTAGTGACAGAATTTTTACCGATGGAAATATTCTGTCGCTAATTTCCGTCGCTGATTTGGTGAAGGGAAAAAAATAAAAAAAAATATATATGTACAGTTACGAGCCACGGAAAATTAGCCACGTATTATCGACGGAAAATTAGTGACGGATTAGCGACAGATTTTTTTATTTTTTTATTTTTTATTTTTTATTTTTTTATTTTATTTAATAATTCTAGAGAGGAAGTAGATAAAAGATGTACCGGGTGTTGTGCTGAATTTAAAATTTAATAAACGGTAGAGTATCATGACCCACAATTCGAAAAACATAGTGGGAGAATGGAAACCGAGAGAAAAAACTGAGAACTGAGATTGAGGCAGCTTATAGTTTGAAAACAATTTTTAATGTTATAATCAAACTTGGGGATAACATTTTATTATAAACAAGTTCTAATATGAAAGTTTGAAAGCTCATCGACAGCAACAATGGCAGAGGTATGATGATAATGTGAATTTCGGTTAGAAAATGTGAAATTGAAGATAAAATGAGGTTTCTATTGATGCATATTAGATAGTGCATGTGAGTTAAATCAACACAAATTTGCAACTACTAAAATTCCAAATTTTGTTATGAAATCTTATCGCTGCCGTTTAGTGGTCTAAAATTATGCTAATCCACGTGCAATTTCAAGCCTACTGGGCGGTTCATTATGATAAGAGAATATTCTCTTTACTAATAGTTAGAATTCTTTATGGCAATATCCAAATCCTTGATAGAACAAACTATAGATTTTTTCCCTTTTTCTAACTTTCCTAATCTTCTTTAATCGTTCTAACCTTTTTGAAATTTTAGGTGAAAACAATGCATAAGAAAAAGAAAAAGAAAGACACCTACATTTCGTAGTTGCTTCCTTTTACTCTTCCCAATCAATGACAAATGCGATAAAAGACTAAAGAGGCTGACGGTGGAAATTACAATTCCTTCAAGATCATACATGCAAACTAACATTTAATTTATTTAGAATCTTAAAACACATGGAATATTGAGTGAGTGTGTAACACCGAAAAAAAAAAAATGAGAGAGAGAGAGGAGGTGCTGCGTTTTGGAGTGAAATGCAGCACTCTTCCCCCCAAATTGAATTAGGGCTTTAAGCCCTAATTCTCTCTCTCATCCCATCTCTCTCTCTCTCTCTCTCTTTCTCTCTTTCTCTTTTCCTCCGCCGCGGTCTCTCCCTTCCGCCACCCACCGCCTCTGCTCCTCCCTCCTCGCGCGAGCGCGCTAGCCTGCAACACCTCCTTCCACGCGCGAACGCGCCACTGCACTGAACCTTCTGCCCGAGGACTCCACAGCGTGAGCGTGCGCCTGCTCGGGAGCACGCATGCGTACAAGCGTGCTCCAGCCCACAGCACGCGGCCCCTGCGCGACCCCAGCACTGCGCGAGCGCGCTCCAGCGCGCGACCCACTACGCGAGCGCGCTTTAGCGAGTGACCCACTGCGCGAGCGCGCGTGCCTCACAGCGCGCGATCCAGCTCACGAGAGCGAGCCCTAGCCCGTGAGCGCCTGCCAGGCCGCGAAGCACACTACTCACTCGCGAAGCCTACTGCTTACCCGCGAGTCCACTATGGCCCTCGAAGCCCACTGCGGCCAGCAAGTCGGGCTGCGAGCCTGCGAGCCCACCAGCGGGCCAGCCCGCCAGCCCGCCAGCCCATCAGCCCGAGACGGCCCGCCAGCCCTCAACCGGCTTTCTCCTTCGAGAGCTCACCTGCATCTTCACTGCAGGTAATGACTATGATTTGGTTGAAATTCTAGGATTTTGTATTAGAAATTTAGTTATTGCTAATATCGTTCAAATTTGAAAATATTACAAGTTTTAGACCAATCCGACGGGCGAACGACAACTAGATCTAAAACCCGAGGAACCCTAGGTGAGAGAAATGCACTGACTTCAAAGTTTGAATAAATTTTATTGATTTTAGGTTGAATTTAAAATCGTAAGTTATATATTTATTCGGAAATGTGTTAAATTCGAGAAAAATTAGAGAAATATTGGAAATTTGATCATTGGTGAGCCAAATGATTCGAAATTTGATGAAATGAGAATTGAGAAATGATTGTGTAAATTAAAATTATATTAAATTGGAAAGAAAAATTGAAAATCCCTTATTAGGGTTTTATTTGATATAAAAATTTGATGATTTGATTAGGTTTGTCTTTTGGAGACTCAAGGAGTCAATTAGATTGATTTGAAAAGTAGGGAGTGACCACCCTCCCTAGATAATGTGAGTGGGATCCAAATCTCTTGCATAAAATTGTAAAACGTGTTTTCTGCCGTGTTTTTAATAAAACATGCTTTTGATATGTATTGATTTGACGTATGATATTAAATTTCAAATCTGTTTTATGATTATTTGAGTGTCTTAAATTATGTTTACGATGACTATGCATCCATGGTTTGAAATGAAACAAAAATTATGCCATTACTTGAAAATTGATAATTTCCTTTTCTACTGTTGCATTGATATGCTGTTTTGAAATGATTTGATGAAACATATTGGCATGCAAATTTGAAATGCTTTGATGAACTATGTGGGTTGGATGCCCACTAGTTATGCAATGATATGATTTTACTTGTGGGACGTTGTGCCCTGGGACGTTGTGCTCTTGTGATACTATGATGATGACATTGATGATTCCGTATCTACGAAGGGCGTTTGTAGAGGCACGGGTTGCCCAGATACACTCCTGCAGAAGGTATCCACAAACGTCATTGATTCTAAGGGCTATAGGCGCGGCCGGTTGAACCCACGTAGGGGGAGGACGTGTGTGACACCACCGTCTAGCATCGGGTGGGGTCCTATATACGATGATGAGCTAGCCCCAGCGAACTCATGGCCAACGTCGGGATAGAGAGCGATTTTAAAGTCTATACATAATAAAACCCCCGATGTGACTGTCCTTGGTCATGGTTGACCTTTGCTAGGATTATCTTTGGCTTGCTCTACTATTATATCTATTTTTAAATGGATGCATACATGTTTGTTATCGTGTGATTGATTTAAATGATTTCAAATTGCTAAACATATCATGTTGTGCTGTGAAATATAAATTTTTGTTTCAAATGATGTTATTTGACACTCCAATGGTTCACTCACACTATTTATGCTTGATATTATCCCTCTTACTCACTGGGTATCTTCCCATGATACTCACCTCTCTCATTTTCCCTCCCTAGACAGGATTATTGTTGTGCTGGAGCACGTTTCAGATCTTAGAGATTTTGGTGGATTTGGGTGATATATGACGGTGAGGTTTAAGTTAAATTTGAAATATGAATTGCGTACTTTGTTTCGACCCTGCGTGGTCTTGATATTTAGGTTCGTAGTTGGCCATGTATATTATGGGATGACTGTATAACTTATGGGCAGTTGTGTGCATAACTCTCGCTTTGGTTCATTTTATTTGTATTGAGGCATCTGTAAACGTTTTAAACTTTTTATTTGGGAAATGTGTTATACATCGTATAAACTTAGGTCCGTTCGGTGTAGCGGCTGCTTATACTCTAGTTGGGCATGACAGTAGAGGTCTATGGCTAGGATTGTTGGAAATTTTATAGTCTTGCGTTGTTCTGGATGTTTGGGGTGGAATACGTTGATTTTGGAGAGGCCGGGATGGCCATTTGTTTAAATTACAGGTTGATTTTGAATATACAGGTTTATTTGTGTATGGAAAACCTCCGATCTATGGGGAGGTTTTATCCGATTTTCTATAGAAATACAGCCGGAATTCAGGACAACGGGCGGTTGCTCACGACCCTGGTTCGGAGCGTGACAGTTCTATTGGTATCAAAGCGTCTAGGTTAGAGAAAAAATAGTAGTGAAAGTCTTCCCAAGTATATGAAAAAGTCCTCAATGCATTAGAGTGTTTCATACAGTCATTTAAAGTCTCATACTTGGCCATAGGCATATAAGTTCATCTATTTTTTTAGAGTTGGATACATAACACATCTAACCCGTTATTTTCGCATTCAAATGTTTTGAATTATAGTTCATTTTTTTTAGGGGGTTAGTTACGGAGCAACTAACCCTAATTCTTGATTTCTATCTAATAAAAATATATTTTTTTTGTAGAATTATGCCACTTAGACGTGGTAGGAGAGGTGCTATATTCGCATCACTTGAAGGTCTTTCAGTGCCTGATACACCTAGGGCACCCGAGGCACCACGAGTGCCAGAGGATGCTTTCTCTACTCGAGCACACTCACCAGCGCCACCCCCAGCACTTCCATTGGCTATTACAGTCGAGATTCCTCCACCACCACTCGATGTCTTGAGGTAATGGCAGGAGTGGTACAGTAGATATGGGGCGCAGATGCCACCACCTCTACTACAGACTCCAGCGACCACATTTGCGGCCGTACCTACTCCTACGACACCGATTCCTCCTTCAGTGGTCGGTCCTTCTATTTCTACTCTAACCGATGAGACGTCGGCTACCTTGAGGCGTATCCACGAGCTCATTCAGTTGGTGAAAGAGTCTCGGCAGCCCGGATGTACAGACTTTTTAGGATTTAGTGATGCCGTAGCGACGAAACACTGGATCAACAGGATTCGTAGGATCCTTACGGATTTGGGGTTATTAGAGGAGCTCAGATTGAGAGTTGCTGAGAGACTCCTCGATGGAGATACCCTCTCGTGGTGCGAGGCTATCCGTGACAGTGCTACACAGACCCTACGGTGGGAGGACTTTTTACGAGAGTTCAACCGCAGGTACTTCACCCCGTTCTAGCAGGACTGGATGAGGACGGAGTTCCTGCACTTACGCCAGGGGACAAGGTCAGTTTCAGAGTACAAGGCTGAGCTCAGACGACTAGCGGCCTTTGTCCCCGACATGGCTACACCAGCTCAGTTGAGGTTCAAGTTTGAAGATGGCTTCCAATTGAGCATCAGGAAGTATATGATGGTGACTCCCTCTTTTACACTATCAGAGGTGATTAATTCAGCGTATCGGGCAGAGGAGATTGTCCGAGCGGAGGCTAGACAGAGGGAGAGTTACCAGAAGAGGAAGACTAGGTCACAGGGTGGAAAGTCTTCGAAGAGGGGTAGAGGTTCTGGATATCCCGGAGATTCTTCTAGCTTTAGACCAGCAGCACCGGGACAGGGACCCCGACCACAGGGTTTTGGGGCACCAGCCCCAGTGTCTCTAGACAGTCTACTACACAGAGACCATCTTTCTGCCATAGATGTAGCGGCCACCATGCCTTTGGGGCATGTAGAGTACCAGTTACTTACTTCCAGTGTGGGAAGCAAGGTCACGTTAGGGTGTCTACCTCGATTTAGGTTGAGGAGGATCGACTTTGCAGAGTCGTACTGGTACGTCTGGCACAGGCCAGCAGGGGGCACCTGTGCACTCAGCTCTCACCGTTCCTCGGACTGCAGCCGGGAGTAATACAGTGCCAGGATCGTCGCGACAGTAGCTCAGGGCCCAGGCTCGTGTGTTTGCGATGACACAGGAGGATGCGCAGGCAAACTCTGATATTATTATGGGTAATCCTCCCGCAGACCCCTCAGTGTAGTACTTTTGTTATACTTTTTGTATGACCTTTTTGTATATCATGATGTCGATGTACAGTTTTGACTAGTTAAAGTTTTAGAAGCTTAACTAGTTTGACATATATATATTCGTTCACTTTTTCTTCGTATTTTAAATTCTATTGATCTTTTTCTTACTTTTAGGTATCATGCAAATATTCGGTATCGACGCCCGTATTCTTATAGATATCAGGTCGAATTTTTCTTATGTGAGTGACACGTTCACTCGCCATTCTGATAGACCTCTCTCGTCACTTGATGAGGAGATTATGGTAGTCACTCCTCTTGACAAGCATATCATTCGAGATACAGTCTATAGGGGCTGTGAGGTCAGTATTGGGAAGGCGATTTTAGAACCAGATCTGATTCCGCTCCCTATCACGGATTTTGATGCCATCCTAGGGATGGATTGGCTGAGTTTACACCGGGCTTTCGTGGATTGTTTTACGAAGGAGGTTGAGTTTCGGAGGTCCTGGCAGCCACCGTTATTATTCCGGGGTGAGAGACGAGTATTGCCCCGCAGCATTATATCTGTTATGAAGGCCAGACGCTTGGTACGCCATGGTTGTACGGCTTATCTGGCTTATGTTGTCGACACCACCGTTGAGGGACTAAGACTTGAAGATGTCCCTGTGGTACAGGAGTTTCCAGATGTATTCCTCGAGAAGCTTCCCGGATTACCACCAGTTCGGGAGTTCGATTTCGAGATTGATCTAGTACCGGGGACCAATCCTATTTCTATTCCGCCATAAGAATGGCGCTCGCTGAACTGAGAGCGCTAAAAACTCAGTTACAGGAACTCCTAAACAAGGGGATTATTCGTCCGAGCACCTCACCTTGCGGCGCTCTGGTACTGTTTGTAAAGAAGAAGGATGGTACATTTCGGCTTTGTGTGGACTACAGGCAATTGAACAAAGCCACCATCAAAAACCGATATCCCCTGCCACGTATTGATGATCTGTTTGATCAGCTGCAGGGAGCCAGGGTTTTCTCTAAGATTGATCTCCGTTCAGCTTATCATCAGTTGAGAATTCGGGCCGAGGATGTACCAAAGACATCTTTTCACACTCGATACGGCCATTATGAGTTTTTAGTCATGCTGTTTGGGCTGACTAATACCCCAACTGCTTTCATGGATTTGATGAACCGAGTTTTTCACGACTACTTGGATCGGTTCGTCATCGTATTCATCGATAACATTTTGATATATTCACGGAGTGATGAAGATCATGTTGAGCATCTTCGGGTGGTATTGCAGATACTCTGTGAGAAGCAGCTATATGCCAAATTCTCGAAATGTGAGTTCTGGCTGAGACAAATTGGATTCTTGGGGCACATTGTTTCCACGGAGGGTATTTATGTTGATCCGTGGAAGGTTGAGGCTATAGTGAAGTGGGAGCAGCCACAAACAGTTACCGAAATTCGTAGTTTTCTCGGTTTGGCTGGGTATTACCATAGATTTATAAAAGAATTCTCCCGTATAGCTGCTCCATTGTCGAGATTGACCCAGAAGGGGGTCAAGTTTGTTTGGGATGACCGTTGTGAGGTGAGTTTCCAGGAGCTCAAATAACGGTTGACATCCGCTCCTATTTTAGCCCTTCCTACTAGCAGTCGGGAATATATAGTATACAGTGATGGTAGCCGATAGGGATTGGGTTGTGTTCTGATGCAGGATGGTCGGGTTATTGCATATGCCTCGCGACAGCTGAAGAAACATGAGGTTAACTACCCGACACATGATTTAGAGTTGGCAGCCATAGTCTTCGCATTGAAGATATGACGGCATTATCTTTATGGGGTGACTTGTAGGGTATTCACGGATCACCAAAATCTAAAGTACTTGTTCACCTAGCGGGAGTTGAACCTCTGACAGAGGAGATGGTTGGAGTTATTGAAAGACTATGACCTCATTATTGACTATCATCCGGGCAAGGCAAATGTTGTGGTAGATGTCTTAAATCGGAAGTCAGCATCGTCCTCACAGTCGACAGAGAAAGCCTACCTTTATTGTTTAGTGGGACTCCGAGCCTTAGGAGTCAGTTTGACTAACGATGATCAGGGAGGCTTAGTTGTCAGATTTGAGGTCAGGTCAACTTTGTTCGACGGTATCAGGGAGCTCTAGAGTACGGATGAGGAGTTTCAAGGTATTGCGGATAGAGTCCGCAGAGCTGAGGGCGGAGACTTCAGAGTCCGTGATGATGGACTCGTGGTATTTAGAGACAGAGTGTGTGTCCCAGCCGATAGTGATCTTCGGCGTGCTATCCTTGAGGAAGCACAGTCTTCTGCATATGCTATCATCCCGGGGGTACGAAGATGTACCGGACCATCAGAGGTAGCTATTGGTGGTCAGACATGATACTTGGTGTGCCAGCTGCTGAAGGCCGAGCATCAGCGTCCAGCGGGCACACTGCAGCCTCTTCCTATTCCTGAGTGGAAATGAGAACATATTACTATGGACTTCGTGATGGGGTTGCCGCGGATTTCTACACGGCATGATGCGATTTGGGTGATTGTCGATCGACTCACCAAATCTGCACATTTTATCCCTATCAACGGTGACTATTCCTTAGAGGCGTTGGCACGTCTCTACATCGATACCATAGTTCGGCTTCACGGGGTGCCCGTGTCAATTGTTTTAGATAGGGACCCCAGGTTCACATCTAGGTTTTGGCCCAAGTTTCAGGAGGCATTGGGTATTAAATTGAACTTCAGTATGGCATATCATCCTCAGACGGACGGCCAGTCTGAGAGGACGATTCAGACGCTTGAGGATATGCTTCGGGCATGTGTCATTGATTTTTATGGTAGTTGGGATCGACACCTTTCACTGGTCGAATTCGCATATAATAACAACTATCAGGCGAGTATAGGGATGCCTCCGTATGAGGCACTGTATGGCAGGAAGTGCCGCACCCTAATATGTTGGGATGAGGTCGGAGAGTGACATCTCAGCAGTATTGAGTTGATTGAGCAAACGAAGGATAAAGTTAAAGTCATTCGTGAGCGGATGAAAGTCGCCCAGGACAGACAGAAGGCATATGCCGATCGTAGGCGGCGATCTCTTGAGTTTGCCATGGGAGATATGGTTTTCTTGAAGATATCTCCTTGGAAGGGAGTTATACGGTTTAGGCAGCGGGGCAAGTTGAGCCACAGATATATTGGGCCCTTCCGAGTCCTTGATAGGGTTGGGAGTGTGGCATACAGGTTGGAGCTACCGGATGAACTTTCCCATATCCATGATGTTTTCCATGTTTCAGTACTCAGGAAGTACTTGGCCGATCCTTCTCATGTAATTGAGCCTCCACCTGTTGAGTTACGAGAGGACCTTAGTCTTTCAGTTCAGCTCGTGGCTATTCTAGATCGGCAGGTCAGAAAGCTGCAGAGTAAGGAAGTTTCATTAGTCAGAGTTTTGTGGAGAAGTGACCAGGTCGTGGAGGAGACCTGGGAGCCCGAGGAGGCTATGAGGAGACAGTAACCCCAGTTGTTTGCTGTTTAGATCTCTTTTAGTTTCGAGGACGAAACTTATTTTTAGGGGGTTAGAAAATGTAACACCGAAAAAAAAAAAGAGAGAGAGAGAGAGGAGGTGCTGCGTTTTGGAGTGAAACGTAGCACTCTCCCCCCAAATTGAATTAGGGCTTTAAGCCCTAATTCTCTCTCTCATCCCATCTCTCTTTCTCTCTTCGTCTCTCTCTCTCTCTCTCTCTCTCTTTCTCTTCTCCTCCACCGCGATCTCTCCCTTCCACCACCCACCGCCGCTGCTACTCCCTCCTCGCACGAGCGCGCTAGCCTGCAGTGCCTCTTTCCTCGCGCGAGTGCGCCACTGCACTGAACCGTTTGCCCCAGCACTCCATAACGCGAGCGTGCGCCTACTCGGGAGCTCGCCTGGGCACAAACGCGCTCCAGCCCACAGCGCGCGACCCCAGCACTGCGCGAGCGCTCTCCAGCACGCGACCCACTACGCGAGTGCTCTCTAGCTCGCGACCCACTGCGCAAGCGAACCCCAGCACGAGCGTGAGCGCGCTCCAATGCGTGACCCACTGCGCGAGCGCGAATGCCTCACAGCGCGCGATCCACTCTCGAGCGCGATCCAGCTCACGAGCGCGAGCCCTAACCCATGAGCGCCTGCCAGGCCCAAAGCCCACTGCTGACCCGTAAAGACCACTACTGACCCACGAGCCCACTGCGACCCGCGAAGCCTACTACTGACCGCGAGCCCATTGCGCCCCGCGAAGCCCATTGCGGCCAGCAAGCCGGGCAGCGAGCCTACGAGCCCACCAACGGGCTAGCCAACCAGCCCATCAGCCCAAGACGGCCAGCGAGCCCGCAACCGGCTTTCCCCTTCAAGTGCTCACCTGCATCTTCACTGCAGGTAATGACTATGATTTGGTTGAAGTTCTAGACTTTGGTATTAGAAATTTAGTTGTTGTTAATATCGTTCAAATGTGGAAATATTACAGGTTTTAGACTAATCCGACGGGCGAACGACAGCTAGATCTGAAACTCGAGGAACCCTAAGTGAGGGAAACACACTCATTTCAAAGTTTGAAAAAATTTTGTTGATTTTATGTTGAATTTAAAATCGGAAGTTATATATCTATTCGAAAATGTGTTAAATTTGAGGAAAATTAGAGAAATATTCGAAATTTGATCATTGGTGAGCCAAATGATTCGAAATTTGATGGAACGAGAATTTAGAAATGATTGTGTAAATTAAGCTTATATTAAATTGGAAAGAAAAATTGAAAATCTCTTATTTGGGTTTTATTTAATATAAAAATTTGATGATTTGATTAGGTTTGTCTTTTGGAGACTCGAGGAGTCAATTGGATTGATTTGAAAAATATGGAGTGATCACCCTCCCTAGATAATGTGAATGGGACCCAAATCTCTTGTATAAAATAGTAAAACGTGTTTTCTGTCGTGTTTTCGATAAAACATACTTTTGATATGCATTGATTTGACGTATGATATTAAATTTCAAATCTGTTTTATGATTATTTGAGTGTCTTAAATTATGTTTACGATGACTATGCATCCATGGTTTGAAATGAAACAAAAATTATGCCATTACTTGAAAATTGATAATTTCCTTTTCTACTGTTGCATTGATATGCTGTTTTGAAATGATTTGATGAAACATATTGGCATGCAAATTTGAAATGCTTTGATGAACTATGTGGGTTGGATGCCCACTAGTTATGCAATGATATGATTTTACTTGTGGGACGTTGTGCCCTGGGACGTTGTGCACTTGTGATACTATGATGATGACATTGATGATTCCGTATCTACGAAGGGCGTTTGTAGAGGCACGGGTTGCCCAGATACACTCCTGCAGAAGGTATCCACAAACGTCATTGATTCTAAGGGCTATAGGCGCGACCGGTTGAACCCCACGTAGGGGGAGGACGTGTGTGACGCCACCGTCTAGCACCAGGTGGGGTCCTATATACGATGATGAGCTAGCCCAGCGAACTCATGGTCAACGTCAGGGTAGAGAGCGATTTTAAAGTCTATGCATAATAAAACCCCCGATGCGCCTGTCCTTGGTCATGGTTGACATTTGCCAGGATTGTCTTTGGTTTGCTCTACTATTATATCTATTTTTAAATGGATGCATACTTGGTTGTTATCGTGTGATTGATTTAAATGATTTCAAATTGCTAAACATATCATGTTGTGCTGCGAAATGTAAATTTTTATTTCAAATGATATTATTTGATACTCCAATGGTTCACCCACACTATTTATGCTTGATATTATCCCCCTCACCCATTGGGTATCTTCCCATGATACTCACCCCTCTCCTTTTCCCTCCTCAGACAGGATTATTGTTGTGCTGAAGCGACGCTTCGGATCTTAGAGATTTTGGTGGATTTAGGTGATATACGATGGTGAGTTTTAACTTAAATTTGAAATATGAATTTCGTACTTTGTTTCGACCCTGCGTGGTTTGGATATTGAGATCCGTAGTTGGCCGTGTATATTACGGGATGACTGTATAACTTATGGACAGTTATGTGCATAACTCTTGCTTTGGTTCATTTTACTTGCATTGAGGTATCTGTAAGCATTTTAAACTTTCTACTTGGGAAATGTGTTATACATTGTATAAACTTAGGTCCGCTCGGTGTAGCGGCTGCTCATACTCTAGTTGGGCATGACAATAGAGGTCTGTGGCTAGAATTGTTGGAAATTTTATAGCCTTGCGTCGTCCTGTATGTTTGGGTTGGAATTCGTTGATTTTGGAGAGGCCGGGATGACCATTTGTTTAAATTACAGGTTGATTTTGAATATATAGGTTTATTTGTACATGGGAAACCTCCGATTTATGGGGAGGTTTTGCCCGATTTTCTATAGAAATATAACCAGCATTCAGGACAACGGGCGGCTACTCACGACCCCGGTTCGGGGCGTGACAGAGTGAATCTTTATTTGATAGAAAAGCTTATGCATTGATGGTCACTAGCCCAAATCACCAATAGCAAAATATAGAGCTTCATGTGGAGATATATCATTACCCAATTTAGCGTATCTCACATCCTAATCACGGATAACAGCAAACAATTCAATAACAGAAGCTTCCAAGACTTCTATAGTAGGTTGGAGATCCAACACCGATTCACTTCGGTTGCTTACCCCCATGACAATGGTCTCGCAGAAATAACCAATCAGACAATTTTATAAGGGCAAAAAGCCACAGTTGACAAAGTCAAAGGTTATTGGGTGGACGAGCTCTATAGCATTCTCTGTGCTTATCAATAGGCGAAATGTCATTCAACTTAATATATGGTAGTGAGGCAGTCATATCGATCAAAATTGGGATTCATTCATTAAAGGATAACCAATATGAAAAGGGGAAAAACGAATCTGCGCTACGTGAATGCCTAAATCTACTTCCCAAGCTGACAGAAACTGCATCCATTTGCATGGCCGCTTATTATTACCAAACGGCAAGGTACTACAACCGACAGGAGCCAGAACATTCAAATAAGGTGATTTGGTACTCAGAAAGGTGGCAGCCACCGGTCAACCACAACCACGAGACACGTTGGTACCTAATTGGGAAGACCTTTACAAAATAAGATCAGAAATCCGCCCAGACATATATCGCTAACCTATTAACTTGCCCTTATACTCCCTACGACGTGCCTTAAGATGGGGATATATCTCCTTGAACGGGCCAGAGTCTCCCAGTCCTCCCGAATGGAGTGTACCGATAATGATATACCCCCTGAATAGGCCAGAATCACCCAATCCTCTCAAACAAAATGTACATGGCCTCCTTGCTCGAGTAAACTCACTCTCTTGGTCAAAGGTTACACGAATGATGAAAGAATGACATTGCATTAACAAGAAAGTGAGCCCGTCACAAAACCCTCTATTGGTCAGATCTTATTGGTCAAGTCATTTGTTTAATGACACTTGTTGTTCACATCAACAAATTACTAAAGGCCAAATGATTACTCAAAGGAAATATCGACAAGTAAGTAACAAAAACTTTTTTTTTATTTGAATACATATCAAGATACACAGTTAGTTACACTTTACGAGTCCCACAGTCGGACCAATTATATAGAAAGAAACACATGGGGAATCTACAATAAAAGGCTAATCTAATGCAGCCAAAGAATTAGAAGAAATATCACGATCCGGCAATGTTATACACTTGGCACTAGAAGACCGCCAACAAATCCAGAACCTGCTAAATTGTCACGTCCCGAACCGGGGTCATGAACAGCCGCCCGTTGCCCTGGATGCCGGCTACATTTTTACAAAAAATCAGACAGAATCTCCCCATATTTCGGAGGTCTCCCATGTACAATTTAATCTGTAATATTCATAACCATCCTGTCAATTTAAAAAAATAGTCATCCCGGCCTCACAACCATTAACCAAACTACAGTTGACAACCAGGACAACGCAAGACTATAGAAATTTCTAGCAGTCCTAGTCATAGACCTCTACTGTCATGCTAAATTAAAGCATGAGCAGCCGCCACACCGAGCGGATCTAAATGTTTATACACTTGTACCATAAATTCCTAAGTTAACATTTTAAATACATATAGGTGTCTCAATGCAAGTGAACCAAGTCAATATGAGAGTTTCTAGAATAAATGTCCATAATAATACAGTTATCCCAGAAAATCAATAGATGAATACATTAATCAAACTAAAATCTCAAATAATCGTAGCGGAAGATATGGTAACATCTATACCCAAACCCGGTGCTATCAAGTCCACGTCACAAGTATAAAATCATAAAATTTTTCTTCAGTCAAAGACTAATCCTGTGGGAAAGAAAGTGAGGGGTGAGTATCTATAGGAGGATACTCAACAAGTAAGGGGATTGATATCGTGCTATCGATATCGAGGGTGAACTTGGTGTGTCAAAGCATGTAAATAATTTCGAGTGTACGAAAATAATATGCTGTTTCAGAATAAAACATATCTCAAGGCACACATCAGAAAATAACATATGCATCCATCAATGTAACAAGTCACATATGTAGAGTCGGCTAAACAAACAATCTCAACAATGGTCTACCTCGACCAAGGACGGGCACATTGGGGGTTTTCACTATGCAAATATCAAATAATGGCTCTCTACCCCAATGTTGGCCATAGCCTACTCTAAATAGTCTGTAAATAATAATAATAATAATATATATATAGTCGGCCGTGTATGGTGTCCCGCCCAGTGCTAGACAGAGGTAAACTCATGTCCTCCCCGTGAGGGTCAACCTAGGACACCCATACACATGACGATATGACGGATACCTCCGACCAAAGCGTATCCGGGCATAAGGGGTGCCTCTACCAAATGTCCTTCATAGCTACGGAATGCTATAGGAAGCATATCACCATATCACCAAGTCGGCCAGGCACGTAGCCCCATGTATCACATCATCACGTCGGCCGGGCATATAGCCCCATGCATCGTGATATAACGTCAGCCGGGCGTATAGCCCAAATAGTACATGTAAATCCATTTAAAACTACGTGCCAATACAGTAGAAGTATTAAAACATGTCAATATGTTATATAGAATGGCACAGTATCCGGTTATCAAACTCATGGATGCAAATCAATAAAATTAACAGTTGGGACACTCCAATGGTCATAAAAATATGTCTATCAAAATCCAAAAATTTAGTTTTCACACGTATAGAAATCATGTCGTTTGAAAATCGGTAAAACATGATTTGTCAATCAATAGTAGATGTCAAAATTCCACTCACAGTTCAGGGAGGGTGTGCACTCCCAATTCCAAACCAATCTGAATTCAACTTTCCTCTTTGAACCGGAATATGTTATCCTAAAGCAATGAATTATCAATTTCCACTTAAAATCGTTTGTCTTATACAAGTAGAAATTCTTTGAAAATTTCTAAACTCAAATCTCCAATTCCGGCTCTTTTCATGTGTATACAACACTTCTTATCCTAAATTTTTTTTACCCTAAATTCAAAAAATAACTCGAATGGGTCCAAAATCCCTCACCTAGAGTTTTCTTGGATCACAAACTTTTGTCCGAATGTCTCCTCGATCACTCCAAGATCTGAAATGCTACATATCAAGACAGGGTTTATTAGTTAAGTTCAAACACTTAGATCGGAAGCAAAACCCTAAGTCAGTTAGCTGCGCAGAGGTTCGCGGGCCGTCACGAGACGTGGGCTCCGACTAGCGGGCTCGCGGGTCTGCGGGCCAGCGGGCCAGTGGGCTAGCGGGCCGGTAAGCCTGCGAGGCTGATGGGTCTGCGGGCTAGAGGGCCTGCGGCTGATGGGCTTGTGGACCGGCAGTAGGTCGCGGGCCGCAGTGGCTTGCAGGCTGCCAGCACTCGTGGGGTGGCGCATGCTAGCGCGCACGCTTGTGTAGGCTAGTGCTCGTGCGCAGGCGCGTTGTGGCGTGCTCGAGCTGCGGTGCGCTCGCTCGTTCGCGCGCTTGCGCTTGCGCTGTAGCGTGCTGGCGGAAGGACGCGTTGTGGCTCGATCTCCTGCAAGCGCTGGGTTGCGCTCGAGGAGGCTCGCGGGAGGACACGATTGTCGCGCGTTGTGGCTTGATCGCGTTCAAAGGTACACGCTTGTGGGAGGCAACGGTAGTCACGCGCGGTGGTGTGGAGCTCGCGACGGTGTGCGATCGGGAAAGGAGAGCGATTGCGAGAGGGAGAGAAACTGTGAGAGAGAAACTGAGAGGGAAAGAAGAAGAAGAAGAAGAAAAAGAAGATGGTGGTGGTGGCCTGTTGGCGGCGGAGCTCGCGGCGAAGGAGGAGCGGTGCCACGGTGGGGGAGAGAAATGAAGAGTCGGGGAGAGAGAGAGAGCGAGAGAGAGAGAGGGATTAGGGTTTCCAACCCTAATCCCCAAATCAAATTTGGGGACGCAGCGTTTTGCCCTAAAACGCTGTCTCCATTTTTTTTTATTATTATTATTTTTTACACATATACATGTATTTCGTATTTATTTTTCATTAGAACACAAATTTCGTGCAAATGGGGTTTATTTCAATCGTGAACCTGGCAAGTTAAGAATATACCAAAAATAAAATTTAAAAACCCCCAAAATCAAACACCAATATAATTAAATAAAATTTCTCTCTCTCTCTCTCTCTCTCTCTCTATATATATATATATATTTCGAGACTAGTACATTAGTACGGATACTGCAGTGTCGGCGTTACATTTTCTAATCCCCTTAAAACAAGTTTCGTCCTCGAAACTAAAAGGAAGCTGTACGGGGATAGAAACTACTCAGAGAATAAATGGGGGTACTATCCACTCATAGTATGCTTTGGCTCCCAAATCTCCTCCTCGACTTGGTGGCTTCGCCACAAAACACGAACTAACAGGACTTCCTTGCTTCGCAGTCTCCTAATCTGTCTATCAAGGATGACTACGGGCTGTATAGGTAAACTCAAATCCTCCCGTAGCTCAACTCGTGGAGGCTCTAACACATGTGAGGGATCCAACATATACTTCCTAAGTACGGAGACATGGAATACATCGTGGATACGCGACAACTCCTCTGGCAACTCCAATCTATATGCCACACTTCCGATCCTCTCAGGAATATGGAAGGGCCCAACATACCTGGGGTTCAACTTTTCCCGCTGCCTAAACCGTATCACCCCTTTCCAGGGTAAGATCCGCAAAAATACCATGTCTCCAACCTCAAACTCAAGAGGTCTCCGCCTCTGATCTGCATTCGTCTTCTGCCGATCTTGGGCAGCTTTCATTTTCTCGCTGATGATCCTCACCTTCTCTTTTGTCTCCTCAACAAGCTCTCTGTTGCTGATGCGCCTCTCACCAACCTCATCCCAACACAGAGGTGTGCTGCATCGCCTCCCATACAATGCCTCGTATGGAGGCATTCTGATGCTCGCCTTATAGCTGTTATTGTATGCAAACTCAACCAATAGAAGGTGTCGATCCCAGTTACCATGAAAATCAATGACACATGCCCGAAGTATATCCTTAGGCGTCTGAATCGTCTTCTCTGACTAGCCGTCCGTCTAAGGATGATACGCCGTACTGAAGTTTAGTCTAGTGCATATTTCATGAATGCTCTCAATGTTACCTTGGAGGAAAAGGCCAGTCGGGGTACAAAATAAAATAGCCAAGATAAAGGCCTGATAACAGAGAGAGATAAAACAACGTATAAGGATGAAGCTGTGCCAATTTTCTCTGATGAACAAGGGATTACAAATTAGGAATCTACTCTGGAAAACAAAGAGAGAGAGATTGAGAATATTCACACATAGATTTATCTCTAATTTTCGGTTAAGATGAGAGAGAGAAATTTCAGTGACCCTGTGGTTTTTGGGCAACCTTTCCGGCAGCAATAGGGAGAGAGAGATGTGAAAGGAGATGGAGGTGAGGAGAGAGCAAGAGGGAGAGAGATGAACGGGAGAATAGAGGAGCCGAGGGAGGGAGAGAAGATGAGAATGAGAGTGAGAGACGAAGGGGAGAATTGGGAAAGTGAGGGGAGAGGAGAGAGAGAATAGAATTTTGACTTTTTTTTTTTTTATATTTTCTCGATACTACAACACTTAACCCTCTAAAAGAAATTTCATCCTCGAAATTTAAAAGAAAATTATACATTAAAAAGTTAGGGGTGTTATTTTTGCATTAACTCTTCGGTCTCCCAAGTTTCCTCTTTCACTTGATTGTTTCTCCATAATACCTTAACCATGGGGATTTGTTTACCCCTCAACTGTTTCATTTGTCAATCAAAGATTTTCACCAGTAGTACCTTGAAACTCAAATTTTCATTCAACTCTACCGGAGTGCTTCCAATACGTGTGAGGGATCTGATAAGTACTTTCTCAACATTGAAACGTGAAAAACATCATGGATCCTCTACAACTCCGGCGGTAATTCTAACCGATATGCCACTTGTCCAATCCTTTCAAGGATTTTGAAAGGACTAATGTATCGAGGGTTTAACTCTCCTCGTTTCTAAAATCGAATTATTCTCTTTCAATAAGAGACTTTCAAATATACTCTATCCCCTACTTCAAATTCCAAAGGTCTTCTCCTTTTGTTGGCGTAGCTCTTTTATCGATCTTGAACCACCTTTAGAATCAGCTTCACCTTTTCTTTAGTGGCCTCGATCAATTCTACACTTTCAATCTTTCTCTCACTAATCTCATCCCAACACAATAGACTCCGGCACTTCCTTCCGTAAAGAGCTTCATAGGGAGGCATCCTTATACTAGCTTGAAAGCTGTTATTATAAGCAAATTCAACCAACGGAATGTGCTTATTCCAACTACCTTGAAAATCTATAACACATGCTCTAAGCATGTCTTCCAATGTTTGAATCGTGCGCTTTGATTGCCTGTCAATCTAAGGATGGAAAGTAGTACTGAATTTTAATTTAGTCCCTAAGAACTCTTGCAGTTTTGGCCAAAATCTAGAAGTAAATCGAGGATCATGGTCCGATACAATGGATATTGGAACTCCATGAAGCCTCACGATCTTATCAATGTATAATTTGGCCAACCTTTCCAAAAAATAGGTGTTCTGAATCAGCAAGAAGTAAGCCGACTTGGTAAGACGGTCCACAATCAACCAAATGGTATCGTGACGTCTTGGAGTACATGGCAATCCCACCATGAAATCCATGGTGATATGCTCCCATTTCCATTCGGGTATAGGTAGTGATTGGAGGACACCGGGTGACCTCTAGTGTTCAGTTTTGACTTGCTAGCACACCAGACATCTAGCAACAAACTCAGTTATCTCTCTTTTCAATCCAAACCACTAATATGACTCCTTGATGGTTCGATACATCTTGGTACTCCCCAGATGCATAGCATAAGCTGAGGAATGGGCCTCTTCAAGTATGGCCTTCCGGAGATCCTCATTATTTGGAACACATATGCGTCTCCCATAAATTACAATTCCATCTTCTCGGATCTGAAACTTACCTCCTTCCCCTTTTTGAATCTTCTCCACTATACCCTTTAATTCCTCATCGGTCGCTTGAAACTCCCGAATGCGGTCTACCAAAGTAGGCCTCACCATAAACTTGGCTAATAGAGTACCATGATCATCCTTAGCCAATTCGACTCCAAGGGCACGAAGTCCAACTAGACAAGTGAAGTAGGAACTCCCTTGGGATGCCAAAGATGAAGATTTACAACTTAAAGCATCTGCAACTACATTCGCCTTTTCGGAATGGTAATCAATCACCAAATCATAATCCTTGATTAGTTCCAGCCATCTTCGTTGCCTTAAGTTTAGCTCCTTCTGAGTGAGCAGGTATTTGAGACTCTTGTGGTCGGTATAGATCTTGCAGGTAACCCCATATAGGTAATGCCGTCAAATCTTTAAGGCAAAGACAATGGCAGCTAGCTCCAAGTCATGTGTAGGATAATTCACTTCATGCTTCTTTAGTTAACGAGAGGCGTAAGCAATCACCCTATCACCTTGTATCAACATACACCCTAATCCTTGTTTGTTAACGTCACTGTGTACAACGAAATCATCGCCGCCACTAGTAGGGAGAGCAAGGATAGGATCTGAAGTCAATCTTCTTTTAAGTTCTTGGAAACTCTGCTCGCATTTGTCATTCCATTCAAATTTAACTCCCTTCCGAGTCAAATTAGTCATTGGAGCTGCTATCTTAGAAAACCCTTCTACGAATCTCCGATAATAACCAGCCAATCCGAGGAAACTTCTCATTTTGGTGACATTCTTAGGCTGTTCCTACTTTAGAATAGCTTCCACTTTTGTTGGATCCATAAAAATCCCATCCTTAGATACAACATGTCCCAGAAACCCAATTTCTCTAAGTCAGAACTCACATTCGGAGAATTTGGCATAAAATTCCTTCTCCCTAAGAGTTTGCAGGATGATTTGGAGATGTTCAGAATGCTTTTCATCACTCTTGGAATACACCAAGATGTCATCGATGAAGATTATGACAAATTTATCGAGATATGGATGAAACACTCGATTCATAAGATCCATAAAGGTTGCAGGAGCATTCGTTAACCCAAAGGGCATTACTAAAAATTCGTAGTGTCTATACAGCGTCCTAAACATGGTCTTGGGTACATCATCACCCTTAATCCTTAGTTGATGATACCCCGATCTTAAATTTATTTTTGAGAACACACAAGCCCCTTGAAGTTGATCAAAAAGATCATCAATCCTCAGGAGAGGATACTTGTTCTTGATTGTTGCCTTATTAAGTTATCGGAAATGAATACATAACTAGAGGATTCCATCCTTCTTCTTCATAAATAGAACCAGAGCACCCCAAGGGGAAGTACTCGGCCTGACCAACAACTCTTGGAGCTGAACCTTCAATTCTTTCAACTCTACAGGTGCCATTCAATAGGGAGGAATAGAAATTGGTGCGGTGCCAGGAATCATATCTATGGTGAAATCGAACTCCCAGACCAGTGGCAACCCAGGCAACTCTTCCAGCAAAGCATCCGAAAATTCATTCACCACAGGAATAGTATCTAGATTAGAACTTCCCATCGTGCTGTCAACAATGTAAGTTAAATAAGTTTCGCATCCTTTATACACTAATCTCCATGCTTCAATAGCTAAAATTTTACAGCTCGGCAAGACTCGTCATTCACCGGTGAATACAAGTAGAGGATGCCCTGGCCTACGGAATTCCACTTCTTTGGTGAAGCAGTTCACTGAAGTTCGGTGAAGATATAGCCAATCTATGCCTAGAATGGCGTCAAAATCTCTCATCTCCAACGGAATCAAGTCCGTTTCGAGAGTTATCTCGCTGATCTTTACCTCACAATCCTTATACACTGCATTCCTAATCAAGTGCTCTCCCAAAGGTATAATAACTAACAATTTTTTAACAAGTGGAACTAAAGGCCTATTAGAATGCCTAGCAAATCCCAAACTCACAAATGAATTATTAGACCCAGTATCTATGAGCACATGAGCATCAACACCAAAGATTTTCATCGTACCTATTAGCATAGACCATAAGGAAATCAGTAGTCAATCCACAAATTTCACAGTTCATATATATGACCCCCTATGACATCTCATCATCCCACACAATCATGAATACTTCATATATCTACCTAATGATCGTAAACAGAATCACATCATCATTATTCTTCAAATCATAATAATAAACTATTCATATCACATTTTGAATTACTAGTTCAAGTTCAAAGTGGTTTACCTGTAACCACGTCTGGATTGGCCTGGGCCTCTTCATTGGTCATAGCTTAGATTCTGGCCTGAGATCTAGGCTGGGTACACTGAGTGGAGGCGGCTACGGTATTACTTCCTGTGCCCGTCCTAGGAGTAGCATTGGTGGAAGGTGTCGAAATAGTAGTCGGGTCTATCTTGGAACCATTAGGGGGACCCCGAACTTGACGACTTCTTTGCCCTTTTGCATTCAACTCTGGCCAAGCATGTCAGAGGTGACCCTCCTTTCCGCAATGATAACATCATTTGGGTCCCCTACATGGACCCATATGATGCCCCTTACAAGTACGGTAAGGTTCTACTCCATTCCCCCTTGGTCTGGCTCCCGATCCAACATTTATGTTAGGAGCATTTGGTTTGAAAAATGGTTGGCCTTGAGGAGAGCCAACCGATCCTGAAACGAATCCGCCACTATAAAAGCCCATGCTTCTGTTCTTCTCGGAACTTTGGCTAGATATAAAACCATTGGGCCTCTTTCTTTTCACTTGGCGTTCTCTAACTTTGCTTCTCTCCATCACCATTTTCTCGGCCCTTAAAGTCAAGTCTAGGACATTTTGGAATATATACCCTTTACTGACAGACATGTTCTCTCTTATGCTCAAGTTCAATCCCGATTCGAACTTTGCACACAAGGACTCTTCGGAATTTACAAACTCGGGAACATAAGTGGCAAGTTCCCTCAGTTTTGCCTTGTATTCTGACGCCGTCTTATTTCCCTAAGCAAGCTTAAAGAATTTCTCTCTCTTCTAGTCCCTATAGAACCGTGTATAATATTTCTCCTCAAAAGCTCAGAGGAACTCTCCCCATGCAGGTGGTGTAGTTGCTCTAGCCTTCACATTTTCCCACCAAATTCTAGCACTCTTATCCAGTAATTTCATTGTCACCCATAACTTCTTCTCATTGACTATTCTCATGTTAGTGACAGTCTCTTGAATTTGGCCAATCTATTCCTGGGCTACCGAAGCATCACACATGCCGAAAAATATCTCGTACCCTAATTGCCTTGGCTCCTTTATCAACTTAGACAACTCTATGGTAGGGCAATCGGTCGTTGTAGCAATTGGAGGAGGTACCACTAGAATACTTCAGCATAGGAAGAGGAACCGGCAGAGGAGTTGAAGATTGAGGTGGAGCTTGGTATTGTGCTCTGAAAGTACTCCACCACTCCATCACTTGCTGGAGGGCGACTATAGGAGAAGCAGGAATCCCTGTTGAAGGAGCCGGGGGTGTGGATACTAACGGAGGCATAGTTTTCTACAAGGGAAAAGCTATGTTTAGCAAACAGGGTTAAAAGAAAAACTAATAACTTAACCCTCTAAAAAGATATCCCTAATTCCCTAAGAATCCATGGAAGGCTTTTGTACATTCTTTGAAAAATATTTTAAAAATCTGAATTTTCAAAAGAAAACTATTCTTAAAACTTTTGAAAAATCATTCGGGACATTTGGTGACATTTCAAATCTTCAAACATTTTAAAAATCGACTTGTTCTCTGATAAATTTCAGCCCAAATGTGAAGCTTTGCATTCTACTCTAGCCACTCCTCCTTATATTCAATCTATGCCTAGAATCAAGTAACAATTTTCATTCATCCATTGTCAAAATCCAAACATTTTATAAACCCTAATTTCATATCACATTACTAGAGACGAAGGGGAGAACAAAGGAGCCAAGGGAGGGAGAGAAGATAAGAATGAGAGTAAGAGACGAAGGGGAGAATTGGGAAAGTGAGGGGAGAGGAGAGAGAGAATAGAATTTTGACTTTTCACAGGCATGCGCAGTTGCCCTGCCAGTGGCATGCGAAGGCAAGGGCAAGCGCCCGCACGAGCGCTTGCATGTGCACTTGCCCCGCACGAGCATATGCCATGATTGTGAGCGTGGCCTATGCAGGCGACCGTGTGGGCTGGGGCGGGTGCCCGCACCGGCGCTTCTTTGCACGCGGTGCGGTCCTAAACGCTGCCCTTGTCTTGAGTGGCAATTGTTAATTTAAATTATTAATATTATCTATTTAAATAATATAATGATATGAATTTATTAATTTAAATTGTTAATATTATTAATTTAAATAATCTAATGATATTAAATCAGTAATTATCAATATCATATAATTTTATATAAATTTTAAAAAAACAACTAACAACATTAATATTAATTTATTTTAATTCAGACTTAGTTTACAAGATTTACTCTTTTAATATTTACAAATATTTGAATGATATTTTTCATTTTGACGCCAAAAATAATTTTCTATTTTAGTATCAATTTAATCAAATTTCTTTTTTTCCCGCTTTGTTTCTTTATTCCCTTAGTGCAATTTAATAATGCGCCAAAAACATTTTTTTATTTTTTATTTATTTATCTCTTTTTTCTACTGCTTTATTTCAATGCAAATTTGTGCAAATAATTTGATTTGTATTTAATATGATGGACAAATATTCTAAGGAAATGATGAATATATTAGTGGGTGATTGTATTTCTTGAATTTGTATGTGCGAATATTCAATCTAATGCAACATAATAAGATTTCCTACACAGACGGTTTTCAATCATACACACATCATTTTCAATCATTTGTTAATCATGGAGAGAGTAATGAAAATTTACATGGATTTAATGTATCCAACTACATGATAATTTTTTGACCATTTAGTGCTCTTCATTAATTATACCAATATAATTAATTTCACAATTACATATAATTACATTACATTGTCATATTTTCAAATTATACTCAATAAATTTTCAAAACTGTAACACTATATTATATAAATTACTAATTTCATATTATTAAATTATTTAAATTAATAATATTAATAAGTTTATTGTCGTCGAATATAGAATATACGTTATTTTTTATTAATCAAATTGATATAATTAACATAGCACAAAGGTTATGGCTAGGGACCTTGCATGCACTTGCATGAAATGCATGAAATGTAGTAAGTAGTTAGTAAATAGTTTGTTAATAAATAGTAAACATTATAAATGATTTTTTCAAGATGCATTTGAAAGACATATGGCGGTATTAATTAAAAGTATAAAAAAATTTTGAGGAATTAAGAAATGCAGTTAAGAAAAAAGAGGCGGGAAAAAAAACACGAAGATAGGGTTTTAAAAATTTTTTTGTGAAAATGATATATTATGAATTATACGTGGACAAAAACTCCACAATCAAAATTTCTCTATCATTTCCTTGAAAACTCTTCTACTCTAACCCATTTAAACCTCACACTCACACTTTGCAAAGTTTTATCAAAAGTTAATCACATTGGGTATTTGAAAGATTTGGACGAATGACGAATGGGTATTGTATGAAGAATCACAACTATTCCAAGAAAGAACAAGATCAGTCGAACAAACTCAATCATCCAAGAGATTACCCAGGTTTTAAAAATAAAACATATTATTTTTATTTTAATTTGAAATTTAATATTAAAGTACCATTTTTAATTTTTTTTTTTATTTTGAACAGTTGTGAAGAAATATAGATATCAATGCTATCAATATGTTTTGAATTTAGAGAGAAGAAACGCTCTTTGCTTTCTTCTCTGGTAATATTTTCATTTACAATCATTATTTATTATTTACAATGATTTTACTATTTCACTATTTGTTTTTAATAAATAGATTTACATGAAAGATTGTAGATAAAGATGTTTTCAGAAACTGTGATGAACATTTTTTATTTGGAACATTTCAGAAAACATGTAGTTATGGGACATGTAATCTTTTATCTATTTTTTTTGTTCTTATATGTATCAATCATTCTAGTTTGTATCTATTACAATTCTTATTACGTTTATATTATTTTTGTAATTTCTTTATTTTTCAATCTTTTAATTTACATACCATATTAAAAAAAAAAACATCACTATTGATATTGTATAGTAATCATGTGGTAATAGTGGTAACGGACAGTAACTTAGTGCTAACCGATGATAAAAGTAGTATTTTTTTTTACACTTGTGATAACATAGGGTAAAAAAGAGTAACATTCCTAACCTAATATGATAACAAAAGAGAGAGAGTACTATTTTTTAACACTTGTGTAACCGATGATACAGGACAGTAACCATGACAACACAAGACAGTAACCATGTGGTAATCGACAGTAATCATGTGATAACCTATAGTAACTTATACTAACATTTTCTAATCCGACGATAAAAACAGTAATTTTTCCTCACTTGTGGTAACCGATAATACAAACAGTAATTTATATTAACACATGTGATAACTAAGTGGTAATCGACGATAAAAAGGTAATAACATTTTCTAATATATGTGGTAACCAATCATAAATGGCAGTAACATTTTTTAATGGTTGTGGTAACTAATGATAAAAGATAGTAACATTTCGTAATACATGTGATAACCAACGATAAAAGATAATAATTTTTATTAATACTTTTGAAATCGATGATAAAAAATAGTAAATTTATCAACACTTTTTTAACCATCATTATAAATCATTCACATACTCCAACGATTATCAAAACTGTCCAGATAGATCTATCCTGACTGGTGTACAGCCGACTGAAGGCATATCCATTAGTGAAGGTTCTACGAATGGTTTTAATATGTTCAGCATACGGTTTTCGTCCGTTTGAATAGTGTATTTGTTTTGTAGTGAGACTAATGTTTAATTTGTTAAGAAACATAAAACACATGGAATATTGAGTGAATCTTCATATGATAGAAAAGCTGATTGCATTTTTATTTAAGAATTTCAAATTTAATTTTTGAAGCTTTTGGTAAATTTATTATATGCAAAATAATTAAGGTTCATCTCAATAATTCATTGGGTTGTTAAATTATAGAAGTTTATTTCTTCCCAAGATGACCACATAAATGTTGATATATTGATTATTTCTCTTTAAAATTCATATGCTCACTCTCTAAAAGAGAATTATTTCTTCCTCTCTAATTAACTACTCTACTCTTTATTGTCTAAAAGCTAACCACTATCTCTTTCTAAAAAATTCTCTCTTTTTATTTATCTTTACAAAATTTAATCTCTCAAAAAGTTCATTCTCTTTTCTCTTTTTGTCTATAAAAATACAAACCACTTCCTTCTCTGTCTTCTTCTTTTCCCTCTCTATGAAAAGGAAAATCCCTTTCTTCATAGGGTGCTGTCACAGATCCATTGAGCCCTTGGAAGATAAAATGTGTTGGTACTCCTAAAGTGGCATGGGATATTTTGGAGAAAATCTACTGAACCTTTGATAAAGTGAAGAAAACAATCGTGATGACATTAAAGAGATGGCTAGAATTGAGAGAGAGAGAAAAATCTAAATCAATTGATTTATATATCTTTTTTTGGTTGATGGATGCTATTATTGAGATGAAAGCCAATGGTCAATTTACAATAGGATTAGCAATTGCTGAGAAAATTCTTAGCACTTCCCCTATGAAATATGAGCACGAAGAGGCCAAAATTTTAGAAAAAAAATATTTGAAAGGAAATTTCAGTTCCAAAGTTGCAATGTCATTTGCAAAGTCATGAAATTTGTCTAAATAGGAAGTCTATTGATAAAGTTGAAAACTTGTTACCACTACAAAAAAAGACTTTTAGTAGCGGTCAAAAATCGCTGGTAAAGACCTTAAAAACCGCTGATAAAGGTTGTGTAGTTTTCTCCGGCAGTCAAAAACCGCTGGTAAATACCTTAAAGACTTTTGTGTAGTTTTAGTAGCGGCCACCCTGGCCACTGGCATCGGTCGAGGCCACTGGCATAGGTTGGATTCTATGCCATCGATGTTTACTATGAGTGCTTTGCCCCATTTAAAGACCAAAGAATATATATATATATATATATGAAAAATATCTAAATTCGGTGAAAATACTTGCAAGAGAATAAGAATGAAAGAGAACAAATTTCATTTACAAGAAATATGTTGTCCTTTGTTTTGGTTACATGAATTTAGTCTCTTTGACATCTCAAGCCAAAATAAAAAATACTGTCAATCTCTCCTCCCCTTCCAACCAATAGGACACTTAAAAAATACAAAATACAATATGTATTTCCTCTCATAAAAGGCATGACTTCAAGAGGGAAAAAGAAATATGATCATCAAAATCACAGCCGGACTAAATACAACATGGGATCTTATCCCACAGAGGATTTGAAGGTTCAAAACCTTGATTTGCAGCAGCCAACCAAGTGATAGTCAAATCCAACATCAAAAATCTTATCAAATGTCACTAAATTTAGATGGTTCAGTGACCGAATAGTGTGGCAAGTATTAGGATCAAGCTTGCTAGCACAACTGTAGTCTTTGTGCAACTTCCTTGATAGATTATCTTGTATTCAGGGGGCATTGCCTTCCTCATATCTTGTGCTTGCTCTTTTGCCTCAACACTTGCCATTAATCTTGTAATTCAAATTATTAATATTTGTTATGTCATATGTAGGAGTCAACAAAGCAGATTCCCAATCTACCGGCAATAATATATAAGTGAACATAAGAACCGGAAAAGGTTTTCTTTCTGGGGAAAAAAATGAAAAACAGGAAAAGGCTAAAATGGTATACCTTTACCCAAGTTTGTCTGCAAATCATAGCTCTCAACACAAAGAACAACCTCAGGAAACCGCAGAGGCACAGCATCACGAATATTAACTGCCCTCACCTGTTATGAAATCATAGAAAACCACAGAACATAGAATAAGCAAGAAGTGTGCAATTATACATGACCCAAGGGCGAACTATTTCACAATTGTTAATGATGGTGTTTATTTTCATTTTGGTGGATGATTGACAATCACTTTGCTTCCAGGAGCTTTTAGCACAGTGGTGGTTATAATGTTTGATTCAATGATATACTTTAGTTGTCAGCTCGCTAGTTTCAATCCATAGGGCCAGAGAACGGAGTTGCTGCAGCTGATTGAGACTGCTAATCATGTTCTCTTTTCCTTTTCCCAATTGGTGCTACTTAGGCCACTAAAACCATCTTCAACCTTCTTTAATTTTCAGATTGGCTCATATGCTTGTCCCTAAAGCTTAGTTGTTCATGATATTGAAAATATTGTACTTTATTATTGTTCTTTTTCCCTAATAATACTTTTTCGTTTGGTAGAAATGGATACACATTAGGCAAAATTCTTTAGATGACTTAACAAATCTATGAAAAAAAAAAGTTTCTAGACTAAAATTGAGAGTAAGAGAGAGAAAGAGAGAAATTTTCTTGATTCCCAACTTTTGAGAATATTAAAAAAAATCATAGTTTAATTTCCTATTGCTTTACATAGCTATTTTGTCAAAAAATATTTTCCTTATCAAAATTCTGTATTTTTTAATGTCTAGGCTAGCCAAACGGTCCCTCTCTTGCAGCAATGCAAAGATCTAATTTATCTTTAGTAAAAAGGGCAGTGACCACATGATCCACAAATCCAATTAGATGAATGTCATAATACTCAAGCTCCAAACGAAAGTGAGAAGATCAATAGGAGCTTCTCTGAGCTGAATTGGACATTCCCAATAATGCATAAATACATAAAGCTAGAGTAACAAACATACATAAGAATAATATGTACACCCCCAATGAAGATGCATATATTTATGACATTAAAGAAAAAGAAAATAGGAAATCAACAAAAACTAACCATTCCATAGCTCACACACTTCAAAGATGTCATCTTTTCATTTTTCTCAGAAGCTGAAATGGCAGCTTCACTGACAATACAACCACCACGGCCAAAAGAACCAAAAATAAAATAAACAAATAAAAGAGCTGTTTTCTTTCTTTCTTTTTTTTTTTATCTTATCTCGTTCCAGATTTATCTGTTGATACTTGAGTTTTACCGGTTGCTCCACCTTGGACATATAACTGCTCTAAGAGTACAACAATTCAGACATCACAAAGCATGATAAAATAACAAATGAGTAATTACTAAAGAACAGGCTGTCATCACATTCACAAACAATTTGGTTTCCCACTGAAATCATTATCTCTGTGTAGTAACCATGTTTAGCCCCATTAGAAAGGTATCCCCAAAAAGGGATCCCCCTAGGAGTATGGACAAAGTCCTGATTTAGTTAGATAATCTGCAAGGATCTCATCATAACGGATCAATTCCACTTCCTAGTTTTTCACCATGTAAGCATCAAAAGAAGAGAAAGACTCAGAAAGGAGGAATGCATCAAGCCACTGAGGACAACCAAAGAATTCAATACCAAAGGATCCTAAAGAGGGAGACAGAAAATTATTTATTGAACCCCAATTAGTTTAGGCATACTAAAGTGCTTAGACAGAACTGAACACAGTATCAACAGATAAATCTGGAACGAGACAAGATAAAATGTGATCATGCTGCTAGCTGTATTACCTATCAATACAACATGATTCAATAAAAGAAATAAAACCCCCTTCATTAATAGGATCCTTATTGACAATTAGATAGGCAAAATAAATAGCCGACAAACCAAATCAGCCTATAAATAAATTATAGAGAACATCAAGAATGAAGTTTGCATCTTGAAAGAACAAACTTTTGTAATTTCTCTATTTTCCTCTGTAGCAAGAGGAATGTGGATGGAAGCGCATTGAAAGCTGCAGAAATAAGTTCAGAGAACTCATAAGACAACTGAGCTAGGCCCTTTGCTGCAGCACTTATCATTTAAGGAGTTTCACCGGCTAGGCCTCCAGCAATCTGAAATTGTAAATGCACATCATTTGGAATATTAATAATACTATAATTCTATCAACTTCAAGAAAAGGACCTGCAATAGAGAAAAGGACCAGCTTGGTGGTCTAATGATATATGGAACTGCTAAGGTGTGCCAAGCATATGAATACCGCCATTTAAGACACGAATACAGAGATGTCTAGTCATTCATGAATTTCAACATACAATTAGAGGACATCCAAACCAAGTCCTCAAAAAGAGAGCAAGAAAGAAAAATGAAGAAGAAATTGAAAAAAGAAAACCCTAGATTCAATTCCTTCTCCATCAAATCCAAAACATCAACCAAATTATAAGGCAAGTACGAAAAAAAAGGAAACATAATCAGAACAAATAGATAAGAAAGGAAGAAATGTGAGCCGTACCTCCTTCTCTTGCTATGTCTGAAGTAAAGAGAGATAATGCACCTGAGAGAGAGGGTGAATAATTGAATGGAGGTGAAGACGGCGATGAGGTGGAGAGGCGAAGAGAAGAGAGAGGGAGAGAAGATGAACCTGAGAGAGTGGTACTTCATCGATTTGTATGGTGATGAGCCACACTTTGTCAATTTGTGATTTGTATGACGAACCTGAGAGAGAGACAGAGGAAGAGAAGAGACGAGAGAATGGGGTAGGGAAGAGAAAGGAGAAGGAGAGAGAATGCGATTTCTAAGTTTTAAAATGACTTGTACCCGCGGCTGCATAGGCTATGTGTCTTTACCGGCGGTTTCTTTTTTTTTTCCATTGGTAAAGAATCACCATTGCTAGCGTTTATGCCGGCCGCGGGTAAAGGTGACCGCTGATAGAGGGTATTTTTTTGTAGGGTACAGCCCAATTCATTCCACTCCAAGCCACTCTTCTCAACTCTACATTGTTGTGTTTAATATGACCATTTTTCTCCCATTTCGATTGATTGATTTATTAATAAAAAATAGAATAGAATTGGAACATCCTTCTAATTCATTTTTCTTTCATATTAGTGTATTTTTTAAAATTATTAAAAAGCTTAGATTAAAATATTAGATAAACAAAGTTGTTTTAAAATCAATAAGAAAATTATAGATCAATAAAATAAAGAGGATAGATAATGAGACACTGAAAGAGGAAATCTATGACCGTGGGAATGTGTGTATGCGCCGAAGGAGAGAAATGTTGTAGGGATAGGTATATGGCATGATCTCATTGAATTGAATAAATATAACGATGAAGGGATCTACGGTGTGATAGCCCCCAATCCAAAAAGGGTGACAAATTTGAAGACAATGGTCTGGCCATTTTAGCCCATGACTAGATCTAGTAAGCAATCTAAAACTTGGATTACTTTTCAAGAAGTGGATAGCATTTCCCTTTCCCTTTCTATTTCCTACCTAAGATAATATACGGAAAAAATCTGATTTTTACATTGGTCAACTTTTTGTTGCTCATTTGCAAGCCTTGTAGATGGTTTTTATCAAATGGTTATTAATAAAAATCCCCCCAAAAGTGAATAACAAAGGGAAGAATGGCTATCCATATTCATCTTATAAAGGTCCTCTAATTTTAACTTCAGTAGAGTGATTGGCCACCATATGCCAAGAAAATTTAGTAAAAGATACATAGAGGGAGCGGAGTCAAATAGACTAATGTGAACATATCTTGAATAGAAAATATAGGCCAAAAATACTCGTAAGTCTCCATATTTTGGATGGATGATTGCACTACTAGAAAGCTGGGCTTCAGTGATAGATAAATAGCATTGGAAAGCAATCCGTCGGTAATACCGACGGATTGTCGAGGGATTGCCGTCGGGCCTCGTAGCTCAGAATCTACGACGGATTTTATCGCTAAAACGGTAGTCATATATGTGGAAGGCTTTATCGACAGAATGGCTATGAAACACCAATAGAAATTATCGACCGATATTTTATCCATCGATATTCCGTCGGTGAAAATAATTAGGGCTACTAATTTAGGCAGATTGTCCCCATCTCATTCGTGTGTGTTTATGTCCCTCCCTTAACTGTCATCATCTATGGTCAGGAGATTCTTCATGGAGCTACGACATCGGTCGTCCTGAGCCTCAGCGTTACCGTGCGTGTCGGCGTCACCGTGGGTGTCGGCGTCACCGTGGGCCGTCGTCAGGTTTGTCTCACAGTCTGACTCTGTTTCTCGGTGTTTGTGAATGCTACATTAGGGTTTTCACATGCAAAGGGTGTATTGTCCTTCCCCTCACTGTGTATGTTTTGATTGTAACAATGTCGTACTAAATTTGCTTCCCCCATTTTTTCCGTCTTTGCTTTGAAGTGTGTTCTTTTTGAATCTATGAGAAATGTCTTCACTATTTCTCGAGTGATTTTGCAATTTGAATTAATCAATGACGTAAGCTTCAGGTTTGTGCTCCTTTCACTATAAAAAAACAACGCTTTAGCCACAAATTTAGCGATGAAAATTTTAAAAAAATTCATCGCTAAATACATTAGCGACGAAAAATTTTTCGTCGCTAATAACGCGTCGCAAAAATTTAGCAACGAAAATTAGAAATCCGTCGCTAAATTTAGTGACAAAAATCTGGAATCCGTCGCTAAATTTAGCAACAAATAAGTTTTCGTCGCTAAAATTCGTCACAAAATTTAGCGACGAAAAATTATTCGTCGCTAAATTTAGCGACAGATAATTTTTGTCGCTAAAATCCGTCGCTAATTTATGGGAAAACAAACCCGTCAAAAAATTATCCATCACTAAATTAGCGACGGATTCCAAATCCGTCGCTAAAATCCGTCGCTAAAATCCGTCGCTGAATGAGCGACGGATTCCAAATTCGTCGCTGAATGAGAGACGGATTTCAAATCCGTCGCTGAATGAGCGACGGATTCAAATCCTTCGCTGATTCCATATGCCCTGCCCCTGAGCCGGCAGAGCCACGTGCCCACCCACCCCAGCACCAACCTGCCCAACCTGCCCGCCCAAGCTAGCACCCCCACCTGCCCGCCCGAGCCAGCAGCCCCGCGCAGCATCAACTCTTAATTGCTGAAAAATACCGTGCCTTCTGCCTCCTCCGTGGTTCGAACTCCGAACTCCTGCACGAAACCTCTGCACACACGCAACCCCTAAACCACCGAGCCAAAGATATTATTGTGATATAAATTTTTTTTTATTATTTATTATCTTTTTTTCACATTTTTCTAATAATAATAAAATAATATATAATAACAATTTAAAATAATAAATATAAAAACTTTTTTTATTTATACCACCAACATAAAATAATATTAATTAAAAATAATAAATATGATAATTTTTAATAAAATAAAAAATAATAAAATACTAATTTATAATAAATTAATAAATTAATTAAAAAATATATTAATATTATATTTTGATTTCTTCTTTTTTTTTTTATTTTATTATTTTATTATTCTTTTACATTTTTATTTTATTTTTTTAATCCATAATTTAAAAATGCATCTCAAAACTATAAAATTATAATTATCAATAAATTATAATATATTAATAATTTAAAAAATCTATATATTTAATCACAAAATATTTTTATTCAAATTTCAATAAAATTATTATATATAAGAAATGAAAATAAAAAGAAAAAAAAACCAAAAGAAAAAAAAAGTAAGAATTGGAAACAAAAAGGTGGAAGAAAGAAAACAAAAATTTCATCACACAACACTAACACTAAGTAGTGGTGCATTGGTGATCTTCTCAAATCCGAAGTCCAAGCTCCAAGGTTTGAATCCCTCCACCTGCATGTTTTTTTAGAATTAAAACAAAGGGCGCCCAGGCGCAGGCGCCCGCGTGCCTGCCTAGGCGCCCAAGCAGGCACGCCCAGGCGCGGGCGCCCAGGCAGGCACGCGCACGCCCAGGCGCGGGCGCCCAGGAAGGCACCCGTGGGCGCCGAAACAGGCGCGCGCAGGGCGCGGCGCCCAGGCAGGCAGGTAGGCGCCCGTGCGTGCATGCGCCGGCGCCCGCACATGCATTAATATTTAATTAAAAAATTTATATTATTGAATAAAATAATACAAATAAAATAAAATTACCTATACAATAATAAAAAATATTAAATCAAACAAAAAAAGTAAAAAAAATAATAAATTAATTAAAAAATATATATAATTTAAATAAAATAAAATATATGGTTTTTTTAATAATTAAATAACATTATTCTTCTAAAAAATAATGAAATATAATATAATAAAATAAAATGTAAATTAAAATATTATAAAATAATAATATGATTTGTTAATATAAATTAATAAAATAAAATAAAATTATAATTAAAAGAATATAAAATTCAGTGACGGATTTGGAATCCGTCGCTGAAATTATTAAAATAAAATAAAAATAAAATAAAATTCTAATTAAAAAAAGATTAAATTCAGTGACGGATTTTAATCCGTCGCTAAATTACCGGATATACGGATTGGGATTTTTATCTAGCGACGGAAAACAAATCCATCGCTAAATTAATTTTTAACTTAAATATTACATATTAATAAAATAAAAAGAAAAATAAAAAAATAAAATTCTATTTAAAAAAGATTAAATTTTGCGACGAATTTTAAATCTGTGACAAAATTTTACCATATTTAGCGATGAAATTTGCAACAAAAATTTTTTTGTCCCGCGACGAATTTAGCTACGAAAATTTTTTCGTCACTAATTAGCGACGAATTTTGCTACGAATGATGTGTCCGTCGCTAATTTAACCACGACTTCCTTTTCGTTACAAATTTTGTGGTAAATTAGGGACGAAAAAGTTTTTCGTCGCTAAATCCGTCGCAAAATAACGACGAATTTTTTCCGTCGCGAAAATACGTGGCTAAAACCGTGTTTTTTTGTAGTGTTTGGTTTTTCCTTTTTTCCCAAATAAAATCAATTTTGTTTCTTCTTTTTTTTGGATGAATTGTGCATGTGCTTGATTGAGTACACAAAAACCTAAATTTCATCTTTACTTCTCCCTCAAACTAGAATTAATGTGTTCTCTACAGCATTGTGCTACGAGTGTGATTTCTCCCCTCCAATTGCTGGTTGCATAAATTTGTGTTGTTGATTGTATTTCATTTAGAAAAAAAGGGAACGACTTGGCCAGAAAGTGTTTCTTTTTCTTTGAATTTGAGTTCTGGATATTAATGGTTTTGATTAGCATTTTGTTTCCTTGTTCTTATTGGATTTTCATCACTGTAAAATGTTAAGAAAATGTCTCTGCTTTTGCATTTTATTTGATTTTTTCCGTTGGATTTTCTTTGCAGGTTTATTTGCCGAGAGTGGTAGCTTTTTTATTCATGTGCTTTATTGGAGGTAATTTTAAAATTTTCTAACAGATAAAAATATATATGTTTATGGGTGTATGTATTCTGTTTGCTATTTTGCTTGAGATATTGGGCGTTTTTTTTTTTTTTGGTTTTTTGTTTGGCTTATTGTAATGTTGTTAGTAATGTCTGCCCCATCCAAATGAATACTAACTTGGGGTTGAATCTGACTAATATGCAGTAATGGCTTAGTGTCCCTCCTAACAAGCCTAATAAAACAAGAAAAAACACCCTTTGTCTATTTTTCTTATTCATTTTTTTAATCTTTTTAATTTTATTTAATCTATTTGGTTACAATATCAATATAAATATCTCCTACACAATCATAAATTTTAATCTTATTGTATTTACTTTATCTTTATTTAATATTTTCACGCATTAGGATTCTCTTTATTTTATCTTTATTTTATCTTTATTTTATTTTATTTAATATAAATTGATAAGGACTAAGATGACTAAGAGGACCAAATACCCCTCCGCAGCTGCAGTGGTACACAATCTTTGTTTCGGGTAATCATCATTTTCATGTTTTATTTTCCTTCCATATCTCCCAACATATCATTCCATATGTCTCCCTCTCCCTCTCTCTCTCTCTTCTCTTGCTTGCTAGTAATGTATTAGGTATTTTTACTTTTTTCAAATATATCTCATTAAGTTTAGAAAAAGATTATGCAGCCCAAAAAGAGAAAGACTTAGGTTAAGGGTTTCCCTTCTCTATGTTATATTATAAGTTCTTTTAAAACCCCTCTCTGCTCTTTTATTTTACGTCATTCTCTCTTTTTTCATAGGCACAATGCTATATGAATTGGCAATTAACATAGAGGCATTTAGATTAACCTTTTTTTCATACCTTAGTTCATTAACATACAGCACGTAAAAGTCAATTTTCTAAATCTTTAATTGTTTATACAGTTTGTCCTTACAAATGGGGTCCAATGATCGTAGTTGGATGTATCGTCGTTTAACCAATGGATACTTGAGAGATGAATTTGTGGAGGGGGTGAATGACTTCCTGAACTTCGCATGTTCTCAACATAACTTAATAGAAGGATTTAACATTAGATGTCCTTGTAAGAAATGTCAGAATAAAAAATTTCTTAGTCAGGTGATGTCGCGGTCCACTTATTCTCAAAAAGGTTTGTAAATGGTTACAGCATGTGGGATTGTCATGGAGAACTCGGAAATAGAGAATTAAATGAGGAACAATCATCTAGAGATGGACAGAATGTTGAGGCTCCTTATAGATCCATGGTTTTGGATGGCTTTGGCCTTCAAGTTGAATGGAGTTGTAATTACGAATCTACTAATAATGACAATAACGAGGAACCGAATCCTGATGCGGCATGTTTTTATGACTTGTTGAAAAAGGTTGCTGAACCATTATGGAATGGGTGCAAAATGTAGATAACATTGTCTGCAGTGACACAATTGTTGAATTGCAAGTCAGAGTTCAACATGAGTTAGGCATATTATGATCGCATGAATGCGATTATACAAAATATGTTACCTGAAGATTCAAATTTGACAAGCAATTTTTATAGAGCAAAGAAGATGTTAAAAAAACTTGGGCTTGGGTATGAGAAAATTGATATTTGTGAAAATTATTGTATGTTATATTATTAGGAATATGGGGATAGGACCGATTGTGTGGTATGTGGTCATCCTCGATATAAGCCAAGAACAATTGGTCGTCGAAGACGGAGTCAGGTACCAAACAAGGTATTACGATACCTGCCTCTAATACCAAGACTTCAAAGGCTTTACATGGCAAGAGCAACATCAGAGCATATGACCTGGCATTTTAGAAATCAATGTACTGATGATGATCTAGTTACTTACCTGGCCCAGAGTGAAGCTTGGAAGCATTTTGATTGTGCTCATCCATCCTTCGCGTCTAAATGTCGAAATGTGCGTTTAGGGTTATGCACTGATGGATTTAACCCTTTTGGTCAGTCAAACATTCCTTACTCTTGCCGGCCAGTATTTACCACTATATACAATTTGCCGCCCTCGATGTGTATGAAGCAGCCGTTCATTTTTCTGAGTCTCATTATCCCGGGGCCAAAAAATCCGAATAAACATATCGATGTATTCTTGAGACCTTTAATTGAAGAATTGAAAGTTTTATGGTTTGAAGGGGTTAACACGTATGATATTTCAAGGAAGCAAAATTTTCATATGAGGGCAACACTTCTATAGATAATCAGTGATTTTCTGGCTTATGCGATATTGTCAGGATGGAGCACTCATGGGAAGTTAGCATGCCCATATTGCAGGGAGTATACAAAGTCATTTTATCTCAGTAATAGTCGAAAGACTTCATATTTTGATTGTCATCGTCAATTTCTTCCGATTAATCATCCATATCGGAAGCAAAGAGATAAATTTTGAAAAGGAAAAGTGGAGAAGGATGAGTCTCCTCCTTGACTATCAAGTGAAGAGATATTTTATCGAGTGTCTTATTTACCTGATATTTTGTTTGGTACTAAATGTGAGAAACAGATTATTTCAGGTTTTGGAATTGATCACAACTGGATAAAACGAAGTATATTCTGGGAGTTGCCATATTGGAGAACACTTCTCATTCGGCATAATTTGGATGTGATGCATATTGAGAAAAATGTGTTTGATAATGTTTTTAACATGGTTACGGATGTTAAAAGAAAAACAAAGGACAGCGTTAAGAGGAAACTTGATTTGGGGTTGTATTGCAAACGCCCTGATTTAGAATTGAAAGTAATTAATGGGAGGACTTGGAAGCCCAAAGCTTCGTACACATTAAATAAAAATCAAGTGTTGGAGGTTTGTCGGTGGGTAAAAAATTTGAAGTTCCCTGATGGATATGCTTCGAATTTGGCTTGATGTGTGAGTATAGACAAATGCAATTTTTATGGGATGAAGAATCATGATTGTCACATATTTATGTAGAGATCGATCCCTATTGCATTTCGCGACTTTCTACCTAACGCTATTTGGGATGCTCTTACCGAACTCAGTCATTTCTTCAGAGACTTATGTGCGACTGAGTTGCATATGACACATATGGAGTTGTTAGATAGAAATATAATTGAGACGTTATGCAAACTTGAGAAAATATTCCCGCCATCATTCTTTGACAGTATGAAACACTTGCTAATTCACTTGGCTTACGAAGCGAAGGTCGGAGGATCTATTCAATACAGATAGATGTACCCATTTGAGAGATATTGTTTTGCCTTATCTCAAATTGACATTATAGATTCATATTCTAATTTTAGTGACATTTTTTTTTAGGTATATGCTTTGATTGAAAAAGAAAACACGAAACCAAGCACGTATTGAAGGTTCCATTTGTGAGGACTATATCAGGGAAGAGATTTCAACATTTTGCTCCTTCTATTTTGAACCCCATGTTGAGACAAGGTTGAATCGAGTTCCTAGAAATGATGATGGGGGAGTTACTCAATCGCTAGGGAGATTATCTATATTTTCTCTCTCAGGTAGACCACTTGGGGGAAGTGTTCGGAGATTTCTAACTGAAGAAGAATACAAGGCTATAGTAATATATGTCTTGTTGAATTGTATCGAGCTTAATGAGTATATACAGTACGTATGTCCATCGCTTCACATCCATTGCAAGGCAAAAGGTCATCACATCTTATATTGTTTTTTTCAATAGGATATATGATATTGTTGTTAGGCAACATATTTCAAATATTACTGAAGAGGAACTAAAGAGAAAACGTGAACAAGAATTCGACAGTTGGTTGAGGAGATTTGTAAGTACAACATTGACTTTCCTCTTATTGACTAATTTCTAATATATATGTATATCAATGTTATAGCTAACTAGGTTATATTTGTTAATATTTTTAAATAGGTATCTGATGAGAGAAATTTCGTAAGTAAAAATGTAAGAGACATAGCACAAGGGCCATCACGTGTAGTGAAATGTTTCAATAGATATTTTGTGAACGGTTTCAAGTTTCACACACATGAGTATGGACATGATAGATCAACAATGAATAGCGGCGTATGTGTGAAAGGGAGTTGTTACAATGATTTCGAACGTGATTTCTATGGGATGTTGATTGATATCATTGAGTTGGAGTACTTTAGATTTGGTAACAATGTGGTCTTATTTAAGTGCATTTGGTATGACACTGAGAGAGAAGTATGGGTGCACCCTCGTCACGGAATTGTTGAACTTAATCATAAATCAAGACTGCATTCAAATAACCCTTTTGTTTTGGCAATATAAGCACAACAAGTGTACTATACACCATACCCTTGTAGGAAAAGAGAGAGAAATGATTAGTGAGTTGACAAAGGCTCGAGTATCAGCTAATGATGGTGTTATGCTTCCGATAGTAGATGAAATATTTTACTAAGAAGATGAACTATCAATTCCTTTACTTGTATAGTCGACAACTGAACTTGATGATCCAACAATTCTTATTGGTCGTGATATAGAGGAGGTAAATCCAAATGATATAATGGAAGAACAACATAACATATTGAATTTGTCACCTGATGTTGAAAAAGAAGAGGAAGAAGATGATGAAGAAGAAGAAGAAGAGGATGAGGAAGAGGAAGAGGAAGAGTTCGATTCTTCAGAAACATAACATATTGTGGAAGTTGATGTTGAAGTTGGTGAATGATTACATGTCACTGTAAACATATTTAGTTTACTTATGTTTTTTCTGATTTCAAATGTATTGCGTACTAATGTCTTTGGTTTTTATATCTTTTCTTTTTGATGTATGATGACATGTGACTTTATACATACTGGTGAATGATGACATTCGAATCATGACATGTCATAGATCTTTTCTTTTTTTTGGTTTGGCTTATTGTAATGTTGTTAACAAATTCAAATTTGGACATCTTTACATTTTGTTATTAGATATGTATTAAGTAATAAATTTCAGGTGTACGAAAATGGTACGAGATAGAGGATCTACCTCTAGGGGAAGCTCTAGAAGAAGCAACGAGAGCAGTCGAGGGTCTATAAATACAAGTGATATTCCATTTACCATTCCTGTCCCTTAAGCTACCGATGACGAAGATGATGGTATTGTGGGGTCTTCTTCCACTCCACGTAGAGGCCCAAACCGTGGCACCGATGTGCCTGACAATCCAGATAGTTGAATATTTATCGAGCCGGCGAACCATACGTAAATCAATTCACACTTGAATTTCCAATTTATAGAGATTGCCTTTTGTAAGTTAACTTTCATTATTTTTTTTTAAAATAGGTTTCTTGATCCTAAGGTGGTCCGTTCTATAACTGAGGACATTAAGGGACATCTCACTGGGGCATGGCCTACTTGGCGGATGGTCCCACAGGAGACGAAAGATGGACATTGGGAGAAGTTTCATATTAGTATATATTTGAGAAACTTTATATTTATTCCTACATGTTGCGACCTTTAAGAGACTATTGCTTGTCCCTGCCGTATGCATCCAGCATTGTGTGCATCAATCTTTTTTCAATCCTTTAAGAAGCACCTACTTTAGGCTACCGATGCTTTTTGTGCTGAGTGTGTTGAGAAGACACATAGGCTGAGGAAAGATCCAATCACTAGTAAGAAAAGGAAGGTAGATATCAAGAAGGATTTTAAGGAGATCAGGATGATGAGTGTGGATGAGAAAGGAAGAAGAGAGAAAGAAAGTAAGGTGGAGAAGGAGGACGAGGAGAGAGAAAATTATTTAGACACCGAAGATGGGGAGGATGAGGGTCTGCCAGCAGAGGAGTTGAACAAGAGAGCTGATGATTTTATAGCCAAGGTTAATAGGCAAAGGAGGCTTGAAGCTACTTTATTTTTTTGTGGTAGTGACTATTGAAGGGATGAAGAAGTACCTAGTACATGGAAGTAGAATTAGAGCCCTTTGAAGAAGCATTGGCTTGTCATAAGCAGCTTTCTTGTGCAGATAAGATGCAAAAACACAAGTTTGTGCAGTACAGCAGGCACAAGAGTGATTGTAACTGATTTGAATCAGAACAAAAAAACATATTTTGTGATCAGTAGCAGAGCTTTTGCAGCTATGGCTCGTCAGGATATGGGGCAAGAGATGCTCAAACTTGGGATTGTTGACGTGGAGTATAAGAGGTGAGTAAGCATATGTCCATATTCAAATGGATAATTTCTAACATTTTTCTAAGTTGATGCTAGGTCACCTGTTGCCCTATTAGTTGGTGCTAGGTCATTCAGTTACACCCACCATGTAAGAAAAGCAAAAAATGTCTTCTTTATAGGACCAACATTTAAGGTTGTGGACCATTCGGTACAATGTCCTAACTTGATTTTGTTAATTGGAAAATAATTGATACATGCAATAATCCATAAACTATATACAGTATGAACAATAACCATCGGTTTTTCTCTACCCTGTGACGGAGTAAGCCTAAGACGAGGATGCCTTGGTCTATCATTCTGTATATGAATAAGAGGATTTAAAATTTTAGCAATGTGTATGTGTTAATTCCATTTTCTTTTCTTTTCTTTTCTTTTTTTTTGTTATATGCGGAGTACCTTGTGTATACAAAAACCAGAAAGCAAAATAATTTAGAAAAAGCACTTAAATGTTTTCTTTAATCCAGCAGTATGTTTGCCAATTAAATGTACTTAAATTTAGAAAAAGCAAAATAAAAATATTAAGGTGGATGGATGACATTTCCAGAAAAATGGCCAAAACTATGATTTGGTCCTCAATCATTTACCGTTATGGCCAGAAAAACGCAAGAAAAATGGCTCCACATTCGAAGTTGCAAGAAAAGCAGTAGTAGAAAGGCAACCTCAACTTCATTTCCACCTCAACTCCAAACCCTTGTTGCCAGCATTCTTTCCACTCCCAACTGACTGTATAGAGGTCTTAAATATCACAAACCTAGGGGTTTATCTCTTTAAAAGAAAAAGCAAATAATAAATATAATACCTCCTAACTTCCTCTCAGACTGCTCTGGCTAAGAAGCCATCTACCAAACCAAAGTCATCCATTGTTACCACCCACTTATCCTCTTTTCGTGTAAATGTGTTTAAATGAAATGGGAAATTGCCTCAGTAATTATATCAAGATTTCTAGCACCGTCATCTGATGAGCTATTTCCTTTTCTAGTAATCTTAAGAGAAACTAGTATTGTCCCTCACTAATCCATTTTGAAACCATCACCACTAGCAATTTGATCCTATGATAGATCTAACTCAACCTCCAACCTGCACCATCATTCCACTTAAATGCAATTTACTGAATTCTAAGATTCCTAGATAACAGTTTTTTATTTTTTATTTTCAAAGAAAATCAAAGACTTGATGCTGATTGGGAAGTATATAAAATGACTGAAGGTCCACATCTATTATTGTACATTCCTTGGGGAAAGATAGTGACATTACAAAGGAAAAAGCAGATAATGGAATCACAATCAAGAGTTGAGAACTCTTCATCTTCGTCCTAAAGTTGTTTATGTTCGATGGGATGTAGTTCTTTCTGCAGACTCCTTTCTTCTTGTCTAGGTCACAAATGGTGCATGACTTGGTGCTTTCTTATTTAAAAAAGAAAAAACAACTTATATCTATTGATGCTAATATAAGCATCATATTGTTTGATTATAAAAGCTAACAAAGGTCAAATAAGTTACCCCGCAGCAGAGGTCGCAAATTTCACCTGGAGAATCATAATAACCGGGAGGATCAAAGAAAAGCTTTGCTTCCCATAGTCCATGACGTTTTCCTTCTGTGCCTGCATACTGAAATGTGGTATGTCATACTGCACAAAGTCTTTGCATTAACTTAAAATATGACTTTTTTTATAAAATGGGTCTAATTGCATTATGACATCAGAAATTTAGGAACTTCTATTCCTGCTTCAGACCTGGAAAATGATGCTGCTAGAAGCTTAGCTTCAGACAACTATTAGTTAAGGACCATGTATATGCACAAAGTTTTCAAATATTGAAGCATTAAGATTTCTGCATCAGTGATGGTACCTGTGTCGCTTTGGATTTTAAGCCCATTAAATTCCATTAATCAATCCATATTTTGTTTACCTAGAGAAACTACATAATCAGAAGGCCATCAAACACATAAAATGGAAAGCTGAACCTATAAGGTCAACCACACGTTTTTAGTACATCTACACTTCAGCTATCTAAATGGTACTGAAGGTGCTTCAACCGTGAGCACCGTCTCAAACCTGATCTCATTGTGTTACATCAGCACCTAACATGTGTTGCAGTCCGCCTGGACCACCCGCAGGCACTCAAGCGGCCAGCCTCGAACAAGCACATGCAGATAGCTTTTTTGATTTGCCAATGATCTCTTTTATTATGTTTTATTCCGTGGTGGGTTGTTGTATTTTTTAGGAATTTGTTCTCAGTTATTACATCAAATTAACTTGCTCAATCACATTTTACTATGTCTAGCATAAATTCACATGGCAAGACAGCGAATCATTATTGATTTATCAAGCATGGAACGAATTATGCGGATATGCTTGGAGCAGCTCGGAAGCAAGCAATCCAGGCCATTGGAGCTACAAACATTGTTGAAACTAAAGGCCACCTCCTCAATTTTTGACATCTGATGTTTGGAACAAATTAATCGATAAACATTGGAGTACTGAAAAATGGTAGCGTCAGTCAAATGCGGCGAAGCAATAAAAAGGATGATTTGTATATATTAATTTTTATCTCTCCAAATTTTGTTCAACATATTTTTCTACTCCTAAACTATACTAATAATTTTATAATTATATTTTTTTCTTATTTCAATTAGAAGAAAGCAACCAATCAGTTTCACGTATCAACCTCTTCAATCAAACGTACAGGCTTGAAAAAGGAAAAGGCCAGTTTGTGGACAAAAAATCAGAATCAATTAGTGTAAGCAAAAACATTATTACATCTACTTTACATAACATATTCATATGATTAAATTCACAAACATAATTACCTATGCTTATTGTAGGGTAAGTATAAACTACTGCTTGACGAGAAATATGGCTTAGATGGGGCGTCGCAGCCAGACTATGATGCGAGATCGTGGTGTGAGGTTATTGGGGGTCCAATGAAGGGACGTCTTTATCGTTTTGGGGAGGGCGTTGATGACAAACAAACCAGAATTTCCTCGGGTGCCATTTCCTCTCCATGCGTGCCTTCGAGTCAGATGTACACTAAGGATGAGGTTGATCAAATGATGCAGGATATGAGACATCAAATGCTATAGGAAGTGCAATCTCAAATGAGGTAGGAAATGAGAAATAAAATGCTATAGGAAGTCCAATGTCAAGTGAGGCAGGAAATGGGAACACAAATTCATGAAATTCTTGGACAAATAGGTATATCACCTACACCACCTAACCTTGATAGCACACAGCCACCAGACTCTAATCCCCCTTGTATGTGAGATTCATGAATTTTTTTTTTCATTTATTTCATGACTAAGGTGTTTATCGTTACGGATTGTAGTACATCTTTCCGAATTATTTGATGTATTTGAGTTCGTCTTCATTGTGTATTGTAGAAATGAATTTTTAAGTATGATGTTGCACCAATTTAGGCAATTTTTTTCCTTTGCTGAAATGGTGATGACCCTAGTATTTTTCGTAGCATTATATATTGATTGGATCAGATGCATGGAATTATATCTCACAGGTATACAGGTATTGGGTTCCGGATCAGCAAAAAAATGCATTCCGAACATTTGGGGGAAAAAAAATTACCGACGGAATTCCGAGGGAAATCTGCTATTCACAAACAAATCCGTCGGTGATCAATCGGTGATCCGTCAGATTCTCGTTCTAGTGGACAAAACATTACCGACGGATTTCCGTCGGAATTAGTGAGGGCAGAATGAAATCCGTCGGTGAGCCATCAGTAAAACAGATAAATTTATCGACGGATTACTGACGGATAATTATTCTAATTTCAAAATTCCGTCGCTATTCCTACAGCATTCCGTCAGTGAACTTCCAATTTCACCGACGGATCACATATCCGTCACTAATTATTTGCGGGGTCAGTATCAATGACCTCCTCTGTGACAGATTTGATCCATCGGTGATAGTCTTCACTGACAGAATATTGAATATCAACGACGGATATTTCCATCGTTGATACTCGTTTTTCCTGTAATGTAGCTTCTTTTTCTAACTAATACCTCCCATATGTCTTTCGGGTCATATAATATTGTGAGTTTTAATGTTTGATTTTATTGTCTGATATTTTTAATAAAAAATATATGAGATTAAGGTTATACAATAGATGTAATTCTATAAAATTTAAATTTACCTTTTTAAGAGAAACAAACGGGTGTATATAATTAAACTATATTTTTGCATGTATGATATTGTTGAATTTTGATTTTATTTAGTCTTATCTCATAAATGTGAATGTGGGATTGTATTTTCCACATTCAAAATTTGGTTATGACTGTTGGAATCGTCTTGAAATGTAGTTTGTTGTATATCAAATGACAAACAGATGATCAGACGGGTGACAAGAGGCTGGAAAAGATTCTTGAACACAAGCTATTGTAGGAATGCTAATCAACGGTGGAGGAATCTTCTGGCAGCGCATGATGGCGCATGGAGGACTCTATAGAGGTCTAGTTACCATCGTTATAATTGTCTCAAACAGTAAAACTGTGTGTTATATACTATATGGTTATATGATGACATGGATATAGGATTTAAAAAGCTAAAAGAGTTTTTGCAATTCTTTTTCTAAATGGACTTTCATACCGTGTAGAAGTAAGAACGAGTGAGAGAGAATTTTTTATATTTCTATATATCTAATAATTAAACAAATGAGCTATTTAAATCAGTTAAGAGTTTGTAAATTTAACGAAAAACTCTAAAACGAAACTAATCAAATATTATTTCAAATATATAATATGTCAATATATTGTGGTATATATGCTATGTCAGAATTTATGAACAAGAAATGGGAATAAAGCACTTCATTGATTCAACATCATGATTGAATTATAGAAAAAACTTCTCTCCCTTTTTTGCATCAAGAGAAATCTATTTATATAAAGAAAACTTGCTAACTACTTTTGTAACCACTTGACTTCATTGCTAAGCTTTAAGACTAACTGTCTTAACCACTTGATGAGCTGTCTAACCACCTGCTAAACTATGAAACTAATTGATCAACTACTTGCTGAGCTATAAAACCAATTGGCTTGACTCTTCATAGATAGCTTAACTTCTTAACACTCCCCCTCAAGTTGAAGGTTGATATATGTCCAGAACCCCCAACTTGGAAAGAAGATGGTTATGTTGATATGCTGCTAAACCCTTAGTCATTATATCTGGCACTTGATCTTTTGAAGAAACATGTTTTGTGATAACAAGACCCTTTTGAACTTTCTCACGAACAAGATGACAGTCAATTTCAATATGCTTTGTTCTTTCATGAAATATTGGGTTTGAAGCAATGTGTATAGCAGCCTTGCTGTCACAATACATTTCAGCTGGTTTCAATTCATTACACCCTAGCTCATGCAATAAACCAGTTAACCATACCACCTCTGAAACTGTAGCAGGTATACTTCTATATTCTGCTTCAGCTGAGGATCTTGAGATTGTATTCTGTTTTTTTGACTTCCATGAAACAAGAGATTCACCAATCTTGATACAAAAACTAGTAACAGATCTTCTTGACATTGGGCAGGATGCCCAATCTGAGTCACAATATGTAATAAGTTGTAACTTACTTGTGGATGACAAGAAGATTCCTTGTCCAGGATTACTCTTAACATACTGAACTATTCTGATTGCTGCATCAAAGTGAGATTGTTTTGGCATGTGCATAAACTGACTTAAATGTTGAACAACAAATGTGATATCTGGTCTTGTTGTAGTCAAATATAATAATCTTCCAATTAATCTCTGAAACCTTGAAGGATCTTCAATCAAAGGGTCTTCTTCACCAACATGCTTGTCCTTACCTTCATCATACTCAACCGTGGTCAATTTAAGGTTTTGTTCCAAAGGTGATTGAATTGGTTTTGATCCTGCCAAACCTGTTTCTAAGATGAGTTCTAAAGCATACTTCCGTTGATTAAGAACTATTCCCTTTTCAGATCTGGCAATTTCAATACCAAGAAAGTATTTCAAGTCACCTAAATCTTTTATCTTGAAATTTCTCTGCAACACCCCTTTCAGGTTATCAATCATTAACTTGTCATTCCTGGTTATTAACAAATCATCCACGTACACTAATAATATCACAATTCTATCACCATTTCATTTTGTAAAAAGGGAGTAGTCATGCTTACTTTGACAATAATCAGCCTGGATTAAGGCCTCAGTCAACTTCAAATTCCATTGACGAGATGCTTGCTTTAAACCATATGATGACTTAAGCAGTTTGCAGACCATTTTATTCTCCCCCTGTCTACAAAAACCTTGAGGCAACTCCATGTAAACTTCTTCATGCAAATACCCTTGTAAAAAAGCATTATAGATATCCATTTGAAATAAAGGCTACTGATGTATTGCAGCCAATGATATAACAGTTCTCACTGTAACCATCTTAACCACGGGAGAAAAAGTGTCAGCATAGTCAATACCAGGTTTCTGATTATAGCCCTTAGCTACTAACCTTGCTTTAAACCTTTCAATCTCACCATTTGACTTGTATTTGACTTTGTATACCCATTTACAACCTATTGCCACTTTTCCTGAAGGTAAAGCCACAACTTGCCATGTATGATTATCCTCCAAAGCTTGTATCTCTGTTTTCATAGCTTCTACCCATCTTTTATCTTTAACTGCCTCATAATAAGTTTGTGGTTCAATAATATTTGAGGCTGATGCAAGATACATTTGTGCATGAGAGGGCAAATGACTATATGAAATATGATTAGCAATAGAATTTGGGTTAGATACAGGTATTGATGTCAAGTAGTTGATACTGCACACATAGTCTTTTTTCCAAATAGGAGGTTTAATGCTGCGTGTAGACCATCTGGAAGGGAAGGTGACTATAGGAACATTGGACAGAAGAAGTGACATCTGATATGGAAGTGGGGGAGATATCTGAATGATTAATAGGATCAGAATTATTTGAAGACTGAGTTGAAGGTGAGATATGTAAAAAATCAAAATCTGACATTGAAGTCTCATTGACAGGAAATATAGGTGAGTCTTTGTTCTGGAGTTTAAAAGGAAATATGGTTTCATGAAAAATACATCCCTGTTGACAAACAATGATTTTGAATCCAAATTTAAAAGTTTGTATCCCTTTTGAGTATCGGAATATCCTAGAAAAACACAAGGTGTGGCTCTTGGTGCAAATTTATCTTGAATGTTAGGTATGGTTGCATAGCACAAGCAGCCAAAAACTCTCAAATGAGAAAGATTAGGAGTCATATGATATATCATCTCATATGGTGTTTTTCCATTATGAACCACCGAAGGTAACCTATTTGCTAAGTATGTTGCTGTCAAGACACATTCACCCCAATAACGAACCGGTACATTTGACTGAAATTTTAAGGATCTAGCAATTTCAAGTAAATGCCTATGTTTTCTCTCAGCTATCCCATTTTGCTGTGGAGTGTATATGCATGTACTTTGATGAATTATTCCAAATTCAGTGAACAAGGAATGACATTCAGTATTGAAAAATTCAGTACCATTATCTGATCGTATGGTCTGAATTTGTCTTCCAAATTGTGTTTTAACTAGAGCAATGAATTGCTTAAAAGAAATGACTGCATTACTCTTGAGTGTAAGTAAGAAAGTCCAGGTAACACGAGTATAGTCATCCACTATGGTCAAAAAAAATTTATTCCCATTATGAGTGGCTGTATGATAAGGACCCTATAAATCAATATGAATGAGGGAAAAAGGCTTAGATGCATGAGAAGTACTAATAGGAAAAGGTAAGCGAGTTTGTTTTGCAAGTGGGCATATAGAACACTGAGAAATATGAGATTTATTAAAAACATGACCTTTTATTGGAGGAATTTGAGTTATTTTGGTATAGGATGCATGTCCTAAACGTCTATGCCAAAGAACTGACAAGTCATGCATCTGTACACACGTATTCAGACAAGAAGAAAATGAGGAATTTCCTGCAGCCTTTTTTACTTCAGTGTGCAAATATAGAACACCATGTGCCTTACCAATCCTTTTCACTTTCCCATTTGAGAGGTCCTGTATAATACAAAAGTCAGGAAAAAAGATGACAGAACAATGCCAATCTTTGATCAGTTTTGAAATTGAAATGAGATTGAATTGAAACTCAGGAACATAAAGCACATCCTTCAGAATTTGATTTGGTGATAGAGTATAAGTTCCAATATGAGTTGCTTTAGCAAGGGTACCATTAGGCAGTTTAACAGAATTGGAGTTAGAAGCATATGAAGTATAATAATCAAGATACTTCAGATCAGATATCATATGACAAGTTGCAACTGTATCCAAGATCCATGTAAAGGCAGAAGTGAATGGAGTCTTGAAAGTCATACGTGACATATTTTCTATTGGTTTTGCCAGTGAATCTTTATTGAGCAAGTCAAGAATTTGCTGGTATTGAGATTGAGTAAGCATTGGAGCTTGTGATGAGACTTCCTCTTTATTAGTATTATTAGTCATTGCAATAGCATTTGCAGTAGTTGAGCCTAAGCTTTTAAAATCTCTCTTCTTAGTGAATTTAAAATCTGGTGGGAAGCCAATTAAGCGATAACAATTTTCCTTCTTGTGTCCTTTCTTATGGCAATTTTCACAGATTCCATCATACTTCTTGTTTGAAGTGTTTGCTGAGTAGAATACAGCTGTTTCAACTGGATTACTAACCATTGTTCCTGTACATGAGTGTTGTGACTCTTCTTGCATCAACCGCATCGAATAGACTTGATTTATTGATGGCAATAGCATCATCAACCGAATTTGACTTCGTACTGCACCATAAGTTTCATTCAGCCCCATCAAGAACTGCAGCAAACTTTGTTGTTGTATGTGCTGCATATATGACTTTGAATTTTCGCAAGCACAGGTTGGCAAGGAAATCAATGCCTCATACTCATCCCATAGTAATCGAAGTTTGCTGAAGTAAGTTGAAATTGAAGAATTTCCTTGTTCTATGGTTGAAATTTGTTTGTAAAGAAAGAAAATGCTGGATCCATTGACTTTATCAAACCTCTCTTTCAAATCTTTCCAAACCAAAAAAGCATTTGTAGCAAACACAATTCCATTCGATAATTCTTGAGAATCCAAGACAAGACTGTTGCATTCAACGCTCCCATTGATCATGAAGTTTCTCAGCAAAATCACCTTTGACACAAGCTCCTTCGACGAAACCTAACTTGTTCTTTGCTATTAAAGCAATTCGCATTGCTCTGCTCCACACTGTGTAATTTTCTGCTCCTATTAACTGATAAGAAACAAGAAGTGTCCCAGGAGTATCAGAGGGATAAAGGAACAATGGATGATTGACATCAATCAGTAAATTTGAGGCATCCATAACTTCTTGTCTTCTTCTTGTTTCTGCAGAATCCTAATCTTCATTCTCCATTGCAAGCAATCTTGAATAGATCTTACACTAGCGCTCTGATACCATGTCAGAATTTATGAACAAGAAATGGGAATAAAGCACTTCATTGATTCAACATCATGACTGAATTACAGAATAAACTTCTCTCCCTTTTTTGCATCAAGAGAAATCTATATATATAAAGAAAACTTGCTAACTACTTTTGTAACCACTTGGCTTCATTGCTAAGCTTTAACACTAACTGTCTTAACCACTTGATGAGCTGTCTAATCACCTACTGAACTATGAAACTAATTGATCAACTACTTGCTGAGCTGTAAAACCAATTGACTTGACTCTTCATAGATAGCTTAACTTCTTAACATGCTAACATAACATTAACATATTGCGACATAGATGGTAACATAACTACACATATGAGAAGATATACTGAAAATGGTAATGAATGATGACAGAATGAAGTCATACGTGGATATATATGTTAACAGTATTAAATACCTCCCAAATGTCTCGTGGGCTCATATAATATTGTGAATTTTAATTAAAAATATTAAGTGAATTTTCAAGCCTTATGTATCTCCCATCAAATATCTATGGACAGTATCTATGGCATCAAATACTTACAGTTTGTCTTCAAGACTTATAGGTGGTACATGTAAGTGTTTTGGCGGTATTATCACAGATGGTTGCGACATAGATACTGCTTGTAGCCATAGATACGGTTTGTGAAAAGTTTAAGTCGATTTTTTTTTTTTTTTTGGAAAAGAGAGATAGAGAGAGAGAAAGAGAGAGAGAGAGTTATGAATGAAGAGAAAGAAAGTACGAGATTTGTCAATTTAGCCATTTGGAAAGCTGAAGAATAGGATTATGAATCCAATCCCTCTCCTATTTCCAAAGCCGGCATGACTCTTTTGGAATTTGTTAATTAATTAATTCAATTACAAAAGAGTTTTTTTATATATTTGTTGAAAGCATAAAAAATAAAAATAAATTAAGTAATTTAATAAAATACGACGCATATTTATAGTATTTTTACCCAATTTCTTTTAGGAATACAATATTTTTTTTAAAATTCCATTTATTTTGTAAAAAAGATTTCCTTGTCCATTGTATATACTTTTATTGATAAATCTTTTTCATTGTATTGAATAATATTTACTTAATTGGTCATTCTAAAATAGTTCCTCGAATATCGATTTTCAAATCCATTAGATTGATGATACATATAATAGGTATATGTTATAGTTACATCGACTTAAAAGTAAAATTCGTAACTAATTGATAAAATTAGATATTTCATCATATATCCGCTATATGTTGATAATCGCATATTAATTAGGGATATTTATCTTGAGTATCGCAGACCCACTACAATAGTAGTTAATGCATTTGTTTAGCACTAAATGAGATATATAAAGTAATTTCTCAAAATATACTATGTAACGTAAATTAATACTCTATAACTATATGTAGTTCACATGTTCTTAATCTTAACTATATGTGGATCAATTTTCAAAATCAAAACTATATATTTTAATCTATTACGAGTAAAACTCATTATAAGTTAATGGTTTCTTACATTGGGAATGTAGTGTTGGTTAACTGGGTCGGATATAGCCTTCTTCGGCTGTTCTAATTGAAAATCCAAAAATTGAGTTTCGTGATATTGTTGTATTATATTGGATGTGTTTAATTTTGTCTAATACCATTGGTCAATGGGAAATATGTTAGACATTTCTAAATATTCTCTTTTTGTACAAAAGATTCAATGAAATTAACTAATTGAGAACAAGATAATACAATTAATTTATCTTATCTCAATTATGAATATTACGTAAATTGGGCAACATGTAGAAACATGTATAAATCAAGGACAAAACTATACATTATTATTTGTAAAATTCTATAAATAATATGATATTTATTTTAGAGTACATATCTAATTATTTGATGAAATTAATTAGATATTAAATAAATTTTAAGTGTGTATACATAATTTATGTATATGTTTATAAGGTCTTGGCCTCATTTTCAAAAGAAAAGGGGAAATTTTAGGAAGATGGATTTTCTACTTTTTTATGGAAAAATATAATTTAAAATTAAATTGCAAATAAGTGTATGATATGAGACGTTAAGGGTAAATAGCTCGATAGAGAGATTTTGTGCAGGATGTCAGATTTTCTTTAAGAAGGATGCAGATTTTGTCCGCTCCTTAGTATTTTATTCTTTTCCCTTTTTATTTTATTGATCAATGTTAATTTTTTACCTATTTTGAGTAATATCTTTTATACTTTCACATTTTAACTTAAATTTTGCAATTTTTGTGTAAGAGATATTTTCATATTTATTTAACTTTTATATATTAGTTATAAATTAATTTTTGGTTTGTAAAATTTATAGTTACTATTGGGGGTAGATGATACATAAGTACATTCTGTGTGATTTTTTATTTTTTTTTTCATAAATGATGAAAATGACTTTTGAACGGTTGAAAATGGATGATTCTAAGATTTTTTTTTAATATAATTTTATGAGTACTTATATTCATAATTGATAACTACTGTATTAATATTTAATGATTATGATTTCTTCTAAAATGAAAAAAAAATGGTCAATAATTCAACAATCACAATAGAATGATATGTGATTCTAATTACCCATTCTTTTTCAACATATGGGGCTGTCATGGGGAAGACAAACAAAACTGGCAAAGAGGACAAAAACATACGTTCTATCCCAAGTTTGAAAGAGCAACCTTGAACCGGTCAAACCTAAAGCTCAGTCCCGTCGGAAAGGCGGAGAAAATTACTTATTAAGTTCCTAAACTTCATCTCAAATTCACAAATTAGTCTCTAAATTTCAAAACACAACGGTTGAGGACATAGATTTCAAAAAACGTAATTTGTTAGTCCCTCCATTAGTAACGACGCCAATGTGGCTCTTATATGTTGACGTAGATTCATGTGGCAGATGAAGTGGATGTCTCGTGACAGAAATTGTTGACATGTTAGATAACACGTCAGCACTAGACTCTCAAAATGTTGGCACGTCAACAACTTTGAAAATTTTTCCTGCCATGTTAAATTTTATTTTTTTTGTGCCATTATTCCTTCCACAAACATTAACTATAAAGGGGTCAGTTGGTTAAAAAAAGAAAAAAAAAAGGTGCTAAGAAGGAGAGAACACAAGTCGAAAGAGTGGCTTGAGAGAGACAAAGAACATTCGTGCAACATCCATATGAAAGAAGATTAGGGATTGGGCAACATTCGGAGGGTTTAGTGTTTGAGGAAGAAACGAAGTTAGGGTTTGGGTTTTGGCAACATCCATACGAAGGAGGGTTAGGGTTTGGGTACTATCTTCGTTTCATCCTTTTGTCAGCAAAGCAATAGCCATAGAATGTCATCAAGCATAGTAGAAGTTATATTGAAGTACAGATGCAATCTCATACTATTTTGGTAACTTTATGGTCAGAATAAAATCCATCACGAAAGATCTATGGTTACCCTAATTTTTGGGTATGTCAAATCTTATTTTGCTGAAATTGAATTTTTTGGATATGGTTTCCCTGAACTTAATTTTGCTTAATATTAATGCTTTTATAGGAACGTAATGCTTGCAATTTTTTTGAATGTATGATCCACCAGTCTGCCCTCAAGCAATTGAAGTTATTCATGGGTTGAAAAAAAGAAAAAGTGGATGAGCTAAAAATTGTTCGCAACTTTGTAGTAGTTGATTGGAGTTTGAGAATGCATGATGCAAGAGATATCATCGAGAGGCTGAAGGAAGAGAACAATCATTTGTTGCACTTTCAAGAGCTTAAGGAATTGAATTTGACAATGAAGAAAAATATTTTGAGGTTGCAGGAGATGAAGGAGAAGAAGGTTAAACCCATTTGGAAAGATTTCATATGTGTAGGAAGAATACTGTCAATTGGAGTTCTGTTTTTTAGTATTTTGTATAAAGTTGGATAGGTTGGGGGTTTAAAAAGTTCTTTTTTTTTTTTTTTGATTGGGTGAAAACACTAGTGTAATGTTTGAGATTTATTAAGAATGTTCACTAATGTTAAGAATGCTGTCAAACGTTTTGAGTTTCAAACAATCACAGGTTTACTATATAGGATTTTAAGTATAAAAAATCACAGGTTCAGAACAACATCACAACATAAGCATCACATTCTGAAGTTGAAGCATCGCTTTTGCCTATAGTTCTGAGTATAAAACATTGGTTTCAGTTAATGTAGCTACAAGCTTCAATCCTAAATCTAAGATGAAAATATCACAACATCACATTCTAAAGTTCAACTCAACATCAGAGGTTTACAACATCATGCTCTAGTTGTGAACATAAACATCACAACGGCACCATCTCATTCTGAAGTTTAGAAGAAAAAAAACTAAGCTTAAAACATCAAAGCTCCCAGAAGTTCTAAAGTTCTGAGTTTAAAAATTCTGCACTTTATATTTTTTATCTTAAAACATCAAAGCATAATATATCATAGTTCAAAATATCATTACAAGTTTTCAATTCTAAGCACAGAATATCATTACAAGTTTTACAACACAAATCTTGCTGAAATTGTTTAAAACATCCTTGTTTAAAATATTAGAAGTTTACAATATCGTATAATCTATTGCATTGTTTAGAAATTGTTCAGAAGGTGGCTGGGATGCTTGTGATGTAGAATTTTTGGGAAGAAGGTGGGTGGGATGCTTGTGATACAGGTTGACTTCTGAACTGTTGGGAAGAAGGTGACTGGGATGCTTGTGATGTGGGTGGACTTCTGAACTATTGGGAAGAAAGTGGCTGAGACGCTTGTGATGTGCCGCATGCCTGGCCCTGCATGGAATAATTAGATTAGTTGTTGAATCAATTAGTACTACAAGCATAGTGTGGATCCAAATTTAATCATTAATCTTGTTTGTATTTGAGCCGCATGATCTCTTGTTGTGTCCTGCTTGCTTGCAAATAGTGCACCTGATGATACTTCTAACTCTAGAAAGTGAATGAGGATTTGTAGGTAGGACATCAGTGTGTTCCTTTCTCCCTTTTTTTTACGGCCTTCATGTTTTTCTTTTATAATTGGGAGGTAACAAGATCGGGAGTTGATATTTGTCCATACTTTTAGTTCATTATAAGGATAAACAATAGGAGCATAGTACCTCGTATAACAAGTTAGACTATAACAACACTATAAAAAAACAAGAATTCCGCGACAAATTTTAGCAACGAAAAACTATTCGTCGCAGATCTGCAATGAATTTAGTGACCAAAAAGGACATCGTTGTAAATTAGCTACGATTTTAGCAACAAAAAAATATTCGTCGCAAATTTAGTAGCAAAAAAAATTTTGTTACAAAAGTCGTCGCTGATTTTTGACGCAAAATTTTTTGTCACTTTTTGGGACAAATTTAACCATTCGTCCCTAATTTTGGGACGAATTTGCTTATTCGTCCCTAATTTTGGGACGAATTTGCTTATTCGTCCCAAAATTTTTTTCTCAATTCGTCTCTAATTTTGGGATGAAAACAAATTTATCCCTAAATTTGCGATGAATTTCTAAATTCGTCATAAAAATTTCGAATATTTGTTGCTAAATTTGTTGCAAATTAGAGACAAATATAACATTGTGGCAAAATTCGTCGCTAAAATTCAATCTTTTGTCACTTTTTTAATAACTTATATTAATAACATTTTCTAATATTAAAAAACGATTTGTAAATGGTGATATGCACTGATAGCGTAGAAAATCTTAAGATGTTCAGAAAACCTTAAATAAAATAGTTCACTCATTATCTGTTTATATAAAAGAATGATAATATAGTGTAATCATAGCCCAGAACAATCATTTTCTATAATTTTACAAATCTTATAAATTGTTACAAAAGATTATTATTGATACATTCATTTTCTATTCATGATCTGTTTAATTTTCCATTCCCAACACTGATAATAAATGTTTTTTATAATTATATCATAATATGCAAATATTGTTAATAGTTTGTCTATTTAGTTTCTATTATAGTGCATTCAATGAGTTATTTGTCAGAAACTATAAGTATCGTTGCTAAATTCATTACAAATAGTAAAAGAAAAAATTATTTGTTATTAAATTCGTTGTAAATTGCGATAAAAACATAAATTCATCGCAAATTTTGTGACGAAAATATTCTTTTGTCGTAAATTTTTAACGACGAAAATTTGGGAAGAATTTTTTTTTTGTTCCTGATTCAGGGACGAATTTTTTTTTATCCCTGATTCAGGGATGAAATTTTCTTTTTGTCCCTAATTCAGGGATGAATTTTTTTTTTCATCCCTGAAACATGGACGTAATTTTTTTCTGTCCCTGAAATAGGGACGAAATTTTTTTCCATCCCTGAATCAGGGATGAATTTTTTTTTCGTCCTTGATTCAGGGACGAATTTTCTTTTTCGTCCGAATTTCTTTTTTGTCCGTGATTCAGGGACGAATTTCTTTTTCATCCCTGAATCAGGGACGAATTTAGGGAAATTTCAATATATTCAAATTCTCCATTCTCTTTCTCACTCTTACTCTCTCTCTCTCTCTCGCTTTGTTCATTTCCGAAGTGCAGCGAAGGTGGTTCTACGAAGGGATAGCGGAAGGGATGCTGGATCTGCAATGGTGATAAGAACTCTCTCTCTCTCTCTCTCTCTCTCTGCCGCGGGAGTTGCATCATATTATTTTGAGCTTCACGTTCAATGCAAGAGGCGGAGAGTGGGAAGAAATGATGAGGGTCCTATTGATCCAAATTTGAAGTCGTTCTCAATTTTTAACTACCTTAGTCGACCAAGTGGACTATGTAAGCGTAGATACTTAACTAGTCAAGAATGGCGCGCGACCCACACATATATTTTACTAAACTGTCCAGAAATGACGTCATATTTCGAGTTAGTATATATTTTCTATTTTATTTATTTCTTATGTCGTAAATTGTTTGTATTAAAATTTATTTTCTTTGATGGTAGGATTTTTCAAAATGTATATTCTGAACTTTCGACACAAGAGTTTGATCGTTTCTGCGATGAAGAATTTGCACCATGGTTCAAAAAATATGTAAGTAGACTATAAATTATTTAAATATTTACTTTAAAACATATTAACATATTTATTTTACTTTAAGTCCATGATAATCATGCTCAAGTTGAGCAAGAATTGTTAATCCATCTGTCATGGGGTTCAAAATCAATGGTACGAACTTAGTCAGTATATTTCATAAACGGGTATAATTTTCATACTGAAAAATATGGAATGGGGAAAACGACAATGAATAGTGGGGTTTGTGTTCAGTCATCTAATGATGGTGGAGGTCAAAATGATTTTTATGGTTTATTGGATGAAATCATAGAGGTAGAGTATCCTGTTCCAAAATTACGAGTTGTTTTATTTTTGTGTCGCTGATTTGACCCTGTCAAAGGGATGAAAGTGCATCCACAGTTTAAATTGGTTGAAATAAATCATAAGAAATTGTATAAAAGATATGAACCATTTGTGTTTGCACAATAAGTGATTCAAGTATTTTATACTTCATATCCTAGTTTGAAATGTGACAAAATTGATTGATGAGCTGTTTGTAAAACGAAAGCACGAAAAAAAATTGAGAAACATTGGGAAGACATAGCATATCAACAAGAGAAAGTTGTCAATACGTTTCAGACCGAGAAATATAATATTCCGACGTTACGAGATCCCAACGGAGTAGTGATAGATGTGGATGCAAGTGAAATTCATGAAGAAGACGATGAAGAATCAAATTTTGAGACAGATGATGAGGATGAGGATGATAATGATATTGAAGAGTCTAATTTTGAGACACATGATGATCATGAGGATGACAATGAGGATTTTGATTTTTGATAACGAGTAAGTTTTGTTCTCTTAATATAATAAAATTCAGATTTTTATCTTGATATATGATAATCTATTTTTTTTAGTGGGTAAATTAGTTTAGTTTTAATTTGTAAATTTCGTTACTCAATTTGTTGTCTATTTACTGTCTCATTTTTAAATTTCTTTATTTGATTTGTTAATGTACTATCTTTTTTTCTATAGGTCATTAGAGAAGATTTCTTGACATATTGGTGCCTTGTTTCGTCGCATTTAATTTTTCAAATTAAATATGATAAGTTTGTTCATGTTCTTCATTATACATCTAATGAACATACAATTTTTATTTTTTTATTTTTGTTAATAATATATTATGGTTGACAGTTTCAACGTGGCGGTCATAGATGAAATTCTGATGGAAGTTCACGCTCTTCAACATCACAGTCCGCTTCGGCACCTTCGCAATCGCATTCCCTTGCCGACAATGTACCTTCGCCTCCCCCTTCTGTTGCAGGCCCTTCGCGTTCTCAACAAATGGCTAATAATGTACCTTCGCCAGTCCCTTCGGTGGAACACTCGTATACAGATAGAGAAGACAATCGAGAGTTGATAGCCCCTTACGAAGATTCGTAAGTACTAAATTTTAAAATTTCAGATGTATTATTTCTTTTATTTATAAAACAAAATATTTTTTTAACTATTTTATTTATTTAACATTGTTTGTTTGAAATTTTATGATAGATTTACAAATTCTGTACATGTTATTCATGAGCTTAGTAAAATAGTGAATAACCATTGGGGAGGGGATTCGATGACTTACACAAGCACTCCGGAAGAAACAAAAGAGCTATGGTGGAGTGAGTTCAAGGTAAGTTATCGGAATTAGTTTATATATGAAATTAACTTAATAGTTTTATAATTAATTGGTTTTTTTCCATTGCAGCGAGTATTCACTTGGGACGAAACTGAAGAGTTAAAAGTAAGAAGGGTTTTCAAGAAAAAATGTGGTGATCACATCCGACACGTTCTAAAACATGTGAAGAAACACGGAAAAAAGCCAAACTGCATCACCGAGCAAAATTGGGGTATGATTGTAAATTTTTGAGAATCGGAGGAGAGCTAACGAAGGAGTGAGCAGAATAGAAAAAACCGAGCTTATAAATCAAGGGAATCGTCTGTGACGTATGCGGGAGGCTCGATCAATATCGGTGAACATAGAAATAGATTGGTAATTTTATACAAATACTAATTTTTTAATCTAATTTAAACTATTTCATTATTTCTAATAGTGTTTTTTTATTTTAGGCCAAGGAAATGGGGACCGAACCTTCATTCATAGATACTTTCACGTGCACATTTAAAAAAAAAAAAAGACTTGGAGCGGGGAGAGAGCTAGAGCAATTAAGGTTTGTAATTTCGAAACTTCCAATTATTTAATGAACATTTTCAATGTTGATTTGAACAATTTATGTTGAGCATATCATAACAATGTAGGAAGATAAATTTATTAGATTAGTCTCTCCCAAATTTATTTTTATTGCTGACTTGATTCTTTGATTTCTAATGAATTACTTGATAGAGATTTCTTTTTTTTTTTTTTCATAAATTTTAATTTATTCATTGTTAATATGAATGTTCATAATTTAGATCCTTTATAGTCTCATGATTTATGTTACAAATTTTTTTATTTTCCTTTATATATATATATATATATATATATCTAATCAAGATTATATGTATTTGTATTATATTGTTATTGTAAATTTATTTTAATTTTTCTCAAAACAATACATGAGAAATATGATGAGCTGTCACGCAGAAGTTCGAGTGCTAGTGATGATGCTGGCGGATTTGAGCCATCTATTGAAAACATGAATACATGGCTAGAGGTGACTGCTGGACCAAAAGGAGGTAGAGTAGTTAGGTTAGGTTTTTTTAGCAGAACTTACAAAATCATTGGTTCATCTTCTTCCACCCCACCAGCATTCAGGGCAGAAATAAATCAATTGAATTAAGAGGTGAGCCATTTGAAAGAGTTACTACTGCAAAGAGATCAGGAATTCAATGAACTTCAAGCAAAGCACACGCAAGAAATGAACGAGTTATGTACGCAGAAAATGTTAATTATGCAGCATTTTCAGTTAGCCTCCGCTCCAAGTCAGATTCCCCCTTCATTTCTCCTCTTGATAATGCTTGCGATGGTGATGAACGTGATGATTTTTTCGATGATGATGATGATGATGATGATGGTGGAGGTCGTGCTTGAAATTGTGTACTATTATTTGACTGTTGCATTTTGATACTTGTTACATTGATTTTTTTGGTTATATATAGTTATTGATATTTTAACATTTAAACTTGATATTTCTTTTATTTTTGATATTACTATTATGATTTCTTGTTGAATTTTTAACCTATTGATCTTATTGAGTAGTTAGTTATATTGATTAGTATCGATGGCTGAAATTTGATATTAAAAATGATTTGAATGATTAATTGTTGATGAGATTGGATGAGCAAGTATAAAAACAGGTTATATAGGGAAAAATGGTCCAAATATGCCAGTAAAATTTATATTTGTCGCAAAATACATATTCGTCGTAAAATTTGTTCCTGAAAATTATGCTCGTCTCAAATTTTGTTGCTAAAATTGAATTGTAAATTTTGATTAGCGACGAATTTTGCAACAAAAAACATTCGTCATAAATTTGCGACAAATTCTGCGATGAATTTTTTTCGTTCCTAATTTGCCACGAATTCAATTTCGTTGTAAAATTTCCGATGAAAAAAACTATTCGTCACAAATTTGCAACGAAAATTAGATTCGTGGCAAATCTGTGACAAAAAACTATTTCGTGGCAAATTTGCGACGAATTGTTTTGTTCATAGAAATTTGCGACAAATAACTTATTCGTTGCAAAATTTACGACAAATAAAATTTTCGTCGCAAATTTTGCGACGAAAAAATATTTGTTGGAAATTTTTGTGACGAATAATTATTTTTTCGTCCCAAAATTTTGCAATGGCTTATTAGCAACAAAAAAATATTTGTTGCAAAATTCGTCACAAATTTGTTTTGCGACGAATTTTTCTTGCAAATTTGTCGCAAATGGATGCTTTTTTTGTAGTACAAGTAAATATATATTTCTATGGTTTTTCTCTATAAACAAACATACAATTAATTGCATGGGCATAAAGAATGCCACATAATTCCCATGCCCTATAACTATAGGTTTTATTGTCCAAATCAATAATAAATTTATTGGAAGATGATATCACCTCATATATCTCACCACCCGCTAAGATTGAAAACCAATGTCTACTTAGTCTCTTCTGTTTTTCAAGTTTTCTTTGAATGACAGGACAAATATCACTATGGAAAGATGATATTTTGCTCCTATTTTTAGAAAATTTTGACATCAACCCGTAGTTAATTACCTCTAGCAAACTAATAACAAGCATCTCTCTTGTATCCAAAATTTTAGTATTGAATGATTCACAAATATTGTTAATCAGTAAGTCACACTTATTGTAACCAAAAAATGCAGACGTGTCCATGTTTGGGTAGTCTTCTCCATCAACCAAGCATAGGTAGCAGCATCTGATGTCTGAATCTCTCTCATCACTCGAATGAACTCAGCCTCATATGTGGTCTTAGCAGTAGCGTAGAACATGTTCTTCAACTCCAAGTTTTTGAACTTCCTGTGTCGGTTATTGTACAAATTTCGAACACATATCCTATGTTCAGAATGTGGAGACAAGGTATGTTTAGAATGTGGAGACAAGATTGAAATAGCATTAATTAATCTCTGCACATGAACATGTGTATGTTAATATAATAGCACTGGGAGATAAAAATGCCATAGGTTGTGACATAATTGTCTAGTTTAATACCTTATACTGGTTAGACATGAAAGTCTATTTCCTATCATCTCTAATGTCCTCAAGTAAGTACTACAGGAACCATATCGAAGAATCTGTCTCCTCCAACTCTACAATTGCAAAAATAAGTAGAAAGATTCTATCATTTAGGTTTTTTCCAACCGCAACTAGCAATTGCCCTCTATAAGTATATTTCAGAAAACATCCATCCAATCCAATAAATGGCTTACAAACTGTCAAAAATCCACTCTTACAAGCCTCCAGACAAATGTACAATCTTTTGAAAATTAGAGTTAGAGGATGTTGGATGGATAAGGGATGCTCATCACCATAAGATAGATAAATCTCTATTTTACAAGTACTTCCATTATTTGTTCTCAAAATCTTTTCGAAATATGGTCTTAACAAGAAAAATTGCTCTTTGTTGTTTCCTTCGACCAGTTCTTTAGCTACAAGTCTTGCCCTCCAAGCCTTCATTCCTTCATAGCTAACCATAAATTTCTCTTTACCCTTCAGTTGAAGAGTATGCAATTTTCTGTTAGGATCACTTTGGACACTTTTTGCCTATTTCCCTGTAAGCCACTTAGTCGATACATGCTTATTATTCCAACCTCTAGTATAGCTATGTTCAGGCTTACATGTAACTGCCATTACTATCTTCTCATAACCTTGAAGTTTTTTTGCATAAATCGATCAATCATAGTCCTTAAAACATCTAACTCTCACTTTATCCTTATTATTTTTAACAAATCTGATATTCCTTCCACTGTAAACAGCATAATTTTTCAATACTTTTTTAAAAAATTTCAGAATGTCATAAATCTGGCCCTATTCAAATTCAATAAATTTAGGGTTGTAATATGTCGTGAACTCCTCATATCTTTCTTTTTTTTTTCTAGCATTAACCCCTTCATCATCACTCACATCCTCTTTCATTGTGTATTCTAAGTCCTCCACCTCATCTGCCTCCTCCTATCAAAGAAATGAACACATTATAAGTTTTACTCTTCTTCTGATTCTGCAATGCCCTCTGTATCACCTACATTGAACTCTTCACCCTCTATAGGATTATAACTATACATTGACTCCTCATTTCTTCCCTTGAACTTTCATCATCACTCTGTTCAAAATCACTACTCACAAAAATCTCAGGATTAAAGCCATCATTTTCCCTAATAACTTCATCACTTTCATTAAATAAATCAACATCACTCTCGAATACATAAACACCATCAGCGCCGTATTCTATATAAAAATGAACTTTCTTTTCCTTTTTCCTTTCATCCAAATAACATAATAATACATAATTAGTTAATATTGGGTTGAAGCCATCTCCAGGCAAAGGTATCCATGACCTTACATAGTTTATATAATCTAACTCTGCTACCATGTGCCGTAATTTAAATATTGACATTCTATTCCTATCACAATTATTAAAATATGTTAAATCACTACCTTTGTAACTATTTATTTCTAAAAATTAACCACCATGATGGAATGCAGCTATGAATTTGGTAGATTCCATATCTGAGGAAGGAAAAAATTTGAAAAATGTTGAGACATTGTACACACAATATTTAAACAATCTCGACATAACACAGTTAATGAACATATCTAAAAACCCATATTGAAATTGTAGCAATAGAACATAAACTCAATCACAGAATATTAACAAAGTATAATACTGATCTTATAACAATATAAACAACAATTACAGATTTAATAACATTTATTGACAATTTTAAAGAAACACTAATTTTTTAAACCCTAATATTTCACCCAAATTTTTCTCAAACTCTAATTTTTAATGAACCCTAAAATATTTCAAACCCTGATTTTACAGATTTTATAACAATATAGACTTAATCACACTTTATTATCAAATTTAAAGAAACCAATCTTTTTAAAAGCCTAATTTTTTTGAAATCCTAATTTTAAATGAAACCCAGTAACACTTAAAATTATAACAATAGTAATTCAAAGGTTAGATTTCATACTTTATAACGACCCCACCTTGAGGAAATAACTTCAATCAATGACAATCGCAAACTAAGAATTTGAGACTACAAGCCTTAATTTTTAAAAGGAAACCAAACACAGACATCTTTTCTAGACTCAAATTCAACTATTGTTTGCCCTTGAACGTAGTAAAAAAAATCCCCGAACTTCACTACTTCATCTATATCTCCTTTGAAATCTTCACTCTCTCTCTCTCTGAAACCTAGAAAAAACCATTTTCAATGACTTGCCTTCTCTCTCTCTCTCTCTCTCGGCCTATGAATGTTCCATTGTTTTTTTTTTTACTTTTTAAGGAAATTACATGTCGAGTCTTACCCCTTCTTTGATAGTAGACTTCTACGGACGTGGCAGGTCACATAAGCAAATGTGACGTGGCAATATTTTGAAAGTTTGGTGCTGACGTATCATCTTACACGTCAACAATTCCTGCCATGTAGCATCCATATCAACTGTCACGTGGATCCACTTCAGCATATAATGGCTAGGTTGGTACCATTATTAATAGTGGGACTAATACGTTATATTTTTTAAAATCTGGGTTCTTAACCATTGCATTCTGAAGTTCAAAAACTAATTTATGAATTTGAGAAAAAGTTTAGTAGATACTATCCTAAACCGTGAGCATTTATGGCTATCTATGGCATCGATACTAACCTAATATTGAACACACTCACATGTTCCCATTAAATAAATAGAACGCAAATATGATTTATTAAATTGCATATTTATTTTTTAAAAAATTTATCTATAAACTAATATTGAACACACTTTTTTTCTCCAAATTTTTAACAATGGTGCAAGACATACAATACTGTGATGGTTTCAAATTTGATGTATTATATTTTAAATTTGACTCCTTTTAAGAAAAATTTGTTGGACCATCATTATTCTATGCAGTTTTTTTAAAAAGGATTATAAAAATAAAAATATAAAAGTTAATTTTAATGAAAAATTAGATCAGAGGACAATAATTCAAAGTTTCTGAAGAAGTCTTATTATTATGTTCTGGTGACCTTGTCAAGTGATATGTGGAAGTTATTTTGTTATTTCTGTTGGGTTGTTGTATTAGAGAGGATTCTGTTGGGTTGTTAGAGTAGGTGGGGGCAAAGGCAAGGAGGAAAGAGTGAGAAAAGTTAGTTATGAGTGGAGCGAAATTGTCGTGTATAAATGTAACTCACAAAGAGAATGGAAAGGCAAGCAAGAAAGATTTTAATCAAAAGTCTGAATTTCTCTTCTTTTTCTACTTCCTGTTTCCTCTATCACATATCATCAAGCTCAACAGTGACAATTAAATGAAAGGAGTAGTGGATTTGGATGCTCCCATCAGGAACTACAAGGGGCGGATTTGGACACTCAGATTGATGTTGAGATGGCAGAACTGTTTGTTCATTGATGTTGTGATGGCAGAACTGTTAGTTCATTGATGTTAATTTTAATTGTATGTCACATATTTCACACTAACGAAATGCATAACCGCTAAAACCCCATAACTCAAAGAAGACTACAACAACGAACTAAAATAAACCTAAAGTAGCCCAAAAAAATGGGACAACATGACGCAAACTCGATAGTTGAAGAGTTCTAATCATCTAAACTAATTATGAGTAGACTTTAAAAAAAATAAAATGAAAAGGTAAAATAAAACTAGAAATAGAAAGCAAAGACAAAATAAAAAGAAAAAAAAAGAAGTGTAAAACTATCTATAAGAGTAGTTTGCTTCCTTGGGATTCAGATGATAATCAGAAATTGTCCATGTTCTGCTCATTAATTTAGATTTTTTTTTTTGTTTTGTTTACCAGATTAGATTCATACGTGTTTAGAGATTTGGACACAAGCAAGAGATCTTCTCCAGAATTATATTCAAGCCATGAAAACCTCTATTTGTATGGCAAATTCATCAAAGTAAAGTACTATGCTTTTCTTTAGTTCAAGATTAAATGCTTTAGGAAAAATTCTAGCATACAGACGACGAGTAAAGGGTTTTTTTTTTTTTTTTTTCTTGAAAGAGGAAATCCTACAGTGTCCTTGCCTTGCTGCGGCCTCAAAACTACAAAGTAACCCTTTTTTGGGAAATCTTAGGAGTATTTTTCTGTCAATGGCATTTAAACTAGGTTAATAAAAATTATAGGATATTTTCATATATTCTTTTTCGTATTTCCATATGTGATCATTAAATAATAAACCCACTATTATATAACCATGATTCTTTATTTTGGGAAAAAAGAATTTTTAATAAACGGCCAAATGTGAAGGAGGGGAGAAATGACTCTCTCTCTCTCTCTCTCTCTCTCTCTCTCTCTTCTCTCTCCTACAACTCAAAAATAAAAAAAAAAAAGGAAGTTAAGAGAGGGGAGAGAGAGGGAGAGAGAGAGTTGCCGGATAGGAGAGAAGATTAAATAAATGAGGGCTTATGCCTCATCTCAGTCATTCTTTTTTTAAAAGAAAAAAAGAGAAAAAAAAAAAAAAAAAAACACTTCCTTAGACCCAAGTAGGTTTTTTCTTTCTTTCTTTTTTTTTTTTTTTTTTTTTTTTTTTTTTTTTTTTTGAGGGCTCTAAGATACAGTGGCCCCTTATTTTGTCCTCTTTCAAATTTGGCCTTAACAAAGAGTTTTTCAACCCCCAAAAAAAGTAATTATAATAATACAAACAACAACCAAATTTGGTTCCTTAACAGCCAAACCAATGCATTCACCAGCAAAATTTATTATCATATGACGGATTCCAGTGGGAACTTACTACGAACTTTCATTCTCCTTCACGAGATAGTCATATACCTTTTTATCTAAGTTTGTGTCATTGAAAATGCCCTTATTTGATCAAGTAAGGGGGCTGAGGTCAGAAGAATACATCTTTCAAAAAAAAAAAAAAAAAGATGAGCCGAAATTATGCATATCCCCCCGTTAATTTATTATTAAAAAATTTAACTAAGTGAAATTAAAACATTTATAAGAACTTCATGTCGTTAGTCCAATTACAGATCAGTGACTGGGACCATCCCTAATCCTTTCGATTGTATGGTGCATAGCTATGTGCGGAAATTACAAAATCTTACCTTTATAAATATGAGATTTGACTCATCATATCATATCAGCATTGTACGTAAAATGGTAAAAAATGTTGAAATTTATGGTTTTGTAATTTTGAAAAGTAATATGAGATTTGACTCATCGCAAACTAATATGATTTTGATATAGCAATAATAAAATATTGAACAAAAAATAATTTAAAAGTAACTCCAAAAATAAGAATTGATTATAGTTTGAAAGCTATGATAAGGATTTTCCCTAGAATTTACATTTAACCATATGATTGAAGGTATTGCTAGTGAATGAACTAGGATTTTTCTCCAAAGGGAGAAAAATTACAAAATTTGATGGTATATTAAATTTCTATCATCGTAAATGTATGAATTCGTAAAACTAGATAATATAATTTAAAATTGTTAAAAAAATAAAAAGGAAAATGCTCTTAACGTTAAATTCTTTAGTCGCCCCCAAAAAAAAGTTTGACTGTAACTTTAGTGTTTAACAACAATAACAAATAAAAATACTTAAGTATTAACTCATGTCTTTGAGTACAAAAAAGTACAAACAGCCTAATTATAGGGCAATATCAAAAAATATATATAGGGCAATATATTAAAAAAAAAAGTTGTACCTCTAGATGTACAACAGCATGCTTGTATAGGGCAATATATTATAATTTCTTATTTTAAAAGAATATATAGTTGTTTTTTTTTTTATCAAACCATTAATATCCAAAATTATATTTTGATTAATTCGTATTCAATGTTTGCGGGTGCCCTAATTAGAGACGACTTTCTTAATATAATTTTTTATTTTTAAATTTTGAATCGAGATTTGATTAAAAAATTTAATATTTTAGTCTCAAAAAAATATATAATTGTTTGGTGGAAATGTTTTCCAAGAAAATAATTTATTTTCTATTGTTTGATAGAAGATAAGGAATTATTTCCTATTGTTTGATTTAGTAGAGAGAGAAAAAAGTAGCTCCTTAGGGTATAAAATTGGAAAGTAAAGAGTGATATTTTAATAAACTTATTATATCCAAAATAGTGATCCAAATAATCAAAACTATACGAATAACATCCAACATAGGCAGTATCAAGTACGTCTTACTCCATTTCCCCCCAATATTAATAGCAAATAGAGCAAAATATTATGTGGCAAAAAGTCTAAGAGAACGTAATTATAAATAAAGAATCGGTTTAAAGAATTGCTTTTATCTCAAATAATTTGTATGCAAATTAAAACCAATCAAACTATTGAATTTTCATATGCGACATAAAAAAATTAGAAGTTTCTTATAAATTTGAAGTCACAAAAGAATGACAAGAGTTCCCTTTGCTGCCTTTTGAGCAATGGTACACATAATCGACTTGGAAAAATTAGAATAACTAAAGAAAGTGTTACGTTCACACCACTGAATTTTCTTTTTCTTTTTCCTTTTCCACAAGTTTTGGGTCTTTTAAACTATAGCACATGCAATTGACGTGGAAAAATTAGACTAACCAAAGAGGATGTTACATCCACACACTTACATTTTCATGTATTTCCACTTGTTTTCCAGAATCCGTCAATTTCAAGCTTCTTTCCTTGACAAATCAATGGAAAATTTCCCACTCCAGTGGTTTTATAATACTTCTCCAATGACTTGTGTGCACTGCAATTTCACATTTTTCTTTATAAAAAAAATCACCAAAAATCCTAATTATTAGTATTTTTAGATACAAATAGATAATTTTATCAAACATTCACAGTCGTTCACAATACGACGTGGACAGAATTGAAATTGAAATATTATTTTAAATATATATATTCATTAGCTAAACTAAAATTTTCAAATGCATTGCATGTAATAGTGCCGCAATTTACCTATCTCTCCTAAATAGCTGACAATAGATATTTATTTTTCTAGAATAGAATTAAAAAAGTAATTATTAAGTCTGGTCAATTTGATGTAACTGACCCTTAATGTTTCCACATAAACGTCCCGTCAAGTACTCCGCCGGGGCATAATGCCGTCTTTGAACTGCTTTCTTCCGCAGGCCTCCATGGTCCATACTGAAAAAAAAGGACCTTTTAAAATTTTCGACTATAAGTTAGATTTTAACATTGATAAAAGATATCAATTACTAATTTATTATGAATTTAGGAAAATTTTCAAAAAAAGTATGAATTACCACTTGCACTCACCCACTTATGTTTGACCCGCCAAGTCCAGGCGAGTCGACCTGTCCTAAGTAGAAGCCTGAGAAAAACGAATTGCTTTCCAAGTTGCGTGAAACCAAAGCGGAGCACAATGCAAAACAAGGTTCGACTATTCTGAAGAATGGTAAATCCACTGAATAAAAAAGGACCCTTCTTTTATTTTTTTAATAAACAAACCCGTATCAGGAACAAATCTAGTCTGAATATTCTCGAATCGAATTTAGGAGAGCTCTTAACATAGTCTTTCCTATTTTTATATTTCGAAACTGAAACTTAGTTAAGTAATATATCACATTTATTTACTAAATCTACAGTGCATCTGTTCGGACCCACCTTTTTGGTGTATGTATAATTATTTGGTCTTTCTATAGTTCAAGTTTTACAAACAACTTGCTCAGGAGTCTTTTCTTTGCCTAAAAATCATTCTTCTTTCTATTTCTCTCCCTAAAAAATATCAGTGATACAAAAATTATCTTTGTTACAAAAATTAATTTTGTCTACAAAAAGTTCTCTCTTTTCTTTCTCCTCTGTGTAAACCCTCAAAATATATTTGTAAAAATAATTTACTTTATTGATATTTTCAAATACTTGGATTCGAGCAGGAAGAAAATTCTGAAATGGGAATTGATACTATGCCAAAATGAGCAAAGATATGTCCTTAAAAATGGGTTTACAACCAAAAAAAAAAAAAAAAAAACCATAAGCTAGAAATTTACAACAACACACCCAAAATAAAAGCAACTAAAACTGATAAACAGTCACACGAAAGAAAAGCCTAGTCGACTTAATGATTGACAAAGACCAGCGGCAAAAGACTAAGCAAAACCTACAGAATCAACACCAGAAGACAACAATTAACGATCTAAAGAATATTTGAAATGAAAGGTTGCTTCAACATAAATCGGCAATGCAACACTAAATGAACTAAAAGGTAACATAAATCAGTAATGCGACACTTAATGAACTAAAAGGTCGGTTCAAATTCTAATTATTGTTTGGTTTTTGGCATCCTTTTAAAAGACTATTGTATTCTATTCATTTATCGGTTCATTACTTACCTATAGTCGTTAATCGTCTATCCTAAATTTTGAGTGTTGGAATAGCCACCGATAACTAATAACTCAACTAAAATCATCTATTCTTTTTAGAAATCTCGAATTCAAATAATTTTTAAAAAATAGGGTGGGATAGTCCAGAGTTAAATAAGTAAAATTTAAAACTTTTGGTATAATTAATCTAAAACTTTTAACATAATGAATCATATCTTTATTTTTTTTTTCCGATTATTACAGATTGCACAAGCTTTCTTTAGTAAATTTAACTTAACGTAAATAAATGGATAAAATCATCGCCATGAGCTGCAAAGCCAAACATGGGGTATTATTTTTTGTTAGACACCACCACACAAACATCTTTTTATGTGACCTGGCTACAAATATCCAAGGGATGTTATTATATTATATAACCTAGCTACTTCCAAAGTAGTGACGAAATCGTTTCACAAGAGTCTAGCATGAGTTCACACCCTTCAAAGTTAATTCAGTTATAAGAAAATAGCAGTCTCAATTAGTATTTTACAAGAAAAATCTCATAGTGCGTGAAAATTTCCCAATTTGCAAAGACACAATTTCCAAAAGGTTCTACATTTGATGTATACAGTTTATAAAATTGAAGATTAATTCAGTTGAACATTATAATAATTATTATTAAAGATAAATTTTTCTTACAAAATTATTTTTACTAAATTACTTTTCATTTGGTTAAATAACATTATAATAGAATAAAATAAAAATATAAAAATTAAAATCTGTAAAACCCACATGGGCCCACTTCAGTTGACTAACACGTTCGAGCCAAACCGCGGGCTCGGATTCTTGAACACCACAATCGGCCATCAAAGAAATTAGTCAAATTTAAAATTTTGTTTTGCCCATTTGAGGTATACGTTTTCAAGCCTCTTGAACTTTGACAAGACTACTCATGTTTGGCCGGTTTTTATATGGAACCCTCTATTAGGTAACTTCAGAAGTACAAGTTTTCTTTTTATATCCTGTCATAGTCATGTTAACTTTTAAATCCATTCCACAGACACTTTTACTCCGCGCGCGAAGTTGCCATTGTTGGAAAATAATCATGTTTTGCTTGCTATCAAATTCATAACATAAAATCATGTGGTCTGATAAATTTAAAAAATTTAATAATTTAGATTTAAATATCTTAAAAGATATGAAAATAAATAAATATATAAATATCAATAAATATTTATTATTTATGATGGGTTAAATAAAGAATGTCAAAGGGTAACCTAAGAATGGTTGAAAAGTTACCTAAATTCATGTGAATTTGGTAAGACAACTGAAATAGATTAAATAGGCAAATTCTATTATGAATTTGAAAGTAAAGTCACCATCTACAACTATAAATAAAGGTTTTGGTCCCCGAATCAATGCATTACTTTTCTCCCTAATACTCCCATCATATAGAGAGATTTTGTGAGAATATATTTGACCGGAAGGCCGTGACTAGGATTCTACCCAGACGAAGGTCGAATCAAGATTTCATCCTATTTAGTTTCCAGTTATGGGGTCATGTATAATTTCGATCCGTTCTAAATTTTAATTTCAGTTTATTAAGTTTTTAATTCTAATAATTTAATACGATTTTGATATGGTTTTGTATTAAATAATTTTCTCAACAAGTGGTATCAGAGCCACTCGTGCTTTGAGCCATTGGAATTTTTATGTATATTTTAAGTTTTATTATGATTTTTGATATTATATGAATTTTGAAGATATGTATGTTTTGAATGGATTTGAATAAAAAAAAATCTAAAAAGTTTTCATCAAGTCGACATTTAATCTTCATCAAAGTCGACATTCAGTTTTATTAAAGTCGATTTTTAGTTTTTCGTTAAAATCAACATCCGGCCCTTTTTTAAAATATATATATATTTGTGCCATTTTTTGGATCGTTTCAAACAAAAAAAAAAGGAAGTTGACCTTCTTTTGATCTTTGGGATTTTCAATGATATATGTATATGTAAATTTTAGTGTATTATTTTTGAAACTTACCCTTTTTTTTTTTGCAATGAACTTTCTTCCAAAAAAAAAAGGAAAAAGGGTGCACGTCAAAGATCTTTTTTTTTTTTTTTTTTTTTATGGACTTTCATTCTTTTGGGTATCAATTTTATGGTTTTTTTTTTTTTGTAACTCCAAATCTAATTTTGAAAATTTTCAATTTAAAAGAATATTTTAATTTTTTTTTTTAAAAAGGACATTTTTTAGATTTGATTTCCTTTTAAAATATGACTTGCCAATTTCAAAGGAAAACTATCAAATTCCAACAAAATAGAATTTTTCCTTTTATTGCAAATCCACATCACAAAAGGGATCAATATTTTTTTTTTCAAAAAAATAAAAAGATTTTGTGGGCCATTTTGGGCCCAAATAAACTCAATCCTGGGTTTAAAAGGTTTTGAAACTCATTGGACTCAATTGAACATATTTTCATCCTTATCATTCTTTATTATTTCTTTTATATTCAAGACTGGTCAATCTTTTAGTATGTTATGACATGACATATTTAGGAAAGTTCTGTCAACAAGATGGGGATAAGTTAAGCGGTTCTAAGTGAACTCACCACCTACCTGAGAACTTTTCTAGTGTCCTCTGTTACAGAATGAGAATTGGCTAAGTTTTGGATCAGTTGTCGGCAAAAGGTTAAAATTTTGGTTTTATGCCGACAACGAAAGTATAGGAATGGTAAAAAAAAGATGATGGAGACAGATTTAATAAAATTGAATTTTCTTTTTTTTTTACTCAATTTAAAGTTTATAAGATTGGGTTTTAAATAGCCAAATTCTCAAGAAATTGAGTCCATCAGGATAAAATTGAAAAATTTTCAATTACGGATATTATTCAAATATGAGTATGGTTTTATATATATTTCGAGATAAATTAATAGAAGCAAGATGTCATCAAAGTGACCTCTCTTGTGGAAATTAATTTATTTTTCGGGATATAAAATGTTGTGTATATACAATTCATGTGGATACCGATCGACCCAAAGGAAGGTCTGTATTTGACGGAATTACATATGCACATTGCGGTAATAAATGCGTGACAATTTTTCGATTTTTTCATGTAATCAATTTATCGGCCCAAAGTAAGATAGTTGGTTGACATACTCTATTGTCAGTATTTGATTACTATATTAAGATACAATTTTCAAGTAAATTATTTTGTCCATAGATAAAATATTAATGGAACTATCGGTATCTTATGATGAGAATTTCTCATATTTGAATTTATTTGGTTTTAAAGTTCTGTTTAAGCATATATTGATCATTGTTTTCTGTTTTGACAGTTAACACTATTTCCACCAATATCAATGTCCAACTCAACTCTATTCCCATGTTGAATGGCTCAAACTTCAAATCATGGTGAGAAAATCTTCTGATTGTTCTCGGGGTTATGGATATGGACTTTGCGCTAAGGACTGACTATCCTCCACCAATTATGGATAAGAGTACCTCTAATGAAAAGAGGGAGTTTGAAAGGTGGAAGAGGTCGAACCGCATTAGTCTCATGATTATGGAGAAAGCCATCCCAGAAAGTTTTAGGGGCACTATATCTGATACTATTGCTACAGCTAAGGACTTCCTTGCTGATATTCAAAAAATGTTTGCCAAGAATGAAAAGTCAGAAATTGGTACACTCTTGGCAAATCTTGTGTCAATAAAGTATAAAGGTCAAGACAATATTAGGGAGTATATCATGAAAATGTCTCATATCGCTTCAAAGTTAAGAGCACTCAAGTTTAACCTCTCTGAGGACTTGCTTGTGCATTTGGTGTTAATATCTCTTTCAGGACAGTTTAATCAGTTTAAAGTGAGCTATAATTGTCAAAAAGAGACTTGGTCTTTGAATGAGCGTATCTCTCACTGTGTGCAAGAAGAGGAAAGGTTGAAGTGAGATCGGACAGAAAGTGCATACCTAGTCTCGACCAAAGGCAAGAAAAGGAAGCCTGCTAATGATACTGCAAATACCACACCTCAGAAGAAGCAACAAAAGGTACCGAATGAACCAGAAAAGAAATGCTGTTTCTTTTGTGGTGCCGAGGGATATAGAAAGAAGGAGTGTACAAACTATCATGCTTGGCATACAAAGAAAGATATGCCTCTATCTTTCATTTGTTCTGAGTTTAATTTAATTTCAGTACCAAAACACACTTGGTGGCTAGATTCTGTTGCAACAACTCACATTAGTGTTTCCATGCAGGGTTGCCTAAATTACTGACCGTCAAATGATGGTGAAAGATACATCTACGTAGATGACGACAATGAGGTTTCAGTTGAAACCATAGGAAAATTTAGATTATTGTTAAGGATCGGATTTTTTTTGGATCTGCATGGAACATTTATTATACCATATTTCAGACAGAATTTGATTTCTATTTATATATTGGACAAATTCGGTTTTACTTGATCTTTCGAAATTGGGAAAGTTAGTTTGTTTCTTGATTCAAAATTAGTTGGTTTCGATTCTTTATTAGGATCCAATAATCTTTATTTATTCGATACTGTGCTTTGTTTTAATGAATCCCTACATAATGGTACTCGAAGTACGAAGCGTAAATTAACCAATGAGAATTCCTTCTCGTTGTAGCACAAGCGATTGGGTCATATCTCCGAACGGAGAATAGAAAAAATTGTGTCAGAATGAATTCTTGATTCCCTTGATTTCACAGAATTTGACGTTTGTGTAAATTGTATAAAGGGAAAACAAACTAATAAAAGGAATTATGAGGCTAAAAGGACTTCAGACATCTTAGAACTGATTCATACGGATATCTGTGGACCATTCTCTTCGGCTTCTTGGAATGGTCAATGGCATTTTATTATGTTCATAGACGATTATTCAAGATATGGCTACATTTATCTCCTTACAAAAAAGTCCAAATCACTAGATGTGTTCAAAATTTATAAAGCTGAAATTGAAAACCAACTTGGCAAAAGAATTAAGAAAGTCAAATCTGACCGTGGTAGAGAATATTATGGCAGAAATGATAGATTAGGTAAATAACGTCTAGGACCGTTTGCTTACTTCCTAGAGGAATGCGGTATCGTCCCACAATACACCATGCCTGGATCACCCGCCATGAATGTTGTTGCTGAAAGACGAAACATGACTCTTCAGGATATGGTAAGAAACATGATTGCTCATTCTGTCTTACCTGAGTCACTCTGGGGAGAGACACTCAAGACTTCAGCATACCTCTTAAATTAGGTTCCTACTAAGGCAACTACCAAAACCCCCTATGAACTTTGGACTTGCAGACGTCCTAGTCTAAAACATCTGCGCGTTTGGGGTTGTTCAGCTGAGGCTAGGCCTTTTAAGCCCAATGAAAGGAAACTGGATGCTAAGACAGTTAGTTACTATTTTGTAGGATACTCTGAAAAATCTAGGGAGTACAAATTTTATGATCCCATAAATAAGGTCATTTTTGAGTCGGGAAATACTTGGTTCTTTGAGGATGTTGAGTTTGCGGGGGGAGATATGGTTAGAGATATTATCTTTCAAGAGGAATATGTTGATATTTCTACAGGTGTTATTGGATATGATCAGCTTTCTATCCCTGATTTTGTTCAAAACACAACAGAGTCAGACAATATTGGAGAACCCTCCAATTTGAAAGAACAAAGTCTACCACCTCAAGAACGTATGCCATTTAAAAGATCTACTAGAGAAAGAAGAAGAGCAATTTCGGATGATTATGTTGTATTTCTTCAGGAACATGATGTTGACATTGGAGTGATGAAAGATGATCCGATCAACTTCCGGCAAGCTATGGATGTTGTAACTCTCAAAAGTTGATCGATACCATGAATGAGGAGATGAAGTCCATGAATGACAATGACGTTTGCCATTGCCTGAAGGTGCAAAATCCATTGATTGTAAATGGATATTTAAAACCAAAAGGGATTCGAAAAGCAATGTAGAGAGATATAAAACTCGTCTTGTTGCAAAAGAATTCACACAGAAAGAAGACATCGATTATAAAGAGATTTTCTCTTCAATTTATTCGAAAGACTCTTTTAGGATTATAATAGCATTGGACATTTTGACTTTGAGTTATACCAAATGGATGTAAAGACGGCATTTCTTAATGGTGACATTGATAAAATGATCTATATGTTGCAACCAAGAAACTTTGTGTCAGGAGATCCAAAGAATATGGTTTGCAAACTTAAAAAATCCATTTATGGACTCAAGCAAGTATCTCGATAATGGTACTTTAAATTTCATCAAGTAATCGTCTTCTTTGGTTTTGAGATGAATTTAGTTGATGAATGTATATTCTATAAGTTCTATGGGAGTAAGTATATTTTTTTGGTTTTATATGTCGATGACATATTGCTTGCCAATAACGATAAAGATCTATTATATGAAACCAAGATCTTTCTCATAAAGAAATTTGAGATGAAAGATTTTGGGGAAAGTTATTTCGTATTGGGCATTCAGATACACCGAGATCGTTTTCAGGATATTCTGTAATTGTCCCAAAAAGGATATATTGAAAAGGTTTTAACGAGATCTGACATGCAAAATTGTAAATCAGGTGATACCCCTGTATTTAAGGGAGATAAATTTAGTCTCAAATAGTACCCCCAAAATGATATTGAGAAATGAAAAATATAGAAGATTCCTTATGCATCAGCAGTAGGGAGTCTGATGTACACTCAAGTATGTACGCGTCCGGATATTGTGTACATTATAGGAATGTTAGGCAGATACCTAAGCAATTCTGGAATGGACCATTGGAAAGCTGTCAAACGGATCTTACGGTATCTACAGAGAACGAAGGAATATATGTTCACGTATCGGAGGTTAGAACGGCTTGAGATCACTGGGTATACTGACTCCGATTTTGTGGGATGCCAAGATAGCATGAAGTCTATAACATGTTAGCGGGAGGAGCCATTTCTTGGAACAGTGCTAAACAGTGTCTTATAGTATCTTCCACAATGGCGGCAGAATTCATAGCGTGTCATGAGCTATCCAACCATGGAATATGGCTACGAAATTTTGTTACGGGACTGCGGATAGTGGATAGCATTGACAAACCACTCAAATTATTTTGTGACAATAAATTTGCAGTCCTCTATTCCAATAACAATATGAATTCGACAAAGTCCAAACACATAGATATCAAGTTCCTGGTTGTTAAAGAAAGAGTACAGAGTGGTTAGATATCTATTGAATATATAGGAACAAACTCTATGATTGCGGATCCACTTACAGAGGGTTTGCCACCAAAAGTATTTGTAACACAAAAAAAAAAAGGAAAATTAAAATTAGGGCTTAAAGCCCTAATTTTCTTCCTTTTCCTCTCTCTCTCTCTCTCTCTCTCCCTCTCTCTCTTTCTCTCTCTCTCTCTCTCACACTCCGTCTCTTCCTCTCCCGCTGCCGCCGCCAACACCGCCGCTCACCACCATCGCCACCGCACCCAGCCGCCGCCGCTCCTCCCTCCTCACGTGAGCACGCTAGCTGTAGTGCCTTCCTCCTCCGCGAAGCACAATCTGCCACTGCCATCCTCCGCTGAGTGTGATCGTTGCACCACCGCGAGTACACCAGCGCGCGCGACAGCGGCAGCGCGCGAGCCCAGCTTGAGCCCCGGGCGAGCTAGAGCGCGAGCCCAGCACAAGCCAGCATGAGCAGCGCACGACCCTCTGCGCGAGCACAGTGCGCGATCCACTGCTCGAGCGCGCCCCAGCACGAGCGCGAGCGCTCCAGCGCTCGACCCACTGCGCGAGCGCTCAATCCAACTCGTGAGCGCAAGCCCTAGCCACTGCGCGCTTGCCCACAGGCCGCCAACCGCAAGCCCACAGGCCCGCGGCCCAGTCTAGCTTGCGGCCCAGTCCGGCCCGCGGCCCACTACCTACCCGCAGGCCCACCAGACCAATCAGGCCCGCCAGCCCGCGGCCCACAAGCCCGAGACAGCCCGTGATTGTACGTGCGCCTCTGCGAAGGTAAATGACTCAAAGTTTCGATTTTCGCACTAGGGTTTCAAATTTATTTAGTAATTGGACTTAAATTGCTCATAATTGTTTCGAACTTGAAAACATTCAGGTTTTAGACCAAACCGACGGGCGAACGAAAACTAGATCCAAAATCCGCGGAACCCTAGGTGAAAGAAACGAAATCTCTTCAACCTTTGGATAAATTTTGTCAAATTAGGTAGTTTTGGTTGGAAAGAAAATTTAAGATCCATAACTAGGCCTTTATTTGATATCGAATTGTGATGATTAATTAGGAAAATCTTATTAGAAACTCGAGCGGTCAGATTCGAATTGGCTTTTAAAATAGGGAGTGATCACCCTCCCGTATACTGTGAGTGAGATTTATTTCAATGCTTTTGTTTAATATGTAAACTCTGTTTTACAACATTTTGATGAATGAGCATGATTTGTCGTATGCTTGAAATGTATTGACTGGTTTTAAAATTGATTTTTTTGTGAACCGATGGAGTGTCCAAAAACTGTGTCGAATTATGAAATTATGCATCCATGTGGTTGAAATGTATAATGTGTCATTTTATGCTATATGTTGCATTTGGTTTGTAAACCTGATTTCGGCACATTTTTGATACGATATTGATTTTAGCCTTGAGAGATTTGGATTGTATTATTCCGTAGCTACGAAGGATAACCGTGAGAGACGCTTTGGTGGCATCCGGATATGCCTAGGCCTGGGGTATTCCATGAGTTGTCGTGATTTGGTTATCGACACGGTACTAGACAGGTTGAACCCAAAAGGGGGAGGATTTGGATTTGGATTTGGTATCCTCTCCAAGTCTAGCACCTGGACGAGGTTCGTCGTCAACGTCGGGGTAGAGAGCACTTTAAATAAACTTGTATATAACACCCCCGGTGCGCCTGTCATATGTCGCGGTAGATCTCTGTCAGGACATTTTTGGCTGGTAGCTCTATGATTTTAATGACAGTGCTTTGGATGCATATTTGACTTGATAATGCGTGCAAATGACATATTGTTGAAATGAAAAGTATGATGATTTAAAATATGATTTGTATACTTGTGTTTTGATACTCCAGTTTCACACTTCATATTTGATGATTGCATTGACCCACTCACTCACTGAGTATTCTTCCCCGAGTACTCACCCCTCATTTCCCTTTTTGTTTCAGAGATAGTATTTGGCAAGGATCGTTGCTTTTAGGACGCTCAGTATCATTGGGAGATTTGATCTGGATCTGAGAACTTATTGTATATTTTCGCTGCAATTTCGTAAGTTAGAAATTTTATTGGTGATGTATATGTATTAAGAGGTCGATAGACGACCATTGTATAATTCTGGGATGACTGTATAAATATGGACATGTCATTGCATAACATTGCATTGAGGCATTTCTGGTTCATTGTGTAAGTACTTGGCAATGTGTCATGTCTTAGAAGTGTACTCTAGGATCGTTCGGTGCCTCTTTTAAATCACAGGAGGGGCGACTAGCGGCTGTCCATGCCTTTGACGGGGGCATGGCAGTAGAGGTCTGTGGCTTGGTTGTTGAAAATTTTTATAGTCTTGCGTTATCTGGATGTTGGTTGTGAGATTGGTTGATTTGGAGAGGCCGGGATAGCCATTTGATTATATTATAGGATGATTGTGATTTGTACATAGTGAATTGTACTTGGGAAACTTCCGAAATATGGGGAGGTTCTGCCCGATTTTTTATAAAAATACAGCCGGCATTTAGGATAACGGACGGCTGTTCACGATCCCAGTTCGGGGCGTGACAGTTGGATTGGTATCAGAGCGACTAGGTTGAGCGCTATATAGGAAGAAAATCTTGAAAACATTCCCAAGTGTGTTTGCGCTTAAAGTCCTTAATGCATGAGAGTTTCATACAGTCATTTATATCCCTACATATGGTCTTAGGAATTGAGTTTATCTATTTTAGGGGGTTAGATACTAATTCTTATCTAACCTAGCATTTCTTCATTTTCAAAGAAGGAACCAATGGAGATAGTTCTTAAATTGATGATTTCATTCATTTTAGGGGGTTAGTTGTAACTAACCCTAATCCTTGAACAATGCCTACTGAGAATTCTTATATTGCGGAACCATGACGATTACATGGAGCGCTAGATATGTACCCCCTGACTCACTTAAAGAGAGCGAGGATACTTCCTCATTTCTGGCGCCCCTTTCGGTGCCGAAGAATACATCCTCAAGGTGTTTGTTTTCTCTAGCACCTTTTCAGCCGGCTATTGTATCAACGTCTCCACCATTTACTCTTGATATTTTCGGGCAAGTGTACGAGTGGTACACAGCACATGGGGTCCAGATGTCACCCCATCACCTTTGATGGCAATGCCGATATCTACGGCTGCGCTTATTTCTCCTACAGTAGTTCTTACTCAAGCGGCACCAAATCGTCCATCGGTGGCCGTTCTTCTTACAGTTTCGAATCTGAGTGATAATAATTGCACCATACTTAGGTGTATCCCCGAGATGATTCAGTTAGTCACGGTAGCTCGACAGTTGGGATGCACAGATTTTTGGACTTGGTGATGCTATGGTAGCAAAGCACTGAGTCAACTGAACCCGACGGATCTTGATATATCTAGGCTTACGCGAGGAGTATAGTCTAGGAGTAACTAAGAGACTATTCGATAGGGAAGCCCTCACTTGATAGGAGGCTATTTGCGATGAGGCTATAAGCCATTGCGGCAAAGCGATTTCCTAATGGAATTCGACCGCAGATATTTCACGGAGTTTTAGCGGGACCATATCCCCGGTGGTTATATCACCAGCCCTAGTGCCATGAGTTAGGCTACTGCTCAGCAACCTTTTCTTTGCTGCATATGTGGCAAGCACCAAGCTCGAATAAATATGTAGAGCACTTATTACATGCTTCCACTGTGAGAAGCCGGGACATATTAGGAGTTTATGCCCTGATTTGTGACTTGGAGGTTAGTTGGCTTCGAGTCATCGGAATACACCATATGTAGGACAGCAGGGAACACCTGCGCATTCTAGTAACACTACTCCACGTACTGCAGCCGGGAGCAATATAGTATTAGGTTTTCACGAGAGTAGTTGAGGGTGCAGGCCCTTGTGTATGCGATGACTCAGGAGGACGCTCTGGCGAACCCAGATATGATCATGGGTAATCCTCCTGCGGATCCTTCTGTTTAGAGGTCCTTATGCACTAGTTCTTTTGAAATTGTGTATTTTGTGATGATATGTACGGACATGATTGTTACAGTACTAGAGACTTAACTATTTTGATATACAGGTGTATATCCCTATTCTTTCCGTACTCTTAGTAAATTCTTTTTATTTTATTTTATTTTATTATTATATATATATATATATATATATTTTTTTTTTTTGAATCTTGGTGCTATGGAAATATATGGAGTCGACGTTTGTGTTCTTATTGGCACAAGGTCGAACTATTTCTATGTGAGAGTTTCTTTCGCTCAACAGTCGGATGGGCTGTTATCGTTACTTGATGAGGAGCTATTAGTTGTCACTCCTCTTGATGAGTAGTTGGTTAGAGATTTCGTATATAGAGAGTATGATGTCATGGCAGGTGGGACAGTGCTGAGAGCAAATCTGATCCCACTGGATATGACAGATTTCGATGCCATCTTAGAGATAGATTAATTGTATACTTATAGAGTTTCCTTAGACTGTTTTATCAAGAAAGACGATTTTTGGAGGCCTGAAGGGCCACCACTGACGTTTGCGAGTGAGAGACGGGTGTTACCCCGTGGTATTGTATTAGTGAGGAAAGCCAGACGTATAATACGTCGGGGATGTATGACAGAGCTGATACATATGATCGATACCACCATACAGAATCCGAGACTTGATGAGATTCTTGTGGTATAGAAGTTTCCTGAAGTATTTCCCGAGGAGCCACGCTAATTATCATTGATTCGGAAGTTCAATTTTGAGATTGATCTAGCTCTAGGGATTACTCTTATTTCTATTCCGCCATATAGAATGGTACCATTTGAGCTGAGAGAGCTCAAGATTTAACTACAGAAATTGTTAGATAAATAATTCATCCATCCAAGCACCACACCATAGGGTGCTTCGGTATTATTTGTAAAGAAGAAATATAGAACACTTAAACTTGTTATGGATTATTGACAGTTGACTAAGGTTACTACCAAGGATTGATATTCATTTTCCCACATCGATGATTTGTTTGATCAGCTTCTCGGTGATAAGTTCTTTTCGAAGATAAATCTTCGATCGCGTTATACTCGGTTACGGGTTAGGGTCGAGGATCTGTCCAAAAATCGCATTCCGTATCAGCATGGACACTTTGAGTCCTTGGTCATGCCATTTGGGCTGACCAATGTCCTAGCTACATTTATGGACTGAATAGATTGGGTTTTTTATGAATTTCCTAGATCGATTTGTTATCGTTTCCACTGATGACATTCTAGTCAGCTTGCAGAGTGTTGAGGAGCATGCTCAGTGTCTTCCACTCAGACGACAGAGAGAGTGCTTACCCCTCTTTATTGGTGGGACTCCGTACCTTAGGAGTCAGTGTGGTTAATGATGTGTAAGAAGCATCATTATCCAGATATGAGGACAGGCAGACCTTGTTCAACCATGTCAGAGACTTCGGATTCCGAGAGAACGGATTTGTATTTCAGTTGACATAGATTTCCACAAGGCCATACTTAAGGAGGTACACTCCTCAACTTAAGCATTCATCCGGGTAGTACCAAGATGTATTGGACTATTCGAGATAGTTATTGGTGGCCTAACATAAAACGAGAAATTGAGGATTTTGTGGCAAGATGTTTAGCTCGCCAATAGGTAAAAGGCCGAGCACCAGCGTTTAGCTGGTACTTCACAACCTTTTTTTTTTCCCATTCTTGAGTGGGAGTGGGAGTATGTCACGATAGACTTCATAGTAGAGTTGCATCGGACTTTGGCACAGTATGATGCCATTTGGGTGATAGCTAATTAATTTACTCGGTCCGTACATTTTCTCCTTAATCACAGCAGAAGCATGTTGAGCCCAGAATGCAAGAGGCTTTGGGCACGCGGCCTAGTTTTAGTACAGCATATCACCCACAGATAGATGGTTAGTCGGAGAGGATCATTCAGACGCTCGAGAATTTACTTCGGGTTTGTGTTATGGATTTTCGGGGTAGTTGGGACAGGTATTTACCGCTGGTGGAGTTTGCGTATAATAATAGTTATCAAGTTAGTATCGGCATGCCACCCTATGAGGTACTCTACGGTAGGAAGTGTAGCACCCCGTTGTGCTGGGATGAGGTAGGCGAGAGACGCCTTACCACTGTTGAGCTAGTCGAGGAGACTAAAGAAAAGGACAGAGTGATCCGCGAACGGATGAAAGTCGCCCAAGACAGATAGAGGGCATATGCGGATCAGAGACGCCGGCCTTTAGAGTTTGAGGTGGGCGATATGGTGTTCTTGAGGGGACTAGTACGACATCGGCAGCGGGGCCAGTTGAGCCCCAGATACATTGGCCCATTCCGTATCCTCAGTAGGGTTGGGAGCGTGGCATACAGACTAGAGCTGCCAGATGAACTATCTTGGATCCATGATGTCTTCCATGTATCAGTGTTGAGGAAGTACATCTCAAATCCTTCACACATTTTGGAGCCTCCGCCGATAGAAATGCGAGAGGACTTGAGATTACCTGTTCAGCCTGTGGCCATACTTGACCAGCAGACCCGGTAGCTATGGAGCAGGGAGGTATCTCTTGTCCGAGTTCAATGGCGCAACGATCAGGTCGAGGAAGAAATTTGGGAACCCGAGAAGGCCATGAGAAGACAATACCCAATTCATTTTTTATATAGGTTTCTTTTAGTTTCGAGGACGAAACTTGTTTTTAGGGGGTTAGAAAATGTAACACAAAAAAAAAAAAAAAAGAAAACAAAAGGAAAATTAAAATTAGGGCTTAAAGCCCTAATTTTCTTCCTTTTCCTCTCTCTCTCTCTCTCTCTCTCTCCTTCTCTCTCTTTCTCTCTCTCTCTCTCTTTCTCTCACTCCGTCTCTTCCTCTCCCGCTGCCGCCGCCAACACCGCCGCTCACCACCATCGCCACCGCACCCAACCGCCGCTGCTACTCCCTCCTCACGTGAGCGTGTTAGCCGAGCGCCTTCCTCCTCCGCGCAGCACAATCTCCCGTTGCCATCCTCCGTTGAGCGTGATCGTTGCACCACCGCGAGTGCACCAGCGCACGCGACAGCGGCAGCGCGCGAGCCCAGCGCGAGCCCCGCGAGAGCCAACGCGCGAGTCCCGCGAGAGCCAGCACGCGAGCCCAGCGCGAGCCAGCACGTGACCCTCTGCGCAAGCACAGCGCGCTCCAGCGCGCGATCCACTGCTCGAGCACGCCCCAGCACGAGCGCGAGCGCTCCAGCACGCGACCCACTGCGCGAGCGCTCAATCCAACTCGTGAGCGCGAGCCCTAGCCACTGCGCGCTTGCCTACAGGCCGCCAGCCGCCAGCCGCCAGCCGCCAGCCGCAAGCCGGCAGGCCCGCGGCCCAGTCTAGCCCGTGGTCCAGTCCGACCCGCGGCCCACTGCCGACCTGCAGGCCCTCCAGACCCATCAGGCCTGCCAGCCCGCAGCCCACGAGCCCGAGACGGCCCGTGATAGTCCATGAGCCTCTGCGAAGGTAAATGACTCAAAGTTTCGATCTTCACACTAGGGTTTCAAATTTCTTTAGTAATTGGATTTAAATTGCTCACAATTGTTTTGAACTTGGAAACATTCAGGTTTTAAACCAAACCGACGGGCGAACGAAAACTAGATCCAAGATCCGCGGAACCCTAGGTGAGAGAAACGAAATCTCTTCAACCTTTGGATAAATTTTGTCAAATTAGGTAGTTTTGGTTGGAAAGAAAATTTAAGATCCATAATTAGGCCTTTATTTGATATCGAATTGTGATGATTAATTAGAAAAATCTCATTGGAGACTCGAGCAGTCAGATTCGAATTGGTTTTTAAAATAGGGAGTGATCACCCTCCCGTATACTGTGAGTGGGATTTATTTCAATATTTTTGTTTAATATGTAAACTCTGTTTTATAACATTTTGATGAATGAGTATGATTTGTCGTATACTTGAAATGTTTTGACTGATTTTAAAATTGATTTTTTTGTGAACCGATGGAGTGTCCAAAAACTGTGTCGAATTATGAAATTATGCATCCATTTGGTTGAAATGTATAATGTGCCATTTTATGCTATATGTTGCCTTTGGTTTGTAAACTTAATTTCGGCACATTTTTTATACGATATTGATTTTAGCCTTGAGAGATTTGGATTGTATTGTTCCGTAGCTACGAAGGACACCGTGAGAGACGCTTTGGTAGTGTCCGGATATGCCTAGGCCTGGGGTATCCCACGAGTTGTCGCGATTTGGTTATCGACACGGTACTAACCAGGTTGAACCCGAACGGGGGAGGATTTGGATTTGGATTTGGATTTGGTATCCTCTCCAAGTCTAGCACCTGGACGAGATTCGTCGCCAACGTCGGGGTAGAGAGCACTTTAAATAAACTTGCATATAACACCCCCTGTGCACCTGTCATAGGTCGCGGTAGACCTCTGCCAGGACATTTTCGGCTGGCAGCTCTATGATTTTAATGACAGTGCTTTGAATGCATATTTGACTTGATAATGCGTGCAAATGACATATTGTTGAAATGAAAAGCATGATGATTTGAAATATGATTTGTATACTTGTGTTTTGACACTCCAGTTTTACACTTCATATTTGATGATTGCATTGACCCACTCACTCACTAAGTATTTTTCCCCGAGTACTCACCCCTCATTTCTCTTTTTGTTTCAGAGATCGTATTTAGCAAGGAGCGTTGCTTTTAGAACGCTCAGTATCATTGGGAGATTTGATCTGGATCTGGACTTATTGTATATTTTTGCTGCAATTTCGTAAGTTAGAAATTTTATTGGTGATGTATATGTATTAAGAGGTCGATAAACGACCATTGTATAATTCTGGGATGACTGTATCAATATGAACATGTCATTGCATAACATTGCATTAAGGCATTTCTGGTTTATTGTGTAAGTACTTGGCAATGTGTCATGTCTTAGAAGTGTACTCTAGGATCGCTCGGTACCTCCTCTAAATCACAGGAGGGGCGACTGGCGGCTGTCCATGCCTTTGATAGGGGCATGACAGTAGAGGTCTGTGCCTAGGTTGTTAGAAATTTTTATAGTTTTGCGTTATCTGGATGTTGGTTGTGAGATTGGTTGATTTGGAGAGGCCGGGATGGTCATTTGATTATATTACAGGATGATTGTGATTTGTACATAGTGAATTGTATTTGGGAAACTTCCGAAATATGAGGAGGTTCTGCCCGATTTTTTGTAAAAATACGGCCGGCATTCAGGATAACGGGCGGTTGTTCACGATCCCAGTTAGGGGTGTGACAGTATTCCTTGAGCACGTTGCTTGTATGGGCGTAATGCCACTTAAGTGTATACAGTTTTAGTGGAAGTTTATAAAGTACGAATGCTCTATTGATGTAAGTATTGAGTTATTGCAGTTAAGTTCTGTAGAAATAAAGATTCAATTTTTATTTACTTTGATTTGGTATGATTTTACTAAAGAGGAATAGTTGGAAATAGGCATGTTAAAGATCACATTGCATGACATTTCCATTCTATGCATCCATATCATGATCTATGTCATTCGGTTATATCAATTTACGTGACCATTGAAGGTTGAGTTACGAAAATGTAACAAAAGTCGTCTTGATCCTAAATTGATATGATTGATGGACGAGATTAATTGTAAATACATTTCAGTACTGACAGAGAAGTTAAGCTCATTCGGTTGTTTCGCAATTACATAATTATAAAGTTTAACATATAACTCAAGTGGGAGATTGTTGGATCATTAATCCAACATTGGGTTTATATGTTAAAATAATTATATATCGCATACTGTCAAACCCATAAGGTAAGTCCATATGAAAGTGATCCGGTAAATTTGAAAAATTCGGTAATTTGGGTTTAAATATCTCAAAAGATATGGAAATAAATAAATGTGTAGATATCAATAAATATTTGCTATTTATGATGGGTTAAATGGGGAATGTCGAAGGGTGACTTAAAAATGGCTGGAAAATTGTCTAAATTTATGAGAATTTGGTAAGATAACTGGAATAAGTTAAATAAACAAATTCTATTATGAATTTGGAAGTAAAGTCACCTCCTATAACTATAAATAAGGGTTATGGTTTCCGGATCAGTGCATTACTCTTCTTCCTAATACTCTCATCATATATAGAGATTTTGTGATAATACATTTGACCTGAAAAGTCGTGGCAGGATTCTACCCAGACGAAAGTCGAATCAAGATTTCATCCTATTCAATTTTTGACTATGGAATCAGGTATTAATTCGATTCGTTCTAAGTTTTAATTTTAGTTTATTAAATTTTTAATTCTAATAATTTAATACGATTTTGATATGATTTTTTATTAAATAATTTTCCCAACAACCGTGCGCAAAGCTCACGTGGTGGGTTAGGTATGTAGCCACATCAACCGTGTGGACCGGGATTCCAAAGTAAAGAGAGTTTTGAGTCCACGCAGAAAGCTGTGGTGTGTCAGTCATGTCCCGTCATGACCGACTACTTTATCTTTGATAAAAAAATTAAGTCATTATACATAATATACTATTCCAAATATTATAGAGATAACCTAAAATAAATATGAATGGAATTCTATTTCATTCCAAATATAGCAGAGATATAACCTAATATAAATAGAATAGACTCTATTACTGGAAAAGTAGTGAATAAAATTCCATGGATATAAAGTTTAGAGCATAATGCAATTTGGTTAACCCTGAGATTAACCAAATTATCTCGTATGGTGAAAATACAGATCCTCCAACCAAGGTGCAGTGATTAGAGAAAAGAAAAATAAACTTCGACTTATATGATTAAAAACTGCAATTTGTCCAATAGTTAGCAAATATACCTGCATATAAAAGTCATAAATAAAAAAAAAAAAAAATTAAAACTTAAAGTTTTGAAAAAATATATTGTTTAGTAGTAAAACTGTTGAACTCCCCACGTCATCAAATTTGCAACGCTCAAAATCTTTGAATTGCAAGTTCAAAATGTTTACAAAAGGTCCTAAGTTTTCGCAAAGGTTCTTTAAAAATATTTTCAAAGATAAGAAGTATTAAAATATTTTAAAAAGAATCATAGTTTTCATGAAATAATTTCAAAAAGAGATGAGATTTGAGAAATAATCTCACGAAGGATAACAATGATAAAAACTTTCAAAATGGGTTGTGGTGCTATGGTTTTGAAAAAAGTTGACTGAATAAGGATCTTCCCATGATAGCGAGCTACTCGAATTTAGAACAATGATGAAAAGGGCATGGAAGTGTTTTTAAATCATTAGACGCTTTATCATTTAAAAAAAAAATGGTGGAAGAATGGAAACCAAAAGAAAAAACAGAGATTGAGACAACTTGGAGCCTGAAAACACTTTTAAAGTTATAATCAAACTCAAGGGATAAGAATATATTAGAAACAAGCTCCAATATGAAAGTTTGAAACAGAGGTGTCACGGTGATGCGAATTTCAACTAGAAAACATGAAATTCAAGATGAAATAATGGGGTTGCTAATAATGCAAAGATAGTGTATGTGAGTTCATTCAACACAGAAAATGCCTTCGGCTTGGAATCCAAGCACAATTTTGCAAGTGCTAAAATTCCAATTATTGTTATGAAATCTTACGGGTGCTTCATCCGTGATATTCTTTTTTTTTTTTTTTTTTTTTTTTTTTTTGCATCTACATGATGTTCTAAACCAAATCTGAAACCCTAGAGCATGAGTAATGTTTGTTGTCATCTTAATTCATATTAACTGTAATTGACTCAATTATTTTTCTTGTTCTTTACTAAGAGCTTCTATTATACAATAATGATGCGATGAAATAAAGTCTTTTTTCCTAACAAGCTTGTTTTGTAAATAGGCTTTTTAAGTAATGCTCCTTTTAGTGGGCATATTCTCTTTAAAATAAAAAGATTTTTATAGTTTGACATTACCTAATCCACCTTTAATTTTAAGCCTACTAGGCAGGTCATTACAATAAGCAAATATTCTCTTTATTAATAGTTAGAATTCTTTAAGAAGGAGAATATCCAAATCCTAGATAGAACAAACTATAGATTTTTCCTTTTTCTTTCTAACTTTGATATTCTTCTTCAGTCGTTATATATATATTTTTTAAACTTAAATAAGATGCCTAAAGTGAAAACAAAACATAAGAAAAAAGAAAAAAAGAAGACACCTACGTATCATAGTTGCTTCCTTTTACTCTTCCCATGCAATGACAAAGGTGATAAAAGACTACGGAGGCTGATAGTGGAAATCACACATGCAGACTAATGTTTAATTTATTGAGAAACTTAAAACACATGGAATGTTGAGTAAATCTTCGTCAACTAGAAAAGCTGATTGCAATTTTATTTAAGAATTTCAAATTTAATTTTTGAAACTTTTAGTAAATTTATTGCAAGAAAAATAATTAAGGCTCATCTCAATAATTCATTAGGTAGTTAGATTAAGAAAAAATATATATTTCTTCTCAAGATGATCACAAAAATGTTGATACAATGATTATTTCTCTTTAAAATTCACATGATCACTCTCTTTCTATAAGAGAATTATTTCTTCCCTCTCTAGGTAACTACTCTACTCTTTATTGTCTAAAAAAAAATTAAAAACTCGCTTTTTCTTTTTTATCTTTACAAAAATTAATCTGTCAAAATGTTCATTCTCTCTTCTAGGGAAATATCATTGTTTTGAAAATATTTAAAAAATATTATATATCAAATTCAAATCAATTAGACACAACATATTATAATAGTTTATTGCGCCTATGGGGTATCAAGATTTCAAATTATTATTATTACTTCCAATTTTTAGTATGGTATTATAATCATATTCAATTTTTTTTTCTTTTATACTACCTGTGAAAATATTAACAACTTCCTTCCCTTTCTTCTCTCTTTTCCATTCTATGAAAAGGATAATCCCTCTCATCTTAGGTCCCGTCACAGATCCATCAAGCCCATGATTATCTAGGAAAAAAGGTGTTGATACTCCTAAAAAGACGGGATATTTTGGATAAAATCTACTGACCCTTTAAAGAAGTGAAGAAAACAATCGTGATGACATTAAAGAGATGGTTTGAACAGAGACATAGAAAAAACTAAACCAATTGATTTATATACTTTTCTTGGTTGATGGATGCTGCTAATGAGATGAAAGCCAATGGTCAAATTACAATAGGATTAGTAATTGTTGAGAAAATTCCTAGCAACTTGCCTATGAATTATGAGCACAAAGTGGATAAAATTTTGAATAAAAAAAGATTGGAAAGGAAATTTCAGTACCAGAGCTGCAATGTCATTTAAGGAAAAATTCTTGACAAGAGAAACAATGAGGGAAGATCTTTTTTGGGCTGTTAGAGGAGGGAGGTGGTGGAGCAAGCTTTGGAGTCATTCTTCCATGGAAAATTAAACTTGTTTCTGTTCTTGAAAAGTTTCAGTGTTGAGTCTCAAAATCATTGGAAGAAGAAGCAACTAATATCTTTTATCAGTGGCAACTAGTTGCTCATGTGTTGCATAGTGATCTCTTCATTTGAGCCAGGCCACAAGTAGCCAAAGATTATGTGAGGCAATGAAACCATTAAAACTTCCTTTGTAGGAATGTTCCTTTGTAGGCAATGTATATATTCGTAAAACTAGATAATATAATTTGAAATTGTTAAAAAAAGAAAATGTTATTAACATAAAATTCTTTAGTTGGCCAAAAAAAAGTTTTGGCTTTAATTTGAGTGTTCAACCACAGTATCAAATAAAAATACTAAATTAGTACCTCATGTCTTTGTGTACAAAAAAGGTACAAATAGCCTAATTGTAGGAAAATATCCAAAAAAAAAAAAAAATGAATATTGGGCAATATATCAAAAAAACTAGTTCCTCTAAATGTACAAACCGCCGGCTCGTATAGGGCAATATATTATAATTTCTTATTTGTAAACTCATGTTCATCTTTTTCGGGATTGTTCAAAAGAGCATTAGATTTGAACTTGAGTTTTGTATTTGTCCTTTCTCTATTTCTCAGTTGATGTTAAGGAACTCACAGTGAATGAGTGGATGGAGCATAACTGTCGATCTCATGCTATTCATATCGGCCTTCCGTGGTTTGTCTGCGTTTTGTATATGCTTTGGGAATCTAGAAAACTTGATGTAGTTGTGCGTCTTTGAGCATATCGTTTTTTCCCCCATATGGTGTCATCAGAGTTGCTTCTAGTTACACTCGGGATGGGCAGATGCTTTTACCGCAGATCTAAGTGATGTCTGTGTGGGCCTTAATCACCTGATCTATACCAAACTCTTCCCAGCTGTTTTGGAGATCAATTCTAGTCAGCTTCTTGAAGCACTAGATGGCTCTCTCTAATCTTGGATTCCATGTCATCTAGGAATGCCAACAACTTATCCATCAATCTTCGCTCCATCAAGTGATGTTTATCCATAGAGTGTTGACGTCTTTGCTATACTGGGACAGACAGTCCCACTGGGATTTCATAAGTTACCTCTCCTTCTAATGAAGTGCAAAAGGATGATATGAAAAGTATGAATTTTTAGAAATTAGTTTTCCCTTTCCGTAGTATTGTTAAAAAACATGTAGTATAATGTGGCGCTTTTTTTTTTCTTTCTTTTTTTACATTTTGCTGTCTTGTTTGCTTTCCCCTCTTTATGTTCATGCTTCATATGTCATAGCGATTGAAATCATACTTTGATACAAATTTAATAACGCAAGTAAAATTGATAATGGACATGTAGACGAGTGGATTTGCCATGGTTTAAATCTTTCCGGTTATGGGTCTGTGGTTCCCAGCTCACCTAGTTATTTTATCTTGACCGTCACTATGATGTATGCCCAGCACCAAACCAAGGGTTTCCAGAACCACCAATTGATTTGGATTTAAAAATTTAATAATAGTTAAATTCAAAAATTCTGCTAATACCAAGGTTAGGTAAATTTCTTGGCAAGGGAGAGTTCCCACCTAATCACCATTAACACATGTGCATACATCTACATATGTATGCATATGTGTATATATAAAATTCAGAATACGCATTTTAAGTTGTGATAGGGCTTGCTCTGCTCTTCTGTTATTTTAAAGGTAATTAATACATGTGCAAGAAGCAAAGAAAAATATGCTAAAAAACAGGGCAAAGCAACCAATACATAATTATATGTCGGAAACAGGGGACGCCAACCTTTGGTTTTGAAGAAACCACAATACACCAGTCTAAAAAAACCTAGAGCCAACATAAAGAACACCCGCAGCCGTACTAATGTTCTCAACGGGAAGCAGTGATCCAACCACATGAACTCCTCCAAAAGGGGAACCTAATAGGCAAGTAGGCGACAAACTGCAAGCAACTAAAAATGGTTACTTGAATCTGAAAAGAAAAGTAGAGAGATTTATCATTCTTTTTTACCTTATTGTAGATGTGTGAACCTTGTATCTTGTAGAAGCATGTCCCGGACAAAATGCAACTCTTTCAGAACATTGCTGATGGTCATTCTTTCCAGAGGGGAATCCATAGAGCAACCGATTCCAATCTTGATTAAGGAGGCCACGCACTCCATTTTGCAGCTATTGCCAGTGCTATGCACCAGGATAGGATCCACAACATCTATGATCCGGTTTGGCAATGCCATCATAGCGAATTTGTGAAGATTAAGTCCATCAAAAAACATGGTGTCTGTGGGTCGTTTGGCTGTGATCATCTCCAACAATAAGATCCCATAGCTGTAAATGTCCCCCACTGTCGTGATCTCACTTCCTAGACCGTACTCTGTTCGATCATTTCACATATTACTAGAAATATATTATATCCAAAGAAAGAAAAAAGCACTTCTCTAAACCAAAATAAGTGATAACAGAGCAATGATTTTGGTGTACCCGTACATGTTGTGGTGCATGATACTAATTGTATAGTGCAATGGTTCGATGAATGAAATGATTTCATTTGAATATCTATCTATGTGATTACCACTTTCCTGGACAGCATGTAGATTACCCTTTAATTTCTCAGAATGATTCAAAAGAAAGCAAACCTTAAAAATCCGAACTTTAGGATGTAGAAGTGCACTCACCTGGAGGAGCATAACCAATTGTCCCCCTTAATCCAATTGAGCTACTTTGGTCATCATTTCCTTTTGGAAGTAGAAACCTTGCCAAACCAAAATCCGCAACACGTGCAGTCATGTCATCATCCAAAAGAATGTTGCTTGGCTTTAGATCACAATGGACAATTGGACTCTCACTTTGGTGATGAAGATAAATGAGCGCACAAGCAATATCAATTGCTACATTGACTCTTTGCAGAATGTTTAGATGCCGAACCTCAATATGACTGCTATCTGTTTGTGAAGGATGCAGCCAATTCTCTAAACTTCCATTAGTCACAAACTCATAAACCAGAGCCTTGAAATCATTCCCCAGCAAATCAATGCTTGAGCACGCAGTTATGATCTTTACGAGATTTGGATGCCTATTATTTCTCATGGCTTCGCACTCAGCTAGGAAACTCTTGAAAGCTCCATGGCATTGAAGGTTGAAGACTTTGATTGCAACAGGAGTACTAGATTCCCTGAGTATTCCTCTGTATACAGTGCCAAAACTTCCCCTGCCAACCATATTTCCCAAGGAGAAGCCATTTGTTGCCTTCAGGAGCCTTCCATATGACACTTGCAAAAGACTTTCGCCCAAAGGTGCCATAGACGATGGTTGCTTTTTTAGCATTGCTCGTATTCTATATAGACAAAGCAGGAAAGATGACACCACAAATGCAATGAATATCACACCTCCAACTAATATTGGCACCATGTGACCATGCAGTACCTTTCTTTTCTTTGAGCCATTGGTAGTGTTGCAATTAGGCAGATGTAGTTCGCTTATTCCACCACAGAGCCTATAATTTCCTACCAAAGATACTGTACTTGTGTTTAGGAAAACACCCTTCATTGGAACCTCGCCTTCAAAGTTATTGAAAGATAAATTTAAGCTGTTTAGTTGAAATGATTCCAGAAATTTTGGAATGTGACCAGATAGATTATTACGAGAAAGGTCAAGGTTCTGTAGGCCTCTCAAAGAACTTAATGGCTCAGGAATAGATCCATTGAATAAGTTTTCTGATAAGTATAAATCTACAAGGCTCATGCAACTATGCAGGGTGCTCGGAAGATCACCGGATAAATGATTCTTCGATAAATCCAACACAGCCAAGTGAACCAGATTACCAATCTCAAAGGGTAGGGTGCCAACAAGTTGGTTTCCGGACAAATCTAAAGCAATTGATAGTGCCGAAATGCTAAATATTTGTTTTGGTATGAACCCAATAAGATTATTCAAGGAAAGATCCATTAGGATCAAATCTCCACAGTTGCCCAACTGTGGTGGTATGTTTCCATGTAATGCGTTGTTGGATAAATAGAGTTTGTTAAGTGATGACAAGTTTCCTATAGAAGCTGGAATCTTCCCAGAAAGTTTGTTCGACTTGAGAAACAAAAATTGTAAACTCTGAAGCTTACCAATCTCTTTGGGTATCGGCCCAACCATATGATTCATTTGCAAAGACAACACGCCAAGGTTAACAAGGTTACCTATCTCTGGAGGGATAAATCCGGATATTTCATTTTCTTCAAGGTTTAAATAAGTCAATGTGGAGGAGAGATTGCCGATTTCTTTTGGCAACATCCCAGTTAGTCGGCTAACTTGTACCTCTAATACTTCCAACTTAGTACAATTTGAAAGAGATTTGATGAAGTTCATGCCACCAGGCTGTCCTCCTAAGCCATTAAAGCCAATAACAACAACACTCAAACTTTGTAAGCGTCCAAAATCAACCAGAATTTCTCCGGTAAAATCGCAATGTCCCAATTCAAGATGCTCAAGATGTGTTGCATTGGATAATGAGATTGGAATAGGACCACTGAAGTGGTTATGTTGGATTTGAAACCATTCAAGATAAGGAAGTGTGAGGCCAATGTTGGAGGGAAGTGTGCCGTGAAAATGACTTTGGCCAATGGCAAATTGAGTAATAGAAGATAAGTTATATATGGATGTAGGGATCATACCATGAAGCTCATTGGAACCTAGTACAAGAGTTTTTAAATTTCGTAGATGACCCAAAGCCTCTGGAATTGTCCCTCCCAACTTGTTTTTTGCCAGATATAAGTATTCGAGTGATGTGAGGTTTCCTAGAAAGGGACTTATGCCTCCTGTTAAATTGTTTGCAAAGAAATTGAGGTAAGTGAGTTTTTGTAACTGGCCAAGCTCCTTTGGAATTTCGCCTATTAACTTGTTATATGACATTCCTAGCACTATTAGGTTGGTGCAATGAGATAGAATACCAGGGATATTCCCTTCAAAGGAATTGTAACGTAGAACCAAATAGTTCAGCCTGCGCAAATGACCAAGTTCAGGAGGGATTTGGCCGTGGAAACTATTGTGGTCTAGGTCGAGTACCTTAAGGAAGCTTAAGTTACCTACATAAGGAGGCAACAAACCACCCAAAGCACTTGAAGTCAAATTCAAAATAGTGACCCTTACATGTCGGCGAGAGCATGTCACACCCTCCCAGTAGCAGAAGTGCATAGAATTATTCCAAGAGCTCATCACCCCTAGAGGATCATAAACGATGCCCTTTTTAAAGGCCAGCAATGCGTCGCGATCAGTGTTGTTTGTGTGCTGCATGGCCACGGCTAATGGCTTTGTCTTAGTTTTGTGGAGAATTACTGAGGTGTTGAGGAAGCATAACAGGAGTAAAAATGTTTGCATCTTATTATTAGCTACGCAGAGCACATTAAAGCAGCTCATCTCTGAATGTATCAAGAAGGCTGAGTGGCACTACCTTCCACGTTATTCATGGATGATGATTTTAAATATTGATCATCATGGAGACAAGGACTGACTTCTCAAGTCAAGAAGTAAACAGCTAGACTTTGTTTTGCCCTTGTAAGGGTTTTGTGAATGAAAATCATATAGATATTTTGTCAAAACAACTCAACTAAGTTTTCTAACTCAGTTTGAGGTATACAGTTTCAGCCCTCTTGAACTTTGACAAGACTATTGATGGAACCCTATTTTAGCTAACTTCAAAAGTATAAGTCGAGTTTTCTTTTACTCGACGCGGGAAGTTGCCGTGCGCAAAGCTTATGTGGTGGGTTAGTTATGTTGCCACATCAACCGTGTGGACCGGGATTCCAAATTAAAGAGGAGTCCACGCAGAAAGTGGTGGGGATGGGGGATTAATAATGGTCATGTCCTGTCTATGACTGATTGACTCTATCAAGTCCTCTATCGTTTCCATTCTATCAACTCCAAATCTCCAAGTTGCAGGCATGCTTCCACATATGCTTTCTAGTATCAAGGGTGTCACGCCCCGAACCGGGATCGTGAACAGCTGCCCGTTGTCCCTGGATGCCGGCTGGATTTTTACAGAAAATCGGGCAGAACCTCCCCATAAATCGGAGGTTTCCCATGTACAATTTCACCTGTATATGACATTCATCCAGTACAAATAAACAATTGGCCATCCCGGCCTCTCCAAAATCAACAATATCCACAGCCAACATCCAGAACAACGCAAGGCTATAAAGTTTCTAACAGTCCTAGCAACAGACCTCTACTGTCATGCCCAACTAGAGCATGAGCAGCCGCCACACCGAGCGGACTTAAATTCTACGCATATATAAAATAAATTCCCAAGTTATTTTTAAATATTTACAAATGTCTCAATGCAATGGAATAAATCAACACGAAAGTTTCACGAATAAAAGTCCATAATTTATACAGTCATCCTAGAAAATTTATATAAATACATTAGTCAATCTAAAACCTCCAATACATAATAATATCACCAATCATCATAGCGGAAGAGATGGAAAATATCCATACCCAATCCCAGTGGTATCTCCTCGATCCAACACTAATCCTGTGGGAAAGAAAGTGAGGGATGAGTATCTATGGGAGGATACTCAGTAAGTGAGGGGATTGACATCATACTATCAATATCGAGGTGAATTTGGAGTGTCAAAGCATAAGATAAGAAAATATCCACAGTGTGCAAACTGATCATGTTATTTCAAAATCATATATAATACGCACACATCAGAAAGCAAGATATGCATCCCAAAATTTTACATCAATGTCATGAAGAACCGGCCAATGAAATATTCCCGGCAATGGTCTACCTCGACCAAGGACGGCGCATTGGGGGTTTTTCCAAATGCAAGTATTAAAGAATGGTTCTCTGCCCCAATGTTGGCCACAGACTACCCCAACTAGCCTGTGAAAAGTATATAGTGTACATATAACTAGTCGGCCGTGTATGGTGCCCCCGCCTGGTGCTAGACGGAGCCGTACTCAACGTCCTCTCCGATGAGGGTCAACCTGGGACACCCATACACACGACAATCTGGCGGATACCTCCGGCCGAAGCGTATCCGGACACAAGGGGTGCCTCTACCAGATGTCCTTCGTAGCTACGGATCACAATATCAAATCGGCCGGGCACGTAGCCCCATGCATCCCATCACCAGTCGGCCGGGCATATAGCCCCATGCATAATATCATAACGTCGGCCGGGCATACAGCCCAAAACATAATATCATAAAGTCGGCCGGGCATACAGCTCAAAACATAATATCATAAAGTCGGCCGGGCATACAGCCCAAATGTGTAAGTAAATCCATTTAAAACCATGTGCCAATGCAGTGGAAGCATTAAAACATATCAATATGTCGAAAATGTGGCACAATATACGTTTATCAAAACTCATGGATGCATATCAATAAAGTCGACATTTAAGACACTCCAAAGGTCACAAAACATTTCATCAAATATTGGAAAGGTCTAACAATCATACATTTGCAGAAACATGTCATTTAAAAGTATTTTTGAAATATGGTTTTCAATCAATAGCGAATGTCAAAGTCCCACTCACAGTTCTACGGGAGGGAAGTCACTCCCTACTGACAAGCCAAATCGGATCTGACCGCTCGAGTCTCCAAAAGATCAACCTAAATCAGATCATCAAATTTCTGTAACATTCTATACTTAACCTTCAATTCATATATAATCATTTCATAAATTGTATTCTATTCGCATTCCACTTACACTCTAAACATATACAACATCTTTCATCTTAAATTCAATCATAGATTCATCCAATTTATCAATTAAAGTCGAAATCTCCTCACCTAGGGTTTTCTCGAAGCGCCGAGTCTCGTCCGAAAGTCGCTTCGGTCACTCCAAAGTCTGTAGGGTTTCCTATCAAAACAAGGTTCATTTGTTAGATCTAAACACATAGATCCGAAACAAGACCCTAAGTCATTTACCTGCGTGGAGATTCGTGGGCTGTCACGGGCTCGTGGGCCGTCACGGGCCGTCGCGGGCTCGTGGGCCACGGGCCGGACTGGGCTCGTGGGCTACAGCTAGCGGGCTCGCTGGTCTGCGGGCCAGCGGGCTGGCAGGCCGATGGGCTGAACTGGGCCGCGGGCCGTACTGGACCTGTGGGCTTGGACGGGCTGTCGGGCCTAGTGGGCCCGTGGGCTTGCTGCTGATGGGCCTGCGGCTAATGGGCCTGCAGGCTGGCGGGCCTGCGGGCCGACAGTGGCTCGCGGACTGGTGCTCGCCCGTGCGCTGGTGCGCTGTGCTGGGGCGTGCTCGTGCGCTGCTCGCGCGCGCTCGTGCGCTGCTCGCTCGCGCTCGTGCGCTGCTCGCGCGCGCTCGTGCGCTGCTCGCGCGCGCTCGTGCGCTGGGCCGCGCTCCCGTGCACGCTCGTGCGCTGGGCCGCGCGCCCGTGCACGCTCGTGCGCTGGGCCGCGCGCCCGTGCACGCTCGTGCGCTGGGCCGCTCGCGCTAGTGTGCTGGGCCGCTCGCGCTAGTGCGCTGGGCCTCGCGCGATAGTGTGCTGGGCCTTGTGCGCTCGCGGCCTCGCTCGCACTCGCGGCCTCGGTCCTGCTCGTGGCCTGGGCGCGAGCTGCGGGCTGGGTCCTGCTCGGGGCCTGGCTCGCGCTGTGGGCTGCAGGGCACACTCGGTGGCTCGATAGAGCGAGGAGGCAGCAATCGCGCGCTGTGGCACGATCGGGCTCGTGTGGAGGAATCGCACTGTGGAGCGCTCAAGCTCGCGCGATGGTGGCAGGAGGAGGGGGTTGCTGCTGGTGGCGGCTGTTCGCGGACGGAAGCGAGATCGCGCGGTGGCGGCGCTCGGCGGAGCTTGCGAAGGAGGTGAGATCGCAATCAATCGCGACTGCAGAAAGGAGAGTGAGCCGCGGGAAGAAAGAAGCAGAAGAAGAAGAAGGAGGAAGAAGGCGGCGAATGGCGGAGACACGCAGCGAGGAAGGCGGCGCCGCGGTGGAAGAAGAGAGACGAAGGGTCGGGGAAGATGAAAGGTCGGGAGAGAGAGAGAGAGAGAGAGAGAGAGAGAAGGGGGTTAGGGTTTTAACCCTAATCCCCAATTGGGGACGCAGCGTTTTGTCCCAAAACGCTGCGTCTCCAAATTTGTTTTTTTTTTTTTTTTTTTTTTTTTTTTTTTTTTTTTTAAAGCTTGGTGTTACAAAGGGGGACTTGATAACTTTCCTAGAGCAGATATAATTCCTCTCTCAATTTAAACGTGGAAATCTAGATATTTTTTGAATGAACCTCCCCATAAATCAGAAGTTTTTCATATACAAATAAACCTATATAATTTAAAATCAACCTGTAAATAAAATAAAATGGCCATCCCGACCTCGCAACAACCTACCAACCACAGCAGACATCCAGAACAACGTCAGACTATATAAATTTCCAACTAGAGCATGAGCAGCCGCCACACCGAGCGGGCCTAAAGTTTATACAAATGTACAACAAATTTCCCAAGTAGAAAGTTTAAATGTTTACAGATGCCTCAATACAAGTAAAATGAAATCAAACGAGAGTTATGCACACAACTGCCCATAAGTTATACAGTCATCCCATAATATACACGACCAACTATGGATTTCAATATTAAGACCGCGCAGGGTCGAAACAAAGTACGAAATTTATATTTTAAATTTAACTTAAACCTCATCGTCGTAAATACAAAATCTCAAGGTATGCTGCCAAACCCTCTGAGCCTGAAATGTCGCTCTATCACAAAAATCATGTCTGAGGAAGGAAAAGAGAGGGGTGAGTATCATGGGAAGATACCCAGTGAGTGAGGGGGATAATATCAAGCATAAATAGTGTGGGTAAACCATTGGAGTGTCAAATAATATCATTTGAAACAAAAATTTATATTTCGCAGCAAAACATGATATGTTTAGCAATTTGAAATCATTTAAATCAATCACACGATAACAAGTATGTATGCATCCATTTAAAATTCAATTAATAGTAGAGCAAGCCAAAGATAATCTTGGCAAAGGTCAATTATAACAAAAAACAGGTGCATCGGGGGTTTTATTATGCATAGACTTTAAAATCGCACTCTACCCTAATGTTGTTCATGAGTTTGCTGGGGCTAACTCATCATCGTGTATAGGACCCTACCCGGTGCTAGACAGTGGCGTCACATTCGTTCTCCCCCATCGTGGGTTCAACCGGCCGTGCCTATGACCCTTAGAATCAATGACATTTGCGGATACCTCCTGCAGAAACGTATCCGGGCAACCCGTGCCTCTACAAACGCTATTCGTAGCTACGAAATCATCAATGTCATCATCATAGTATCACAAGGGCACAACGTCCCACAAGAAAGAATCATATCATGCATAACTAGTGGGCATCCAACCCACATAGTTTATCAAAGCATTTGAAATCCGCGTGCCAATACATTTCATCAAATTATTTCAAAACTGCATACCAATGCAACCGTAAAAAGGAATTTATCAATTTTCAAGTAATGGCACAATTTTTGTTTCATTTCAAACCATGGATGCATAGGGTCGCGCGCTGTGGGTTGTGCTTGCGCAGAGGGTCGCGCGCGCTCGCGCAGGGGTTGCGCGCGCTCGCGCAGGGGTCGCGCTGGAGCGCGCTTGCCCTCGTGTTGGGCATGCTCGCGCTCGTGTTGGGCGCGCTCGCGCTCGTGCAGGGATCGCGCTGCTCGAGGGAGGTCGCGCGCTGGGCTGGCGCAGTGGGTTGTGCGCTGGAGCGCACTCGCACTTGTGCAGGGATCACGCAGCTCGCGGGAGATCGCACGCTGGGCTCGCGCAGTGGGTTGCGCGCTGTGCAGAGGAGGAAGGCGCTGCTCGCGGGAGATCGCGCGCTGGGCTCGTGCAGGAAGGATCGTGCTGCGGCGGAGGAGCTGCGCTCGCGGGAAGGTGTTGCATCGGCGGCGATCGCGGGAGATAGGCGAGGTGGTAGGCGGCGGCAATGGCGGAAAGGGAGTGGTTGCGGGAGAGGAAGAGACGGAGTGAGAAAGAGAGGAAGAGAGAGAGAAGAAGAAGAGATTAAGGCTTTTTAGCTCTAATCCAATTTGGGTTTTTTTTTCATTATAATTATTATTATTATTATTTACATATATATATATATATATATATATATTCATTTTACATAGATTTTTTCCAGATACGGCATAATAACCAAAAATTCAATTTAAATACCCCAAAATCAAAATTCAATATAAATAAATAAAATTTCTCGTACAAAAATACGGTATCACAGAGTCGGCGTTACATTTTCTAACCCCCTAAAATCAAGTTTCGTCCGTCCTCGAAACTAAAAGAGGACTAAACAGCAAATAAATAGGGGTACTGTCTCCTCATAGCCTCCTCGGGCTCCCAGGTCTCCTCCTTAACCTAATCACTCCACTACAAAACTCTAACCAATGTGACTTTCTTGCTCTGCAGCTTTTTGACCTGCCGATCTAAAATAGCTACGGGCTGAACTGGAAGACTAAGCTCCTCTCGTAACTCAACAGGTGGAGGCTCAAGTACATGAGAAGGATCGGCCAAGTATTTCCTGAGTACTGAGACATGAAATATATCGTGAATACGGGATAGTTCATCTGACAGCTCCAATCTATATGCCACACTCCCGACCCTCTTAAGGATACGGAAAGGCCCAATATATCTGGGACTCAACTTACTCGGTTGCCTGAACCGTATAACTCCATTCCAAGAAGATATTTTCAAGAAAACCATATCTCCCGTAGCAAACTCAAGAGGTCGCCGCCTACGATCAGCATACGTCTTCTGTCTGTCTTGGGTGGCTTTCATCCGCTCACGGATGACCTTAACTTTATCCTTTGTTTGCTCAATCAACTAACATTGCTGAGACGTCGCTCTCCGACCTCATCCCAACATATCATGGTGCGACACTTCCTACCATACAGTGCCTCATACGGAGGCATCCCTATACTGGCCTAATAACTCTTATTATATGCGAACTCGACCAGTGGAAGGTGTCGATCCCAACTACCATGAAAATCAATGACACATGCTCGAATCATATTCTCGAGCGTCTGAATCGTCCTCTCAGATTGGTCGTCCGTTTGAGGATGATATGTCGTACTGAAGTTCAATTTAGTACCTAATGCCTCTTGCAACTTGAACCAAAACTTAGATGTGAACCTGAGGTCCCTATCTGAAACAATCGACACGGATACCCCGTGAAGCCGAACTATGGTATCAATGTAGAGACGTGCCAACGCCTCTAAGGAATAGTCATCGCGGATAGAGATAAAATGTGCAAATTTGGTGAATCGATCGATAATCACCCAAATCGCATCATGCCGTGTAGAAGTCCGCGGCAGCCCCATCACGAAGTCCATAGTAATATACTCCCATTTCCACTCAGGAATGAGAAGAGGCTGCAGTGTGCCCGCTGGACGCTGATGCTCAACCTTCACTTGCTGGCACACCAAACATCTTGCCACAAACTCTGCTATGCCTGACCACCAATACTACCCCTGATGGTCCGGTACATCTTCGTACCCCCGAGATGCATAGCATATGCAGAAGAATGTGCTTCCTCAAGGATAGTACGCCGAAGATTACTATCGGCCGGGACACACACTCTGTCTCTAAATACCACGAGTCCATCATCACGGACTCTGAAGTCTCCACTCTCAACTCTGCGGACTCTATCCGCCATACCCTGAATCTCCTTATCTGTACTCTGGAGCTCTCGGATATAGTCGAACAAAGTCGGTCTGACCTCAAATCTGGCTAGTAAGCCTCCCTGATCATTACTAGTCAAACTGACTCCCAAAGCTCGGAGTCCCACTAAACAAGAAAGGTAGGTTTTCTTTGTCGACTGTGAGGATGATGCTGACTTCCGACTCAAGGCATCTGCTACAACATTCGCCTTGCCCGGTTGATAGTCAATAATGAGGTCATAGTCTTTCAATAACTCCTACTATCTTCTCTGTCTGAGGTTCAACTCCCGCTGGGTGAACAAGTATTTTAGACTTTGGTGATACGTGAATACCCTACAAGTCACCCCATAAAGATAATGCCACCATATTTTCAACGCGAAGACTATGGCTGCCAACTCTAAATCATGTGTCGGGTAGTTAACCTCGTGTTTCTTCAACTGTCGCGAGGCATATGCAATAACCCGACCATCTTGTATCAGAACACAACCCAATCCCTGTCGGCTAGCATCACTGTACACTGTATACTCCCGACTACTAGTAGGAAGGGTTAAAATAGGAGCGGATGTCAACCGTTGTTTGAGCTCCTGGAAGCTCGCCTCACAACGGTCATCCCAAACAAACTTAACCCCCTTCTGGGTCAATCTAGACAACGGAGCAGCTATCCAGGAGAATCCCTCTACAAATCTGCGATAATACCCGGCCAAACCGAGAAAACTACGAATCTCAGTAACTGTTTGTGGCTGCTCCTACTTCATTATAACCTCAACCTTCCACGGATCAACATAAATACCCTCCGTGGAAACAATGTGCCCCAAGAATCCAATTTGTATTAGCCAAAACTCACATTTCGAGAATTTGACATATAGCTGCTTCTCACGGAGTATCTGCAATACCACCCGAAGGTGCTCAACATGATCTTCATCACTCCGTAAATATATCAAGATGTCATCGATGAATACGATGACGAACCGATCCAAGTAGTCGTGAAAAACTCGGTTCATCAAATCCATGAAAGCAGCTAGAGCATTAGTCAGCCCAAACGGTATGACTAAAAACTCGTAATGGCCGTATCGGGTGCGAAAAGCTGTTTTGGTCATATTTTCGGCCCGAATTCTCAACTGATGATAACCTGAACGGAGATCAATCTTAGAGAAAACCCTGGCTCCCTACAACTGATCAAACAAATCATCTATACGTGGTAGGGGATATCTGTTTTTAATGGTGGCTTTGTTCAACTGCCTGTAATTCACACAAAGTCCAAGTGTACCATCTTTTTTCTTTACAAATAGTACCGGAGCGCCCCAAGGTGAAGTGCTAGGGTGAATGAACCCCTTGTCTAGGAGTTCCTGTAACTGAGTTTTAAGCTCTCTCAGTTCAGCAGGCGCCATTCTGTATGGCGGAATAGAAATAGGATTGGTCCCCGGTACTAGATCAATCTCGAAATCGAACTCCCGAACTGGTGGTAATCCGGGAAGCTCTTCGGGGAATATCTCTGGAAACTCCTGCACCACAGGGACATCTTCAAGTCTCGGTCCCTCAATGGTGGTGTCGATATCATAAGCCAGATAAGCCGTACTACCACGGTGTACCAAGCGTCTGGCCTTTATAACAGAGATAATACAACGGGGTAATACTTGTCTCTCTCCTCGGAAAACTAATGGTTGCTGCCCGGACCTCCGAAACTCAACCTCTTTCGTGAAACAATCCACGGAAGCCCGGTGTAAACTCAGCCAATCCATCCCTAGGATGGCATCGAAATCCGTGATAGGGAGCAGAATCAGATCTGCCTCTAATATTGTCTCCCCAATACCGACCTCACAGCCCCTATAGACTATATCTCGAATGATATGCTTGTCAAGAGGAGTGACTACCATAATCTCCCCATCAAGTGGCGAGAGAGGTCTATCAGAATGGCGAGCGAACGTGTCGCTCACATATGAAAAATTTGATCCGGTATCTATACGGATATGGACGTCGATACCAAATATTCGCATGGTACCTAAAGATAGGAAAAAGATTAAAGATATTTAAAATGTGAAGAAAAATAGACAAATTCATATATATATCAAACCAGTTAAGTTTCTAAAATTTTAACTAGTCAAAACTGTATATCGACATCATGATATACAAAAAGGTCATACAGAAAGTACAATAAAAGTACTACACTGAGGGGTCTGCGGGAGGATTACCCATAATAACATTAGGGTTTGTTTGTGCGTCCTCCTGTGTCATCGCAAACACACGAGCCTGGGCCCTAGGCTGCTGTCGCGACAATCCTGGCATGGTATTACCCCCGGCTGCAGTCCGAGGAGCGGTAAAAGTCGAGTGTGCAGGTGCCCCTTGTTGGCCTGTGCCAGACGTACTAGTACGACTCTGCAAAGTCGATCCTCCTCGACCTAAATCGGGGCAAACACTCCTAACGTGACCTTGCTTCCCATACTGGAAGCAAGTAATTGGTACTCTACATGCCCCAAAGGCATGGTGGCTGCTATATCTACGGCAGAAGGGCTGTCTCTGTATAGTAGACTGTGTAGAGACACTAGGGGCTGGTGTCCCAAAACCCTATGGTCGAGGTCCCTGTCCCGATGTTGCTGGTCTGAAGCTAGAAGAACCTCCGGGATATCCAGAACCTCTACCCCTCTTCGAAGACTGTCCACTCTGTGACCCAGTCTTCCTCTTCTGGTGACTCTCCCTCTGTCTAGCCTCAGCTCGGACGATCTCCTCTGCCTAATATACTGAATCAATCACCTCTGATAGTGTAAAAGAGGGAGTCACCGTCATATACTTCCTGTTGCTCAATTGGAGGCCATCTTCAAACTTGAACCTCATTTGAGCCGGTATAGCCATGTCAGGGACAAAGGCCGCTAGTCGTTTGAGCTCAGCCTCGTACTCTGAAACTGACCTCATCCCCTGGCGTAAGTGCAGGAACTCTGTCCTCATCCGGTCCTGCTGGAACGGGGTGAAGTACCTATGGTCGAACTCTCGTAGAAAGTCCTCCCACCGCAGGGTTTGTGTAGCACTGTCACGGATAGCCTCCCACCACGAAAGGGTATCTCCTTCGAGGAGTCTCTTAGCAACTCTCAATCTGAACTCCTCTGACAACCCTAAATCCGTAAGGATCCTACGAATCCTGTTGATCCAGTGTTTCGCCGCTACGGCATCACTGGATCCTGAAAAGTCTGTGCATCCGAGCTGTCGAGACTCTTTAACCAATTTCGTGAGCTCGTGGATGTGCCTCAAAGTAGTCAACGTCTCATCGGTTGGAGTAGAAATAGAATGACCGACCACCGAAGGAGGAACTGGTGTCGTAGGAGCAGGTACGGCTGCAGGTGCGGTCGCTGGTGTCTGTAGTGGAGGTGGTGGCATCTGCACCCCATATCTACTGTACCACTCCTGCCACGCCTCAAGGCATCGAGTGGTGGTGGAGGAATCTCGGCTGTAACAGCCAGTGGAGGTGCTGGGGGTGGCGCTGGTGAGCGTGCTCGAGTAGAGGAAGCATCCTCTGGCACTCGTGGCGCCTCGGGTATCCTAGGTGTATCAGGCCCTCAAGTGATGCGAATCTAGCACCTCTCCTACCACGTCTAGGTAGCATAATTCTGCGAAAAGAATACATTTTTATTAGAAAGAAATCAAGAATTAAGGTTAGTTGCTCCGTAACTAACCCCCTAAAAAAAATGAACTATAATTCAAAGTATTTGAATGCGAAATAACAGGTTAGATGCGTTATGTATCCAACTCCATAAAATAGATGAACTTATATGCCTATGGCCAAGTATGAGACTTTAAATGACTGTATGAAACTCTCTAATGCATTGAGTACTTTTCATATACTTGAGAAGACTTTTACTACTATCTTTTCTCTAACCTAGATGCTCTGATACTAATAGAACTGTCACGTCCCAAACGGCGTCATGAGCAGCCGCCCGTTACCCTGAATGCCGGCTGTATTTTTATAGAAAATCGGGCAGAATCTCCCCATAAATCGGAGGTTTCCCATATACAAATAAATCTGTATAATTTAAAATCAACCTGTAAATAAAATAAAATGGCCATCCCGACCTCACAACAACCTACCAACCACAGCAAAAATCCAGAACAACGCCAGGCTATATAAATTTCCAACAATCCTAGTCACAGACCTCTACTGTCATGTCCAACTAGAGTATGAGCAGCCGCCATACCGAGCGGACCTAAAGTTTATACAAATGTACAACAAATTTCCCAAGTAGAAAGTTTAAACGCTTACAGATGCCTCAATATAAGTAAAATGAACCCAAGCGAGAGTTGTGCACACAACTGTCTATAAGTTATACAATCATCCCATAATATATACGGCCAACTACGGATTTCAATATTAAGACCGCGTAGGGTCGAAACAAAGTACGAAATTCATATTTTAAATTTAACTTAAACCTCATCGTCGTAAATACAAAATCTTAGGGTATGTTGTCAAACCCTCTAGAGCCTGAAATGTCGCTCTATCACAAAAATCCTGTCTGAGGAAGGAAAAGAGAGGGGTGAGTATTATGGAAAGATACCCAGTGAGTGAGGGGGATAATATCAAGCATAAATAGTGTAGGTGAACCATTGGAGTGTCAAATAATATCATTTGAAACAAAAATTTACATTTCGCAGCAAAACATGATATGTTTAGCAATTTAAAATCATTTAAATCAATCACACGATAACAAACATGTATGCATCCATTTAAAATTCAATTAATAGTAGAGCAAGTCAAAGATAATTCTGGCAAAGGTCAACCATGACCAAGGATAGGCGTATCGGGGGTTTTATTATACATAGACTTTAAAATCGCTCTCTACCCTGACGTTGGCTATGAATTTGTTGGGGATAACTCATCATCGTGTATAGGACCCCGCCCGGTGCTAGACGGTGGCGTCACACTCGTCCTCCCCCATCGTTGGTTTAACCGGCCGCGCCTATAGAATCAATGACGTTTGCGGATACCTCTTGCAGAAACGTATCCGGGCAATCCGTACCTCTAGAAACGCCATTCGTAGCTACGAAATCATCAATGTCATCATCATAGTATCACAAAGGCACAACGTCCCACAAGAAAGAATCATATCATGCATAACTAGTAGGCATCCAACTCACATAGTTTATCAAAACATTTTAAATCCGCGTGCCAATACATTTCATCAAATTATTTCAAAACTGCATACCAATGCAACCGTAAAAAGGAATTTATCAATTTTCAAGTAATGGCACAATTTTTGTTTCATTTCAAACCATGGATGCATAGTCATCGTAAACATAATTTAAGACACTCTAGTAATCACAAAACAGATTTTAATATCATACGTCAAATCAATGCATATCAAAAGTATATTTTATCGAAAACACGGTGGAAAACACGTTTAACTATTTCATGCAAGAGATTAGAGTTCCACTCATTTTTTTAGGGACGGTGATCACTCCCTATTTTCCAATTCAATCAAATTGACTCCTCCAGTCTCCAAAAGACAAACCTAATCAATCATCACAATTTAATATCAAATAAAGGTCTAATATGGGATTTTCAATTTTATTTTAAATTTATACAACTTTAATTGATACAATCCCCTTTCTAGATTCCCGTTTCATCACTTTCGAATCATTTGGCTTACCAATGATCAATTTTTTAATATTTCTCATTTTCTCTAATTTTTCTCGAATTTAACATTATATAGTTTCCGATTCTAAATTCCAACTAATTTCGACAAATTTAATTCAAATATTGAAGTAATTGCATTTCTCTCACCAAGGTTTTCTCGAATCTCTGACCTAGCTTTCGTTCCTGGTCTAAAACCTGTAATATTTCCAAATTTGAAATAAGGTTAGCAACTAATTAAATTGCTAAACGCTAAACCCTAGTATTACATCCAATTATAGTCGTTACCTGCAGTAAAGAAGATGCAGGTGAGCTCTCGAAGGGAACAGCTGGTGGCGGGCTCGTGGGCCGGCGGGCTGGTGGGCTGGGGGGCTGGCGGGCTTGCCAGCTGGTGGGATCGCGAGCTCGGGGGCTGGTTTGTTGGTCGTAGTGGGCTTCGCGGGCCGCAGTGGGCTCGTGGGTCAGCAGTGGGCTCACGGCCTGGCGGGAGCTCACGGGCTAGGGCTCGCGCTCGCGAGCTGGAGCGCTCGTGGACTGGAGTGCTCATGGGCTAAGGGGCGCGCTCGCGACAGGATCGCGCGCTGTGAGGCGCGTACGCTCATGCGGGAGCGCGCGCTATGGGCTGTGCTCGCGCAGAGGCGCGCGCTCGCGTGCGCTCGCGTAGGTGGTCGCGCTGGAGTGCGCTTGCGCTCGTGCTGGGCACGCTCGCGCTCGTGCAGGGATTGCGCAGCTCACGGGAGATCGCGCAGCTCACGGGAGATCGCGCACTGGGCTCGCGCAGTAGGTTGCACGCTGTGCAGAGGAGGAAGGCGCTGCTCGAGGGAGATCGCGCGCTGGGCTTGTGCGGGAAGGATTGCGCTGCGGCGGAGGAGCTGCGCTCGCGGGAAGGCGTTGTAGCGGCGGCGATCGCAGGAGGAAGGCGAGGCGGTGGGCGGCGTCGCTGACGGAAAGGGAGCGGCTGTGGGAGAGGAAGAGACGGAGTGAGAAAGAGAGGAAAAGAGAGAGAGAGATAGAGAGAGAGAGAGAGAGAGAGAGAGAGAGAGAGAGAGAGAGAAGAGATTAGTGCTTTTTAGCCCTAATGTAATTTGGGTTTTTTTTTTCATTATTATTATTATTATTATTTACATATATATATATATATATATATATATATATTCATTTTATACAGATATTTTCGGTTACGACATAATAACCAAAAATTCAATTTAAATAGCCCAAAATCAAAATTCAATATAAATAAATAAAATTTCTCGTACAAAAATACGGTATTATAAAGTGGGCGTTACACTTTACTCATAAACTTGTGCCTATGTGCCTCTTATGAAAGGAATGACAACTTGTACCGAATTATTTTCCATCGAGTAACATCTCCACCTAAAAAATCAAGATCACAATCACCTAAAATTTAAATCTCCCATAATTCAAGGAGTACAATCTCCCGATAAGAAATAAAATCTCCATAATATCTCCATAATATCTCATGATAAGGTAAGAAATTTTCATGACAATTTCAACTTCCTTTAATATATAGGATCATAAATTTTTTAAACATCTTTGACTATAATCCCTATAACATCAGAAGATCTCGAACGATCACTCCATAAGGCAACTAGGTTTTACACTCTCAATCAAGAGACTTGTCATGCATGCATATGATATGTACACGAAGCACAGGCGGCCTGACACTTACCTTCAATCTATATACATACATTATACAGAGACTACATGGGGCTATTCTAAAATTCTACTCAATCTGTTCTCTTTTTCTCTCATTTCTCTTTCTGACTTGAGTATCGGAGTTTTCTCCGTCGAACCAACTACAGTGGATATTTGTAGGTCATTTCACCTACGAAGGCCCAGAAGACACATCAGCCCTACTTCCCCACTTGGGTTAGCAGAGGAGTTTATTTGTGGAGTAAAACTCACCTCTAACAAATTAGCATTGTCCATGGGATCAGACTAATTGTTTAGTCGAAAAAACTTTATACCTTGTTCTGTTCCGCTTCTCCTACTACCATGCCACCAAAAAGAAAAAGTCCGATGATTGATTTTGATGACGATGACGACTTAGTAGGAGTCAACCCAAACCAACACGACATATTGGCCATCACTGTCAAGATAGGCCGGTATATCATAAAAAGTATCATCAACCAAGGGACGAGCAACGATCTCGTTTATTAGGATGCCTTCAAGTAGATGGACTTCAACCGAGCTTATCTTCAACCACATGCCGAACCTTTAAGGAGACTCTCTGATAAATGGCTATACTCCAAAAGTACCATCTTGCTCCCAGTAACCTTGGGAATGCCTCCTAACCATACAACTACCACCACTATCTTCTACGTTATCAAACTTCCATCTCTCTACAATGTCATCCTAGATGAGGCGCCTAAAATGTTGAATGACATGCAACAACTCGCGGGATGGATTATGGCCTGGAGCATGTTTGTGTCAAAAGTGGGAGAAAAATGCAAACTCTTCTTCGATGCCTTGAAGAAGTTTTATAAATTTGAGTGGACATCGAGTGCCAGATGTCCATCGATAAGCTCAAAGAGTACCTCTCATCTCCTCCTCTGCTCTCTTAGCACTTCCCTATTGAGAAACTCTATCTTTATTTATCTGTTTCTAACCGAACCCTTTGTTCTGTACTTGTTAGATATGATGCCATTATACAGAGGCTGATATATTGTATTAGCCGGGTGCACAGGAGTGAGAAATCAATTATAGGCCTATTGGACGGGTTGTCGAAGTACTTAAATTAATACTGATTCCCCCAATGCAATCAAACTTGTAGCAATAGTGGTATCAGGTCGAATTCTAAGGGAATTAAATTAACTTAACTTTTTAGTTATTGCCAAAATAAAGTGAAGAAATTTATCAAATAAATTTCTAAATCAAAAATTAATAACCTAAAATTGAGAGACAAATTAACTATGCAAAAATATTAAAAATTAGAAAAGAAATTCAATCTACCAAGTTCTGATACAAGGGTTCACACATTCGTTTGTTTCACTGATCATAGGTTAAAAAATATTAATCTTGTAATTCATGCATTTAACCTTAAATTTATCCGGTTAACCATAATAAATCTTACATTTTCCTAAATTAATTGACCAAACTCAACATCCAATCAAAATTTATCAATAATCGATTGGGCATGATTGCGTTCTATATCAATATAATGATAGAATTAAGTTCTGTGAAAACAGTTAAAGCAAAATACAAATAATTAAGATAACCGCAATTATTTAATTTTGTTCCATCGATTTCTTAGATTAAACATGAATATTGGTAAAAGACTCATAAACATAAATAACCTAATTACTACTTGTACCATTCATTCATGATAATAACGGATCACTGAAATGCTGAATAGCAATAGAAAAATTAATATTGAATTAAATTGTCAGATTAAATAATACCAATCTTTTATGTAAATAAATCAAGAATTCAACAAATATTTGAATTAAAAGGGCAAGAAATTAAATGAAAACCTCATAGTGAAAACAATCAAATAAAATTCCCCTTGAATCAGAAGGAAAAACTAGCCACTCATCGTGGTAAGTCCTCTATGAAAAACTAAAAGAAAAAGAAAAAAACTAGTTTGCTATTGAAGAAAGGGGAGAGAACCACAGTAGCCGCTTCCCTTTTATTGTGATGAATAGCGATGTGATGCTCTCTAGGTTAAGGAGAAGAGTCCTTCTAGTGCTCTAGGTCTCAAAATTCTTCCAACAAAATGATAAGGAAAAGATCCACCAAAAATAAGAAAATTAAGAATTTTACTCCTAAAAACAATTTCACTAAAAATGAAATTCCTAAATTAATATAAAGTCTTCTGCTCTTTGATGCTTCTTCCTTTTCTTTGTAGGTCAAATGAAATCTAGATCCATTAAACTCTAAAATGCCTCCTTAAGCCCACTTTGTTCCAATCTTTCAATTTTGATCCCTTAAAAATAAAAAATCATAAAAACCATCCATTAGGATACTAACAAATCCAAAACCAAACAATAATATCATTAGCATAATTTTGCTTATTTATTAAATCTCCTCTACTAATTATATGAATCCAAAACAAAAACCTGAAGGTCTTTACAAGGATTGTAATGTGGGTTGGGTAAAGGTAGAATAAGAGGGTAAATGTGATGTGTAATATATATTTAAAAAGAAATATGTCAAGAATTACAAGACTATTTCCCACTATTAAACTTATCTCATATCATGAAATACAATCAATTTAAAGAAAAATAACCCAATTAAGAACATTTCATTCCTTAATCAAAACTTTTGAATTTTTTCAAATCCCCCAATCTCAATTTTTGGGAATCTTTTTTGGTTCTTTTCTTTTCTCCTTTTTTTCTTGAAGATAACAGACACTACAAAAAAATACGGTTTTAGCGACGAAAATTTTAGAAAAATTCGTCGCTAAAAACATTTGCGACGGATTTAGCGACGAAAAATTTTTCGTCACTAATGATGCGTCGCATAAATTTAGCGACGAAAAACAGAAATCTGTGGCTAAAATAGCGACGAATTTAGTGATAAAATATTTTCGTCGCTAAATTCAGTGACGGATACAAAAAATCTATCGCTAATTTTAGTTACGGAAATTCAAAATTCATCGCTAAATTTAGCGACGTATCCAAGGAATCCGTCGCTAAATTATATTATATATAATTAATTAATTATTTATTATATATATTTTATTTAATTATTATATTAATATTTTATTTTATTTTATTAGCGACAGATTTAGATTTCCGTCGCTAAATTTAGCGACGGATCCAAGAATCCATCGCTAAATTATATTACATACAATTAATTTTTTATTTATTTTATATATTTTATTTAATTATTATATTAATATTTTATTTTTATTTAATTAGTGACGAATGCTTGATCCGTCGCTAACTTGCACTCAGGTGACACGCCCTGCTTCGGCTCCTGCTCTGGCTCCCGCGCCCCTGCCAGCTGGATCCCGCACACGAGCCTTATTGCTCCAACTCACGAGCCCGCCCGGCCCACCTTGGGCCCCACTCGAGTCCATGCCCACCCGCGACGCCTGCATGCCCGCCAGCCCCTGCCTCTGCCCTGCGCTTACCTGCTTCCTTACGAAAAATCCCTGAAAAACTCCTCAAAATGCCTATAGCCCGGTTCGAACACCTACACACGCGTGAAATATGAGAGCACCCAACCACCAGACCACATCTTAACATTGATCATACTTCTTTTTTGTTTTTACTTATTATCTAATTCTAATATATTAATTAAAGAAATAAAAATTTATATCAAATAATAAAATGCAAATTAAAATAAACTAATAAATTAATTTAAAAATAAAAAATATTATTCTTTAAAAAGATTTAAAAAATAAAAAATAATTTAAAATATGATTATTTAAAAATAATTTTAAAAAAATAAAACGCTAATTTAAAATATTAAAAAATAATAAATATGATTATTTAATATAAATTAATAAAATAACAAAATAACAAAATAAAATAAAATATTAAATGTTAAATTTAAAAAAATTAAGTTTAGCGACAGATTTTAAATTTAGCGATGGATTCTAATTCGTCGCTAAATAATAAAATATTTTAAAAATTAAAAATATTATTATTTAAAAATTAAAAATAAAAAAATAAATGATAATTTAAAATATTATAAAATAATAAATATGATTATTTAATATAAATTAATAAAATAAAAAAATAACAAAAGAAAATAAAATATTAAATCTTAATTTTAAAAAAATTAAGTTTAGCGACGGATCATTGAATCCGTCGCTAAATCAGCGATGAATTTTTAAATCCTTCGCTAAATTAGTGACGGATTTCAGTATCTATCGCTAAATTTAACAACGGATTTCTAAATTTGTCGCTAAATTTAGCGACGGATTCTAATTCATCGCTAAATCCATCACTAAATAATAAAATATTTAAAAAATTAAAAAAATTTTATTAATTAAAAATTAAAAATATTGAAAAATAATATGATAATTTAAAATATTATAAAATAATAAATATGATTATTTAATATAAATTAATAAAATAACAAAAGAAAATAAAATTTTATAATTTAGATCCATCGTTAAATCAGCGACGAATTTTTAGATCCTTCGCTAACTCAGCGACGGATTTCTTAATTCGTCGCTAAATTTAGCGACGGATTTTAAATTTATCGCTAAACCCATCGCTAAATAATAAAATATTTTTTTAAAAAATTTAGTCTTTAAAAAATAAAAATATAAAATAATAAAATTAAATGCTTATTTAAGATATTATAAAATATTAAATATGATTAATTAATATAAATTAATAAAATAAAAGAATAATAAAATAAAATAAATGGATTACCGTTTATCAGTAGTTATCCGTTTCACTGCCACCATCCTCTGAAAAATACTGTTTGATCTACTTATCAGACGAGATAGATCGTCGGAGGTGAATGTATTATATATTGTGTTCCTTGCTGATGACAATAACGAATAAATATGAACAACTAAACTTTCACAAACAATTGAACTATATAAGAGAAGCGAATAGATCTAGAAGATAAAAACACGAATGGTGAAATCGACAACCGTGACTAATTGAAAATTATTTGTTATAGATTGATTGAATTATTTATTATTAAAATTATCAAATTAGTGAGAATTGTAATATTTAATATGTATTTAATTCGATTTCGTTATTTAGAATATATTAAAAAGAGAGATACGGTAAAAAATATTTCATAATAGAGTATAAAAGAAATTTTGTTCGGAAATTATTCATGAATTTTGAAATTCTGATAATAAATTAGTAACGAATTTAGCCACGAATATTTTATTTGTGGTTAATTAGCGATCAATTTTGTCACGAATATTTTTTGTGGCTAATTAGTGACGAAATTAGCCATGAATTTTGGAGTTTGTTGCTAAATTTTGTGACAAATATTTTTACCGTGACTAATTAGAGACGGAAAATTTTTGTAGCTAATTAGTGATGAAATTTGTGATGAAATATTTTCGTCGCTAAATTTAGCGACGGATAAAAGTATCCGTGGCAAAATTTAGTCACGAAAATATTATTCGTCACTAATTAGCGATGAATTTTGCAACGAAAAATTTTTCGTCGTCAATTAGCGATGGATTTGGCAACGAAAATTTTTTCATCGCCAATTAGCGACAAATTTAGTCACGAATAATCTATCCGTTGGAAATTTAGCCACGAATAATTTTTCATCGCTAATTTCGTTGCAAATTAGCGACGAATAAATTTTTCATCGCTAAATCCGTTACAAAATAGTAACGAAAATTTTCCATCGCTAAAACCGTGTTTTTTTGTAGTGAGACTTGAGGATGAATGAAATATGGAGTATATACAAACCACCCCAATCGTATGATTGAATCTCTAAAAACAATCCCACAATAAAGTTACCATATTCCCTTTTACCAATAACCACTCAATCATGCTATAATCACATGCTTCTTTGATATAAAGATCAAAAGAAAGGTTAAGCATAAAAAGAAGGTTATGTGCCAATTAACGAGGTTATAACAAAGGAAAATAGGTATAAATTCAAATGGGTTCACTAGAGGAAATAATATGCACGGGAAGGTCTTTTTTTGAGAGATAAAAGGGGTAAACCTAAGTGCCCCTATCATATTAATGCATGAACTCATGGATATGATCTCAAAATACATAGCAAAACAAATTCTAGAATAAACGTATTATGATTGATAAACACTCATCAAAGAAAATTTAGAGCGAAAATGATGGTATGCTCTTAAGAATCAAAAGCTCACAGAATTGTTTAATTTTGTATCAAATCTTTCACATCTTTATTTGATTCAATCATTAAGATCAATGTGACACTTAAAACAATTTTATCCAATAACAACTAATCACGCTTATCTTTTTTATGCATTTCAACTCAGACCAACAATATATATTAAATCAAAATTATTCTCAGACAAAACATCAAAAGACTACGAAGTTCCAAAGAAAATAGTAGAAAAGTAACATTGGTATGAAAATCCTCCCCACACCTAAATACTATATCGTCCTCAATGTATGCAAAATATAAGAAAGGAGAAAGAAAACTAGCATCCAACTTAAAAAAAGAACCAACACAACTTTATACTAGCAGCAACATTCATAAAATCACCTTAATACGACATATAAAAGTAGAACAATGAAAAAAAGAGAAAAGAGCGGAAACTCCCCTAGGGTGATGATGTCTGCTGGTCTGAAGCTGATGGTCTTTGCTGCTATGAAGGAGCCACGGGGGCAGAGCCGCAGGGGTGGATGGAGACGATTGCATGGAAGAAGTCACGGATGGAGAAGGTTGATCTTCGGATAAAAGTGAAATTGAGTCTCCGCAGGGGTTTGTAACCCTTGTTTGCCAAATAGGAACTTCGGGTGGTGATGAAACAAGTTAGGGTTTTGAGGACCAAGGATTTGTGCGGAGGTAGAGAAAATTAGGTCAAGGATTTCTTTGTACAGAGGATTGTGTTTGAAAATTTTAGGGCTTTCAATTTTTTTTTTCCGGAAGAAACGTGAGTTTGAAATTTGGAGATTTTGAATGAATAAGTGCTTTTATGATGAAATCATACAGTTTGAAGTGGATTTGGAGTGAATTTGGAAAGCATGATGGGGATTGATGATGGATATGGTGGAGAGAAGATGAATGATTCGCTAAGGAGAAGAAAAAATGAGTATAGAGAATAATGTGGCTTTGTCACTCACTCTCTCTCTCTCTTGTGAAAGGAAACCGCATGATCACGCACTAAGGAAATGACTGCTTTTGCCCATTTGTGAAATAACTATTGAAAATCACATGATCACGCTCTAAGGAAAGGACTGCTTTTGTCCATTGTGAAATTGACTTCAGAATTCAGTGTGATCACACCTTAAAGAAATGAGTGCTTCCGCCCAACTTCTCAATTATCCTCTATCCATCTCTTGACTTGAATATTGCATCCCTTAAAATTCTCATCTTGGACACCTACAAAAATTAAAAGAAGAAACTAATGACACTAATCAAATACCCCTAATTAATTAAGAAATCACATAACAAACTAATCAAACTCATAAAGAAAAAAAAATATTGGGTTGCCTCCCAACAAGTGCAATTGTTTAACGTCTTTATGCTCGACATTCTCGACTTGTTTCTCTTTGAGGAGGTTTCAACTTTACTTTAGGAGGCTCATATAACTCTCCCTTCGTATCTAATTGTGCATTCAATTCTAAATCAATATCACATTTTTCTTTACAAATTTACTACACAATTAAATCAAAAATATTAGTAGAACAAATTGATTGACACTTATTTGGGTATTTCATAGGGGTCAAAAATAATAAATTTAACAATCTCGCTGTCGAACTCGATGGAGAGAGTACCTTCATCCACATTTATTTTAGTCTTTGATGTCTTCATGAATGGTCGTCCTAATAGAAGTGGGACTGAATCTATGATAGTGTCTCCTTCCATTTTCAAGATGTAAAAATCAGTCGGAAAAATTAATTTGTTAACTTGTACTAAAACATCTTCAACAATTCCCTCTGGGTAAACATAAGAGTAGTCAGCTAACTGAATAACAATCTTAGTTTCTTTTAGGGGACCCAATTTCAGAGCACTATAAACTGAATAAGGCATGATGTCAACAACTGCTCCTAAATCTAGCATGGCATACTCCATTTTTTTCTTACCAATAACACAAGCTAGAGTAAACATACCTGTATCCGTACATTTTTCGGATAGAGTTTTATTGATGATATCAGATACATTCTTACTCATCTCATCACCTCTTATTTTCTATACTTTCTTCCTATATTCTTCCGTCTTGGATTCCTCAAACCTACAAGGAAAATGTGGTACAATTGTACTAGAAGTATTAGGCAAAGAAGACTTGGATGTTACCTTGATTGAATTTTTATGCTTGCATTCATTTTCTCTGTCCATATTCTTCCTTTCATCTACCTTTTTAGATGAAGTAAAGCTCAAATGAAGATCTTTATCACTTCTCAATATTATTGCGCTAACGTTCTCTTTGGAATTTACCACCGTTTGTGAGGATAATTTTTTAGAATTTTGTATCCCCAACCTGCTAACTGAAGTGGTTAGTTAGGAATTCTGGTGCTCTAAATTCTGTATACTGGTTCTCATTTCTGTTGAAATTGTTGAGTGTTAGTTGCAAGAGCTTTTATAATATTTTCTAAAGATATACATAAATTAGAAGATTGTGCAGTTGCTGGTGGTGGTTTGTTAAAAAGTTTGGGTAGATATCTTGGTTGTCCTCCTTGATTCTCATAACTCAAATTTGGATGATCTCTCCATCCAAAATTATAATGGTTGGAGAAAGAATCATACGTACGTTGAGGTTGATCAGGAAATTCTCCTACGACATTTACTTATTAAGTGGAATCTTTTTGTATAGATGGACACATATCCGTAAGATGCCCAGGAATTGAGCATATGCCACACACCTTAGTTGCCTGCATTTTCCCTATAGCCAACTGACGAACCAAAGCAGTCTGTTCAGAAATTTGATTTTCAAGGTTTGAGTGATTTACCTCATTGACATGTTTTGTAACTCCATCTACTCTCATCTCAAATTGTTGAGCATTTTCTACCATGTTTGAAATCAACTGTTTGGCTTCTTCTGGTGTTTTATTGACCAAATCTCCTCCACTGGTTGTATCTACCATACTCCTATCCATGGGTAGAAGTCCTTCGTAAAAATATTGTCTCAATATTTGATTCGGTATTTGATGATATGGGCAACTAGCACAAAGTTGTTTGAACCTCTCAAAATATTCATACAGTGCCTCTCCACTAATCTGTCTGATCCCACATATTTCCTATCTGATGTTGGCAGCCCTAGATACAGGAAAAAATTTATCTAAAAATAGTCTCTGCATTCCATTCCATGTGTTTATCAAACCGGGAGGTAGGTAATACAGCCAGCACTTCGCCTTATCTTTTAGGGAAAAGGGAAAGGCCCTCAATTTGATTTGTTCCTCGGTCATACCTTGGGGTTTCATACTCGAACAAACAATGTGGAATTCCTTCAAGTGTTTATATGGATTCTCACATGAAAGACTACAAAAAATAGAAGTAAATGAATAAAGCCAGATTTGAGATCGAATGCTACCTCAAGAGCTGAATATTCGATGCACAAGGGTTGTTGATTCAGAATTGGTGCGGCTAACTCTTTCAGACTCCTTTGACAATCTGCCATCTTTTCTTCGTCGTCAAAAATCAATAAACAAATGAAAAGTACAAACTAAGAAATTAATGTGTTCCCTCGGCAACGACGCCAAAATTTGGACAGGTTGTCAAAACACTCAAATTAATACTGATTCCCCTAATACAAACAGACTTGTGGCAATAGTGGTACCAGGTTGAATTCCAAAAGAACTAAATTAACTTAATTTCTTAGTTATTGTCAAAATAAAATGGAGGGGTTTATCAAATAAATTTCTAAATAAAAAATTAATAAGCTAAAATTGAGAGACAAATCAATTACGCAAAAATACTAAAAATTAGAAAAGAAATTCAATCTACCAAACTCTGATCCAAGGGTTCGCACATTCGTTTGTTTCACTGATCATGGGTTAAAAATATTATTCTTGCAATTCATGCATTTAACCTTAGATTTATCAGGATAACCATAATAAATCTTATGTTTTTCTAAATTAATTGACCAACTTAACATCCAATCAAAACTTATCATTAATCGACTGGATACGATAGCGTTCCATATCAATATAATGATAGCATTAAGTTTTGTGAAAACAGTTAAACCAAAATACAAATAATTGGGATAGCCGTAATTATTTAATTTTGTTCCATCAATTTCTTAAATTAAACATGAATATTGGTAAAATACCTATAAACATAAATAACCTAGTTGCTAGTTGTACCATTCATTCATGACAATTACGGATCACTGAAATCCTAGATAATAATAGAAAAATTAATATTGAATTAAATTGTTAGATAAACCAATATCAATCTTTCATATAAATAAATCAAGAATCAACAAATACTTGAATTAAAAGGACAAGAAATTAAATGAAACACATAACCTCACAGTGAAAAAAATCAAATAAAAATTCCCCTTGAATCAGAAGAAAAAACTAGCAACTCATGGTGGTAAGTCCTCTATGAAAAACTAAAAGAAAAACAAAATAGTTTGCTCTTGAAGAAAGGGGAGAGAACCATAGTAGCCACCTACATTTTATTGTGATGAATAGTGACGTGATGCTCTCTAGGTTAATGAGGAGAGTCCTACTTCTAGTGCTCTAGGTCTTAAAGATTCTTCCAACAAAATGATAAGGAAAAGATCTATCAAAATAGGAAAATTAAGAATTTTACTCCTAAAAACAATTTCACTAAAAATAAAATTGTTAAATTAAAATAAAGTCTTCTACTCTTTGATGCTTCTTCCTTTTCTTTGTAGGCCCAAATGATATCTTGAACCAATAAACTCTAAAAATGCCTCTTTAAGCTCACTTTGTTCCAATCTTCTAATTTCATTCCCTCAAGAATAAAAAATCATAAAAACCATCCATTAGGGTACTAACCAATCCAAAATCAAATCATAATATCAATTATAAATTTAGCATTTTGCACATTATCACCTATCAAGAAGGTGGCATTCGCTCTTGCCACAACTACACAACAACTTCACCCATATTTTCTAGCACACACAATTATGGTTCTAACCGATCATTAGCCTCTAAAGCAGATGAAATAGAAAAGGGACACCTTAGGCTAGCTCATCAAATGGAGCATCGAGCTTAGTGAATTTAACATTAAGTATCAATCGAGACCTGCCATCAAAGGTTAAGCCCTGACTAACTTCATCCTCGAATGTTTGCTTCCAAGCCTCACTGAGCAAGTCACCAATGACCATCTCGAAGGGTGCTCACCATCAATATGGACCTCACACGTAGATGGGTCCCCCAAATCATCAAGAACCAGCACTAGAATCATCCCGATAGGTCCCGACAACTGCAAATTGGAATATGCACTCTGCTTCGATTTTCAAGCAACCAACATAGACTGTTTGGAGTTTAAGACATTCGTGTCTTCACTGACAGTCAGCTCTTGATCAAGCAAAAGGATGAAACATATAAACCAAAAAGTCAATGATGACAAAATATCTTACCAAACTTTGGGAAGTCATGAGCAAGTTCAACAATGTTGAAATACAACAATTTCCTAGATTCAAGAATTTAGGGCCGACACGCTCTCCAAGCTTGTCAATTCGGACTCAGTCACACCAGCCAGATAGTCTATAGCCAGAGTCTCTCATACCTAAAGTATTGATGAAGGAGAGTAGAACCTGATGGCTAACGACTCACCGAGCTGGAAAGATTCAATCCAAGCCTACCTGAAGAATGGTTAACCGCCAAACTCACCACAGGAGACAACAAAGGTCAAACGGAAAGTCACACACTGTTCTATCATCAATGGGGCTCTCTACAAGAAGTCCTTCACTCACCCTTTATCTAAAATGCCTAACACCCGAAGAAGGAAACTATGTCCTTAAAAAAATTCATAAAGAGGTGTGCAACAACCATTTAGGTGCCAGGAACTTAGCTAATAAGGCTTTGTACTAGGGATTCTTCTAGCCCACTACGAAGGCCGATGTAGAGGTCTATATCAAAAAATGTGATAGACGCTAGTGCTTCTCCTTGGCTTCACCAACCCTCCTTTGATCTTTGTCCAATTGCAAGTCCATGACCTTTTGCACAGTAGGGGATGGACATACTAAGACCGTTTTCGCAAGCAACCGAGCAACGAAAGTTTCTTATTATAACCATAAATTACTTCTCCAAGTGGGTGGAAGCTGAATTGCTAGCCCAAAAAATAGCTGGCAAGATTCAAATGTTCGTGTGGGTGTCTATTGTCACCAAAATCGGCCTATTCCATGTTCTCATCATTGACAACGGTAAGGAGTTTGACAACAAAAGTTTCGAGAAATTCTGCAGTAAGCTCGAGATCCAACACCGATTCACCTCTATTGCATAACCGCAGGCCAATGGCCTCACTGCAATGACCAACCGAACGATCCTCTAGGGCCTCAAAATAGCTGTTGACAAAATGAAATGCTATTGGGTAGATGAACTCTTAGGCCAACCAAACTATGCCCTGAACGGCCATAGGGAAAACACCATTCAGCCTTACTTATGGATGCAAAGTGGTCATAACAGTAGAAATAGGACTTCACTTGTTACGCGTAAAATAATAGCAGCTAGAGTAAAACAAGTTTGCACTACATGAGCGACTAGATCTTTTACCAGAGTTACGAGATACCGTATCCAATTGAATAAAGGCCTATTAGTAGCTGATGGCTAGATATTATAATAAAGAGTAAATTCCAGAATATTCAAACCAAGAGATTTGGTCCTCTAAAGAGTAGATGCAACAGGACAATCCCCACCAAGAGGTAAACTCGCACCGAATTGGGAAGGCCTCTATTAAGGGCACTCAGTTTATCCTAGAACGTATCACCTCAGCTACTTAGATGGTTTTATAGTATCTAGAACATGGAACTTAGATAACGTATGCATGTACTACTAGTAATTTTTGTCACTCTCCTCATCTTAATATTTGTCATCTTATGTGACGACCCGATATCCAAACGTCGCATCCCCTAGCAAAAGGGAACAGACATGCAATTGCGGAAGTAATCAATACAATCAAAATACGACATCTAGACTCGCGATAGTCACATTTCCTGTGTATGATAACACGGAAGGAGATTTAGATTAAAATAAAATAAATTACTTGTTATTTCCAAATAAAATAACATCAAATTCTTCCTTATTTAGTGACTATTTAGCCACCGGGGTTTAATATAAAATCTGATAAAACATACAGAATACCTCTAATATCAGACAAGCAGGTATTAATGGCTCTCCCAACCATCCGAATACACATTATGGCATATAATCACAATATAAACAAAACCATGCATATAAAGCTCTCCTTGACTTTCAACTATTCATTTATATATAATAGGTATTCTGTACAAAATGAAAAGAAATACAAGAACAACATGGCTTAATAATACAAGTGGGTCAGAAAAAAGTAGGAAACGAAATCCTTTGGCTTAAAGGTCTCTACTCTGCGTTTCCCTCTTGTCTCCCTAATCACTTGAAAATAAGGATATCGAGATTAGCATAAGCTGAGCAAGTACACGGGGACCAATGGCATGTGTAACAAGTAATTAGGTATAGGAATATCGATATCAATACGCAAATAGCATAACATCGAAGAGTACACAAGAAATACACATTATCTCAAACAAACTCAAAGAAATAAGTGCAATTATCACTCTAGATTCATTATCTTTCTCTATCTTTATTGTTCTATTTTGAAATTGATGTTTAAAGAAAGGAATAGAATGCCGAACCAGGCTAGTGTATGAGGGTCTAGAAGAGCAAACCAAAATTCGGTATTACTAAATGAAATCGAGATCTTTTTAGGTTAGACATCTCAAATACTTTATTTATTCCTATTCCTTCCTAGTTGGGAGAAGAGATACATCTATAATTCCTCAAACTTTGCCCAAAGGCTTCGCAAAGTTTTCAGAACTCCATATACTAATTGTACTCCTTAAACTTCACCGTTTCAGAGAAATTATCGTAGTATCACTTTCTCTTTATATTATTTTATGTTTACATGAGATAATGATCACGAAGATGTCAATTTATCTCAAGGAATACACAGTATTCATATCAAACATCACGAATATGTAGTACTTGTAGTCAACCAGCCCATAGGACTCCAATGAGCTATTTCGATGACTTTCCAGCATAAACAAGTTTTGATAAAACTGTTATATCTTGGACTGCAATATTTGGATCGAGATAAATCTAGTTATTACATAAAATTAAGAGTTAGGGTTACAAGTTTTATATTCATAGCAAGTTTCAATTCTAATTGCAAAGAGAAAGGCACATCAAATAATGTTACAACTCAAAATTCACAATACAATTTGCGTAGTCATAGGAAAATTAAATAACTTCTTCTACATATATCGGATTGAGGTGATTTAATAGCCATTTAAAGATAAGATATAGAGTTACAATATTTATGTTCAGAGATTAGCCTAATTCAACAAAAGAGGGAGCGAATAATAGAGGCAAAATTCAGTATAGAAATAGGGTTTTCTATAAAAAATGTGACATTTTGAAAATTCACCAAAAAATTCATTTTTCAGTGAAACTTTTCAAATTTTATGTTATTTTAAAGTTAAGGAAGTCTATTTTTTTAGAAGAAACCTTACTTGATTTACAGGTGTGCAGAGAAAGATATTCAATAAAGAATTGAGCATGGTCATGCTATGAGCAGAGCAATTTTTTTTTCCAGAAATCATGTTATTTCATAGATTCATCAAAAATTCAATTCTTTACAAAATTGTTTGAATCAAAAGATATTAAATAAACAATAGAACATGGTTATACTATCTAGAATGTTAAATTTAGGTTTGTTTCCATCTTTTGATTTTCCAAAGTGAGTTTTTCCTTTCCTTTTTCATTCCATCCTTATTTAAATACTATAAATAATCTGAAAATATATTAAACATGGCTATTAGGCATCAAAAAAACAATACAAGTATGGTACTTGTCTCAAACTTGTAATTTTTCCTTTGAGTTTCCTTCCTTTCCTCTCTAAACTTTTTTTGAATTTTTAACTTGTTTTATAGGTGTTCTACACTTCTTTTTGCTCCCCAAAAACTAGGGTTAATATATATATCTATGGAGGCTGTTTATTTCAAGGTTAAAGCATGATTTTCACAGAGATTTGGGTGTGTTTGTGGAGTAAAAAGATAGAATCTGAAAATAGAAATATTAGGAAAATCAATGTTGTATTTTAAGCTTTTTCTTCATTCTTCTCTCTACCTAAGTAGAATGTGTCGCCCAAAGTATAGTGAGATATGAAAGGTAAGGGTGACATATGGTGGGTGATGATGTGCCATGGTGTCTTCAATTTATTTTTATTTTATTATTTTTTTCCTTTTTCCTTTTCTTTTTCTTTTTCTTTTTCTTTTTCTTTTGTGGGTCCCACACAAACCCTAATTCAGTTATCTTGTTGTCTTATTCCAATAATTTCAATTCAACAATATGTTTCATAGTCTATGCTAATTTTAATATGGTCAATCTTTATTTAAAATCATAAATATAAAAATCTAAACATGCATTACAAATAAAAAGGAAACCAAGAAAATTTTATCATAGTGCGATGCGAAAAATTTAGATATGTTCAATAAAATGCAAATGCAAATACATGTTTTAATTATTTTCTCAAAATGGGATCTTACATCTTACAACTTGAAAAACTAAAACTTAAGAACCTAGATGGGAAGGGTGAATAGGTTGTCAACACTTTTTAGGTTTGTCTAAAATGGAGACATAAATTATAAAATAAAGACGAAGAGAAGAATGCTTGACACCTAGATTTATAGTATTTCCACCTTTCTGTAGTACATCCACTCTCATATTGCACCTGGAGTTTGTAGTTCACTATTTGATTCACAAATAATATGATCAACGAGATTTCCAAAATCCTTGTTAAGTCTTACAAATGCTACTCTCAGAACACTCATACTAGATTTGACGGCTCTAACAGACTCTAACCTATCTCTTAAAAACAATCTAAGCTCAGATCAAAAGGACCCTTTATTCTTGATCTCTTACAAGATTATGAGAAAAAATGAATAATGTAAACTTGAGCCTTCATGCTCAGTCAAAGACTTTACAGCATAGAAAATAAATACAACTCTAGGGATGAAAAACAAAGAAGACGAAGACTATTAATGTTTACAATTGTTCCAAAATATTATTTGGTTTTCAATAGTGATTGTATTTATGGCCTCTCAAGATATTCTAACTGTTGGAGCTCATTTAATGTTGATACTAGCCATTTGGAGATTGTTTTGAGCCATTAAATGCACAGATAGCTTTTATGAAAACTAGCTGTTACTCATGTGGTAGACGACTACTCCGTGATAGATGACTACAATTTGAATTTTGTTTTGATATGGCACTATTTTTGACTTATAATGTTTACATACCAAAATAAATTTTTTGGATACAGTAAATTATTTCTTTTTCACTTTGGAAGTAGGTATTTAGTGAAATTATATAAATCTTCATTCTATTTTGTCGATTTATTTGATTTACTTTATTATTTTTATTTGTTAATTATAACACGAAATTTTAATATTAATATTGTACAATTGGTACCACATTGTTGGCAAAATATATTTTCATGATAAGCAAAACTTAACAAAATTAGGATAGATGATGAGGAAAACCAAATTAGATTAATAAAAGATCAATTTGGGTGAGAATAGAACAAATTTGAGAATGCATAAAATCAGTTATCTCGGTTGGAGATTTGAATGACTCAAGTAGGAACTAATTCGACTTGCCAAGTGTTCTAAACCTTCTGAACTTAAACAGTAGGCTAAACAAGTCGACTTTTGCATGGAGCAAGTTGACTTGCCAAGAGGAGTAGGCTTACTAAAATAAAACAGTAGGTTAATCAAGTCAACGAACTCAAAAACCAAGTCAACTTGAGGAACATTCTATGAAAAAGGCTAAGTTGTAACTAAAAGAGTAAGTTAACCTAGTTAAAGTATAAGTCGACTTGTTATATAAAAGCATTAAATAAATCTCAAACTAGGTCAACCTACACTAAATTTAAGTCTACCTGTTTCGCAATTGTGAAAGTCAAGTTCGCTCGCAAACTAGCTCACAAGTCGACCAAGACATACTACAAGTCGACCAAGACACACTACAAGTTGACCTGGACACACAAATCAGGACTTAGAGTTGAAGTCATAGTCAAGACTAGATCAACTTACGCATTGTAGAAGTTGACTTGCACAATCAGAATTTAGAATATTTTAAGTGATCTAAGGATCAAGAACACCTATACTTTGCATAGTCAACCCACACATATGTAGCACATCAAAAAACTCAAAGGGCAATAAGTACAAGTCGACTTGATCGAGACCTATACAAGACATGAACATCATAGAATACTCCCACTAGTCGACTACAAGTCAACTTGGTTGAGCCAAAATGGAAAATTATGCCAAGTCAAGTTGCATCAAGTCGACCTGTCACAAAAAGGAGATGACTTGCATGAGCCATAAGGTAAAAACACTTAAGCACTCTACAGCACAAGTCAACCTAAAGGCAATACCAAGTTGACTTGCACAAGTCAACCTGAAGTATATACTAGTCGATTTGCGCAAACAACATAATGAAAGATATTTGAGCAGAAAGAAATCCAAGTTGACTTGAAGAAAGTATAAGTCGACTTTCATGAGCCACATTGTAAAAATGCTTATACAAATAAACAGAAGTCGACTCGAAAAGAGTCCAAAACAACTTGCACAAGCAGCATAGAAAAAATACTCAGGTAGAATATAGCATAAGTCTACTTGACATGCATACGAAGTCAACTTGCACTAACCACTGAACAATATAGAATTCAAAACTTAATCAACCTGAAGGAAGGAGTCGACTCATTGTGAATAACGGTTAGTGATTTAGAAAAACTGTTTTAGCATTAAATAAGATTCAACCACCTTCAAACGACTATGTTTTTGCAATAAATAAGCTCAGCAACTATCTTTTCAGTAACCTTATAAATACAACACTCTAACATAAGATAAATAACAAGCTTTGCTATCTTTGGAATATCCTAAACATCATTGTACTTGAAACAAGTCTTCTGTGAGTTTAATTTCTATCTTTGTTTCACTATTGTACTTCATTGACACATTTGAAGTTTAAAACTTAATTTGTATCTCTCTTTCACTTTTAAATATTAGTAATAGATCAAAGGAAAAGAGTTCATTTTGGTCAGAGTTTAAAGTGTTTGAATGAAACATTAGGGCTTTTTAGCACATTCCGAAAGTTAGTAGTGAATGTTTGAGTGCACTTGTAAAGTCTAACTAGCACCTTGACAACCTAGTTGTGTATTGTTTAAGATAAATAGTAGATTAGAAATCCAGATGAAATTTGCAGGTGGACGTACATTAGGGAAAATGGAACTACTATAAATTTCGGGTCTTCCGTTCTTTTCTCTCTTTATGCTCTAAATCTCTTTTATAATTTCAGAAAAACTAGAAAGTGTCAAAACAATCTATTCACTCCCTCTAGATTGTTATAAATTGTTTCTTCACAAACTAATATCTAGTTGATAAATGTTTAGACACTGATACTCCTTAAATAAAATATCGATTTTGAGTTTTGTATATAAAGAAAACAAATATTAAGAGAATTTTGTCATTTAATAACATAATTTTATTCGAATTGAATTAATTGGCAAGACATAGTTACCAAATACCGATATTTTATACAAAAAAAATTTAATAATTGGTGTCTTTTTTTTGTTCAAAATCTTTGTGTAATACCGAAAATTCGGTGTTAGAAATTGTGTTAAATATTTTGTAAAATGAAGGAAAATTTTTAAATTTTATTGATTTCCGATTTTAGGGTATTAAATTTGAATTTTCGGTATATTTAAAATGCCATGTCCGCGATTCGTAGTGAATTCCATTTTTATGAAATTTGAAATTTAAAAATTTAGTGAGAAGTGGGTATAAATATATATGTGAATAATTATTTATTTATTTATATATTTATTTATTAAAAAAAACAGAGGAGGCACTACGTTTTGGCAAAACGCAGCACCTCCCTCTCCCCCAAATTCGATTAGGGCAAAAAGCCCTAATCTCTCTCTTCCTCCCATCTCTCTCTCTCTCTTTCACTCCCTCTCGAACTCTCTCTCCCTCTCGTCTGTCACTCTCTCTGTTTCTCACTCTCCGCCTCCCTCCATCGCGTCTCCCTCACTCACCGGCGAGCTCTGCCATATACGGCCGCCCTCCTCCCTCTCTCTCTTTTTCTCTCTGTTTTCTCTCTCTTCCACACGCGAATAAAGCTTTCTCTTTCCTTTTCTCCCTCGTGCGTGAACAGTTCTCACTCTCTCCCTCCTTTGCTCGCTCGCGCAATGCTCACTGTGAGCACTTCCCTTCTACTGAAGCCCCAAGCTGGCAGTAGCAGCAGACCCTCGAAAACCCTAGGTCGCGATTCCTCCACTGAAGCCCTAAGTGACAGTTAGCCGCAAAATCCCTAGACTGAGACCGAACCCCGTTCTCTACGCAGGTAAGGACTGGTTCCTAATCCTATCTCTAGGGCTTCGAATTTTCTTAGTAATTAGGTTTAATTGCTAAAATTTGCTTCAATTTGGAAGCATTGCAAGTTCTGGACTAAATCGAACAGCGCACGGAAGCTAGGTCTGCGAACCGAGAAACCTTAGGTGAGGGGATTTTTGATCCTTTCAATAAGTTGAATGAATCCAGGGTTAATTTAGGATGAGAAGTTTTGTATATCTCTAGAATGTATGTTGGATCTGAATAGAATGTATTTATGAAATTTTATATATGATTATTAGAGTTAAGTCTGAAATTCTATAGGGATTTAGGTTGTCTAGCATGAGAAAACATGTTAGAGGATAATAGAATCTTGTTAGGTTGATTTGAATAGCTTTTCTTGAAGTCCGATTGGAATGTGCATGAATATATTAGAATTTTGGGGTTGAAATGGAATATTCTGTAGAATGAAGGATACTGTTGCATCCAATGTCTTTCTTAAGTATTTTTTGAGTTGCTAATTGCATAACGGTATATATATGGAAGGATAGTTTAAAAATTGGGATTAGAGCTTAGGGATTGATGTAGCCTTTTTCATTATACTTTGTTTTGTATATAGGTAATTCAAATATAATCTTCATATTATGAAACTAGATCTTCACATCTTAAAAATGACATATGGTTTAAAACGTTTGGATGAGAATTGAAAAGTTTATGATTTTTCGAAAAATTTCTACCTAGTAGAAAACTAATTATTCATGCTTGTTTTTTACTTTGAGTGGTCTTTTAGATTGAATTAGACTCGACTTTGATCATATTATTTAACTATAATGAAATGAAATTGATGACATTAGAGGGTATTCATAAATCGGAAAAGTAGGATTTGTACAAAATTTGGGAAAATTGATAACCATGAAAATATTTGGAAAATTGATGATAAAAATTGTGATTGTGGATTTAGGAAAATCGATTGAGGATCGGAATAAGATTTTATTGGACTCAATTGTGGAAATAGGGAGTGGATACCCTCTCTAGAGGTGAGTGTATGGTCCATTGTGTTATAAATGAGCAAAATGAGTTTAAATTCTTTTGTGAGTGATTTTGAATGATTTTTATATGTTTTATATGAAATTATTTATGATTGTGGAATGTCTGAAATGAAAATATGAATTACGAGTGAATCCTATGAAATTATAAATAAATTTGTGCCATTTGCTTTGGATATTTGATATGTAAATACTTGTAGCATGACTTTGGAATTTGGTTGATGAAACATGGCACATTGATTGCAATTTGAACGATTGTGAAATGCTAGTGCACGAGTGTAATGGCTATAGTCATTCCCTCCACGGAGCGACCCGACGGAGTGACGTGATTGGGGTTTTATTGCGAGAGAGGTGTATTATCGCGAGAGAGGTGTACGCGGCCTCTTCTCTGCCACGTCGGACTATCCAGATTGCACCCCAGTGAGGTACGAGCCAACACCAAGGAAGGGGTATTGTTTTGAAATACTGAAATGAAAAACCCCTTGGCGGGCTTCCTTCTGGGTTTGGCCAAACTCAGGACGAAAGTGATTTCGATGGGACCTATGTGATTTTCAAAAAGAATAATTGATGTGGATGCATAATTTGTGAATCACCTGATTTATTGAAAATGCTTTTACATATATAAAGTATTGTTTATGAGATATACTTTGACTTTCCCATATTCACCCCTTATTTATCACACAATCATACCATTACACTCCACTCACTGTGTATTCCCAATACTCACCCCTCTTCCATATTTTTAGAGGAAGTTTAGAGCCGCGACGGGGATTGAAGCTTGGGAAAGTTTATCTGCTGTTTTGTGTAGGTATTATAGTGATGTAAGGTTATTTTAGTTGATTTAGAATCCATGGAAGGGAAGACTTAAATAATTATTTTGGTATGGATTAAATCAATACTTGTTTCATATATAGGAGCAAATATTGATGGAATCCTTACATAGTTTGTGTTGGAGTTTGTACGGAACTTGTTCATTTTCTTTTAACTCTCATTTTTTGTTAAACTTATTGTTTAAATGGGGTCATTTGATTTGAAATGTTGGGATTTGTTATTTTCTTTCGATTTTATGAAGTTCTGTTCATCTCATACCGTTTGGACTTTACTGATGCTAGCTCGTTTCTTCAGTGAGTGTTAATAAAATCCTGTAACTATGATTTGAGACTTCTTTTATTTTAAATGCTTTATTTGTGCTGAGAATTCTGGAATGGCTGGGATGACCAATTTTGCATACGTGTATGTATAGGAACCCCTGCCCGAATGTGTGCCGACGCATGCTTGTATATATAGGGATAGACCGGATGGGTCCTTTACATGTGTATTGTATTTGGAAGATATATTGTGCAGTTGTGTAGTCTTACGGAGTCTCGGTATATGGGGAGGTTCTGCCCGTGTACCGAGACAACGTGGCGGTTGTCGCATGGTAAATTCGAGGATCGAGGCGTGACAACTTTATTGGTATCAGAGTTTAGGCCCATGATTTTTAATGTTTAAAGGTTTGAAATATTTCCAAATGTCCCAATGGTTTTCCAAAGGATTTAAAATGTTTGCTACTTCGAAATTTTGGATTTTTAAAGATTTACTTTTAAGAAATGTACAGAACTTTCCATGGATCCTTATGGACTAGGTTTAATATTTATTTTTAGGGGGTTAAGCACTTGGGATAGCTCATATTTTAATTGTTAAGCTTAGACTCTCTCCGTAGATATTTGCTCCCCAAAACGAAGAATAAGGAACCCGAATAGGGTATTTTTCACTCCACCTCCATAACCCGAGTGATGTATCACTTTATGAATAGTTTCTCAATTGTGATTGAAGATCTCCCTTGGCTTGTTTGGCTGAATGGTGAGTACCCTCGTAGTAATTCCTTTGGACTAATATCTTGACGTTAGAAGTTGGATACACTTACGTAATAGGCATGACAATATAGAATTGCTTATGATTAAGATATAAGGTAAAATACTTTTGAGAGATTGTATTTGTGAGTAGATGTTGGGGTTTGTTAAATGTTTTCGTGATTTGGAAAAGCAGACAGTTTGGAATCAGTAGGAAAATTTGATGATACTTGCCTTGCTTTTGTGTAACTACATTGCATCATATGCAGCCTTCTCTTCCGTAAAGGTGGGCTATAGGTTATAAGAGGCAGGTATAAGGATAAAGCATATGTAAGTGGCCAGATTGAACACACCCTTTTTTTTTAGGGACATGATGTAGGTGGAATGCTTGTTTATAATTTTAATAGAAGAAAAATTGCTAGTAGAGGATTAGTGTTCCCAATTTGTCAGTTAAACAATGAGAAATGTGATAATAGCAATGTGACTTCAAGTATATAACAATGACTAATGGGATTTTGTAAATATGTTTAGTGGTATTAATATCTTAGTAAGGTTAAAATTCAGCTGTCAATGAATAAATTCGATTTGCAACTTGAAGAGGGCTGATAGTTGTCTCTAGCATTTGGGATTCTATAATTATTAAAATTCCTATTAATTTTGTTAATGGTTAAGATTTGGGCCTGGGCAGTCTGTAAGTAGGGTTTTGTTAGAAGTTTGGTCTGAAGAGAGAAAAAAAATGCTAGTGAATTGAATTAAAATTCCTCTGTTAAAAGATAGATTACAGAATGTAAGTTGTTTCATGTTTAGGTTGTTGTATACTTTATCCATATTGAGTATTTTTAAAGAAATCAGCCTAACTGCTGATATGATTATAAATTGTATTCACCATCCAAAGTATACCCTTTTTATACTATTGAACTATTGCTGCTACATGCAAAGGCTAGTGCAGCAAGCAATTCGCTGCCATACATATATATATGCATAAACATTCAGTTTCTCATTATAGTGTGAATGCCTAGAGTCAAATTAGTGCCCGTAAGTCTAGAGGCATTAAAATTCAAAGATCATAGTCACAGCTTTAATAAGACAATTAATGCCTGTAAGTCTAGAGCCATTAAAATCCAATGTATACCATACTGTAACTGTAAGATACTTTAGCTAACTATGGTTGTGGACAATATACATAGGGATGGTTCTTTCTCTTAGACCTTTCGGGTATATAATGCAGCACTTTTGACAATTGTAGCATATGAACTGGTAATTTGCTTCCTTTGCATGTGTTCAGATCTTTTTAATTACAACACAAATAAATGAAGTCCGCTACCGAATTACTCATTGAGATCATTTTGCAGAAAGGTCTGAGGTTCCTCATCATCCTCGGGAGTCACGATGAGGATTTCATCCTCTATCGGAAAATGACGTCGGGGTACATGTCCCCGACTACTCCTACGAGGAGGAGGAGCCTTCTCACCTCGAGATGCGTCACTCCCATTAGGACTAAGATCTGTTTTAGGCTCTTGGGTCCCACCGCTGGGCTCAATTGGGCGGTTAGGCTCACCTATCTCATAAAAAGTGAAATCCTGATCGATTTCGCCTCTCTTAAGGAAATCATTCTCTAGGAACGTAGCATTACGAGATTCGATCTTGGAGACCGTGCCATCCGTACGTTCACCTAGGAACACATGTCCCTTAGAATGTTCGAACTATCTTACGAAGATACATTTCTTTCCTCGCGGGCCTAACTTGTCGTGTGGGTCGTGAACGTATGCGGCACAACCCCATGGTCTCAAATGGCTAAGGTCAGGCTGCCTTCCTGTCCAAAGTTCGTATGGTATACTGACTACGGACTTGGTTGGAACACGGTTAAGAACGTAGGCAGCAGTCAACAATGCATCTCCCCAGTAGGAGATTGCCAAATTGGCCTGCGCCATCATCTATCTCACCATCTCCAACAGAGTCTTATTCCTTCTCTTGGTAACCCCGTTCTGCTAGGGCATAACAGGAACAGTCAACTATCTCGTAATGCCCTTCTCGAAACAGAGCTCTTTAAACTCCTCAGACAAATACTCGCGTTCTCTATCGGTTCTTATAGTTTTAACTCTCAAGTCTAACTGGTTTTCTATCTCGCTGATAAACCTCCTGAAACAATCTAATGCCTCAGACTTGTGCGAGATTGGGTAGATGTAACCAAAACGCGTGCAATCATCTATGAACGTAATGAAATACGTGGCTCCGTTTCGGACTCTCACATTCATAGGCCCACAAATATCGAAGTGGATCAATTACAATGGGTCCCACCCTCATTACCTTTCCAAATGGTTTCCTCGTCGCTTTGCCGGCTAGGCAAAACTCACATAAGGGCAACTCGATCCGGATTAATGGGCCCAACAAGCCACTCATAACTAACTGGTTCATTCTCTCTTGCCCTATATGGCCAAGTCTACTATGCCAAATAGAAATATCATCAACTACGCTATCAGATGTATACGCAATAGAAGACAAATCAGAAATTTTATTAAAGAAAACCAAATCCAATGCATAAAGTCCATCATGGACTAAAGCAGTACATAAAATAGAGTTATCGTAGATGACAAAAACACTCAAATTTCTGAAAATGACAGAGTATCCTAAACGATCTAAACAAAGGACAGATATGAGATTCCGCCGAATTTCAGGAGCATACAGCACATTATGCAGATATAGGACTTGGTTACTTGGCAGCATCAGCTTCCAAGTACCAATCCCCTTCACAACCACAAATGCTCCGTTTCCCACGTACAGCCTCCTCGCTTCGGGATTGAATCGGCGGAACTCCACATATGCACTCCTATCTCGAGCTACATGGTTGGTGGCTCCTGAATCTACAATCCACAAAGGAGAAGAGTTAGTAAGCATCACAATGGATGAAACATAACTCACACCATGTAAAGAAAAAGGACATATCTTTCACTCACCACACTCGTGAGCGAAATGTCCAGATTTGCCACAAACATAGTATTGACTCTGCTCTTGTCGAGCTCATTCTTCTTGCGTTTCTGCCCTCTGTCCTCAGTCTTCGCTGATGGCTTCCTCTTAGCCTGGCTAGGTTTCTTGTCATGCTTGCGCCATTTATGCTTGATGCCCTTGGAGCCCTTACTCGACTCCACCACATAGGCATGACCGGAAACCGACCTAGTCACCTTTTGGCGCTTCTCCTCGAGCTCACAATGCCTACGCACGTCAATGAAAGTACAAATACTCTTAGTGTGCATGAGATAGGTCTTCACCACATCCCAGGAGTCAGGCAAGGACCGGATCACTCTTAGTACCTAAAGCTCATCGGGCATCGGCTTCCCCATGTTCTTTAGAGAAGCGATCATACTCGACATATACATCAAATGCTGCTTCATAGTAAGATCAGGTCTCTTCTTATAGGTGATGAACCTATAGGTCAGCATTCTCAGCTTAGGAGCTGATCGGGAGCCGAGGTGCTCTTTCAGAGCACTCCAAACCGACATAGCAGTAGGATACTGCTTGTACACCAGAATCAGATCATCGTGCATGCTACTAAGGAGAATGACCTTAACTTGGCCATCCTTCTTTTTCCATACATGATACGCCTCCTCATCCATTTTCTCCTGAGGCGTATCACCCATCCCGGGGTCTGTCATCTCGTGTAGTAGAACCTCCGCTAGGTCCTGCTTCTCGAAGACAAATTGAACTTTATGGTGCCAAATCTCATAGTTGTTACTGTTCAACTTGTCTCCCTTAACGAGATCAAGTACGATACCTTTTGTCACAGCCATAGTCTGTTACACAGAAAGAAAGAGACGTCTGTGACTAATAATGCTTATTCTCACAATTTCGTGCACCCTACGAATTAACAATCCAAAATGAATCGAGTATTGACTCCAAAGTGAGCGTATAAGTCAACGGACACCATACACGACAACCCGGGATCTCATCTCACCATCCGGACTTTAATTCGGCGTACAAAATCACACAAATAGTCACAAATATGCACATAGGACCCAAAAAAATTGAAAAAAATTCAATTTTGGATGACCTGACACGCTGCCGGGGTCCTCATGCGCCGCCGCACTCCGGCGGTGCGTCTGTAGGCCTTGTCACGCGCCGGCAGGAGCCTGGCTCATGCGCCAGACGCGCGGCAGGCCTAAACGCGCTGCCACGCGCCTGGCGCGGCTCGGCTCACTAGCGCCAAGTCGCGGCGTGTAACTCACGCGCGGAGCCGAGTCCGCCGGGTCCGGAACCGGGTCGGTCAACGGTCAGGGTTGACCCGACTACGGTAAACGGGTCGGGGGTCCGACCCGACACGTGTTGGTTCATGGGTCGGATCTTGACCCGCTATAACTTGATCCGGTTCCAGACTGGCTCACGCGCCTTGCTCGCGCGTGAGGTCCACGCGCCCACCAGTTGCTGCTGGACGCGCCTCTGCGCGCGTGTCCTGCACGCGCCCGCGGGTTTGGATCTCTTCTTCCTTACCCGATGGGTCTGCAACCGGGTTTTTCAACCCGGTTCTCCGAAAACCTATTTCCGGCTAATTTTTTACGGCGATTTCTGTCGGAAAATATATTTCGACTTCCCAAAAATATTCCAAACTCATTTGTTTGAAAGATTTAAGCCCTAAACACGGCGAATCAAATATCCAAGTTTTGGCCCTCCACGGTCTCGCCAGAAAACCCAGTTTCCGACACCCACTCAATGTAAAATGCATGTCAAATCGTAGATCAATGCACATGAAACACAAAGATGCCATTTATTTAGATCAAAAATCCCTCTACACGAATAGATCTAGATTTTTAAGTTTTGGGCACCCTTAGGGAGAAAATTTTAATTTCAATTTTCACGACTAAAACGTACTCCAAAAATTCAGAAAAACTATATTTAAGACCTACGTGACATGGGTAACGTCACGGTATATTCGGATTCACGAAACGCATCCATGATCCGAAACCCATTTTTGCAACCCATATTTTTTATATCCGAAAATATTCCGAAAAGTATCTAATAAATCCAACCCTATGCGCTTTGATACCAATGTTGGATTTATATGCACATACACATGTGGAAGTATACTAAATTTTCGGAATCATTAAAGATTAGGATTTTCGGGTATAACTCAAAGAGTAGATCGTAAAAATCCAGGGAGCCACGAATCTCGATCCTACGACCTCGCCGTCGGGATGATAACCATGAAACTCGAGCTATCACCTCAGCACCACAACACCGCAATCGAAATCCAGTGACAAATACGGCACAAATTCTCTACACAGAATTTTCTTTAGTGCTCTCTCTCAAGAGAATATTTTTCTCTCTATTTCTCAATCGTGCCTCTACACCATTGTTTTTGTGTGTTAGTGATTCCTAGGGTTTGCCCTAATTTTCATATCATTCCGTCACCATATATGGTAGGAAATTCAAATCCCATCAATTACCATTTGTGAATATAGAAAGTGAAAAATTTCTCATTTTCCAAATATGGAAAGATGCCCCACATGTGCACATTAATTCCTTTATTTTGATATTCTGGTAGTCAATTTAAGGGTGTTAGGGTACCGATATTACTATCTCCGATAGGCATTGTTACCCACTTGAAATCTATTTTCTAACTACCACTCTTTTCTTTGTGGTCATCAACCATCTATCAAAAATGTTAAGAAATCACGAAACCCTTTTATAACTAAAATATTTCAAGTATATTTTTAGAAACGATTTTCACCGATTTAAAGCAAACCCAGGATTTCGGGATCATGAACTTGATCAAAGAATTTATATTCTATTTACTTTTACATTTCCTTTTAATATTTTTTGTGCAGGTTTAAAGGATTTATATCATTTTCTTTGTTATCCTGTGGTGCACGTAGAGGATGTGGCAAGTGCACATATTTTCCTACACAACGTGCCGTTGCATCTGTTTTGCGGAACACAAATCAGTTTTGGAGATTGCTAAACATGTTTGGCCACATTTCCGAAGTATCTAACTCCAACTCTAGAGTGTCTTCTCTCACTTTGTTTCTCTCTCTATGCATCATTGTTTATGTTCCATTCTATCCCTTTCTTCCATTTTTCTTAGACAAAAAGAGAAAAAGGAAATCATGATTAAGGTGTTAAAGAACTTAAAAATTCGATTTATCTGAGATTAAATGAATTTTTAGTAAAAAAATTATTAATATTGTAATAATTATAATTAGTTATATAGAGAAATTTTAATATACCCATTAAAAAGTTTTTATTTTGATTAAAAATATTATAAATAAAATAAAAAATAGAAAAGGTAAATCAAGAGAAACTGAGTTTCCCAAACACTACATAAACAATTTTTTATATATACTTTTTAAGGTTTGGCTTGACAAGGATACTCCCTCGCTTATCAGCAAAGAAGCTCTTGGACACTTGTTTCAAGTACAAGTATGGGACAGGAATGTCTGATGATGCAATTTAGTGCTGCAGAACGAAGGGTTTACCCTAGTTGAATTTTTTTCTTTTTTTTTTTTTCAACCTATAATGTAACTCTATGAAGTTGGTAAAATACCATGCTTGTTTCCTTTTGTTTCCATTTTTTATGGATATTTCATAGAAAAATATAAATAAATTACTTTATTTAATATGTACACACATAGTTATGGATAATGTACATTTCATCATAGATAATGATAATTTACCATCAATATAATATAACACTCTGTTATTACTATTGGCCCATTTGAAAAGTTTTTTCTTTTATTAATAAACCATATTTGATTTGATTAAATCTGTTTGGACTCGAATTAAATTTTTAAAAAATAAAACTCTCTCAACGTCTATTTTCTCCAGACATAATAATCGAATTTGAAACCGTATAAGAGGAATTAGTATTCGATTATTAGACTAACCAGGCATTAGTTTACAAAAATTATCATTAAACTAACGGCTCTTTGATATTATGAAACTAAAAATTTCTTTCTTGATTTGACATTTTAAGCCCTCCACTCCCCTCCAACAAAAAAAAAAGGGTTAGACTTATCTTGGTTAACGTAGAATTATTAATAAAAATTTATATTTTAGTCCTTTTATCAAGAAATTTAATTTTTATTTATAAAATTTTATTTAAATTTTTTTTTACAAAATTTTGCTTTTGTTGATTTTTTTTTTTTTTACCTATAATAGCAATATTTTTTAGAATCAGTATAAACTCTTCTTTTTCATTTTCTTTCTCTTTTTTTTTTTTTTTTTTTTTTTTTTGCTTCAAGTTATAGGCAAAATTCTCTTTTGCAATATTTAAGAATTCTCGGACATTATCTACATCTATATATATACACATATTTGTATCTTTGTTAGTGTGTCCACCAGTTTTGATCAACTTACGTGATTTGTAAATCATTACTGAAGCGAACATATGGGATAAAGTTGTTGTAAAGGTCCATCTCAATATCTATTATTTGTTAGTTTTCTAATAAGTACTAAATCCATTATCTGGAATTGTAGAGGAGTGGAGAACAATAGGTTCAGAAGGGCATGCAAAGAAATGGTGAAGGATCACAATCTGGATATTCTTTGTCTGATTGAAACCAGAGCAGATATAAACTTCTTTCCAAAATTCCTTAAGAAGTGTGGTATGAGTAGAGAGTTCATTGTCCCTTCCATAGGTCACAGAGGAGGCTTGAGGCTCACCTGGAATTCCAATACAGTAAACCTCACTGTTCTCTGTCATTCAGATCAGTGGGTTCATACTAAAGTAGAAGATGATACCCTCATATGGACAATTTCCTCGGTATACATTCAGTCGGATCCTAAGGCAAAGGAAAGATTTTGGAGGGAGCTTTCAAATTTGACAAGAAATGTAGGGGGGCCTTGGTTTCTCATGGGGAATTTTAATGAGATAGCAGGAGTAGAAATACAAGTATCAGGAAAAGCAAATGTTAGAGAAGGGGCCAGCGGTTTAGAGAGGGTTGGACAAACTGTAATCTCATGGATTTTGAGGCAGTTAGAGCAAAGTATGCATGGGTCAGAAGGCATGAAGTTCGGATAATTCTTCAGCAAAAAATGGATAGAGTGCTATACAACATCCAAGCAAGGCAGGAATTTTCTGAGCAAAGTGTAGTAAATTTTTCCCATCTCCATAGGGACTATTGTCTGAGTACTCGTATAACAATGCCCCTAAGACAAAGAAGGCCTTTAGATGCAAAGTGATTTGGCTAGAATAATCTAACTTTTCAAAAATTTTTAAGAAAGCTTGTAACGCAAGTGATGGCCTCCTTTTGCAGAACATTAGAGAAATAGTGGAGGAGCTCAAAACATGGAAAAAGATGGTGTCCGGCAACATATTCAAGGGAAAAAAGATATTGAGGTAAGGCTGAGAGGCATTCAAAAGTCTGATAAATATGAAAATTCTGCTTTTCTCCAAAGATTGGAGCAAGAGCTTTTGGAAGATTACCACAGGGTGCTAAAACAAGAAAAGGTGTTCTAGTTTCAAAAGTCAAGGATAAATTGGATCACCAAGGGAGATAGAATTTTCTAGCAAGGCAATGGACCAACCAAGGGCTTGCTTCAACAGGAGGGTCTTAAGCATTAACGGAGAATAGCACAAAAAGCTCACTAGAAAGGCTGAGAAGTCAGAAGTTAAAGCTGTTGTATTTTCTATAAAGGCTTTGAAAGCTCCAGGATCAGATGGAATGCAACCTATTTTCTTTCAGAGATATGGGACAATGTGAAAGGAGCCTTATTCAAGTTTGTCAATAATGCCCTGAGGGATGGTTTCTTCCATGATTATGCAAAGGCCTTGATAGTTCTGATCTCCAAATTGAAAATTCCAGTAACTATAGAAGATTTCAAACCAATAAGCCTTTTAAATACTTCTTATAAAGTTTTGTCCAATGCGATCATTCAAAGGTTAAGGCCTCACATTCAAGAGCTCTTTGGGCCCTACCAAAATAGCTTCTTTCCTAGAAGAGTAACCATGGATAATATAGTCATCATGCAAGAGGCTATTCACTTCATATGTAATTCCAAAGTAAGAGATAAAGTATGGTACTGAAAATTGACTTGAGGAAAGATTATGATAATGTGAGTTGGAACTATATTGGGAGAGTACTCTTGGATGCTAATATCTCCATCTCCCTCATCAAGCTAACAATGGTCGCGATCACAAGTGGAGACATGTCATTAATTTGAAATGGAGAGATCTTGCCTCAGATCAAGGCTGGTCAATAGCGGAGACAAGGGGATCCTCTCTCCCCTCATATATTTAACCTGGTCATGGAAAGGCTAGCGTACATAATCCAAGAGAAACTAAGCAAAAGGGGTATGGAATCAGGTGAAAATAGCCGGACAAGGCCAAACTATCTCTTATCTGTTTTTCGTAGACAACATAATTTTGTTTGTTGAGGCTGAGTATCTAAACCTAAGTGCAGTGTTGAGCTCTTTGAAGGAGTTTTTGTAGAAAGTGGCCTTCAAATTTAAAGCCGATGTTATGGTATCTCCCAGGGCTCCTAGTTTTTCTTGCCACAGTAAGCAAGTTCCCTCTAGCAGTGTCACGCCCCGAACCGGGGTCATAAACAGCCGCTCGTTACCCTAGATGCCGGCTACACTTTTACAGAAAATTGGACAGAATCTTCCCATATTTCGGAGGTCTCCGAAATACAATTTGACCTGTATATCAACATTCATCCTGTAAAATAAATAAATGGTCATCACGGACTCTCCAAAATCAACCAATGCCACAGCCAACATCCAAAACAACGCAAAACTATAAAAATTTCCATCAGACCTAGCTACAGATCTCTACTGTCATGCTCAACTAGAGCATGAGCAGCCGCCACACTGAGCGGACCTAACATTTTACATAATATACAATAATTTTCCCAAGTAACATTCAAATACGTACAATCACCTCAATACAAATAAATTATAAGAGTTTCACAAATAAATATATATAAATTATACAGTCATCCCAAAAATAAATAAATGAGTACATTTATCAAACTAAAATCTCCAATAATCGTAGCGGAAGATATGGTAACATTCATATCCAAGCCCGGTACTATCAATTCCACGTCGCAACACAATAATTTTTCTTCAGTCCAAGACTAATCCTGTGGGAAGAAAGTGAGGGGTGAGTATCTATGGGAGGATACTCAGTAAGTGAGGGAATTGATATCGTGCTATCAATTTCAAGGGTGAATTTGGAGTGTCAAAACATGTAACAAAATATCGAGTGTGCGAAAATAACGTATTGGTTCAGAGTAAAACATATCTCAAGGCACACATCAGAAAATAACATATGCATCCATCCATGTATCAAGTCATATATGTAGAGCCGGCCGAACAAACAACCCCTGCAATAGTCTACCTAGACCAAGGACGGGCGCATTGGGGGTTTCACTATGCAAATATCAAATAATGGTTATCTACCCCAATGTTGACTACAGGCTACTCCAACTAACCTATAAATAATAAAAATAATACATATATATAGTCGGCCGTGTATGGTGTCCCGTCCAGTACTAGATAGAGGTAAATTCACGTCCTCTCCGATGAGGGTCAACCTGGGACACCCATACACATGACGATTTGACGGATACCTCCGGCCGAAGCGTATCCGGACACAAGGGGTGCCTCTACCAAATGTCCTTCGTAGCTACGGAATGCTATAGGAAGCGTATCACCATATCACCAAGTCGGCCGGACACGTAGCCCCATGCATCACATCATCATGTCGGCCGGGCATATAGCCCCATACATCGTAACATAATTTCGGCCGGACGTATAGCCTAAATAGTACATGTAAATCCATTTAAAATTATGTGCCAATATAGTATAATCATTAAAACATGTTAATATGTCAAAAAGGTGGTACAATATCAGTTATCAAACTCATGGATGCATAATCTATAAAATCAGCAGTTGAGACACTCCAATGGTCACAAAAATATGTACATATACTTATCAAAATCCAAACATTCAGTTTTCACACGTATAAAAATCATGTCGTTTGAAAATCGGTAAAGCATGATTTGTCGATCAATAGTAGATGTCAAAATCCCACTCACAGCTCTAGGGAGGGTGGTCACTCCCTATTTTCAAAACAAATCCAATCTGACTCCTTAAATCTCTAAAAAAATCAACCTAATCAGATCATCACAATTTAACATCAAATTTCAAGTATTATAGGGTTTATCCATTTTTCCCAAATTTGTACAAACCTTAACTCTTCAATTTATAAATACACTCTAATGTTATCAGTTGCATTTCATTTATAAACAATTAACGTACTTTTAAATCAAGCCAAATTCAACCCTAAAACCAATCAAGATCAGAAATAAATCTTAAAATAAATAATTTTCCTATAAGATGAAAAATTTTTGAAAAATCATACACTTTTCGATTTTCATCCAAATGTTTCAAACCATATGTCATTTTCAAGGTATATGAGTCTATTTTCATAATACGGAGATCGTATTTAAATTGCCTATAAGCAAAACAATTTATAATGAGAAAAGCTATATCAACCCTTGCACTCAAATCCCAATTTCCGACTATTTTCATGCATAGGTCAATTTAAACTCCAAGGGAAACTATTCAAATCAACTTAATTTGATTCTATCATTCTGAACAGTCTCATTTCATATAAATGCGTACACTTAACCTAATGAACCGCATATAATGTCCAAAAATGCATTCATTACGAATTTAGTTTACATTCTAGCATATACAAGACTTCTTATCCTAAATGTACCTTAAATTTAATAACCAAATCGAATGGATCCGAAATCACTCACCTAGGGTTTTTTCTCGGATTACAGACCTTTGTCCGAATGTCTCCTCGATCACCCCAAGATCTGAAATGCTACCTATCAAGATAGAGTTTATTCGTTAGGTTCAAACACTTAGATCGGAAGCAAAACCCTAAGTCAGTTACCTGCGTGGAGGTTCGTGGGCTGTCACGGGCTCATGGGCCGTCGCGGCCTCGTGGGTTCGCGGGTCAGCGGGCCAGTGGGCTTCGGCTAGCCGGCTCGCTGGTCTGCGGGGTAGCGGGCCGGCAGGCCTGTGACCTGATCGGCCTGCGGGCTGGTGGGCCTGCGGCTAATGGGCTTGGGGCCGACAGTGGCTCGCGGGCCGCAGTGGCTTGCGGGTTGGTGCACGTTCGTGCGCTGGTGCGTGCCCGTGTGCAGGAGCGCTCGCGGCCTGGCTCGCCCTCGTGGACTGGGTCCTGCTCGCAAACTGGGTCGTGCTCTTGGGCTGGGTCGCGCTCACTTGCGGACTGAGGCGCGTTGCGGCTCGATCGCGTGCAAAGGCGCACGCTTGTGGGAGGCAGCGACAGTCGCGCACGGTGGCGTGCGGTGCTTGCGGGAGGAAAGAGCAACTGTGGCGAGCGGTGGCGATGGCGGAAGGGTGCAATCGATTGTGGCTTGTGGCAGAGGAAGGCAAGGCGGAGAGAGTGAGAGAAAACATAGTGAGGTAAAGAGAGAACAGAGGGACTTTCGGCCGAAGGGAAGAGAGAAGTAAAGGGAGAGGGTGGCGGCGATGGCGGTGGCGGAGGAAGGTGATCGACTGTGGCAGAGGAAGATGAACGGCCGCGGAAGAGGAAAAGTCAGGGAAAGAGAGAGAGAGAGAGAGAAAGGGATTAGGGTTTCCAACCCTAATCCCCAAATCATATTTGGGGACGCAACGTTTTGCCCCAAAACGCTGCGTCTCCATTTTTTTTTTTAACTAAATAAATAATTATATATACATTTATGCATATATATTTTCACACGCATATTTCATTGGAAATGCGAATTTCATAAAAATGGGGTTTACTTTGATTTGCCGATTTGCCAAATTAAAATATACCAAAAATTTAATTTAAATACCCTAAAATCAAAAATCAATATAAATAAAAATTTTTCTCTCTATATATTTCAAAACTAGTATTCTTTTACGAACACCGCAGTGTCGGTATTACAAATAGAGGGCATAGGAACTTATTTGGGAGTTCCTATCTCTCCCCAACATGTAGGGAAGAACTTGTATAATCAGTTGGTTGAAAGAGTGTAGAGAAAATTTAGTGAATGGAAAGCAAAGTTACTAAGCAGGGCTTGTAGAAAAACCCTTAATCAATTGGTAACCTTAACCATCACTGTATATAATATGCAGTCGTCTTGGTTATCTACCGAAGTTTGTAACAAGTTGGATAGTTTGAATAGGAGTTTCCTATGGGGGAGCTCTGAGAAAGGGAAAAAACCTCACTTGGTCAGCTGGGACAAAATTTGCTAGTCCAAGAAGGATGGAGGCTTGGGATGGAGGAAAATGCGGGAGAATAACATAGTCATTTTGTCCAAACTTGGGTTGGAAGCTTGAGAAGGGAGATAAAGCTTTCTAACGAGACATTATGAGAAGAAAATACTCAAGATGAGCAGGTTTCTGAAGTATGAATAGAAAAATGGAGGGACGAACTTATGGAGGGGGATGTTGAGAACTAGAGACTGCATTAAAAGACTCATGAAATGGAAACTAGGGAATGGTAGAGACATAAGCTTTTCAAGAGATATATAGTTGGGAAGTAACTATCTCCTGGAACATCTGCACAACCTTCAAAGCATTGGTTCCATGGTGGATAGGGTCAGTCAGTTCATATCTGTAAGGGGAAAGTAGAAAGTAAATGAGTGAAATGCCCTTCTTCCTTGGGAAAAGGTAGAAGAGATTATAGGCATCATGGTCCCTTTGAAAGAGGAAGCTTCAGGCACAATTGTTTGGAAGGAAACAAGTGACGGCTCTTTCTCAGTTGCTTCAGCCTACAAGATGGTGATGGAAGCTCAAAACATTAGTTGTATTAGATAGAATTCCCTGAGTGGTCTTGGCTTTGGAGGGCTAGGTGCCTAGAAAGAACCAGAATTTTTTTCTGGTTGGCTTGCCTTGAAAAGCTCATGACAAACACAAAGAGGAAGAGACGTCGTTTATCCAAAGATGATACTGCCCTCGATGCAAAAGCTCTGAAGAATCAGTACTTCATGCCTTAAGAGACTACAGGAAAGCTAAACAGATCTGGTGTCTTGTTTTTTCGATCTAAGTAAGGAAGAAGCTTTCTGTAGGAATAACCTAAGCAAGTGGATTCAAGAAGGGGGGTTAGTAGAAAGGATAGTCTTGGATAATTTCAATTGAGTATTGTTTTCATGTGTATAGCTTGGACTATCCGGAATGAGAGGTGCAATGAGGTATTTTAGGGATCCTTTATGTCCCCTCAGGGGACAATTGCAATGGCCATTAGGTTCTCTAAAGAAGTGGGGCTTGCTTGGAAAAGCAAAGTCACCAATAGGAGTAGAGAAGAGAAATGGATTGATCTGCAACCATGAAAGATGAAACTTAACATAGATGGGGCAGTCTCCCAGAGTACGGGCCACGCCAGTGCCAGAGGTATCATTAGGAGTAGCAATGGGGTTTGGATTGTGGGGTTTGGATTGTGGGGTTTGTGATTGAAAGCATTCTCTTATGCATTTACTGTGAAATAAATGTTGAATGTCCCAAGATCTAGGGTCGGATCACTAACCTTTTCGATGTACGGGTCCGAAGAATGTCACCAATAGATCAATCTCCTTTTTCGTTCACAATCTAAGAGTCCTTTTGATGGAATGGAATTATGGTGTATAGAGATCTTCTTCCTCTCTATTTTTCTTTTCTCTCTCAATTCACTAAAGCACCATTGATGGGGATGGGTGGTTATGTGGGGAGTTGGAGTTGGTTTTTTTCATAAAAAACCACTCCCTCCCTTCCCTCCTTTGGAAAAATTCAAAAGTAAGGGAAATGGGTTTGGGTCAAACCCACATGGACGACCCGACCCGATACCCCCATAACTTACATCTCCCACTCGCACATGAGGGTTAGACCTACATTTTGCTTAATCACTTCCATATACCATCGATTTCATACAGAAAAATGGATCGTGTGACCAGCGAGTACATCAAGAGCTCATAGCTACACACGGTTTAACGATATATAGCAGCTCAAGATCTAATACTATGAGGACATCAAGTCTCGCTATACCCCAGACCTCTTTTTACTATATATATATAGAGTCATTGTACCTCTAATCCCTCTATTAATGAATGAGAGCATACTTGACTCATCTCAACTATGTATTCACAATATGTTTCATAACATCAAGTTAAAAACATAACTGGCCAGTCTGTGAATACAAAAATTACGTACAAACTTTAAGACAGTCTTCCTTTCGCACTACTATCTTTCCACTTCATTTTAGCTGCTTTCCTAGTCATGCACCGCAAAACCGAATCAAGCATGATCTATTGGTTACATGCTAAAGTAGCAACACTAAAATAAACTTTCAAGAAACAGGCGAAAGTCTTAAGGGTATTAAATGAGGTTAATTGCAAACCTCTGGATTTCACACAATGAGATAGAGGGATTTATCAACTCATTACCCATAGGGTCACTGAAAGCACACGTGGTATGAACATGTGCTACGATGCCTTTTCTATTTATTTAGAAGCATATGTCTATTTCAAAATTATAATACATCGTACAGGTTTTAGTCCAAGTATATCACGATACTGACTTGATTCTCTCTTCTTATAAATCCTCCAAAAAACCACTTTTCCAAGAGAGAACCACACCTGGTTTCTAGACAAGTGTAATGAATTGTAGGAAATCCATTTCGATTATCAAATAAGTAAATATCAATGATAATCTCATCTTAGTTCTGTACTAAGGTGGCTAATTTATGTTAATTATACAAAATTAACATTGTCTCATCTCTACATATCACATAGATATTAGAGGCGATTGCTCGTGTGAGAGAGCCAATCTTCCAAACTTGTCTGACATACTTTTTAATCAAGACATAAGAACTCGCAAATGCAAAGAAATTCAAATGTCATATAATAATGAGCATTACATCACGTTCATTGTTTATACATACAATTACACTCTACGCAATTCTAGAGATTTTACATGTTTCAGAAATACATCTCTAGGTATCGGTTTCGTAAATGGATCAGCCACCATTAAATACGTAGATAAATACTTCAATGTGACCTCTCCTTTTTCAACAATGTCTCGAATAAAGTTGAATTTCGTATCAATGTGTTTGGTTTTCCCATGATATTTGGGATCTCTCGTATAAGCGATTGCTGCTTGACTATCACAATAAATTGTCACAGCTCCCACTATGTCGCTTACGATCCCTAAATGTTGTAAAAAACGTTTCAACCAAACACACTCCTGAACTGTTGAAGCACAAGCAACAAACTCTGCTTCCATCGTCGACAGTGATACACATGTTTGTTTCTTACTTCTTCAAGAGATGGCGCCTTTATTTAGCAAGAAAACATAACCTGAGGTGGACTTACGTTCATCTAAGTCACCACCCCAATCAGCATCTGTGTATCCGCTCAATAACAAGTCATTTCCTTGATAACAAAGGGAATAATTCGCAGTTCCTTTCAGGTATCTTAGAATCCTCTTCACAGCTATCCAGTGACCTTTACCTGGATTGGATTGATACCTGCTGACCAAACCCACGACATAGCAGATGTCAGGGCGAGTACACATCATAGCGTACATCAGACTCCCAACAGCGCTAGAATACGGTACTTTTAACATCTCATATTTTTCTTCAGCGGTCTTTGGGCACATTGCTAAACTTAAACCTTCGCCTTTAGTCACAGGAGTATCAATAGGTTTACAGCTATCCATCCTAAATCGTTCCAAAATTTTTTTAATATAAGATTCTTGAGATAAAGCTAACAATCTCTTAGAACGATCTCTGTGGATCTTAACACCCAGTATGTACTCTGCTTCACCCATGTCCTTCATTTCAAAATTTGATGATAACCAACTTTTGATATTCAGGACATACTCCATATCATTTCCGGTTAACAATATGTCATCGACATACAGACTTAGAATTACAAACTTATCATTGGACTTTTTCACATAAACACAATGGTCTTCGTCTATCATTACGAAGTCGTAAGAGATTACGGATCTATGAAATCTCAAATACCATTGTCTTGAAGACTGTTTGAGGTCATAAATTGATCTATTCAATTTACAAACTTTATTTTCTTGACCTTTAACAATGAAACCTACTGGTTGTTCCATGTAGATTTCTTCTTTAAGTTCTCCGTTGAGAAACGCAGTCTTCACATCCATTTGATATAATTCTAAATCTAAATTGGCTACAATAGTTAATAATAGGCGAATAGAGGCAAATCTCACTACTGGTGAAAATGTTTCTTCATAATCAATACCCTCTTGTTGGGTATAACCTTTTGCCACCAACCGAGCTTTGTACCTCTCAATTGTTCTATCAGCTTTACATTTAACCTTAAGAACCCATTTGTTCCCAATAGGTTTGCGCCCAGGTGGAAGATCAACCAGTTCCCAAACATAGTTGGAATCCATCGACTCTATTTCTTCCTCCATTGCTTTTATCCACTCATCCTTGGCAGGACAAGATAAAGCCTCGTTCACATTTTTCGGCTAATCCTCGTCCTGTGGAGAAATGATAAAAGTATGCCCTTCAATTTCGTAATGACGTTTGGGCACACTTTTCCTAGTACTTTTCCGAATTGACGATTCGGTTGGATCGTTACAATTTGAATCCCTCCCACTGGGATCATCTAGGGATTCAACTTCATGTAATTCCCTTGATCCATCCTGCACGGAACCATCATTTGAATTATTTAATTCAAATATAGGTTCTCCTTTTGTTATATCACCTTTACTAGGAAAATCATTTTCCAAAAATGTTACATTTCGTGATTCAATTTCGGTTACAGTACCATCTTCTCTTTCACCGATGAACACATAACCTTTTGACTGATGAGAATATCTAATAAAGATACAATTCTTCCCCCGGGGACCAAACTTTCCAAATTTATTAGAAGGGTCATGAACATATGCTGCCGATCCTCAAGGTCTAAGATCAGTCAGATTTGGTGTCCTACCAGTCCAAAGTTCGTACAGAGTTGTGGGTACTGTTTTTGAAGGCACTCTATTTAAAATATAGGTCGCAGTTAATAATGCATCTCCCCAAAAGGATATTGGCAAATAAGCCTGCGCCATCATAGATCTCGTCATTTCCAACAACGTCCTATTCCTCCTCTCAGCAACACCATTCTGTTGAGGCGTGTGGGGAATAGTCAATTATCTGATTATTCCTTTTTCATTACAGAGATTATTGAACTAATCTGATAGATATTCACGCCCTCGATCTGTCCTTAAGGCTTTAATCGTTCTATTCATTTGATTCTCTACTTCATTCATATAACGTCGAAAACACTCAAGTGCTTCAGACTTGTGAGTAATCAAATAGACATGACCAAAACGCGTGAAATCATCAATAAAAGTAATGAAATATGACGTTCCATGCCTAGCCTTCACATTCATTGGACCACAAATGTCAAAGTGAACCAATTGTAATGGAAGTTCAGCCTCACGGCTTTTCCAAAAGGTTTTCGAGTCATTTTCCCGGTAAGACAATATTCACAATTCGGTAAATCAACTTTAGTAAGCGAACCCAATAGTCCTGCTTTCAGAAGTCGATTCATCCTGTCCTGCCCTATGTGACCAAGTCTAGCATGCCATACTTTGTCATCTATATTAGCATTACTAGAAGAACAAACATTTAACGAAATATAACGATCAGTATAACAGTTAAACATTTGTCTGTCACAATCTAAAGTAAAAAATCTATTTAACAAATGTCCAGTACCATAAAACACACCACTATTATAAATACAAATCCTATCACGAGTAAAGTTCAAGTCATAACCTAGTTTAAGAAGAACAATAACAAAAACTAAATTTCGTCGAATTTCCGGTGCAAAGAGAACATCATGTAAGATTAGAGTTTGGCCACTTCGTAACTCCAGTTTGCAAGTGCCAATCCCTTTAACTTCTACTCTTGTATTGTTTCCTACGTATCTCCATCTTGCATCAGGAGGAACTCGACGAAAGTCCACGAACGCTTCTCGATCTCTCGTCACATGGTCTGTTGCTCCTGAATCTATAATCCACACAGGATATGATTCAAAAAGTAAAACAGTGCTAGAGACATATATAACACTTAGAGAAGCATTACAAGGTGCTACCTTTTTCGGCTCGGGACATTCTCGAGCGAAATGACCAAGAGCTTTACAATTGTAGCACTTCAGTTTGCTCTTATCCTTCTTTTTTCAAAACCGCTTGCGCTTGTTCTTACGGTTGGAATTGCTCTTCTTAAACCCTTCCGCATTATCCTTCTCTTTCTTGCCCTTGTTCTTGTTCCCTTTCCGTTTAAAACCCGCAACTTTTTGAGAACTTGATTCAGCTACAAAGGCATTAGAAATCGATTTGGCAGCACCAAGCCGCTCATCTTCGAGTTCTACGTGGCGAGCAGCATCAGCGAAAGTCTTAATGCTATCATTGTGAGTCAGATTGACCTTCAAGTGCTCCCACTGGTCTGGAAGGGATCGGATTAAAGCTTGAACCTGTTGCTCATCAGATAAAACATGACCTGCTGACTTCAATTCCCTTATCATGTTTGACATGGTTCTGAGATGTAGTTTGATATTGTGATCAGACTTCTTTTTGTACGTGTCAAACCTGAAGTCAACTGTCTCAGACGGGTCACACTGGTACCTCCATACTTCTCTCTGAGGTATACCTATATGTCATGAGCAGTAGGGAATTGCTCACATTCATGTATGAGATCATCAACTACAGAACTAACCAGAATGTCACGTGCAGTGGAATTTTTCTTCTTCCACGCCTGGTAAGCTTCTTGATCTCTTCTCTGTTGAGCAGTATTTCCAATTCCAGGGTCTTGCATGATATGGTTGATACCCTCCAAGGCATCCTGCTCTTCCAGCACATACCATATCTTGTGGTGCCAAATGTCATAATTGTCGCCATTAAACTTATCACCTTTATTCAAATCTGCTATTATTGATTTCGATGCCATGGTCTGGGTTTTCAACGAGAGACTATTATAAGTATTCATGCTCATTCATTCATATAATTTTGTACATGAAATCTAATAAATTTATCATAAACGAACATAAGGTGTAAACTCGAAAGATCACTAAGTTCCCAATCATCATCCATCATCCAAATGTTTGATTATCATAAATTTGATTTCAAAATAACAAAATTCTTTTAGTCTTAGGTGAGAATTACTTAAATTCTACCAACCTAAAAACTCCCACTAAAAATCATGTGAATTTAGAACATATCTCTTCACATGCTCGCATAAATATACAAAGTATGCACATTGTTGATATATATATAAAAAAAATATCATATGTTCATGACATTGTTCTCATTACAGTAGATAACTATGTACAAAGAAAAAAGAGAGAAATATTTATATATATAATCAAATTTCTTTTTTCTTGTCTTCCATATACATGCGAGTGACCATATTGACCAACCCAACTGAAAGTCTATCTCTCGGAGTGAATCTCCTAACAGTTTGGGGTGTAGAGCCATTAATCTTTAGGGATAACTCCCTTTTCATTTTAATCTCTATCTCCTTAGCTCTCCACATCTTAATCAATTTTAGTTTGAAATCTTTAAGGTAGAGACACTTATTATTCTCTAATATTTTGTCAGCCATTCCAACCAAATGATCAAAGGGGGAGTTTCTTATAATTTTAATCTTGGTTTCGTCGCCTCCAAATCAGTGACCCAAACGCTAAAATTCATAACGTTTTCGACTCATAACCCACAAATGTTGCGGCAAAGTATGCGTTGCTTTCATCTTATAATGCAATATCATATATAGCTTTGCCAAACGTTCTGGGGTCCTTTCATCTCTGCATCTCCCCCGGAGAGGTGCAAGGGTACGTCTGATTCTCACCATATCCCTAAAATGGGGTAAAAATTAGATTGGACACGAAGCCAACCAAAAAAAATTTTAAAAACACTATCCACAATTTATACTTAAATCAATGAGTACAAATCAAATATGTGTTATAAAAATTTAATTCAGGTAGGCATAATCTAGAATATATATATTTAAACATGTGAGAAATTTTCAGAATTTTGTCTCACTTGTTAATTGATTTTTTCTGCAATTTTCAAATAAAATTTATAACTTAATGAATACTTTCAGTCAAAAAAATAATTTAAAAATACAAAAAAACAATCAAAAAATAATAAAAATAAATTAAAAAAAATGGGCCTGAGAGGGTGCTTCACGAGCCCTCACGCGCTGCTTGGTGGCGGCGGCGCGTGGGTGACTCGCCCACGCGCCCAGGCAGCGCGTGAAGCCCACGCGCCGCCTTCCCGACGGAATCCGGCCACCGGATTTTGCCTACCCCCCATTTTTGGGGTCTCTGAATCTAATGGTGCTGTTAGTTTTTTGATCTGAGATTTGGATCATGACGTTTAGGCTTCACAGCCCACGGCCCGAGAGTGGGAATGTGCTGATGTCACTGCTGACGTCACTTCGTCTTCTTCATGCAGAAAAATTTTTTTTTCTGCATTTTAATCCTAATTTTCCTAAACCATATCTCATTCATTTCTGAACTGTTTTGCATGTTCTTTATATGGTTGGAAAGGATTTTTGATGGGGAATTTAACCATGCAAGTATTAAATCATGAAACCTATCATGCAAATAGATATTAACATTTTTATCTTCGACTAGGGTTTCATTTTTCTCCAAAAATATATAACGGTTATGCATGAAACTTTGCAGATCAAGTCCTAGCATCATGGGTATTCTACCTTTCAAATTTCAAAGCATTTCGTGGTCTATAATGAAAGTTACCATTTTCAATTTTTTAAGGAAAATGAAAACTCGAAAATACATCAAAAATAGGAAACACCCTAAATCATGCTCTGATACCAATGAAAGCATTCTCTTATGCATTTACTGCGAAATAAATGTTGAATGTTCCAAGATCTAGGGTCGGATCACTAACCTTTTCGATATACGGGTCCGAAGAATGTCACCAATAGATCAATCTCCTTTTTCGTTCACAATCCAAGAGTCCTTTTGATGGAATGGAATTATGGTGTATAGAGATCTTCTTCCTCTCTATTTTTCTTTTCTCTCTCAATTCACTAAAGCACCATTGATGGGGATGGGTGGTTATGTGGGGAGTTGGAGTTGGTTTTTTTCATAAAAAACCACTCCCATCCTTCCCTCCTTTGGAAAAATTCAAAAGTAAGGGAAATGGGTTTGGGTCAAACCCACATGGGCGACCCGACCCGATACCCCCATAACTTACAGTGATCAACATAGGAAAGAGGCAAGTCCTTACAGTAGAGCTCTGGGGGCTGTGGGAAAATCTTCTGATGGCTAAAAGAAGGACCTATTAGTTAGAGGTGGAGTCCGACTCCTGCATCTTGGTGAGTCTGCTTGAAGGCGATACTGAGGCCAGCCATCCTCTCCATCAAATTTTCCAAGAGTGTAAAGTGGTCATGGAGCTACTGGGGGTTAGAAGAGTTAATCACATTCATAGAGAAGCCAACTTTTGTGCTGATCACTTAGCCTATTTAGGTCAGTCAAGCACAGCGGGGTGATAGAGTTTGATGAGCTTCCTCAGTCAATTCTCCAACTAGTTTGGGAAGACTGTGGGGGCACGGAGAGAGCCAGGGGCAACATCTCCAGCAAGAGATAGCCAGGGTTCTCCTATGGCCAGCCTTGTCTTTTTTTTTTTTGTCTTAGTTCTTTGTTTTGTTTCTTTTTTCTATTTTGGTATTTTTTTTTTTCGTTTTCTACCTTAAAAAAAAAAAGAAAAGAAAAAAAAAACAGTCGTTGTGAAGGTCTAGATGAGGTAAAAGGAGAAAATTTGAGTAGCAAAGAAAAGGGGCTAGATTCCGACCGGACCCAATAGGCTGCGCTATTATACACCCAATCCAATCCCAACTAATTTGTAATTAGAATAAAAATAATTATAATTTTTTTTCTCTTTTCAAAGGTGGTTCTGGGAGTTAAGATTACCTAATAGATTTAATTTTTCATTCTATAATTACTAAATATATTAAAATCACTGTTAAAACTCAAATCTATTCAGTCAAAAAAAAATCTATTAAATATCAATTAATTATAACTCAACTAATATTAATTCTTTTCTTTTAAAAATTTCGAATTCGAATTTCTTATACATACATAAAATATATATATCAAGAACAAAGTTTACACTAGTCCTGATTAGATACATTAATTTATCAATTGTTGTGCCACCAAACAATGGTGGCGCAAAAGTCCCATAGGAAAAATGCAAAAAAAAAAAGAAGAAAAAAGAAAAAAGAAAAAGAAAATCATCCACATTTAGTAAAGAGTTGGGCTTCAATCCATTTATAAGAAAAACTATCTTCACAAGAATAACGCAAATGGGTTTGCCTAGTATGCTGGTTAATACAATTTTAAAAAGACAAGAAAAAACAGCTTCTTAGGAATCTTACAATGGTTAAATGCTTTATCAAACAACTAGGGGCAAAAAGACATGACAGAAATAATAATTAAAAAATTTTGATAAAATAATAATACGTCATTGATACAATTTTATCATTTAAATAAAAATTGAATGAGGAGAAAATCTATACATTATATTTAAATACTGAATTACTCGATCAATTTAAGGGCTAGAATTAGGGGTAACTTGGGGAAAAAATTGAATAGGCTTAAATTGAAATATAACTCCAGAATCCTCTATAGATAATTGAATTGGCACGCCACCTTAGCCATGAGGGAAGGAGACTAATAATTGAGGACCGGCAGCATTAATGCTGAGCATTTAAGTGCTTTTGTTCCTTATCCATAAGCGTCGGAGCACACTGGTGTCTTATTAGACACATGCGAAGTTGCGAGAAATATGTCGTCAATATATAATCAATTTAATAAGACGAAATATTAAATTTTTTAATTAAATTTTATATTTAAAATTTAAAAATAAAAAAGACTATATTAAAAAGATTGTCGATCTCGTAAATATTTAAATCGAAATAATTGAAGTATAATTATGCGGATGAAAACGAAAATGGGAAATCAAGCCCGCTTAAGATAGAGTATTTTAAGTGAGATAGAGATAAACGTTGACCGACAAAGGTCGTGCGCTTTTGAAGGCTTTGTTCATGGAGAGAAATCTAAGGCCGGCCCAATCAGATCGATTGGGTATATGTCCTTTTCTAAGCCCATCCGAAGGGCGGGCCGAGCAAATAATCCACTTGGGAAACAATAGGGCTCTAGACTGACAATTTTTTTTTTTTTTACTTTACCACTGATACCTGATTACCGATTAATACGAGTTGAATATTATATTGTACAATCTAATTTAGGGATGAATTTTTCTAATATCTATTTTTTTTATTATCAAACTCAAACTTGAGATTTTAGTTAATAGAGTTTAATGTCGTGATACTAAGCCCATAGGACATTGTGACTCTAGACTAGCATCAATTTAGTTAAATTTCGCTAGGCGGCTAATGCTAAAGAAAAATAAATAAATTAAAAGTAATAGATGACAAATTCTATATCATAGTTTTTTAAACTAATTTTAAATTACTTAAATTTAGAAAAGTTTTGATTTTTTTTTTCGTTAGTGTAAACTATTATGCAGAATCTGGTCAATTTGATCATTGACTTATCTAGTTTATACAACATTATTCTTTTTTTATTTGTTTGTAGTAGTATGATATTATTCACTGAGTATATGCTACGTTTAGGGAGCGCCTCTTAACTTTTGTCAAGTCCCCTGTCCAAAATTTTTAGAATCGGATTTAAATATAATTTCTAAATTAACTTCCTCATTTTAGTAGTTAATACTTTCTTACAATTCGGATTCGGTCCACACCAAAATCATTTGTTTAAATAATTTATAGTTGATTCTTAATGTATTTACAAATTTCTAAAAAGAAAGAAGGGCAAAAGGTGATAATTCTTCACTTGCACAATGGATAGTTATGATTTATTAATATTTGATAAGGAAAACTTTAATAAATGTTACAATATCTTTATCATATGATTAGGGAAATAGGACATGAGCAACCTCACCAACCAAGAGCAAAAGAGAAGCTCCAACTATTCGCCACAGACCTAAAGGAACCAGATAGTTTCAACGAAGCCATTGATGGATGCATTGGTGTGCTCCATGTTGCACATCCCATTGATTTCGAGGACAAAGAATCGGAGGAAGTTGTGAGCTAAAGAGCAATAAGTGGCACATTAGGCATCCTAAGAGCATGCCTAAATTCTAGTATGTCCTCGGTACAAATTAGTAATGACAAGGAATGGGAAATGGTTGATGAGAGTGTTTGGAGTGATGTTGACTTTGCTAGAGTTGAAATATCTTGGAAACTCTTACGTTCAAAGACATTAACTGAAAAAGTAGCACTAGATTTTGCACAACAAAATGGCTTGGATTTGGTTACTTTGCTTCCTTCTCTCGTCACTGGACCCTCCATTAATCCTCGGATGCCTTTCTCTGTCTCTTTAGCATTACCAATGATTTTAGGTATGAATTTCGATCATATTAGATTTTTCTTTCTTTTTTTCTTTCCTTTCCCCCCGCGGGTTTTCATATTTTTTTTTTTATCATATATTAATTTTTGGTTATCTTGCAGGTATTAAGGAGATGTATCATTTTATTTTCCTTCTTGAATATTCAGAAGCAAGAGGGCGATACATTTGCACTTGGGACCACACATCAATTCTTGGGCTTGCTGAATTTCTTTCTACTAAATATCCGGATTATAAAATTCCAATAGCAGAGTAAATCTCTCTCTCTCTCTCTCTCTCTCTCTCTCTCTCTCTCCCCCTCCCTCCCTCCCCCCCTCTCCCCCTTTCTCTCACATATATGCATGCATAAGATCTAACTTCAAATAGTCTTACACAGTGTTCCTTCTCTGTTTAATTCTCAAGTGAAGGACATTCACTACAACAAAAAAAAAAAAAAAAAAAAAAAACAGTCTTTACATCAGTTTCTATAAATTCAAATATGATTTCGTATCTATTTTTTTTTCCTTGACGATTAAACTTGAAGGATCCTTACTTTATCATGATTAAAATTGTCTATCATGCATGACTCCATTTGTATCATCTAATCATTGGGCTGCATTTCTATACTATAAAGACCTTGACTTAGGTTTTTGTCCTCATAATAGTATGAATTTTTCTGATGCTCTAGCTTATGGGCTCATGTATTTCAAGAAGAATTTTGAGGCTTTGATGCCTGTTAAAGGTATGGTTGAACAATTTGAGCAAACATTCCAACCTTTTCAAAATCTTTAAAAAAAATAAAAAGGAAACTTTATCACATGAAGTTCTCCATAACTAATGTAATAAAATGTAATTGCTGCATATAGTTGAATGAAGTAAGAGTGGGGAACAGAGGGAACAAGATGTATTCATATTTGGAAAACAGATAGATGAGGCGAGTGAAATTACGCATATCCCCTCATTAATTTATTCATAAAAAAAATTAAATTAAGTTAAATTAAAACATTTTATATGAACTAGTCCAATTACTAAGTAATTGGGGACCAATCCAAAAACCTGTGATTTATACGATGTGGTGCATGACTATAGTATCATATAAAGATGGTCAATCCATCGCTAATTGGTGACGAAAAATTTTTCGTTACAAAATTCGTCGCTAATTAGTGACGAATAATATTTTCATGGCTAAATTTTGTCACGGATACTCTTATCCGTCGCTAAATTTAGCGACGAAAATATTTCGTCACAAATTTCATCACTAATTAGTTACAAAAATTTTCCATCGTTAAATTCGTCGCTAATTAGTTCGTTACTAATTACCCACAAAAAATATTCGTGACAAAATTTGTCACTAATTAGCCACAAATAAAATATTCGTGACTAAATTCGTCGCTAATTTATTATCGAAATTTCAAAATTCATGAATAATTTCCGAACAAAATTTCTTCTATACTCTATTTTGAAATATTTTTAACCGTATCTCTTTTTTTAATATATTCTAAATAACGAAATCGAATTAAATACATATTAAATATTACAATTCTCATCAATTTGATAATTTTAACAATAAATAATTCAACCAATCTATAACAAAGAATTTTCAATTAGTCGCAACTGTCGATTTCACCATTCGTATTTTTATCTTTTACATCCATTCGATTCTCTTATATAGTTCAATTGTTTGTGAAAATTCAGTAATTCATATTCATTCGTTACTGTCATTAGTAAGAAACACAATATATAATACATTCACTTCCAACGATCTATCTCGTCTGGCAAATAGATCAAACAGTATTTTTCGGAGAATGGCGACAGTGAGATGAATAACTACTGATAAACGATAATCCATTTATTTTATTTTATTATTCTTTTATTTTATTAATTTATATTAACTAATCATATTTAATATTTTATAATATCTTAAATAAGCATTTAATTTTATTATTTTATATTTTTATTTTTTAAAGACTAAAATTATTTTTTTTAATATTTTATTATTTAGCGACGGATTTAGCGACAAATTCGAAATCCGTCGCTAAATTTAGCGACGAATTAAGGAATCCGTCACTGATTTAGTGACGGATCTAAAAATTCGTCGCTGATTTAGCGACGGATTCAACTATCCATCGCTAAACTTAATTTTTTTAAAATTAACATTTAATATTTTATTTTCTTTTGTTATTTTATTAATTTATATTAAATAATCATATTTATTATTTTATAATATTTTAAATTATCATTTTATTTTTTTAATATTTTTAATTTTTAAATAATAATATTTTTTAAATTTTTTAAATATTTTATTATTTAGCGATGAATTAGAATCCATCGCTAAATTTAGCGACAAATTCTGAAATCTGTCGCTAAATTTAGCGACGGATAATGAAATCCGTCGTTAATTTAGCAACAAGTCTAAAAATCCGTCGCTAAGTTAGCGACAGATCTAAAAATTCGTCGCAGATTTAGCGACGGATTCAACGATCCATCGCTAAGCTTAATTTTTTTAAAATTAACATTTAATATTTTATTTTCTTTTGTTATTTTATTAATTTATATTAAATACTCGTATTTATTATTTTATAATATTTTAAATTATCATTTTATTTTTTTAATATTTTTAATTTTTAAATAATAATATTTTTTTAATTTTTAAATATTTTATTATTTAGCGATGGATTTAGCAAACGAATTAGAATCCGTCATTAAATTTAGCGACGAATTCCAAAATCCGTTGCTAATTTAGCGACAGATTTTAAAATTCGTCGCTAAACTTAATTTTTAAAATTTAACATTTAATATTTTATTTTATTTTGTTATTTTGCTATTTTATTAATTTATATTAAATAATCATATTTATTATATTTTAATATTTTAAATTAGTATTTTATTTTTTTTCTTTTTCTTTTTATTTTTTACAGAATAATATTTTTTTATTTTTTAAATCTTTTTAATGAATAATATTTTTTATATTTTAATTAATTTATTAGTTTATTTTAATTAGCATTTTATTATTTGATATAAACTTTTATTTCTTTAATTAATATAGAATTAGATAATAAGAAAAAATAAAATAGAAGTATGATTAAAGGTAAGATGTGATCTGGTAGTTGGGTACTCTAATATTTTACTCTTGCGCAGGTATTCGAACTGGGCTGTAGGCATTTTGAGGGTTTTTCAGGGATTTTTTACAAGGTAGCTGGGGCAGAGGCTGGGGCGAGGCTGGAGCGAGGCGTGTGCAGGGGTTGGGGCGAGCAGGCAGGCGGCTGCAGGGGCTGGGGCGAGCTGGGGCGAGCTGGCAGGGCAAGCTGCAGGGGCTGGGGCGAGCAGACAGGGGTGCTGGGGCGAGCAGGCAAGGGTGCGGGAGCCGAAGCAGGGCGTGTCACCGGGTGCAAGTTAGCGACGGATCAAGCATTCATCGCTAATTAAATAAAAATAAAATATTAATATAATAATAAAATAAAATAAATAAAAAATATAATTGTATATAATATAATTTAGCGACGGATTCATGTATCCGTCGCTAATTAAACAAAATAAAATATTAATATAATAATTAAATAAAATATATATAATAAATAAAAAAATAATTATATATCATATAATTTAGCGACGGATTCCTTGGATCCGTCGCTAAATTTAGCGATAAAAATTTTTCGTCACTAAATTTGTCGCTATTTTAGAGACGGATTTCTGTTTTTCGTCACTAAATTTTTACGACGCGTCATTAGCGACGAAAAATTTTTCGTCACTAAATCCGTCGCTAATGTTTTTAGCGATAAATTTTTCTAAAATTTTTGTCGTTAAATCCGTTGCTAAATCCGTGTTTTTTTGTAGTGCCCATCTCTCCAAGGATTTCCAGAACCACCAATTGATTTGGATTTAAAAATTTAATAATAGTTATATTTTGGATTTAAAAATTTTAATAATAGTTAAATTCAAAAATTCCGCTAATACCAAGGTTAGGAAAATTTCTTGGCAAGGGAGAATTCTAACCAAGTCACCATTAACACGTGCATACATCTATAAATGTATGCATATGTGTGTATATATAAAATTCAGAATTCGCATTTTAAATTGTGATTCGAAATGAGCATATTATAGCTGATTGGGCTTGCTCTACTGTTCTGTTATTTAATAAAAGAAAAAAAAAAACAAAAATGGGATTTGTAATTCATATTTAATACATGTGCAAGAAGCAAAGAAAAATATGCTAAAAAACAGGGCAAAGCAACCAATACATAATTATATGTCAAAAACAAGGGGACACCAACCTTCGGTTTTGAAGCAATCACATGAACTCCGCCAAAAGGGGGAACCTAATTAGGAAAGTAGGCGACAAATTGTAGGCAATTGAAAATGGTTACTTGAATCTGAAAACAAGTAGAGAGAAATTTATCATTCTTTACCTCATTGTAGATGTGTGAACCTTGTATCTCGAAGAAGAACGTCCCGCACAAAATGCAACTCTTTCAGAATGTTGCTGATGGTCATTCTTTCTTGAGGGGACTCCCCATAGAGCAACCGATTCCAATATTGATTAAGGAGACCATGCACTCCGTTTTGCAGCTATTGCTAGTGCTATGTACAAGGATTGGATCCACAACATCTTTGATCCGGTTTGGTAATGCCATCATAGCGAATTTGTGAAGAGTAAGTCCATTAGAAACATGGTGTCAGTGGGTCGTTTGGCTGTGATCATCTCCAACAGTAAGATCCCATAGCTGTAAATGTCCCCTGCTGTTGTGATCTCACCTCCTAGACCGTACCCTGTTTGATCATTTCACATCTTACTAGAAATTATATCTAAAGAAAAAAAAAGTACTTCTCCAAACCAAAATAAGTGATAGAAGAGCAATGATTTTGTACTTGAACATGTTGCGGTGCATGAGACTAACGAGACTAATTATATAGTGCAGCGCTATTTACAACATGTAGATTACCCTTTATTTCTCAGAATGATTCAAAAGAAAGCAAACTTTAAAAAGCCAGACTTAAGGATTGAAAAGTACACTTACCTGGAGGAGCATAACCAAATGTTCCCCTTAATCCAATTGAGCTACTTTGGCCATCATTTCCTTTTGGAAGTAGAAACCTTGCCAATCCAAAATCCGCAACACGTGCAGTCATGTCATCATCCCAAAGAATGTTGCTCGGCTTTAGATCACAATGGACAATTGGAATCTCCCTTTGGTGATGAAGATAACGGAGTGCACATGCTATATCAATTGCAACATTGACTCTTTGCAGAATGTTTAGATTCCAAATCTCAATATGACTGCCATCTGTTTGTGGAGAAGGGTGCAGCCAATTCTCTAAACTTCCATTGGTCACAAACTCATAAACCAGAGCCTTGAAATCATTGCCCTGCAAATCAACTCTTGAGCAAGCAGTAATGATCTTTACAAGATTTCGGTGCCTTATGTTTCTCATGGCTTCACACTCAGCTAGGAAACTCTTGAAAGCTCCGTGGCATTGAAGGTTGAAGACTTTGATTGCAACAGAAGTACTAGATCCCCCTATCATTCCTCTGTACACAATGCCAAAACATCCCCTGCCAACCATATTTTCCAAGGAGAAGCCATTAGTTGCCTCCAGGAGACTTCTATATGACACTTGCAAAAGACTTTCACCTAAAAGTGCCATAGATAATGGTTGCTTTTTTAGCTTTGCTTGTCTTCTGCATTGACCAAGCAGGAAAGATGACACCACAAATGCAATGAATATTACACCTCCAATCAATATTAGCACCTTGTAACCATAGAATAACTTTCTATTTTTGGAGCCATTGGTAGTGTTACATTTAGGCAGATGTAGCTCACTTATTCCGCCGCAGAGCCTATAATTTCCAACCAAAGATACTGTACTTGTGTTTGTGAAAATACCCTTCATTGGAACCTCACCTTCAGAATTATTGAAAGATAAATTTAGACTGTTTAGGAGAAATGATTCCAAAAATTTTGGAATGTGACCAGATAGATTGTTACGAGAGAGGTCAAGGTTCTGTATGCCTCTCAAAGAACTTAATGACTCAGGAATAGATCCATTGAATAAGTTCTCTGATAAGTATAAATCTACAAGGCTGGTGCTACTACTCAAGGTGCTCGGAAGCTCACCTGATAAATAATTCTTCGATAAATCCAATGCAGCCAAGTGACCCATATTACCAGTCTCAAAGAGTGGGGTGCCAACAAGTTGGTTTCCAGACAAATCTAATAAAATTGATAGTGCCGGAATACCAAATATTTGTTTTGGTATGGACCCCACTAAGATCATTCCAGGAAAGATCCATTAGGATCAAATCTCCACAGTTACCAAACTCTGGTGGTATGCTTCCTTGTAATGTGTTGTCGGATAAATAGAGTTCGTTAAGTAATGACAAGTTTCCTATAGAAGCTGGAATCTTCCCAGAAAGTTTGTTGGAAAGGAGACACAAAATTTGTAAAGTCTGAAGCTTACCAATCTCTTCAGGAATTGGCCCAACCATATAGTTCTGATGCAAACACAACACTTCAAGGTTAACAAGGTTACCTATCCCTGGAGGGATGAATCCGGATATTTTATTTTGTTCAAAGTTTAGAAAAGTCAATGTGGAGGAGACATTGCCGATTTCTTTTGGCAATATCCCAGGTAGTCGGTTGGCTAGTAGCTCTATTGTTTCCAACTTAGTACAATTTGAAAGAGATTTGATGAAATTCAGGCCACCGGGCTCTCCTCCTAAGCCAGTATTGCTAATAGCAACTATTCTCAAATTTTGTAGACCTCCAAAATCAACCAAAATTTCTCCCGTAAAATTGCCATATCCCAATTGAAGAACCTCAAGATGAGTTGCATTGGATAATGAGATTGGAAGAGGACCACTGAAGTGGTTTGATTGGATTCCAAACCATTCAAGATTACGAAGTGTGAGGCCCATGTTGGAGGGAAGTGTGCCGTGAAAATGATTTTGGGAAACGCAAAGGTAGTAATAGAAGATAAGTTATACAAGGATGTAGGGATCATACCATGAAGCTCATTGGATTTAAGTTTGACAGATATTAGCAAGGATTAGATGGGTCTACATCGGAGACAATTCAAAAATTGAAGTCAAAGGGATTGGGACTTGCAAAATTCCCACAAATAATTGACACGTGTTGTCCTTGATTGATGTCTTATATGTATGTCAAATTAGGAGAAATTTATTCTCCATTTCAGACTTGTTAAGATTTGGTTATCATTTCAATTTTTATGACAATGTTTCAAATATTTATCAAAAAGATAATAAAGTTTGCTCTTGTTTCTTAATTGTTAGATTTTTATATTCAATGACAATATATATAATGATAGTAAGCATGGTTGTCACATGATTGAATCAAACGATGAGAATATTTGGCATATGAGGCTCGGACACACATTGTTGGGATGTAGGACAGATATTTGATCAATTTAGAAATAGATCATTAAAATGTATCCAAAAGTGTGAAGCAGTATATTTAGAGAACAAAACACTACATGCTCACATATAGGAGCTCTGATTAGTTACAGATCATTGGATAATCCAATTTCAATTTCGCAACAAGCCAAAATAGTTGTAGATCCACTTTAAGCTATATATACTTGCATGTTAGGGGAGTTATTTCATGAAGGAGTGCTAAAAAGATACTCATAGCTTCTTCCATCATGGCAACTGAATTTATAGCATATTATGAGGCATCGATCATGGGATATGGCTACGCAAATTGGTCACTAGGCTGCAAATTGTGGATGGTATTGAAAGATCATTAAAGTTATAGTTGTGCTGTATTTCAAAAACAACGCGAGCTCGTCAAAGTGAAAACACATCAATGTGAAGTTTAAAGTTGTTAAGAAAAGAATTTAGAGTAGTCAGACATCTATGAACATATTGGGACACAAACTTTATGGCTTCGGATCTCCTTACTAGGGTTTACTGCCCAAAGTTTTAATTAGCACACTATTCATATGAGTGTTATACAATCTAATGATATGTTAGTTTAGTGAGAGTTCGTATCGATGAATGCTTTTGTTCGTAGATATGTTTTATGGATATTTTACAACTATTTACTGTGTATAAAGATTTTGTGTGTTAACGCTCTTATCTTGTTTGATCTGATTTCGCTAAAAAATAAGGTAGGATTGTTGGAAATAAACATGTTATGATCACATTGAAATTTCTATGCTACATATCCATGCTTGATCCATGTCATTGGTTATATTGACATACATGACAATAAATGAATCTAATTATGATGATGGTAATGAAGATCATTTTAATCATATAGTGATATGATTGATGGATCAGATTGATTAGAGATGATTTTGGTAATGATAACAAATTTTAACTCATAAAATTAATATTACGATATACAAAATTTTTTGTACTTACTATCGATATCTAGAGACATGTTCCAATTAATCCAATTCGAGCGTCTGCAAAGGGCCTTATTTAAAGGACAGCTTTTTTGCGTAATCTTTTCTATTTTCAAATTTTGAAACTGAGATTGATTAAGAGATCTAGTATTTCATCCCACTAGGTCGACTTTTCGTTGGTATATCATGATATACAATTATAAAGTGCTATATATACATAATTATTCCAAGTGGAAGATTGTTAGATTTTCTTTTGGACATATATATTGTATATATAAATAATAATAATGATAATAATTTTATATTACATGCTATCATAAGTTTTGACTCAAATTAAACTGATCTAAAAAATTTAAGATTAAATGTGTTTAAATCATCTCAATAAGTATGAACTTCTATGTGTGCAAACCCTGATTTTTTTTGTTATTATTATTTATGATGGGCAAATTAGAAATAAGAAAGAAAAAATATAAATAAATGGTTTATGGTTCCCAAATAGTACGCAAAGTTTTAGGTTCTCTAATATCTCACCAATGCAAACCCATCTCTCCCCAAAATTCATACATACCAATTTTCTATAAATTCAAATATGATTTCATATCTAATATTTTTTTTCTTGACGATTAAACTTGAACGATCCTTACTTTATCATGATTAAAATTGTCTATCATTCATGACTCCATTTGTCTCATCTAATCATTGGGCTGCATTTCTATACTCCAAAGACCTTGATTTAGGTTTTTGTCCTCATAATAGTATGAATTATTCGGATGCTATAGCTTATGGGCTCATGTCTTTCAAGTAGAATATTGATGCTTTGATGCCTGTTATAGGCATGGTTGATCAAGACATTTTGTTTAGATTTGAGCAAAACATTCCAACCTTTTCAAAATCTTTAAAAAAAAATAGTAGGAAACTTTATCAAAGTGCAGACATGAAGTTCTCTCTAACTAATGTAATAAACTGTAATTGATGCATGTAGTTGAATGAAGTAAGAGGGGGAGCAGGGGTAACAAGACGTATTCATATTTGGAAAACAGATAGATGAGGCGAGTGAAATTACGCATATCCCCTCATTAATTTATTCATTAAAAAAATTAAACTAAGTTAAATTAAAACATTTTATATGAACCAGTCCAATTACAATGTAATTGGGGACCAATCCAAAAACCTATGATTTATAAGATGTTTTCCAAAAACCAATCCAAAAATCTCTCAAAATGATATTTTAATAGAGAGATAATAAGGAATTATTTCCTATTGTTTTATTTAGTAGAGAGAGAAAAAAGTAGCTCTTTAGGGTATAAAATTGGAAAGTACAGAGTGATATTTTAATAAACTTATTATATCCAAAATAGTGAATCCAAAAAATCAAAACCATACAAATAACACCCAACTTAGACACTATCAACTACATCTTACTCCATTTCCCCCAATATTAATAGTAAATAGAGCAAAACATAACGTGACAAAAAGCATAAGAGAACTTAATTGTAAATAAAGATGCGGTTTAAAATATTGTTATAAAAAAAATATGATGCAAACTAAAACCAATCAAGCTATTGAATTTGACGGAGAAAAATTAGAAGTTTCTTATAAATTTGAAGTCACAAACGAATGATAAGAGTTCCCTTTGCTGTCTTTTGAGCAATGGTACACATAAGCATTATGTTTACACCACTGAATTTTCTTTTTCTTTTTCTTTTTCTTTTTCCACAAGTTTTCGGTCTTATGCAACTGACGTGGAAAAATTAGAATAACCAAAGAGAATGTTACATCTACACACTAGTTTTTCAAAGTCCGTCAATTTCAAGATTTTTTCTTGACCAATCAATGCAAAATTTCCTACTCTAGTGCAATTTCCCATTTTTCTAGAACAGAATAAAAAAAGTAATAATTAAATCTGGTCAATTTGATGTAACTGACCCCTAATGTTTCCACATACCGTCCCGTCAAGTACTCCGCCGGGGCATAATGCCGTCTTTGAACTGCTTTCTTCCGCAAGCCTCCATAGTCCGTACTGAGAAAAAGACCTTTTAAAATTTTCGACCGTATGTTATATTTTAACATTGATAAAAGATATAAATTACTAATTTATTATGAATTTAGGAAATTTTTTAAAAAATGTATGAATTTTAAATATATATATAAACTTAAAATATTTTTGTTTAATTTACAAATATTTTAAAATTATTTACTTTATAAATTATTTATGAAATGTTAATATAAACTACCCCTTATCTACCCCTTATTGTAATTTTACTAAATTTACATAATACAAATTGTCAAACTACTTATCATTTAAAATTTAAAATTCTTATTTATCATATTAACTTATAAAATAAAAATAAAAGTTTTTAATAAAAAAATTAGATCAAACAGCCTCCAAATATAGGCATTTTATACATGAACCGCAAGAATAATTTTATTGGCCCGGCGATCACCCTTGTCTGTGGCCATAAGAATTTGGTCTCTAATGAAATGATATGTTCAAAAGTTTTTTAAGCAAGCAATACGACTTGCACTCACCACTTATGTTTGACCCGCCAAGTGCAGGCGAGTCGACCTGTCCTAAGTAGAAGCCTGAGAAAAACGAATTGCTTTCCAAGTTGCTTGAAACCAAAGCGGAGCACAATGCAAAACAAGGCTCGATTATTCTAAAGAATACTAAATCAACTGTATAAAAAAGAACCTTTCTTTTATTTTTTTAATAAACAAACCCATCTCAACATTCTCAAATCAAATTTAGAGGAAGCTGTCAACATGAGTCTTTTCCATTCTTATATTTTGAAACTGAAACTTAATTAAGTAACCTATCATCTTTATTTACTAGCACCCATATTTTTGGTGTATATATAATTATTTGGTCTTTCTATAGTTCAAGTTTTACCAACAACTTGCTCAGGAGTCTTTTCTTTGCGGAAAAATCATTTTTCTTTCTATTTCTCTCTCTAAAAAATAACAACGATACAAAAATTATCTTTGTTATAAAAATTAATTTTGTCTACAAAAAGTTCTCTCTTTTCTTTCTCCTTTATATAAACCCTCAAAATATATTTGTAAAAATAATTTACTTTGTTGATATTTTCAAATACTTGGATTCAAACAGGAAGAAAATTCTGAAATGGGAATTGATACTATGCCAAAATGAGCAAAGATATGTCCTTAAAAATGGGTTTACAACCAGAAGCTAGAAATTTATAACAACACACCCAAAATGAAAGCAACTAAAACCGATAAACAGTGACACGAAAGAAAAGCCTAATCGACTCAATGATTGACAAAGACTAGCGGCAAAATACTGAGCAAAACCTGCAGAATCAACACCAGAAGACAACCATTAACGATCTAAAGAATATTTGAAATGAAAGGTTGCTTCAACATAAATCGGCAATGCAACACTAAATGAACTGAAAGTTAACATAAATCAGCAATGCGACACTTAATGAACTAAAAGGTTGATTCGAATTCTAATTATTGTTTGGTTTTTGGCATCCTTTTAAAAGACTATTTGTATTCTATTCAGTTATAGGTTCATTACTTATATTCATTAATCGTCAATCCTAATTTTTGAGTGTTAGAATAGTCATTAATAAGTTATAACTCAATTGAAATCATCTATTTCTTTCAGAAATCTTGAGTTCAAGTGTTTTCTAAAAAAATTAGTGGAATAGTCCAGGAAAATCTAGAACTTTTGGTATAATTAATCTAAAACTTTTAGCATAATGATTCATATCTTTATTTTTTTTTTGAGATTATTACAGATTGCACAAGCTTTCTTTAGTAAATTTAACTTAAAATAAATAAACGGGTAAAATCATCGCCATGAGCTGCAAAGCCAAACATGGGGTGTTATTTTTTGTTAGACACCACCCCAACAACATATTTTTATGTGACCTAGCTACAAATATCAAAGGGGTGTTATTATATTATATAACCTAGCTATTTCCAAAGTAGTGACAAAATCGTTTCATAAGAAAATGGTGGTCACAATTAGTATTTAACAAGAAAAATCTCATAGTAAGTGAAAAGTTCCCAATTTGAAAAGACACAATTTCCAAAAATTTCTACATTTGATGTATACAGTTTATAAAATTGAAGATTAATTCAGTTGAATTATTAAAATAATAATAATTATTATTAAAGATAAATTTTTCTTACAAAATTATTTTAACTAAATTACTTTTCATTTGATTAAATAACATTTATAATAGAATAAAAAATATAAAAATAAACATCTGTCAAACCCACATGGGCCCTCTTCAGTTGACTAGCTCGTTCGAGCCAAACCGCGGGCTCGGATTCTTGAACACCACAATCGGCCATCAAAGCAATTAGTCAAGTATAAAATTTTGTTTTGCCCATTTGAGGTATACGTTTTCAAGCCTCTTGAACTTTGACAAGACTAGTCATGTTTGGCCGGTTTTTAAATGGAACCCTCTATTAGGTAACTTCAGAAGCATGAATCAAGTTTTCTTTCAATATCCTATCATAGTCATATTAACTTTCAAAATGGGTTGTGGTGCTATGGTAGAAAATGAAAATTATTTTTTAGCTTGTTTTGCCCATTTGCGGTATGCGTTTTCAAGCCTCTTGAACTTTGACAAGACTACTCATGTTTGGCCGGTTTTTATATGGAACCCTCTATTAGGTAACTTCAGAAGTATGAGTCAAGTTTTCTTTTCATATCCTATCATAGTCATATTAACTATTAAATCCATTCCAAAGACACCTTTACTCCACGCGGGAAGTTGCCGTGCGCAAAGCTCATGTGGTGGGTTAGGTTTGTAGCCACATCAACCGTGTGGTCCGGGATTCCAAATTAAAGAGAGTTTTGAGTCCACGCATAAAGCCGTGGTGGGTTAGTCATGTCCCCTCATGACCGACTGACTTTATCTTTGCTAAAAAAGTAAGCCATTATAAATAATACTATTCCAAATATTGTAGAGATAACCTAAAATAAATATAAATAGAATTCTATTTCATTCCAAATATGACAGCGATATAACCTAAAATAAATAGGTATACGCATATAAAGTCTATATTAAAAATCTGATTTCACACTATTAGAATAAGTGGCATCAGCGACGGATACGGATAGATCTATCGCTGAAGGCAGGATTTCCGTCACAAAAATAAATTATCGATGGATTTTTCTGACTGAAAATCCGTTGCTGAAAACATGCTCACAAATTATTAGTGACGGATTCAATGCCGTCGGTAAAATTTGTGACGGATTAACAACGATTAAATCCGTCGCTGAAGAAGACGTCCGTACTCCGTTGGAGATTTATGTGATGGATCAACGACGGAATAATTTCTGTCGATTATTCCGTCGGTGATTATCCGTCAGTATTCCGTCGTAATTTTTGACGGATTACCGACAGACAGTTAGCGACTGCAAATGTATCCATCGGTAACCCGTCGGTAAATTAGCGACGAATTACCGACGGATTACTAGCGACAATTATTTCCCTCGCAAATCCGTTGGTGATGGTGTATGTGATTCAGGGACGGATTACCGATTGGTTTGCGACGGATATCCGTCAATATTTGTGAATCCCCTGCCCTGCAAATTTTGTTTCCAATGAAACCTGTAAGGACCTGTAAATCAACCCACCTGTTTCATCAAATTTATGAAATTACTCACAAATGGACAAATAATAGCATATCATTGATTGAAATATATGCAACTTAGTTCCAATACTTGCATAGAATCCATAGAAGTTGGATTTACAATGTCCAATGTATGAACTGAATGACAAATATATAAAAGTCCATGATAGTGAAATACAAATAAAAGAAATCAGAAACGTCACAAAGGCGACTGGTCTGAATCAGGTGGTTCGGTGCTATCTAGGCCAGGAGGTGTCGGTTCGAATCAAATTTGTCCAAGAATGTTACGAATTTGTGCAGCCGTTTGCGCTCTCACTCGACTCTCCATTTCTTGCATCATTTTACTTCTCATATCCTCCATCATTTTACTTCTCATTTCCTCCATCATTTTATCTACCTCCTCCCTTGTATACATCTGAGACGAGCGGTGGCATAGCGATGAAGTCGCACCAGAAGAACTAATGGTCAAAACATCATCAACTCTCTCACTGAAACCATATAACCGTCCCTTCATGCGACCCCTAGTCACCTCACACCATGAGCTGGCATCAAATTCTGGTTGAGGAGTGTTATCAAAGCCATATTTTTCGTCAATCATTTGTTTGTACTTGTCCTACAAATAAGCATATCTAATTATATACGTGCAATTAGTAATGAATTGAAAAAATGTATAAATAATTATTTTAAAAAATTTAATACCAAAATTGTTTCTGACTTCTTATCGACATATTGTCCTTTTCCCTTATCACGCCTGTGCATGCGATTAAAGAGTTCGAGATACGAAATCGGATGGTTTATTTCACTACCAAAAAACACGGGTTCAGCGACAGAAAATTACAGACGGAAAAATATCTGTCGGTAATAGCGACGGATTAATGTCAGAATTTTTACCGAGGGATTGGTGACTGAAATTAGCGACGGATATATTTTCGTCGCTAAACCCTTAAAAAAATAAAAAAATATATTATAAAATTATTAGCGACGGATTACATACGGAATTTTTAGCGACGGAATTTTTCTGTCGTTAACTTCTGTCAGTGAATTGGTGAAGGAAAAAAAATTAAAAAAAATATATTTACAGCCTTTAGAGACGGATTAGCGACGGATTTTTTATTTTATTTTATTTTATTATTTTATTATTTTATTATTATTTTATTATTTTATTATTTTATTATTAATTATTAATTTTTTAATTTTTAATTTTATTTAATAATTCTTATTATTATTTTTTTTTTGCAAAGAATAATATTATTTTATTTTTGTAAATTTTTTATTTTTTATTTTAAGTAAGAATAAAATTATTTTATTATTTTTAATTTTTAATTTTTAAATTTTATTTAATAATTCTTATTATTTTTATTTTTTTTTGCAAAGAATAATATTATTTTATTTTTTAAATATTATTTTATAATAAATTATAATTTTATATTATTCTAATATTATTAAGAAATAAGAAATAAAGATAATAAGTAAAAAAAAAGATACATAAGTTTATAGCTTGTTTGGTTTAATGGCAAGAGTGTTCTCACACCATCATTAATGTGTAAGTTCGAGTCTTACCACCAGTGGGTGGGTGGTGGGCTGTGCATTTTTTTTCTTTTTTTATAACTCAAATCAGCGACCGATCTCTGTCCATTACTGTTTTTTTTTCGGTTTTTTTTTTTTTGTTATTAGCGACGGAAGTCCGTCACTAATCCGATATTGATATTTGCGACGGAAAAAAATCGGTTGCTAAAAATTAACGGGGTCACTTTTTGCGACGGATTTAACGACGGAAAAAATCCGTCGCTGATATCTTTCAGCGACGGAAAATGGACTTTCAGCGACGGAAAATGGACTTTCAGCGACGGATTTCTCTGTCACTGAAAGTCCGTTTTCTAGTAGTGTTTCTTCAGCCTGAGAAAGAGGAAATAACGAAAATATTAAATTTTCAAAGAATATAGTTATTAACACAATTGGTAAATAACAAATAAATACAAACCATTCTCCTCATATGTGTCGCAAAAGAGATCGAACCAGCCGTGTGCTTTGTGATTTCCCCTTCCTTCTTTGTATGTCGGTTTTGCTTAGCAGCATTCGACTTTTGTTGCCACTTTGGTGTACTCTAGTGTTGCTCAATTAATTCATTGCAAACAGCAGATGTCAAGAACATCGGGAGGATGACCTTTCGTGTCGGTTATATTTGTAGTTCCAAGAGCTTGCATCGATTGTTTCCTTGCTGCCGAAAGCATATCGGAGTATCTCCTTCGACATGAAGCTTTCCACACCTGATAAATTGAAGATGAATCCTCGTGTCGCCTTGTGAATTTTTGTTGCAAATTATGTCACGTTGGAAATAGCAACTGAAATTATATACGTAGTTTATAATGTTGCCTATGAAATGACATGCATCAAACAAATTTCCAGCTGCATTAATAGATTATATAAGAACAGTCAAGAGAGCATATCGATAGCATGGACAGCATATCGAGGAAGGGAGCTTTTGTTCTTCACACTCACGCACAAAACAAAACAAACAAAACGAAACAAAATATCACTATATTTGAGGTACTATTGAAATGAACCATGACCGACCGCAAGCTCTTTTAGTACATTACAATACGAAAATTAAATATATTAGTTGGGTAAAATTGGAAGAAAATCATATTAAGGGGGGAAATTAAATGTAATATAATTGTGTATTCCTTAGTCATGAGCAGTAAGAGTAGGATGATGGTAGTCTAGTCTTTATAATGCCTCAAATACACACAGTAAGGTGACCCTTCGCAGGACCAAAACAAAATAGAGCTGATACTCTGAAGAATATTTTGAAGTCATCCATCTTAGCTTAAGGAAGTTCACCAGCTCCAAAAAAAGGCTAAGAATTTCAATTCAGTGTTTTCTGATATAAATATACGCTATTGGCAGCTATGCACCCGACAATTGAAACATTTCTGGACAGATTTTTTTGTTTGAAAACTTGTCATAGTTTTGACTTACAACAATGAAATCTAACAAAATTACCCCATAACTGTACAAATTAAAGTTTTGACATTTAAGGAGGTAATAATCCTCTTCCCCCATATTCTTCTTTTCTGTGACATTTAAGGAGTTCAGCGAGTTGATTTGAAAAAGAATGAACTGTTTTCCAGGTTGGCGTCAAGTTCATGTACTTGTACAGCTATCTGATTCCAGTTTATGAAATTGAATCTCTAGAAAATATTACAGCTGCATATCTGGAACAATATTTATGGTATGAAGGAGACAAACAGTTAACTAGATTGAGCCTGCACCTCAGAATGTATGTATGTATATTTTACTACATATATAGGAGCATCGTGCATGTTTATTGAACTGTTTGGTAGTGTGGGACACATTTTCTAGGACTTACTTTTTTCTTCGTTTCTACTTTTCTGAATTGATTTTCGTTTTCCATTTTACTGTGTGTGCCGTGTGCAATAATTTTCTTCGTTTATAGTCCTCCCTGCCCTATTAGTTTTGCTTTGTCATTTCCAACATTATTTTGTTTCCTTATTGACATTAGTTGCCCAATTGCATTTTAAGTCTGAGGTTTGAAGATGAAAGGCAAATGAAGAGAATATGCCTAAAAGAAGGGCGACAATGAATCTCCGAAAGGACACCGAATCAACAAATGTCACAAGTTTAAATGATGATGATGGCAGCAAGAATTTACACATAGCATCACTAGGCATCTCGAAAAGAGATATAACATAATTCATAACTAAATTTGGCAGCAAGAACATTTATTGGTACAGCAGGATTCAATAGCTGCATGCATATGGGGCAAGAGTTTGGGCATGCAGTCTCATGAGCATGGTCTGCTCCTGCCCCAGCACATTAGTCTCCCAATTTTTTTTTGGGGTGTGTTATACCGACTGAGCCATTAAAAATAAAATTAATTCTAACTTAAAATGTCTCCCAAAGTCCGTCTTTCGTCTCTTTTGGCACCGGGCGTCATGTTGGCCATGGCCCAGTTAGATGTCCCTTTATGTTCTCAGTAATAGATCGAACAACCTTGAGGATCAACAAACCTAAGTCGAAACAAATTAATGACTTAGTAATAATTTTACACCATTTTGTAGCATGAACACATAAATATAAATGTGTAAGAATGATTTATTTTACATATGATTAGCCGCCTCAATAAAGGTTCGACCATCTAGATTCACACGTACCTCAATGCCACGGTTTGGGCCTCTTCCTTGAGCGCAAGACGATCCCACATTACTGTCTTCCTCTATGTGCGTCACATGCTGTGGAGCAATGGTGTCTGGGAGAGTACTTAGATGCATAGACCTGCGACTGCTCTCGCTGTCTCTCCTAGAGCTTCCCTTTGAGCTTGACCCTTTACCTCGTACCATATCTATTTATGTAAAACACACATTTCTTAATACATATTCATAAACAATATAACTTATTATCATAACATACTTAGAAATGAGATACATGACATCATTGTACAAATGTTATGATATACAACTATCTTTATGGATAAAAACTACATACAATGACCTAAATAGATACTTATGTCACATGCAAAAGAAAGTGTATCCATGATTAATATCCGAAACATTTGAAGGAATCTAGGATTTGATTTTGTTAAACGTTTCAAATCTAAAATATTGATATTTATCATAACAATATAGATTACAGTTCTGACCAACAACTCCATCAGGACTCCAATCTATGCTGATAGAATTCTAAACAAGTGCAATCACCTAAACATAAACAAAATTGTGACTCCAAATTGAAAGTATATTAATCATAAGATAAAGAAAAAAAGGAACCCTTTTGGGGGGAGATAGATAGAGAGAGAGAGAAAGACCTTGGAGACGAGGATCTGATGCTTTCACTTCATTACACTATAACATGTCATTCATCACCACCATCAGAATCAATGTATTCATTTTCCTCGTCTCTGATGAATTGAACTCCTCTTCATCTTCTCTTCTTCAGTATCCACTATAAAATCATAGCAGTTTTCTTCTTCTTTGGGTACTTCACTTTCATTTACATCCTCCATATCACCAACAACTAGAATCCTAAAATCATCGAGATCGGTTGTAGGGTGAACAACCATAGGGATTGAAGGTTCATCTTCTTGATAAAAGGTTTTAGCTACTATCGGAGGCGTAACACCATCATTAACTGAGTCTCGAGCCTTAGTTCTATATACAACCCACCTATCACTTCTCTCTTTCTTTGTAGAAGGGTATGACGTGTAGTAAACTTGATGTGCTTGTATTGCCAACACAAATGGCTCATTTGAATGCAATCTTGACTTATGATTAACTTCAATAATACCATAACAAGGGTGCACCCTGACTCCTTTTTCTGTATGATACCAAATGCATTTAAATAATACCAACCGGTTTTCTACTCCAAAGTACTCCAACTCTATGATTTCAACCAATGTCCCATAGAAATCACGTTCAAAATCATTGTAACAACTCCCTTTGACACATATACCACTATTCATTATTGATTTATCCTGTCTATAATCGTAGGTGTGAAACTTGAAACCGTTAACATGATATCCCTTGTAACATTTCACTGAGCGTGATGACACTTGTGCTATATCCCTTACTTTTTTGTTCACATAATTTCTCTCATCTATGATCTAATAAAAAATTGAAATAATTAGAACATAGTTAGATATTATATCGAAAGACCTATATTGAAATGAGTTAATGTTGTACGTACAAATAGCCTTAACCAACAATCAAATTCTTGTTCTCGTCTCTTCTTCAGTTGCTCGTCTGTGATGTTCGAATTTCGTTGCCTAACAACCCCATCGTATATTCTACTCAAAATAATGATATAACACATTATTCGGAGAAGGTTTGGATGCATAAGTGTAAAGGTATGAAGCGACTTACTCTAAAAACACGTTAAGTTCAATACAATTCAATAAGATATATATCACAGCAGCTTTGTATTCTGTTTCAAAGAGATATCTACGATTACATTTCCTAATTGATCGACCTGATTGAGAAAATATTGATAATCTCCCCAAGATTGAACTAATCCTCCATCGTCATTTCGACGAACTTGATTCAACTTAGTATCAATAAGCGGTTCAAAATAAAAGGAGCAAAATGTTGAAATCTCCTCAATAATGTAGTCCTCACATATAGAACCTTCAATGCACGCGCGATTTCGAACTTTTTTCTTTAATCGATACAAACACCTTCAAAAGAAATTAACTATAAATATAAAATTAACATCGAATGTCAAATTAATAAGAAATCAAGACATTACCTCTCAAATGGGTACATCCATCTGTATTGTGCGGGTCCTCTGACCTTCGCCTCATAAGCTAAGTGAACGGGCAAATGCTCCATACTATCAAAGAATGATGGGGGGAAGATTTTCTCAAGTTTGCACAGCGTCTCTACTATATTTCTCTCTAATAACTCTATATGATTAATACGCAACTCAATTGCACAAAAGTTTCTAAAGAAATTACTGAGTTCCGTTAAAGCATCCCAAACAACATTTGGCACAAGGTCACGGAAGGCAATAGGAATCAATCTCTGCATAAAGATGTGACAATCCTGACTTTTCATCCCATAAAATTTGCAATCCTCCAAGCTCACATATCAAGACAAGTTTGAAGCATATCCATCAGGAAATTTCAAAATTTTCAGCCATCGACATACATGTATTATTTGATCTTTATTTAAGGTGTATGAACCTTTTGGCATCCATGTCCTCTCATTGATTTCTCTTAATTCTAATTCAGGCCATCTGTAATACAACCCCAAGTCGAGTCTCGCCTTTGCGTTGTCCTTCGTTTTTCCTTTCACATCCATCATAGTGTTAAAAACATTCTCAAACGCATTTTTGTCGATATGCATGACATCCAAGTTGTGGCGAATAAGAAGGGGGAAACTCTCAAAATATACATCTTTTTACCCAGTTGTGTTTGATTCCAAAGCCTTGAATTCTCTGTCTACCACATTTTCTTCCGAAGATAATATCAGGAAGACAAAACACTCGATAAAACATCTTATCGCCAGATAAAAGAGGAGGAGGGACTTCATTCTCAACCGTTCCTTTCTGGAATTTATCCCTTTGTCTCCAATATGGATGATCAGTTAGAAGAAATTGACGATAACAATCAAAGAATGAAGTCTTTCAACCATTAGCAAAAACAAATGACTTCTTATGCTCCATGCAATAAGGACATGATAACTTTCCATGAGTGCTCCATCCTGACAACATCGCATAAGCTAGAAAATCACTTATCGTTCATAAAAGTACAGCTCTCATATGAAAGTTTTGTTGTCTTGAAATATCATTAGTGATAACTCCATCACTTTATAATATTTTCAGTTCTTCAATCAAAGGTCTCAAAAAGACATCAATATACTTAATAGGATTTCTCGGTCCTGGGATTATCAGACTCAGATAAATGAAAGGCTGCTTCATACATATAGAAGGAGGCAAATTGTAAATGGTCATAAAAACAGGCCAACATGAATAAGGAATAGATGACTGACCAAAAGGATTAAATCCATCTATGCATAACCCTAAACAAATATTTCGAGATTCAGAGGAAAATGATGGATAAGGGGAATCAAAAATGCTCCCATGCTTGACTATGGGCAGGGTGTGTAACAACTTCATCGTCAGTCCGTTGATTTCTAGCATGTCATGTCATGTGTTCTGCTGTAGCTCTTGACATGTAAAGCCTTTGAAGTTTTGGTGTTAGAGGAAAGTATTGTAATACCTTGTTTGGTACTTATTTTCTTTTTCTACTGTCCACATTTCGGAGTTTATATTGAGAATGACCACATATGAAACAGTTGGTTTTATCCCGATGTTTTAGATAATATAACATACAATAATTTTCACAAACATCTATCTTATGATAACCAAGACCAAGTTTTTTCAGGAGTTTCTTTACTCCTAGAAATTGGCGGTTAACTTTGAATCTTTGGGTAACATTGTTTGTATAATCCCATTGATGCGATCATAATATGCCGCACTCATGTTGAATTCTGACTTACAATTTAAAAAATATGAAACTGTTGATAACGTTGTTTGCATTTTACACCCATTCCATAATGGTTCTTCAGCACTTTTCAACAACTCATAAAACATTGCCGCTTCTGGATTAGGTGGCTCCGTATTCTCAACATTCATGTAATCATGATTCGAATTCCAATCAAAATAAGGGCCTAATGCATCAACAATCATGGATCTATATGGACCTTCTACATGCTCTCTACGTCTAGATGATTCCCCTTCAAATGAATAGCCATTTCTTACTTCTCCGTGACAAATCCATATCGTATAACCATTAACAAACCCTTTTGACAACATGTATACTGTGACATCATCCCGAGAATAAAATTTATGGTTTCGATAGTTATGGTAAGGATATCTAATCGTTAACCCATCCATAAATTCATGTTGCGAACATGTAAAATCCAAGAACTTATTAACACCCTCCACAAATTCATTTGTCAAGTATCCATTTTCTAAGCGACGAAACATTCAATTCCGATCAACTGACCCCATATCGAATGACAAAGTTTATAACAAAAAAAGATGTTTAATATCACATGTCGAATACTACAATGACAATATCAATAACGTATAAGAACGAAAAGGGAAAACAGGGGAATGCCAATGTATGCTATGATGATGTGGGATCTATACAATATATACTTGACTTCAGATCAATATAGACAGACAAAGACAGAGAATTAGACTACAATACTAATTGAAGTCACTGAGAGAGAAAGTCACCCTTGTTAACATAAAATCAAGATATTCTCACGGAAAGCCTGGGAAAGGCGTCTTCCTCCTGGCCAGAGTTATTTAATAAGAAAAGAAATGAATTCGTCATATTTGCACAGAGAGAGAGGAAGGTCAGACATTCTGAGAGACAGAGAGGAAATTTTTCGTTTCGGAGGAATGGATAACAGTCAAATCAAATAATATCCTTAAGACATCAAATTTTACATCTTCCACCAACACGTGCATTTAATGCCCTCCACATGATTCCAAGTTTCTAATCTTTCTTTCCCCCTAGGGAAAACAACTCTGTTTCCTAGTTGTTCAGACATTGAATATGTTTTTTGTATGCACTATGATAAAATATGGGTTTTGCGTTGAATTTCATCAAGGTATTAGGGGCACCTTAGCTGAGAACAAATTGATCCTATTGTGGCCTAAAATTCTTGGACAAGCATTTGCTTTAAAGGCATACAATGGTGAAGATGAGTTCCTAATGTGGGCGGTAGAGAACTTATTTGTCTAAGGTTTGAAGACGGATTTTGCAATCGTAGAATAACACAAATATTCAAAATTGTACTACAAAGAAAAAGATATCGATAGCATTAGAAAATAAAGAAGACATTAACCATAATATTGCTGAAAATTCAAACCATGAAAGGGCATTCTAGGGTTTACCTGCAAACTCCCTCTTCTTATTCCTTTACATGCGATGGGGAAACGCCTTCGATTCTTAAATCAGCCTACAACCAAAGACGGATAATGAAAACCAGAAAGGCAAATTAGGGCAAAGAAGAAGCAGACATATGAAATTCAAGGACACCAAACCCTATAACAGCCAGTACCAACAATAGTTTCAGAAAATGAGATGAAACCCTAATCTAAGAACCTCAACGGACCTCAACGCTTATTCTATAACCCTAATCTTTCAAATTGAAAAATATCTCCTCTAAGATAATGCCATCACAGACGAAGAGGAAAACCCTAATCACGCACAAACCTTGATGATGCCACCACCACTTGCGGGAACAACCCTTCAGCATGGAGAATCTGGGATTTCACTGACGGAGTATGCAGGTGAGTTTTGACAAGTCAGGGAAAGGAGAGACAGACGCGGTAGGAGCTGTAGATGTAATGACACTTAGATAACTTTTTGTTTTGTGTTTTGAAGAACACTGACGGATTACTGACGGCCAAATCCATCAGACTATTTTCCCTCGGTAAACCGTCGTTAACCGGCAAATATTACTGACGGATTACAATCCGTCGATAAATCCGTCGCTATTTGGTTGCAAATCCCTCGCAAAGCTCCAAATCACCGACGGAAATATATGCCGGTATTTCCATCGGAAATCCGTCGTTTTTCCGTTGGTAATTTGGGCTGATTAATATTGGCTTTTCGGATGGAAAATTGTCAGAAATCCGTCACAATCAGCGACGGAATTAATCCGTTGCTGATTTTCTGTTGGTGAAAATCACTATTCTAGTAGTGTCACTAAAATTAATTGAACTAAAAAATCAATAGATGATATATCCATGTGTAAATAGAAAAATCTGTCAATTAATCAATTAATTTATCAATTAAAGAAAAAAAATTGGAATCGATTTTGATGATAAAATAAAAATATTGAAGGAATCTTGAAGGAGAGAAGAGAGAGGTAGCTGAACAAAAAACAAAGAAAGAAAAAAAAAAAAACTTTTGCACGTCGGGTCAAAAGAAAGGATTATGTGTTTGTTTGATTGTCTTCAATTGCTCTGGAAAATAAAAAATTTAAAGACACAAACAGCATTTGAATTTTCTTAAAATTTTTATTAATAAAAATTTTTTATTACCTTAATCATTTACCCCCAATCGTTTGTTATTAATTTAATTGCCATGCACATGCACGGCTATCCCATCAATTAGTTCCACATCCCTTGCTCCATTATTATCCTAAGACATCTCAAATGCAGTCCTCATATCAATCCGCAAGATAATCAACTTTCCAAATTCAGGCACACCATAATGCTATTCTTTACACAGATAGTGATAAAAACTGAAAAATCATGTCCATTGCCCTCTAAGCTTTGAAATTAACCTATGACTCTTTTACCGTTTTCTTGCTGGATAAGTAGCACTGCAAATGAAATCTCATAAAATGTGATAACAAGATAGCATCAGACAGAGACTCTATTACTTGAAAAGTAGTAAATAAAATTCCATGGATATAAAGTTTGAGAAGTGGATTAGGCAATCTAAGAACAAGTAAATAAATAAAATTGTACAATGTCTGGGAAGAGCATAATGCAATTTGGTTAACCCTGAGATTAACCAAATTATCCCGGATGGTGAAAATACACATCCTCAAACCAAAGGTGCAGTGATTAGAGAAAAGAAAAATAAACTTCGACTTATATGATTAAAAACAGCAATAGGTCCAATAGTTAACAGAAATACCTGCATGTAAAAGGCATAAAATAAAAAAAAAATAATAATAAAACTTAAAGCTTTGAAAAAATATATTGCTTAGTCGTAAACCTGTTGAACTCCCCATGTCATCAAATTTGCATCCCTCAAAATCTTTGAATTGCATGCTCAAAATGTTTAGAAAAGGTCTTAAATTTGCACAAAGGTTCTTTAAAAATATTTTCAAAGATAAGAAGTATTAAAATATTTTAAAAAGAATCATAGCTTTCATGAAATAATTTCAAAAAGGGATGAGATTTGGCAAAATAATCTCATAAAGGATAAAAATGCTAAAAACTTTCAAAATGGGTTGTGGTGCTATGGTTTTGCAAGTGCTAAGATTCCAAATATTGTTATGAAATCTTACCGGTGCCTTCTATGTGATATTCTTTTTTTTATTTGGCATCTACATGATGTTTTAAACCATCCTAAAGCAATAAGTAATGTTTGTTGTCTTCTTAATTCATATGAAGTCTGATTGACTGAAATATTTTTCTTGTTCATTACTAGGAGCTTCTATTATACAATCATGATGCAATGAAATAAAGTCTTTTTTCCTAAAAATGGGACTGCTTTGGTCCAAAATTGTGGTAATAAGTTTGTTTTTGTAAATAGGCTTTTTAAATAATGCTCCTTTCAGTGGGGCGTATTCTCTTTAAAATAAAAGGATTTTTATAGTTTGACATTACCTAATCCACCTTTAATTTTAAGCCTACTAGCTAGGCAGGTCATTACAATAAGCAAATAATCTCTTTATTAATAGTTAGAATTCTTTAAGAATGACAATATCCAAATCCCAGATAGACATTTTTTAAACTTTGATATTCTTCTTTAGTTGTTACGTGTGTGTGTGTGTATATATATATATATATATATTAAACTTAAATAAGAAGACTAAAGTGAAAACAAAACATAAGAAAAAAGAAAAAAAGAAGACACCTACACGTCATAGTTGCTTCCTTTTACTCTTCCCATGCAATGACAAAGGCGATAAAAGACTACAGTGGCTATAGTGGAAATCACACTTGCAGACTAATGTTTGATTTATTTAGAAACTTAAAACACATGTAATGTTGAGTGATGAAATTTAATTTTTGAAACTTTTAGTAAATTTATTGTAAGAATAATAATTAAGACTCAGGTTATTAATTCATTAGGCTGTTAGATTAAATATATATATATATATATATATTTCTTCTCAAGATTATCACAAAAATGTTGATGCATTGGTTATTTCTCTTTAAAATTCACATGATCACTCTCTTTCTATAAGAGAATTATTTCTTCCCTCTCCAAGTAACTACTCTACTCTTTGTTTTCAAAAAAAATTGAACACTCTCTTTTTCTTTTTTATCTTTACAAAAATTAATCTCTCAAAACGTTCATTCTCCCTCTAAAGAAATATCATTGTTTTGAAAATATTTAAAAATTATTATGTATCAAGCTCAAATAAATTAAATACAACATATTATAATAGTTCATTGAACCAACGGGGTATTAGGATTTTAAATTATTATTATTACTTCCAACTTTTAGTATGGTATTATAATCATATTCAAATTTTTTCTTTTATACAGTCTGTGAAAATATAATCCACTTCCTTCTCTTTCTTCTCTCTTTTCCTTTTTATGAAAAGGATAATCCCTCTCTTCTCAGGTCCTGTCACGGAACCATCAAGCCCATGATTGTTTAGGAAAAATGGTGTTGATACTCCTAAAAGAACCGGGGATATTTTGGAGAAAATCTACTGAACCTTTAAAGAAGTGAAGAAAGCAATCGTGATGGCATTAAAGAGATAGTTTGAATTGAGACATTGAAAAAACTAAACCGATTGATTTATATACCTTTCTTGGTTGATGGATGCTGTTAATGAGATGAAAGCCAATGGTCAAATTACAATAGGATTAGTACTTGTTGAGAAAATTCCTAGCAACTTGAATTATGAGCACAAAGTGGATAAAATTTTGGAGAAAAAAAGATTGGAAAGGAAATTTCAATACCAGAGCTGCAATGTCATTTGCAATGTCATGAAATTTGTCTAAATTGAAAGTCTAATTATAAAGTTGAAAAATTATTGCAGCCCAATTCATTTATCCTCTTCTTATCTATGGTATCTTGATAGCTATGGAGCCAAATCAAACCCTCATATATGTCCTTTTGTATTTCAAGCCCGGTTGTTACCAGACTATGAAAAATGTACTCTGCCTGTTTGAGATGAATTTTGGCCGAGACTCCTGGTTTGCTAAGGAGAGCTCTAAACAGAGTTGTGCAAGCTAAGTCAGGGGTGATAACCCCCCCCGACTGAATTATCCAATAATAAATGCCACATGCTTCCTCCAGACAACCTTGAATTGGGGCACTAAGGTAGGCAACACTCAGAATTTGGAATGTAGATTCACTAGGCACCCCGCCTCTGATTTATTATATTATCAAAAATGTCCCTGCATTTGGAGAATTTCCATTCTTTGCCCATGTAATCAGCTAGCTTGGTAGCAACAGCAAAATCGGATTTAAACCAACGTTGTCGTAGCATCTATTTGTACACCTGAAAAAGGTTCAGAGAATTTATTAAAAATAGGTAGGACATGCATCATCACTCTTGCCTTTACTGCAAGAGCTATCGGCTTACATTCGCGTCACAAGTGTAAACCCAGTAATAAGAATTTGAAACCAAACGAGACACCAAATTGCAACTACCTTTTTTCTGTGCTTCTATAATAACCAAATTATGGGATTTCTAACATTGTTGATAATGTGGTGAGATTTTTTCTCTTTCTTTTTTCCTTCAATTTAATCTTTATGCCCTGCTTGGAACCAAATGATATCCACAAAACTGAGAAGTTGAATTTTAATTCCAATATTTGCTTAGTGTGGGTTTGCAATCAACAAAATAGGAAAGAATCTAGAATTGTTTTGGAATTGAACTCCAATGGTATTTCGGTTGTTCAGAGCAATGGAATTCAATTGAATCCTCATTTACTCTTTGCCCAGCGCCAAAAGTTCCATCTTGAAATCAAATGAAGGAACTCAGTTCATTCTATCACTAATTCACATAGAAATATAATTTGAATCTGATGGAGCGGAGACCGAAGTGGCGCGTGGAAGAATTGCAGGCTTGGTGGTGGGAAGAGAAGAGGCGATTAGGATTAGGATTAGGGCTTAGTGTTCAGCTGTGTCAGCGTTTCTCAGAAGCATTCTCCGTGTTTCTGCTTCTGCTTAGTTGCCTTCGCAAATCTTTATTCCCTTTCCATTAATTCAAACAATTAATATATATTTCATATTCATTCTTGTTTTTCGTATTCTTTAACCCTTTTAGTATATTTATACGTGTGATTTTTATTGATAAAATATATATAAAATAAATTTTAGTGAATTCTGAGACAAACAAAGAAATAAAGAATAAGTACAAAATCTCATACTTCCTCTTTAAAATAATTATATTTTCAATTAATGTGGTTTGTATTTTGTGGATTACTTCCAACCTATTTTTGAGTTTGGACAGCCCTTATTAGTTATCCAAATAGTTGTAATACCAAGGTATGGATTGCAGATTGCCATGGAATAGAGCAATCCCGGTAACTTTGATAATGTTGGTAACTTGAAGATGTGGTAATAGTCCTTGCAAAATTACAGCCAGGTTTAACATTGCAGACTGCCATGGAATAGAGCAATCCCGATAACTATTGTTTGGTTTAAGAGGGGTGATTATGCTACTGACGAAAGGAGAAAATGGGAGAATTTCAAGAAGGAAGCAGAATGCTTTTTTTATTTCTCCTCTACTAAACAAGACTAACATAAATGTCTATTTGTAGGCTTACAAATAACTAAAATACAAAAAAATAAGGAACTAAATATTATTTGATTTGCTCATGAAACAACTCCCAATTAATAGCTAAAAACTTAACAACTATGGAGAATCCATTTCAAAATTTTTTGCAACAGATTTTGGATCATATCTCCAACACTCCTCCTTAATCCAAAATCACACACTCCAAGCAATGTCCTGAGATAAGCATGTCTCTCACTTGATAGAGCCTTTGTGAAGATGTCTGCAACTTGAACTTCAGTATGACAGACTTCATAATTATTTCTCCTTTGGCCACCAATTCTCGAATGAAATGAAATCTCATCTCAATGTGCTTTGTTCTCCCATGAAATGCTGGATTCTTTGCCATAGCAATTGTTGATTTATTATCACAATAAAGTTTAGTCCCCTTATCTTGCTTTTGATGCAACTCACTTAACATTCTCCTAAGCTAGATGCATTGACAAGCTGCTATAGTGACAGCCACATACTCTGCCTCTGCTGTTGACAAAGCTGTTGTTGCTTGTTTCTTTGAATTCCACGTGATTGCACCTGATCCTAGCCCAAACACATTTCTGGAAGTACTTCTTCTATCATCTATTGAGCTTGCCCAATCACTATCGGTGTAACCAACCAATCTGAAATTGGTTACATGAGTATACCAAATTCCATAACTCAAAGTCCTTGCAATATACCTTAAGATCCTCTTTACTGCTCCATAGTGTTGCTTTGATGGTTGTTCATAAATCTTGACACAACTCCAACTAAGAATGAAATATCTAGTCTTGTGTGTGTTAAATATATCAATCCACCAACCAAACTTCTAAAACTGCTTCTGATTTGCTTCTTTTGCCCCATCTTCTTGTTGCAATTTTTGATTCACATTCATTGGAGTGGCCGCCATCTTGCAGTTGGACATGTTGAATTTCTTTAGCAGATCTACAACATACTTCTTTTGAGAAATGAACACCCCAGCTTCATCTTGCAGTATTTTCAGTCCAAGAACATAGTGCAGCAATCCCAAGTCTGTCATTTCAAAGCTACTCATCATGCTATATTTGAATTCTTCTACAAGTCCAACATGACCCCATATATATTATATCATCAACATATAAGCAAACTATCATAAAATCAGTGATACCTTGCCTCTTTAAATAAAGAGTAGGCTCATTTTCACTCCTTACAAAGCCAGTTTGTTGAAAATATGCATCAATTTTGCTATACCATACCCTTGGAGCTTGCTTTAAGCCATATAGAGCTTTCCTTAGCTTGTATACCTTTTCTTCTTTCCCTTTAATCTCAAAACCTTTTGGTTGCAAGACATAAACTTCTTCTTCAATTTCACCATTCAGAAATGCTGACTTGACATCAAATTGGTTCACCTTCCACCTGAGTTGTGCTGCCAGTGCTAAGAGTATTCTTACTGTCTCAAATCATGCTACAGGAGAAAAGTCTCATCGTAGTCAATTCCTTGTTGTTGAGAATAGCCTTTCACGACCAACCGAGCCTTATGCTTTTGAACACTTCCATTTGCATGAAATTTTGTCTTGAATATCCATTTTAAGCCTATTGCATTCTTCTCATTAGGCAGATCTGTTAGCTCCTAGGTTGAGTTCCTTTGAATGGATATGAGTTCCTCTTTCATTGCCCTTCTCCACTCCTCTCTTTCTGTTGTATCTGCATAAGTTGTAGGATCTGGGACTAAGAGAACAAACTCCTGTGATTCATACATTTCCCTCAGTGATCTAAATTTTCTTGGTTGCATCTCCTCTGAAGACTCACTTGAATTGTTAATTGTTGAGGTTGTATTCTATGGAGTTGTTGGACTGCTTACATTTGGAGTAGAAGTTGGTGAGTCAATTGAAGTTGAGTTTGAGTCTTCCTCAACAAATGGAATTTGAGACCGATCTTCCTCATTGCTGCTTCTATCTCCCCAGTTCCAACCTGCTTCCTCGTTAAACACTAATTTCTACTGACAATTATCTTGCCAGTAATGGGGTTATACATTTTATATGCTTTGGATTCAGTAAAATAACCAATGAAAATACATTTTTATGATTTTTCATCTAATTTTTTTTGGTTTTGAGGATTTACTAAAACATAAGCAATACAACCAAAGACTTTTAAATGATTTACAGTTGGTTTAGTTCCTTTCCATGCTTCAAATGGAGTGTAATTCTGAACTGCTTTTGTAGGGGAAAGATTCAGCAGATACACTGCTATTGCTATAGTTTCTGCCCAAAATGAATTTGGAAGTGCTTTCCCTTTCAACAAACTCCCTGCCATCTCCACTACATTTCTGTTTGTACGTTCTGCTACTCCATTTTGCTCTGGAGTATATGGTGCTGTCATCTCCTTATGAATTCCACTCTCCTTACAGAAATGATTGAATTCCTTTGAAATAAATTCACCACCTTTGTCTGTGCGAAGTACTTTTATGCTTGCACTACCTTGCTTTTCAACCAGTGCTTTGAATTTCTTGAAATTCTCAAATCTTTCTGATTTGAATTTCATAAAATATACCCAACTCATCCTGTTGAAGTCATCAGTGAACAAGAGAAAGTAGTAACTCCTACCAAATGACTCTGTATTATGGGACCACATAGGTCTACATGAATTAGATCAAGACATGTTGTGGCTCTCCATGCCTTTCCAGTAGGAAATGACTTCCTAGTCTGTTTGCCATAAATACATGCCTCACATATATCAAATGTTTTAATTTTTGGAAGTCCATGAACCATACCTTTTCATTCCAGCAGCTACAATCCTTTAATATTTAGGTGCCATATCGAAGATGCCATAGCTTGGATTCATTTTGTTCTCCAGCAACCAGGGCAAATTCTTCGACATTAGAGACTTCAAGTGGAAACATTCTACTTTTGGTCATAAGAACTTTTATAACCATTTGGCCTGAAGCTTTGTCTTTAATGACACACGCTCCATCATCAAATATAATTGAGTATCCACTAGCCATCAACTGTCCAACACTCAGCAAATTGTGTGCCAAGTTTGGAACAAATTGAACATGATGCAAAAGTTTTGTTTTACCTTGGCTAGTAGTAAGAGCCACTGTTCCTTTCCCTTCGACCTGCATTTCTTAATCATCTCCCAATTTGACCTTCCTTTTTTGACTTTCATCAAGCTATTTGAAAATTGCCTTCCTGTCTGTCATATGATTCGAACACCCGCTGTCTACAAACCACACTTCACCATGTGTGTCAATTGTGTCACAATGTGCCATAAACAATCTGCTCTCTCTATTTACCTCTTCTGCATAATATGCCTGCTTGTCTTTAAACCAGCAATCAGCTTTCACATACCCAAATTTTTTGCAATTGTGACACTTGATGTTGCCTTTATTGCTATGGAATCTTTGCTCAGATCCTCTGCCTCTTCCTTTGTCACGGCTGAAATTCTTCCCTCGAAATCCTCCTCTGCCTCTTCCTATGCCTGCTGATCCATCATGCTCCTTTGACACCGAGCCTTCTCCTTTTGCCTGAAATGCCTTCTTTTCAACCTTTTCTTCTGTTCTGTTGATTCTTGCTTCATGAGATTGTAAGGAACCCATTAAAGGAATAAGTTAACAGATTTTTAGACTCCTCAATAGCTGCAACCACATGATCAAATTTAGGAGTTAAACTCCTTAACACTTTTGTCACAACAGTCTTCTCTGTGACCTTCACCATAGGATCTCATTTGATTGACAATTGCTACCACTTTTGTTAAAAATTCCTGTACTGATTCTCCATTCTTCATGTGCAGATTTTGAAATTCACGATTAAGTATCTGCAACTTCAATCTGACTACAGTGGGTAAGCCATGAAATGCTAGCTGCAAGGTTGTCCATGCCTTTTTTGTTGCTGAGGCTACTGCAATTTTTGAGAAGATGGATTCATGAACAGCTTGTTGAATGAAAAACAAAGCCTTTGAATCTTTCTTTCTTCACGACCTGAACCGGGGTCGTGAACAGCCGCCCGTAACTCTAGATGCTGACTACATTCTCTAAAAAATCTGGCAGAATCTCCCCATAATGTAGGAGGTCTCTTATATACAAACCAACCTATATATTGAATGATCATCCTGCCACCTAAATAAACGGGCCAACCCGACCTCACAACAAATCAACCACATTCGTATAATACCAATCAATCCACAGCGTACAAACCAAGACAACGCAAGGCTATCATGAATACTAGCAGTCCTAGCCACAGACCTCTACTGTCATGCCCAACTAGAGCATGAGTAGCCGCCACACCGAACGAACTTAAAATTTTATGCATGTGTATAACAAATTCCTAAGTTAAGAAGTTAAATGCTTTCAAGTGCCTCAATGCAGGTGTAATGAGCCAATATGAGAGTTTCACAAATAAATATCAATAATTTATATAGTCATCCCATAAAATATACATATCCATCTACGGACCTCAATATCAAGACGTCGTAGGGTCGATAAACAACTAGGATCTCATAATTCAAATGAAATTTAGATCTCACCGTAATGAATATGTAAATCTACAAATACACGATAAAAAACGTCTAGAACCTGACGCGTCGCTCTATCAAAGTAACCTTGTCTGAGAAAGGAAATGAGAGGGGTGAATATCAAGGGAGTTACTCAGTGAGTGAAGGGATCAATATCAAGCATAAATAGTGTGTGTGAGCCATTGGAGTATCAAATATGATTATTCGTAAACAATAATTCACATTTCACAGTAAAACATGGTATGCTCGGTAAAATTGAAATCATTTAATCCATCCCACGGTATCATACATATATGTATCCCTTTAAAATCAAGTATTTTTAATGCATGCCGAATATGATTCTGGCAAAGGTCGATCATAACCAATGACAGGCGCATCGGAGGTTTTATTATGCATAAATGTTTAAAAGTCACTCTCTACCCCGACGTTGGCCATAAGCTTCACCGAGACTAGCTCATACACAGATCAAATCACGTATAGGACCCCGCCCTGTGCTAGACAGTGGTATCACACATGTCTTCCCCCTTGCGGGTTCAACCAGACGTGCCTATACCCATATACCAGACATTTGCGGGTACCTCCGCGCGAAGTATACCTAGACGCATACTCGGTGTCATAACAAACATCCCCCGTAGCTACGGTCGTCATCACGGGACTAAATCATGTCCCCACGGCTACACGGCCCCAAATCAGTGATATAAAAACCATAGTGCTCAATAAATATGCCATATTGGGTCATATGAAATTTAACATGTGAAAATCATAAAATATGGTACCATTTCAGTTGAATCAAATTTATGAATGCATATTTATAGAAAACATGAGTTCATTACACTCCAATAGTCACAAAACAAATTCAAAATCTAGTGGCACACGACGAGTCAGACATGTCAAAAGCATGTTTAGTTGAAAACATGACAAAAATCAAGTTTTTCTTTTGATGCATGAGATTAAAGTCCCATTCACTGTATATGAGAGGATCAGTCACTCCCTACTAAATACCACAAGTGTCGAAAGTGTTTTCTCTCATTTGGTCACCATTCGTGTGCCTACAATGGCAACACAATGTATATATGAGGATTTGTGTCATGATTTGAACTTGCTAGGTTGAGTTGTATTCTAACAATTCTTTTCTCTAAGATCAAGGTTAGGGTATCCTAGGGTATGCTCTATCCCTTTTTCCATCATGCTTATCATATATTCTTTACAATTCATTCAATTAGTACACATTTCATCACTCCAACATAACACATATGCTTATAGTTCATTATTCATGGTTTCTGCACATATGCACCTTTGTGTAGTCATGGGAAAATGGTCATAACTTCTACTATACAACTCCGAATCACATGGTTCCTATCTCATTTTAAAGGTAAGAGACAACACTACAACTTTCATTTTGAACATTTCTTTAGATTCTAATCGCAGAATTTCAGAAAAACCAATCTTTTTCTCAGTTCTGTTCCAAACATCCATTTTTTTCTGTTTTCGTAAAAATGCAATAACTTCTTGTACACAACTCCAATTCAAATGAATTTTGGATATGTTATAGATGAGACATAGACCTACAACCTTCACATTGAACATTTTTCTTAATTCAGTCCAGAAAAGTCGAAACAGGTCACAAAGAAGGCAGTTGATCTAGGACCGAAAACAGAGTGAAAATTTGCATAGTTTTAGGAAGATTGTCATAACTTTTGATATAAGAGTCAGATTAAAGTGATTCATATCTCGTTAGAAAGATAAGACCTAGAGCTACAAATGTCATAACTAGGGCTCAAACTAATTCAGAACGGAAAGCACCTCAAAAATAGAGCAAAGTTGATAGCAGAACAGAACAGAACAAAATATGATTCTGCAGAACACCTAATTTTGGAAAAACATAACAAATCCAATTTAATTTAGAATGTGACAAATCATATCTCATTTTAAAGCTCTGAAGGTTTAGTTTCATGTGTAAAAATATCACTCAATTTGCCTTTATGTAGAAAATGTTATAGCTAAAAAACTACAATCAGGTCAGAGTATTCAGATTTCAGAATTTCTGTTTTCCTCCTTGATTTCAAACTTCGGCCAACCCTAGTTCCCTAACCAAACCACCTCATTTTGATCCCAAATTAAGATATGTTATACTATGAAGTATGGAGGGTCTCATACCTGAAGATGTACAGCTGGGCTTGAAGCAAAATACAGAATTTTTGTCTTGAACTCTCAGCTTCCTCCTTGGATTTCACCAAGCAATCCTTCTCATTTGTCCTTGATTTTTGGATATGTTGGTGTTAAAGATGTATAGAAGGGATCTATGTAAAAGAAATTGAGTAGTATGGAGGAAGATTTGGAGATCTTACCTTGGCAGTCCATGGCTATAAGGAGGAAGAAGAAATGGAGTTTGTGTGTTCTTCTCTTCTAGGGTTTCACGGTTCCAAATGGAGAGACTAGAGCAAGTGTTGGCTTTTTATGTGCAATTGCTTAACCATGGTTCCCTGAAGGTGCAACCAAGGTTTATCTCCACTATTTGTCAATAAATGCCTACCAACCATCACCCAAATCTAAGGCTCATATTTGTTCTTTGACTTTTCAATCAAATCTTGGCCATCCACCTTATGGGTATACTTCTCATGGTCATTAATTGTCTCTAACCCCTTTTTCAAATTTGTATATGAGGCCCTTTCTAGATTTGCGTGAAATTTTCTAACTCGATTTTCACGTAACGCACGATGGGGTCAATTTCCCTTCATTTCGGGTGAATTTTGGCAAATTTTCCCAAATTGTGTTATAACTTGTTAAAACGTTAATTTAGCCTAATTTATATTTCCTAGCAAAATTTTAGCAGTTTTGCACGAGTAGAATTAAATTTGGCTCGATGAAGATAAATTTTCATCTCCGGTGATTAAGTATCGGGCGTTTCTTCGCAAACGATAGAAAGTTGCCCGAATTCAAGTCCCCTTAACTTTTTAAGTTAATTTAGCACGTGTAATTTCATCGGAGTCGAGATTGCACGTGCAGATTTTAAAATGGCACAGAAGGGAAAATTTTTTAGCTCCCGAAAATTTCGCCAAAAATTTTTAAGAGCAATATCATTCGAAAAAAAATTTCTGAGAGACTTTTCTCTATATGAAAATGAAAACATATCATATATGGAATAATCTAAACAAGACTAACATAAGTGCCTATTTGTAGGCTAAAAAATAACTGGAAGGCAGAAAAATAAAGAACTAAATATTATTTGATTTGCTCATAAAACAACTCCTAATTAATAGCTAACAACTTAACAACTATGGAGAATTCATTTCAAAATTTTTCTGCAACAGATTTTGGATCATATCTCCAACAACTATGATAATGTTGGTAACTTGAAGATGTGGTAATAGTCCTTGCAAAATTTCGTGGTATATCCGGCAATTTCAACCCGTGACCAAGTCTAGAAAGAACTCTAAAACTTGGATTACTTTTCAAGAATGGTTACATTTCCCCTCCCCCTCTCTTTCCTACTGAAAGCATTCTTTTATGCATTTACAGCAAAATGAATGTTGAATGTCCCAAAATCTAGGGTCGGATCACTAACCTTTTCGATATACGGGTCAGAAGAATGTCACCAATGGATCAATCTCCTTTTTCATTCACAATCCAAGAGTCCTTTTGATGGAATGGAATTATGATGTATGTAGATCTTCTTCCTCACTATTTTCCTATCCTCTCTCCATTCTCCAAAGCACCATTGATGGGATGGATGGTTATGTGGGGAGTTGGAGTTGGTTTTTTCCATAAAAAACCACTCCCTCCCTTCCCTCCTTTGGAAAATTCAAAATAAGGGAAATGGGTTTGGGTCAAATCCACATGGGCGACCCGACCCGGTACCCCTATAACTTACATCTCTTACTCGCACATGAGGGTTAGACCTACATTTTGCTCAATCACTTCCATATACCATCAATTTCATACAAACAAATAGATCGTGTGACTAGCGAGTATATCAAGAGCTCATAGCTACACACCGTTTAAGGATATATAGCAGCTCAAGATCTAATACTATGAGGACATCAAGTCTCGCTATACCCTAGACCTCTTTTTACTATATATATATAGAGTCACTGTACCTCTTATCCCTCTATTAATGAACGAGAGCGTACTTAACTCATTTCAACTATGCATTCACAATTATGTTTCAGAACATCAAGTTAAAAACATAACTGGCCAGTCTGTGAATACAAAAATTACGTACAAACTTTAAGACAGTCTTCCTTTCGCACTACTATCTTTCCACTTCATTTTAGCTGCTTTCCTAGTCATGCACCGCAAAACCGAATCAAGCATAATCTATTGGTTACATACTAAAGTAGCAACACTAAAATAAACTTTCAAGAAACAGGCGAAAGTTTTAAGGGTATTAAATGAGGTTAATTACAAACCTTTGGGTTTCACACAATGAGATAGAGGGATTTATCAATTCACTACCCATAGGGTCACTGAAAGCACACGTGGTATGAACACGTGCTACGATGCCTTTTCTATTTATTTAGAAGCGTATGTCTATTTCAAAATTATAATATATCGTACAGGTTTTTGTCCAAATATATCACGATACTGACTTGATTCTCTCTTCTTATAAATCCTAAAAAAAAAAACTTTTCCAAGAGAGAATCACACCTGGCTTCTAGACAAGTGTAATGGATTGTGGGAAATCCATTTCGATTATCAAATAAGTAAATATCAATGATAATCTCATCTTAGTTCTGTACTAAGGTGGCTAATTTATGTTAATTATCCAAAATTAACATTGTCTCATCTCTACATATCACATAGATATTAGAGGCGATTGCTCGTATGAGAGAGCCAATCTTCTAAACTTGTCCGACATACTTTTTAATCAAGACATAAGAATTTGCAAATGCAAAGAAATTCAAATGTATGAGCATTACATCACGTTCATTGCTTATACATACAATTACACTCTACGCAATTCTAGAGATTTTACATGTTTCAAAAATACATCTCTAGGTATCGGTTTCGTAAATGGATCAGCCACCATTAAATGCGTAGATAAATACTTCAATGTCACCTCTCCTTTTTCAACAATGTCTCGAATAAAGTTGAATTTCGTATCAATGTGTTTGGTTTTCCCATGATATTTGGGATCTCTCGTATAAGCGATTGCTGCTTGACTATCACAATAAATTGTCACAGCTCCCATTGTGTCGCTTACGATCCCTAAATGTTGTAAAAACCGTTTTAACCAAACACACTCTTGAACTGCTGAAACACAAGCTACAAACTCTGCTTCCATCGTCGACAGTGATACATATGTTTGTTTTTTACTTCTCCAAGAGATGGCGATTTTATTCAGCAAGAAAGCATAACCTGAGGTGGACTTACGTTCATCTAAGTCATCACCCCAATCAGCATCTGTGTATCCGCTCAATAACAAGTCATTTCCTTGATAACAAAAGGAATAATTCGCAGTTCCTTTCAGGTATCTTAGAATCCTCTTCACAGCTGTCCAGTGACCTTTACCTGGATTGGATTGATACCTGCTGACCAAACCCACGGCATAGCAGATGTCAGGGCGAGTACACATCATAGCGTACATCAGACTCCCAACAACGCTGGAATACGGTACTTTTGACATCTCATGTTTTTCTTCAGTGGTTTTTAGGCACATTGCTAAACTTAAACTTTCGCCTTTAGCCACAGGAGTATCAATAGGTTTACAGCTATCCATCCTAAATCGTTTCAAAATTTTTTTAATATAAGATTCTTGAGATAAAGCTAACAATCTCTTAGAACGATCTCTGTGGATTTTAACACATAGTATGTACTCTACTTCACCCATGTCCTTCATTTCAAAATTTGATGATAACCAACTTTTGATATTCAGGATATACTCCATATCATTTCCGGCTAACAATATGTCATTGACATACAGATTTAGAATTACAAACTTATCATTGGACTTTTTCACGTAAACATAATGGTTTTCGTCTATCATTACGAAGTCGTAAGAGATTACGGATCTATGAAATCTCAAATACCATTGTCTTGAAGACTGTTTGAGGCCATAAATTGATCTATTCAATTTACAAACTTTATTTTCTTGATCTTTAACAATGAAACCTACTGGTTGTTCCATGTAGATTTCTTCTTTAAGTTCTCCATTGAGAAACGTAGTCTTCACATCCATTTGATGTAATTCTAAATTTAAATTGGCTACAATAGCTAACAATAGGCGAATAGAGGCAAATCTCACTACTGGTGAAAATGTTTCTTCATAATCAATACCCTCTTGTTGGGTATAACCTTTTGCCACCAACCGAGCTTTATACCTCTCAATTGTTCTATCAGCTTTACGTTTAACCTTAAGAACCCATTTGTTCCCAATAGGTTTGCGCCTAGATGGAAGATCAACCAGTTCCCAAACATAGTTGGAATCCATCGACTCTATTTCTTCCTCCATTGTTTTTATCCACTCATCCTTGGCAGAACAAGATAAAGCCTCCTTCACATTTTTCGGCTCATCCTCGTCCTGTGGAGAAATGATAAAAGTGTGCCCTTCAATTTCGTAATGACGTTTGGGCACACTTTTCCTAGTACTTTTCCGAATTGACGATTCGGTTGGATCGTTAGAATTTGAATCCCTCCCACTGGGATCATCTAGGGATTCAACTTCTCGTAATTCCCTTGATCCATCCTGCACGGAACCATCATTTGAATTATTTAATTCAAACAAAGGTTCTCCTTTTGTTATATCACCTTTACTAGGAAAATCATTTTCCAAAAATGTCACATTTCGTGATTCAATTTCGGTTACAGTACCCTCCTCTCTTTTACCGATAAACACATAACCTTTTGACTGATGAGAATATCTAATAAAGATATATTTCTTCCCTCGGGGACCAAGCTTTCCAAATTTATTAGAAGGGTCATGAACATATGCTGCCGATCCCCAAGGTCTAAGATCAGTCAGACTTGGTGTCCTACCAGTCCAAAGTTCGTACGGTGTTGTGGGTACTGTTTTTGAAGGCAATTTATTTAAGATATAGGTCGTAGTTAACAATGCATCTCCCCAAAAGGATATTGGCAAGTTAGCCTATGCCATCATAGATCTCGTCATTTCCAACAACGTCCTATTCCTCCTCTCAGCAACACCATTCTGTTGAGGCGTGTGGGGAATAGTCAATTGTCTAATTATTCCTTTTTCATTACAGAGATCATTGAACTGATCTGATAGATATTCACGCCCTCCATTTGTCCTTAAGGCTTTAATCGTTCTATCCATTTGATTCTCCACTTCATTCATATAACGTCGAAAACACTAAAGTGCTTCAGACTTGTGAGTAATCAAATAGACGTGACCAAAACGTATGAAATCATCAATAAAAGTAATGAAATATGACGCTCCATGCCTGGCCTTCACATTCATTGAACCACAAATGTCAGAGTGAACCAATTGTAATGGAAGTTCAGCCCTCACGGCTTTTCCAAAAGGTTTTCGAGTCATCTTCCTAGCAAGACAATATTCACAATTCGGTAAATCAACTTTAGTAAGCGAACCCAATAGTCCTGTTTTCAAAAGTCGATTCATCCTGTCCTGCCTTATGTGACCAAGTCTAGCATACCATACTTTGTTATCTATATTAGCATTACTAGAAAAACAAACATTTAACGAAATATAACGATCAGTATAACAGTTAAACATTTGTCTATCACAATCTAAAGTAAGAAATCCATTTAACAGATGTCCAGTACCATAAAACACACCACTATTATAAATACAAACCCTATCATGAGTAAAGTTCAAGTCATAGCCTAGTTTAAGAAGAACAATAACAGAGACTAAATTTCGTCGAATTTCCAGTGCAAAGAGAACATCATGTAAGATTAGAGTTTGGTCACTTCGTAACTCCAGTTTGCCAAACCTTTTGACTTCTACTCTTGTATTGTTTCCTGCGTATATCCATCTTGTACCAGGAGGAACTCGACGAAAGTCCACGAACGCTTCTCGATCTCTCGTCACATGGTCTGTTGCTCCTGAGTCTATAATCCACACAGGATATGATTCAGAAAGTAAAACAGTGCTAGAGACATATATAACACTTAGAGAAGCGTTACAAGGTGCTACCTTTTTCGGCTCGGGACATTCTCGAGCGAAATGACCAAGAGCTTTACAATTGTAGCACTTCAGTTTGCTCTTATCCTTCTTTTTCCAAAACCGCTTGCGTTTGTTCTTGCGGTTGGAATTGCTCTTCTTAAACCCTTCCGCAATGTCCTTCCCTTTCTTGCCCTTGTTCTTGTTCCCTTTCCGTTTAAAGCCCGCAACTTTCTGGAAACTTGACTCAGCTACAAAGGTGTTAGAAATCGATTTTGCAGCACCAAGCCGCTCATCTTCGAGTTCTACGTGGCGAGCAGCATCAGCGAAAGTCTTAATACTATCATTGTGAGTCAGATTGACCTTCAAGTGCTCCCACTGGTCTGGAAGGGATCAGATTAAAGCTTGAACCTGTTGCTCATCAGATAAAACATGACCTGCTGACTTCAATTCCCTTATCATGTTTAACATAGTTCTGAGGTGTAGTTTGATATTGTGATCAGACTTCTTTTTGTATGTGTCAAACTTGATAGTCAACTGTCTCAGACGGGTCATACTGGTACCTCCATACTTCTCTCTGAGGTATACTCATATATCATGAGCAGTAGGGAATTGCTCACATTCATGTATGAGATCATCAACTACAGAACTAACCAGAATGCCACGTGCAGTGGAATTTTTCTTCTTCCACGCCTGGTAAGCTTCTTGATCTCTTCTATGTTGAGCAGTGTTTCCAATTCCAGGGTCTTGCATGATATGGTTGATACCCTCCAAGGCATCCTGCTCTTCCAGCACATACCATATCTTGTGGCGCCAAATGTCATAATTGTCGCCATTAAACTTATCACCTTTATTCAAATCTGCTATTATTGATTTCGATGCCATGGTCTGGGTTTTCAAAGAGATACTATTATAAGTATTCATACTCATTCATTCATATAATTTTGTATATGAAATCTAATAAATTTATCATAAACGAACATAAGGTGTAAACTCGAAAGATCACTAAGTTCCCAATCATCATCCATCATCCAAATGTTTGATTATCATAAATTTGATTTCAAAGTAACAAAATTCTTTCAGTTTTAGGTGAGAATTACTTAAATTCTACCAAGCTAAAAACTCCCACTAAACATCATATGAATTTAAAACATATCTCTTCACATGCTCGCATAAATATACAAAGTATGCAGATTGTTGATATATATATAAAAAAAAAATTACATCATATGTTCATGGCATTGTTCTCATTACAGTAGATAACTATGCACAAAGAAAAAAAATATATATATATAATCAAATTTCTTTTTTCTCATCTTTCTTATCTTCCACATACATGCGAGTGACCATATTGACCATCCCAACTGAAAGTCTATCTCTCGGAGTAAATCTCCTAACAGTTTGGGGTGTAGAGCCATTAATCTTTAGAGACAACGCCCTTTTCATTTTAATCTCTATTTCCCTAACTCTCTACATCTTAAGCAATTTTAGTCTGAAATCATTGAGGTAGAGACACTTATTATCCTCTAATATTTTGTCAGCAATTCCAACCAAATGATCAGAGAGGAAGTTTCTTATAATTTTAATCTCGGCTTCGTCGCCTCTAAACCAGTGACCCATACGCCGAAATTTATAATGTTTTTGACTCATAACCCACAAATGTTGCGGCAAACTATGCGTTGCTTTCATCTTATAATGCAACATCATATATAGTTTTGTCAAACGTTTTGGGGTCCTCTCATCTCTGCATCTCCCCCGGAGAGGTGCAAGGGTACGTCTGATTCTCACCATATCCCTAAAATGGGGTAAAGATTAGATTGGACATGAAGCCAACCAAAAAAAATTTTTAAAACACTATCCACAATTTATACTTAAATCAACGAGTATAAATCAAATATGTGTCATAAAAATTTAATTCAGGTAGGCATAAACTAGAATTTTCTTTTTTTAAAACATGTGAGAAATTTTCAGAATTTTGTCTCACTTGTTAATTGATTTTTCTGTAATTTTCAAATAAAATTTCTTAATGAATACTTGCAGTCAAATTTTTTTTTTTTTTTTTTTGAGAATACAGAAAAAACAATTAAAAATAAATAAAAAATCATAAAAAAAAGGGGCTTGAGAGGATACCTCACGCGCCCTCACACACCACTTGGTGGCGGCGGCGCGTGGGTGACTTGCCCACGCGCCGCCTTCCCGGCTGAATCCGGCCACCGGATTTTGCCTATCCCCCCATTTTTGGAGTCTCTGAATCTAATGGTGCTGTTAGTTTTCTGATCTGAGGTTTGGATCATGACGTTTGGGCTTCACAGCCCACGGCCCGAGAGTGGGATTGTGCTGACGTCACTGCTGACGTCACTTCGTCTTCTTCATGCAGAAAAATTTTTTTCTGCATTTTAACCCTAATTTCTCTAAACCATATCTCATTCATTTCTGAACCGTTTTGCATGTTCTTTATATGGTTGGAAAGGATTTTTGATGAGGAATTTAACCATACAAATATTAAATCATGAAACCTATCATGCAAATAGATATTAACATTTTTATCTTTGACTAGGGTTTCATTTTTCTTCAAAAATACATAACGGCTATGCATGAAACTTTGTAGATCAATTCCTAACATCATGGGTACTCTACCTTTCAAATTTCAAAGCATTTCGTGATCTATAATGAAAGTTACCATTTTCAATTTTTTTTAAGGAAAATAAAATTCAAAAATGCATAAAAAATAGGAAACACCCTAAATCATGCTCTGATACCAATGAAAGCATTCTCTTATGCATTTACAGCGAAATGAATATTGAATGTCCCAAAATCTAGGGTCGGATCACTAACCTTTTCGATGTACGGGTCTGAAAAATGTCACTAATGGATCAATCTCCTTTTTCGTTCACAATCCAAGAGTCCTTTTGATGGAATGAAATTATGGTGTATGTAGATCTTCTTCTTCACTATTTTCCTATCCTCTCTCCATTCTCCAAAGCATCATTGATGGGATGGATGGTTATGTGGGGAGTTGGAGTTGGTTTTTTCCATAAAAAACCACTCCCTCCCTTCCCTCCTTTGGAAAATTCAAAATAAGGGAAATGGGTTTGGGTCAAACCCACATGAGTGACCCGACCCGGTACCCCTATAACTTATACCTACGTAAGATAATATATGGGGAAAATCTGTTTTTTACATTGTTCAACCTTGTGCTGCTCGTTTCCAGTCCATCCCTCATTTCCAACCTTGTCTTTCAAGGGGTTATGACACATTAGCTGAGAATTAAAAAAAAAAAAAAATTGAGTCCACGATGAAATATTTGAAATCAGTCACTATGCAAATTACCTAGTGGGTCAAATACAGTAACACACATTTTAAAAAAATGATTCCTAATATATAAAGTTAATTTATGTTATTGTAATTGAATAAAAATAAAGAAGAAAGTATAGAGGGTTAGGACACTAGATAATCCGTGGTTCTCCACCCTTAACATAAAGAGAGCACTTAGAGTTTGCCAAACTACATTAATCCCTTCAGCTCTCAAAATGTTGAGTTTGAATGACCTCATGGTCTCTTGCTTTCCCTCTCTCCTCTAGATGACGAAGTCGAGTTTTTTGGTACCCTCATCGTCTTTTTGAGGTTTTTCGCTCTCTCCATTTGTTAAAACCATTCTGTACTGCACATTACTTTACACAATTCTTCCTTGCACTTCACACTATTCACATCCCTCTTACCCAATATCCCCAATCAGACATACTCCAAACCAATATTAATTTGCTTCTCTTTTGCATTCTCAAGCTTCAAACCTCAGATTCATCATGCCCACAATTCCAAAACCAATCCGAAGTGGAGATCATAATTATGAAGGCCTCTTTTATATAACCCCCACTCCAAATGTCCCCTTTATTGTCCTCAACTTGTTCAATCTTCAATCCATTGATATTGATATCGAAAATGAGACTTCTTGGGTTCAACGGGTGCAACTTTTGGCAAACTTTACATAATATGTCTGAGAAGAGCAAAGTCCAAGGCTTCCCTGGTTGGATTTGTTCTAGTATTGGTACTGCTGGACAAATTTCTGGAGGTGGATTTCGAATCTTGTTGAGAAAATACGGTCTCTCCATCAACAACACAATCGATGCAAGAATAGTTGATATTAAGAGAAAAATTCTTGACATGAGAACCAATAAGGGAAGATCGTTTCTGGGCTGTTAGAGGCAGGTGGTGGAGCAAGCTTTGGAGTCATTCTTCCAGGGAAAATTAAACTTTCTGTTCTTGAAAAAGTTTCAGTGTTTGGAGTCTCAAAATCATTGGAAGAAGAAGCAACTAATATCTTTTTTCAGTACTAAAGGCTAGTGAGTGCAGTGGAAAGGACTCTGCGTCTCTTAACCAAGTATTTTGGGTTCGAGCCTTCTTGAGAACGAAATAGATTATTTTGAGAGATATCCCCCTCTATAAGAGGCCCGACAGTCAGATCGACCCGAATTAGTTAGAGTGAATCTCCGGATACCGAGGGGTTAGGGACCCAAAAATATATATATATATATATCTTTTATCAGTGGCAACTAGTTGCTCATGTGTTGCATAGTGATCTCTTCATTTGAGCCATGCCACAAGTAGTCAAAGATTATGTGAGAGGCAATAAAACCATTAAAATTTCCTTTGTAGGAATATTCCTTTGGAACACTACTAGACTTCTGGGTTTGTTGGATGAGATTTTTCCCTGACTTGCTTTTGCAGAAAGATGAGTACTTTAAAATGAGTTGGATTGAGTCCGTCCTTTCTTGGGCAGATTTTACGAATGAAACTTCTATAAATCTTTTACTCAAATAAAGCTTCATAGTGGAAAGTATACAAAAAGTACAATTCAGTTTTTTGAAGAAATCTATTTCAAAGAAATGTCTCAAACTTATATGGCACAAATGTTTGAATTGGAGAGAGTGACTATGCAATGGAATCCATACCAATCTAAAAAGACCTAGAGCCAACCTAAAGAACACCCGCAGCCGTACTAAAGTTCTCAACGGGAAGCAGTGATCCAACTACATGAACTCCTCCAAAAGGGAGAACCTAATTAGGCAAGTAGGCGACAAATTGTAAGCAATTGAAAATAGTTATCATTCTTTTTTAACTCATTGTAGATGTGTGAACCTTGTATCTCGAAGAAGCATGTCCCGGACAAAATGCAACTCTTTCAGAACACTGCTGATGGTCATTCTTTTTAGAGGTGACTCCATAGAGCGACCAATTCCAATCTTGATTAAGGAGGCCATGCACTCCAATTTGCAGCTATTGCTAGTGCTATGCACCAGGATTGAACTACCAGTACTGATAAGTGCAATGATAGAAAAATTCTGATAAGAACAGTGACAGAGAGAATATGATAAGTGTAAAAATAATGGCTCTAATATGAGTAATAATAAAGAGTTTATAAGTTGGGATCAACATGAGTAGTCAAGTTTGGTATATAATAAATGACTACCGGATAATGAGTCAAAAAAGATATAACTATTGTAGGGTTTCGAATGGTTGCTGTAGAAACTTCTGATGGTGCATGTGGGTGCCTAAGAAGGCTTTTGGAGGTCTGGTTCTTACCTATGTGATTGTCTTAAAAAGTAAAACCATTTGGTATATGTCAAATACATACCAAGTGACCTAATGAATAACACAGAATTTGAACAGATTTAGAAAACTTAGGGGTGTTTTGGCAACCCTTTTGCAAAGGGATCTCGATACCATGTTAAAAATGAAAAATAAATATAATAATATGAAATCCTAATTATTTATTGCTCCCATAAACTATTGCAATATATTGGATTTATATAGAAAACATATTATTAAAAATACAGAGATAAATAAAATCAATTATTCTTAAAATTAAATCAATTATTGTCTTATTCTAATACATAACGTTATTTAATAATCGATTTGATTTTAATACATAATATTTTCTAACACCAAAATTGTATTTCTAGGAGTTATGACACATTAACTGAGAATTAAAAATAAAAATTGTGCGTCCATCACGAAATATTTGAATCAGAATCAAAAGCTTGTTCACCGTGTAAATTACCTAATGGGTCAAATACAGCAATACACATGCACAATAAATATAAAAAATGATTCCTAACATAAAAAATTAAAATAATGTTATTGCTATTGAAAAAAAATAAAGATGAAAGTATATATGCTAGGAAACTAGATAATTCGTGGTTCACCATCGTTAACAAAAATAGAGCACTTAAGAGTTTGCAAAATTACATTGATGTTGTCAGCTGCAAAAATGTCGACTTTAAATAACCTTGTGGCCTCTCGCTTTCCCTCTATTCTGTCCTTGATGAATTTGAGTTTTTTGATACCTCTTATTATGTTGAATCCTTCTTTTTAGAGTTTTTCGCTCTCTCTATTTGTTCAAACCTTCTTTGTCTGCTACAGATTACAGAAGATAGGTTTCTTCATTGAACTTCATACAATTCACATCGCTCTTACCCAATATCCCAAGTCATACATAATCAAAACCAATCTTAATTTGTTTCTCTTTTGTGTGCTCAAGCTCAAAAACTTAGATTCACCACGCCATCAACTCCAAATCCAATACTAATTATGACCCAACAAATGATTCCCATGTCGAAGCAACAGTTGTTTGTGGTAAAACCCTTGGCTTGCAAATTAGAGTCCAAAGTGGAGGACATATTACGAAGGCCTCTCTTATGTAGCAACCACTCCTAATGTCCCCTTTATTTACATCAACTTGTTCAATCTTCAATCCGTTGATATTGATGTAAAAAATGAGACTACTTGGGTTCAAACGGGTACAACTTTGGGCAAACTTTACATAATAATGCTGAGAAGAGCAAAGTCCAATGCATCCCCGGTTGGATTTGTTCCAATGTTGGTACTTGTGGACAAATTTCCGAAGGTGAATATCGAAGCTTGATGAGAAAATATGGTCCCTCCAACAACAACACAATTGATGTAAGAATAGTTGATGTTAAGTGTAAAATTTCTTCATAAGAGAAATAAGAGGGAAGATTTTTTTTGGGCTATTAGAAGAGGTAAGGGAGCTAGCTTGGGAGTCATTCTTTCATGAAAAATTAGACTTGTTTCTACTCCCAAAAAGGTTTCAGTGTTTAGAGAGTCGAAATCATTAGAAGAAGAAGCAACTAATATCCTTTATCAGTGGCAACTAGTTACTCATGTGTGCATAGAGATCTTTACGAGTGCACTACAAAAAAAGAGACCTTTACCCGCGGTCTTTGACCGCCGGTAAAGACTCTAAAACCCATTGGCAAAGACTCTAGGGTTTTCTTCAGCAACCACAAATTCTGCTGGCTGTGCCGGTGCTAGTAAAGGGAAATGCAAGTGGCCATGTGGCCACTGGCATTGCTCTGGACATTTGCCAACGGCCAGCTGCCACCTGGCCACTGGCATAGGTTGGGAGTTATGCAATAGGATTGCCAAGGTAGTTTCTGGAGGGAGGGAGTAATTTGGAAAGAGCATTAAAATCATTATCAACGTAATCATTAAGAAATACTTGGAATTCAGGAAATAATCAATAGAATTGGATAATTAATATTTAGATTTCATGGCGTCTATTATATTTTGGACCGAAATAAATGTGTTTGGTCCAACAGAACATCCAAAATCAGCAATTCTACCGGGGTCGGAAGAAAAATCAAAATTTTGATTTTTGATGTCAAATTCATTTGCAATTACTTCATTGATCATTTGCTTTGCGGCATCCACCAATCCTTTCTGCATAAACCAAAAATACAATATCCGTGAGAATAATTTGTGAGTAAAAGAAAGCATATTTAAATATTGTAATTTAATAAGATGATTCAATCATGTGCATCAAAGGTTAAATTAAAATTCACATAAAGGATTGTACAACCGTTGACAATGCTAAAGAACAAGGGAAATTTATGGCTTAAGGCACTAAAGTGGCAAATAACCCCGACTAATCTTTCAGAGATCTAGACATTCAAAGATATATATCATTTCTTGTTACCTTTATAAAATTCTGTCAAGCAGTTCTCTACCTTCACACAATCTGATAAAGAAACAAAATTCTTGTCTGTAGTTTGTACGCTTCATTTGTGACCAAATTATTGTTGTCAACCTTGAAAGCCTAACCCAACAATGAAACTCCAGTGTGTGAGACTTTAATGCGTAAAGATCTGAGAGATAATATTTATTTTTATGATAAGTTAAGATAGGAATACAAAGAAATAATAAAGTTATCCATATATAGTGGTTAGGGTTCCCAAATTACACGAGACTTTCATTCTTTCTGACATTTCATCATCTAGAAATAAAACTAAAATTGAACTTAAAGGGTCTCTTAGAAATACATGTAGATTTGCAAGGAAAATGTGATTCTAAACAACAATTGGTTGTTATGAATTTAAGTATGTGTTCGCATATTGATCTAATAATTTCTTGATGTTTTAATGTGATATTTTGGATCTATAGATAATGGTTTTTATCAAAGAGTTATTAATAAAAATCCCTCTGGAAGTGAATAACAAAAAAAAGAACGGCAACCTTTTTCATCTTATAAAGGTCCTCTAAATTTAACTTTAGTGGAGTGATTGGCCACCATATGCCAAGAAAATTTAGTTAAAGATACATAGAGGGAGCAGAATCAAATAGACTGATGTGAACATACCTTGAATAGAAAATACAGGCCAAAAATACTCGTGAGTTTCAATCATTATAAAAAAATACGGTTTTAACCACGAATTTTCGCGATGGAAATTTTGCGACGAATTTTGCGATAAAAACTTTTTTGTCACTAATTTACCACAAAATTTGTGACGAAAAGGAAGTCGTGGCTAAATTAACAACGAATACATCATTCGTAGCTAAATTCGTCGCTAATTAGTGACGAAAAAATTTTCATGGCTAAATTTTCGTGGCTAGTTGGCCTGCCTACTCTCATTTCTTGTAGTATGGTAGTGATATTTGCAAGGCTTTGCTCCAGAATATTGAACCGTTGGTTCATATCTTGTCTTTCTTTTTCAGCGGAGGGTCTCAAGTCATTCCCTTTGAGTTGGAACCTTTTCGACCATAGTGAAAAGTTTTTGTGTTTTTTGTTTTTGTAAAAAAGAAAGAATAAGTTTTTGGACAGGGGAAAGAGGGTGTTTGAGGAAGATGGTGGAATGATTTTTAAAGGGAAAGAAAGAAAAGAAAATGAAATTGAAAGTATCGAAAGGACCTTCTCAATGAAAGCACCAAATATGTGGCAAACCCGTGTCCTAGAGGAGGATCATGGCCTGCTTTGGGTTGGAAGAAAAGGGGAGGCTTCTAAAAAGGGTAGGGTACACCTTGCTGCACGACAATGAGGGTCTATACACAAGGGTGGCTCGGGAATAAGAGAAGGGGGAAAGAAAGAAGAAAGGAAGAAGGAAGAAAGACTAAGAAAAACTAAGTAAAATCGGTAAAGAAAAGAAAGGGATATGACTTACGGTTTTGGAGTTAAGCAAAGGCTTTGCACCGCAGGGATCTCTTAAGCAATTGCTCTCCTTCAAAAGATGTAGGCCTGGCCTTGTTGCACCACAGGAATCTCTCACAAGGCAAAGAACATTAGACAAAATAAGTGCTGTCCAAAGACTGCACTATAGAATGCCTAATATCCTACACACATATCTCTCACAAATGAGAAATAGAAAGAGATGAAATTCTCAAGTCTTAATTATATTTCTGATATGAAAATGAGGGGTAGTACATGGGTATTTATAGACAAAGGAAGGGGGAAAAGAATGGGCAGCAATGGGAACATTTCCGCCAAATGCATACCCTTGGCTGAAACATGAGTTCCTTTGGTCTATAACTGCCTATAACTGCCTAAAAAGAATCCCTTCGCCCTATATAATGATATACCACTTATTACAACAGTTCAAATATGAGTTTTGACACTTAAAATACTAAATAAAAGTGCATAAATATTGAAATACTAATAATATAAGTAATATGTCCAGAATTGAACAAAATGTGAGCAGTTGCTTGTATGATGCTCATGTCTCTTGGCTGTTTGCATGCACCTGCTCTTCTCCTTGCACCAGTTCGTTGCCTACTGCTTTAGGAACACTTTTGGAAGTTATCTTGGCTTGGGCTCCTCTATTGCTTGCTGGTCGCTCATGAATCGGTGCCTTAACACATGCTGGTGCTGGTGCCTTTTCACTTGGCATTGGGGCTGTATTGCTTGGTGCTGGCACTTGCATTCCTTTGGGCATTGCTCCTTCTTTGTGCTCCTTCATGGCCTCTTCTAGTGTCTTCTGGTCCTTAGAACATAACCATAACTTGGTGGCAACCTTTGGTGGTGACTACTCGATCGTGGCCTTTGGTGAGAAAGTTGTGTCCATGCGAACCTCCATCGCATTTGTCCCAATGCCTTGCTTGCTGCCTGCTGTATGTTGCTCATTGCTCATTGCCTTATACTCATCCTTTTGCTTGCTGCTCATTGCTCATCGCCTTTGGCTCATGGTCTTGTTGCTTATTGCTCGCGGCCCTTGGCTCGCGACCCTTGGCTCGCGGCCCTTGGCTCGCGGCCCTTTGCTTGTAGCATGCTGCTTGTGGCTTGTTGCTTAAGACCTTTCAGTTGCTCGTGTCCTTTGGCTCGTGCCTCTTGGTCGTGGCCTTTCATTCGCACCCTTTGGTCGGGACCTTCTGTACGAACCTCTATGCTATCTGCTCGGGTGCTGCTCATGACCTTTTGAGGGTTCGTTACATCTCTTCGTCGAATCCTCCTTGTGTTGGGTCTCTCCCTTTTCGGTTGGTTCTTTGAATAAACTCCTTTGCTTGCTTGGATCTCCTTGTGCTCTTGTTGAGAAACGAACTCAATTCGTTTTTGCCTTCTGTTAATCTTTGGCTTGGTTGCTGCTCCATGAATAGGATCTCCAATATACTTTTTAAGCCATTTTGCATGAAAGACAGGATGTACCTGGGTGCTTGGGACAATGTTTATCTTGTATACAAGTTTTCCGTACTTGGCCATAATCTGGTACGGGCCATTTGCCTTGAGTTTGTTGGCCATCTGTTTGGAGTCCTTCTTCTTTTTGAGGTAGTAGTGGAGATAAACCTAATCCCCAACTTGAAATTCTTCCTGCTGCCATTTTAGGTTGTGCATGTCGTTCCGTTGGGTTTGATCCCTTTGACATTTCTTGCAGTGCTTGATGTGACAGCGGATGCCTCTTTTAAGGCCTTCCCACGAAAACTTCTTCAAAATTTTCCTGTAGGTTCTGAATGTTCCGCGATGTTTGCCTTCTTTGCTGCCATGAAAGTGCGAGAGGATCTTCTTTTGCAATTCCTTAAAGTCAGGCACATAAACCTTGCCTCTCCAAAGAAGCAATCCATTCCTCAATCCATATTGAGTTTCTTTTGCATTGCTGTTCTCCAACTTGTGGATGATGTTTCGACTATGGGGATCCTCTTGATGGGCTATTCTAATGTCTTCCCAAATGCTCCATGGTAGATAGGAAATAGGAATAAATGAGATAGGAGTGTTGGAGTGTTCTTTACTTGTCATATCTGTGGCAGGTATCCTTTCGGTTGGCACCTTTTTGTCTTCAGGGCTGATGTCTTCATTCGGCTGTCCTTCCTGTGTAATTTCACGGATGTTTGGCTTTAGGTTTGATATCTCCATGTCTTTGGTTTGCTCCTTGTTTGGCATCCTTTTGTCATCAGGTGGCACTTCATCGACCATCATCTCTTCTTTTTTAGTTGACAACTCTTCGGTCGGCATCTTATTGTTATCAAGTGGTATCACTTTGATCAGCATTTCTTCAATAAGCATCTTGTCATCGTTGGTTGGCACCTCTTCATCTTCATTGCTGCCCATCTTGAATTGGATCCATTTGGTGTTGTGTATGAACTCCATTTCTCTTTTGCTGTAATCAGTTACAACTTTTCCAAGTGTCGCGAGTCATTATACCCCTAATGCAATGTCTATTCCCATTAAAGGTAAAGAGTAGAGGTCGGTTCGAATGTCATACCCTTGGATTTGAATGGTGATGTCTTGATGGATCTCTGAACATGGTAACTTTTCGCCACTTGCAACTTTCACTTCGAATGATGGCACTTCCTCCACTGGTAACTTCAGCATACCGACTGTCTCATGATTGATAAAGTTGAGAGATGATCTATAGTTGATGAGAATGGTTACCTCTCTATTGTTAACTCTTGCCTTGGTGCGCATCGTTCGTGGCCCTTGAATTTCGGCCATTGCGTGAATTGATATTGCTGGTCCATCTTGAAAGGTATCTTCTTCTTCATACTTGGCTTCTTCTTGAAGTGGTGTCTCTTCCTTTTTGTTAATAGGTTCGATCATGAAAAGTCGTGACTGCTTGCACTTGTGTCCGGGGGTGAATTTTTCATCACAATAGAAACATAAGCCCTTAGCTCTTCTTGACTCGATCTCAGCATAGATGAGTTTCTTCACTCCTTGTGGTGTCTTGATTGATATGGGCTGTGAAAGAACCTTAGAAGTAGAGGGTTTAAGGAATGGTTTGGTACCTCCTACTCCTTTGTTGACTTGCTGCCGTGATATTTTGTGGATGTCTTGAAGTTGTTCATTCTTGAGTCTTGCAATCTCCCATGCTCGAATCAATGTCTTCGGACTTTGTAACTTTACTTCGGTTGCAAGTTCAGGTTTGAGTCCTTTGTAACTTTACTTCGGTTGCAAGTTCAGGTTTGAGTCCTCCTACGAATGCGCCAATAAGTGCCTTTTCGGGCCACTCCACACGAGTTGAGATTCTTTCGAACTCCTTTTGATAGTCTCGTAGGGATGTGGTTTGCTTGAGGCGTGTAAGGGCTTCATCATAGTTGGTGTACTCGGTGTTTCCAAATCTCTTCGTGATTTCCTTGCATAGTTTTCGCCATGATATCTCCTTTTGTCTTGCGATGTATCTCTCCTTGAGCCATTGATACCAAAGCTGTGCTTCTCCTTTAAAATAAAAACTTACCATACGTATCCTTTCATTGGAGGTTGTTGAATAGTATGAAAAGTATGTTTCTGCAGGCGCGATCCATGTTGTAGCATCTCCTTCTTGAAATCGGGGAAACTCCAATCGATGTTGCTCATTTCTGTGCCTTATTGGTTGAATCTCTTCATCACTTCCGCTGGTTGGTGGCTCTTGGTCTTCATCTTTAGTAATGGATGAGGGTGGTGATGGAACTTGGGTTGGTGGTGTAGATGTTTCTCCAATATTGTCCACGGCTGGTTGTTGATGAGGGCGCCTTCGGTAATGTATTCTTTCAGTTGGCCTGCCTACTCTCATTTCTTGTAGTATGGTAGTGATATTTGCAAGGCTTTGCTCCAGAATATTGAACCGTTGGTTCATATCTTGTCTTTCTTTTTGAGCGGCTTCAAAATTAGACTCAAGGGTCTCAAGCCGTTCCCTTTGAGTTAGAACCTTTTCGGCCATAGTGAAAAGTTTTTGTGTTTTTTGTTTTTGTGAAAAAGAAAGAATAAGTTTTTGGACAGGGGAAAGAGGGGTGGAATGATTTTTGAAGGGAAAGAAAGAAAAGAAAATGAAATTGAAAGTATCGAAAGGACCCTCTCAATGAAAGCACCAAATATGCGGCGAACCCGTGTCCTAGAGGAGGATCACGACCTACTTTGGGTTGGAAGAAAAGGGGAGGCTTCTAAAAAGGGTGGGGTACACCTTGCTGCACAACAATGAGGGTCTATGCACAAGGGTGGCTCGGGAATAAGAGAAGGGAGAAAGAAAGAAGAAAGGAAGAAGGAAGAAAGACTAAGAAAAACTAAGTAAAATCAGTAAAGAAAAGAAAGGGATATGACTTACGGTTTTGGAGTTAAGCAAAGGCTTTGCACCGCAAGGATCTCTTAAGCAATTGCTCTCCTTTAAAAGACGTAGGCCTGGCCTTGTTGCACCATAGGGATCTCTCACAAGACAAAGAACATTAGATAAAACAAGTGCTGTCCAAAGACTGCACTATGGAATTCCTAATATCCTACACACATATCTCTCACAAATGAGAAATAGAAAGGGACGAAATTCTCAAGTTTTAACTATATTTCTGATATGAAAATGAGGGGGAGTACATGGGTATTTATAGACAAAGGAAGGGGGAAAAGAATGGGCAGCAATGGGAACATTTCAGCCAAATGGACACCCTTGGCTGAAACATGAGTTCCTTTGGTCTATAACTGCCTATAACTGCCTAAAAAGAGTCCCTTCGCTCTATATAATAATACCCCACTTATTACAACACTTCAAACATGAGTCTTGACACTTAAAATACTAAATAAAAGGGCATAAATATTGAAATACTAATAATATAAGTAATCTGTCCAGAATTGGACAGAATGTAAACAGTTGCTTGTATGATACTCATGTCTCTTGGCTATTTGCATGCACCTGCTCTTCTCCTTGCACCATTTCGTTGCCTACTGCCTTAGGAACACCTTTGGAAGCACCCTTTGGTTGGGACCTTCCGTGCGAACCTCCATACTATTTGCTTGGGTGCTGCTCATGGCCTTTTGTGGGTTCGTTACACGTAGGCAGGGGCACGCTCATGCGCGGGCGCGTGCCCGCCTGCCTGGGCACCCGCGCATGCACGCACGGACGCCCACCCTTCATTGTTTTAATGCTAAAAAAATTGCTAAATGCCATTGAAAAGATTCGAACTTTGGATCTCGAATTTGAACGGAAGATATATCACTACTGCACCACCGCACCACCGCTTAGTGTTGTGTGATAATATTTTTTTTTCTTTCTTCCTCCTCATTTGTTTTCTATTCTCACTTTTTTTTTTCCTTCCTCTTACTCTCATCTCTATTTTTGGATTTTTTTTCCTTTCTATTCTCATTGTTGAAATTTCTTATATATAATAATTATATTGAAATTTTTTATATATTTAAACGAATAAAAATATTTTATGATTAAATATATAGATTTTTTAAATTATTAATATATTATAATTTATTGATAATTATAATTTTATATTATTGAGATGCCATAATCCATTTTTAAACTATGGATTAAAAAAAATAAAAATGAAAAAGAATAATAAAATAATAAAAGAAAAGAAAAAAGAAGAAAACAAAATATAATATTAACATATTTTTTAATTATTTATTTATTTTATTTTAAATTAGTATTTTATTAAAAATTATCATATTTATTATTTTTAATTAATATTATTTTAGGTTGGTGGTTTAAATAAAAAAGTTATTATATTTATTATTTTAAATTGTTATTATATAATATTTTATTATTATTAGAAAAATGTGAAGGAAAGATGATAAGTAAAAAAAAAAAAAATTTGTATCACATAATATCATTTTGCTTGGTGATTTACAGGTTTATGCTTATGCGTGTGCGTGCAAGTGTGCAGGAGTTTGAACCACGGTGGAGGCAGGAGGCAAAGCGGCATTTTCCAGCAATTAAGTGAGGAGGGCTGACGCTGGAACGGGTGTGCTTGCAGGCGGGGGTGCTGGCTTGGGCGGGCGGGCAGCATGCAGGCTTGTGCTGGCTTGGGTGGGTTGGGGTGGGTGGGATCCATCCAGGCACGTGGCTTCCAGGCTAGTGCTGGCTCAAGTGGGCGGGGCCATCCAGGCATGTGCTGGCTTAGGTGGGTGGGGCCATCCAGGCATGTGCTGGCTCGAGTAGGCAAGGGCCCGTCCAAGCACGTGCGCTCCCTGGACATTTCAACGAATTTGAAATCAGCGACGGATTCCAAATCCGTCGCTAATTCAGTGATGGATTGTTTTATTCGTCGCTAAATTAAGGACGGACAATTTTTCGACTGAGTTTTTTTTCCTAAATTAGCGACGAATTTTAGCGACGAATTTTAGATTTTCGTCGCTAAATTTAGCAACGGATTTTTTTATGTTGCTAATTCAGCGACGGATAATTTTTCATCGCTAAATTTTGTGACAAATTTTAGCGACGAAAAATTATTTGTCGCTAAATTTAGCGACGGATTTCAGATTTTCGTCGCTAAATTTAGCGACGAATTTCTAATTTTCGTCGCTAAATTTTTGCAACGCGTTATTAGCGACAAAAAATTTTTCGTCGCTAAATTTGTGACTAAAAGACTGTTTTTTGTAGTGAATATTTTGGATGGATGGTGGGTTTTTATTCTAATAAATACCTCCCATATGTCTTTCTTGTCATATAATATTGTGAGTTTTAATGTTTGATTTTATTGTGTGATATATATTTTTTTTATATAAAAGTATATGAGAATAAGGTTATATAATAGATGTCATTCTTTTTTATATAATCATTATATAAATTAAAATCAATATAAAATTTAAATTTACTTTCTTAAGAGAAACTAACGGGCATATATAATTAAACTATATTTTTGCATGTACTATTGTTGAATTTTGATTTTATTTAGTCTTATCCTATAGTTGTGAAAGTGGGACTGTATTTTCCGCGTTCAATGTTTGGTTAAGACCAATGGAATCATATTGAAAAGTAGTGCTGTTTGTTGTCGGCCGGGTGACAAGAGGTTGGAAAAGATGTCTTGAACACAAGCTGTAGCAGGGATGCTAATCGATGTTGGAGGAATCTTCTGGCAATGCATGATGGTGCATGGAGGACTCTCTGGAGGTCTAGTTACCATTGTTAGAATCGTCTCAAAGAGTAAAATGGTGTGCTATATACTATATGGTTATTAGATGACATAATTAAACACCAAATCTACATGGAGGATTTAAAAAACTAAAAGTGTTTTTGCAACTCTTTTTTGTAATTGGGCTCTTATACCATGTAGAAACAAGAATGAGAGAGAGAGAGAAAGAATTTTTTGTATGTCTATATATTTAATACATTAAACAAATAAATTATTTATACCAGTTAAGGGTATGTAAATAAATAAAAAAAAAACAAACTCTAAAATTAAACTAATTAAATATTGTCTCAAATAAATAATATGTCAGCATATTATGACATATATACTAGCATAATGTTATCATATTGTGACATACATGGTAACATCATATTGTGATATACAAGGTAACATAACTTGACATATGAGAAGATATACCGAAAATGATAATAAATAAAATGAATTCATATGTAGATATATATATTAACAATAATAAATACCTCCCATATGTCTCGGGGACTCATATAATATTGTGAATTTTAATTAAATATACTAAGTGAATTTTCAAGCCTTATATATTCTCCCGTCACTAAACCATAAAATAAAGTTTAACAAACAATTCCCTTAGCATTTTGCCCAAAATTTTAGGGCTGTATCTATGGCATAAAATACCTAAAGGACACAAATACTCACAGTTTGTCTTCAAGCCTTATAGGTGGCACATGTGAGTGTTTTGGCAGTATTATCATAGATGGTTGCGACATAGATACTGCTTGTAGCCATTGATACTGTTTGTGAAAATATTAAGTCAGTTTTTTTTTTTTTTTTTTTTTTTTTTGAAGAGAGAGATAGAAAGTGATAAAGAGAGAGAGAGAGAGAGAGAGTTATGAATGAAGAGAGAAAATATATGAGATTTGTTGGTTTTGTCATTTGGAAAGGCTGGAGAATAGGATTATGACTCCAATCCCTCTCCTATTTCCAAAGTCGGCATGACCCTTTTGGAATTTGTTAATTAGTTAACTTAATTACAAAAAAAGATTTTTATGTAGTTGTTGAAAGCATAAAAAATAAAAATAAACTAAGTAACTAAATAAAATACAACGCATTTTTATAGTATTTTTACCCAATTTCATTTTGGAATAAAAGTTTTTTTTTTTAATTCCATTTATGTTCTAAAAAAGATTTCCTTCTCCATTGTACATATTTTTATTGATAAATCTTTTTCATTATATTGATTTATATTTACATAATTGGTCATTCTAAAATAGTTCCTCAAATATTGTTTTTCAGATCTCTTAAATTGATGATACATATAATAGGTATATTTTATAGTTACATCGACTTAAAAGTAAAATTTATAATTAATTGATAAAATTAGACATTTCTTCAAATATCTGCTATACGTTGATAATCTCATGCCAATGAGAGATGATATATCTTGAGTATCTGACACAGATCTACTGCAATAATAGTTAATGTAAGTGTTTAGCACTAAATGAGATATATAATGTAATTTCTCAAAATGTCATTTGTAATGTAAATCAATACTCTATAACTATATATAGTTCACGTGTCCTTATTCATAATTATATTTGGATAAATTTTCAAAGTTAGAATTATATATTTTGTTATATTACGAGTAAGACTTTGTTATATTTGGATAAATTAAGAGTTTCATACATTGGGAATGTAGTGGGGGTTCTAGGGGAGATGCATATGCAATATAAAATTTATACTGATTGTGTAGGATATGATTTTCTTCTGTTGTTTTAATTGATTATCCGAAAGCTGAGTTCGTTGATTTAATGCTATATTGTATCGGATTTTTGTTAAATTTGTCTAATACCATTGGTCAATAGGAAACAAGTTAAACACCTTTGGATATTCTCTTTTTGTATAAAAGATTCTATGAAATTAACTAATTGAGGACATGATAATACATTTAATTTATCATATCTCAATTATGAATATTATGTAAATAATTCGATATTTATTTTTGAGTGCACATCTAATTATTTGATTAAATTAATTAGATATAAAATAATTTTAATAGAACAAATGGTTTAATAGAATTATATTATAATTATTTTGGAGGTAAAATAATAATATTTTAGGATACTTCTCTATCCTTAAACTCTATTAGAATTGGTTATTTATTCAAATGACTTACAATTTAATATTTGACTTTTGAGTGTACACATATATATATTCATAGGGTCTTAGCTTCATATTCAAAAGAAAAAGGGAAATTTTTGGGAGGTGGGATTTTCCATTTTTATATGGAAAAAAATAATTTAAAATTAGATTGCAATTAAATATATGATGTGTGATGTTAAGGGTAAATAGCTAAGGAGAGAGATTTTGCGCGAGATGTGAGATTTTCTTTAATAGGGATGCAGATTTTGTGCGCGCTTTAGGTATTTTATTCTTTACCCTTTTTATTTTATTAGGCAATGTTAATTTGTTACAAATTTTGAATAATATCTTTTATAGTTCACATTTTAACTCAAATCATGCAATTTTTTTGTGTGCGAGATATTTTCATATTTATTTAACTTTTATATATTAGTTTTAAATTAATTTGTGTTTGTAAAATTTATAATTACTATTTAAAATCTTGGGTTTTGAAAGTAATAAATATTGAAATTTTCATTTTAGTTTGTGGCCATAGATACCGTCAAAACATCCAAATGACATCTTTTTCGAATTACTATCATCATTATTCCTCAATTATCACTGATGTTTGAGACAGATTTATCTCAATGTAGTTGTACAGTAAAAGACTACATCATGACAATTTGCTCTAAGTTTATATGGTAGATGATACATAAGTACGTTTTATTTGATTTTATTTAATAAATGATGAAAAATGACTTTTGAACGGCTGGAAAAGGGTAATTCTAAGATATTTTTTTAATATAATTTTATCCGTATTTATACTTATAATTTATGACTTTTGTATTAATATTTAATGAATATGATTTCTTATAAAATGAAAAAGATAAAATGATCAATAATTCAACAATCACAGTAGAATGATATGTGATTCAAATTACCCTTTCTTTGTTCAACTTGTAGGGCTGTGCTGTGAAGACAAACAGAACGGGGAAAGATGGCGAAAACAGATGTCCCAGTTTGGTGATACTACCCTAAATTGCACAATGTCGGACATGAAGCTCTTACATTGCACAATGGACACAGTTTGGTGATACTACCCTAAATTCATATTGAACGCACTCACATGTTCCCATTAAATAAATAAAACACAAATATGATTTATTAAATTGTGCATTTATTTTTTAAACATTTATTTATAAACTAATATCGAACAATGTTTTTCTCACCAAATTTTTAACAGTGATGCAAGGCATGCAATACAATGACGCTTTCAAATTTGATGCTAAAAAGGATCATCATGTAATGCTGTCTTCATGTGCAACAACGATAGAAAATTAAGCAAAAAGAAATAAGAAAAAGAAAGAATATATACCTTCTCGTATTAATGTTTTTCATCATTTGTTAACTGATATTACTTGTATTCTGTGAAAATTTACAACATATTACGTTAGAAAATAGTCCATTTGATAAAATCCAATATTTTTACATCTAAAATTTTATGCCAATTGCTTAGAACTGTGAGGTTAGTCTTCTAGATCTGTATGTATTTTTAAGAGAACTCTTTAATTTTCTTCTTAGTTTTCTCTTTAGATGATGAAATGTAAGGAAAAAACAAAGTAAAAAAATCTCATGTGATCTAGAACCATAACTATTATATATAAATAACTTTATTATGCCTTTATATTTTTATCCGAGTTCATCATAAAAATAGGAATTACGGCTATATTAAAATCTCACTCCCTATTTTTTTGTTGGGTAGTAGATTTGAGAGGATGAGCTGACATTTCACTCCCTATAAAACACATTAGAGTCCAAATTATCTAAATCACAGTAGATTATTTTTAAATAGATTTAATTTTATATGACAATTTGTAATATATAATTATTCACATATAAACTCAATATTGAATTGAGGATCCAATAATTTTTCGCTTGGCCTATATGTTTAATTTTATAATTATGTATTGCAAAACTAATCGTACGAGTTTGAATATTGTTTTTCAGATCCCTTAGATTGTTGATACATATAATAGATATGTGTTATGGTTATATTGACTCAAAGGTAAATTCAAAAATTTATAAATGTAATATAAAATACATATGTGATTTTTATAAGTTAAATAAGGTTAAATAAAGTAGCCCTTAAATTTTTAAATTTTTTTATTGTATTATATTGTAAAGTTGACTTCTTTTAAAAAATTTATCAAACCATCATTCTTCTTTGCAAAATTTTTTAAAAAGATTATAGAAAATTAAAATATAAAAGTTAATTTTAATGAAAAAATAGATCGGGGACAATAATTCAAAGTTTCTGAGGTAGTTTTATAATTATGCTCTGGCAACCCTGTTAAGCTCAACAGTGACGATTCAATGAAAGGAGTGGTGGGTTTGGATGCTTTCATATATAAGGTGGCGGTGACTCTGCTGGTTGCATGTTGAATAATCTAATAATTGTGTCTGCTATCAATTATCCTCAAGCATTCGCAAAAGAATTGGGTTCGATTGTTCAACTTCTACTTTCTTTTTTGCACAAGATCTAAGCTTTTTATTTTCTGATTTTATATTTTTCAGCTTTTATAAGGTTAAATTGGATATGTTAACGTTTGTCATCCATTTTGGCTTGATTTGTAAAAGCTGTGATTAGATTCAGAGAGTGTTTGCTTAAATTTATAAACTCTTTAAAACATATTATAAATTAATTTTACTTTAACTTATAAGTTAATCAATACCTAACTTTTATCCCTTCTCATATCTCAATAAATAGCTATTTATATTATATCAAAGGTACTATATTTTTTTAATTATTTTATCACTAATAAGAATTTATAAGTTATTACGCTATAAAAAATAGTACTTTTCCTGATAGAATTTTCGTGACGTTTAATTTTACGCCATCAAGAATTTTCCTTCCCCAATGTTTTTGTGATTAAACATCGGGCAATAAGAATAAATTCCGATGATTAATGGCAAATACATCAGAAAAAATCATCAGCACATTAATTTGGGCAGTGGCGGGATTTTTTCACCGATGTTTAAGCACTAAAACATTGGTAAAATCTTTTGCTTTTTCCGACATTTAGTGACAAATATGTTGGGAAAAGTCATTAACACGCAATTCTGGGTGATGGCGGGAATTTTTGTCGACATTTTCACAATAAACAGCGGTAAAACATTTTAATTTTCTCGACATTTATCTATAAATATTGTTATATTTGACCTTTGTCAAGGCTTCTTCCAATATCAGCATAGGGCTGAAAGAGAGAGAAGAGAATGCCGACATTTATACTTGTAAATATCAGGAAAGGATAGAGAGAGAAAGAGAGAGAGCGGGAGAGTGAGAGGATATATCGACGTTTCACCTAAAACGTCAACATAGTTTTTTGCCTGACATTTTTGGATAAACATCGGCATATCCTCTCTCTCTCTCTACTCTTTTAATCAGGCAATTTTGGGGTTAAACCCCACGAATCTTTTTTTTCTCCTCTATTCTCTCTTCTCTCTTTTCTCTCTACTCTCTCGTCACGCCATCGCCACTCCTCACACAATGCCCTTAATGCCATTGCTTCCTCATAGTCATTGAAAGCTCCCGAACATTGCTTTTTGTCATAGGTTGCTAGCTCTCCTCACCTTCTACTTCATTGCTCTTATTGCTCTCACCCCTCATGGCCTTTGAAGATCACAGGTAAGTTATTCTACTTATTTTGATATAGAGATATGATTAGAGCAAGATTAGGGTATGGTTATAACAAATTTAGGGTAAAACTATGATAAAATTAGGACAAAGTTAGCGTTAAATTGACTAAATTAAGGATAATGTAGGGTAAACTAAATTTATATTATTCTAAATCAGGCAAAATGAGGGCACAATTAGGGTAATACTAATTTATATTATGGTAAGATTAGGTCACAATTATGGCACAATTTATAAAATTCACTATAAGAAAATAGGGTATCAGTAGGGGAAAATTCTTCATCGTAAATAGCAACAGAATTATGACAGATTAACGTCATACATTACAAATTAAAAAAGGTTAAGATTAATGAGAGATTAGCACAGATTTAGAGACGGAAGCAATCCATCGCTAATTCTAATGGTAAAACAAGCGTGAACTTAATTATTATTCCACGCGACTGATTAGCAATAGAATTAGAGACGGACTAGATTTCATCGCTAATCAGTCACAATACACTTCCTATAGTATTATTATTAAATATTTTTGTGACGTATTAGCGACGAAAAATTTCAATCACCAATCTGTCACAACAGAAAGGTGAAAACACTATTTTGTATACTTAGCAAGGGATTAGTGATGGAATTTAGCAATTGATTTTTTCCGTCGCTCTCACTCTCTCTCTCTTTGCTTATTTCTATCGCCCTAGTTGCTCATTGCCCTAGCTGCTTGCTGTGACTCCTATTGTCTCGTCACTTTGCCACATCCTTTGATAGACCTTAGTGACCTTCGTCACCGTGATTTGCTCTCTCTCTCTCTCAGTATGTTATTAATAAAAATTTATGTTAAAATTTATCTCTTAGGGAGATCGTTTTTGGTGGAGCTCGTGATGAGAACTTTTCCTTTGCAGGAGGCTGATTCCTCCTCTTCAATTTCAAACACCTCCACATGACCTTAGATGACCTCTCTCTCTATCTACCCCCTCACGATCTCTTTCCGCCCCACTTTCTCTCCTCTCTCTCTCTCTCCCCGCAGACCAAAATCTTTCTTCTTTTAAAGCCAGACTAGAGGGATATTGATATTCAGATCGAGGGTGATAACGCAAGCAGCATTTGGAGGGCACAAACTTGAAACAATAGGCATTTTTTTTATTCTTTTAGGAGAGACTCTTTTTGAAGAGAGAGAGAGAGAGAGAGAGAGAGAAATTGTTAGTTTTGTTAGAAAGATAAATAGATAGGAAAGTGGGAATGAGGAAGAAGGGAAGATGGGGCAAAAGAAATGGGAAGTTGTGGAAGAAATGGAGCGGCTAGACAATAAATAAGATCAAAAGTTCCACGCTTGAGATGGACTCGTGTTCTTCACTACTGTTTTGTTCATGCTATTGAAAGACTTGGTGGACAACATAGTATACTCTCTCTCTCTCTCTCTCTTGCGTGATTGATCTGTTAATATTATGCATACTCTTTCTCTATTTATTATTCATCTATCTGTAGAGGCAACACCAAAGCTTGTTCTTGGTGGAGGAGAGTGATAGAGGGAGATCGTTCCTGGGTGCTTTGAAGTTTGGGAGTTCGTTGAACTTTAGACCTCCAATTAGGGTTGAAGAGGGGTTGAGAGATGGAAGTGATTTGTTGACGAGGGAGAAGAGAATTGCCATTCGTCCGCCCAAACTTTGATTTCAGCTTAATTAGGTTGGTTTTTCGCTTTTTGCCTTGTATTTCAAGTTGGAATTGATTTGCCTTGATTTGTTGATGAGGGATTTACAATGATATTCAACAGCGCCGGAGATAAGAAGACAGGTGGCAAGCTTGAGTCAACAGTTAAAATTGATCCTGGTTTGAAGCATATGGATGCTGGAAAGCCTCAAGCTGTGAGTTTTCTGTTTAATACCATTCACAATTGCAACTTGCCATTTCTACTAGCTGATGATCTGAAAATTTATTTAGGGACAGTTGATTGTGAACTAATTTTTTAGCTACAATCGATATGATAAATTTTAATTTGTTAGAGAGCATGGTTTGGAAGGTCACGAGTCTGATTGGAATAAAGCATGTATACATGTATCTATTGCAACTAAATATTGTTATATCCACCTCTCCTTTGATGGTGAGAATGAGGCATCTCCTTGCGGAAGTTGTACGTATTTGCTTTGGACATCCAAAAAAATACTGATTCAGCTATATTAACCAGTGCAAGCCTAATAAATTGAAAAAGAATTAGCTAATCTTGATCCCATTAGATTGGGTGAAAGCTGTTTTGACATTCTTTAAGGGTGACCACAAAGGATTAGCATTTTCAATTTTCCTATTTATTACTGAATTGGGTGGATCTTTGCTTGTTTTGTGTTTGCTAAGTTGGTTTTGTCATGGTCCTTTTGGAATGGTCTTCTGGTTTCTTGTTATCTCTCGCTATGGCTTCTTTCAGTAATATTTCTCTTTTTCGATCCTCAAACCCCAACCAAAAAATAAAAAAATAAAAAAATAGAAAACACCATGTATTGCAGTTGTCTATCCTCTCAAGGACTATGAGACTCAGGAATATTATTATTATTATTATTATTTGTTCTCAATTTTGAATTTTTTCTTTTTTTTTTTTTTCTTGTGAAGGGACTAGGATCATCTTAATATAATTATTGATATTTAATCCTACTTGGTATATATTGATAGGTTTGGATGATATTAAATACGAGGATGGAGAAACTTGTATATACATGGATAGCTTTTTCATTATCATTCATATTATTGTTTTTCTCGGGGCTTTTCATCTTTTTAGTATATTCGTAATTTACTTACCTTGCATTTTACGTTGATTGATATTCCTCAATTACTTGGCCTGCATTTTACGTTGATTGTCCGGAAGCAATTTCATTTCCTTCTATAGTGAAGAAGCCCTCTTGTCGAAAATTAGGTCTTCTATAATTGATGAAAAAAGGCATTTGCAATCATTATTACTTGTTAGGGCCCGCTTTTATGGTGCTTGGTGCGTATCTCCACTTCTAATTGGTCAGCTAGTATATTGTATCTGACGTAGAATATGTTGTGATTTGTAGAAAAGATGGTTTTGTTGTGTGCAAAGCCCACATGTGGAATCTTGATAAGTGCTACTTTGTAAAAGCATCAATAGACAAGCATCTTCACCTATATCTGGCCCCACCTTATTTTCCTAAAGGAAGGAGCTGTAGAGCTGTACGGGGTCTTTCTGGAGTCCATTTGTGTGTTGTAAATTTGATTTGGTGTATCGAAGAACAAGACTCGTGTACTATTTTGGTGGCTTATATTATTTAAGCTTGAGCTCTTTGTCCCTTTTTAATTAGGTGCACCCTCTTGTGCTATGAGCTGTCAAAGCATTTTCTACCTTTTTATTTTAGATTTTGTTTTTGCATTTTTCTCTTTTATTTAATTCCACTATTTAGGTGCAATATCGAATGTAGATATTTTCTATTTATCATTCTTTTTTTTTCTCTCCTGATGCATTGTATTGCTTGTCAAGGAATTGTAGTGCACAATATTAGTCCAGCATTTGGCGCAGTCAATACAATTATCAATGATTGATTTAGGGATGGAAATTTTTTGTCACCGATAATATTACATAATGAGTCATATCAGTGACGGATTAGTGATAAAAATTTTCCATTACTAATCCGTCAGAAAATAGTGATGGAATTTTAGCGACGAAAATTTTTCGTTGCTAATCCATCAGAAAATTTAGCAATAAATAGTATTCCGCTACTAATATTTATCAAGGAGGTTTTCAGCAATGAAAGTTTCTGTCACTAATATTTTTTAGTAACGGAATCTTTACTATCAGTAACGGATATTTCCGTCGCTAATACCTTGTTTTCTAGTAATGATTTAGATGTGCACTATGTTCAGATCTGAAGGTGGAGCTTCACCGTTCACAATTGAGAGAGACAGAGATTGAGTGAGGAATGAGGAGAGAGAGTATTCAAATTGTAACACCGGAAAAATTTAATGTTTTGAATTTTTTTTTCCATCACACTTAAATTGCCAAGTGTTGAAAATTTTCTAATTTTGATCTATTGTATAATTCCAAAATATTTGGCAAGTAGGTATATATATTATAGACTATATATTTAACAAAGGATGAATTGATCTAGTGGTGTTAAATTTTTTTGGACAAATTGGAGAATATGAGATCAAACCATGCAAATGCCAAAGTGAAGGAGCACAATTCGGTCTTGACAAATTAAATGGGATGAGGAGTGCATTGATTTAAAAAAAAAAAAATGGAAAATCGACTTGTGCATCAGTGGAGATGAGAAATGACAAAAATGGCATTCAAATTCAATAAAACCCAAAAACATTCATGAGGGCAAAATGATAATTTTAACTCCAAAAAAAAAGGGAAAGCAAATGTGCATTTCAGAGATTCTACTTTCATTTCACGAAGCAGTTCTCTTCTTCCGTCTCTCGGCCTTTGTTCTTCCATCCATTTCATTAATTTTTTTTATCAAATTTATTTCTCTCCCATTAAAACATTTACTCCATTTAATTTAGTTTCCAAGATCATCAATTACTGCGTGGGAAAAAGGATTGAAGGCGGAAAACCAAAGATTGTTCAACGAAGGAGAAAAATTGGGGTTTTTAAACCGACCCATCAAAAACCCAATCCAATCCCAAAATTGAGGTATTTTCTTACTCTTAATCTTGCGTTTAGTTTCTTTAATACTGAATTTGACGTTATTGTTGAGATTTGGTGGAATTTCGTAGGGAGATCAAAAGCCCTAATTCTGTGAATAATGAAAATTTGGGGGGAAAATAAAAATGAAAATTTTATTTACATATAAATGAGGTGCAATTGATGAAATTTGAATGTACATTCTTGAATTGGAAAAATTAGGAGAAATTAGAGTTATGTTAATTTGGGAAAAATTGTTTGAAAATAGGAAAATCTAGGGGAATTTTGAATAGAAATTTTATGATGATGCTAATGATGACAAATTGATAGAATGAGAACAAGAATAAGAAAATATTCGAAATTAGGATTTAAATAAAAGTGGGAAAAAAATTGTAAACCCTTGAATTTGAGAAAAATGACCCGAAATTGTTATTATTGGCTTATGACAACTCATTGGGGTTTGAAAAGAGTTTTCTTGGGTATTTATAACGTGTAGGGAGTGAATACTCTCCCTAAAAGGTAAGTAGACGGTTATATTTCGAATAAATGAGTAAGCTAGTTTCAATTATATTTCATAAATTGAATTTTGGAATAATTTCGAAATAGATTTATAATGTTTTGTGAATATGGTGTGCCTCAAATGAAATTTGAATAAATCCATGACTCTTGTACTAAATTATTGAATTATTTATATCGTGTTACAATTGAATATTCATGTGAAATCTGTATTGTTGCTCTACGTTGAACTTTGAGGCTGAATTGATTTATAAACTGAATTTGGTAACATGGTGCTGGAATAGGGTTATAGTCTAAGTCTTGCCATGGACCAGACCAATGGGGTGGCGTGGTCAAGGCTATTAAATTTGGCTTGGTGGTGGGTGGGTTGGAGAGTCTTCTCAAGCCGCCGTGATAATGTGGATGCACCCCACGGAGCTCCGGGCCAACGACAAGGTGAAAGAGATTTTTAGAAAATAGTGAAAACCCTTGGTGGATCCTATTAACTGCCATTGGTAGAATAATGTTTTCGATATATCCCAAAATTGTGATTAATGAATGTAAATTATTTAAATTGCATATACGAATCATGGTTGTTTGGAAATGAACTTGTTTCATGTAAATGTTTTTGATTTCTGCAAATGCATTTATTGTGTGATTGTTTGGCACATCCATTTTCATAGCTCATTTATATGTTGCATGCCATTGCACTCTACTCACTGGGTATTGTAAATACTCACTCCTCCCTTTCACATTTTTTAGAGGAAGCTTAGTTGGAGACGTCATTGTAGCTAATTGAAGATATTTTTTGTACCGAATTGTTATAGGTATTGATGATATAGATATTATTTTGAGTTGATATGGGATGAACCATGGAAGGAGGCTTTGTACTTGTCATTTTGGGTTTAGATTTAATCGATACTTGTTTTATCTTTTTTTGAGCAAGTATTGGAAAAATCCATACTTTATTTTTATGGAACGTTGTAAACTTTTGCTTATATTTGTCTTGTTTCATTGGGACATTTGGAATTTCTTGTGGATGTTGTGACATTTGGAATTTGTGAAAACTTTATTAAGAATTCTTTGATCGGTCGAGATGGTCTTATGCATGCATTTGATTTTGATTGGTTGGAATGGTCTCATGCTTGCCTGTTGTAATAAAATGGATTGGGATGGTCCTTTGTATGCTGTTAAGTTGTATTTAAAATAGGTTGAAATGTGAAATGTCTTGCGTTGTCCTGGTATATGGGGAGATGCTGCCCCTATGCCGAGATAATGTCGCGGTTGTTGCGTACTCGACTCGAGGGTTGGGGTGTGACAATTCTATTGGTATTGGAGTTTTGGCTCACGATTTTAAATGTTTTAAAAGGTTTGAAACGTTTTCAAATGTCCCCAAAAGTTTTCTAAAAGTTTTAAAAGCGTTTTTCTTTTATTTTGAACTTACAAATTTTAAAAGATTTTTCAATGGATGTGCAAAAACATTCCATGGATTTTTAAGGATTAGGTTCAATTTTATTTTTAGGAGGTAAAATACTTAGCCCAATGCCGAATTTAGTGCGAATTTAGTGAGCTAATGATAGTATCTCATCTTACAGGACTCATGCCTCCTAGACCATGGATGAGGAATGTTAGTGAGATTCCTCCTTCTGAGCACGAGAATGGATCATTGTCACATGTTCCAACTTCTCCTCCGGCTACAACTAGTGCTCACTCGGCACCTTCAACAGGGATTCCTCCATCGCCACTTGATGCTCTCCGACAATGTACCGAGTGGTAGAACACAATATGGCGCTCATCTTCAAGTTCATCCTCAAGTGCCAATTCCTTTTCCACCAAGGCCAACTATTCCACCTACTCCTACGTCAGACCGAATTGCTCCTTCCACTTCAGTGGCTACTCCAATCCACCATCCAACCTTTGAACTGTCCAAGTTGATCAAGGAAGCCCTACAACTTGGATGTGTCCCCTTTACGGGGACAAGTGAAGCGATGGTAGCCAAGAATTAGATTAATCGGGTTAGGGAGACAGTGGATGACATGAGATTGGACGATGAATTGAAATTAAGGGTGGCCATGAAATTATTGGGCAAAGATGCATGAGCTTGGCAGGATAGTCTTAAGGAGAGATTCTCGACACCTATCTCTTGGAGCAAATTCCTTAGCGAATTCGATGAAAAGTACTATATTCGGTTTCACCAAGATTTGAAAAGAAAGGAATTCCTTCATCTCCGCCAAGGCAACAAGTCAGTGGCAGAAAATGAGACGAAGTTGTAAAGATTGTCCACATTTGTCCTGGAATTGGTGATTTCCCATGAGTATTTGCGTTTTAAGTTTGAAGAGGATCTAAACTTGTCTATCCGGGAGAAAATGTCTATCACATCAACCCATACTTACAAGGATGTATTGGAATTGGCTTTAAGGGCCAAGCAAATGGTGGAAGAAAGGGGAAGGACAAGAGAGGGACAGAAAAAGAAAAGAGGTCCGAATATGCATCGAGCCCGAGTTAGAAGCAGAATATGAGCGCAGGCTCCTATGGTGGAGCTCCTGTTCTAGATCCGTTGGTATTCCTCAAGGCCAACGCATGTCTCATTTTGGGAACCCTACTCCTACTGCATTCGTAGGAAGCAAATCGACGGGGAATAGGAAGGATAAGTGTAGGAACTATGGGAAGTTCCATTTTCGGGTATGTCAAGCACCCAAGAAGTGCTATCACTACGGAAAGGAGGGCTATTTTTGCAATGTTTGTCCAGAGTTGGGGAAGGGAAGTCAGACAAGTCGAGAGCGCCCTAGTAGATCTATGGGCAACCAAGCCAATATTTCCACCACACCTCCTAATGTTACACCACGGACGGGAAGAAACACAGTAGCTACTCCAAACAACGTCCACAGGCAAGAGCTCAAACAAGGATATTTCTAATGACTAACGAGGAGGCACAGAACAACCTAAATATAGTCATAGATAAATTTCCTAGAACGTGAACTTGATGACTTAGAATTTGAATATAAACATTATGAGATTATGATTGTATGATTTTGAATTTAAGGCATATTAGAGATACTATATGATATTAAGTGATTGAGAGTTATTTCGATGATTAATGATAGTTTTGTTGGCATTGAGAACTTAAATTGCGAAGTGAATTTGATTTAAATCGAGAATTAATTTTATCCCTTGTATATATAGGTATGATGAGAATTTTTGGGGTTGATACTCGTGTTTTAATTGATACGGGATCAAATAATTCTTTTGTAAGCACAGAATTCGCTAAACACTCAAATAGGCCTTTGACTCATTGGTTATCACTCCGTTGGGGGAACAATTAAAAAGGAATTTCGTGTACAAGGCATGCGAAGTGGTAGTAGAAGGTGAGATTCTCGAGGCGGACTTGATTCTGTTGGAAATGAGAGATTTTGATACCATACTAGGTATGGACTGGTTACACCTCCACCGAGCTTCAGTGAATTGCTTCACCAAGGAGGTGGAATTCTATAGATCCGTATGTCCTCCATTTATGTTCATTGGTGAACAGCAAGTCTTACCGAGTTGTGTAATCTTGGCATTAGAGACACAGAAACTAGTGCATAAGGGCTGTGAGGCTTACTTAGCCCACATCATCGATACCACTATATAGAGTTCAAAATTGATGAATGTTCCAGTGGTGAATGAATTTTTGGATGTCTTCTCGGATGAATTGCCCGGTTTACCTCTGGTTCGGGAGTTTGACTTCACAATATACTTGGCTCCTGGAACTGCACCTATTTCAATCCCTCCATATCAAATGGCACCTATGGAATTGAAAGAGTTGAAGGTCCAACTTTAGGAATTGTTGGACAAGGGGTTCATTAGGCCGAGTATCTCACCTTGGGGTGCTCCGGTTCTATTCATGAAGAAGAAAAATGATACCCTCAGATTGTGTATAGACTACCGGTAGTTAAATAAGGTGACCATCAAGAATAAGTACTCATTGTTGAGGATTGATGACTTGTTCGATCAACTCCAAGGTGCTAGTGTCTTTTTGAAGATTGATATGAGATCGGGCTATCACCAATTGAGGATAAAAGATGATGATGTCCACAAGACTGTGTTTAGGACGCGGTATGGTCATTACGAGTTTTTGGTGATGCCTTTTGGTTTGACAAATGCTCCTGCAGCTTTTATGGATCTTATGAACAAAATCTTCCACCCCTATCTCGACAAATTCATCATTGTTTTCATTAATGACATCTTAGTGTATTCCAAGAACGATGAGGAACACTTAGAACATCTCCGTATTATGCTGCAAACTCTCCGAGAGAAGTAACTTTATGCCAAGTTCTTCAAGTGCGAGTTTTGGTTAAGGGAGATTGGCTTCTTAGGGCACATTGAATCGGCAGAGGGAATATTTGTTGACCCGAAGAAGGTAGAGGCAATTTTGAGATGGGAACAGTCCAAGAATGTCACGGAGGTGGGAAGTTTTCTTGGATTAGTAGGATATTATCGAAGATTTGTAAAGGTATTTTCTAGAATTGTAACTCCATTGTCTAGTTTGACTCGAAAAGGGGTTAAATTTGAATGGAGTGATAAGTGTGAGCAGAGTTTTCAAGAACTCAAGAGGAGTGTCACGCCCCGAACCGGGATCGTGAACAGCCGCCCGTTGCCCTTGGATGCCGGCTGTATTTTTACAGAAAATCGGACAAAACCTCCCCATAAATCGAAGGTCTTCCATGTACAATTTCACCTGTATATCACATTCATCCTGTAAATTAAACAAATAGCCATCCCGGTCTCTCTAAAATCAACAAATACCACAGCCAACATCCAGAATAACGCAAGGCTATAAAGTTTCTAGTAATATTAGCTACAGACCTCTATTGTCATGCCCAACTAGAGCATGAGCAACCGCCACACTGAGCGGACCTAAATTTTATCTTATATACAATAATTTTCCCAAGTAACATTCAAATACGTACAATCGCCTTAATGCAAACGAAATATGAGAGTTTCACAACTAAATATATATAAATTATATAGTCATCCCAAAATAAGTACATGGCCCATTACGAACCTCAATGTCTAAACCTCACAGGGTCGAAAATAAATTACGGATTTCATCTTTCAAATTTAAACTTAAATCTTACCGTCGTGAATCACCCAAATCCACCAAAATCTCTAAAATCTGAAGTGTCGCTCCAGCACAACAATAATCTTGTCTAAGGAGGGAAAAGAGAGGGGTGAGTATCATGAGAAGATAACCAGTGAGTGAGGGGGATAATATCAAGCATAAATAGTGTGGGTGAACAATTGGAGTGTCAAATAACCTCATTTGAAACAAAAATTTACATTTCGCAGCAAAACATAATGTGTTTAGCAATTTGAAATCATTTAATCAATCACACAATACAAGCATGTATACAACCATTTAAAAATCAAATAATAGTAGAGCAAGCCAAAGATAATCCTGGCAAAGGTCAACCATGACTAAAGACAGGCGTATCGGGGGTTTTATTATGCATAGACTTTAAAATCGCTCTCTACCCCGACGTTGGCCATGAGTTCGCTAGGGCTAGCTCATCATCGTGTATAGGATCCCGCCCGGTGCTAGACGGTGGCGTCACACACGTCCTGCCCCTACGTGGGTTCAACCGGCCACGCCTATAGTTCTTAAAATCAATGATGTTTGCGGATACCTCCTGCAGAAGCATATCCGGGCAACCCGTGCCTCTATAAACGCCCTTCGTAGCTACGGAATCATCAATGTCATCATCATAGTATCACAATGGCACAACATCCCACAAGTAAAATCATATCATTGCATAACTAGTGGGCATCCAACCCACATAGTTCATCAAAGCATTTCAAATCTGCGTGCCAATACGTTTCATCAAATCATTTCAAAACAGCATATCAATGCAACGGTAGAAAAAGAAATTATCAATTTTCAAGTAATGACACAATTTTTGTTTCATTTCAAACCATGGATGTATAGTCATCGTAAACATAATTTAAGACACTCCAATAATCACAAAACAGATTTGAAATTTAATATCATACGTCAAATCAATGTATATCAAAAGCATGTTTTATCGAAAACACAGTAGAAAACACGTTTTACTATTTTATGCAAGAGATTAGGTCCCACTTACAGTTCAGGGAGGGTGTGCAGTCCCAATTCCAAACCAATCCGAATTCAACTTCCCTCTTTGAACCCAAATATGGTATCCTAAAGCAATGAATGATCAATTTCCACTTAAAATCGTTTGTCTTATACAAGTAGAAATTCTTTGAAAATTTCTAAACTCAAATCTCCAATTCCGGCTTTTTTCATGCGTGTTCAACACTTCTTATCCTAAAATTTTACCTTAAATTCGATAAATAACTCGAATGGGTTCAAAATCCCTTACCTAAGGTTTTTCTCAGATCGCAAACCTTTGTCTGAATGTCTCCTTGATCACTTCCAGATCTGAAATACTACTAATCAAGACAGGGTTTATTAGTTAGGTTCAAACACTTAGATCGGAAGTAAAACCCTAAGTCAGTTACCTACGCAGAGGTTAGTGGGCTGTCACGGGCTCATGAGCCGTCTTGAGCTCACGGCTATAGTGGGCTCACGGGCTGGCCTACTGGTGGGCTTCAGGTTCGCGGGCTGGGGCGAGCTCCCGGGCTAGGGCTCGTGCTCGCGAGTGGATTGCGCGCTGTGGGGTGTATGCTGTGCGTACTGTGCTCGCGCAGAGGGTCGCGCTGGAGCACACTTGCGCTCGTGTTGGGGCGCGCTCGAGCTCGTGCAGGGGCGCTTGCGCTTGTGCAGAGGAGGAAGGCGCTGCTCGCGGGAGATCGCGCGCTGGGCTCGCACAGGGAGGATCGTGCTGCGGCGGAGGAGCTGCGCTCGCGGGAAGGCGTTGTAGTGGCAGCGATCGTGGGAGGAAGGCGAGGCGGGGGGCGGAAAGGGAGCGGTGGCGGCGATTGGGCATGGCTGTGGGAGAGGATGAGACGGGGAGAGAGAGAGAGAGAAGGAGAGAGAGAGAAAGGGGAAAGGGATTAGGGCTAAAAGCCATAATCCAATTTTAGGGGGAGTGCTGTGTTTTGCCTCAAAAAGCAGCACTCCGCTGGGGATTTTTTTTTTGTTTTTTTACTCTTAGCATTATTATTTATATCTATTCATTTTACCCAAACTTTCACAGATACGGAAAAAATTTAAATATACCAAAAATTCAATTTAAATACCCCAAAATCAGAAATCAATATAAATAAATAATTTTTTTTGTACAAAAGTATGGTATCACAGAGTCGGCGTTACATTTTCTAATATCCTAAAATCAAGTTTCATTCTCGAAGCTAAAAGAGAACTAAACAACAAATAAATGGGGGTACTGTCTCCTCATAGCCTCCTCGGGCTCTCAAGTCTCTTCCTCGACCTGGTCACTCTTCTACAAGACCCTGACCAACGAGACTTCCTTGCTCCGCAGTTTCCTGACCTGCTGATCTAGAATAGCCATGGGCTGAACAGGAAGACTGAGGTTGTCTCGTAACTCAACAGGTGGAGACTCAAGTACATGAGAAGGATCAACCAAGTACTTTATGAGTACTGAGACATAAAAACGTCGTGAATACTGGAATGTTCATCCGGCAGCTCTAACCTGTATGCCACACTCCCGACCCTCTCAAGGATATGGAAGGGCCCAATATATCTGGGAATCAACTTGTCCTGCTGCCTGAACCGTAAACTTCCTTCGAAGGAGATATTCTCAAGAAAACCATATCTCCCGTGGCAAACTCAAGGGGCCGCCGCCTATGATCGGCATATGCCTTCTGTCTGTCTTGGGCGGCTTTCATCCGCTCACGGATGACCTTAACCTTATCCTTTATTTGCTCAATCAACTCAATACTGCTGAGACGTCGCTTTCCGACCTCATCCCAGCATATCGGGGTGTGGCACTTCCTGCCATACAGTGTCTCATACGGAGGCATCCCTATACTGGCCTGATAACTATTACTATATGCAAACTCGACCAGCAGAAGGTGCCGATCCCAACTACCATGAAAATCAATGACACATGCCCGAAGTATATCCTCGAAAGTCTGAATCGTCCTCTCAAACTAGCCGTCCGTCTAAGGATGATATGCCATACTGAAGTTCAATCTAGTACCCAATGCCTCCTGCAACTTGGGCCAAAACCTAGATGTGAACTTGGGGTCCCTATCTGAAACAATCGACACGAGCACCCCATGAAGCCGAACTATGATATCAATGTAGAGACGTGCCAATGCCTTTAAGGAATAGTCATCGCAGATAGGGATAAAATGTACAGATTTGGTGAGTCGATTGACAATCACCCAAATCGCATCATGCCGTGTAGAAGTCCGCGGCAACCCCATCACGAAGTCCATAGTAATATGCTCCCATTTCCAGTCAGGAATGGGAAGAGGCTGCAGTGTGCCCGCTGGACGCTGATGCTCGGCCTTCACCTACTGGCACACCAAGCATCGTGCCACAAACTCTGCTATATCCCTCTTCATGCCTGACCACCAATAGCTACCCCTGATGGTCCGGTATATCTTCGTACCCCCGGGATGCATAGTATATGCAGAAGAATGTGCTTCCTCAAGGATAGCACATCGAAAATCACTATCGGCCGGGACACACACTCTATCTCTGAATACCATGAGTCCATCATAACAGACTCTGAAGTCTCTGCCCTCAGCTCTGTGAACTCTATCCGCAATACCCTGAAACTCCTCATCCATACTCTGGAGCTCCCTGATACGGTCGAACAAAGTCGGCCTAACCTCAAATCTGGCTAGTAAGCCTCCCTGATCATCGTTAGTCAAACTGACTCCTAAGACTCGGAGTCCCACTAAACAAGAAGGGTAAGCTTTCTCTGTCGACTGTGAGGATGATGCTGACTTCTGACTCAAGGCATCTGCCACAACATTTGACTTGCTCGGATGATAGTCAATAATGAGATCATAATCTTTGAGGAGTTCTAATCATCTCCTTTGTCTCAAATTCAGCTCCTTTTGGGTAAAAAGATACTTTAGACTTTTGTGATCCGTGAATACCCTACAAGTCACCCCATAAAAATAATGCCGCCATATCTTCAACGCAAAAACTATGGTTGCCAACTCTAAATCATGTGCCGGGTAGTTAGCCTCGTGTTTCTTCAGCTGTCGCGAGGCATATGCAATAACTCGACCATTATACATCAGAACACAACCCAATCGCTGTCTGCTAGCATCACTGTATACTATATATTCCTGACTGCTAGTGGGAAGGGCTAAAATAGGAGCAGATGTCAACCGTTGTTTGGCCTTCTGAAAGCTCGCCTCACAACGGTCATCCCAAATAAACTTGACCCCCTTCCGGGTCAATCTAGACAACAGAGCAGCTATTTAGGAGAATCCCTCTACAAGTCTGCGGTAATACCCAGCCAAACCGAGAAAACTACGAATCTTGGTAACTGTTTGTGGTTGCTCCCACTTAACTATGGCCTCAACCTTCCACGGATCAGCATAAATACCTTCCACGGAGACAATGTGCCCCAAAAATCCTATCTGTCATAGCCAAAACTTACATTTCGAGAATTTGGCATATAGCTGCTTCTCACGGAGTATTTGTAATACCACCCGAAGGTGCTGAACATGATCCTCATCGCTCCGTGAATACACTAAGATGTCATCGATGAATACGATGACAAACCGATCCAAGAAATCATGGAAGACTCGGTTCATCAAATCCATAAAAGCAGCTGGGGCATTAGTCAACCCAAACAGCATGACTAAAAACTCATAGTGGCCGTATCGGGTGCGAAAAGCTGTCTTGAGCACATCTCCGGCCCGAATCCTCAACTGATGATAACTCGAACGGAGATCAATTTTTGAGAAAACCGTAGCTCCCTGCAGCTGATCAAACAAATCATCTATACGTGATAGGGGATATCTGTTTTTTATGGTGGCCTTGTTCAACTGCCTGTAATCCACATAAAGCCTAAGTGTACCATCTTTCTTCTTTACAAATAACACCGGAGCACCCCAGGGTGAAGTGTTCGGGCGGATAAACCCCTTGTCTCGAAGTTCTTGCAACTGAATCTTAAGCTCTCTCAATTCCACAGGCGCCTTTCTATAGGGCGGAATAGAAACAGGATTGGTCCCCAGTACTGGATCAATCTCGAAATCAAACTCCTGAACTGGTGGTAATCCAGGAAGCTCCTCGGGGAACACATCTGGGAACTCCTGCACCACAGGGACATCTTTAAGTCTCGGTCCCTCAACGGTGGTGTCGACAACATAAGCCAGAGAAGCCGCACAATCATGGTGTACCAAGCGTCTGGCCTTCATAACAGATATAATATTACGGGATAATACTCGTCTCTCGCCTCGAAATACTAACGGTGGCTGCCCGGATCTCTGAAACTCAACCTCCTTCGTGAAACAATCTACGGAAGCCCGGTGTAAACTCGGCTAATCTATCTCTAGGATGGCATCAAAATCCATGATAGAGAGCGGAATCAGATCATCCTCTAAAATCGCCTCACCAATAATGACCTCGCAGCCTCTATGGACTGTATCTCGAATGATATGCTTATCAAGAGGAGTAACTACCATAATCTCCTCATTAAGTGGCGAGAGAAGTCTATCAGAATAGCAAGCGAACGTATCGCTCACATAGGAAAAATTTGACCCGGTATCTATAAGAATACGGGCGTCGATACCGAATATTCGCATGGTACCTAAAAGTAAGAAAAAGATCAACAGAATTTAAAATGAGAAGAAAAAGTGAACGAATATATATATATCAAACTAGTTAAGCTTCTAAAGCTTTAACAAGTCAAAACTGTACACCAACATCATGATATACAAAAAGCTCATACAGAAAGTATAACAAAAGTACTACACTAAGGGATCTGCAGGAGGATTACCCATAATAACATCAGGGTTTGCCTGTGCGTCCTCTTGCGTCATCGCAAAAACATGAGCCTGGCACTGTATTACTCCCGACTGCAGTCCGAGGAGCGATCAGTGCTGAGTATGCAGGTGCCCCCTACTGGCCTGTGCCAGACGTACCCGTTTGACTTTGCAAAGTCAATCCTCCTTGACCTAAATCTGGATAGATACTCCTAACGTGACCTTGCTTTCCATACCGGAAGCAAGTAACTGGTACTGTACATGCTCCAAAGGCATGGTGGCTACTGTATCTACGGCAGAAAGACTGTCTCTATGTAGTAAACTGTGTAGAGACACTAGGGGCTGGTGCCCCAAAACCCTCTGGTCGAGGTCCCTATCCCGGTGCTGCTGGTCTGAAGCTAGAAGAACCTTCGAGATATCCAGAATCTCTGCCCCTCTTCGAAGACTGTCCACTCTGTGACCCAGTCTTCCTCTTCTAGTGACTCTCCCTTTGTCTAGCCTCCGCTTGGACAATCTCCTCCACCCGATACGTTGAATCAATCACCTCCGATAGTGTAAAAGAGGGAGTCACCGTCATATACTTTCTAATACTCAATTGGAGGCCATCTTCAAACTTGAACCTCAATTGAGCTGGTGTAACCATGTTGGGGATAAAGGCCGCTAGTCGTCTAAGCTCAGCCTCATACTCTGAAACTGACCTCGTCCCCTGGCGTAAGTGCAGGAGCTCTGTCCTCATCCGGTCCTGCTGGAACGGGGTGAAGTATCTATGGTTGAACTCTCATAGAAAGTCCTCCCACCGTAGGGTTTGTGTAGCACTGTCACGGATAGCCTCCCACCACGAGAGGACATCTCCATCGTGGAGTCTCTCAAGAATTAGGGTTAGTTGCTCCGTAACTAACCCCCTAAAAAAATGAACTATAATTCAAAGCATTTGAATGCGAAATAACGGGTTAGATGCATTATGTATCCAACTCCATAAAATAGATAAACTTATATACCTATAGCCAAGTATGGGACTTTAAATGACTGTATGAAACTCTCTAATGCATTGAGGACTTTTTATATACTTGGGAAGACTTTTATTACTATCCTTTCTCTAACCTAGACGCTCTGATACCAATAGAACTGTCACGCCCCGAACCGGGATCGTGAATAGCCGCCCGTTGCCCTTGGATGCCGACTGTATTTTTACAGAAAATCGGACAGAATCTCCCCATAAATCGGAGGTCTCCCATGTATAATTTCACCTGTATATCACATTCATCATGTAAAATAAACAAATGGCCATCCCAGCCTATCCAAAATCATCAAATACCACAGCCAACATTCAGAACAACGCAATGCTATAAAGTTTCTAGCAGTACTAGCCACAGACCTCTACTGTCATGCCCAACTAGAGCATGAGCAACCGTCACACCGAGCGGACTTAAATTTTATCTTATATACAATAATTTTTCCAAGTAACATTCAAAATCGTACAATCGCTTTAATGCAAACGAAATATGAGAGTTTCACAACTAAATATATATAAATTATACAGTCATCCCAAAATAAGTACATGGCCCATTATGGACCTCAATGTCAAAACCTCGCAGGGTCGAAAATAAATTATGGATTTCATCTTTCAAATTTAAACTTAAATCTCACCGTCGTGAATCACCTAAATACACCAAAATCTCTAAAATCTGAAGCATCGCTCCAGCACAACAATAATCCTGTCTGAAGAGGGAAAAGAGAGGGGTGAGTATAATGGGAAGATACCCAGTGAGTGAAGGGGATAATATCAAGTATAAATAGTGTGGGTGAACTATTGGAGTGTCAAATAAACTCATTTGAAACAAAAATTTACATTTCGCAGTAAAATATAATATGTTTAGCAATTTGAAATTATTTAATCAATCACATGATACAAGCATGTATGCATCCATTTAAAAATCAAATAATAGTAGAGCACGCCAAAGATAATCCTGGCAAAGGTCAACCATAACCAAAGACAGGTGCATCGGGGGTTTTATTATGCATAGACTTTAAAATCGCTCTCTACCCCGACGTTGGCCATGAGTTCGCTGGGCAAGCTCATCATTGTGTATAGGATCCCACTCAGTACTAGACGGTGGCATCACACACGTCCTCCCCCTACGTGGGTTCAACCGGCCACGCCTATAGCCCTTAGAATCAATGACGTTTGCTTATTCCTCCTGCAGAAGCGTATCCGGGCAACCCGTGCCTCTACAAATGCCCTTCATAGCTACGGAATCATCAATGTCATCGTCATAGTATCACAAGGGCACAACGTCCCACAAGTAAAATCATATCATCGCATAACTAGTGGGCATCCAACCCACATAGTTCATCAAAGCATTTCAAATCTGCATGCCAATATGTTTCATCAAATCATTTTAAAACAGCATATCAATGCAACGGTAGAAAATGACATTATCAATTTTCAAGTAATGGCACAATTTTTGTTTCATTTCAAACCATGGATGCATAGTCATCGTAAATATAATTTAAGACACTCTAATAATCACAAAACATATTTGAAATTTAATATCATAAGTCAAATAAATGTATTTCAAAAGCATGTTTTATCGAAAACACGACAGAAAACACGTTTTACTATTTTATGCTTAGGGTTCCACTTATGCAGGGGTCGCGCAGGGGCACTTGCGCTTGTACAGAGGAGGAAGGCGCTGCTCGCGGGAGATCGTGTGCTGGGCTCGCACGGGGAGGATCGGGCTGCGGCGGAGGAGCTGCGCTCGTGGGAAGGTGTTGCAGCGGCGGCGATCGCGGGAGGAAGGCGAGGCGGTGGGCAGAAAGGGAGCAGCAGCAGCGATCGGGCACGGTTGCGGGAGAGGATGAGACGGGGAGAGAGAGAGAGAGAGAGAAAGGGGAAAGGGATTAGTGCTAAAAGCCCTAATCCAATTTTTGGGGGGGTGCTGCGTTTTGCCTCGAAACGCAACACTCCGTTGGGGCTTTTTTTTTTTTTTTACTCTTAGCATTATTATTTATATCTATTCATTTTATCCAAATTTTCACAGATACGGCAAAAATTTAAATATACCAAAAATTCAATTTAAATACCTCAAAATCAAAAATCAATATAAATAAATAAAATTTCTCGTACAAAAATACAGTATCACAAAGTCGGCGTTACAAAGAGACTTACTTTCGCTCCTATACTTGCTCTTCCCACTGGTGGTGTCGACTATGTGGTCTATAGTGACACTAGTGAACAAGGGTTGGGATGTGTTTTGATGTAAAGCGATAAAGTGATCGCCTATGCTTCTCGACAGTTGAAGAAGCTCGAATTGAATTATCTCATCCATGATCTAGAACTTACAGCCATTGTCTTTGCCCTAAAGATTTGGTAACATTACTTGTATGGAGTTACCTGCAAAATCTTCACTGACCACAAGAGTTTCAAATACTTGCTCACTCGAAGGAACTCAATTGGAGACAAAGAAGGTGGCTAGAGTTGATTAAAGACTATAACTTGGTGATTGATTATCACCCAACCAAGGCAAATGTTGTTACAGACGCCCTAAGCCGCAAATCCTCATCTTCTTCTTCACCCTTTGAGAGTTCATATTTCTCATGTCTATTAGGACTTCGTAGATTAGGAGTCAAGTTGGCCAGTGATAACAATGGTGTATTTTTGGCCAAATTCGAAGTACGACCAATCCTAGTAGATCTCATACGAGAGCTCCAATCAACTGATGAAGAGCTAAAGAGTATTGTGGAAAAGATTCACAAGGGTGAAGGTGTTGACTTCTATATTCGGGAGGATGGCATGGTGGTATATGGGAAACGGATTTATGTTCCCAAAAATGATGAGTTTCGAAAGATTATACTTGAAGAAGCACATTCTTCGGCTTATGCTATATATCCGGGGAGCACAAAAATGTACAGGACCATCAAGGAAACTTATTGGTGGTCGGGGATAAAGCGGGAAATAGCTAAATTTGTGGCAAGGTATCTTGCGTGCCAACAAATCAAAGCCGAATATCAAAAACCGACCGGAATGTTTCAATCATTGCCTATACCTGAATGGAAATGAGAGCATATTATCATGGATTTCATGGTGGGATTGCCCGTACTCCGAGCCGACATGATGCTATATGGGTGATTGATCGGCTTATTAAATCAACACATTTCTTCCCAATCCAGAATGCTTACTCTTTGGAGAAGTTAGCTAAATTGTATCTTGATGAGATTATCCGACTCTACGAGGTTTCGGTATCAATTATATCAGATCATGACATCGATTCACATCCAGATTTTGGCCTACGTTACAAGAGGCCTTGGGCATTAAGTTAAAATTTAGCACTGCATTTCATCCATAGACGGATGGATAGTCAGAGCGTACAATCCAGATGTTGGAAGACATGCTGAAGGCATGTGTTATGGACATCCAATGGAGTTGGGACAAGCACCTCCCATTAGTTGAATTTGCCTATAACAGCAGCTATTAAGCTAGCATTGGGATACCTCCTTATGAAGCTCTTTACGGAAGGAAATGTCGGACTCCATTATATTGGGACGAGGTTGGTGAGAGGAAAATTGAAAGCGTAGAATTGATTGAAACCACCAAAGAAAAGGTAAAAATAATCCGAAAAAGGATGAAGGCAGCTCAAAATCGACAAAAGAGCTACGTCGACAAGAGGGGGAGGCCTTTGGAATTCGAAATTGGAAATATGATATTTTTGAAGGTATGTCTTTGGAAAGGTATAATCCGATTTCAGAAACGGGGAAAATTGAATTCTCGTTATATCGGTCCCTTCAAAATTATTGAAATAATTGGAAAAGTAGCTTATCGGCTTGAATTGCCACCGGAATTACAAATGATCCATGATGTTTTGCACGTTTCCATGTTGAATAAATACTTGTCAGATCCCTCACATCTGTTGGAAGCCCCTCCGGTAGAGTTGAATCTAGACTTGAGTTACAAAGTGCAGTCAGTATAAATCATAGATCGACAACTCAAGCAATTAAGGAATAGGCAAATCCAAATGGTGAAAGTATTGTGGAGAAATAACCAAGTAGAAGAACAGACTTGAGAGACTGAAGAATTAATGCAGAACCAACACCCGCAAGTTTTTGATGTATAAATTTTAATCTAAATTCGAGGACAAAATTTCTTTTAGGGGGTTAAGTGTTGAAACACCTAAAAAATTTAATGTTTTGATTTTTTTCCATCATACTTAAATTGCCAAGTGTTGAAAATTTTCTAATTTTGATCTATTGTATAATTCCAAAATATTTGGCAAGTAGGTATATATATTATAGACTATATATTTAACAAAGGATGAACTGGCTTAGTGGTGTTAAATTTTTTTGGACAAATTGGAGAATATGAGATCAAGCCAAGCAAATGCCAAAGTGAAGGAGCACAATTCGGTCTTGACAAAGTAAATGGGATGAGGAGTGCATTGATTTAAAAAAAAAAAAGGAAAATCGACTTGTGCATTAGTGGAAATGAGAAATGACAAAAATAACATCCAAATTCAATAAAACTCAAAAACATTCATGAGGGCAAAATGATAATTTTAACTCCAAAAAAAAGGAAAGCAAATATGATTCTACTTTCATTTCACGAAGCACTGCTCTTCTTCCGTCTTTCGGCCTTTGTTCTTCCATCCATTTCATTTAATTTTTTTTATCAAATTTAATTCTCCCCCATAAAAACATTTACTCCACTTAATTTAGTTTCCAAGATCATCAATTACTGCATGGGAAAAAGGATTGAAGGCAGAAAACCAAAAATTGTTCAACGAAGGAGAAAAATTGAGGTTTTTAAACCCAACCTTCAAAAACCCAATCCAATCCCAAAATTGAGGCATTTTCTTACTCTTAATCTTGGGTTTAGTTTCTTTAATATTGAATTTGATGTTATTGTTGAGATTTGATGGAATTTCGTATGGAGATCAAAAGCCCTAATTCTGTGAATAATGAAAATTTGCGGGGAAAATAAAAATTTATTTACATATAAATGAGGTGCAATTGATGAAATTAGAATGTACATTCATGAATTGTAAAAATTAGAAGAGATTAGAGTCATGTTAATTTGGGAAAAATTATTTGAAAATATAAAAATCTAGGAGAATTTTCAATAGAAATTTTATGATGATGCTAATGATGACAAATTGATAGAATGAGAACAAGAATAAGAAAATATTTGAAATTAGGGTTTAAATAAAATTGTGAAAAAATTGTAAACCTTTGAATTTGAGGAGAATGACCCGAAATTGTTATTATTGATTTAGGATAACTCATTGGGGTTTGAAAAGAGTTTTCTTGGGTATTTTTAACATGTAGGGAGTGAATACCTTCCCTAAAAGGTGAGTGGATGGTTATGTTTCGAATAAATGAGTAAAGTAATTTCAATTATATTTCATAAATTAATTTTTGAAATGATTTCGAACTAGATTTATAATGTTTTGTGAATATGGTGTGTCTCAAATAAAATTTGAATAAATCAATGACTCTTGTACTAAATTATTGAATTATTTGTATCGTGTTACAATTGAATATTCATGTGAAATCTGTATTATTACTCTACGTTGAACTTTGAGCCTGAATTGATTTATAAACTGAATTTAGTAACATGGTGTTGGAAAAGGGTTATAGTCTAAGTCTTGCCACGGACCGGGCCATTGGGGCGGTGTGATCAGGGCTGTTAAATTTGGCTTGGTAATAGGTGGATTGGAGAGCCTTGTCAAGCCGTCGTGATAATGTGGATGCACTCCACGGAGCTCCAGGTCAATGCCAAGGTGAAAGGGATTTTTAGAAAATAGTGAAAAACCCTTGGCGGATCCTATCAACTGCCAATGGTAGAATAATATTTTTGGTATATCCCAAAATTGTGATTAATGAATATAAATTATTTGAATTGCATATACGAGTCATGGTTGTTTGGAAATGAACTTGTTTCATGTAAACGTTTTTTATTTCTGCAAATGCATTTAATGTGTGATTATTGGCACATTCATTCTCACATCTCATATATATGTTGCATGCTATTGCACTCCACTCATTGGATATTTTAAATACTTACCCTTTCACTACAAAAAAACACGGTTTTAGTGACGGATTTTCACAACAGAAAAATTTCGTTGCTCTTTCGCCACGGATTAAGTGACGAAAAAATTTTTCGTCGCTAATTTGTAACGAAATTTCGTGACAAAAAATTAGTCGTGGCTACGTTTCCAACGAATAGGTTATCTGTGACCAAATTTGTCCCTAATTGGCCACGAAAAATTTTCGACGCAAAATCCGTCGCTAATTATCTACGAAAAAAATTCTTGTCGCATAATCCGTCGCTAATTCACGACGAATCGCAAAATCTGTCACTAATTGGTGATCAAAAAATTATCGTCTCCTATTTTGTCACTAATTGGCGATGAAAAAATTCTCGTCGCCTATTTTGTCGCTAATTGGCGATGAAAAAATTCTCGTCGCCTATTTTGTCGCTAATTGGCAACAAAAAATTTTCATTCTTGGAGTCGAAATATTTTCATTGCAAAATTTGTACCAATTAGTCAATTAGTGACAAATTTCTTCGGGACAAAAATTCTTCTTGCGATCCAACTAACAAACTCCAAAATTCCGGTTTCTAAAAAAAATTATTGAAAATTCATGGCTATTTGTGACTAAATTCAAGAAATCGAATTAAATACATATTAAATAATATTAAATAATATTACCATTCATTTTCACAATTATAACCATAAATAAATCAACCTAATAAATAATTTTCAATTATAATTCATAATTCAACCATTTTCACAATTTTAACCATAAATAAATCAACCTAACAAATAATTTTCAATTATAATTCAACCGATCAAGATCACAAGACAATAGATCAAATACAAGGTAATCCATTTATTTTATTTTATTATTAATTTATTTTATTAATTTATATTAACTATTCATATTTAATATTTTATAATATCGTAATTAAATAAGCATTTAATTATATTATTTTATATTTTTATTTTTTAAAGACTAAAATTATTTTATTTATTAAATATTTTATTATTTAGGAACGGAATTAGTGACAAATTAGAAATCCTTTGCTACATTTACTGACAAATAAAGGAATTCATCGCCTAATTTAGCGACGGATACAAGGAATCCATCGCTAATTTAGTAACGGATGAATGATCCCTCGCTAAGTTAGCAACGAATTCAACTCCGTCACTAACTAGCAACGGATTCAAAACCGTCGCTAAGTTAGCAACGGATGTAGCGACGGATTCACATCCGTCGCTAAGTTAGGGGTAATTTTTTTAAAATTAACATTTGATATTTTATTTTATTTCGTTATTTTATTAAATTATATAAAATAATCATATTTATTATTTTATAATATTTATAATTATCATTTTAAATTTTTTATTTAAAGGATTCCGGAATGAAAAACATTATCGCTAAATTCATGGCCAATTGGCGAGGACAAAACTTTGGCTCGTCATAATTAGCGACGGAATCCAAAAATTCGTCACTAAATTAATTAATTAATTATTTATTATATTAATATTATATTTAATTTTTATTATATAAAAAATTTAGGGCCGAATTCTAGGATTAGTCGGTAAATTTAGCGACCGAATTCTAAATTCGTCCCTACCTTAAATAATTAATTATTTAATATATTAAAATAAAATATATTATTTTTATTATATATAAAATTAGCGACAAATTCTAAGATTGTAGCAAAATTTAGGGACGGAAACCAAATTCATCGCTAAATTAAATTTTAATTTATTTATTATATTAATATTATATGTAATTTTTATTGCATATTTAGCGACAAATTCTTTCATTGCTAAATTTAGTGACAGAATTTGAAATTCGTCCCTAAAATTAGGGACAAAATTCTAAATCCGTCGTTAAAATAAATTTTAATTATTTATTATATCAAAATTATAATTTATTTTTATTATTTATTTATTATATCAATATTATATTTTATTTTTATTATATATAAAATTTAGAGAGGAAAAGCGTCGGCACCTGGCCTTGGCAGCACGAGCACCCATGCATATCAAAGCACACTGCGTGTGCTCCCAGCGCAGGCGCCCGGGCATGCCAACACTGGCGCCCGCGCATACCAAAGCACAGTGCGTGTGCTTCAAGTGCGGGCGCCCGGGCATGCCAGCACTAGCGCCTGCGCATGCAAGATATGATAAGTATATGGCATCCAGATGGTAAGCAATGATCAATCACTAGATCTAAATTTATTTTTATTTATACTTTTAACTAATATATTTTATCATTTTTGTTATTTTCATTAATTTCATTCCATCTAATTAAATTAAATTGTTTGTATTTTTTATTAATTTTTTAATTTTTATAGAATTTATATTTATAAATAAATAAATTGAAATAAGTAAAAATTCTATATATTTCATATTAATTTCATTTCTAATTGTGTTTGTATTTTTCCTAATTTTTTTTATTTTTTATAGAATTTATCTTTCGCTACACATTTCATATCGTCCATTTCATTTCATTGGTAAGAGTCGCTCTCTTACTTGCTTTTGGAGAACACCTTGTCTGCATTTTGTCTGCATTGAGTAGCCTTTGCTTTTCTCATTCCATTGCTTTTCTCTTCTCATTGCAGAAATCTTTTCATCTTCTTCACTTATATCATATCGATCTATTAAAAAAATATTTTTAAGTATAATTTATTTAATGAAAATGAAAAAAAAAGTATGAGCAAGAGTAACTCACCAGATTTTAGTTTCCTGTTAGAAAAAATTTCCTTCTTGTTCTTCGACAACAGTTTTGCCATTGATTTGTGTGATTTTTTTGGTTTTGATTTGTGTGATTTTTTGGTTTTGATAGAAGGAAGTTTTGATAATTTGATGGTGTTTTTTGATTAGTTTAGATTAATGTGGAAGTGAAATACGGTTCGGTCAAGCGTGCCGAACGATGTTATCGAAATGACCGCCTTCGCAGAGAAAGGAGCTCAATGTTTGAATAAACACTATTTTTAATTATCAAATATTATAATATGTGTTAATCAAATATATTATTATATTATTAAAAATATGATATTATATTATATTTAATTATATTATATTAACATTAAAAATATAATTTCATATTATTAAAAATTTACTTGAAATTATAACATATGTTAACGAGGATATTGTTGTGTTAAATCAAATTGATATATCTTTGAAAATATTACTCTTTTTTTATCAGCTTAGTAATGTTCCATTGCTTTTTTTTTGACTAAAAACAAATTACAAAAATATTATAAACATTAATTAATTTATTTATTTGATAGGGATTTTTTTGAGTAAAAAGAAATTTCAAAAATACGGTAGGAAAATGATCGATATATATATAAGAAAAAACTTTTATGCCTATTAAAAACAAATAGTAAAATATAATAAATAATAAATGATAGTAATTAATTGTAAATGACAAGTGAGAAGTGTTGAATGAAAATAAAGAATTAAAAACAGTATTTTAATTTTTGAAAAAACTTTGCATTAAAATTTTGAAAGAGGTTTAAATGGCGCGAGAAAAAATGGAGAAAGATTTTCACAAATATCGGCAATTTTCCCGCCCTTTTTTCATTTCTTAATCCTTTATAATTTTTTTTCATACTTTTACTTACTACTTATTTACTATACGTTACTATCACACTTACTACCACAGTTAAAAAATTTTTTAAGTAATTTTTTTTATGCTTTTATACTTCTATTCTATTAGATTAATTAAAAATAACAATTATTAATATTATTAATTTAAATAATATAATGATATAAAATTACGGATTTATATTAATTTATATAATATAGTATTAGTATTATAGTTAAACTATATTAAATATTATAGTGATTCAAAATTTTATTTCTCATATTTCATATTTCCACCGTACACACCACCAACTCCAACTATATCTCAACCACTAATATTTTTATATTTGACATTTTTAAAATTAATTAGTAGATTTCATATTTCACATTTAACATGTTTAAAATTAATTAGCACATTTCATATTTGACATTTGACACATTGAAAATTAATTAATATAGTTTATAGATTTCAAATTACTCTTTATATTTGGTTTTTTCAATTCTAAAATAATTTATGAAACTTAGCAAAGTTATCTACCATTATATAAATCTATGAATATGAATAAAAGATGCCAAACATCTATTATAAATAAAAGATGCCAAACATGTTCAAAAAATTAAAATTATAATACATGACCGTGTGTTTATAGTTTAGAGTTTAGGTGTGTTTATAGTTTAGGTATTAAATTGAATATATAGTATAAATTGAATTACAATCACCACCGATTTTACATCATATTAAATACAAATCGTCATATTAAATACAAATCTTTTGCACAAATTTGTATTGAAAAAAAATAAATAAGAAAATGTTTTTGCTGTGTTTTTAAATTGCTAAAGAAAGGGGTAATTTGGTAGTAAAATAGAAAATGAGAAATCTTTTTTGGGGTTATTATTTAAATATTTGTAAATGTAAATTAAGTGTGAATTAAAATAAATTAATATTAATATTATTAGTTGTTTTTTTAAATTTATATAAAATTATATAATATTGTTACATTATTTAAATTAATAATATTAACAACTTAAATTAAATTGATAAATTCAAATCATATTATTTAAAATAATAATATTAATAATTTAAATTCCCAGAGAAACACAAAACAAAAACAACAAAAAAACAACAACAGTAGCCTCAGCCTAGGACCATACCACATCCAAGTGCACAAGCAAGCGCCTGCATGGGTGCCCGCATATGCTATAGCAGGGGCCCGGGCGCACTGGCTCGCGGGCGTGTGGCACATGCCGCGCATGCCTTGCTGGAGCCCAGGCATGTGCTTGGCAAGCGCCCTTGCTAGCACCCGCGCGGAGCCTGTGCACAAGCAGCACATGGTTTTCATCTTTTTTTTTTTAAGAAAATTCATAAAAAAATGCTCTTCAAATATGCTTCGATGGATTCGATGTCTTTTTTTTAAAAAAAAAAAGAAAATTCATAAAAAATGCTCTTTAAAAATTGCTTCCATAGGATTCGACGGGCTCTTCTCCTGATTTCGATTTCGATATGCTTCCAAAGGATTCGATGGGCTCTTCTCCTGATTTCGATTGCGATGCGCTCTTCCTTCTCCTGTTTTTAAGAAATTTCATCGCTTCCTTCCTTCCGAGCACTTCTTAAGAAAAATGTTTCTCCTGTTTCCTCTTTCTTTAAGAAAATTCATTCTATAAAATTCATCTTCTTCTCGAATTTTTTTTAAGAAAATTCATAAAAAAAATGCTTTCCAGTTTTTAAAAAAATTCATCAAAAAAGTATAATATATTATAATAATATATTACGATATATCATAACACTATTATATAAATTAATAATTTTATATCATTTCAATTGTTAATTAATAATATTATTAATTTAAATTAATAATATATAAATAACTAATTTAATTATATTAATACTTCCCTAACTTAATAATTAATATAGCTAAAAAAATTATTTTAAAAGAAATATATTTGAAAAGAGAGAAGGAAAGGTTTTCGAGAACAATATCATTTAATAATATTAATATTGAATAAAGAATTTAGTAGAAAATTAATAATCCTAAGATAAAATTTAAGTTTTAGATGGGCAGTAGTTTTATGATTATGTCATTTAATTTAATATCTCTCTTAATTAACTAACTAGAATAAATAATTGATTAATCTTCTAATTATTTTGTCATTTAATTTTGCTAACATAAACATAGATTTAATTTAATTTTTAATTTAATAAACATATCATTTAATTTAATTTAATTTAGTGATTGTTTTATGAATAGAAAGAGAGAAATAGGTAAGTTGAGTGTCAAATGAAATGAAAAGTATGAAAGTATGAAAAGTTTGGATAAAATGTTTTTGGGCAGGGATTTTGGCGTTTGTAACTATTTCAAATTTTCAAATTTTGATTTGATTAAATTTTAAATTTTCAAATTTTGAATAATTGATTAAAGGATTTCGTGCGAGAGGGAGATTGAAAGATGGAGAGGTGAGAGAGGGAGATTGAAAGATAGAGAGGTGACTGATGATGATGACAAGAGTGAGAAGAGAGAGACGAGAAGAGAGAAGAGAGAAGATACACTTGTTTTTACTTAAAAAAAGAAAATTGTCGGATAGAGATGGATTAAGAAAATTGTCGGATAGAGATAGAGAGGGATGTGAAGATTTGGGGGAGAGATGATTGCAGGAAGATAAATTATTTTAAATTTTTTTGTTGAGTTAAATTCTCACCGGAGATAAAAAACAATATATAGAAAGTTGAATATTAAAAAATAAATATTTTTTTCAATATTTTTTTATTTTCAGGAAATTTTAGAAAAAGGGGGTTTATAAGTTTTTTCAAAAAAAATCTTTTTCTTATCTTAATAATCATATTTTTTTAATATTCCCTGATTTTTAGTTACATAAAAAATTTTTAACATTACAATAAAATATTTTTTTTCTCATTTTTTTCTCCACATCTATAAAATATTTTATAATAATTAACTTATTTTTTTAATCAAAAATAATAAAAATTTTATACCTAATATAAAGAAAATTCTAATAATAATAAAAAGTAGTTTGTTGTGTATTATAATTTGTAATTGATTATATTATATATATATATGATTATATTGTAAAATTTTTTTCTATTATATATTATATTATATATTATGATTAAGATTGATTAAGATTAAATATGAAGAAGAATTAATCTTAGTGTTTTAGAAGTTTTGTTGTCACTAATGATAATGATAATGATGGGTTTGATTGATTGAAAGATTGAAAGATTGAAAGATTGTTGTGTGAGAGAGATCCGATTAAAAATTAAAAAGAGATTGAAAGAGCTGATTAACAACATTGAAGATCGAAGTTACCAAAAATTGGAAAATGAGGTGTTTAACTTTTTTATTTGGCGCGAAAAGAGAAAAAGGGGATATGAGATTTTAGGAGTGGGAGATTAAGGTGAGTATTTTTTTTGTTAGAAAGAAAGAAAAAGAAAGAAAGGATGGATAGTGAAAAATAAAATATTAATTTAATTGATATAATAATATTTTTAAAAACTCCATTTATTTATTTATTAATGTACACAAAATTCTAAAATCAATTAATTGCTATATATATATATATATATATATATATATATATACTGTATCCAATTTTCTGTTCTCTCTAATTATGTCTACCCAATTTTCTTTCTTGTTCTTGTTAGACTAAGTGAAGGTATATATCACCACCAAACACAAGCAAGTGAAGTTACACAAGGAAGTGACAATTTTCTTTCTTGTTTTTGTTAGACTAAGTGAAGGTATATATCACCACCACACAAGCAAGTAAAGTTACACAAGAAAGTCAAGTGAAGTCAAGTTGTGACTGAATTCTTGTAATTATTCTAAATTTCCAAATTCTACTAAAATTTCAAATTCTAAGAACATTATTCTAAAAACAAAAATTTATTATATTAATTCTGAAGAAGTTTAGTAAATTATAAAATATGTAAATTATTTTACAAATTTTAGTAATTAAATGTAACTTTTAAAATAGAAATCAATTCCCTTTATGAATAAAAGATTCTTATATAGAATAGGTGAAAATTAAACTATAAAAAAAAGAGTTAGTATATTATTGGATAAATTTTATGGAGAATTAAGACATTTTCTTTTATTTTTATGTAGGGATCAATTGCCCCAATTCATAGCACAACGAGATATCCAACAAGAAATCTTTGTTTCTTCTTTATTTATTTCTTTAAAATAATTTAAGTTCTATTTATATATATATATATATATAAAACATCCGCTTCCACATGGGTCAGGATATTCTTAAAAGTTTTTTTTATAATAATTTTAATTAAAGTAAAATTTGAATAATATATATAATTTTATAATTTAAAATTAATTTTTAATGAATTTAATTTTTTTTATTCCACTAATTACAAATTTTGCAGAATCTTGTCCTCTCCCTATGTATAATACTTTTCTTTGAATTGTCCTTTCTCTCGTATGACACGTAATTTACAATTGAGATTCTTTTGCGGACCCAAGTTCCATGCTACGGTACAATGGTACAGACCAAGTGTGCGTTTGCATCTGTCTCGCATATCTGGAATTAACTTATTCCAGATTTGGCCTCAGTCTTATTCAACACTAAGCAACAAACCAAAACACTGTGAAGCAACAAACCAAATCAAATATATGTGAAAGTCTATAAATATAATTATTTATATTTAAAACCAAAATTGGATTAAGATTAGACTATAATTTTTTTATTTAAGTATTTGAAGACCACTCCAAAATGTTAGAAATTTTATGTATAGTGTATTAGCTATTCTCCTTAAAAAAGAATAACAAAATTGAATTAAACCGATATGAATCTAGCATGGTGTTTATGGCACTGGGCATGGAATTCACGTGGCAAATTCCAGACCAGAAGAAGTGTGCATTGCATCCATCCCACCATAATTTTTGGCATCCGTCCCACCATAATTCTTGAAAGAGAACAAGATTGGATTTTGGCTCGGCATGCAATGCAACACTATGGCCACTACCATCTTTTCAGTCTTATTCAACACTCACGCCAATAAACTCAAATCAAACGCATTAATAGCCTGTACTATATTATTTACTTCCTGTCACCACCACAGCAGAAAACTTAATATAATTCAATTTATTTTTATATATAATAATTTTAATTAGAGTAAATTTAAATAATATATATAATTTTACAATTATTTAACATTAAATTTTTTATGAATTTAAATTTTCATTCCACTAATTACAAATTTGAATCTCAAATTGTCCTCTCCCCATGTGCATCGATCTATGAATTAATAATGGAATTGTGTACAAAATGATTTGATCATAACTATTAGTTCAAGTACACATTCTCTCTCTCACACACACAAATACACAAATATTAGTTCAAGTATTTTGCAGTTTGTCAAGTTTGTCAAGTCACCCATGGCCATTAAGGGAGACATGTCGCAATCCAATTTGCCAGGTTACAATTGAGGGAGAGTATATGTCCCAATCCAATTTGCCAAATTCCTTTTCTTTCCTATGTTTGTTTACTTTTTCCTGCTAGTCAAAGCAAAGAAAAAGGGAACCGGTGGCTTTAATTATGAGACCGATTTGATTGTTATGTAATTCAACCCTTGCGTGTTATATATAAAAGTTCAGATTTGATTGTTATGAGACCCATCTTATGGCTTCCACAAATAAATTGGTTTTAATTAATTAAATTCAAAAAACGTATAATTGAATTAAATCAAAGTGGTAGTAGTTTTGGAAACTCCTTTGCCAATAAAAATGTTATTGAAAATCTTTTTAATAGCTCATCAATTTTGTACAGTATTCTTTTCAAATAAATAAATAGAAGTGGTGCCAAAGAAAAAAATATATAAAGAAATAAATAAATAGAAACAAATATATTTTAAATTTTTTTTTTCAACAAATTTTTTGAAAAGAAGCTGTTTTTTTTTTATCTTAATAATCATATTTTTTAATTCTTTTAGTCATCTAAATTTTTTAATATTACAATAAAGTTTTTTTTTTTGTCTCAATCACATCTATCAAATATTTTAAGATCTTTTTTTTTTTCTAAAAAAGAATTCTTTATATTTTTTTTAATCTAATAATAACTGTTAGAAATTGTTGTGTTGTCTCTTTAGTTTTGATGATAACAAAATCCCTCATAGTGTTTTAACAATTTTATTTAGTATGCAGAGTTTATATTTACTGGAAAGATTTTATTAAAGAAAAGTTATAGAACCAGCCATAGAACTAATCATGGAAGCAAGGCTTATTTGGGCCATGGAAGCAAGATTTTTTTATTTTTGTTGAAAACCCAGCCAACAAGATAAGTGTAATTTGGGTACTATACTTAACCCAAAATTGAGGCTAGATAAGGATAATTCTCCTTATAAATAGAGGAGACTTTACATTCCAAATTCTTCATACTTAGAATTTTTCTAAGTATAACAACAGTGATCATTTGACCATATTTGGACCTTCATATTTTTCTTTTTGCTGAAGTACTTTTAATACCGAAAATTGTGTTTCAATACCGCCTCTTTAGTGCCTCTCCAAACTCACCAACTCGACAATCGACAATGGCCTCCTCGTTTAGAAAAGCAAAAAGAATTACGATGGTTTCGGAAGAAAACAAACACTTTCCATCTATGAAAAAAAACAATCTATTTCAAAAGGTATTTTCTCATCGAAATATTACTTCCGGTCGATTAATTGATTGGAATTTTTTGGATAGTATAAATTTTGAGTACGGAAGTTATTCAAAAGAAGTGTGTCCATCTTGGATTCTTAATCCAGATAAAAATATATATGAGAACTTTGTTAGAATTTTTTATAATAATATAAAAAAAAAATGGATAACGATTGTGTAGTTATTGATGGGAATATTACTTTGTGTAGTTTTAAAAGTTATTTTGATGGTGAAATAATTAAAATGACTCCTAAGATGATATGTAGAGAGGCCGATCTCTGTTGGACGGAGTACGAAGAGTGTGCTGTGTATTTAAACACTGAAATATTAATGGATGCTAAAATAGTTTTTAATAATGATAATTTAGAATTTTTTAGTACAAACGCTACTTATTTAAATTTTCAAAAAAGAATTCTTCACTTTCTCATTATACACGTTATTAAACCACGTGCAGGAAATTATACATCTATTACTAGAGATGATTTTTGGTTAATGGCACGTATGATTGAAAGAAAAATCCGGGTTTACATTTTTTACTTCCTTATTTTATGATATTTTTAAGAGATTCTAATAATAATTTATCATATTGTAGAATGGTGAGTGGTTTTTTGAAAAGTCACGGAATAAATCTAGAGAAAGAAAATCATTTACAATTAAATATAATAAAAAATAGTATAAATCATAGAACTTTACGAAGAGCTTATTGGGTGTATGAAGACGGTATGTGGATAAATTTTAAAAAAAGAGATATTCCAGAGCTAGAGCCAGAGCCAGAGCCAGAGCCAAAACCACGAGCAGAAGGAGCGAAAGAAGTTCATGATTTTCATGATGTAAATGATGATAATGTAAATGAAAATGAAAAAAGAAGGTGGGAAGAATTGTTCGAATATATGAATAATATGAAATTGCAGTTGGATAGTGTTCGCAGTGAAGTAGGCCAGGTTCATAGTGAAGTCGGTGAGGTTCGTAGTGAAGTGGGAGAATCACGAAAAGAAATTGGACAAATGCAAACCCAAGTGAGTGAATTAAGGCATAATTTTGATGAATTTAGGCGGCATGATGATCATTTTAAGGAACAGAACCAGGAAGATCATATGAAAATGGTAGGTCGCTTGATGAATATGGAGGCGGATCTACGGGTGAATAGTAATTTTATTACTTGTATACGAGATCATTTGCAGCTCGGAACTACGCAACCAGGACCATCTTCCTCCAGAACCACACAACCAGTTGGGAGCTCTGCCTACCCGGCCTACCCATTCGTTATTCGTCCTCATCCTCCAAGGTCTTCATTTGCTTCTCCTCCCAGACCGACACATGATCCTAACCCTTTTCGTTTCGATGAAGTGATAAGGGGAATACCATCCTCTGCTATTGGGACTGCTTCTGCGACCCATGGAACTGCAAGTGGAACTGCATCGTCTTCTCAACCGACCACTGAACCGACCAGAGCAAAAAAATTTTGACCGAAAGTTCAATTTCCATAATTCCAATTTTTTCCTTTTTTTTTTTCGTGTATCATTTTTTTTTTCATGTACCACAATATAATATCTGGATTCCAAAAATTTAAACATTAAATGTAAAATATTTATCTTAATTTTCTTATTTATTTCATTTTTAATTTTTTTTTTTATGTTTATATTATTAAAAAATTGGTTCCTATGCCGCAATCGGGCCGCACGTGGACGCCCATGTGACGGCTGGCACCCGCGCATGCCACACAGCGTGGCATGCGAGCATGCAGCATGCAGTGCTCGCGAAGGGCATGCGTGAAAGGGGCCGCGCAGGCACCCGGGCAAGCCAAGCCAGTGACGCTGGGCATGCAAGGGCAGTGTGGGTTCCCAGCCATGCCAGCCCAGGCACCCGCGCAAGCCCGAGGGAAGTGCGGGCTCCCAGCCATGCCAGCCCAGGCACCCTGGCGCCCGCACATGCAAGGGCAGGTCGGGCTCCTGGCATGGCGTGCATGCAAGGGCAGTGCAGGCTCCCGACCATGCTAGCCCGGGCACCCGGGCACCCGGGCTAGCATGGGACTGCACAATCCACACGACCATGCCACCCATGCGACGGCACTAATTACTCCATTTTTAATATTATTAAATTACTCATTTGTATTTATTAACATTATTATTTAAAAATTATAATAATATTAAATTACTTTTATCATTTTAATTCAAAATTTTTTGAAACCTTTAAAAAATTTTAATATGTTATTTTAAAACCGCCTAAAACTTTCATTTTATTCAAAAACTTTTGTTTTTTGTTTGATCTTTTAACGATTACTCAAAAATATTTTTGGGATTTAGAAAAAGGAATGGTGAATCAAAATTAAACAACCAAGAGAGGAATTGATAAGATTTCTTGTTTATAGTCAGAGTCCACTCCCATAATTAGGCTTGATATGCATGGTATCTACAATGAAAATTAATCCATTTAATTTTATTTCTTTCAATTTTGAATTGCAAGATTACTTTCAAATCAACACGGTTATTGACAATTTGTGTGAAAATTTGTGTGAGGAATGAAAGAGTTTTAAAAATAATACGGGTTTAGGGTTCACTTGGAGTAGATTGGAGTAGATTGGAGTAGATGAAAATATCAAAAGAATCTGTTACTTTCTTTCTGGCTAAGTGTTTCTAAGTGATAAAGGGATAAAGGGAAGGTAAAATTTAAATAATTTTTTTTGCTCATTCATTTGTATTCTGGTAAAAAATAAACAATGTATTTAATTCTTAAACTAATACTAATACTATTAGGAAATTAGTAAAAAGAAATTTAAAATATAAGTGATGATAATAGTAACGAAAAGTAAGAGTAAGTGAGTAGTAAGTGATAAATAAGTGAAGAATTCACTATTTAGCAACGGTTTTCATAATCGGACTTAGCGACAGATTCATTCTTCCGTCCCTAAGTACGAACTTGTACTAAAGTTGTTCTTAGATTCGTTTCTCTTTTTTACACGACAACCCTAAGTATTGTCGCAACTCCCCTAGCCGCCTTGCATCTTCTCTCCATCGCATCGCATCCTTCATTCCTGACCATCGTCATCTTGGTCGTTGCCATATGCTCAATCGCAGCAACCAGCTCCCACCTCATCTCATATTAACTTAGCAGCGAAGGTTTTCTCTCTTCGGTTCATCTCTCAAGTTCATCTTCTCTCCCTCTCTCTTCTCTTCTCCACCTCATCTTCTTTCTCTTTTTTTTTTATCTTTTCTGATGGTTTCTTCCTCGATATAGGTTCGGCTCTGACATACTGCCTTCTCTCTTCATCTTATCCTCTCTCTGTCTCTCAGCTTCATCTTTATATAAATCGACGAAGGCTTTTCTCTCTTTGGCGCTCATCTATCAAGTTCGTCTTCTCTCCCTCTCTCTTCTCTTCTCCACCTCATCTTCTGGATGGAAATATAAATCAATCCAATTGGTCCAATCAAATGTTTAGTGGTAAATAAGGTAAGTGGATGAATAAGGCATGAAATATGTCTGAGAGCAATGTCATTTGTGGTAAATAAGGTAAGTGTATGAATAACGCATAAAATATGTTCGACAATATGCCTCTGAGAGCAGCGTAATTTGTTTTTAAGAGATTTTTAAAACCGTATATTTTTAAAATATTGTTAACTAATTTAACCCATAAATACTTTTCAAACTGCATCAGCAAATTTTGAGTTTACTATTTTTCCTTGTACATTATGCTCACTCTAGAGCACCTCAACAACAAGCTTTTCCACCTTTATTCCTTGGGAAAACTTAAGGTAATATCTCTATTTTATACTAATCCTTCCTTTCAGTAACTTGATTAATGATATTGTTTACTAAACCCTAATCTTGTATTATTTTTTGCGTGTTAATATTTAGTCATTTATTCTCTATGTTCAAGTAGGTTAATCGTTTGTCTTCCTGGGTGCCAGTACCTTTGTGAATTAGATGCAAAATATTTGCCTTAATCCTTAGTATATATTTGATTATTTTAAATTATTAGCACATTTTTAATGGAATTCACCCACATATGTTTTGGGATCATCTCCACAACTCTTCTCTACTCCTAAAGGTGTTAGGTTAGTTTCCTTACCAAGTTAGGATTTAAAAATAAAACCTCTATTTTTTTTTTACAATGGTTGCTCATAATTATCTTTCCTTCTCATTAAAAAGTTCTCTCTTGCAAAAATGAAAAGGATAAATTCAGAGCTTGCCTATATGTTCAAATATATCTCTTGCATATAAGTCTGTTGCCTCTTCTCAAAGCTTTTGTTTTTTTTAATTCGTTGAGAGATGATGCAAAATGATAGACTGTGGATGTATAATAAGAATTTACCTGACCGTCGAGGATTGATCGATGAGTTTCATATTGGGTTGGAACAATTTTTGGATTTCGCTAGTAGTAAAGTTGAGTTCATGGATGGAAATAAGTTAAGTGTTCTTGTAGGAAGTGTAGTAATGGTAAGTTTCATGTGTGTGATAAAATTAGGAAACATTATTGTAGATTTGGTTTTACTCCGAATTACTATAATTGAACTTGTCATGGTGAACCGTTTACATCTGACGAAGAATATGGAAGAAGTAGACAATTTTCCAATAGAGGAGAATATAGTAACGACCATTTAAACCCATATCAGAGAATAGTAATTGATGCAACTGCTGATAATGTTGTTTTACAATCGAACCATGCAAGTACTACTTCTGCTCCAATATTTGAACAAGTGTATAGTAGTGATGCAGAACCATCACAGGAGGTAGAAGTAATAGGTGTTGATCAGAATACAAATAATGAGACTTTTTTATATGATCAGTTTGGGGAAGTGTTGAAAGCTGCAGATGAACCTTTGTGGGGAGGTTGTGACAATCACACTAAGTTATCAATGACGGGAAGACTGTTAAATATCAAGGCTGAATATAATGTGTCTGAGGAGTGCTTCAATGAATTTGTTCAAGTAATTCAAGAAGTATTGCCTCGTGATCACATCATCCCAAATGATCTTTACGATATGAAAAGGTTAGTGAAAGACTTGGGTCTCCCTGTAGTAAGGATTGATGTATGTAGTCAGGGTTGTATGTTATATTGGAGGAATGATGAAAATGCAGAATTTTGTAAATTTTGTAACCAATGTAGGTACAAGAGTAGTAGGAGGACGGGTTGTAACAAGCGGAAACCATACACGCAAATATTTTATTTGCTCTTAACCCCCCGATTGCAAAGGCTTTATGCATCTAAGGCCATTGCTAAACGCATGACGTGGCATGCAAACCATCAAATAGAAGAGGGTCTAATGTGTCATCCTTCAGATGCAGAGGCATGGAAACATTTTGATAGAGTATATCCTGAGTTTGCAAAAGAGCCTCGAAACATTAGATTGGGTCTTTGTGCTGATGGTTTTGCTCCATTTGGCAAATCGGGAAAAATGTATTCATGTTGGCTAATTATCTTAACTCCATACAATCTTTCCCCTGGTATGTGTATGAAAATGCCATATATGTTTCTGACATTGATCGTGCCTGGCCTACAAAATCCCAAAAAATTAATAGATATTTATATGCAGCCACTGATTGCAGAGTTAAAACAACTATGGGATGAAGGTGTTCATACATATGATGTCCATTTTGATCAGAATTTTCTAATGAAGGCTGCCTTCTTTGGATGATAAATGATTTTTCAACTTTTGGCATGTTATCTGGGTAGAGTACAGCTGGGATCTTAGGCTGTCTGATATGTATGTAGAAATCAAAGTCATTTAGATTAAAATATAGTAAGAAGGCAAGCTATTTTGATTGTCATAGACAATTTTTGCCGCTAAATCATTCATTCAGAAGAAATAAAGTTGAGTTCATAAAAAATAGGGTTGAAAAAGCACCTCCACCCTTGAGATTGACCGATTTGGGAACAAGTGCATAACTTTCTATCTGCTATTGAAGACCTTCATGGTACCACTGTTGGATATGGAAGTACGCATAAATGGACAAAACGGAGTATATTTTGGGATTTACTATATTGGAAAATCCATCTTCTGTGTCATAATCTCATGTCATGCATGTTAAAAAGAATGCTTTTGATAATGTTATAAATACTGTCATGGATATTCCTGGAAAAACAAAAATAACTTCAGTGCAAGAAAAGATATCAGAGTTGTTTGTAACAGGTCTACACTAGATGTGGATGCAAGTAGTAAGGGACCAAAGCCGAAGGCAGTTTATACATTGAACAAGGATCAGAGACGGATTGTTTGTGAGTGGTTGAAAATGGTGCGGTTTCCTGATAGATATGCTTCAGACCATGGGAGATGTGTCGATTTGAAGGAATGCAAGTTGACAGGTTTAAAGAGTCATGATTTTCACATATTTATGGAAAGACTAATTCCAATTGCGTTTAAAGAACTTTTACCAAATTTTGTCAGGGTGCCATTACAGAGTTAAGTATTTTTTCCATGACATTTGCTCAATAGTGTTGAACTTATCACACATGGAGAAACTAGAGAGAGATATTCCAATTATTCAATGCAACTTAGAAAGGATATTTTCTCCATCGTTTTTTGATTCAATGGAACATCTCTTTGTTCACTGACCTTATGAGGCCAAAGTTACAGGTCCCGTTCAATTTCGATGGATGTATCCGTTTGAGAGGTGAAATATTTATCTCATTTGTTTCAAAATTATACTTCTTTATAGATTTCCTTTTATAATCTTCTTATTTTTTTTATTAGATTTTTATATCATTTGAAGAAAAAAGTGAAGAATAAGGCATGGGTCGAAATCTCTATTGTTAATGCATATATTGTAGAGGAAGTGACAACATTTGCATCATATTATTTTGAGCCTCATGTACAGTGCAAGAGGCGAAGAGCAGGAAGAAATGATGAGGGCCCTATCGATCCCAATTCTTTGTCATTTTCTATTTTCAATTATCTTGGTCGAACTAATGGGGCATGTAAGAGAAGATATTTAACTGGTCAAGAATTGCAAGCAGTCCATACATATATATTATTGAACTGTCCAAAAGTGGGACCATATTTCGAGTAAGTATATAGTTTTAACTGGTCAAGAAATGCGAGCAGTCCATACATATTTTGGTTTGGTCAAAAATTTATGTAATATATAAGTGGTATTTTATGATAGGATTTTTCAAAACTCATTTTCAGAACTACATAACAAGGAGTTTGATTGTCTTGCGGCGAGGAATTTGCAACATGGTTCAAAACATATATAAGTTACCTATCTACCAAGTTCCCATCACATTTTGTTTTTATAATCATTACTTAACAATAATAGTTTGGTTACTTTCCTTTAGGTTCATGCCAATGATGATCAAGTTCAACAAGGATTGTTATATCATCTATCATGGGGTCCAAATTCATTTGTATGAACTTGGCCAGCATATTTTATAAATGGGTTTAATTTTCATACCCAAGAATATGGAATTGAAACAGCCACAATGAATAGTGGGGTATGTGATCAGTCATCCAATGATAAAAGTGTAAAAGATGATTTTTATGGTTTATTGGATGAAATCATAGAGATAGAGTATCTTGAAGCAGAATTGCAAGTGGTATTATTTAAGTACAATTGGTTTGACCCTACCAAAGGGATGAAGGTGCATCCAAAGTATAATTTGATTGAAATAAATCATAAGAAGAAGTATAAGAAATATGAACCATTTATATTGGCACAGCAAGGAATTCAAGTATATTATGCATCATATTTTAGTTTGAAATGTGACAAAACTGATTGGTGGGCTGTATGCAAAACAAAAGCACGGAAAAAAATCGAAGAGCATTGGGTTGATATAGCATATCAACAAAAAGAAGTTACTAACACGATTCAAACGGAGGAATATGACATTCCAACTTTACGAGATCCATGTGGAGCAATTATAGATATGGATCCAAACGAAACTTGTGGGGATGACGATGAAGAATAAGATTTTCATAAAGATAATGAGGATGAGGATGAGGATGGGGATGGAGATGGAGATGGAGATGAATGTGAAAGTGGAGATGACAATGAAAATTTTGATTTTTGAAACTGGGTAAGCTTAGTTTTGTACACATAGATATGCTCAATGTAATACATCTGTGTTTATTAAAAATTTATCTGATTTCAATTTGCTTCCTTATGATATAATTATCTTTATTATACATCATTTATTTATTTATCTACACACATGTTTATGCTTTTGCCATTCACTAAATTTGTATTTCTCTAACTTTAAACCATGTAAGCATCCCAAACCTAATACTTTGCTTTCTTTTTGTAGATAATTCGGGTTAGGTAGTTGGACTCTTGGTAATATTTTGTCGGCTATAAAAGTTTGAATATGGTAAGTTATTCATGTCTTTTCTTATGTATTGCTAAAACATGCAATTGTTGTTTTTGTCATTTGTCTAACATTTATGCTTGTTAGTATAAACGTGGAGGACACGTTCGAACTTCACAAGGAAGATCAAGCGCTTCTCCTTCTCCTTCCCCTTTGCCGTCCCCGTCCTTCTACTTCAGCCCCATCAGTTGCACCTTCAGTGCATCAATCAAATGATGTGGGGGATACAAGTATAGAGGATAGGCGAAACATCATATCCGCTTGTGGAGATTCGTAAGTATTTAATTTTAAAATTCTACTTAATTTGATTGTTTTATTTATATATATGGTTCTTTAATTTATCTTATTTATTTATCATTGCTCATTTATAAATTGTTCATATCTAGATTCTCAGATCCAATATATGTGGTGCGTATTATAAATAAAATTGTTAATAATCACTGGGGAGAGATATCGATGAATTACACAAGCATGGAGAATGAAACATAGGAATTATGGTGGAGAGAATTTAAGGTAAATTTTGTCTTTCAATTGATACATCAATTAAAGTTCATGCCTTAATTAAGATAATTCTTTTTTTGTTTATTGCAGTAGAGGTTTAGTTGGGATGTATCAGAAGAGACTGAGATAAGAAGAAATTTCAAAAAGAAAACCGGTGATCACATTCGAAATGTGATCAACAAAGCCAAAACAAATCGAAAGAAACTGAATTGCATCATGGAGGAAAATTGGGTAAGAATGTCGGCAATTTGGGAGTCCGACGACAGCAAAAAGAGAAGTGAACAGAATAAAAGGAATAGATCATGTAATTCCGACCAAGCGTCTGCCACTTACGCGGGGGGGTCAATCAATGTCGATGAATATAGAAAAAGATTGATAAATATTTCAAACACTTATATTTTTATTTAATTCATTTAATTCTTTTTTTACTATTTCATTATTATTCGTAACTTTAAATGATTTTTTTTAAATTTTTTATAGGCCGAGGAAAAGGGATTTGAGCCATCATATATTGACACTTTTGAGTGAACATTTCAAAAGAAGGACAACACTTGGAGTGGGGAGAGAGCAAAAGTAATATCGGTATGTAATTGAAACTTTGACAATTAAAATTGTAATTCCATGACTTGATGTGCTGTGCTTTACACTGACTGGCCTAGATTTTCTCCTTCTCTTGGACGTTATCTTTCCGGTAAATATACATGCATCTATTTTTTCCTCCCTTTTTTAATACAATATGATATAATCTATATGGTCTTCCCTCCCCAAACATACATTATAATTTTGAATTTTATTACTCAAAGTAATTGCTTTTGGATTTTGCATCCATAGAATCTTATCAGAGAGAAAAGGAGGAAATGACATTTCGGGTATTGGCAGGTGGATTCCCATTGGTAATGGTAATGGGAAATTTTATAGGCTAACCTAGGACGTATGATCATGTTCTAGTGGTTGATCTTTCCAGGTCTGGACCTAGGGAGTCATAATTATAAGTTTGAGTCCCCATCAATTTTCTTTCAAAGTTCTTTCTGTTTCCCATAGGTTAATGGATTGAGTAGATGGATAGACTGATTTTTTGCTCTCCCCTTTGTGAAAATGACCAAAGAAAATGACATATTTTGTTGGGGTTTTTCTCATCAAAGTTTGGTTCAATTCTTCAGCTTTGGTGAATCCAGAACATTAACATGTTGACATTTCATGAATTATAAACTTGTGATCCTGCTAATAAATTTATAACTCAAATCAAACTATAGAACATGATTTTTTGTTTTAAGTGTTTCCTTAGCTTTAATGATGTACTTCTTTTATATAATTGACACTCAAAATTAGCTACACAAGTTCCAAAGCTTAATCTATTCATATGGTTAGGAACAACTTTTGTCAATCCCTAGGTCACTTGAAAAAAACATGTATGAATCATTATAAACTCCCAAATCAATCAAATTTGAGACTGGAACATAATCTCTTTCACTTTACCCTTGATATTTTCTAATTCTCTTGTGCATATCAAAGGACTCTCTCTCTCTCTCGATTGTTTATTTACCAATTTTATAGCTGGTGAAGATAATAAAGTGATGCATAATAATCGTAGGTTGACAATAATATATAGGTGGGGTTTATGTTTCAAAGTTGTGGTGTAAAAAAATAGAACAGTAAGTTCTTGAGAGAAGAAACTCATTTGAGACACACCAATTCAGAAATCTTCATTGGCGGCAGGCATAAGCCTCTCTAATGAAAAGATAGTTTATATTATACTTGGGACCATCGGATATCAAAAGAAATTGCTGACTTTTTTTTCTGTTTTATTGATTTATTGGTTTAAAATGACTGTGGTCCGGTGAACCATTGGATTAGACATCCTCAAATTTTCATTTATGGAGCACCGAACCACAATTCATGAAAATGATTTTTGTCGAATTTTAACACCATGAAAGAATAGTAAAAATGGGTAAAAATCATTGAAACTAAAAAAAATCATAATAAACCAAATTTGGATCAGAACCAAAACCATTTTAGAAAAATTTTTCAGTTGTCAAGTAGCTATGGTGGTCATTTAATATGGTTGCAAAGAGCTTGAGGGTCCAAATTGTCAACTTAGTCTAAGGTGTTATGAGTCAAGCAAGGAATCAAGCAAGGAAGCTTAGATTTTCCAACCTTTGAATGTAATATAATTTGGTAGCATAGCTACCAACCCAGTGCAAATTATTCTTTTAATCGAATATATTTTTATGTATGATAATATTTTTGTATTCAAGATTACACTGTAATTGATAGATTTCCTTTTTAAAATGGATAAATTTTAAGTTTTGATAAAAATTACCACTAAGGAAAAATTCCACATGAGTTTTGTCTATGATTAGAAATTGATTTGAACTATTTTGAAGGTTTAATTTATCAATTATATAGATCTTATTATATACGTATAATATCAAGCACAATTTAGCTTTCTGAATTATTCTCTCTAGCATATATATATATATATATATATATATATATTGTTTTTATTATACTTGGGACAACTCCATGGTTAGAAAAATAGAATGCAATATGCGCCGGGCAAAAATCTTGTTTTGACATGTTTGACTTTTGAGTTCTCTTTCTCTCTCTTGGTACAGTAGCTCTGCCCATAACTATAACCTTCTTTTGAATCACTTTGTGATAGGTTCTTTTCACGTGATGGCAATAATGCAATATGACAGCTTGTAATTGTTCTACCATACATGATCAGTAATCAATTAGTTGAATTCATTACCTTATAATTGTTTATTCTTACTGTTTTATTGTACTTTTATTTTTATTTTATTTTGATTTCTGTCATAATATAGGAAAAATATAATGAATTTCTGCTGACTAATTCGAGTAGTGCTGATCATGATTCCTCATCTGAGCCATCTATTGATAGTATGGCTTTGTGGTTAGAGGCATTTGGTGGGATAAAAAGGGGAAGAATACTTAGGATGGGATCATTGAGCAGAATGTACACACCAGGTCCATCTTCCACCGTGATCGCTTTGAGAAAAGAAATGCAACTAGATAAAGAAGTGTATAACCTGAAAGCACAACTTGCATTGAAAGATGAAGAAATCAAAGTGCAACTTGCAAAAAAAGATGAAGAAATCAAAGAAATCAGACAATCCCCTGAGGTAACACAACGAGTTATTTTACAGTACCTCAAATTGGATGCAAGTCAGTTTCTTCCCTCACAGAGTTAGAGTCAGGTTCCCCCTTCTTTGCCTCCTACTGATGACCCTGATGACCCTGACCCCAATGATGAAGATAATGAAGACCAGCATAACGACTGACCCTTTTTTGCCTCCTACTGATGACCCCTCCTACTGATGAAATAAAGACCAGGATAATGATAATGACTGACGGTTGTGATAATGAAGATCAGGCGGAGGTTGTTTTATGTTATTATTGGATATTGAATATTGGACAATATTAATATTAATATTAATGTTATTATTATTATTTTCTGGATGTTTGATATTTGACTATATTTATATTTATTTGATTTTGTTCTTATGTTACGTGTAATTTCTGGATGTTATTTTACATTTTCATTTTGGAATTCGATATTGGTTGGATTTCAAATAAGATAGATATTGATGGCTTATTGATTTAATTGTGATTATTATCAGGTTACGTTGAACAGGAGAACATATTTTTAATAGCCCAAAATATGAAAAAATAACAATTTTTTTTCTTAAAATTTAAATTCGTTGCTAAATTTGTGGCTAAATTTAGCAATGAAAAATAAATCCGTGGCTAAATTCAGGAAGAAGAAATCTGTACCAAAATTTAGCGAGGAAAAATAGGAGAAATAAATCCTAAATTTAGAGCGATGGAAAAATTATTCGTCGCTAAAATTCGAGGAAAGAAATCATCTTAGTGACAGATAATTATTCCGTCGCTAAAATTAGCGATGAAAAATAAATCCATCACTAAATTTCGGATAATTTTTTCCTTGCTAATTTTCCGTTGAAAAATCTATCTGTCAAATTTAGCGACGGAAGAAGAAATCCTTCACTAAATTTAGCGATGAAAAAATATCCGTCTCTAAATCCATTTTTAGGCGATGAAAAATTAAATTTTTCGCTTAATTTAGTGACAAAAAAATTTTTCGTAGCTAAATTTAGCGACGAAAAAGAAATCCGTCGCTAAATTTAGTGACGGATTTCAGCGATGAAAAATTTTTTGTTGCTCAAGTGGCGACGGATTTTAGTGATGAAAAATTTTTTGTTGCTAAATTGGCAACAAATTTTAGCGAAAAAAGTTTTTTGTCACTAAATTATTAGCGATGAAATTTTTTTGTCGCTACATTGGCGACGAAAAATTTTTGTCGCTAAATTGGAGACGGAATTTAGTGACGAAAAATTTTTTGCGCTAAATTGGCGACGGATCTGCCGCTTTCGTTGGTAAATTTTTGCGACGCGTCATTAGCGACGAAAAAATTTTCGTTGCAAAATCCGTCCCTAAAAATTTTAGCGACGAATTTTTCTGAATTTTTTGTCCCTAAATCCGTCGCTAAAAAGGTTTTTTTTTGTAGTGTTTCCGTTCACATTTTTCAGAGGAAGCTTAGTGGGAGACGTCATTGGAGCTAGTTGAAGATATTTTTTGTGCTGAATTGCTATAGATGTTGATGATATGGATATTATTTTGAGTTGATATGGTATGAACCGTGGAAGGAGGCTTTGTACTTGTCATTTTGGGTTTGAATTTAATCGATACTTGTTTTATCTTCTTTGGACCAAGTATTGGTAAAATCCTTACTTTATTTTTATGAAACTTTGTAAATTTTTGCTTATATTTGTCTTTTGCAAAACTTATTATTTTATTGGGACATTTGAAATTTATTGTAAATGTTTTGACATTTGGAATTTGTGAATACTTTATTAAGAATTCTTTGATTGGCCGAGATGGCTTTATGCATACATTTCATTTTGATTGGCTGGGATGGCCTCATGCATGCCTGTTGTGATAAAATGTACGGGATGGTTCTTTGTATGCTATTAAGTTATTTTTAAAACAAGTTGAACAAGTAGAATGCCTTACGTTATCCTGGTATATGAGGAGATGCTGCTCGTATGCCGAGATAATACGACGGTTGTTGCGTACTTGACTCGAGGATTGGGGCCTGACACAAATTACAAAGAACAAATGTATTAACCTAATTGGGGGAATATGATATTATTTTTTTATGGAAACGATGAATAAATTTATAGCACTTTAAAATAATATTCTGATCTTTTAATTTGCATAATCTTTTGTTTTTGATTTTGAATATTTGATGAGAATGAAAACAAATATTGTTGGTGCATGCAAAATAAATTAGAAAATAAGAGAAAATACTCCTTTCGGTCAAGATTGTAAGGTAAGAGAAAGGGAAGGGGATCCGGGTCTTATTAAATTAATTGTATGAACCAAGAATGAGAGCCATAGATATATAATTTTTTTTAATAAACTTGCAAATTTTGAATAAATTAATAAAAGAAAATCGAATAAAATTTAAATAAATGAACTTGACCAATAAAATGAGTAGGGCATAAAAAGGACACAAAGGGAGATAGACAATTTTTGTTTTCCAACAAAACTTAATTTTAATCGCACGTCACAAATTTCATACTAACAAAATGGGTAATAGGTAAAACCCAAGAACTCAAAAGAGACAACAATTGCATACTAAAATAAACCAATAGTAGCTCAAAAAAAAATGGGACAACATGACTCAGACTCATTAGTTGAAGAGTTTTTATCATCTAAACTAATTATGAGTAGACATTTGGAAAAGTAAGATGAAAAGGCAAAATAAAACTAGAAATAGAAAGCAAAGACAAAATAAAAGGAAAAAAAAAGTGTAAAACTATCTATAAGAGTAGTTTGGTTCCTTGGCATTTATATGATAATTAGAAATTGTTATTCAGCACCATAATTTATAGTTGTTAAAAGAATTATATGTGAATGAATGACAAATTACAGAGCAATAATTATTTAAAAATATTTGTATTGTTGTAAAAGGAAAAGGATAAATAGGTCTATTTAGTGCCTGTTTAACATGGCTAGTTTTTCTTCTCATTATGAGTAGAAGTACTGTCAAATAGATTTTTTTCTCCTTAAAAGTAGTTATTTTATGAATAAAAATTTAAAAAGTAACTTTTAAGAAAAAGCACTTGGGCGGATCTTTTTCTTCTCCTTATTTTTTATATACCACATTTTTAGGAAATATATTTCTTTTTATTCTTTTTAGATCCTCACTTGAAAAATATAAAATTTCAAATATGTTCATATCATAAATTCATTTACCCTTATATTTTGTTTCAAATCTGGACTCTTTCTAGTTTTAACTTTTAACTTTTAACTTTATTTCAAAAGTTATGAAATTAGTTTGTTTTTAAAAGTAAAAATGACAAATAACTCTTAACTTTATTTTAAAAGTTATTAATTTTTTGTTCTCTTTATAAGGAGAAAAAAACCTGAAAAAAAGCCCTGAGCACCTAGTTTTAACATGTTTGAGAATTAATTTTGCAAAAGAAAAAAAAATCTATATGCATAAATTTGGAATGCATAACAAATGAAACATTCAATGTTGAGAAGGAATGACACCTATAAAAGCAAGTTGATCATAACTATACTATTCTGGTTAAATGTATTAATCATCAAATAATGTTTTTTATACTTGTATATTATCTAATTAAATAATAAAGACAGAGCTATAGATATAGAAAAATCACCAGACATGCCCTAATATTAATTTTATAGAGGTTTCTCATTTTTATATATTTGGCATACATATGATTATTTTTTCTAGGAAATTAGTGGACACTTAAAATTATTTGTTGCAAATATTCTATCATAGTTTTTGGCAATATGATGTCATGCAAAGTAATTGTGTCTTCTAATATGCAAATGATGTTGATAATATTTATAATGAAATGATGATATAAGCAGTATTTGTTTATATCAATATGTAAATATTGTATCGTATTTTTAGTAATATCTTTTACATAATAATATTTATTTATGTTAAATTCATTTTTATTTCAAATAGAATTTTGACATTCTTGTCATTCAACAAAAACCAATTATTATGAGATAGTTTAAGAAATGGATAAATTTTGAATGCAAAAGTTAATATTGAGTACTGAATATGAAATCAAAACAAAAAGGTTTTTGAATTCTGCATTTGAATATTCAAGTGAGGGTAGAAAAATTACATGTCCTTGTGTATGGCGTTGTGATGTTTACCGGCAATCTCGTGACAAAGCAGAGAAACATTTAATATGTGATGGTATCATTTAATTATAAAATTGTTAGGTATTTCATAAAGAAACTTTTCCTATAACTTCTGGATTTTCATTGTCTAGTGTTTTACAATGCCAATCACAACCTATAGAACCAGAAAATCAAAATATTTGTATTAAAGATATGGAGGAGTTATTAAGAGATGTATTTGAAAATCATAATAATGATCCAAATGATCACGAGTTAGAAATAGAGAACGTATGTATGTCAAATTAAACCAATATCTTTTAGATATTTATCTATTGAGTTTTATATTTATATTTATATTTATTTTATTTTATTTTCTTTATTTTCTTTTTCTTTTTATGTATTTTTTTATATATATTTTCTTCTTTTTTTCTCTTTTTCCAATCTTTTATAAATTTGTCTCTCAAATGGCCGATCCTAAATTTTGAGAATAAGGCTCAGTTTGCTGTCATTGTAGGTATGTCAAATTAGTGTACAGTTGACACCAGTCATGGCATAGAGGAGCAAAATATGAATAATCCTACATTCTTAAAGTTGTTTGAAGATGTGAGTAAACAGCTTTATCTTGGTTGCTTAGATATTTTTAATCTGTCTTTGTTGTTACTTTATACCACTTTAAGTGCATGTATGTGTGAGATTCTGTGTCATTTACTGACCTATTAAGTTTTAAGTGTTGTCTTTCCACATGTACATATTCCTAAGCCATCTGTTATATTTAAGAAGTTTATTAAGATTTTATGCCTTAATTATCTGAAAAATACATGCTATCCAAATAATTATATATTATATTGGATTGATAGTATGAAGCAAAGTTGCTACCCGCTTGTGGTTTATCTCAATGGTTGCCAAATCAAGATTGCAAAATGAGAAAGAAAAATCGATAAAAATATTAAAATATCTTTCTTTGATTCCTCTATTAAGATGTTATCTGTCTTCACCAATATCTTAAATCTCATAAGTTGGCACGATGAGAATTGTACAAAGGATTGGCTGTTAAGACATCCAACAGATCTGAAAGTTTGGAAATATTTTGATACACTTTATCCTGATATTGCAGTTGATTCAAGGATTGTGAGATTTGGATTAACGAGTAATGTTTTCAATCCATTCAAATTTATAAGCATTATCTACAGCATTAGACCTAGTTATTTGATTTTATCCATGATTATTCACGGTGAAAAAGGGCTTAGTAATGATATCGATATTTATTTGCAACCACTGATTAAAGAGTTGAATCAATTATGACAATGAGTTAATACATATGATGCTTCAAAAAAAGAGTCATTTTGTCTGCATGCTACCTTGTTGTGGACCACTAATAACTTTCAACGTATGCAAATTTGCTTGGATTGAGTACAAAAGGTCATTATGCTTATCCAACTTATGGTATTAATACCTTCTCAAAATGGTTAACAAATGGTTGGAGATTTTGCTACATGGGTCATCGATAGTGGTTGGATATGGATAATAGATTTTGATATTGATGCCAATTGTTTGATAGGACTGAAGAGTGGAGAGATGTACCTACTGCAATTTTTGATTTAAAGATATTAAGAAGAGTATAGGTTGTTCTTTCATTTTTCAAAAATTCATCAGATTTGAGAAAGGGTAGTAGACAAGCAAGGAAAAGAGATACTATGAATCATACTGAGAGTCATGGTGAAGCAGAAATCGAAGACATGGAAAATGAAGATGACACAAATGATGTTGAAGTGTAGAAAAAGAAGATCATTTTTTTTTTGAGTTACCTTGTTGGTATGACAACTTATTGCGTTATAATATTGATATTATGCATATTGAAAAGAAAGTTGTGAAATCACAGTTTTGACGATTCTCAATGATTCTTGAAAATCCAAAGATAATTTAAAGGCACATCTTGATTTAAGGGAAATGGATATCAGACGTGAATTATAACCATGCTTGCTTCCTAATAGAAAAAAATCTATACCAATAACTTGTTACTCCTTAACAAAGAACAAGAAAAAATTTTCTATACAGTTTTGAAAGAAATTAAGGTGTCTGATGGCTATATCTTAAATATTTCAAGGTGTGTAAGCATGAAGAAGTGTAAACTTATGAATCTCAAGTCTCATGATTGTTATGTCTTGATGCAAGATCTCTTCCAATTGCCTTATGAGGTTTTATGCAAAAGAAGGTTGCTTTGATACTGATTGGACTTTCTAATATCATCAAAACTCTTTGTGCAAAATTTTTAAACATCGGGTATCTATTAAGACTTTAGTCTTGTGCTGCAATTACTCTATCATATGGAAAAAATGCTCCATGTTTCCTTCTTTACTATAATAGTCCATTTGGTGATTCATCTTCCAAGTGAGGCAATTTTATGTGGACCAGTTTATTATCAATAGATGTATCCAATCGAGAGATTTTTTTTATATTAAAACTTCAAACTCCATTAGTAATACCTTTTCAATCAAAATGCTCTCCCTTCCATTGCTATAAATATGTTTGGAGCTCATTTTTCTCGACTCTTGACTTTCTATCCACAAGACCATTAATTGTGCTATAGTGGCAATTGCGCCACTCCATATTTTGATTGCTTCCACTTCCGGTGAGACTAAAGGAGGGCATGGCCTCTCGATGGAAGAAGTTGACCACCTCCAACAAAATACCAAGTGAGTCGATGGTAACAACAAGGAGGACTCGCCAATGCTTCATTGGAGCTTTAGGGACTCCCTCCTCAGGTTAGACCAACCAATTGCTCTATCAGATTCTATGATACTTTCAGATTCTAATGAAATTTTAGATGCTGAAGAGGAGACATAGGATGTCCAAACAAATTTAAAGATCCCAAAAGTCTACATCTTGGATGAGTAGTTACTTTTTTTTTAGTGCTGGTAGAAGTCATCGATGATAGTAAAACTATGGAGTAAGACTGTGAGGTACCACTTTCTGAGAAATTATATCCTATCTCTTTGGAAAGTTGAGAGAGAGATGGAATAGATTGATATTAGCAATGATTTTTACCACGCAAAACTCTCTAAATAGTTTGATTATTGTCAGGCCACGGTTGGCGGACCATGGATCATCCAAGATCACTACTTGGTAGTAATAAAGTGGCAGACATGGTTTGTACCTACAAAAATAGAGATCCACCAGATGACTGTTAGGTATACTTCCCTAGACTCCAATCCAACTATTTGATAAGGAGGTGTTTTACAGAGCAAGAAAACAATTGGTCTGCCATCTTCACATAGGTATGAACATGGCAAATGCTTAACCTGGCAAGTATGCTCACATATGCGTGTAGATAAATTTGTTGAAGGCCCTGTTCCCTAGCATCCAAAATCGAAAGAGGATCCAAAGGGTTGAATATAAGGGCTTACACCTAATCTGCTTTGGATATGGTTGGGTAGGACACTCAAAAAACCAACGCCAGGTAGAGTTCTGAAAATAAAGAAACCTATAATGGAATTGTTACTGTCTTGACAAATCCTAAGGAGCACTCATCTATTTCAAAGGTGGCTAATTTAGGAGCAGAAGTAGGATTCAATCCATGGATGCAAGTTTGACAAAGAGCTTGACAAAATGGTTGCTGACTAGCCAACCTTACAACTTCGGCTGGTAGCAAGTTGAGTAATTGTTCACTGGTTTGTAGTCAATGATCGAACGGGATGCCTCTTTGTCTACCCTTGTCTCAATACTGATTATTATGGAAAAACCATCGGGCACAGCATGGGTGTGGAAATGCATTGTAGGACATAGACCATTGCCACTAGGTAAGAAGGCCCAAAGGCCAGAGACACAACACTAGGCCAAGCCCAGACAAACCTAAACCCTTACCATTTTTGGATCTTAAAGTGGCCTATTTATTGTTGGGCTTGCAAGAACCAAACTGACCCTCCCTCTTCAAAGACCACAAATTTACCCTCAAACCCCATTTTTGATGTCATTGTTTTTCTTTCTTGTTGGACATCCACGCTAAAATTTTGTCCCCAAATGCTTTTACATTCCAACTTGGGTCTTGGGATACCATTATCATCTTCTATTCAGCTAATGAAGTCAGCTTCTGTCCCTTGAAAATACTATCCTCAATACTAACTCTCACCAATTTTGTAGTAATCGGGTCCTATAATCTGATAGTTTGATGAAGATAGACAGTTGGCTAGATCTAGTGACCTAGTTCCCAAACCTCAGGGACCTCCCTAAACTCTGTGGTACTATTAAACATCAATGTGGAGCATCTTGATGAACCCAAAACATATTATGGTCGGTGATGATGCAAAGAGGCTAGTTCCTATTGGGATCGCTCCACATAATATCGGTAAGGAGGCGGAGACATGGTATTGAATGGGACTGATAGTTTGCTAGTATGATATTTTCTCTCATATTTTGTTTTGATATGAATTTGTAATTTAGACTGTTTACTTGGAATGTGAGTGGAGTATGCAATCCTCAGCTTTACCATGTCGTAAAGGAATTACTTAAAATTCATTGTCCAGACATGGTTTGCTTTACTGAAACTAAACATAGTACTTAGCAACTCCATGGATTTCTAAAACGTAAGGGTTATGATTGGGAGATTACTCTTCTGATTTTGGGTTTCTGGGGAGATTTGTGGTTGTTATTGAAATCAGATTGTGTTGAAGTTATGGTGATATTCAATTTAGATTAGTTGGTCCATTGCCTTGTTTAGTCAGGTAGGGTTGTCTGGTTCATCACTAATGTTTATATTCAACCTCGTAATAGGAAGAAATTAGAAGTTTGGGGGATTTCTATGAATTGGCAGCTATGACTAATGAGGCATGATTTGTGTTGAAGGATTTTAATGATATTGTCGATCAGGCAATAACCAATAATAGAGAGAGCTTACATGATGTTGGTGCTATTGGAAGTCCGTTTACCTCAAGCAAAATGGTGTGGTTATTCTTGGAGGGCATTTAGACTGAGTGCTAGAGACTCTCAGAGTAGTACCACTTTCCCTGAAGCAAGGGTGATTAACTTGCCCCATCTTCATGGTAACCACCATCCGATACTCCATTATACATGTATGACTTCTGCTCCCCTGCAAGGTCTTATCCTTTCTGTTTTGAGCCTGCTTGGTTTAGACATTCATTGAATCAATAGGTCTTTTCTGCAGCTTGGTGTAGTGGGGATGACAGGCGATCTCTTCTATTGTCGATATTGTCTATCATCTCAGGCCTCAAAACCTAGAATAAGGATGCCTTTGGTAACATCTTTCATAGGAAGCAATGTCTTGAGACTCGGTTATAGGGTATTTCAAAGTCCTTGGGTTATGACATATTGGTTTTTTGGTACTAATTGGAAAGCCATTTATTGAAGGAGTAATACATGGTTTTGGACATGGAAGAATGCTTTGCACCAAAAATCTAAGATCCATTAGTTTTCCAGGGGACAGGAACACTCGTTTCTACTATTTGTCTACTATTATCCACCGTAATTGTAATCGGATTTCTTAACTAAAGATTAATGGGGAATGGTGCTCACATCAAAGTACACTCAAGGATCAAGCGACCTTGTATGTCACAGAATTATTCTCAAATGTCACCCCTCAACTGTGGGCCTGTTGGATTGGATAGATAGTAATAGGCTATTGGGACGGAGGATCAGGATAAGCTTTGTCACCCCATTATGTTGCTTGAGTTCACATCTATGGTTTTTTCTATGAAAGGGCTTAAAGCCCCAAGGCAGGACGACATCCAATCACTATTTTTAGGATATTATCCATCCTGCTCTGTACTAGTTTGTAAGTGAGGCCTTCCATGATGGCTCTTTCACGTTGGAATTCCTTTAGGCACTCATTGTCTTAATCCCAAAAATGGCTTGCCCGAGTGGATTGAATGAGTTTTGACTGATTTACTTACTGAATAGGGTATAAAGTTTTGACAAAAGTTCTAGTCCAAAGACTTCATCCTATTCTGCAAAAGGTGGTGAGCCCTTTTCAAAATAGTTTTCTTCCTGCGTAGAGTCCATTAGATAACATGATTATTATGCAAGAAGTAGTGCATTCTATTCGTATTTCCAGGGGTATCAGTTGGAAAATGGTTTTGAAAGTTGAACTTTAGTTGACTTAAGATAGCATTAGTTTAGAACTTTTGGGTCAGATTTTGTAGGATTTCTAGTTCCTTGATCCATTGATACAATTGATTATGTTTGTTGTTATCCACTCACAATTAGCGGTGCTTTGGAATGGGAGGCTCAAACCTAGTTTGCTTGGAAGGAAAGGTCTGAATCAAGGTGTTCCTTTGTCTCTCTACTTATTTATTCTGGTTGTGGAAAAGCTATCATATATGATTCGGGCTCAAGTTAGTAAGGGTAGATGGAGTTCTATTCAAACATCTGATTTAGAACTAGTTATTTCTCACTAGTTCTTTGTCGATGACTTCCTGTTATTTGCGGATGCAAAGCTAAGTGTCATGGCCATAGTTCTAGACTGCATCCCTAAGTTTTTTCAGTACAGTGGGTTAGTCATAAATCCATGAAAGTCTAAACTATTTGTCTTCCGTCGAGCCCCATTGTCTCTGAAGAGATGTTTGGCCTCGCAATGCCAGTTTCATCTGATGAAAGACTTTAGAATATATTTAGGAGCACTCATTACTCAAAGTAGGGTTAGTAGGTCCTAGTAATAGTATTTGGTTGAGCGGATTCAAAATAAAATTTTTGGCTGGAAGTCTAAATCATTGAGCATTGCTGGTCAAATTATCTTGATTCAAACATTCACATCCTCGGTTCCGGTTTATACCATGTAGTAAGCCTGGCTTCCTAAATCGATTTGTGAGTAGTTGGGTGGATCAAACCATCAATTCCACTGGGGTGATTTGGAGGGTGTCTGTTGAAGGGATGTGGTTTTTCAGCCAAAGGAACTTAGGGGGCCGGGGATTCGAAAGTCCTTAATTGGGCTTTCCTTCCCAAATTCGGTTGGTGCCAGCTCTTTTCAAACTCGGTTTTCAAACTCAATTTTATGGTATGATCTTCTTAGGCACAAATACCTCCACCAGGGTGATTTCCATCATTGTAGTTGTGCCTTGGTTTATTCCTCCCTCTAGAATAGTCTGCTTTAGATTCAAGAGTCATTTAAAGTTGGGGTGTGTTGAAATTTGGGTAATGGAAGGAATATCTGATTTTAGGAAAACAATTGGATTGGTACAGTGTAACACCAAAAAAAAAAAAAAAAACCACAGCGGAGTGCTGCATTTTGAGCCAAAACGCAGCACCCACTGCATTTGGGAAATTAGGGATTAAAACCCTAATTCCCCCTTCTCTCTCTCTCTTTCTCTTTCCCTCTCCCCGACTCTTCACCTTCCGCGGCCACCGCCCTCCTCCGCGACGGTTTCGCTCCATCCGCCATGACCTACCGCCACCACCACCATCACCAACTTCTTCTTCTTCTTCTTCTCCCCTTTTCTCTCTCCCTCTTTCTCTCTCTCTCTTTCCACCTCTCTTCTCTCTTCTCCCGATCTACCCGCCGCCACATCTCTCTCTCTCCCGCTGCCATCCTCCGCCGAGCGCATCGCTGCACCATCGCGAGCGTACCAGCGCGCACGACAATGGCAGTTCGCGCGACAGCGCCAGAGCCCGCGACAGTGCAGAGCACTGCGCTCTCTCCCGAGCGCGAGCGCTAGCGTGCCCCTGCGCGAGCCCTAGCGCGCCCTTGCACGCCTCTGCACGAGCCCATGCGTGCCTCTGCACGCTCCTGCGCGAGCGCTAACTCGCCCATGCACGTCTCTGCACGCTCCTGTACGAGCGCCAGCGTGCCCCTGCGTGCCTCTGCATGAGCTAGCGTGCCCCTGCACGAGCGCCAGCGAGCGAGCCAGCGCTCGATCCCAACGCGAGCCAGCGTGCAATCCCAGTGCGAGCATAGCGCGCCCCAGCACAGCGCAAGCACTCCAGCGCGCGACCCACTACGCAAGTGCTCGATCCAGCTCACGAGCGCGCGATCCAACTCGCGAGCATGAGCCCTAGCCACTACGCGCTTGCCCACAGGCCGCCAGCCGCAAGCCCGCAGGCCCGCGGCCCAGTCCAACCCGTGGCCCAGTCCGGCCCGCGGCCCACTGCCGACCCGCAGGCCCTCCTAGCCAGCCAGACCCATCAGGCCCGCAGGCCCACCAGGCCCGCCGGCCCATCAACCATGAGCCCGCGACGGCCCGTGACAGTCCGTGAGCCTCTGCGAAGGTAAATGACTCAAAATTTCGATTTTCGTACTAGGGTTTCAAAATTCTTTAGTAATTGGACTTAAACTGCTCACAATTGTTTCAAATTTGGAAGCATTCAGGTTTTAGACCAAACCGACGGGCGAACGAAAGCTAGATCTGAGATCCAAGGAACCCTAGGTGAGAGAAACAAAATCTCTTCAACCTTTGGACAAACTTTGTCAAATTAGATAGCATTGGTTGGAAAATTACAAGGCCCTTAATTGATATCGAATTGTGATGATTAATTAGGAAAATCTCATTGGAGACTTGAGCGGTTAGATTTGAATTGGCTTTGAAAATAGAATGATCACCCTCCCGTATAGGTGAGTAGGATTTATTTCAATGCTTTGTCTAATATGTAAACCCTATTTTACAATATTTTGATAATGAGCATGATTTGTCGTATGCTTGAAATGTTTTAACTGGTTTTAAAATTGATTTTGGTGAATCGATGGAGTGTCCAAAAACTGTGTTGAATTGTGAAATTATGCATCCATATGATTGAAATGTATAATGTGTCATTTTATGCTATATGTTGCATTGGTTTATGAACCTGATTTCGGTACATTTTGATATGATATTGATTTTGGCCTTGAGGGTTTTGATATGTATTGTTCCGTAGCTACGAAGGATATCGTGAGAGACGCTTTGGTGGCGTCCGGATATGCTTAGGCCTGGGGTATACCACGAGTTGTCGTGATTTGATTATCGACACAGTACTAGCCAGGTTGAACTCGAAAGGGGGAGGATTTGGATTTGGATTTGGATATCCTCTCCAAGTCTAGCACCTGGACGAGGTTCGTCGCCAACGCCAGGGTAGAGAGTACTTTAAATAAACTTACATATAACACTCCCGGTGCGCCTGTCATCGGTCGCGGTAGACCTGTCACGCCCCGAACCGGGATCGTGAACAGCCGCCCGTTGTCCCTGGATGCCGGCTGTATTTTTACAGAAAATCGGACAGAACCTCCCCATAAATCGGAGGTTTCCCATGTACAATTTCACCTGTATATGACATTCATCCTATAAAAATAAAAAATTGACCATCCCGGCCTCTCCAAAATCAACAGATATCCCAGCCAACATCCAGAACAACGCAAGGCTATAAAGTTCATAGCAGTCCTAGCAACAGACCTCTACTGTCATGCCCAACTAGAGCATGAGCAGCCGCCACACCGAGCGGACTTAAATTCTACGCATATATAAAATAAATTCCCAAGTTATTTTTAAATATTTACAAATGCCTCAATGCAATGAAATAATCAACACGAAAGTTTCAAAAATAAATATCCATCAATTATACAGTCATCCCAGAAAATTTATATAAATACATTGGTCAATCTAAAATCTCCAATATATAATAATATCACCAATCATCATAGCGGAAGAGATGGAAAATATCCATACCCAATCCCAGTGGTATCTCCTCGATCCAACACTAATCCTGTGGGAAAGAAAGTGAGGGATGAGTATCTATGGGAGGATACTCAGTAAGTGAGGGGATTGACACCATACTATCAATATCGAGGTGAATTTGGAGTGTCAAAGCATAAGATAAGGAAATATCCACTGTGCAAACCGATCATGTTATTTCAAAATCATATATAATACGCACACATCAGAAAGCAAGATATGCATCCCAAAATTTTACATCAATGTCATGAAGAGCCGGCCAATGAAATATTCCCGGCAATGGTCTACCTCGACCAAGGACGGCGCATTGGGGGTTTTTTCCAAATGCAAGTATTAAAGAATGGCTCTCTGCCCCAATGTTGGCCACAGACTACCCCAACTAGCCTGTAAATAATAATAATGTACATATAACTAGTCAGCCGTGTATGGTGCCCCCGCCTGGTGCTAGACGGAGCCGTACTCAACGTCCTCTCCGATGAGGGTCAACCTGGGACACCCATACACACGACAATCTGGCGGATACCTCCGGCCGAAGCGTATCCGGACACAAGGGGTGCCTCTACCAGATGTCCTTCGTAGCTACGGATCACAATATCATATCAGCCGGGCACGTAGCCCCATGCATCCCATCACCATATCAGCCGGGCATATAGCCCCATGCATAATATCATAACGTCAGCCGGGCATACAGCCCAATGCATAATATCATAAAGTCAGCCGGGCATACAGCCCAAATCATAATATCATAAAGTCGGCCGGGCATACAGCCCAAATGTGTAAATAAATCCATTGAAAACCATGTGCCAATGCAGTGGAAGCATTAAAACATATCAATATGTCGAAAATATGGCACAATATATGTTTATCAAAACTCATGGATGCATATCAATAAAGTCACCAGTTAAGACACTCCAAAGGTCACAAAATATTACATCAAATATTGGAAAGTCATAACAATCATACATTTTGCAGAAACATGTCATTTAAAAGATATTTTTGAAACATGGTTTTCAATCAATAGCGAATGTCAAAGTCCCACTCACAGTTCTACGGGAGGGAAGTCACTCCCTACTGACAAGCCAAATCGGATCTGACCGCTCGAGTCCCCAAAAGATCAACCTAAATCAGATCATCAAATTTCTGTAACATTCTATACTTAACCTTCAATTCATATATACTCATTTCATAATTTGTATTCTATTCGCATTCCACTTACACTCTAAGCATATACAAAACCTTTCATCTTAAATTCAATCCTAGATTCGTCCAATTTATCAATTAGAGTCGAAATCTCCTCACCTAGGGTTTTCTCGAAGCGTCGAGTCTCGTCCGAAAGTCGTTTCGATCACTCCAAAGTCTGTAGGGTTTCCTATCAAAACAAGGTTCATTTGTTCTAGTCCAAAGACTTCATCCTATTCTGCAAAAGGTGGTGAGCCCTTTTCAAAATAGTTTTCTTCCTGCGTAGAGTCCATTAGATAACATGATTATTATGCAAGAAGTAGTGCATTCTATTCGTATTTCCAGGGGTATCAGTTGGAAAATGGTTTTGAAAGTTGAACTTTAGTTGACTTAAGATAGCATTAGTTTAGAACTTTTGGGTCAGATTTTGTAGGATTTCTAGTTCCTTGATCCATTGATACAATTGATTATGTTTGTTGTTATCCACTCACAATTAGCGGTGCTTTGGAATGGGAGGCTCAAACCTAGTTTGCTTGGAAGGAAAGGTCTGAATCAAGGTGTTCCTTTGTCTCTCTACTTATTTATTCTGGTTGTGGAAAAGCTATCATATATGATTCGGGCTCAAGTTAGTAAGGGTAGATGGAGTTCTATTCAAACATCTGATTTAGAACTAGTTATTTCTCACTAGTTCTTTGTCGATGACTTCCTGTTATTTGCGGATGCAAAGCTAAGTGTCATGGCCATAGTTCTAGACTGCATCCCTAAGTTTTTTCAGTACAGTGGGTTAGTCATAAATCCATGAAAGTCTAAACTATTTGTCTTCCGTCGAGCCCCATTGTCTCTGAAGAGATGTTTGGCCTCGCAATGCCAGTTTCATCTGATGAAAGACTTTAGAATATATTTAGGAGCACTCATTACTCAAAGTAGGGTTAGTAGGTCCTAGTAATAGTATTTGGTTGAGCGGATTCAAAATAAAATTTTTGGCTGGAAGTCTAAATCATTGAGCATTGCTGGTCAAATTATCTTGATTCAAACATTCACATCCTCGGTTCCGGTTTATACCATGTAGTAAGCCTGGCTTCCTAAATCGATTTGTGAGTAGTTGGGTGGATCAAACCATCAATTCCACTGGGGTGATTTGGAGGGTGTCTGTTGAAGGGATGTGGTTTTTCAGCCAAAGGAACTTAGGGGGCCGGGGATTCGAAAGTCCTTAATTGGGCTTTCCTTCCCAAATTCGGTTGGTGCCAGCTCTTTTCAAACTCGGTTTTCAAACTCAATTTTATGGTATGATCTTCTTAGGCACAAATACCTCCACCAGGGTGATTTCCATCATTGTAGTTGTGCCTTGGTTTATTCCTCCCTCTAGAATAGTCTGCTTTAGATTCAAGAGTCATTTAAAGTTGGGGTGTGTTGAAATTTGGGTAATGGAAGGAATATCTGATTTTAGGAAAACAATTGGATTGGTACAGTGTAACACCAAAAAAAAAAAAAAAAACCACAGCGGAGTGCTGCATTTTGAGCCAAAACGCAGCACCCACTGCATTTGGGAAATTAGGGATTAAAACCCTAATTCCCCCTTCTCTCTCTCTCTTTCTCTTTCCCTCTCCCCGACTCTTCACCTTCCGCGGCCACCGCCCTCCTCCGCGACGGTTTCGCTCCATCCGCCATGACCTACCGCCACCACCACCATCACCAACTTCTTCTTCTTCTTCTTCTCCCCTTTTCTCTCTCCCTCTTTCTCTCTCTCTCTTTCCACCTCTCTTCTCTCTTCTCCCGATCTACCCGCCGCCACATCTCTCTCTCTCCCGCTGCCATCCTCCGCCGAGCGCATCGCTGCACCATCGCGAGCGTACCAGCGCGCACGACAATGGCAGTTCGCGCGACAGCGCCAGAGCCCGCGACAGTGCAGAGCACTGCGCTCTCTCCCGAGCGCGAGCGCTAGCGTGCCCCTGCGCGAGCCCTAGCGCGCCCTTGCACGCCTCTGCACGAGCCCATGCGTGCCTCTGCACGCTCCTGCGCGAGCGCTAACTCGCCCATGCACGTCTCTGCACGCTCCTGTACGAGCGCCAGCGTGCCCCTGCGTGCCTCTGCATGAGCTAGCGTGCCCCTGCACGAGCGCCAGCGAGCGAGCCAGCGCTCGATCCCAACGCGAGCCAGCGTGCAATCCCAGTGCGAGCATAGCGCGCCCCAGCACAGCGCAAGCACTCCAGCGCGCGACCCACTACGCAAGTGCTCGATCCAGCTCACGAGCGCGCGATCCAACTCGCGAGCATGAGCCCTAGCCACTACGCGCTTGCCCACAGGCCGCCAGCCGCAAGCCCGCAGGCCCGCGGCCCAGTCCAACCCGTGGCCCAGTCCGGCCCGCGGCCCACTGCCGACCCGCAGGCCCTCCTAGCCAGCCAGACCCATCAGGCCCGCAGGCCCACCAGGCCCGCCGGCCCATCAACCATGAGCCCGCGACGGCCCGTGACAGTCCGTGAGCCTCTGCGAAGGTAAATGACTCAAAATTTCGATTTTCGTACTAGGGTTTCAAAATTCTTTAGTAATTGGACTTAAACTGCTCACAATTGTTTCAAATTTGGAAGCATTCAGGTTTTAGACCAAACCGACGGGCGAACGAAAGCTAGATCTGAGATCCAAGGAACCCTAGGTGAGAGAAACAAAATCTCTTCAACCTTTGGACAAACTTTGTCAAATTAGATAGCATTGGTTGGAAAATTACAAGGCCCTTAATTGATATCGAATTGTGATGATTAATTAGGAAAATCTCATTGGAGACTTGAGCGGTTAGATTTGAATTGGCTTTGAAAATAGAATGATCACCCTCCCGTATAGGTGAGTAGGATTTATTTCAATGCTTTGTCTAATATGTAAACCCTATTTTACAATATTTTGATAATGAGCATGATTTGTCGTATGCTTGAAATGTTTTAACTGGTTTTAAAATTGATTTTGGTGAATCGATGGAGTGTCCAAAAACTGTGTTGAATTGTGAAATTATGCATCCATATGATTGAAATGTATAATGTGTCATTTTATGCTATATGTTGCATTGGTTTATGAACCTGATTTCGGTACATTTTGATATGATATTGATTTTGGCCTTGAGGGTTTTGATATGTATTGTTCCGTAGCTACGAAGGATATCGTGAGAGACGCTTTGGTGGCGTCCGGATATGCTTAGGCCTGGGGTATACCACGAGTTGTCGTGATTTGATTATCGACACAGTACTAGCCAGGTTGAACTCGAAAGGGGGAGGATTTGGATTTGGATTTGGATATCCTCTCCAAGTCTAGCACCTGGACGAGGTTCGTCGCCAACGCCAGGGTAGAGAGTACTTTAAATAAACTTACATATAACACTCCCGGTGCGCCTGTCATCGGTCGCGGTAGACCTGTCACGCCCCGAACCGGGATCGTGAACAGCCGCCCGTTGTCCCTGGATGCCGGCTGTATTTTTACAGAAAATCGGACAGAACCTCCCCATAAATCGGAGGTTTCCCATGTACAATTTCACCTGTATATGACATTCATCCTATAAAAATAAAAAATTGACCATCCCGGCCTCTCCAAAATCAACAGATATCCCAGCCAACATCCAGAACAACGCAAGGCTATAAAGTTCATAGCAGTCCTAGCAACAGACCTCTACTGTCATGCCCAACTAGAGCATGAGCAGCCGCCACACCGAGCGGACTTAAATTCTACGCATATATAAAATAAATTCCCAAGTTATTTTTAAATATTTACAAATGCCTCAATGCAATGAAATAATCAACACGAAAGTTTCAAAAATAAATATCCATCAATTATACAGTCATCCCAGAAAATTTATATAAATACATTGGTCAATCTAAAATCTCCAATATATAATAATATCACCAATCATCATAGCGGAAGAGATGGAAAATATCCATACCCAATCCCAGTGGTATCTCCTCGATCCAACACTAATCCTGTGGGAAAGAAAGTGAGGGATGAGTATCTATGGGAGGATACTCAGTAAGTGAGGGGATTGACACCATACTATCAATATCGAGGTGAATTTGGAGTGTCAAAGCATAAGATAAGGAAATATCCACTGTGCAAACCGATCATGTTATTTCAAAATCATATATAATACGCACACATCAGAAAGCAAGATATGCATCCCAAAATTTTACATCAATGTCATGAAGAGCCGGCCAATGAAATATTCCCGGCAATGGTCTACCTCGACCAAGGACGGCGCATTGGGGGTTTTTTCCAAATGCAAGTATTAAAGAATGGCTCTCTGCCCCAATGTTGGCCACAGACTACCCCAACTAGCCTGTAAATAATAATAATGTACATATAACTAGTCAGCCGTGTATGGTGCCCCCGCCTGGTGCTAGACGGAGCCGTACTCAACGTCCTCTCCGATGAGGGTCAACCTGGGACACCCATACACACGACAATCTGGCGGATACCTCCGGCCGAAGCGTATCCGGACACAAGGGGTGCCTCTACCAGATGTCCTTCGTAGCTACGGATCACAATATCATATCAGCCGGGCACGTAGCCCCATGCATCCCATCACCATATCAGCCGGGCATATAGCCCCATGCATAATATCATAACGTCAGCCGGGCATACAGCCCAATGCATAATATCATAAAGTCAGCCGGGCATACAGCCCAAATCATAATATCATAAAGTCGGCCGGGCATACAGCCCAAATGTGTAAATAAATCCATTGAAAACCATGTGCCAATGCAGTGGAAGCATTAAAACATATCAATATGTCGAAAATATGGCACAATATATGTTTATCAAAACTCATGGATGCATATCAATAAAGTCACCAGTTAAGACACTCCAAAGGTCACAAAATATTACATCAAATATTGGAAAGTCATAACAATCATACATTTTGCAGAAACATGTCATTTAAAAGATATTTTTGAAACATGGTTTTCAATCAATAGCGAATGTCAAAGTCCCACTCACAGTTCTACGGGAGGGAAGTCACTCCCTACTGACAAGCCAAATCGGATCTGACCGCTCGAGTCCCCAAAAGATCAACCTAAATCAGATCATCAAATTTCTGTAACATTCTATACTTAACCTTCAATTCATATATACTCATTTCATAATTTGTATTCTATTCGCATTCCACTTACACTCTAAGCATATACAAAACCTTTCATCTTAAATTCAATCCTAGATTCGTCCAATTTATCAATTAGAGTCGAAATCTCCTCACCTAGGGTTTTCTCGAAGCGTCGAGTCTCGTCCGAAAGTCGTTTCGATCACTCCAAAGTCTGTAGGGTTTCCTATCAAAACAAGGTTCATTTGTTCTAGTCCAAAGACTTCATCCTATTCTGCAAAAGGTGGTGAGCCCTTTTCAAAATAGTTTTCTTCCTGCGTAGAGTCCATTAGATAACATGATTATTATGCAAGAAGTAGTGCATTCTATTCGTATTTCCAGGGGTATCAGTTGGAAAATGGTTTTGAAAGTTGAACTTTAGTTGACTTAAGATAGCATTAGTTTAGAACTTTTGGGTCAGATTTTGTAGGATTTCTAGTTCCTTGATCCATTGATACAATTGATTATGTTTGTTGTTATCCACTCACAATTAGCGGTGCTTTGGAATGGGAGGCTCAAACCTAGTTTGCTTGGAAGGAAAGGTCTGAATCAAGGTGTTCCTTTGTCTCTCTACTTATTTATTCTGGTTGTGGAAAAGCTATCATATATGATTCGGGCTCAAGTTAGTAAGGGTAGATGGAGTTCTATTCAAACATCTGATTTAGAACTAGTTATTTCTCACTAGTTCTTTGTCGATGACTTCCTGTTATTTGCGGATGCAAAGCTAAGTGTCATGGCCATAGTTCTAGACTGCATCCCTAAGTTTTTTCAGTACAGTGGGTTAGTCATAAATCCATGAAAGTCTAAACTATTTGTCTTCCGTCGAGCCCCATTGTCTCTGAAGAGATGTTTGGCCTCGCAATGCCAGTTTCATCTGATGAAAGACTTTAGAATATATTTAGGAGCACTCATTACTCAAAGTAGGGTTAGTAGGTCCTAGTAATAGTATTTGGTTGAGCGGATTCAAAATAAAATTTTTGGCTGGAAGTCTAAATCATTGAGCATTGCTGGTCAAATTATCTTGATTCAAACATTCACATCCTCGGTTCCGGTTTATACCATGTAGTAAGCCTGGCTTCCTAAATCGATTTGTGAGTAGTTGGGTGGATCAAACCATCAATTCCACTGGGGTGATTTGGAGGGTGTCTGTTGAAGGGATGTGGTTTTTCAGCCAAAGGAACTTAGGGGGCCGGGGATTCGAAAGTCCTTAATTGGGCTTTCCTTCCCAAATTCGGTTGGTGCCAGCTCTTTTCAAACTCGGTTTTCAAACTCAATTTTATGGTATGATCTTCTTAGGCACAAATACCTCCACCAGGGTGATTTCCATCATTGTAGTTGTGCCTTGGTTTATTCCTCCCTCTAGAATAGTCTGCTTTAGATTCAAGAGTCATTTAAAGTTGGGGTGTGTTGAAATTTGGGTAATGGAAGGAATATCTGATTTTAGGAAAACAATTGGATTGGTACAGTGTAACACCAAAAAAAAAAAAAAAAACCACAGCGGAGTGCTGCATTTTGAGCCAAAACGCAGCACCCACTGCATTTGGGAAATTAGGGATTAAAACCCTAATTCCCCCTTCTCTCTCTCTCTTTCTCTTTCCCTCTCCCCGACTCTTCACCTTCCGCGGCCACCGCCCTCCTCCGCGACGGTTTCGCTCCATCCGCCATGACCTACCGCCACCACCACCATCACCAACTTCTTCTTCTTCTTCTTCTCCCCTTTTCTCTCTCCCTCTTTCTCTCTCTCTCTTTCCACCTCTCTTCTCTCTTCTCCCGATCTACCCGCCGCCACATCTCTCTCTCTCCCGCTGCCATCCTCCGCCGAGCGCATCGCTGCACCATCGCGAGCGTACCAGCGCGCACGACAATGGCAGTTCGCGCGACAGCGCCAGAGCCCGCGACAGTGCAGAGCACTGCGCTCTCTCCCGAGCGCGAGCGCTAGCGTGCCCCTGCGCGAGCCCTAGCGCGCCCTTGCACGCCTCTGCACGAGCCCATGCGTGCCTCTGCACGCTCCTGCGCGAGCGCTAACTCGCCCATGCACGTCTCTGCACGCTCCTGTACGAGCGCCAGCGTGCCCCTGCGTGCCTCTGCATGAGCTAGCGTGCCCCTGCACGAGCGCCAGCGAGCGAGCCAGCGCTCGATCCCAACGCGAGCCAGCGTGCAATCCCAGTGCGAGCATAGCGCGCCCCAGCACAGCGCAAGCACTCCAGCGCGCGACCCACTACGCAAGTGCTCGATCCAGCTCACGAGCGCGCGATCCAACTCGCGAGCATGAGCCCTAGCCACTACGCGCTTGCCCACAGGCCGCCAGCCGCAAGCCCGCAGGCCCGCGGCCCAGTCCAACCCGTGGCCCAGTCCGGCCCGCGGCCCACTGCCGACCCGCAGGCCCTCCTAGCCAGCCAGACCCATCAGGCCCGCAGGCCCACCAGGCCCGCCGGCCCATCAACCATGAGCCCGCGACGGCCCGTGACAGTCCGTGAGCCTCTGCGAAGGTAAATGACTCAAAATTTCGATTTTCGTACTAGGGTTTCAAAATTCTTTAGTAATTGGACTTAAACTGCTCACAATTGTTTCAAATTTGGAAGCATTCAGGTTTTAGACCAAACCGACGGGCGAACGAAAGCTAGATCTGAGATCCAAGGAACCCTAGGTGAGAGAAACAAAATCTCTTCAACCTTTGGACAAACTTTGTCAAATTAGATAGCATTGGTTGGAAAATTACAAGGCCCTTAATTGATATCGAATTGTGATGATTAATTAGGAAAATCTCATTGGAGACTTGAGCGGTTAGATTTGAATTGGCTTTGAAAATAGAATGATCACCCTCCCGTATAGGTGAGTAGGATTTATTTCAATGCTTTGTCTAATATGTAAACCCTATTTTACAATATTTTGATAATGAGCATGATTTGTCGTATGCTTGAAATGTTTTAACTGGTTTTAAAATTGATTTTGGTGAATCGATGGAGTGTCCAAAAACTGTGTTGAATTGTGAAATTATGCATCCATATGATTGAAATGTATAATGTGTCATTTTATGCTATATGTTGCATTGGTTTATGAACCTGATTTCGGTACATTTTGATATGATATTGATTTTGGCCTTGAGGGTTTTGATATGTATTGTTCCGTAGCTACGAAGGATATCGTGAGAGACGCTTTGGTGGCGTCCGGATATGCTTAGGCCTGGGGTATACCACGAGTTGTCGTGATTTGATTATCGACACAGTACTAGCCAGGTTGAACTCGAAAGGGGGAGGATTTGGATTTGGATTTGGATATCCTCTCCAAGTCTAGCACCTGGACGAGGTTCGTCGCCAACGCCAGGGTAGAGAGTACTTTAAATAAACTTACATATAACACTCCCGGTGCGCCTGTCATCGGTCGCGGTAGACCTGTCACGCCCCGAACCGGGATCGTGAACAGCCGCCCGTTGTCCCTGGATGCCGGCTGTATTTTTACAGAAAATCGGACAGAACCTCCCCATAAATCGGAGGTTTCCCATGTACAATTTCACCTGTATATGACATTCATCCTATAAAAATAAAAAATTGACCATCCCGGCCTCTCCAAAATCAACAGATATCCCAGCCAACATCCAGAACAACGCAAGGCTATAAAGTTCATAGCAGTCCTAGCAACAGACCTCTACTGTCATGCCCAACTAGAGCATGAGCAGCCGCCACACCGAGCGGACTTAAATTCTACGCATATATAAAATAAATTCCCAAGTTATTTTTAAATATTTACAAATGCCTCAATGCAATGAAATAATCAACACGAAAGTTTCAAAAATAAATATCCATCAATTATACAGTCATCCCAGAAAATTTATATAAATACATTGGTCAATCTAAAATCTCCAATATATAATAATATCACCAATCATCATAGCGGAAGAGATGGAAAATATCCATACCCAATCCCAGTGGTATCTCCTCGATCCAACACTAATCCTGTGGGAAAGAAAGTGAGGGATGAGTATCTATGGGAGGATACTCAGTAAGTGAGGGGATTGACACCATACTATCAATATCGAGGTGAATTTGGAGTGTCAAAGCATAAGATAAGGAAATATCCACTGTGCAAACCGATCATGTTATTTCAAAATCATATATAATACGCACACATCAGAAAGCAAGATATGCATCCCAAAATTTTACATCAATGTCATGAAGAGCCGGCCAATGAAATATTCCCGGCAATGGTCTACCTCGACCAAGGACGGCGCATTGGGGGTTTTTTCCAAATGCAAGTATTAAAGAATGGCTCTCTGCCCCAATGTTGGCCACAGACTACCCCAACTAGCCTGTAAATAATAATAATGTACATATAACTAGTCAGCCGTGTATGGTGCCCCCGCCTGGTGCTAGACGGAGCCGTACTCAACGTCCTCTCCGATGAGGGTCAACCTGGGACACCCATACACACGACAATCTGGCGGATACCTCCGGCCGAAGCGTATCCGGACACAAGGGGTGCCTCTACCAGATGTCCTTCGTAGCTACGGATCACAATATCATATCAGCCGGGCACGTAGCCCCATGCATCCCATCACCATATCAGCCGGGCATATAGCCCCATGCATAATATCATAACGTCAGCCGGGCATACAGCCCAATGCATAATATCATAAAGTCAGCCGGGCATACAGCCCAAATCATAATATCATAAAGTCGGCCGGGCATACAGCCCAAATGTGTAAATAAATCCATTGAAAACCATGTGCCAATGCAGTGGAAGCATTAAAACATATCAATATGTCGAAAATATGGCACAATATATGTTTATCAAAACTCATGGATGCATATCAATAAAGTCACCAGTTAAGACACTCCAAAGGTCACAAAATATTACATCAAATATTGGAAAGTCATAACAATCATACATTTTGCAGAAACATGTCATTTAAAAGATATTTTTGAAACATGGTTTTCAATCAATAGCGAATGTCAAAGTCCCACTCACAGTTCTACGGGAGGGAAGTCACTCCCTACTGACAAGTCAAATCGGATCTGACCGCTCGAGTCCCCAAAAGATCAACCTAAATCAGATCATCAAATTTCTGTAACATTCTATACTTAACCTTCAATTCATATATACTCATTTCATAATTTGTATTCTATTCGCATTCCACTTACACTCTAAGCATATACAAAACCTTTCATCTTAAATTCAATCCTAGATTCGTCCAATTTATCAATTAGAGTCGAAATCTCCTCACCTAGGGTTTTCTCGAAGCGTCGAGTCTCGTCCGAAAGTCGTTTCGATCACTCCAAAGTCTGTAGGGTTTCCTATCAAAACAAGGTTCATTTGTTAGATCTAAACACATAGATCCGAAACAAAACCCTAAGTTATTTACCTGCGTGGAGGTTCGTGGGCTGTCACGAACTCACGGACCGTCACGGGCCGTCACGGGCCGTCGCGGGCTCGTGGGCCACGGGCCGGACTGGGCTCGTGGGACACAGCTAGCGGGCTCGCTGGTCTGCGGGCCAGCGGGCTGGCGGGCCGATGGGCCGGTGGGCCTGCAGCTGATGGGCCTGCGGGCTGACAGTGGCTCGCCGGCTGGTGCTCGCCCGTGTGCTGGCACGCGCCCGTGCGCTGGCACGCGCCCGTGCGCTGCGCTGGCTCGTGCGCGCTCGCGCGCTGCTGCGTGCCCCTGCGCGCTTGCACGCTCTGCTCGTGCGCCCTGCTCGCTCGGTCACTCTGCTCGCGCGCTCTGCTCGCGCGCCTGCTCGCGCGCCTGCGCTCGCGCGCTCCTGCGCTCGCGCGCTCCTGCACTCGCGCGCCTGCGCTCGCGAGCCTGCGCTCGCGCTGTGCGCTGGGGGATCGCGCTGCAGAAGGCACTGCAGTCGCGCGCTATGGCGGAAGAAGATGCTCGCGGAGGCTCGTGGCGGTGTGCGGCGAGGCGGAGAGAGCGATCGTGGGAGATCGCGAGAGGGAGAGAAGACGGAGTGAGGTAGAGAGAGAAACTGCGAGGGAAGAAGGAGGAGAAGAAGAAGAAGAAGAAGGAGAAGGAGAAGGAGAAGGATGGCGGCGGTGGCGGCGGTGGCTGTGGCGGAGGAAGCCGAACGGCCGCGGGAGAGGGAACGTCGGGGAGAGAGAAAGAGAGGGAGAGAGAGAGAGAGAGAAAGGGGGTTAGGGTTTTAACCCTAATCCCCAATTGGGGACGCAGCGTTTTGTCCCAAAACGCTGCGTCTCCAAATTTTTTTTTTTTTTTTTTTTTTTTTTTTTTTTTTTTTTTAGCTTGGTGTTACATTTTCTAACCCCCTAAAAACAAGTTTCGTCCTCGAAACTAAAAGAAAGTAATACGCTGAACAAATGGGGGTACTGTCTTTTAAGTCTCTTAATAGTCTCTTCGGGCTCTCAGATCTCTTTCTCGATCTGGTGTCTGACCAATGAAAGTTCTTTGCTCCGTAACTTTCTGACCTATCAATCTAGAATAGTTACGTGCTGAGCTAAAACACTAAGATTCTCTCTGTCTGGCCGTCCCTCGTCAGACGTTGTTTGAGCTCTTAAAAGCTCGTCTCACAACGATCGTCCCACAAGAACTTGACGCCCTTCGTATCAATCTGGTAAGTATAGCGGCGATCCGGAAAAATCCTTCTATGAATCGCCGACAACACCCCGTAAGACCAAGAAAACTTTGCATCTCAGTCACTGTCTGTGGCTGTTGGTTTGTTGGTCAGCCCAAACGACATGACCACGAACTCATAATGTCCATATTGATATTCAAATCGAAAATCGATCTTTCAGAAAAACACGCGCACCCTGGAACTGCTCAAATAAATCGTCACTATGTGGCAAAGGGTTCTGATTCTTGATGAAAACCTTGTTTAGCTGTCTCTAGTTCACACACAATCTTAGAATCCCGTCTCTAAACTTCACTGGTGTCATTCAGTATGGCAGAATAAATATGGGAGTGATCCCTGGAGTTAAGTCAATCTCGAAATCACACTCCCGAACTGAGGGTAGTCCGGGTAGTTCCTCGGGGATATATTTAGGAAACCTGCACCACTGGGACCTTCTCAAGCCTCGGGTCCTCAACAGTGGTGTCGATAACATGAGTTAGGTATGCCGTGCAACCCCGCGACAAGGCTTACCCAACCCGTGGGCAAAAAGGCACTTCTCACATACGAATGGTACGACCCGGTGTCAAATAGGACACGCGTGTCGACTTCCCATATTGCCATAACTCCTAATGTGAGGAAATAAAAGATCAGTCACTAAATATAAAAGAAAATATCTATAGATATATATATATCAAAATGTATGTACAACCAACATAGTTAAGCATCTACGGCTTTAACTAGTGATGGTTCTCAAAAAGTACATGGACATCTCTAAACATGGGGATCAGTGGGAGGAACACCAAAAATCTCATCAGGACTCGCCTCAGCGTCCTCCTGCGTCATCGCATATACACGGGCCTGTGACCTCTGCTGCTGTCGTGATGATCCTGGCACCGTGTTGCTCCCGGCTACCGTCCGTGGAGCGGTGTGACTCGAGTGCGCAGGTGCTCCCTGCTGTCCTCCTCGGGGAACACTCGAGTGTCCACTAGCTATGTGATCTCCAAATCCCAACTCAGGGCAGGAGCTCCTGATGTGCCCTTGCTTCCCACACCGGAAGCATGTAATAGGTATCCTACACTCTCCCAAAGGGTGGTGTCTACCACATCGGCGACAAGAGGAGTGCCATTGATCTGAAGTCTGAGTAGTGGCATTAGAGGCCTGTGCCCTAAATCCCTGGGATGGTGATCCCTGTCCGGGATGTGCTTGTCTCGGCTGAAAAGAGTCTTCGTGATATCCTAAACTCCTGCCCTTCTTCGAGCTCTGACTCGAAGAAGCCCCAGATCTCTTCTTTTGCTCCCTGTTCTCCCGCTGTCTGCCCTCAGCACGGACGATCTCCTCCGCCCTAAATGCTGAGTCCACAATCTCCGCAAGGGAGAAACTAGGGGTCACTGTCATGTACCTCCTGATGTTCAAGTTGAGGCCGTCCTCAAACTTGAACCGTAGCTGCGTCGGCGTCGCTAAGTCTGGAACAAAAGCAGCTAGTCGCCTCAACTCCATCTCATACTCTGTCACTGTCCTGGCTCCCTGCCGCAAGTGCAGAAACTCTGCCCTCTTGCGGTCCTGCTGGAACTCAGAGAAGTACCTGCGATCGAACTCCCGTAGGAAGTCCTCCCATCGCAGCGGCTCGGTAGCATCGTCACAAATCGCCTCCCACCAAGTGAGGGCGTCACCATCTAAAAGTCTCTCTACTATCCGAAGCCGGTAGTCCTCGCTCAACCCCAGATCAGTCAAAATTCTACGGGTGCGGTTGATCCAGTGTTTCGCTGCTGTGGGATCACCCGTCCCTGCGAACTCTGTGCAGCCTAACTGCCTCGCCTCCTTCACCAGCTGGGTGAGCTCGTGAATACGCCTCAAGGTGGAGGAGATAGTGTCGCTAGGTCCCGACACAGTAGAAGGATCAGCAACTGGTGGCTGATCTGGTACAACAGAAGGTGGTACGGCCGTAGGAGTCGGCACGGCCGTCGGTGGTGGTGGTGGGGGTGGCATCTGAATTCCGTGTGAGGTGTACCACTCGTACACCTGCCTAAACGCCTCAAGGGACGGTGGTGGAACCTCGGCAGGAGCAGCCGGCCGAGTAGGCGCTACAGGGGGCGCCCGTGTAGAGAAAGCAGCCTCAGGCACTCCAAGGGTCTCAGGCTCCCTCGGAGGGTCAGGCACGTGAGGGGTCGCAGGTGGCGCGGGTCTAGCTCCGCGTCCTACTGGTCTACCGCGTCTAGGCGGCATAATTCTGCAAGGAGAGAACTTTCATTAGATATAATTCTAGAGTTTGACATGATTTAAAAATTAGGGCTAGTTATTCGTAACTAACCCCCTAAAATGAATGAAGTTTTGGACCTCAGAATTTAATCAATTAGGTTAGATACTAATCGTATCTAACCCCCTAAAATGAATAACTCGTATGTCGAAAACCATGTATGGGATCTTAAATGACTGCGTGAAACTTCCAATGCATTGAGGACTTTTAAAATCAAGTTACTTGGGAATGTTTTCAAATCATTTTATAAAACATAGCTCTAAACCAAGGGCTCTGATACCAACCGAACTGTCACGCCCCGAACCGGGATCGTGAACAGCCGCCCGTTGTCCCTGGATGCCGGCTGTATTTTTACAGAAAATCGGGCAGAACCTCCCCATAAATCGGAGGTTTCCCATGTACAATTTCACCTGTATATGACATTCATCCTATAAAAATAAAAAAATTGACCATCCCGGCCTCTCCAAAATCAACAGATATCCCAGCCAACATCCAGAACAACGCAAGGCTATAAAGTTCATAGCAGTCCTAGCAACAGACCTCTACTGTCATGCCCAACTAGAGCATGAGCAGCCGCCACACCGAGCGGACTTAAATTCTACGCATATATAAAATAAATTCCCAAGTTATTTTTAAATATTTACAAATGCCTCAATGCAATGAAATAATCAACACGAAAGTTTCAAAAATAAATATCCATCAATTATACAGTCATCCCAGAAAATTTATATAAATACATTGGTCAATCTAAAATCTCCAATATATAATAATATCACCAATCATCATAGCGGAAGAGATGGAAAATATCCATACCCAATCCCAGTGGTATCTCCTCGATCCAACACTAATCCTGTGGGAAAGAAAGTGAGGGATGAGTATCTATGGGAGGATACTCAGTAAGTGAGGGGATTGACACCATACTATCAATATCGAGGTGAATTTGGAGTGTCAAAGCATAAGATAAGGAAATATCCACTGTGCAAACCGATCATGTTATTTCAAAATCATATATAATACGCACACATCAGAAAGCAAGATATGCATCCCAAAATTTTACATCAATGTCATGAAGAGCCGGCCAATGAAATATTCCCGGCAATGGTCTACCTCGACCAAGGACGGCGCATTGGGGTTTTTTTCCAAATGCAAGTATTAAAGAATGGCTCTCTGCCCCAATGTTGGCCACAGACTACCCCAACTAGCCTGTAAATAATAATAATGTACATATAACTAGTCAGCCGTGTATAGTGCCCCCGCCTGGTGCTAGACGGAGCCGTACTCAACGTCCTCTCCGATGAGGGTCAACCTGGGACACCCATACACACGACAATCTGGCGGATACCTCCGGCCGAAGCGTATCCGGACACAAGGGGTGCCTCTACCAGATGTCCTTCGTAGCTACGGATCACAATATCATATCAGCCGGGCACGTAGCCCCATGCATCCCATCACCATATCAGCCGGGCATATAGCCCCATGCATAATATCATAACGTCAGCCGGGCATACAGCCCAATGCATAATATCATAAAGTCAGCCGGGCATACAGCCCAAATCATAATATCATAAAGTCGGCCGGGCATACAGCCCAAATGTGTAAATAAATCCATTGAAAACCATGTGCCAATGCAGTGGAAGCATTAAAACATATCAATATGTCGAAAATATGGCACAATATATGTTTATCAAAACTCATGGATGCATATCAATAAAGTCACCAGTTAAGACACTCCAAAGGTCACAAAATATTTCATCAAATATTGGAAAGTCATAACAATCATACATTTTGCAGAAACATGTCATTTAAAAGATATTTTTGAAACATGGTTTTCAATCAATAGCGAATGTCAAAGTCCCACTCACAGTTCTACGGGAGGGAAGTCACTCCCTACTGACAAGCCAAATCGGATCTGACCGCTCGAGTCCCCAAAAGATCAACCTAAATCAGATCATCAAATTTCTGTAACATTCTATACTTAACCTTCAATTCATATATACTCATTTCATAATTTGTATTCTATTCGCATTCCACTTACACTCTAAGCATATACAAAACCTTTCATCTTAAATTCAATCCTAGATTCGTCCAATTTATCAATTAGAGTCGAAATCTCCTCACCTAGGGTTTTCTCGAAGCGTCGAGTCTCGTCCGAAAGTCGTTTCGATCACTCCAAAGTCTGTAGGGTTTCCTATCAAAACAAGGTTCATTTGTTAGATCTAAACACATAGATCCGAAACAAAACCCTAAGTTATTTACCTGCGTGGAGGTTCGTGGGCTGTCACGAACTCACGGACCGTCACGGGCCGTCACGGGCCGTCGCGGGCTCGTGGGCCACGGGCCGGACTGGGCTCGTGGGACACAGCTAGCGGGCTCGCTGGTCTGCGGGCCAGCGGGCTGGCGGGCCGATGGGCCGGTGGGCCTGCAGCTGATGGGCCTGCGGGCTGACAGTGGCTCGCCGGCTGGTGCTCGCCCGTGTGCTGGCACGCGCCCGTGCGCTGCGCTGGCTCGTGCGCGCTCGCGCGCTGCTGCGTGCCCCTGCGCGCTTGCACGCTCTGCTCGTGCGCCCTGCTCGCTCGGTCACTCTGCTCGCGCGCTCTGCTCGCGCGTCGCGCGCCTGCTCGCGCGCTCTGCTCACGCGCCTGCTCGCGCGCCTGCTCGCGCGCCTGCGCTCGCGCGCTCCTGCGCTCGCGCGCTCCTGCGCTCCTGCGCTCGCGCGCCTGCGCTCGCGAGCCTGCGCTCCTGCGCTCGCGCTGTGCGCTGGGGGATCGCGCTGCAGAAGGCACTGCAGTCGCGCGCTATGGCGGAAGAAGATGCTCGCGGAGGCTCGTGGCGGTGTGCGGCGAGGCGGAGAGAGCGATCGTGGGAGATCGCGAGAGGGAGAGAAGACGGAGTGAGGTAGAGAGAGAAACTGCGAGGGAAGAAGGAGGAGAAGAAGAAGAAGAAGAAGGAGAAGGAGAAGGAGAAGGATGGCGGCGGTGGCTGTGGCGGAGGAAGCCGAACGGCCGCGGGAGAGGGAACGTCGGGGAGAGAGAAAGAGAGGGAGAGAGAGAGAGAGAGAAAGGGGGTTAGGGTTTTAACCCTAATCCCCAATTGGGGACGCAGCGTTTTGTCCCAAAACGCTGCGTCTCCAAATTTTTTTTTTTTTTTTTTTTTTTTTTTTTTTTTTTTAGCTTGGTGTTACAAGACCTCTGCCAGGACATTTTTGGCTGGCAGCTCTATGATTTTAATGACAGTGCTTTGGATGCATATTTGACTTGATAATGCGTGCAAATGACATATTGTTGAAATGAAAAGCATGATGATTTGAAATATGATTTGTATACTTATGTTTTGACACTCCAGTTTCACACTCCATATTTGACGATTGCATTGACCCACTCACTCGCTGAGTATTTTTTCCCGAGTACTCACCCCTCATTTCCCTTCTTGTTTCAGAGATAGTATTTGGCAAGGTGCGTTGCTTTTAGGACACTCAGTATCATTGGGAGATTTGATCTGGATCTGAGGAGTTATTGTATATTTCCGCTACAATTTCGTGAGTTAGCAATTGTATTGGTGATGTATATGTATTATAAGGTCGATAGACGACCATTGTATAATTCTGGGATGACTGTATAAATATGGACATGTCATTGCATAACATTGCATTGAGCCATTTCTGGTTCATTGTGTAAGTACTTGGGAATGTGCCATGTCTTAGAGTGTACTCTAAGATCGCTCGGTGCCTCCTCTAAATCACAGGAGGGGCGACTGGCGGCTGTCCATGCCTTTGACGGGGGCATGACAGTAGAGGTCTGTGGTTAGGACTGTGGAAATTCGTTGTTATAGCCCGCATTATTCTGGATATTGGTTGTGGGATTGGTTGATTTTGGAGAGACCAGGATGGCCATTTGTTTATTTTATAGGATGAATATTGATATACAGGTGAAATTGTATATGGGAGATCTCCGATTTATGGGGAGGTTCTATCCGATTTTTTGTAAAAATAAAGTCGACATCCAAGGAACGGGCGGCTGTTCAGGATCCCTGTTCGGGACGTGACATACAGGCCCATTGTATTAGAGGACCTCGAGGGATGCTTTGGTTCTATCTGTACTAGTTTTGGTTAGTCATGGCAGGGGACATTTCAGGCCTTGCTATCATCCTCTCGGCCTTGGTAGAGGAGGTGAGGGCCGTGCTGATTTCCCGTGATTCTGAGGCCCAAAACTTAGTCGGTTGGATAGGAGATTCATTAAGATCTTCTCAATAAGATTGTCTTATACCACGTTTATTCAATTAGGAGTGTTAGACTTTGTTTCATCTATTTCTTTGAGATGAATTTGGAGGTTGAAGTGTTAAGAACAGGTAAAAAGTTCTGGTGTGCTTCTTCATCCACGGCACTTTGATGACCAACAATTTATGATGCAGTCGGGGCCTCACCGATGATCCTTTGTGTCCCCTTTGCTGGGAGCTTCTGTAAACTCGTGCTCATTTTTTTCGAGATTGTTCAAAAGTGCATTAGATTTGGACTTCGATTTTGCTTTCGTTCTCTCCCTATTTCTCATCTGATGTTGGGGAACTCACCTATGAATGAGTGGCTGGAACATAACTGTCGATCTCCTGCTTTTCATATGGGTTTTCTATGGTCAGTCTGCTTTGTGTATGCACTCTGGGCAATTTGGAAAACTCGAAGTAGATGCCTCTTTGAGCACTTTGCTTTTCCCCATAAGATGTCATCATAGCTGCTTCTAGTTACACTTGGGATGGGTAGATGCTTTTACCGCAGAGCCAAGTGATGTCTATGAGGGCCTTAACCTCTTGATTTGTACCAAACTCTTCCCAGCTGTTTTGGAGATCAATTCTAGTGAGCTTCTTGAAGCACTATCATCTAAGATGGCTCTCTCTAATCTTGAATTCCATGTCATCTAGGAATGCCAACAACTTATCCATCAATCTTCGCTCTATCAAGTGATGTTTATCCATAGAGTGCTGACGTCTTCGCTAGACTAGGACAGACAGTCCCACTGGGATTTCATAAGTAATCTCTCCTTCTAGTGGGGTGTAAAGCATAACATCACAAGTATGAAGTTTTAGAAGTTAGTTTTGCCCTTCGGTAGTATTACGATAAAAAAAATGGTAGTATAATATGTTTGTCTTTTTTTTTTATGCATTTTGCTGTCTTGTTTGCTTTCCCCTCTTTATATTCATGCTTCATATGTTATAGCGATTGAAATCATACTTTGATACAATTTTGATAACGCAAGTAAAATTGATAATGGACATGCAGACGAGTGGATTTGCCATGGTTTAAATCTTTCCAGTTACAGTGACCAATCCATGTGCACACGCAAGCAATGAAAAGAAGTAAAAAATAAAAATAAAAATAAAATAAAAAAGTGAAAGTAAAAAAGAAAAGAGATATAGGGATAAAATTAATGCAACCTGAGGTATGAAATTACATGAGATAACTCCAAGAATTGCAGACATAAAGGAAAAGGGAATGATAAAAGAGGTTGTAGTTATTTTATCTTGACCGTTACTATGATGTGATCCTAGCACCAAACCCAAGGGTTTCCAGAACCACCAATTGATTTGGATCTAAAATTTAATAATAGTTAAATTTTGGATTTAAATAATTTAATAATAGTTAAATTCAAAAATTCTACTAGTACTAAGGTTAGGTAAATTTCTTGGCAAGGGAGAGTTCCCACCTAGTCACCATTAACACATTTCCATACATTTATATATGTATGCATATGTGTATATATAAAATTTAGAATACGCATTTTAAATTGTGATTCGAAATGAACACATTTCCAAACATCTATATATGTATGCATATGGGCTTGCCCTGCTGTTTGTTATTTCAAAGGTAAAATAGTTAAAGAAAAATAAAAACAAAAACAAAAAAGGTATTTGTGATTCATATTTAATACATGTGCAAGAAGCAAAGAAAATATGCTAAAAAACAGGGCAAAGCAACCAATACATAATTATATGTCGAAAACATGGGACGCCAACCTTTGGTTTTGAAGCAACCACGATACACCAGTCTAAAAAAACCTAGAGCCAACCTAAAGAACACCCCCAGCCGTACTAAAGTTCGCAACGGGAAGCAGTGATCCAACCGCATGAACTCCTCCCAAAGGGAGAACCTAATTAGGCAAGTAGGTGACAAACTGCAAGCAACTGAAAATGGTTACTTGAATCTGAAAAGAAAGTAGAGAGAAATTTATCCTTCTTTTTTACCTTATTGTAGATGTGTAAACCTTGTATCTTGAAGAAGCATGTCCCGGACAAAATGCAACTCTTTCAGAACATTGCTGATGGTCATTCTTTCAAGAGGGGACTCAATCGAGCAACTGATTCCAATCTTGATTAAGGAGGCCACGCACTCCATTTTGCAGCCATTGCTAGTGCTATGCACCAGGATAGGATCCACAACATCTATGATCCGGTTTGGCAATGCCATTATAACGTATTTGTGAAGATTACGATCATCAGAAAATGGGGTGTCAGTGGGTCGGGCTGTGATCATCTCCAACAATAAGATCCCATAGCTGTAAATGTCCCCCACTGTCAGTGATCTCACTTCCTAGACCATACTCTGTTCGATTTGAAATCATTCCCCCGCAAATCAATGCTTGAACAAGCAGTTATGATCTTTACAAGATCTCGTTGCCTAATATTTCTCATGGCATCACATTCAGGTAGGAAACTCTTGAAAGCTCCATGGCATTGAAGGTTGAAGACTTTGATTGCGACAGGAGTACTAGATTCCCCGAGTATTCCTCTGTATACAGTGCCAAAACTTCCCCCACCAACCATATTTTCCAGGAGAAGCCATTTGTTGCCTTCAGGAGACTTCCATATGACACTTGCAAAAGACTTTCGCCTAAAGGTGCCATAGATAATGGTTGCTTTTTTAGCTTTTCTCGTCTTCTATATTGACAAAGCAGGAAAGATGACACCACAAATGCAATGAATATTGCACCTCCAATCAATATTATCACCGTGTGACCATGCAATACCTTTCTTTTCACTGAACCATTGGTGATGTTACATTTAGGCAGATGTAGTTCGCTTATTCCACCGCAGAGCCTATAATTTCCAACCCTACTGCACTTGCGTTTAGGAAAACACCCTTCATTGGAACCTCGCCTTCAAAATTATTGAAAGATAAATTTAGACTGTTTAAGAGAAATGGTTCCTAAAATTTTGGAATGTGACTAGATAGATTGTTATGAGAAAGGTCGAGGTTCTGTACGCCTCTCAATGAACATAATGACTCAGGAATGGATCCATTGAATAAGTTCTCTGATAAGTATAAATCTACAAGGCTTGTGCAACTACACAAGGTGCTCGGAAGCTCACCTGATAAATGATTCTTTGATAAATCCAACGCAGCCAAGTGGACCAGATTACCAATCTCAGAGGGTAGGGTGCCAACAAATTGGTTTCCAGACAACTCTAAACCAATTGATAGTGCCGGAATACCAAATATTTGTTTTGGTATGGATCCACTAAGATTATTCTAGGAAAGATCCATTAGGATCAAATCTCCACAGTTACCCAACTCTGGTGGTATATTTCCTTGTAATGTGCTGTTGGATAAATAGAGTTCGCTAAGTGATGACAAGTTTCCTATAGAAGCTGGAATCTTCCTAGAAAGTTTGTTGGAGTCGAGAGCCAAATATTGTAAACTCTGAAGCTTACCAATCTCTTTGGGTATTGCCTCAACCATATTATTACTTTGCAAAGACAACAAACTAAGGTTAACAAGGTTACCTATCTCTGGAGGGATAAATCCGGATATTTCATATCCTGCACGGCTTAAATAAGTCAACATAGAGGAGAGATTGCCGATTTCTTTTGGCACCCAGCTTGTTCGTTGGCTCATAGCTCTAACACTTCCAACTTGGTACAATTTGAAAGAGATTTGATGACGTTCATGCCACTGGACTCACCTCCTAAGCCAGTAAAGGCAATAGTAACTGTCCTCAAATTTTGTAGGCCTCCAAAATTAACCAAAATTTCTCCGATAGAATTGCAATATCCCAATTCAAGATCCTTGAGATGAGTTGCATTAGATAATGAAATCAGAAGAGGAGCACTGAAGTGGTTCCCATCGATTAGAAACCCTTCAAGTTTGGGAAGTGTAAGGCCAATGTTGGAGGGAAGTGTGCCGTGAAAATGATTTTGTTGAATGAAAAAATTAGTAATAGAAGATAAGTTATATATGGATGTAGGGATCATACCATGAAGCTCATTGTAACCGAATGAAAGAGCTTTTAAATTTTGTAGATGACCAAAAGCCTCTGGAATTGTCCCTCCCAACTTGTTTTCTTCCAGAGATAAGACTTGGAGTGATGTGAGGTTTCCAAATAATGAACTTATTCCTCCTGTTAAATTGTTTGCAAGGAAACTGAGGCAAGTGAGTTTTCGCAACTGACCCAGCTCCTTTGGAATTTCGCCTATTAACTTGTTATTGGATATTCATAGCCATAATAGTTTGGTGCAATGACATAGAGTGACAGGGATGTTCCCTTCAAAGGAATTGTAACTTAGAACCAAATTGTTCAGCCTGCGCAAATTACCAAGTTCTGGAGGGATCTGGCCGTGGAAACTATTGTGGTGCAGGTCGAGTAGCATAAGGAAGCTTAAGTTCCCTACACAAGGAGGCAACAAACCACCGAAACCACTTGAAGTCAAATTCAAAACAGTGACCCTTCCACGTCGGCGGGAGCATGTCACACCCTCCCACTTGCAGAAGTGCATAGAATTATTCCAAGAGCTTTTCACCCCTAGAGGATCATAAACAATGCTCATTTTAAAGGCCAGCAATGTGTCGTGATCACTGTTGTTTGTGTGCTGCATGGCCATGGCTAATGGTTTAGTCTTAGTTTTGTGGAGAATTGAGGTGCTGAGGAAGCATAACAAGAGTAAAAATGTTTTCATCTAATTAGCTACGCAGAGCACATTAAAGCAACTCATCTCTGAATGTATCAAGAAAGCCGATTGTTTCTACCTTCACGTTATTCATAGATGATGATTTTAAATATCGATCTTCATAGAGACAAGCATTGACTTCTCAATCCAAGAATTGCCCATTATAAGGGTTTAGTGAATGAAAGTGGTGGTCCTGGTGGATTGATAATAATGGTCATGTCCCATCTATGATTGACCGACTCTATTAGGTTATTCATACATCCACTTACGCTTTCTAGTTTCAAAGGGGACTTCATAAACTTTCCTAGAGCAAAGATAATTCCTCTCTCAATTTAAATGTTGAAATTTGGATACTTTTGAATGAAAATAAAATTTAAATGTCTATTATCTTTAGTTAGTTATCCAGTACTTTAAAATCCTATAGCACTACAAAAAAGACAAAATTTGTGACAAAATTTGGGACAAAATTGTAAGAAAAATTTGTCGCAAAACAATTTTGCGACGAATTTTGCAACAAATATTTTTTCGTTGCTAATAAGTTGTCGCAAAATTTTGGGATGAAAAATTAAATATTCGTCGCAAAAATTTCCAACAAATATTTCTATGTTGCTAAATTCGTCACAAATTTGCAAAGAATTTTGCGACGAAAAATTTATTCGTCGCAAATCTGCCACAATACAATATTCGTCGCAAATTCTGCAATGAAACCATTTTCGTCGCAAACTTAGCGACGAATAAATTTTTCGTCCCAAAATTTGCGACGAATAAATATTTCATCACAAAATTTCCAACAAAAAAACAATTTATTGCAAAATTTATGACGAAACGAGTTGCGTCGCCAAATTCGTCGCAAAATTTGCGACGAACAAATATTCGACGCAAATTTTGTGACGAAAAACAGTCGTCGCAACTTTCGCGACGAATATTATTTCGTCACAAAATTTGCGACGAATGCTATTTCGTCGCAAATTTTGCGACGAATATTATTTCGTCCCAAATTTTACGACGAAACAATATTTGTTGCTAATTTTACAACGAATAAGTTTTTTGTCGCAAATTACCAACGAAAAATAATTTGCGACGAATGCTATTTCGTCGCAAATTTTGTGACGAATATTATTTCGTCCCAAATTTTGCGACGAAACAATATTTGTTGCTATTTTTGCAACGAATAAGTTTTTTGTCGCAAATTACCAACGAAAAATAATTTGTCGCAAATATGCGACGAATGTTTTTCGTTGCAAAATTCGTCGCAAATCAAAATTTACAATACAATGAGCAGGGACAAATTTTGTGACGAATATATATTTTGCAACGAATATAAATTTTATTAATATATTTGGACAAATTTGCCTGCTCACCCAACCTTATGAACAATTAATCATCCAAATCGTTTTTAATATCAAATTTAAGCAATCTATGCTTATAATTATAACTACCTATTCAATAAGATCTTTAAATTAAAAATTTAACAAGAAATCATAATTATAATATCAAACAAAAAAGCAACATCAAAACTAAATATTAAAATATCAATAACCATACATAAAAAAAAAAATCAATGTAACAGTAAAATAACAGTTCACAATTTCAAGTATGACCTCCACCATCACCATCATCATCAAAGAAATCATCACCCTCATCACCAACGCAAGCATTATCAGGAGGAGAAATAGAAGGGGGAATCTGATTCGGAGCGGAGACTAACTGAAGATACTACATGATTAACATTTGCTGCGTGCGGACCTCGTGCAATTCTTGGTGTGCTTTGCTTGAAGTTCACTGAATGCCTGATCTCTTTGCAGTAGCAAGTCCTTCAAATGGCTCACCTCTTCATTCAATTGATTTATTTGTGCTCTAACTGCTGGTGGGGTGGAAGAAGATGAACCGGCGATTTTGTATGTTCTGCTCAAAGAACCTAGCCCAACTACTCTACCCCCTTTTCGTCCACCAGTCACCTCGAGCCATGTATTCATGTTATCAATAGATGGCTCAGATCCGCCAGCATCATCACTAGCACTCGAACTTCTACATGCTAGCTCATCATATTTCTCCTACATTGTCATGAGAAAAATTAAAATAAATTTACAATAACATTATAATACAAACACATAATCTTGATTATATATATATATATATATATATGAAGGAAAATAAAAAATTTTGTAACATAAATCATGAGACCATATAGGATCTAAATTATGAACATTCATATTAATATTGAATAAGTTGAAATTTTAGGAAAAATAAATAAAAGAGAATCTCTAGCAAGTAATTCATTAGAAATCAAAAAATCAAGTCAGCAATAAAAACAAACTTAGGAGAGACTAACATAAAGAATTCATCTTCCTACATTGTTATGATATGTTCAACATCAAATATTCAAATCAACATTGAAAATGTTCATAAAGTAATTGGAAAATTTGAAATTAGAAACCTTAATTGCTCTAGCTCTCTCCCCGCTCCAAGTCTTGTCTTTTTTCTGAAATGTACGCGTGAAAGTATCTATGAATGAAGGCTCGGTCCCCATTTCCTTGGTCTAAAATAAAAAAACACTATTAGAAATAATGAAATAATTTAAATTAGATAAAAAAATTAATGTTTGTACAAAATTACCAATCTATTTTTATGTTCACCGATAGTGATCGAGCCTCCCGCATACGTCGCAGACGATTCCCCTGAATTATAAGCTCAATTTTTTTATTCTGCACACTCCTTTGTTTGCTCTCCTCCGATTCCCAGAAATTCAGAATCCTGCCCCAATTTTGCTCAGTGATGCAGTTGGGCTTTTTTACATGTCTCTTTGCATGATTTAGAATGTGTCGAATGTAATCGTCACATTTTTTCTTGAAAATCCTTCTTACTTCCAACTTTCAGTCTCGTCCCAAGTGAATACTCGCTGCAATGGAAAGAAACCAATAACCTATAAAACTATTAACTTAATTTCATATATAAATTGATTGGGATAACTTACCTTGAACTCATTCTACCGTAGTTCTTTTGTTTCATCCGGAGTGCTTGTGTAAGACATCGAAGCCCCTCCCCAATGATTATTCACAATTCTATTCAGCTCGTGAATAACATGTATAGAATTTGTAAATCTATCGTAAAGTTTCAAACAAACAATGTTAAATAAATATGATAGTTAAAAGAAGAAATTATTTTATAAATAAAAGAAATAATACATCTATAATTTTAAAATTTAGTACTTACGAATCTCCATAAGGGGCTATTAACTCTCGATTGTCTTCTATATCTGCATACGACTGTTCCACCGAAGGGACTGCAGAAGGTACATTGCTAGCAATGTGTTGAGAATGCGAAGGGCCTGCAACAGAAGGGGGAGACGAAGGTACATTGCCGGCAAGGGAATGCGATTGCGAAGCTGTCGAAGCGGACTACGATGGTGAAGAGCGTGAATTTCTATCAGAATTTCGTCTATGGCCGCCACGTCGAAACTGTCAACCATAATATATTTTAAACAAAAAAAAAATTGCATATTCATCATATGCATAATGAAGAACATGAATAAACTTACCATATTTAATTTGATAAATTAGTTCGGACGAAAGAAGGTACCAATATGTGAAGAAATTTTCTCTAATGACCTATAGAAAAAAAAAGATAGTATATTAACAAATCCAATATATAAATTTAAGAATGAGACAGTAAATAAACAAGAAATTGAGTAAAGAAATTTGCAAATTATACGTGTCGACTAACTTACCCACTTAAAAAAAATATATTATCATATATCAAGATAAATATCCGATTTTTATTATATGAAGAGAATAAAACTTACCCGTCATCAAAAATCAAAATCGTCATTGTCATCCTCATCGTCATCCTGCGTCTCAAAATTAGACTCTTCAACATCATTTTCATCATCCTCTTCCTCATCCTCATCAGAATCCTCATCCTCATTATTTGTCTCAAAATTAGATTTTTCATCGTCTTCTTCATGAATTTCACTTGCATCCACATCTATCACTACTCCGCTAGGATCTCTTAACGTTGGAATATTATATTCCTCGGTCTGAACTGTATTGACAACTTCCTCTTGTTGATATGCTGTCTCTTCCCAATGTTCTTCAATTTTTTTCCGCGCTTTCGTTTTAAAAACAGCCCACCAATCAATTTTGTCACGTTTCAAACTAGGATATGAAGCATAAAATACTTGAATCGCTTGTTGTGCCAACACAAATGGTTCATATCTTTTATATAATTTTTTATGATTTATTTCAACCAAATTAAACTGTGGATGCACTTTCATCCCTTTCATAGGGTCAAACCAGCGATACATAAATAAAACAACCCGTAATGCTGGACCAGGGTACTCTACCTCAACGATTTCATCCAACAAACCATAAAAATCATTTTGACCTCCACCATCATTGGATGACTGAACACAAATCCCACTATTCATTGTCGTTTTCCCCGCTCCATATTCTTCAGTATGAAAATTATACCCGTTTATAAAATAGGATGGCCAAGTTCGAACCATTGATTTTGGACCCCATGACAGATGGATTAACAATTCTTGCTGAAGTTGAGCTTGATTATCATGGACCTAAAGTTAAATAAATATGTTAATATGTTCTAACATAAATATTTAAATAATTTATAGTCTACTTACATATTTTTTGAACCATGGTGCAAATTCTTCATCGTAGAAACGATCAAACTCATGTCTCGAAAGTTGAAAATATATGTTTTGGAAAATTCTACCATCAAAGAAAATAAATTTTAACACAAATAATGTACGACATAAGAAATACATAAAATAGAAAATATACACTTACTCGAAATATGGCGTTACTTCTAGACAGTTCAGTAAAATATATGTGTGGGCTGCCCGTCATTCTTAATCAGTTAAATATCTACGCTTACATGATCCACTTGGTCGACTAAGGTAGTTAAAAATTGAGAATGAATTCAAATTAGGATCAATTGGACCCTCATCATTTCTTCCCGCTCTCCGCCTCTTGCACTAAATGTGAGGCTCAAAATAATATGATGCAAACGTTGTTACTTTCTCCACAATATATGCATTGACAATAGAGACTTCAACACGTGTCTTATTTTTAACTTTCTTCTTCAAATGATATAGGAATCTAATTGTAATAAAACAAAATATTTTAGAAAATTATATGTAATGAAATTACAAAATTTATATGCCTTCATAACGAAGAATAAAAGATGAAAAACTCACCTTTCAAATGGATACATCCATCTAAATTGGACAGGACCTCCAACTTTCGCCTCATATGGCAAGTGAACCAAAAGATGTTCTATGGAATCAAAAAATGACGGTGGAAATATCCTTTCTAAATTACACAAAATGATTGGAATCTCTCTCTCTAACATCTCCATGTATGAATATCTCAACACTGTCGAGCAAATATCATGAAGAAAAATGCTTAGCTCCGTAATGGCACCCCAAACAAAATTCGGTAAGAGTTCCTTAAAACAATAGGAATTAGTCTTTCCATAAATATATGACAATCATGACTTTTCAAACCAATTAACTTACATTCCTTTAAATCGACACATCTTCCAAGATTTGAGACATAACCATCAAGAAACCTCAATGATTTCAACCATTCACAAACAATCCGTCTCTGATCCTTATTCAATGTATAAACTGCCTTCGGTTTTGGTCCCCTACTACTTTCGTTGACATCAAGAGTTGATCGTTTACAAAAGAGTCGCATATCTTTTCTTGCATTCAAGTTGTCTTTCGTTTTCCTAATGATATTCATCACTGTATTTATCAGATTATCAAAGACATTCTTCTCGATATGCATTACATCGAGATTATAATGAACCAAATGAGTCTTCCAATACGGTAAATCCCAAAAATAAACTTCGTTTAGTCCATTTATGCGAATGTCCATAGCCATATGTTGTACCATGTGGCTCTTCAATAACAGATGGAAAGTTAATGACTCTATGCCAAATTTGTTCACCAGTTAATCTCAGTGGAGGAGGTGTTCTTTCAATTCTATTCTTAGTGAATTCTTCTTTATTTCTTTTGAATTTATGAGTTAACGGTAAAAATTGTCTATGACAATCAAAATAACTCGCTTTCTTCTCATGTTTCAATCTGAATGACTTTGATCTCTCCAAACAAATTGGACATCCTAAAATCCCAGCGGTACTCCATCTCGATAACATACCATACGCTGGAAAGTCATTAATAGTCCAAAGAATAGCAGCCTTCATTACAAACATCTGATTAGTATAAACATCATATGTAGGAACACCTTCATCCCATAGTTGTTTCAACTCCGCAATCAATGGTTGCATGTAAACATCTATTAATTTCTTTGGATTTTGTGGGCCAGGCACGACCAATGTTAAAAACATATACGGTGTCTTCATACACATACCGGGTGAAAGATTATACGGAGTTAAGATAACTGGTCAACATGAATAAGTTCTTCTTGATTTGCCAAATGGAGCAAACCCATCAGCACAGAGACCTAATCTAATATTTCGAGTCTCTCTCGCGAACTCAGGATATGTTCTATCAAAATATTTCCACGCTTCTGCATCTGAAGGATGACACATTAACCCCTCTTCTGTTTCATGATTTGCATGCCAGATCATGTGTTTAGCAGTGGTCTCAGATGCATAAAGTCTTTGTAACCTAGGAGTTAAAGGCAAATAAAACATTTGTCTGTATGATTTACGCTGCTGATTACGACCCGACCTCCGAGAACTCTTGTATCTACTTTGATTACAGAATTTACAAAAATCTACATCTTTATCATCTCCCCAAAATAGCATACAAGCATCTCTGTAAACATCTATTCTCTGCACTGGAAGACCTAATTCTTTCACAAGCTTTTTCATACTATAGAAATCATTGGGCATAATATGATCACGCGGCAATATTTCTCCAATAACTTGAACAAAATCATTAAAACAATTCTCAGACACATTATGCTCTGTCTTGACATTCAACAATCTTGCGGTTAAAGATAGTTTAGTGTGGCTGTCACAACCAGCCCACAAAGGTTTATCTGCAGCTCTTAAGACTTCCTGAAATTGGAGAGATGATTCATTTGACACATTGTCATCAACACCTACTACTTCTACCTCCTCCAATGGTGATGCATAACTAATATACCCATGTTCAAATGTTGGAGCAAAGCTAGAACTTGCAGCGCTTGGATCGGGAACAAAATTCGGACCCACTGCATCAATTACCATCCTCTGATACAGATTCAATTGTTTATAATAACTCCGATCCCCACTAACTGAGAATTGTCTATTTCGTCCAAACTCCTCATCAGAAATGAATGGTTCACCATGACATGTCCAATTATAGTAATTCGGGGTAAAACTAACTCTACAAAAATGTTCCCTAACTTTATCACACTGCAAAAATTTACCATTCCGACACCTTCAACACGGACACCTTAGCTTATTCCCATCCATAAAATCAACTTGAGTACAAGCAAAATTTAAAAATTGCTCCAACCCAAAAATAAATTCATCAGTTAAACCCTGACGATCAGATAAGTTTTTCTTATACATCCAACTTCTTTCGTTCTGCATTTTCCCTGTCTCCAAATTTAAAATTTTTTAAATTTTAATAAAAACTACAAAAAAACTACTAAATCATCAATAGTAATATCATCATTAATTCCAACTAAGTTCATATAACAATAAATAATAACGTTAATTGTACAAAACTCAAATCATCATTAATATAAAGCTTAATTTCACAAAAATTAAATATAAAAAAAATAATATTATAAACTTAATTAATATCAAACAAATTAACTAAATTATTACAATAACATTAAATATTATCATAGAATTAAATAAATTATCAAATATTAAACATTTAACAACATTGATTATTTAACAAATCGATATAAGATTTACTATAAACTGCTGATTATTGTTAACATAATATTTCTCATAATCAATTATCACATAAAATTTACTATAAATTGCATTTTAACATCATTACAGTACATATTAAAACATTTTTCACCACCAATTAATAACTCACCGATAGACTCCGATATCAACACCAGTAACAGTTTCCAATCCAAATATTCGAGAATCGCAAAACCTAACACATAAAAAACATTTATAAATAACTAATATATTATTAAAACAATATTATAAAAACATTTTTTTATATAACATTTCTAAAAAAACTTTTAAAAAAAATCAATTAAATTTAATTTTTGGACCGGGCCGGGCCGAGCCCAACGGGCCAGGCCTGGCCCATTGATGGCCCAGGCCAATGGGCCACGATGGGCCGCACTGGGGCCAGCGTCCCCTTCGCGTGGCAGGGCCACGCAGGGGCTCCGCGGCACCTTCCTGCGTCTGGGCCGCGCAGCCCTTGCTACCCCTTCGCGCGGGGGAGGCGCAAAGGGCCCAGCGGCCCCTTCGCGCGGCGGAGGAGCAAAGGGGCCAGCGGCCCCTTCGCATGGCGGAGGCACAAAGGGGCCAGCGGCCCCTTCGCGCGTCTTGGCCTAGAAGGGGCGGCGGGCCCTTCTCGCAGCAGGGCCGCGCAGGGGCGGCGGAGCCACAAAGGCGCCATCGGCCCCTTCATGCACCTAGCCAGCGAAGGGGAGGCAGCCCCTTTGCGCACCTGGGCACATGGATCTGCCTTCTGTATCTCAGATCCGGCGGCTGGCCGCCGGATCTGCCATCTACGGCCAAGAGAGAGAAAGAGAGAGAGAGATTACCTAACACCATCGTAGATCCGGTATCCCATCCGGCATCCCTTCGCAGTACCCCTTCGCGACTATTCTTCACAAATGAAGCAGAGAGAGAGAGAGAGAGAGAGAGAGAAAGAAAAAAAAAAGAGTTAAAGTGAAGGAGAAATATATTGAATTTTGCTTCAGAAAAATTTTTGTCCCAAAATTCGTCCCTGATTCAGGGACAAAAAATTTTTTCGTCGCTGATTCTGGGACAAAAAATTTTTTCGTCGCTGATTCAGCGACGAAATATTTTTTTCGTCCCTGAATCAGGGACGAAAATTTTTTTCGTCCCTGATTCAAGGACGAAAATTGTTTTCGTTCGAATTTTTTTTTTCCAACATCAGGGATGAAATTTTTTTTCGTCCCTGATTCAGGGCCGAAAATTGTTTTCGTCCGATTTTTTTTTTCCAACATCAGGGACGAAATTTCTTTTTCGTCCCTGAATGAGGGACGAAATTTTTTTTCATCCCTGATTCAGGGACGAAAATTTTTTCGTCCGAATTTTTTTTTCCAACATCAGGGATGATATTTTTTTTCGTCCCTGATTCAGGGCCGAAAATTGTTTTCGTCCGAATTTTTTTTTTCCAACATCAGGGACAAAATTTTTTTTTCGTCCCTGAATCAGGGACAAAATTTTTTTTCGTCCCTGATTCTGGGGCGAAAATTTTTTTCGTCCCTGATTCTGGGGCGAAAATTTTTTTCGTCCCTGATTCAGGGATGAAAATTTTTCAGGGACGAAAATTGTTTTCGTCCGAATTTTTTTTTTCCAACATCAGGGACGAAATTTTTTTTTCGTCCCAGAATCAAGGACGAAATTTTTTTTTCATCCCAGAATCAGGGACGAATTTTTTTTTCGTCCCAGAATCAGGGACCAATGTTTTTTTCGTCCTTGAATCAGGGACGAAAAATTTTTTTTGTCGCTAAAATCTACGACGAAAGAATGGTTTCATCGCTAAATTTCCGATAAATATATCTTTTCGTAGCAATTTGTAGTAAATTTAATGATAAATAATTTTTTCCTTTACAATTTACAACGATTTTTGCAACAATACTTATGGTTTCTGATAAATAACTCTTTGAATACACTAAAATAGAAACTAAATCGATAAACTATTAACAATATTTGCGTACTATGATATAATTATAAAAAAATATTCAATGTATTGATTATTAGTTAACATGTATTTCTACTTTAACTCTTAATTTAGTTAATCGAATATTTAAACAAATTTATAAAATGGAGTTATCAGTGCTAGAAATGGAAAATTAAACAGATAATGAATAGAAAATGAATATACTAATAATATTCTTTTGTAACAATTTAAAAGATTTGTAAAGTTATAGAAAATAAATGTACAAATTTAAAAATTATACTATATTATCATTCTTTTATATAAATAGATAATGAATGAAAGATTTTATATAAGATTTTTTGAACATCTTAAGATTTTTATACGCTCTAAGTGTATAACACCGTTTTCAAATCATTTTTTATATTGGAAAATGTTTATAATACTAGAAAATGTTTCTAATTACTGAAAAATTAATTTTAGCGACGAAATTTGCCACAAATGTTATATTTCTCACTAATTTGCAACAAATTTAGCAACAAATAATCGAATTTGTTGCGACGAATATAAATATTTGTTGCTAACTTTGCGACGAATTTAGAAATTCGTCGCAAATTTAGGGACAAATTCATTTTCGACCCAAATTTAGGGACGAATTGAGAAGTTCATCGCAATATTTTGGGACAAATTTTTTTTTCGTCCCGAATTTAGGGACGAATTTTATATTCGTCGGAAATTTATGGACGAATTTTATATTCGTCGCAAATTTAGGGACGAATTTTATATTCGTCGCAAATTTAGCGACGAAGTTTTTATTCGTCGCAAATTTTGGGACGAATTTTTATTTCGTCCCAAATTTAGAGACGAATTTTTAATTCGTTGCAAATTTTACGACGAATTTTTAAATTCGTGGCAAATTTTGCGACGAATTGTTAAATTCGTTGCAAATTTAGCAACGAAATTTTTTTTCGTCGCAAATTTGCAACGAATTTTGCTTCAAAAAATTTTCGTCAAAAATTTGCGACGATTTTTGTAACGAAAAGGTTTTTAGTTGCTAAATTTGTGACGAAAATATTTTTGTTGCTAAAATTATGGCTAATTGGCGACGATAACATTTTTTGTTTCTAAATTTGTTGTAAATTTGCGACGAATATTTTTTGTTGCTAAGCTTCGTCGCTAAATTCTTCTTTTTTTGTAGTGTAGTGTGATAAGGATTTTTCATATCTTGACTCAAGAAGGCAATCCTTGGCTCCATGAGGAATGAAGTGAAGGCAGAGCCAAACTATAAAATATATTTAAATTTTATTTTCACCCAAAATATTCAAGATTTATTTTCTTAACAAAACATATTTTCTTTTCGTTTACTACATGTATTAGGTATTAATTTGTAGTGAATTTAAAAATTAATAAGTGGCAGAGTGTCATGAATGACATTTGGAAACAACCTTGGCCCAAAAAATAAAAATAAAAATAAAATAAAACAGAAACAAAAACAAGTAGTTAAATAGTTCATTAACCAAATGCTTATGTCTACCGGTGTTAGACAGAAACAAAAACGATATCAATTGATTTAAATATAAATTTTACGTCTACCAGTGTTAAAAAGATTTATGAATAGGGAAAAGAACCACCTTAATAGAGGACTTAAATGCTATTTTTAGGAAACTAAATCGCCCATTGAATTAAAAGACCATAACGACCTCCCTTCTTGTAAAATGAACCTCAATATATTTTTTTTCTTTTTACTTATTTTGTATTGATAAAAAAATTTTTTAATTTCTCTCTCTTATCTTCTTGGAACCAAGCAATCACACACATATATATATATTAGAATTCATTTCCAATTCCAAGTTTTGTCAATATTCTTTTTAGAATTCTTCCCTACAAATTGGTTCAAATTCTCATCTTTGATCTCCTGTATAAATATATGTTGATCCTTCCCTTTTGTTGATACTTCCCTACCTCCCACCTCACCTCTCTCCAGCGAAACTCACGTAGACTCTTGCCCCTTCCCTTTTGACTGAAATTGTGAATCTCTCTCTCTCTCTCCCTCTCTCCCTTCCATCCTCACAAACTAAAACTTGTGAACATTTTACTTGTAAAACATGTTCTTGGATGACCCCAAGTAGAAGGCATGAATACTTGTAAACATGAGTAAGCAATACTTATTTGATTATTGGTTTTAGTTAGTGGACATATGTTAGCTGCCTGGGATTTACCTAAGCAAAACATGAGGTCTGGCTTATCAATATGAGCTAGCATACTTGTGAGTATGACGTTGAATTTGGAAACATGAGCCAACAATATCGGTTTTACTATCAGCTGTTTAAATTAAAAGTAATTCACATAGAGATGGTTTGGGGATTAACAAAACAAACTATCTCAAAAAACGAGTAATGCATAATATGCATAAAACATGATGATTTGTGTTTAGCAAAAGAAAGATCGTTTAAAAACATAATCATATGCATTGAAAACGTTAACCAAAATGGATATTCTCAAAGTGATAACATGATAGCAAAAGGAATAAACTTTACTATTTAAAAAGAAAGTAAATAAAGTTGCACCGATAGAAACTTTGAGATGTGGATTAGGCAATCTGAGAAAAATTAAAATAAATAAAATTATAGGAAATGAATGCCTTAGAAGAGGACATGCAATTTGGTTAACCGTTAATCGCTACAAAACAAATGCACTATTCAAACGGATGAAAACCGTTTACTAAGCATACTAAAACCGTCAGCAAAACTTTCTCTAATGGATATGCTTTCAGTCGGTTATACACCAGTCGGGATAGATCTATCTTGACAGTTTTGATAACCATTGGAGCATGTGATTGATTTATAATGACGGTTAAAAAAGTACTAGAAAAAATACTATCTTTTATCATCGGTTTCAAAATATCAGTAAAATTATTATCTTTTATCATCGGTTATCACATGTGTTAGGAAATATTACTATCTTTTGTCATCAGTTACCACAACCGTTAAGAAATGTTACTATAATTTATCATCGGTTACCACATATGTTAGGAAATATTATTATCTTTTATTATCGATTACACTCAATTATATGTTAGTATAAGTTACTATTTATATTATCGATTACCACAAGTGAGGAAAAATTACTATTTTTATCGGTTGGAAAATGTTAGTATAAATTACTGTAGGTTACTACAAGATTACTATAAATTACTACATGTTACTGTCGGTTACCATGGTTACTGTCGATTACCACATGGTTACTAATCGTCATAGTTACTATTTTGTACTGTCGATTACAGAAGCATCAAAAAATGTTACTCTCTCTCTTTTATCATCATATTAGGTTAGAAATGTTATTCTTTTTTATTCTCTGTTATTACAAATGTTAAAAAAAATTATTATTTCGGTTACCACTAAATTACTGCTTGTTACCAATGTTACCATATGATTACCACATAATATCAATAGTAACGGTTTTTTTTTAAAAAAGATGATAGGTAAATTAAAACACTGAAAAATAAAAAAATTAGAAAAATAATATAAATATTATAAGAATTGTAATTGATACAAACTAAAATGATTGATACATATAAAACAAAAAAAAATAGAAAAAAGATTACATGACTCACAACTACATGTCTTATGAGATGTTCCAAACAAAAAATGTTCGTTACAGTTTCTGAATACATCTTTATCCACAATCACAATTTTTGAAAGTATCTTTATCCACAATCTTTCGTGGTAATCTGTTCATTAAAAACCAATAGTAAAATAGTGAAATCATTATAAATAATAAATAATGAATGTAAATGAAAATATTACCAGAGAAGTAAGCAGAGAGCATTTTCTTTTTTTAAATTCAAAACATCTTGATAGCATTGATGTTTATATTTCTTCACAACTGTTCAAAATAAAAAATTAAAAATGATATTTTAATATTAAATCTCAAATTAAAATAAAAATAAAATGTTTATTTTTAAAACCTGAATAATATCTTGGATGATTGAGATTGTTTGACTGAACTTATTTTTTCTTGGAATAGTTGTGATTTTTCATACAATATTTATCCGTCATTCGTCAAATCTTTCAAATACCAAACGTGATTAACTTTTGATAAAATTTTGTAAAGTATGAGTGAGAGGTTTAAATGGGTTAGGGGAGAAGAGCTTTTAAGGAAAGGATAGGAAAATTTTGATTGTGGAACTTTCGCCCACGTATGATTTATAATATACAATTTTTACAAATAAATTTTTAAAACTCTGCCTTCGCGCTTTTTCTTCCGCCTCTTTTTTCATTACCATATTTTTTCTCCCACCTCTTTTTTCATTACCGTATTTCTTAATTTTTCACATGTATCTTTCATATGTGTTTGAAAAAATCATTTATAATTTTTTCTACTTATTAACAAATACTTACTAACTAGTTACTATATTTGATTAATATTATATCTATTTGATTAATAAAAAATAATATATATTCTATATTCGATGATAATAAATTTATTAATATTATTAATTTAATTAATGCAATGATATGAAATTAATAATTTATATAATATAGTTTATAGTTTTGAAAATTTATTGAGTATAATTTGAAAATATGACAATATAATGTAATTATATATAATTGTGTAATTAATTATATTGGCATAATTAATTAAGAATATTAAATTTTGCATCTATTGTATTGGTAGAAATTGAGTCTCAAATTCGATCACAATTTGTAATTACAAAATATAATCCGCAATAAATAAAAATTTAATCTTTCATAGACACTCCACAATTTCTATATGCACAACTTTCATTATTCTCTTTAAGAATATCATTTGTTACCGGTTGTTACTATTTGTTACCATACATTATACTATGATACACTATCACTTGTTACCGGTTGTTATTATTTGTTACCATATATTATACCATGATACACTATCACTTGTTATCTATTGTTATTATTTGTTACAATTTGTTTTCATGTATTATACCATGATATACTAAATAAAATAAAAGAAAAAATATAAAAATATAAAATGATTGGATAATGTGTAAACAAAATTAAATTTTCTACGCTAAAATAAAAAACTTAGGATTTTAATCCATAAAAAAATATTTTAAAATTTTTATTTGAAACAAGTCAAAAGTTATAAGAGAATAATATCATGTACAAAATTAGATAATAAACTCCACTAATAAAATTAATTAACAATAATATTTAAGAGAATAATATCAAGTTGTGCAACATTATCAACTAACAACATCTTTTATTCTCTTGTGCATTAGTTGTACAGCGCAATCACTGCTTGCTCAATTACTATTATTAACACATAGGTGCCAAGACAAAATTAATGTTACTAGGGGTTGAGATAAAATTTATGTTCCACCAGCAACATTATTAACATTATTTTGTGCAACATTATTAACATTATTCTTAATAGATATATTGGATAGATATATTAATCTAATTAGATGATTATTAAAGTAACCAATAATAAAAAATACACTTATTGTCATGCCACATGTTTAGGTTTATTACCCTTGATTCATTCATCTGCTAATATAAAATAGTTTAAATTAATCCAAACTTTTTACTTCAATTTTGTGAAAGGCAACACATTTTCAATGATAAGGTGGTTTGATTAATTTTGTCAAAATCACGACATCATCTTGTAATCATATTGTAATGAGACAATGAATTTTATATTTATATTATGGTAAATTAGTTTGATTTCGTTAACATAAATATAAATAAATTTAATGATTATACCAATATATTTCTTTTATTTTGACACGCTCCACCAATATATTCCTCCTATTTTAGCGCGCACGGGCACCCCGGGCGTGCAACTAAAGTTGAAGTGTTGGTTGTTCTGAAGAAAACTTCAAATTAGGTCCTTGGGCAGAAAGTTGAGTTTTGAATAGGAGAGTCTATACAAGTCATCTATTTTTTAATCACACAACTCTAGAAAAGGCAAGTAGTAGAATTAAACAAACAATATGAGATTTCTTCACAAATAAAAAAGAAAAAAAATTACAAGAAAAAAATTTCAAAAAAAATTGTAAAACAAAAATTCATGATTTGTAATTATCTTTATTAATATTATATATTTTGGTAAATATTTTTGTTTTCTTTTTTTTTTTTGTAAATATATAATGCAAAATGCAAAATGCAAATTATGACACTTTTTTCTTTTTTTTTTCTTTTTTTATCTTTATTAATATTATATATTTTGATAAATATTTGTAATTAAATATATTAAATTATTAATATATTATAATTTAAATTAATATTAATAATCATGATTTGCAAAATGAAAAATATTCATGGAAAATGGGCATTCATGCAAAATGCAAAGAAAAAAATTAAAAAAAAAAAATCATTGTTTAGAGAATAAAAAAAAATTGCAAAAAATCCTTGTGAAGAAGCAAAAAAAAAAAAAAAAAAAATTACAAAAATCCATGTGGTTATATAAATTACCATCACTTACCATCACTTATCATCACTTACTATTACTTACTTATTATCACTTACCATCACTTACCATCTACTTACTATAACTATATATTACAAACTTACCACTATATAAACTTACGTACCTGCATATCACCTACTTAACGTGGTTTGATTAATTTTGCCAAAACCACCTTATATTGTAATCATAATATTATAATGAGACAATAAATTTTATATTTATGTTATGGTAAGGTAGTTTGATTTCGCTAACATTAATAAATATAGGTAAGTTAAATTTAATTTAATGATTTTATATTATTTTCGTTTAAATAGAAGCAAGTAAAAATAGTAAAAAAGAAAAAAAAAATAGAGAAATATAATTGGTGCCAAAATTAAATTCTCGTTCAAAACAAAAAAAAAATAAAAAGTTTTTTGCGGGTACATTGATTCCGAAATAAAATGATAAAATATTTTTAGAATTTTCACAAAATTTGCCGCTTGATTTTGAAATAAAATGATAAAATATTTTGAAATTTTATCAAATTTAACCGCTAATTTGTAATATGGTGCCAAAGATCATTGTTTGAATTGTTTTTTATTTTGGCGTGAATTTGTGGAGTTATCACTAAAAAATTTTGAAAGGCTAAATTCGTAGATTAAATAATTTTTCTTTTTGAAATTTATATAAAATTATATAATGTTGATAATTCCACCAATATATTTATTTCAAATGCGCACCACCAATATGTTCCATCATTTTGGCATGCGGGGCGGTTGATAAATTAATATTAATAATCATGATTTTATATTATTACTAACATATTTTCTCCATTCAACAATAATATAATTTATAATTTATAGTAATATATATAGTAATATGTATGTATTATATAATAATTTACGGATGATATTATTATATTATTAGAAAATAGTACATTTGTATCTGAAAATAATTCTAAATTTTTTATAATTTTTTTATACTTTCATTATCACTAATTAATTCAACAACTATAATAATATTTTTCAAATTAAATATATGTATCATATCACTTCTTATTGGTTATTACTCTTTATTACCACTTGTTACTATGCATTATACCGCCAGTTTTTGTAAAGTTGAGTTGTTTGAATTTGAGATAAAATGATAAAATTTTTTTGCACTTGATCAAATTTGATTATTAATTTGTGATGTGGTGCCAAAAAAGAAATTATTGTTTTGAATTGTTTAAAATGAATTAATTATTTTTGGCAAAAAAATAATTAAATTAGAATAAAGAAAAAAATATTTTTTGCACAAAAAAGATAAATTTGATTAAATTAGAAAATTGATTTTGACGAGAATATAATTTTATTGTGGAGTTATCAATTTTTTAATGGTAAAAAGTTAAATTTGTAAATTAAATATTTTTAGAATTTATATAAAATTATATAATATTGATAATTAATGTATTATTACCAATATATTTCTCTTGGCACACTCGACCAATATGTTCCTCCATTTTGGGGTAACCTGTAAAAAAAAAAAAAAAAAAAAAGAACGAAAAAAAGAAGAGTAAAGAGTGAAGGCCATTCTATGCAACAATTTGCATGCGGTACAGTGGTTGAAGCTTCTCATTTCACATACAACGCCCTGGTTCGAGGCCGTGCTCCAGCTCCTGTAATCTTTTATTTTTTTTCATTTTCTTCTCATCCTTCCTCTCTCTCTTTCTCTCATCAATTTTTTTTTTCTATCTCACTCTCACCCATAAAATAAAATTTCTTCTCTTCCTCTCTCTCTCTCTCTCTCTCTCTCTCTCTCTCTTTCTCTCTCTCTCTCTCTCGCATCAATTTTTTTTCCTATCTCACTCTCACCGATAAAATAAAATAAAATAAATTATTAGTTATTTTGGTAAGTATTTGTAATAAAATTTTTAAATTTTTAAAATTTTTTATATATTATAATTTAAATTAATATGATAATTACATGTTAAAATTCATTGTAATTTATAGTAATATATATAGCAATATGTATATATTATGTAATAATGTAAGATTGATATTATTTTATTATTCGAAAAATGGTGAATATGTATCTCAAAATAATTCTAAATTTTTTATAATTTTTTTACATTTTCATTTTAACTTTTTGGATATACCACTTTTTCAAATTAAATTAATAACAAACAAATTTTCAAAATCTCTTTTCCAACGTATTTTTTCATTACACAATTTTCCCACCCTTTTTCATTATACATTTTTCGTCTCCTTTTGAGACAATCATTTTTTTCTTTTTTTTTCAAATATAATGGTGATGTTTCTTTCTATCTCAGTCTCTTTTTTTTTCTTATCTGCCACTTGTTTTTTCCTTATCTCACTCTTATTCAACATTTTTTTCTCTTTTTTTTTTCTCAGTCAACATTTCTTACAATTTTGAGATATTTGAATATAATATATAATTGTTTAGATGAACATATATATTTGAAGATGATTTTATAACTTGGTATTAAATATATAGATTTTTTACATTATTATATTATTATTGAAATTTATTTATCATGTCTTCTTGAGTTGCACAAATAAATTTTATATAAATTTCACAGACGTAATTTTTCACAAATAAATATCATTTGAAAAACAAAAAATTAGAAAAAAGAAATTAAAACAAATAATAAAGAGACACAATTAAATGAAAATGAAAGTAACGGAAATGACAAATGATAAAATATAGTAGTTGTATGAAGCAATATTGAAGTGTAAATAAAAATAAATATTGAGTAAATTACCACTTACCACGAAGTTAGCATGATAACTAATGTTACTATGGTAACGGAACTTAGTACAACTTACCACGAAATTATCACGTGAATAGCATGATAACTAATGTTACTTTGGTAACGAAACTTACCACTACTATATATCATAAACTTACCACGAATCCGTTCTCTCCGTTTGGAAGCTTGACATGTCAATGCCACAACTTGCCACGTGTCCCTTTTTTTTTTTAGTCTCTACCTTTCTCACTTTCATATTAATAAAAATGTCCATTGCCAAAATGCCAAAAAATAGCAAAAAAAAAAGCAGCCAATAGATTTGAACCATGGAGTTTGACTTTATCTCTCTCTGTTTTTTTTTTCTTTTTTTCTCCCAACCTTCCACATTTTTTTCTACTTTTCTTTTTTCTTTTTTTTTTCTACACAAAATTATTTAAATTTTTTAACTTGTTAATATAAAAGAATTTAAATTAATATTAACTAACATATATTTTCCAATAATTTATAATTTATAATAATATATACAGTACTAATATTATGTATGTATTATTAGAAAACTGTATATTGTGTATTTCAAGATAATTCTAATTTTTTTATAAATTTTTTATACTTTTACAAACTTCTCGCAAATTATTACCGTGACTTATGACAAATTATAGCATGTTATAATATTTTACCACTATTTATTAGTTGTTACTATTACTTATCACAAGTTATAACATCACAGGTTATAACGTACACACACAACACGTTATCATAAATTATTCCCTTGTGCATTAACTCTAAAATTTTAAACTGTTCGTAAAATTTATATAAATATATATAAACATATAGCATTTACAAACAACAGAATACAAGTTATCATAATTATAATAATTAAGAAGATCCAGTAGACCTGATTATTTTCAAACCGTCCCTAAAAATGTTATATTTTCCAATGACAAATGATAATCATCAGAAATTGAATATCATTTTTATCGATGGTTGTGTTAACTTCACTCACGGCTTATAAATTATAATTTATACCGTTGAAATATGTATATATTTTCCTACGGTTTTGTAAAAAACTTCAGCATAGACAAGAAGAAACCGTTGTTAAAAGTTACCGACATTAAAAGTTACTGTTAATATAGAGATTTAATTTTGTAGTGAATGAATTATCCCGAATCATGAAAATGCACATCCTCCAACCAAGTATAGTGATTAGAGAAAAGAAAAATAAACTTCTACCATACATTTGAAAAATGCAATTGCTGAGATAAATAAAAAGTTACACCATCTTCTAAAAGACATAAATCAAAACAATTCAATTAATGATTAAAGCTTTTGAAAAAAAATGTTACTTATTCCTAACCCAGTGATCCACCCATTTCATCAAATCTGTAATCCTCAAAATGTTTGAATTGGAAGCTCCAAAATGTTTAGACAAGGTCTAAAATTTGTACACGTTCTTAAAAGATATTTTCAATAGTAAGAATTATTAAAATATTTAAAACGAATGATAGTTTTAATGAAATAATTTCAAAAAGGAATGAAATTTGAGAAATAATCTCAAAAAGAGATAACAACTTTCAAAATGGTTCCTGTTCGAGGGTTTTGAAAAAAGTTGATTGATTATGGACTTTCCGATGACAGCGAGCTACTCAAACTTGGAATAATATTTGAAAAGGGCATGAGAGTGTTTTGAAATCATTAGACACTTTTACCATCAAAACACATGGCAGAAGATTGGAGACCGAGAGAAAAAACAGAGATTTAAGATAACTTGAAGCTAGAAAACTTTAAAGTTATAATCAAACACGGAGGATAAATATGTATTAAAAACAAGCTCTAATATGAAAGTTTGAAAACTCACCGGCAGCAACAATTGCAAAAGTGTCACGGTGATGCGAGTTTTGGCTAGAAAACGTGAAATTGAAGATGAAAAGGGGTTTCTGATGATGCAAAGATAGTGTATCTGAGTTAATTTAACACAATATTTGAGTAAATGCTTTCAGCTTCGGGAATCCAAGCACAAGTTTGCAAGTACTAAAATTCTAAATATTGTTATGAAACCTTACTAGTGTCATATCCGTGACATTTTGTACTTTTAGATGCATCTGTATAATGTTTTAAACTAAATTTGAAATCCTAAAGCACAATTAGGTTCGTTGTTGTCTTAATTCTTACCAAGTCTGATAAACTCACATATTCTTCTCGTTCTTTCCTAGGCCATCAAGAGGTTAGCAGTCTGCATGTGGGTGTGGTAAGGAATGACCTAAGTCACATGCTATGGCTTTCATCCAAATCTGGAAGGAGCTTCTATTATACAATCATTATGAGATGAAATAAAGTCTTTCTTCGTAAAAAAAATTGGACTACTTTGGTCAAAAATTGTGCTAATAAGTTTGTTTTTGTAATTATGACCATCTTTTTGTTCGGCTTTTTAAGTAATGTTCCTTTTAGTGGGCATATTCTCTTTAAAATAAAAGGATTTTTAATGGTTTGATTTTACATAATCCACATGCAATTTCAAGCTACTAGGCAAGTCATTACAATAAGTGAATATTCCTTTACAAATAGTTAGAATTCTATCAATAGACAGTTGGTTTAATGGAAAGAGCGTTCTTTTAAACAAGACTTAGATTCGAATTTTGTCAATCAAAACAATTACGCTGGAAGATTTTCCCATTAAAAAGGACACAATAGCAATTCGTATCAAATTAGTCAAAATATGATTTTAAATACCTGTTGGTTTGTATTAAAAAAAATTGTTAGAATTCTTTAAGGATGACAATATCCAAATCCTAGAGAGAACAAACTATAGATTTTCCCCCTTTTTCTAATTTTCCTATTATTCTTTAGTAGTTATCGCTTTTTTAAAACTTAAATAAGATGACTAAAGTGAAAACAAAAGTGAAAACAAAACATAAGAAAAAGAAAAAGGAAGACACCTACATATCATATATGCTTCCTTTTACTCTTCCTATGCCATGACAAAGGCTATAAAAGACTAAAGATGCTGACTGTGGAAGCTGTAATTCTTTCCAAGATGACACATGCAAACTATTGTTTAATTTATTTAGAAATTTAAAACACAAGGAATATGGAGTGAATCTTCATCTAATAGAAAAGCTGATTGCATTTTTATTTAAGAATTTCAAATTTAATTTTTGAAGCTTTCAGTAAATTTATTATAAGCAAAATAATTAAGGTTCATTTCAATAATTCATCAAGCTATTAAATTAAAAAGATTTATTTCGTCTCAACATGACCATATAAATGTTGATACATTGATTATTTCTCTTTAAAATTCATTTGATCACTCTCTGTCTAAAAGAGAATTATTTCTTCCTTTCTAATTAACTAATCTACTCTTTATTGTCTAAAAGATTAACTCCTCTCTCCTAAAAAATTCTCTCATTTTAATTTATCTGTACAAAAATTAATCTCTCAAAAAGTTCATTCTCTTTTCTTTTTCTTCTATGAAAATATTAACCAGTTCCTTCTCTATATTCTCTCTTTTCCACTCTATGAGATGCAAAATCCCTCTCCTCTTAGGGTGGTGTCACATATCCAGCAAGCCCCTGGAAGATAAAATGTGTTGGTACTTGATAATGCATAAAATGTCCATTTTATTATTGATATTATGATTTGATTTTGAATTGATTAGTGTCCTAATAAATGTTTTTATGACATTTTTATTTTTAGGGATAAAAAATAGAGATTGGATCAAAATGAGCTTAAGAATATATTTTTGGAGCAAAATGGTTCAAGGTAGCATTTGGGCCTACAAATTAAGGAAAAAGATCTAGAGTAAAGATTTACTTGTAGTAGAAAATTTTTACTTCAAGTAAATTGTTTTTAAGGGATTGATTGTTTCCTCATTTTTAGAGATTTTTGAAAGAAGAATATTCTTAGATTTAGATTTAGATCTAGAGCAAGCACATTTGCTTCTTCTAGGAACCCTTGGCTATATATATGGTGTATGGTGTGCTCCTGCCGGCTGCTGTAGGTGGTAGAGAGGTCACTTGACTGAACAATAATAATTACACATTTGTTTATTTGTTTATTTCCCTTCCTTTCCATTAGTTCATTTGTTTTCCTTTTATTATTGAATATTATGATTGCCACTATTAGTGCCTAGTTTTCTTTTTCTGACTCAAGAGGAATTTCATTGATTGTATTCATTGTGAGGTTATGTGCTTTATTTAAATTCTTGTATTTTTAATTCAAGTATTCGTTGATTCTTGATTTATTTTTATGAAGGATTGGTATTGGTTAATCTAACAATTTAATTCAATATCAATTTTTTTACTGCTCCAGGATTTCAGTGATCTGTAATTGTCATGAATGGATGGTACAAGTAGCAAATAGGTTATTTATGCTTATGGGTCGTTGCCGATATTCATTTTAACCTAGAGAATCGATGGAACAAAATCGAATAATTATACGGCTATCCTAATTATTTGTATTTTGGTTTAACTGTTTTCACAAAACTTAATGCTGTCATTATGTCGATATGGAACGCTATCGTGCCCAGTTGATTAATGATGAGTTTTGATTGGATGTTGTGTTTGGTCAATTATTTTAGGAAAATGTAAGGTTTATTATGGTTACCCTAATAAATCTAAGGTTAAATGATTGAATCGTAAGAATAATATTTTTTAACCGATGATCAGTGAAACAATCATATGTGTGAACTCTTGGATCGGATGTTTAGCATATTGATTTTCTTCTCCCATTTTTAGTATTTTTGCATATTTGATTTGTCTTTTAATTTTAGGTATTTAATTTTTAATTTAAGAATTTATTTTATAAATCCCCCTTTTTATTTTAGCAATAATTAAGAAATTAAGTTAACATAGTTCTCGTGGGATTCAACCTGATACCACTATTACTATAATTTTGTTGCCACGGGGAATCAATATTAATTTGAGAGTTTCAACAACCCGTCCAATACTCTTGAAATGGCATGGGATATTTTTGGAGAAAATCTACTGAGCTTCGATAAAGTGAAGAAAACTGGTGGTACATGACCTGAGTAATGTGAGGCCCAAAGGCAGCCAGGTCCATGAGCGATAGCAAACCCTCTCGGTGTTTACCGATCACCTCTCTCTCGATAAATCAACTGCTTGGTACCTAAACCGGTTGGTCCCCAGGTCTCCTCAGTACTCGATGTCAACTGCTCAATTCACTAAAAAGATATTTACTTCCCTCAAATGACGGGAAGAATGATACGTATATGGAAGGAGATCTACAACTATGGTCGATAAGTAGAAGAACCTTCGTGATGATTCAGACTTCCTAAATAGGTAAGATTTAATAATCTTTGAGAATCTTATCATCGATTCCTGAAATCTCGAGACACTCTCATAAGAAAACTTAGTTTTACACTCCGTATACACACAACTCTCACAAGTAAAAAATATATAAAATTTGATAAGCTTACAGCTCAGATAAGTCCTCCTGACCTACACAGAGCACACAAACATATAGAGCACTCTCGTTCTCTTTGGTTATCAATCTGTTTTCTTTCTATTGAAAATCATCTTTAACTTGAGCGTGGGAGCCTCCCCGGCCGGAGCTCCCCTCGGTGGTCTTTTTGTATGTCTCATCGATCAAGATAACCAGATGACCAAACAATCCTGTTTGAGTTAGCAGAGCCATCATATATGGAGTTAAACCCACCTCAATAGATTGGCGTTGTCTAAGGGAACAAATTGATTTCCCGACCCAATTAATCCTTGCTACCTTTTTTTTCTCTCTCCATCATGGCATCATCAAAAGAATAAGGCCAACAATTGGCTTCGTTGATAACGATTTGATACGAGTTAATACTTGCCGAAATGATTCGCTAATCATTATAGCAAGAATCGACTCTTATCTCGTCAAGAGGATCTTCGTGGATCAAAGAGCGGAATCTGACATACTCTAGGACGCCTTCCAACAGATGGGTTTCATTCCTTTTCAATTTCAATCCCCCGATCTACCTATTAGAGGGCTCGTTGGCGAATGCATACAACCAGAAGGCCTCTTTCACTCACCATGTCACTAGGAATACCTCCTTATCACACTACTACTCAGACCCTTTTTACATAAAGGTCAAGTTCAGAACACCCTTGGGAATCGCAACACTTCATGGTGATCCCGATCCATTAATCACCCCTATGGTGGAAGAAGAAGGGGAAATCTCAGTGATAGACATTATGGAACTTCGTGATGACACCGAGCAATAGTCAAAACCTCAACTTGGAGAGGAGGTAATCGAGGTTCCCATCACTGCACGCCTAGTCAAACCTTCTGGTTGGTACCCACCTACCTACATCCCTTCAGAAGGCAATCGTGGATTGACTACGATACCATTCCAAAGTTTTCATGTGGTTCCTCGAGTGGTTAACCAACATAGTCATGGTGAAAAAGGCGAACGACAAGTGGAGAATGTGCATAAACTTCAAGGATCTCAATAAAGCATGTATAAAAATAGCTATCTGCTATCCAACATCGATAAATTGATCAACAATTTGTCTGGTCACCAACTCTTAAGTTTCATGGATGCTTACTTCGGATACAATTAAATACGCGTGACCTCCATAAATGAGGAAAAAACCAGTTTCATTATGGAATTTGGTACCTATAGTTACAAAGTCATGTCATTCGGTCTCAAAAATACCGGAACAACTTTTCAACGCCTTGTCAATAAGGTCTCCGGTAAACAACTCGACAGAAACATGCAGGCGTATGTCTACGACATGCTTGTCAAAAGCTCTAACGCCGAAGACGACATCATATACTTAAAAGAGACATTTCAAATGTTAGAATGGTATAACAGGAGGTTGAACCCCACTAAAGGCACGTTCAGGATCACGTTTGGGAAGTTCTTGGGCTTTTTAATTACCTACCGATGAATTAAGGTGAATCTAGAGAAGATACAAGCTACCCAAGACATAACACCACCGAAGACAGTGAAAGACATACAACGCCTCATGAGCAGAATTGCAGCCTTGAACCGGTTTATGTCAAAAGGTCGGGAAAAATTATAAACACTTTTATGATAACCTGAAAATGTCTTAGAAGTTCGCTTGGATGCCTGAATGCCAGGCTACGTTTGAAAGGCTTAAGGAATATCTCATGTTACCCCCACTTCTCTCCCGACCAACTCTTGGTAAGAAACTCTATCTCTAGCTCTCTATCTCTGACCATGCATTCTGCTCTACCCTTGTGAGGTAAGAATCTACCATGGAAAGCCCCATTGGTTGTCACTGTTAGGCATCTCCGGCCATATTTTTAAGCCTACACTATCGTGGTACTGACTAGCCAACCCTTGAAACAAACCCTATAGAAGAGGGATACCTCAAGTCAACTCATCAAGTAGAGTATTGAACTAAATGAGTTCGACATTGAATATCAATCGAGATCGGCCATCGAGGGTCAAGCCCTTGTAGATTTCATTCTTGAGTACACATTCCCGACATCCATCAAGCAGTTCCTTGCCAATGATGGAAAAGAACACTCGTTGCCCGAATAGACCCTCCATGTCAACAGGTTATCTAAATCCTTAGGTAGTAGACCCGGACTCAACCTACTAGGATTGGATGATTTTAAGACGGAATCTGCTCTCCGTTTCAACTTCCAAACAACCAACAATCAGGCAGAATATGAAGCTCTCTTAACTGGGTTGCGGATTGCAACGTTACTAGGGGCCCAAAACCTATGGGTCTCCATCGACAACCAATTGGTTGTCAAGCAGATCAAAGGTACGAGATCAAAGAGCCAACGATAGCAAAGTATCTATTCAAGATACATCAAGTAGTGGATAAGTTTAACACGATGAAAATGTAACCCATCCCCCAGTCTGAGAATGCTCGAGCTGATATGCTCTCAAAGTTAGTCAGTTCTAATTCAATGGGATCAGCTTCACCATTTACATAGAGAGTTTACCCACCCTAGCATTGAGGAGCCTGAACAGATCTTAGTCGCGAACGGTTTGTCGAGGTGGAAAGACTCCATAGAAGTCAATATGAAACACAAGCAACTACCGAACTCACCCTCCAAATCTAATAAGTTGAAGTGCAAGGCTGCCCATTATACCATCATCAATGATGACATCTATAAGAAGTCTTACACACATCCCTATTTGAAGTGTTTGACGCCCGAATAAGGAAACTATGCTCTCAGAGAAATCCACGAGAAGATATGAAGCAGTCACTTAAGCACCCAAAACTTGATGATTAAAGCCCATCGACAGGAGTACTACTAGCCGACCATGAAAGTCATTGCGGATAGCTATGTCAAAAAATACGACAAGTGTCAACGCTTCTCAACGGTCCCATGACAACCTTCCACAGAGCTCTGCCTGATAGCCATTCCTTGGTCGTTCACACAATAGGGAATGGATATTCTAGGACCATTCCCCGAGCCAACGAACAACATGAATTCTTAATCATAGCCACGGACTACATCACGAAATGGATGAAAATTGAACCGTTAGCCCAAATCACCACTAGCAAGATATAGTGCTTTGTGTGGACATCCATCATCACCCGATTTGGTGTATCTCTCATTCTAATCACGGATAACAACAAACAGTTCAACAACAGAAACTTTCAAAACTTTTGTAGTAGGTTGGAGATCCAACACTGTTTCACTTTGGTTGCTCACCCCCAAGCCAATGATCTCGCAAAAATAACAAATCGAACAATTCTACAAGAGCTAAAAGCCGCACTTGACGAAGTCAAAGGTCACTGGGTGGATGATTTCTATAGCATTCTCTAGGCTTATTGAGCGACCCCCTGAAGGGCAACAAGCGAAACGCCATTCAGCCTAACGTATGGCACCAAGGCAGTCATACCGGTCAAAATTGGGATTCATTCGTTTAGGGGTGGACCAATATGAAGAGGGGCAGAATGAATTCACGCTACATGAATGCCTAAATCTACTTCCTGAGTTGAGGGAAACTGCATCCATTTGCAGGGCCACTTACCAACAGCAAATGGTCAGATACTATAATCGACGGGTTAGAGCCAAAACATTCAAACAAGGTGATTTGGTACTCATAAAGGTGGAAGCCACTAGTCAACCCCAACTAGGAAGCAAGTTGATACCTAATTGAGAAAGCCCTTACAAGATATGCTCAGAAATTCACCCAGACATATATCACCTCGATCACTTAGATTGCTTGCCGACACCCAAAATGTAAAACATTGAGAACTTGCATATCTATTATCAGTAAGGGTCATTTGAACAAGCATATCTCATTCAACATAGTCGATCGATCAGGTGAAAACCTTGTGGACCTCTAATCTACTCTGCTAACTTATCGACTTACCCTTATACTTCCCAAGATGTGCTACTAGATGGGGATATATCTCTCTGAAGGGGATCAGAGTCACCTAGTACTCCCGAATGGAGTCTACCGATAGGTATATACCTCCCTGAACGGTCCAGAGTCGCCTAGTCCTCCCAAATGAAGTCTACCGATAGGATATAGCACCCTGAACAAGCCAATGCCATCCAATCCTCCTTAATAGAGTCCAATCATTGGGATCTATCTTCTTAAATGAGCTAGTATTGCCTAGTCCTTCCAAACGGAGCCCTATCGTTAGGATCTACCTCCTTGAATAGGCCAATGATGCCCAGTCCTACGGAATGGAGTCTTATCATTGGGATCCATATCCTTAATCAGGTAAGTGCTACCCCTGTCTAAAAAATGAATGTGTTAAAGGATGAATCCCCAGAACAAAATGTACATGGCCTCCTCACTTGAGCGAACTTACCCTTTTAGTCAAAGATTGAACAAAGGTTGAAAGAATGGCATTGCGCCAACAAGAAAGCGAGTCGGTCATGAACCCCATTAATAGTCAGATTCTATCGGTCAAGTCATTTATTTGACGACACTCGTTGTCCACATCAGCAAATTACTAACAGCCAGATGATTACTTAAAAGAAATATCAACAAATATGTAACAAAAACTTTTCTTTCATTTGAATACATATCGAGATACACAGTCAGTTACATTTTACGAGTCCCAAAGTCAGACTGATTACATCGAAAGCAACACATGGAGAATCTACAATAGAAGGCTAATCAAATGTCAGCCAAAGAATTGGAGAAATTCCACGACCCGACAATGTTATACACTTGGCACCAAAAGATAGCCAAAGGATCTACAACCTACCAAACCACCTTTGAGCAGTAAAATTGAGGTGGGTAAAAATTGCAAACCCTTCCCAGCAAAAGTTGGTAAAGAGTTTGAGAAGGTAGGAGTTGACCAAAAATAGACTAGGAGGATGCATGAGGTTTCAAACCCTCTACCATGCCCAAGCTCCTCTATTTCCCAACTCTTCTCGTCGTCTGACCCCTCGGAGCACCAAGAAATGTCTCAAACAACCTTTGCTACACAAAATGGCTGGTCGATAGCTCCAACCTTGGAAAAGCACCCTACGTGGGCAAATATCTCTCCCTTCACGAGGTTGAGAACTTTGATGAGAGTTCTGACAGAATCTACCATGGCATTCAAACACTGAACGACATGATGGGATCTCGCGTCAGCAGCCCCATCTTTGATGGAACCTCGTATTGATAAAAGTTTTCTAAATTATGAAGTTTTTTGGTTCAAAACCCATAATCGAGTTATCTTTTAAGAATGCAAACTCACAATAATAGAAACTCATAGAATCACTCATGGCAGCACGCGAAATCTCTCCGAGACAATGTTGAGTCATCCAACCTCTATTTATAGCCGCGGAGATGAGATCTTCATGATTTTGAGTAGACGGAACAATCTAATAAGAAACGTACGCAGTGAATGAGGAGTCTCAACCTTTTCAACTCCCCACGAATTATTTACTCTAGGATCATTTATTCAAAAGTTATACACAATAACACTCTCATGGTTTTTCAAGTATCAACCTTTAACTTACTCCTTACGTCTCTCTTATGAAGTGACATAAGGAGTAGGGACAAATGATGGTATAATGACCCAAGTGATGCCGGGTCCAAAGGCAACTAGATCCATGAGCTATAGCAAACCCTCTCGATGTTTGCTGATCACCCCTCTATAGATAAACCAATTGCTTGGTATCTCAACCGGTTGGTCCTTAGGTCTCCTCGATACTCGGTGTCAATTGTTCAATTCGTTAAGGAGATATTTACTTTCCTAAAAAGACGAGAAGAATCATATGTAAATAGAAAGGAGATTTACAACTATAGTCGATAAGGAAAAAAAAATCTCAAAGACGACTTGAACTTCCTAAACGGATAAAATTTTATAATTTTTGAGAATTTTACGATCGGATTCCCCAAAATCTTGGGATACTTTCATAAGAAAACTAGGGTTTTGCTACCCACGTACACACGACTCTCACAAAATATATAAATTTCAATATGCCTACTATCCAGATAAATCCTCTTGATCTACACAGAGTACACAAATATACAGAGCCTTCTCATTCTCTTTGGCTATCAGTCTGTTTCTATTCTTTCGAAAACCATTCTCTAATTTGAGCGTCGGAACCTCCCCTGCCAGAGCACCTTTCGGTGGTATTTTTGCAGGTCTCTTAGATCGAGATAACCAAATGATCAAGTAATCTTGTTCGAGTTAACAAAACCATCATCTATAGAGTTAGACTCATCTCCAACAAAAACAATCGTGATAACATTACAGGGATGGCTTAAATTGAGAGATAGGAAAATCTAAATTAATTGATTTATATATTTTTTTGGTTGATGAATTCTACTACTGAGATGCAAGCCAATGGTCAAATTACAGTAGGATTAGTAATTGTTGAGAAAATTCTTAACATTTTGCTTATGAATTATGAGCACAAAACTGGCTAAAATTTTAGATAAAAAAGATTTGAAAGGAAATTTCAGCTCCAGAGTTGCAATTTGTCTAAATAAGAAGCCTAATGATAAAGATGAAAAATTATTGCAGCCCAATTTATTCAACTCCAAGCCTCTCTTCTCTACTCTACATCGATTGATTGATCGATTTATTGATAAAAATAGAATAGAATTAGAACATCCTTCTAATTCATTTTTCTCACATATTAGTGTAATTTTTTAATTATAAAAAATTTAGATGAAAATATTAGATATAAAAAGTTAATTTAAAATCAATAAGAAAATTATTGATCAATAAAATAAAATGGATAGATAATGAGACACTGAAAGAGGAGATTTGTGACCGTGGGAACATGTGCGTGCCGAAGGAGAGGAATGGTATAGGGATTGGTCTATGACATGATCTCATTGAATCGAATAAAGTTAACAATCAAGGGACGTAGGATGTGATTGCCCCAAAAAGAGTGACAAAATTGAAGAGAAAGGTCTCACTACAAAAAAACACGGTTTTAGTCACAGATTTTCGCGATAGAAAAAATTCGTCGCAATTTTGCGACGAATTTTGCGACGAATTTAGCGACAAAAATTTTTTCGTCGCTAATTTGCCACAAAATTTGCGACGAAAATGAAGTCGTGGCTAAATTAGCGACGGACACATCATTCGTAGCTAAATTCGTCACTAATTAGTGACGAAAAAATTTTCGTGGCTAAATTCGTCGCTAATTGGCGACAAAAAAATTTTAGTTGCAAATTTCGTCGCTAATTAGCGACGAATAATATTTCGTGGCTAAATTTTACCACGGATTTCAAATCCGTCACAAAATTTAATCTTTTTTAAATAAAATTTTGTTTTTTCTATTTTTCTTTTTATTTTATTAATATGTTATATTTAAGTTAAAAATTAATTTAGTGACGAAAATCCCAATCCATCGCTAAATTTTTTATATATAATTAAATAAAATATAATATTAATATAATATTTAAATTAAAAAATTAATTTAGTAACGACGCCGGTGGTAATTTAGCGACGGATTCCGAATCCGTCGCTGAATTTAATCTTTTTTTAATTAGAATTTTATTTTATTTTATTAATTTATATTAACAAATCATATTATTATTATGTTATAATATTTTAATTTACATTTTATTTTATTATATTACATTTCATTTTTTTAAAGAATAATATTATTTAATTCTAAAAAAAAACCATATATTTTATTTTATTTAAATTATATATGTATTTTAATTAATTTATTATTTTTTTCTTTTTTTGTTTGATTTAATATTTTTTATTATTGTATTGATAACTTTTATTTTATTTATATTATTTTATTCAATAATACAAAATTTTTAATTAAATATTAATCTGGATATGCTGGGCGTCGGGCGCCGGGCGTAGGCAGGGGCGCGCGCCTGGGCGCGCCTGCGTCCCTGTGCGCCCGCGCATGCCTCACGGGCACCCGCGTCCCTGCGCGCCCCCGTGCGCCTGGGCGCCCTCGCATTCCCGCACGGGCGCCCGCATTTGAACTTTGGACCTCCCATTTGAACGGAAGACATGTCGCCACTGCACCACCATTTTTTATTTTTGCTTTCTTCCTCCTCATTTGTTTTCTATTCTCACTTTTTTTTTTCCTTACTCTTACTCTCATCTCTATTTTTGTTTTTTTTTTCTTTCTATTCTCATTATTAAAATTTCTTATATATAATAATTATATTGAAATTTCTTATATATTGAATAAAAATAATTTATGATTAAATATATAGATTTTTTAAATTATTAATATATTATAATTTATTGATAATTATAATTTTATATTATTAGATCCCATAATCCATTTTTAACTATGGAGTAAAAAAATAAAATAAATAATGAAAAAAATAATAAAATAATAAAATAAAAGAAAAACAGAAGAAAACAAAATATAATATTAATATATTTTTTAATTAATTTATTATTTTATTTTAAATTAGTATTTTGTTATTTTTTATTTTATTAAAAATTATCATATTTATTATTTTTAATTAATATTATTTTTGGTTGGTGGTTTAAATAAAAAAACTTATTATATTTATTATTTTAAATTATTATTATATATTATTTTATTATTATTAGAAAAATGTGAAGGAAAGATAATAAGTTAAAAAAAAAAATTATATCACATAATTTATTTTGTTTCGTGGTTTACAGGTTTATGCTTATGCGTGTACGTGCAGGTGCAGGTGTGCAGGAGTTCGAACCACGGTAGAGGCAGGAGGCAAAGCGGCATTTTCCAGCAATTAAGTGAGAAGAGCTGGAGCGAGGGTGCTGGCTCGGGCGGTCGAGGGTGCTGGCTCAGACGGGTGGGGTTGGGTGGGGCCTATCCAGGCTGGCTCCAGGCCGGCTAGTGCTGGCTCGGGTGGGCAAGGGCCCGTCCAGACATTTCGACGAATTTGGAATCAGTGACGAATTTTTTTATTTATCGCTAAATTAGGGACGGATAATTTTTCGACGGACTTTTTTTTTCCTAAATTAGCGACGGATTTTAGCGACAAAAATTATCTGTCGCTAAATTTAGCGACGAATTTTAGATTTTCGTCGCTAAATTTAGCAACGGATTTTTTTATGTCATTAATTTAGCGACGAATAATTTTTCGTCACTAAATTTTGTGACGAATTTTAGCTTCAAAAAATTATTTGTCGCTAAATTTAGTGACGGATTTCAGATTTTCGTCGCTAAATTTAGCGACAAATTTCTAATTTTCGTCGCTAAATTTTTGCGACGTATTATTAGCGATGAAAAATTTTTCGTCGCTAAATCCGTCACTAATGTTTTTAGCGACGATTTTTTTTTAAATTTTCGTCGCTAAATTTGTGGCTAAAAGGCTGTTTTTTGTAGTGTCCGGCTATTTTAGCCCATGACCAGATCCAGAAAGAAATTTAAAATTTGGATTACTTTTCAATAAGAGGATTGCATTTTCCTTACCCTTTCTATTTCCTACCTATAAAAAAAAAAAAACTGATTTTTACATTGGTCAACTTTGTGTTGCTCATTTGCTATCTATTCCTATGAGAAGTAATATAATGGTGTGAAACTCTACTATATGTAGAGTATACATAGAAACCATTGTTAAACTATGAAAATAAATGAAATCAAATTAATTATTAATATATTCTAATATATAATATTTTTTAATAATTAATTTTATTTTAATGCATAATAATTTTTAAATTAATTATTAATTTACTCCGATAAATGCAAAGGCACTTTTAACTTTTACTCCATGCGGGAAGTTGCCATGGGCTAAGCTGATGTGTGGTAGGTCAGTTATGTATTCATCTGTAATAACTATTAATCATAATAGTTAATAGTTAATTATAATTAATAAAAATAGTTAATAATTAATTGTAGAGTTATTTGTTAATAAGGTAAAGTGATTAAATAATTAATAAAATTAGTTAGTGATATTAGTATAATAGTACTCCACTACATATAATGAGAAAATAATAAATTTATAATGAATTCTCTCCTTCTCTCTTGTATTCTCTCTCTAACCCTCTCCCTCTCTATCTCTCTTTCCCTTTCTTTTCTCCCTAATCTCTCTCTTTCTCTCATATTATTTTTTTACCCTATTTGGGTCGTGACACCATCAACCGTGTGGACTGGGATTCTTAAAGAGTGCTTGAGTCCACATAGAAAGTTGTGGCGGCGATGGTGGATTAACTCCAAATATCCAAATTGCAGGCATACTTCCACTTACGCTTTCTAGTAGCTAACGGGGACTTGATAACTTTCCTAGAGCAATGATAATTCCGCTCTCAATTTAAATGTGGAAATCTAGATGTTTTTGAATGAAAATACAATTTAAATATCTATTTTCTTTAGTTATTTATATAGCATTTTTACTACCTTAGAGTTCCCTAAAGAATTTTTCATATCATGACTTGAGAAATCAATCCTTGGCTCCATAAGGATCTAATCATGACCCAAAATTCGAAAAACATGGTGGAAGAATGGAAACCGAGAAAAAAAAAACTAAGATTGAGGCAGCTTGTACAGCTTTTAGTTTGATAACAATTTTTAGTGTTTTAATCAAATTTGGGGATAAAAATTTATTATAAACAAGCTCTGATATGAAAGTTTGAAATCTCATCGACAGCAACAATGGTAGAGGTATCATGGTAATGCGAATTTCGGCTAGAAAATGTGAAATTGAAGATAAAATGAGATTTCTATTGATGTATATTAGATAGTGCATGTGAGTTAATTCAACACATGACATGAGTAAATGCCTTTAGCTTGGGGAATCCAAGCACAAGTTTGCAAGTACTAAAATTCCAAATTTTGTTATGAAATCTTATCGTTGCCATATCCGTGTATTTTTTGTTGTATCTACGTAATATTTGGAATCCAAATCTGAAATCCTACAGCATGGGTATCTGAAATCCATATGTACATGCAAGCAATGAAGCAATGTAAAACAAAATAAAATAAAAAAGTGAAAGTAAGAAAGAAAAAGGGAAATAGGGATAAGATTAATACAACCTGAGATATGAAATTATGTGAGATAATTCCAAGAATTGCAGACATAAAGGAAAAAGGAAAGATAAAAGAAGTTGAAAAACTCTAGTCTAATGTTTGTGTGGAGCCAGCAGTACTTATTCAAATATTCCATAATCAGAACAATAATTCTCGAAATCACAGTGATTAATTGTGAAACTTCATTTGCTGTTCTGTAGGTGCTTTTTATCCACAAATGCGGTGGCATGATGGTTCTGTGGTTTCCATTTCTCTCAGCTATATTATCTTGACAGTCACTATGATGTATGCCCAGCACCTAACCCAACGGTTTCCAGAACCGTCAATTGATTTGAGTTCAAAAATTTAATCATAGTTAAATTCACCTTAAAAACTCAATTCAAATTTAGGCCCACAGTTCACGGATGTTAGTGTTATTCATCTTAATATTACATTTAAAATTGAAAATTATATTAATATTATGGTTTTAAAAATCAAAGTTATTTTGCAATACATTTTTTAATTTTTACATTATTTGTTGAAGTTTTATCGGCTGTGAGCGAATCCCCAAACATCCCTTAAAACAAACAAACAATCAAGCATTTCGCAATAGTTATATCAAACACCCTCTTAATCATTGTTTTCTTCCACCAGCCGACAAGCCAAAATCTGACCTGAACCGAAACTTCTCCTTAGAGCCGATTCTGAATTAATACCTGACTGTCCAAATTTTAGTATCAACAATATCAAAATTCTGCTAATATCAAGGTCTGGTAAATTTCTTGGCAAGGGAGAGTTCCCACCTAGTCACTATTAACATAGGTGAATACATCTATATATTTATGCATATGTGAATATATAAAATTCAGAACATGCATTTTAAATTGTGATTCGAAATGAACATATTATAGCTGGTTGGGCTTGCTCTGCTGTTCTATTATTTAGTACATGTGCATGAGGCAAAGAAAAATATGCTAAAAAACAGGGCAAAGCAACCAATACAATACCATTGCTTTTGCCTAGGAAAAACAATGACATGAAGCAACCACGATAGACCAGTCTAGAAAAAACTAGAGCCAACCTAAAGAACACCCGCAGCCATGCTAAAGTTCTCAAAGGGAAGTAGTGATCCAACCACATGAGCTCCTCCAAACGGGAGAACCTAAATTGGCGACAAATTGTAAGCAACTAAAATTGGTTACTTGAATTTGAAAAAGGTAAAGAGGAATTAATTATGTTTTTTTTTACCTCATTGTAGATGTGTGAACCTTGCATCTCGAAGAAGCATGTCCCGGACAAAATGCAACTCTTTCAGAACATTGCTGATGGTCATTCTTTCTTGAGGGTGCTCCATAGAGCAACCAATTCCAATCTTGATTAAGGAGACCACGCACTCCATTTTGCAGCTATTGCTAGTGCTATGTACAAGGGTAGGATCCACAACATCTATGATCCGATTTGGCAATGCCATCATAGCAAATTTGTGAAGATTAAGTCCATCAGAAAACATGGTGTCAGTGGGTCGTTTGGCTGTGATCATCTCCAACAGTAAGATCCCATAGCTGTAAATGTCACCTGCTGTTGTGGTCTCACCTCCTAGACCGTACTCTGTTTGATCATTTCACTTATTACTAGAAATATGTTATATCTAAAGGAAACAAATATAAAAAGTACTTCTCCAAACCAAAATAAGTAATAGAAGAGCAATGATTTTGGTGTACTTGAACATATTGCGGTGCATGAGACTAATTTTATAGTGCTATTTACGGAGTGTAGATTATCCCTTAATTTCTCAGAATGATTCAAAAGAAAGAAAACTTTAAAAAGCCAAACTTAAGGATTGAAAGTACACTCACCTGGAGGAGCATAACCAATTGTCCCCCTCAATCCAATTGAGATACTTTGGCCATCATTTCCTTTTGGAAGTAGAAACCTTGCCAATCCAAAATCCGCAACACGTGCAGTCATGTCATCATCCAAAAGAATGTTGCTCGGCTTTAGATCACAATGGACAATTGGACTCTCACTTTGGTGATGAAGATAAATGAGCGCACAAGCTATATTGATTGCAACATTAACTCTTTGCAGAATGTTTAGATGCCGAACCTCAATATGACTGCTATCTGTTTGTGGAGAAGGATGCATCCAATTCTCTAAACTTCCATTAGTCACAAACTCATAAACCAGAGCCTTGAAATCATTCCCCTGCAAATCAGTGCTTGAGCAAGCAGTAATGATCTTTACAAGATTTCGGTGCCTAATGTTTCTCATGGCTTCACACTCAGCTAGGAAACTCTTGAAAGCTCCTTGTAACTGAAGGTTGAAGACTTTGATTGCAACAGGAGTACTAGATTCCCGGAGTATTCCTCTGTATACAGTGCCAAAACTTCCCCTGCCAACCATATTTTCCAAGGAGAAGCCATTTGTTGCTTTCAGGAGACTTCTATATGACACTTGCAAAAGACTTTCGCCTAAAGGTGCCGTAGATAATGGTTGCTTTTTTAGCTTTTCTCGTCTTCTATATTGACAGAGCAGGAAAGATGACACCACAAATGCAATGAATATTGCACCTCCAATCAATATTAGCACCGTGTGGCCATGCAATACCTTTCTTTTCTCTGAACCATTGGTGAGGTTACATTTAGGCAGATGTAGTTCGCTTATTCCACCGCAGAGCCTATAATTTCCAACCAAAGATACTTCACTTGCGTTTAGGAAAACACCCTTCATTGGAACCTCGCCTTCAAAATTATTGAAAGATAAATTTAGACTGTTTAAGAGAAATGATTCCAAAAATTTTGGAATGTGACCAGATAGATTGTTATGAGAAAGGTCGAGGTTCTGTACACCTCTCAACGAAGATAATGACTCAGGAATGGATCCATTGAATAAGTTCTCTGATAAGTATAAATCTACAAGGCTCGTGCAACTACACAAGGTGCTCGGAAGCTCACCTGATAAATGATTCATCGATAAATGCAACCCAGCTAAGTGACCCAGATTTCCAATCTCAAGGGGTAGGGTGCCAACAAGTTGATTTCCAGTCAAATCTAAAAGATTTGATAGTGCCAGAATACTAAATATTTGCGTTGGTATGGACCCACTAAGATTGTTCATGGAAAGATCCATTACGATCAAATCTCCACAATTACCCAACTCTGGTGGTATGTTTTCATGTAATGCGTTGTTGGATAAGTAGAGTTGGTTAAGTAATGAAAAGTTTCCTATAGAAGCTGGAATATTCCCAGAAAGTTCGTTGTAGTCGAGAGCTAAAATTTGTAAACTCTGAAGCTTACCAATCTCTCTGGGTATTTGCCCAACCAAATGATTAATTTGCAAAGACAAGAAGCCAAGGTTAACAAGGTTACCTATCTCTGGAGGGATAAATCCGGATATTTCATTTTCTTCAAAGTTTAAAATTGTCAATGTGGAGGAGAGATTGCCGATTTCTTTTGGCAATATCCCAGTGAGTCGGCTGGTTTTTACCTGTAATACTTTCAATTTAGTACAATTTGAAAGAGATTTGATAAAATTCAGGCCACCGGGCTCTCCTCCTAAGCCAGTATAGCCAATTGCAACTCTACTCAAATTTTGTAGGCCTCCAAAATCAACCAGAATTTCTCCTGTAAAATTGCTATCTCCCAATTGAAGAACCTCAAGATGAGTTGCATTGGATAATGACATTGGAAGAGAACCGCTGAAGTGGTTATATTGGATTCCAAACCATTCAAGATTAGGAAGTGTGAGGCCAATGTTGGAGGGAAGTGTGCCGTCAAAATGATTTTCGTCAATGGCAAAGACAGTAATAGAAGATAAGTTATATATGGATGTGGGGATCATACCATGAAGCTCATTGGATTCGAGTTCAAAAATTTTTAAATTCCGTAGACGACCAAAAGCCTCTGAAATTGTCCCTCCCAACTTGTTTCCTCCCAGATATAAGTATTCAAGTGATGTGAGGTTTCCAAGAAAGGGACTTATGCCTCCAGTTAAATTGTTTCCAAATAAATCGAGGCAAGTGAGTTTTAGCAACTGCCCAAGCTCCTTTGGAATTTCTCCTATTAACTTGTTATAGGACATATTTAGCCCTTTTAGGTCGGTGCAATGAGATAGAGTACCAGGGATATTCCCTTCAAAGGAATTGTAACTAAGAACCAAATGGTTCAGCCGGCGCAAATGACCAACTTCAGGAGGGATTTGGCCGTGGAAATTATTGTTGCTTAGGGAGAGTATCTTAAGGAAGCTCAGGTTCCCTACATGAGGAGGCAACAAACCACCCAAACCACTCGAAGTCAAATTCAAAACAGTTACCCTTTCATGTCGGCGAGAGCATGTCACACCCTCCCACTTGCAGAAGTGCATAGAATCATTCCAAGAGCTCATCACCCCTGGAGGATCATAAACAATGCTCTTTTTAAAGGCCAGCAAAGCATCGCGATCACTGTTGTTTGTGTGCTGCATGGCCACTGCTAATGGCTTTGTCTTAGTTTTGTGGAGAAGTGTGGTGTTGAGGAAGCATAACAGGAGTAAAAATGTTTGCATTTTATTAGCTACACAGAGCACATTAAAGTAGCTCGTCTCTGAATGTATCAAGAAAGCTGAGTGGCTCTACCTTCACGATATTCATAGATAATGATTTTAAATGGCGAACCTCATGGAGATAAGGATCGACTTATCAAGTCAAGAAGTAAAAAACTAGACTTTGTTTTGCCCATTGCGAGGGTTTTGCGAATGAAAATGATAAAGAAATTTTGTCGAAACAACTCAACCAAGTTTTCTAACTCAATTTGAGATATACATTTTCAGCCCTCTTGAACTTTGACAAGACTACACATGTTTGGCCGTTTTTTGTATATGGAACCCTCTATTACGTAACTTAAGTTTTCTTTTCATATCCTATCATAGTCATATTAACTTTTAAATCCATTCCAAAGATACCTTCTACTTTTGCTCCGCGCGGGAAGTTGCCTTGCGCAAAGCTCATGTGGTGGGTCAGTTATCCATCAACAGATTGGACCGGGATTCCAAATTAACGAGAGTCAGGCAGAAAGTTGTGGTGGTGGTGGTGGAGGATTAATAATGGTCATGTCCCATCTATTGACTTACTTTCTCTATCAAGTCCTCTATCGTTTTCATTCTATCAACTCCAGATTTCCGAATTGCAGGCATACTTCCACATATGTTTTCTGGTATCAAGGGGGACTTGATAACTTTCCCAGAGAAAATATAATTCCTCTCTCAATTTAAATGTAGAAATCTAGATATTTTTAAATGAAAATACAATTTAAATATCTATTATCTTTAGTTATTTTATCTAGTACTTTAGTACCTTATAGTGCCGTAACTAGCTGGGAATGTAGAAAAGACAGAGCCAAACATTAAAATATATATAAATTCTATTTATACATATATTTTCACAAAAAAAAAATTTAATTTTTTTTCCTTGACAAAACATATTTTCTTGTTCTTTACTACGTGTATTAAGTATTGTGCTGAATTTAAAATTTAATAAATGGCCGAGTATCAAACAACCTTAGCCAAATAAAAATAAAACAAAACCTAGTAGTCAACTAGTTCATTTACCGCATGCTTCCGATATTAATTGATTTGAAAATAAATTCTAAGTCTACTAGAGTTAAAAAGATTCATAAGTAGGAAAAAGAGCAACCTTGATAGAGGACTTAAAAGCTAATTTCAGGAAACTGAATCACACATGGGATTAAATGACCATAATGCCCTCCCTTCTTGTACAAAAGACAACATTTTTTTTTACTTATTTTGTATTGACAAAAAAATTTTAAAATCTCTCTCTCTCTCTCTCTCTCATCTTCTTCGAACCAAGCAATCTTTTTTTTTTGGGTATATTACCTTTTTCCCCCATGTAGTTTGGCCGAAATCCACATATCTCCCATATGATAAAAAAATATAAATTTATGTCCCTATGGTTTTAAAAACTATGGCAAGTGAATGGAAAAGTCGTAAAAGTTATTTTTTTCAAAACCCTAAAACACACTTTGTTTTTTCCATTCTAAAGAGAGAGAGAGGATGAACGGCGATCGAACATTTTGAATGATGAGATTTTCCATTTGAACGAGGGGATAAGATCGAAGTTTTTTTAGATTGAGAAAAGAGAGATCGAAGGCACACCAGGTAAGAAGTTGTTGTGCTTTTTTTTGTTCTCCATTTAGGGAGATTTTTCCCCAATTTTTAATTTTTTTTCTGTAAAGCACTTTTAGGGTTTTGATGAATTATTGTTTTGAATGTAGAATAATATTTGAACTGCACATGCTGCACGATGATGTGGGGTCATTCTCATATGTAGAATTGTAGGATAATTTTTTTTTATTTGAATAGTGGGTATATCATATCATAGATGTAGGATTGTAGTGTTTTTCTTTTATTTTGATGCGTGGAAAAGTTACCATTTTTTTCTGTAGTATTTATTTTGTATGTAACTGTCTTAATATTTGTATGTATTTATCTTCCTTTGACTTTATACAGATTGTCCTATATCAAAATGGGTAAAAGACTGTCTCTTAGAACTAAGCTTAAAATGGTAGATATTAACTTTCAATATGGAGGGAGATTCTTATGGGATCAAACCTATTATACCTAATAAAGTACACAGGAGATAGGTTTGTAGTATTTAATAGCTATCTTGGAAATAAGTTATATTGGAGTGAGTTAGGTATCATGTTTAATTCATTTATTGATAAGGATTAGGTGAAGTTAAATTGTACTTTAAACTTCCATCTTATGGTATAGATGTGGGTATAGTTAAGATAAATAGTGAAAATGACATTAAGTCTATATTAGAAGCACATGAAAATGAATTTGAAATTAACTTGTATATAGAAAAAAGGATAGAAAGCAAACAAGTTGTGTCACATTCCTATGGGTCCAAAAGAGAGAACTTTAGGGCAGAACAAGTTAATGCTTGTCAGGGGAATGATGCATGTGGTCCTTCTGGAAATAATCAAAGTGGACCAAAGAACATTGGGAAAAAATTATTAAAAAAAGAAACTGCCAATAAAAAATCCAAAGAAAGTGATGATGATGATGCCAATTCCAAAACTTATGACAAAGCGTCCTGGAAGAAGGGTTTGAATGCACGAAAGATGAGAATATCTTTGGTGGTTGAGGAAAAAAATTTCACATGCTAGATACTAATAAGTCAGACCATGTAGATGAAGGAACCCAACCGCAACAAGAGGTGGGAATTGATGGGTTAGATGAAGCATGGAATGAAACTGATGATCTAGATGAGGAAGATTTGCAAGATCAAGTCACTGGTGATGATGATAGAAGGTCAATACATGGATCAAATCTCCCGATCTTTGTTCCTGAATTTGAATTCAAGAAAGCAAACTTTGAACTCAAAGTAGGCCAAAATTTACAACTAAAAAAGTCTTTAAGGAAGCTTTGATTGAGTGGCATGTCCGAGAAGACTACATATACAAGTATGTTAAATATGACTCTCATAGAATCACTGTGACATGCAAGAAGGGCTGTTGTTGGAGGTTGCACACTAGTCAAATTCAAAAAGAGAATACTCTTCAAATCAAGACTTCGAGAGGCAATCATGAATGTAGAAGAGAATATTAAAAAGGTCATGTAGATGCTAGATATCTAAAACAAGAAATTTTAGTGTTATATTAGAGATAATCCGGGCTACAGTTTGAAAGAGTTGCAAAACACTGTTAAGAGAGAACTAATGGTAGATATAAGTTTGATGTCACGCCCCGAACCGGGGTCATGAGCACCCGCCCGTTACCCTGGATGCCGACTGTATTTTTACCGAAAATCGGACAGAACCTCCTCATATTTCGGAGGTCTCCCAAGTACAATTTGACCTGTATATCAACATTCATTCTGTAAGATAAACAAATGACCATCTCGGCCTTTCCAAAATCAACCAATGCCACAGTCAACATTCAGAATAACGCAAAACTATAAAAATTTCCAGCAGACCTAGCCATAGACCTTTACTGTCATGCCCAACTAGAGCATGAGCAGCCGCCACATGAGCGGACATAAAATTTTACATAATATACAATAATTTTCTCAAGTGACATTCAAATACGAGCAATCGCCTCAATGCAAATAAAATATGAGAGTTTCACAAATAAATATACATAAATTATACAGTCATCCCAAAAATAAATGAATGAGTACATTTATCAACTAAAATCTCCAATAATCGTAGCGGAAGATATTGTAACATCCATATCCAAGCCTGGTACAATCAAGTCCACGTCGCAACACAATAATTCTTCTTCAGTCCAAGACTAATCCTGTGGGGAGGAAGTGAGGGGTGAGTATATATAAAAGGATACTCAACAAGTGAGGGGATTGATATCGTGCTATCAATATCGAGGGTGAATTTGGAGTGTCAAAACATGTAACATAATATGAGTGTGCGAAAATAACGTGTTGTTTCAATGTAAAACATATCTCAAGGCACACATCAGAAAATAGCATATGCATCCATCCATGTATCAAATCACATACGTAGAGCCGGCCAAACAAACAATCTCGGCAATAGTCTACCTCGACCAAGGACGGGTGCATTGGGGGTTTTTTACTATGCAAATATCAAATAATGGCTCTCTACCCCAATGTTGACCACAAGCTACTCCAACTAGCCTATAATTATAATAATAATACATATATATAGTCGGCCATGTATGGTGTCCCGCCCGGTGCTAGACAGAGTAAACTCATGTCCTCCCCGATGAGGGTCAACTTGGGACACCCATACACATAACGATCTGGCGGATATCTCCGGCCGAAACGTATCCGGGTACAAGGGGTGCCTCTACTAAATGTCCTTCATAGCTACGGAATGCTATAGGAAGCATATCACCATATCACCAAGTCGGTCGGGCACGTAGCCCCATGCATCATATCATCACATCGGCCGGGCATACAGCCCCTTGCATTGTATCATATCGTCAGCCGGGCATATAGCCCAAAGATTTTATATAAATCCATTCAAAACCATGTGCCAATACAGTGAAAGCATTAAAATATGTCAATATGCCAAAAAGGTGGCACAATATCAGTTATCAAACTCATGGATGCATAATCTATAAAATCAGTAGTTGGGACACTCCAATGGTCACAAAATATGTACATATACTTATCCAAATCCAAACATTCAGTTTTCACACGGATAAAAATCATGTTGTTTGAAAATCGATAAAACATGATTTGTCAATCAATAGTAAATGTCAAAATCTCACTCACTGTTCTAGGGAGGGTGGTCACTCTCTATTTTTAAAACAAATCCAATCTGACTCATCGAGTCTCCAAAAAGATCAACCTAATCAGATCATCACAATTTAACATCAAATTTTCAAGTATTATAGAGTTTATCCATTTTTCCTAAATTTGTACAAACCTTAACTCTTCAATTTATGAATATACTCTAATGTCATCAGTTGCATTTCATTTATAAACAATTAATTTACTTTTAAATCAACTCAAATTCAACCCTAAAACCACTCAAGGTCGGAAATAAGCGTTAAAATAAATAATTTTCCTATAAGATGGAAAATTTTTGAAAAATCATACACTTTTCGATTCCTATCCAAATGTTTCAAGCCATGTATCATTTTCAAGGTATATGAGTCTATTTTCATAATACGAAGATAGTATTTAAATTGCCTATAAGCAGAACAATTTATAATGAGAAAGGCTGCATCAACCCTTGCACTCAAATCCCAATTTTTGACTATTTTCATGCATAGGTCAATTTAAACTCCAAGGAAAACTATTCAAATCAACTTAATTTGATTCTATCATTCTGAACAGTCCCATTTCATATAAATTCCTACACTTAACCTAATGAACTGCATATAATGTCCGAAAATGCATTCATTGCGAATCTAGTTTACATTCTAGCATAAACAAGACTTTTTATCCAAAATTTACCCTAAATTTAATAACCAAATCGAATGGGTCCAAAATCCCTCATCTAGGGTTTTTCTCGGAGCGCAAACCTTCGTCCGAATGTCTCCTAGATCCCTCCAAATTCTGAAATGCTCCCTATGAAGACAAAATTTATTCGTTAGGTCATAAACACTTAGATCAGAATCAAAACCCTAAATCGATTACCTGCGTGGAGGTTCGTGTGTTGTCACGGCCTCGCGGGCCGTCGTGGGCTACAGTGGGCTTGTGGGTTCGTGGGTCTGTGGGCCAGTGGGCTAGTAAGCTAACGGTCCAACAGGCATGCAAGCTGATGGGCCTGTGGGCTGGCGGGCCTGCGGGCTGATGGGCCTACGGGCCGATAGTGGCTCGTGGGCCGCAATGGCTCGCGGGCTGGTGGGCACTCGCGCGCTGGCTCACATTGTGTTCGCGCGGGGAGGATCGCGCAAGGGCACGATCGTGCTCGCGCCGGGTGGATCGTGTAGGGGCGCACAAGGTGGATCGTGCAGGGGCGCGCTCGGCTCGGGTTGGGGAGATCGCACTGCAGAAGGCACTGCAGTCGCTCGCTGTGGCTCGATCGTGTGCAAAGCCGCTGGATTGCGCTCGCGGAGACTCACGGCAGGAAGGAGTAGTGGCAGTCGCACGCAGTGGCGTGCGGTGCGTGGGGGAGATCGCGCGGTGGTGTGCGGTGCGCGGGGGAGATCGCGCAGTGGCGCGCTGGTGGTGGAGCTCGCAGCGGTGTGTGGCGGAAGGGAGAGAGACCGCGGGAGATTCACGAGAGGGAGAGAACTATGAGGAAGACACCGAGAGGGAAAGAAGAAGAAGAAGAAGAAGATGAAGGTGGTGGCTGTTGGCGGCGGAGTTCGCAGCGAAGGAGGAGCGGCGCCGTGGTGGGGGGAGAAACGAAGGTTCGGTGAGAGATAGAGAGAGAGAGAGAGAGAGAGAGAGGGATTAGGGTTTTCAACCCTAATCACTAAATAAATTTGTGGACGCAGCGTTTTGCCCCAAAACGCTGCGTCTCCATTTTTCTTTTTTTTTTTTACTAAATATATAATTATATATATATATATATATATATATTTATGCATATATATTTTCACACCCATATTTTGTTAGAAATGTAAATTTCATAAAAAATGGGGTTTACTTCGATTTGCCGATTTGACAAATTAAAATATACCAAAAATTTAATTTAAATACCCCAAAATCAAAAATCAAAGTTAAATAAAAAAAAATCTCTCTCTATATAATAAACTGAGGAATATCTCAGTTTTATATATATATATTTCGAAATTGATTCTCTTCTACGAATACCGCAGTGTTGGTGTTACATTTGAGGCAAGCCTGTAGGATGAACAGACATACATTGGAGAATATCCATGGTATTGATGTTGAGCAATATCACAAAATTTGAGACTATGCCCAGCAAGTATTGCCTGGTAGTCTTGTTAGTATTAAAGTGGAGAGATATAATGACGATGACTTGCCCACATTTTAAAGGATGTTTTGGTGTTTGGATGCAATTAGGAGAGGATTTCTTGAAGGATGTAGGCCCATTATTGGTTTAGATGGGTATTTCTTGAAGAGTCCATTTGGTGGTCAACTATTAATAGCAATGGGAGGGATGGTAATGAGAATATGTTCCACTCCCCTTAGTTATGGTAGAGTTAGAGAGATTTGAAAGTTGGCATTGGTTTCTAGTTAAGTTGAAGATTGTTATCGGTCTTGGCAATGAACGTTCTTGTACATTCATATCTGACAGGCAAAGGAGTTGGTCAAATCACTTGAAGAAGTGTTTTCACGTTCTGAGCATCGAGTATGTGTGAGACATCTATATCAGGATTTCAAAGAAAAGTTCAAGGGAAATGAGTTAAAGGACTTTTTTTGAGTAGCAGCGTCAATAAGGAATGTCAGGGACTTTGAAAAAGTTTGGGTAATTTGGAGAGAATTGAAAAAAATGCAGCAAGTTGGCTGAAAAAAGTACCACCCCACCTACACTCATGAGTATACTTTGGTCATGCATGTAAGAGTGATATACTAGTCAACAACATAAATGAAAACTTCAACAACTACATACTTAAGGCAAGGTCAATGGCCATTATGGAAATATTTCTCTGGATAAGAAAGAGACTTATGAAGAGAATACAAGTTAAGAGAGCAGGCATGGAAAACTATGTGAGAAATATCTGTCCAGATATTTAGCAAAGAGTGGAGAAAAATAAGATGCTTAGTAGATTGTACATTGCTTCTTGGTCTGGTAATGATGAGTATGAAGTAGACTATGCAACAAGGACATTCAAAGTTGACTATGAGACTAGGACCTACACTTGTGGCCTATTCTAGTTGACTAGAATTCCATGCCCTCATTCCATAGTAGCCATTCACAATGCCAGGAAAGTTATGGAGTAATATGTTCATTCATGTTATATCAAGGAAATGTACTTAAGGGCCTATGCTTACAACATTGTTGCCATGAATTCTATGTATTATTGGGATAATTATGAGGGGTTAGCATAGGTAAATCCTCCTTTCATTAGAAAGCAACCTAGGAGGCCTAAGAAGTAGAGGAGAAAAGGTAAACCCGACATGATCAAATAATATCCTCAAAATGAAAGTATATATAACTTTCAGACTAGGACCTCCTCAATTATATATATATATATATATATATATTGTACAAATGAAAGTTCCATGATTTCATGCAGTTAACCCGACATGATCAACTAATATCCTCAAAATACAACGAAAGATAATTATCGTAAGCAGTCTCCGATACTACGTACGTCGAAATAAGTCAACGTATCTCTCCAATAACTAAATCTGTATAGAATTAAAAATATTGAGGGTGAGTATAATCAAATACTCAGTGAGTGAGAAATCCGTGACAGGTAATTAATAAGTGAGGTGAGGATGGAGTGTCAAAATCATATGTATATATATATGTATATCCATGCAAGACATATTATCAAATCATAGCAATTTTAACATAGTTTTCCATCAATCTAATCATATGTATCCAAAATCTCATGTCATAAATCGTAGGGTCATGCCAAAGCATGTTCTCGGCAAAGGTCTACCTCAACGAATGACGAGCCACCAAGGGATTTTTGTTTGTAAACGAAAAACAACCTAAAACCTTGGTGTTGGCGTCGGGCCTTCCCAAGTGCTAGACTGAAATGTCATTCAGTCCTCCCCTTTCGGTTCAACTTGGTTAGTCCGAAATATAGTATTGTATACACGCCACCTAACAATGTGGAGTATCTATGTCTTGAAACATCTCAAACGTTCGACAATCTATATAACGAGATGGGTCTGCTATAGCATACGAGGCGAGTCTGCATAGGACGACGCCTATCATATCATATCCCCGATCTACGATTATGGGGATTCAGGTACTAATGCCTGAGTATCTAGTCTCGCATCAAAATCATCAATAAACCAATTGTGCCATACATGTCGAAGAAAATCATGAAAATCCAATATAGTATACTATTGCATATATCATCAAAATACATTTCATGATTTAAAACATAGCACATATATTTCTCATCAAAATTCATGGATGCATATTTTGAAATTTTGGGACACTCCATTTATCACAAAGTATGTTACCAAAGCCATTTTACAATCATTTCACAAATCATGCATTAAAAATGATAAAACATGGTTTTGCTCATTAACTACATGGAAACAGTAAGACCCACTCAGTTGTACGGGAAGGGTACTCCACTCCCCTAAAATCTCGATCCTCAATAGAGTTGCCCCTCAAGTGTAGTATAGTCGTCTACTCCTAAGACAATAACATATATATATGTCAATCCCCATATTTCTTTTAATAAAATTTCGGATTTTCAAGTTTTATTCTTGCGTAGTTTTAGGAAAAATATTATAACTTTCTCTATATAAATCGGATTTGAATGATTCAAATTGATAATTAAAGCTAAGACATATATCTACATTTTTCATGTTCAACTCATCTCCAAATTCCTACTGCATGAATTTATAAAAATCTATCTTCAATATAGTTCGTACTTATATAACTAAATTTGTTCAGTTTTGGTAGAAAATTCATATCTCAGTATATACATCTCCAATTTACATGATTCTAAGTACTACTGAAAGAAAGAGACTCTACAACTTTCATGTTCAGTATTTCCTTTAATTCTAAGTGAAGAAATTTATAAAATTTCATTTCGGCCTCAGTTCCAGTTCTAAATTATGCTCTATATAGGTTTAGTAAAAATACCATAACTTCCAGCATACTACTCCGATTCAAGTGAATTTTAGCTCATTTTAAAGATAAGACTGAGAACTAAAACTTTGATATTTTAAGTTTCTCTAAATTTTGTACAGAAGATATTTTAGAAAATTATACAACATACTGACCGTACACAAAGGATAAAAAACAGAACATGTCATTTTGTTGTCCTTTTCCAAAATCACTATAAATCACATTCTTAATGGAAATTTTTGAGCCATACCTTATTTTAAAGCTTAGGGAGTCTAGTTGTACTAGAAGCAAACCAATCTAAATTTCGATCATCACAGAATAAGATATCACAAAATTACTATAGCTTGCTAACTATGCTAGCTTACTTGAACAAACCTACTTCATGGAACCAATTTAATCCAATGTATACTCAAAGAAGAATGTATTACCTCTTTAAAAAGATCTTGACATCCAATTATTCATCATCAACACCATGCTTTAGCACTTGATTGCCACATCTTGCAAACACATATACATCAATATAAATACTAAAAAAAACTCTAAATCAAACTAATACTTTCTAAACAATTAAAATCCTATCAACCAAAGATTTTCCTTACCTCTTCAAAACCTCAAGTGCTTGGATGAATACAAGAAATTCTCATTTTCTATACTAGAACTCACAGCTAAGAGGGTGAATGTTCAGAAAAAAATGAGATCCAATACTTCAAACAACTCATTTATGCAAACCTAACAAAAATTTTGACCATTGATCCATTTCTATGCAAGATCTTTACTCTACATTTGTCTTAAGTCTTTCTCCCATGCAAGATTGCTTACAAGCTACCTTCATGTACCTCCTTTGTGTTAATTTCGTTCATGATAGATTCCAAGCATAAAGAGATGGGTTTTTGACCAACCAATGAGAATTTATGCAAGTATTGTTCAACCAATGAGATTTCTTCTTGGTGGAATGAGCTTAGGTGGCCACTAACCAAACTTGCTATCCTCTTGACCTATTATTTGGCTCCAATTGTCCACTTGAGTGGTTTGCAACCAAGTCCCTCAACTTTCATTAATTGTATTTAGACCCCTGACTATTAACAAATTGTATTTTTGGTCCATATGAAATTTTGTTCGAAATTTCTTAAATACATGAAATTTCATTTAAATATCTCTATTTAATTGTGTAGACCTTTTCTTAGCCATTTTTGACTTCTTTAGGCCTTGCCGAGAAAATTTTCGATTTACTGATAAAATTTTCGGTTTCAGCGATTTTGAGGAAAACCACAAAGTAAATAATAGAAAATTAAAATTTCATTTTAGATGTCTTAAAAGGATGTTTAATATATATATATATATATAGAACCATGAGAAGTGGTATATGATATACAGTCACCGAAAAACGGTGTTACAATAATTCCAGGATATGTAAGAATTTTATTCACCTTAATAGCAAATTCAACATGGTTAGTAGCTTCTGTTTTAATAGTATTTCATTCAATCATTTTATTGTTGATTTTGATTGTTTTATTGGTTTAGCGACCAACTGGGTCCACTATCTCTCAGCAAGTTGGGAGTAGCTTCAATGATAGGATAGAGTTCAACATATATCCAAGATTCCTATGTCACAAGCAAGTATTAATGAACTTGGACCATCTAGACGATTGAATAGGAGCACAATGATTAGGAAAATACAAAATAGATCCCCTGAACCCATTGATCTAGTGGCCTAGTTTGGTATGCTTGAATTGATATATAGTTTGTGAAGTTTCCTGAAATTGAGATGTTCAACAATTGGTATATGTAACTAAGATGTTACTGGTATTTGGAACATATATTTGATATGAGCAACTTACTTTTGAAACATGTATTTGATATAAAATTGGTGTTGTTGATTTGCAAGGGTACATGTTTGTGGAATGCTTCTATGTTTCTGTGCTAATTGATATGAACAACATGTATTTGGAACAAGTACTTGATATATGTGGAATGCTTTTGTGCTAATAGTATTTGCAAGTATAAATATATGAGGAATGCTTTTGCTTTTGAATCTGAGCGAGAGTGCAAAAACGCTTCGCATTCTAAGATCAAATATGTTTGTGTCGATGCACTCTTGAACAAATGTTGACACAAATGGTCTCGTGTTGGACACAAATATCATTATGTCAACAAAACCCAATTTGTGTCGACACAACATTACTAGAAGCACCTCGCTAATTTTTTCTGACAGAATATATCTGTCACTAAATATCAGCGACGGAAATTTTCTCTCACTAAAAAATCAGTCGCTAATACAAGAAAATACATAAAAGTATTAGTGACGGATTTTTTCCGTCTCTAAAAAATTCCATGCACACGCCCTCACTTGTGCCCAATGGCACCGTCACGAGCGCACGCGCCCTCACACGCTCCCACTCCTGCAAACTCACCCACACATGCCCTCACGCTCCCCGCCCGCCCGCGCTCCTCTCCTGCCAGTGCCCTGCTCCCGCACGTGCCCTGCCCGCCCACTGACTTCCTTTAATTTGTGAAAATTTCCTCCAAGCGCCTCTAGCTAGGTTCGATCATGTGCACAGGAACAATGTTAGAGACACCACAACCACCGGACCACAATAAGACATCTGACCTTATCCTTTTTTTTCTTATTTGTTATCTTTATCTCATATTTTTTTAATAAAAATAAAATAATTTAAAATAATAATTTATTATAAAATAATAAAATGTTAGCTTAAAAAAATAATAAAAAATTTTAAAATATAAAATAATATTATTCTTCTAAAAAATAAAAGAAAAAGAATTATTAAATAAAAATTAAAAAAATTAAAAAAAATATATCCGTCAGTAATCTGTCGGTAATCCATTGCTAATCCATCGCTAATAGGTTTACAAAAAAATTTTAAAAAAATTAAAATTTAAAAAATTTAAAAAAATCCATTGCCAATTCGTCGGTAATCCATCACTGATAGCTTTTCAATTTTTTTTTGTTTTTTGTTTTTTTTTTTTACTATAGGTCACTACAGCAACGGAAATATTTTTATTGTTAATTTCCGTCGCTAATATGCCGTTAATCTCTCGGAATTATTTCCGACGTTAATCCGTCGCAATTCCGTCGTTATTACAGACAGAAAAAAATCCGTCGGTAATTTTCCGTCGCTGATGTCGTCTTTTCTTATAGTGCAAACACCTTTGTGTTGACTCCTTATTTGTCTCGACACAAACAGCCTCGTATTCGACACAAGCACCCTTATATTGGACACAAGCACCCTCGTGTTGGACATAAATATTCTTGTGCTAGATACAAACATCCTTGTATTGACAAAAGAAAAGGAGCCCTTTTCCATATCAACCAACATTCAAATTACAAAAGAAAACAACTAACAAGAGAAATTACAATTCAAACTCATAGCAGATAACAACCAATATTCACTTTGCACAACATATTACAAGTGACAAGAGAGCTACTACAATGGAGACAGCCACAAGTCTTTTGATCAGCCTCAAATTCCTTTCTACACCTTGCATCCAAGCTGAATCAATTCCAACTTCATGTATTGCACCATCAAATTGGGTCTCTCGAATGTGTTACCAGTACTCCAAGTTTGGCTATCCATTACATTTGCTCTACTGCATTCTTCTGAATCCTTTCTCTTTCTCTGTTTATTGGCTAGCAGCATGCAAAGAACCCACATTCATTTCTTTCACAAACAAAGTTTAACAACCCCTTTGAAGGTTTCTCATATTCCACTATCTTTAGGATGGCCCTATTGCCATAATTACACCTTTGATGCTGGTACCTGGGTTCTCTTGGTCTTCTGCCAGTGCTTAAAAAAGACATTCTGAATTTGTTTAAAAAAAATACCCAAAAAGAGAAAAAAAAAACACACATTACACCACAAATAAAAAAAAATCTGGGTATAACATGGAAATGGATATTGATCAAAACAAATGTAACTCAAATTTTTTCAAATTGGATATAGGTTGCAACTAAAATCCAGACTTCGAGTGCAACAAAAAATTTAAACATCATATGAAAATGGATGTTGAGTAAAACTTAGTAGCAAACCCAAATTTTTCAAATTGGATAAAGATGCAACTATAATCCATACTTCAAGCTATAAAAAATAAGAAGATTTGAAGAAAAGTGTAAATCCTCAAATCTTGGCATAACATTTTATATGAACTCATAAAAATTGGGGGATGAGATGCTACCTTCACTGATCTTGAATAAATTTTTCCAAAATTCGAACAAAATATGCTTAGATTTGCAAGAAATGTTTAGAAGATTGTAAGAAAATAGGATACATTTGCTTAGTTTCAGGGGAACAAGTTTTGTTCTTCCACTCAAAACACTTAATTTCGAATTGGGGATAATTTTGGGATTTAAATTTGCAATATTGATCATCTGATGCAAAAACGCGCGCATGGGTCACAATCAATCTCAATCTCCTTAATGACCATTCAGTTTCATCTGCATTCCATACTTTTTAAAACCATAAGGGTATGAATTGACATTTTTTCACCATATGGGAGATATGTGGATTTCGGTCAAATCACACGAGATAAGGATAATTTACCCCTTTTTCTTTTTAAGAATTCATTTCCACTTCCAAGTTTTGTCAATACTCTTTCTAGAATATTTTACTAGAAATTGGTTCCAATTCTCTTTTTTGATCTCCTACATAATTATATATTGACCCAACCTCCCATTTCTCCCTCTCTCTCTTGCTCTTGTGAAACTCACGCGTACTCATGCTCCTTTACTTTTGACCAATGCTAGCTGTTGCTAGCCGTTGAAGGGAGTGTGTCATGCCCACTTTCCTCTCTCACTCCCTCTTTTTCTTCTCCAAAATTTCCTGATAAATACCCAAGGATGATAAAGGTTGAGGGTATGAAATGGAGTTGTAGTTTTCTTTAAAAGTCAAAGGAAATGCGCCTAATATGTACACACATTCTTGAGCATTCTTTCTTCAATTCTTCCTCTTCTCTTTCCTTCATTTCTTTAAGTCATTCCTTTGATTTCTTCTTGGTATACATCACCTTCATAGCATAGAGAAAGTGTTGCATGTCTAGGAAAGTCTTCTTTCCGGAAGGTGGTTCTGAAACTACACATGTCGACCTGTTCAAGTTGGATGTCGACCTGTTTAAACACTAAGTCCTAAAACCAAGTACGGAAGGAACATGTTAAATCATTGGAGTATGTATGTCGACCTATCAAAGCCTTCAAGTTGACTCATTAAAATCCATGTTGACTTGAGTACTCAAACCATTAGTCCTAAAGCTAGGAATGTTGACCTACTCGACAAGATGTCGACCTATAACATGTACAGGATGATCTACCGAACGCTCATTTCGACTTGTGAGTACCTAAACTTTCAAAATCATTCATCAAGCCACACAAGTCGACCTATCAAGCCACACATGTCGACCTATGGTATTGAAGAATAAGGAATTTCTTGCTGACCTATCACTCTAAGATGTCGACTTGTGACACATGTCGACCAATATGAATAACTTAAGTTGACAAATTAGGTGATTGCAACATGAGTTGACCTAGGATCACAGCAAGTCAACCTAAGGGCATTATTAAGTCAACATACCTTCGAATGAGTTGACGTATGACCATAAAATTCCTTAGAAATGTAAACCTGTTTCAAGATAAGTCGAATGGTTCCTTAAATTGGTTGACCAAAGAAACTAAAATCACTTGACACAATTATTCATGTCAACCTAGAAACTAAAATGTCAATGCAAGAAGCATAACACTTATTAGATATAGCACACAAGTTGACACAAGAAGTAATGCAAGTTAACGAAAGCATACTTAGGCAAACTATAACAGCATATAAGTCAACCCTATGTAACATTAGGTCCACCTACATCCTAAATAAGTAGACCTAATCAATTAATAAGTCAAAATACTTTAGTTCAAACCTAAGTAATTCAACACTCATGTTGACAACAAAGAAAGATAGGTGTCAACTTGAAATAAAATCACGTTGACACATTCTGTCCATAACTGACAAAAATTTAAAATTAAGTCGACCCTTGAATCTTCTTGACCTATAGGAATCACATTTTAAACCCAGAAGGCTTAAGTTTTTAAGTGGTCAAAACTTAATTTCTAGGAATAGAATAACAAAGTTAATCACTTGACTTAACCTAACCTATTATATTTAATAAAATATGAAATATAACTTAAAGAATGTGAATAGATTGAGTGACAATTTTAAAGTTTTCTAAGAATTTACACAATGTTGGAGATTTAAGGTAGTGGTTCCACCCAAACAGGTAAAGGTCCACTCCCAGACTCCATTTAGATTTTTCACTATTGACTTAATAGTTACAAATTTGATTCACAGTTCAAATTAGACCATTTACAATGTTTCCACCCAAGCACTAAAACCCCAAACTTAATATGTTAACTTTCTCTCTCTAAACCTAGATCGTGAAACCTTCACCATTCTTTAATACATTTAGCACAACTAGAAAGGAAATGTTACAACAAGTGAGACTTGATCCTCAATGTAGCAAACTTTAAGCTTACAAACTCAAAAAATGAATAAGGAACAGAAGGATAGAGTATAAAGTTTTAATAGTATACAGAGAGCATTTAAGTTTATTCGATGAAGTCTTTCAGAAGATCAATTGTTTCTAGAAGTTATTCTATCTTTTTTCATGTTGGTATTTATAAGCTCATTCATGAGAGCCGTTGAGTGGTCTATAAAGATGAACGTTAGAAATTAATGCTCTTCACCTTCTTCATTAAATGTCACAAACATTGTTCCCAAATGCTTTTTGGCGCCTCAGACTATTCACCAATGGCTGCACTTGCTTTTGTTGCATAAGCTTGATTGGTCTGAGAAAACACTTAAACAAGCATTGTGTAATGTGTTGAGTATGGTTATGTGATGTTAATCATGTGTGCTTTAAACTTTTAAATGCTTAACCATCTAATATTTTGAGTTTTGCTATTCTCAGATCGACATGTCAAAAATTTATTCAGTTCAACTTGGTTTTAAAATCAAGTGACCATTTAGACACATTCTATGCATGTAGGACAACCTCTTTATTCTCTAGCTTGACTCATTAAACTCTTCAAGTCGACATGTCTCTTTCTCAGAGTTGATAAGTCAACAGTCTAATCCTCTTCGGTTGATATGTCAAGATGATAGAACAATAAAGTTTAAGTATAGGTCGACAGTTGTGATTCTAGGGTCAGCTTGTTTTGTAAATTAGGTCGACATGTTGGTCCTCTTAGTTAGACATATGTTGTAGAATTTTGCTACACCAAACTCTAAGTCGACTTGTATAATTCTATGTGGCGACCTATTAATGCTAGAATTACTCTTCCTTCCTTCATGGCTCGACCAGTGTTTTGATAATCCTATAACCCAAGGCCTAGGTAAACATATGTAAGTCGATGGGTCAACCTATTTGTGTCCCAAAATGATAGGTCGACCTATGATTTAAACTTTTTCTAAACTAAAGTCTAAGTTGACATGTCAAGTCTGTGAGTCGACCTATCCAAGTGTTAAGGTCAATATGTTTAAAATAATGGGTCAACCTATGTTATAATTTTCTTATAAATCAACGTTTAGGTCGACTTGTCATTCTTATAGGTCAATCTCTTCATGTCTTAGAGTAGACCTATTCAAATTAATGGGTCAACCTATGTGTTAAATTCCTCGTAACCCATATTTAGGTTGCCTTCAAGTTTCTGAGGTCAAATGATTACTTAGGCTATGTCGAATGGTGAACTAACTATTAACTTATTTCCTTCCCTAGGTTGTAGGTAGGTCAACCTGTGTTTGTACTCAGGTCAACCTCTTGTGACCTAATATAGTTTAACAAAACTCAGGTCGACAGGTTTAAGTGTTTGGTTGACTTATTTGAAGTTTCCTTAAGTACTGGTCAACCTGTTCAATCCTATGTGTCGATCTAAAGTGTCATGACTTTATTTTTATATGTAATGTCTTAACTTAGGTCAACCTATTCTATGTGCGGGTGGACTTGTAGTGTCCTTTCTTAGCTATCTTAGGGTTAGGTCAAATGGTTCAACAACTTTGGTCGACATGTTTGAGGGATCCTCAAGGGTGGGTCAAACTAAGTTATGTATAAGCATTTAATCTCTTGCCTGGGTTGACCTCTTCATATGAATGGGTCGACCTGAGGTTTACTTAACTTAGTCTAAGGGTGCAAAGGTTTGACTTGCTCCTTGCATGAGTCGACCTATCCAAATCTTAGGTCGAATGAAAAATTTTCTAAGACAAATCTTGAGCTATTTCCGGTGTATGTATTTCAGGTGTATTTATCCTTTGTTTCTTCAAATTGATACACATGATCATCATCAAAACACTATATGTACAGCAATCTCCCCATTTTTAGTGATAACAAAACTTATAAAATCTAGAAATACATAGGTGCCCTCACTATTATGTTTCATGCCTTAGTGCTAGGGTTTCTCTCGATATTTCCTTATTTCTCACCCTATCTCTCCCCTTCACTTGAGGCATGTCTTTCTCCTATACATTCTCATACTTTATATTCTTTCTCCTATACTTTCTCATACCACTTTTTGTCATCAATAGAAAGGGTGTGGCATTTGTGAAACTAGAAGGGCAAAAAACTGGCTCAAGATTTAGGTCATTGACCTTTGATAAAGTTGAAAGACTCCCCAAAAAAATGTGTATAAGTGCCCTAGATGAGTGGTAAGTCTAATACCAAAAATGTAAATATTGAGGATACTAAACCTAGACATGATCAATTCATCAAAGTTTTGAATGTGAAGAATAGGAACCTAAGCTACCAATCAACAAAGCTTGAACATAGGAATGACAAATTCAAAGCAAGAACATAAGCATACTTAGATATACCAAGCCAACAGTATAAAGTTTAAGGTTTATTGCCAGTTTCAAGTTCAATATTCAGACTTAAAACATGTTTACAGCATACCAAATTTAATAGTTGACAGTTCAAACATACAAATCTAACAATTTACAACCAAATATCATCAAAACACTAACAGTTCAAGAAAACTTGTGTGCTTCTGGGTCATGGCTCATCTCGCGATTGTCTACCTCCAACTAGTGTGTTTATCTTCTCTTTACCTTATCAACCCATTCTTGCAGTCTAGATAATTCATTTTGCATTTGAAAAAATTCTTGTTCCATCCTATCATCCGATCACTGTTTGGAATTCCCGAGTGTGTCCAATGTCATTAGTTGTGAGTAGAGGGTGGTACCAACACCATAAGGAACTTAGTTTGATGGCTGAAGAGTATCCTGAATAGATAGGGATTGAATAGGTTATAGTGGTTTAGATTTTTAGGACTTTTAGAAAGGGAAGAGGCTCCAATACTAGTACTCCTCCTTCTCTAGAAACATGGATCCTAGACCTAAGAAGGATATCTATGATTAACGAGGTGGATAGAAGATTTCCCTTTTTGGATGTTCCTATTGCTACCATATGAGAAGGAATTGGAAAATGAAGACCTAGATTCTTATTTTGCATTATACAAGCCATTAACCAGAAGTCTTCCCTGGTGATCATGGCATGTCTTTCTACTCTTGGTCTTAAGTTATGAATAACTATCTAATGGAGTAGCCTCTCATAAAGATGTAAGGACGTGGCTCTATAATCAACCATTTTAAGTTGGTCATTTTTTAATACAAGTTTAACATCATCTAAGAGGTTTGTCCCAAGGTATTCCTCACATGCATCATAGGGTATCCATTGTTATCCGCTTATCCTACTTATGAGTTTCGGCATCACTATTACTTCTATTCCTCCAAAGTAGGATTTAAACATGCATTTGTATCCAAAATTGTATATGATTATATAATTCTCTCTCCAATCTTGCTTGCTTCCTTTGTGTTCTCCTATGTTATTGTGAAACAATTTCACTAACCTATCATAAGATAGGGAAATGGAGAAGATAAGACTAGAGGGACATATCCTTTTAATATATTTTCATAGGGAAAATTGATATTCTCCATAAACTCCCAATCGATTACCCTAGAATAATTGATGGATTTAGAAGAAAGTTTTTTGATGGACTTACACTGATTTCTTGATGGAAAGTCTTAGCTTCCAGCCATGATAAAGAATTGAAGAAGAGTCGAGATCTTGATAGGGTTTCGATGATTGAAAAAGATCCAAGAGAGAGAGAGAGAGAGAATTTGAGAGGTAACGTTTTTGTGAAAAATGAAGAGAGAGAGAGATGATTGAGTGTCTTTTATAATGTTTAAACAAAATCCCTAGGTCGACTAGTCCTCGAGTAGGTCGACTGACTATGCTTAAGGAAGGCGGTTTAGTTACCTTCAGTCGACCTATCTTCTAAGGCCAAATATTTCCTTGGGTCGACCAATCTTTATATAGGTTGGCAGATCATTTGTCCTTAGGTCGACCTAATTCTTTTCAGGGTCCACCTAGTAGGTTCATTGTCTTTTGGTCAGTTGACATCTCCTTGAACATGGGTTGACTTAAACTTTGAATTAGATTCAAATTTCTTGACCAATCGACTCATCCTTTCATATGTATTGACTCAGGCTATTATGTAGGTTGATATCGTTCTTACATGAGTCGACTTAGGGTTTGGATTATAAAGTTTATAACATATAAGTTGACCAACTCAATGATTTGGTTGACTCCTCCCTTAAAATTGGTTGATCTATTACTTTCAATAGGTTGACTTGTCTCTTAATTTAACTAACTCAAGCCCCAGTTAGGTACGTCAGTTAGGTCGATATGTCTTCTATTGAATTCTGAGTTTGATATGCACTATTTTTCAAATCTTTGATAATTTTTCAAACTCCATCATTCCTAGCTCTCTCCTAAGCTCATAAAACCTATTTCTATTTAATGCCATTGTGAATATATTGGCAATTTAGTTTTGATTGTCCACCTACTCGAAGATTATATTGTTTTTCAAAAAGTGATCCCTAATGAAGTGATGCGTCACTTCAATGTCTTTTGTCCTTGAATCGTGTACATGATTCTTGGTTAGCTTTATGACACTTGCATTATCACAATTTATTAGAATGCATTCTAGGTGTATGTCATAATCCTTCATTTGGTGTTTGATCCATAGGACTTGAGCTATACATTGTCTGGCTACAACATATTAAGCCTTAGTGGTTGAGATAGTTACACTATTTTGCTTCTTAGAAGACCATGACACTAGCATGCTTCAAAGAATTGGCAAGTACCACTGATACTTTTTCTATTGAACCTATATCCTGCAAAGTCTGTATCCAAGTTGCCATGTAATTTAAAGTTTGATCCTCGATCATACCAAATTCTTAAGTTTATGGTATCTTTGAGATATCATATAGCAACTAGATAGGATCCTTATGATCGGATTAGAACCTAGCACAGAGACACGCTATATGGTATGTCTGGTTTAGAGGCAGTGAGATAGAGAAGTGATCCTATCATACTTTTATATAATTTTGACATACAGACTTTCCTTTCTCATCCTTGTCAAGCTTGACTCTAGTACTCAATGGTATGTCATTTCCCTTTGAGTTTTCAAAGCTGAATTTCTTGATCAATTATCTAGTGAATTTAGACTGGCTTATGAAAATTCCTTTCTCAGATTGTTTTATTTGCAAGCCTAGAAAGAAGTTCAATCCTCCCATCATATTCATCTCAAATTCTGTTTGCATACTCTCCACAAATTCTTGACACATCTTTTAACTAGTTCCTCCAAAGATTATATCATCAACATATATTTGAACTATCATCATGTCACTTTCTTTTTTTCTTAAAGAACAAAGTAGTGTTTACTTTTCCTCTATTAAATTCACTCTCTATTAGAAAACTAATTAGTTTCTCATACCATGCTCTAGAAGCCTATTTAAGTCCAAACAATGCCTTGGTTTGCTTGAAAACATGATCAGGACACTTAAGATCTTCGAAACCTAGGGGTTGTTCAACAAACACTATTTCATTTGTGAATCCATTAAGAAAGATACTCATGACATCTATTTCATATAGCTTGAAATTCATAAAGCAAGAAAATGCTGGAAATATTCTACTTACATACGACCTAGCCACCAGAGCATATGTTTCGTAATAGTCAATTCCTTCCTCCTAGCTATATCCTTTTACTACTAGTCTTGTTTTGTTTTCTGTAATTGTGTCTGTTCATTAAGTTTGTTTCTGAACACCCACTTAGTTCCTACAATAGATTGATCATTTAGTTTAGGGACTAAGTTCCTGATTTTGTTTCTTTCAAATTGATTCAATTTTTCTTGCATTGCCATGATCTAGTTCTCATCACGTAAGTATTCATCAATACTCTTAGACTCTACTTATGTGATAAATGCTACATACTCACATTGATTTTGAAGTGCAGACTTAATTCTAACTCCTGAATTCATGTTTCCTATTATGTTTTTAGGGTTAACACTCTTTCTAATAGCTAGATATCTAATTTCTTGCTCTTGATGACTTTCCTCATCTTCCTTTAGTTCTTGTTCTAATTTGGATTCTTCCTTTTGAGTATCTTCAAGTTCTATTGATTCTAGTGCCTTAGAGAAGTCGGTTAAGTCCTCATCATCATAATTTGTCTTGCCTAGAGAATCATTCTCATCAAATTATATGTGAATCGATTCTTCAACCATAATGATTCTCTCGTTATAAACATTATATGCTTTACTGGATGTAGAGTACCCTAGAAAGATCCCTTCATCACTCTTAGCATCAAATTTGCTTAAAGAATCCTCACCATTGTTTAGAACATAATATTTGCGACCAAACATACAAAAGTATGCTACGTTCAGTTTTCTTCCTTACAGAGCTCATATAGAGTCTTCTTAAGGATTGGTCTAATGAAGGCTCCATTTAGGACGTAGCAAACTATATTTACAGTTTTTGCCCAAAAAACTTAAGCACATTATGCACACTAGCATGGTTCTAGCCATCTCCTCTAAGGTTTTATTCTTCCTTTCTAACACTTTATTCTATTGAGGTATCCTTGGGGTTAAGAAATTATGATTTATATCATGGTCTCCACAAAATTCTTATGTCCTATTTTTGAACTCTTTCCCATGATCACTCCTATTGCTTGTAATTGAATATCCTTTTTTTCATTTTGAAGCTTTCTGTATAATTTAATAAAGGCCTCACTAGCCTCCTCTTTCTTAACTAAGAACAGTACCCAAGCAACATGTGAATAGTTATCAATGAAAACAAAAGCATAGAGCTTCCCTTTGAAACTTTGAGTTCTAGTAGATCCAAAGAGATCTATGTGAAGAAGCTCTAGAGGTTTGCTAGTGGATACTGCGTTCTTGGGTTTGAAAGAGGATCTGGTGTGTTTACCCTTCATACAACATCACATAGCGTGTCTCTTTCAACCTTTAACTTTGGAAGGCCTTTCATTATGTTATTCCTAATAAGCCTAGATATCGTGTCCATGCTAGCATGTCCGAATCTCCTATGCCAAAGCCATGAGTTGCTTTGATTTACTACTACTAAATAGGACTCATCTCTGCTGACTAATTCTTTTAAGTTTATTACATAGAAGTTTCCTCTTTTATGGCCAATAAATTTTGTTTCATTGGATTTTTTGTCAACAATCAAACATGCATCAAACTCAAATGTAACTCTATAGCCTCTATCACACAATTGACTTACTCTAAACAAGCTAAATATCAAAGCATCAACCAACAACACATTCTGAATTTGAGTAGAAGAAGAAAAACTATCTTACCCTTAGAGTTATCTCCAAATGCCTCCATTCCTCCCTTCCTCTTCTCTAAGCTAGAGAACTTTGAAGCATCTCTCGTCATGTGTTTTGAATAGCCATTGTCAATACACCAGGATGATGAATCCAAAGCCTCTTTGGACTTTTAGCATAACTGAGATAAAATTCAATCAAGTCTGTGACTTTGATATCCAAACTTTCTTGGGTCTGGTTGGGTTAGTTTAAAAAATAGTTCTATCTACTTCCTTAGGTACCCATTCATTGTGGCAGAGTTCCTAAACTAACATGCATTGGTGCTATATCCTATTCTTTTACAATTTGTGCACCTCATATGTTTTATTGAATCTTTTTTTTTGCTTACAGACGTTTTCTTCTTAAGTTTATAGTATTCTGCTCTATGGCCTAGTTTCATGCAAGTATGGCATCTATTTTTAGGTCTACCTATCTCTAAACTAGGCACAAAGAAGCTATAGAGCTTCTTTTGTTTTGTTGTAAGGTTGAATCCTATACCAACTTTGTTGTATATTGCTCGTTGAGCACCTAGTATTAAGTCTAGTTTTTCCTGACCTTGAACCAACTTATATAACAATATACTAGGCCTTCTGTTTTTGTTCTTCTATTCATCTAATGTTTTTTTCAACTCAATTATTTCAAACATGCTAACCTCAGTACAATTGATTTTTGAGTTTTCAAGATCTGTTTTTTAATTGTTCAACATCTAATGCCTTAGTTTCAAGCTCAACATACAAGTTTATCTTTTCTACTCTAAGGTTCTCATGCTCCTGCCTTAATTTTTCATTTTCTTCCTTGAGTCTATCTCTTTCTAGCTTTACTTCAACAAGAGTTTTTTAATCAATGATTTTTCTAAGTTATCTTCTTAAGGTCATTCAAAGATTCTAGCAATGCTCCATGCAATTGATTGGCTATTAGCTCATTCTTAGATTTAGAATCAGATGACTTCAATGAATTTAAATAATAAGAGGATACCTCGTCATGCTGACCTTCCTCCAAATCCCTGAAACATAGGTTTGCTAGCTCCTCAGTTATTTCCTTCATAATGAATGTCTCATTTTCATCACTCCAGGCACCCAAGGCTTTCTTTTTCTTCTTCTTCTTCTTGTACTTCCTTTCAGTCTTCTTCAATTAAGGACAATCTGCTTTAATGTGTCCAAGCTTTTTGTACTCATAGTATTGAACTTCCTATTTCTTCTTTGCTTTTTGAAGTTAGTTCTGCCTTTATTTTTTCTTCGCATCATAAACCTCTTGAACTTCTTCGTTAGTAAAGCCATGTCCTCTTCATCATCATCTTCACTGCCAGAGATGCTTTCTTCACTCTTAGCCTTGAGAACCATTCCTTTTCCCTTCTTTTCTCTTAATAACCCTTTGATGTTTAACTTCATCTCATAAATAATCAGTGAGCCCACAAGCTAATCGATGGTCTACGTCTCAAGATTTTTAGACTCTTCAATTATTGTGAACTTTGGCTCCCAAAATTTTGGTAGACGTTTAAATACTTTCTCCACCATGTCTTCCTGAGGGATAACTTTCCCAAGCAACCTAAATTCATTTGTGATCATGTTAAAGTGAGTAATCATCTAACGCATAGTTTCTCCTTGCTTCATCTTGAATGCTTTGTTCTTTCACTTTAACATCTTGATCTTGTTCTTTCGAACTTGATCAGTTCCTTCATAAGTAACTTCAAGTCTCTCCCAAATTTTGTTGGCTGTGATACATAAGGAGACCCGATTGTACTCATTGAGACTCAAGGCTAAGTAAAGAAGGCTGATAGCCTTGCAATTTGCACAACACGCCTTCTTCTCTTCAGGTGTCATGTTCTTCATCTTCACAGGAACAAGAACACCATCAACCTCTTCTATAGGGAACGCAATCCCTTCTTTAATAATCCCCCAAGCCTTCTCATCCTATGCGGTTACGAAGTTGCGCATTATTTGCATCCAATAACTATAATTGTTCCTATTGAAGAATGGCACATGATTTGTTGAATAGGCTTTGAAGGGCACAATGTCGCCATTTAATGCCACTGACGATCTTTAGTGCTGAAGCTGTTAGGCTCTTTCACCGGTATACCCACTCTTATACCAATTGAAATACAATCTAGAGGGAAGTGAATAAGTTAAATAGCAATTTTAAGGTTTTCTAAGAATTTACACAATGTTGGAAATTTAATGTTGCTGAAGGTATGGACAATGAAAGAAAGAATCAAAAGAAAACATAAAGATTTATAATGATTCCACCCAAACTGGTATACGTCCACTACCAGACTCCCCCTCGAATTTTCTAGTATTGATTTAATAGTTACAAACTTGATTCATGGTTCAAGTTAGACTTTTTATAGTATTTTCATCCAAACACTAAAGCCCAAACCTTAATAGGTTGACTCTCTCTCTGAACCCAAATGGTGAATCCTTTACCAATCTTCAATACATTCAGCACAAGTCGAGAGGAAATATTACAATGAGTGAGGTTTGATCCTTAGATATAACGAACATTAAGCTTAGAAGAGATTACACTCAAGAAATGAATATGGAATAAAAGAACAGAGTATAAAGTTTTAATAGTGAACAAACAACATTTAACTTTATTTGATGAAGTCTTCCAGAAGCTCAATTGTTTCCAAAAGTTCTTCTATCTTTCTTCATGTTGGCATTTATAAGCTCATTCTAGAGAGCTATTAAATGGTTGGTGAAGATGAATGTTGGATATTAATACTCTTCACCTTCTTCATTAAATATCATAACCATTGCTCCTGAATGCATTTTGGCACCTCAGACTATTCACCAATGGTTGCGCTTGCTTTAGCTACATAAGATTGACTAGTTTGATAAAATACTTAAGCAAGCATTGTATAATGCGTTATGAAAGGTTATGTGGTGATAATCATGTGTGCTTCAAATTTTCAAATGCTTAATCATCTAAGATTTTGAGTTTTTCTCTTCTCAGGTCAACATGTTAAAATTTAATCAGGTTGACCTGCTTTTAAACTCAAGTAACCATTTAGACACATTCTTTGCATGCGGGTTCACCTTTTTATTCTATAGGTTGACTCATTAAACTCTTTAGGTCGGCATGTCTCTTTCTCAAGGTTGACTTCTGAGAAAATTTTTGCAAGCTCAAAAATTAGGTCGACAGTCTAATCCTCTTGGGTCGACATGTCAAGATGATAGAACAATAAATTGACAGGTGTGATTTTAGGGCCGACTTGTGTTGCAAATCATGTCGACATGTTGGTCATCCTAGGCAGACCTATGTTATAGATTTTTGCTAAACAAACTCTAAGTCAACTTATATAATTCCATGTATTGACCTATTGATGCTGGAATTACTTTTCCTAACTTCATGAGTTGACTAGTATATTAACAATCCTATAACCCAAGGCCTGGGTCGATAAATGTAAGTCCATGGGTTGACCTATGTGTGTTCTAGGATCGATATACCCAAAATGATGGGTCGACCTATGATATAAACTTTTATAAGTTGAAGTCTAAGTCGACATGTCAAGTCTATGGATTAAGGTCAATATGTTCAAAATAATAGGTCGACCTATGTTATCAGTTTCTTATAAATCAAAGTTTAGGTCAACTAGTCACTCCTATGGATCAATCTCTTCATGTCCTAGGGTCGACCTATGTGTTAAATTCCTTCTAACCCATACTTTAGGTTACCTTGAATTTCCCTAAGTCGAATGATACCTAGGCTAGGTCGAATGGTGATTTAAAGTATTAACTTGTTTCCTTCACTAAGTCATAGATAGGTTGACCTGTATTTGTGCTCAGGTTAACCTGCTAAGACCTAATATAGTTTAACAAAACTTAGGTCAATAAGTTCAAGTGTTTGGTTAACTTATTTGAAGTTTCCTTAAGTACAGGTCAACCTGTTCATCCCTATGGGTCGACCTAAGGTGTCATAACCTTAGTTTTATATGTGATGTCTTAGCTCGGGTTTACCTGTAACTACAAAATTAAATCCCTATTGTAACGGCAACTTTTATTGTTGGTGACCTTTAATGATGGTTTCTTATGCCCTGTAGAGACGTTTTTGACAAAACCATAGGAAAATATATAAATTTTCCAATGATATAAATTGCGGCATCGAGAAAAGTTTATCAATCGTCAGAAAAGTTAGCACAACCGTCTGTACAAACGAATTCAATTCTGATGGCTATCACTTGTAGTCAGTAAATGTGACAGTTTTAGGGATGCTTTGAAAACAGTTTCTGTATAACTCTTCTTTAGGGTCTACTTAACTATACTGTCTGTATAAGTTCATGACTATGGTAACTCATATATTGTACCATTTGTAAAAGCTATATAATATTTTAACGGTTATTAGTTTTCATTCGTTAATATGGTAGTCTTTTTTGACTATTTCTCTATATATGTCATATTCTATCGTTTATATAATCTTTAGGAACAATTCAAAAATTTAAGAGTTAAGGTGTTGAACCATACCTGGTGATAAGTTGCATTAACATGGGATAATTTGTGATAACGGTGTGTTGTTATAACATAGTAATTTTAAGATAACTTGTGATAAGCTCGTGATAAGTAATGGTAGTATAATTTAATAATATTATTATTTATTGGAGTAAAATATAGTAATAACTAGTAGTAAATTTATGATAATTAGTGGTAATATAGCGATAACATGTGCTTAAGATTGTTTGTGATAGCTAGTGGCAATGTAATCTCATAATATTATTATTTACTAGTGTGAAATATAGTGATAACTAGTGAAAAATTTGTGATAACTAGTGGTAATATAGTGATAATAGATATTTATGATAATTTGTAGTAAGTTTGTGATAATTAGTGGTAATATAATGATAACAGATATTTATGATAATTTGTAAAATTAATGGTAATATAGTGATAACATGCGTTTATGATAACTTGTGGTAAAATTGTAATAACTAGTGATAATATAGTTTGATAATACATAGGAGTCAAATATAATGATAACTAGTGGTAAGTTTGTAATAACTAGTGGTAATATACTGATAACAGGTTTTTATGATAATTTGTGATAAGTTTGTGATAACTAGTGGTAATATGGAGTAAAATATAGTGATAACTCATATTAATATAATCTGATAATATTATTATTTATTGGAGTAAAATATAGTAATAAATAATGGTAAATTTATAACTAGTGGTAAAATTGTGATAACATGGTGGTAAGTCGTGGTAAGGTGCACTAACTTGTCTTCTGAACCTGACCCAAGAAATATTCAATTAGGATTAAGCAGTATATGGTTTCACATTTAAAACAATGAAGCCACTACTTACTCCTTGGTTGTGTATGAAGTCTACAAACTTCATACTCGATTGCTTATTCTTGGTCCTAAAAATCTTGATGACAAGATAGATGTGTACATGCATCAATTTAAATTAAATTTAAGTAAAACTTTAAGTGAAAACTAGATTTAAAAATAATCTAAGAAATTGGTTTAAATTAATTAAGCTGCCAATGACTAACATACAAAGCACAAACAAACCGCAAGTATTCTAAAAATTGCATGAAATGCAGTAATTGTAAGGTAACAAATCGTAACAAATTCTAAAAATTGTATTTGTAAACATATGAGGAGTATTTACTAAAAGTGTTGTGTGTATTGATTATGATTAAAACAGAGGATAATGATTAAAGTGTGTAACGAAAAAAAATTATGTAATGAAAAAGAGCAAAAAAAAGGAAAAAGGATTTAAATTATGTAATGAAAAAAAGGCATGGAAAAGAGGTTTTGAAAATTTATTTGTGAAAATGGCTATATATATCGTCTGTGATATGATATGTCCATTTAATTTGAAAAATATTATTACAGCCGTTAGATTAATTGGTGATATGTCCATGTGGGTACAATGAAAGTGCAAAAAAATTAAAAAAAATTAGAATTATTTTGAGATACCAATGCACCATTTTCCAATAATATAATAATATCAATCTTACATTAATATATGATACATACATATTACTATAAATTATATTATTGTCGAACCAATTTAGACGATGCTCGATGAATGGATGGGTGGATGAGTGGATGAAGGGAGGAGGTAGTGTGATGATATAAAATTATGATTATCAATATTAATTTAAAATATAATATATTAATAATTTTAAAAATTTATATATTTAATTACAAATATTTACTAAAATATATAATATTAATAACTCATAATTCATTTTTGTGAGTGAGAGTGAGATAGAAAAAATCAAAAAAAGGGTGATAGTGAGATAGAGAGGAAGGAAGAGAGGAAAAAAAAGAGAAAAGAATCAAGCATGCGGGAAATTGTGGTATAGTGGTTGATATTGTCAAACAAGCTTCCACAACGACATCTAAGGTTCGAACTCGTGCGAATACATTTTTTGTATCAAAAAAACCAAGGCAAGTGCACATGTACCCGCAACTACATGGCATGCGCTAGCACCCCCGCGTGGGGGCATGCTTGCACTATGTGCCCACGCAACCACTCATGTAGGGGCATGCCTGCATGGGTATCCACGTGGCAAGCGAGGTAGCTGCCGCACATGCGGGGGCATGCCAACACGGGCATGCACGCATGTAGGGGAATGCCGGCGTTGGCACCCGTGGCATGTGTGGTAGCTACCGCGCACGCAAAAGAATGCTTGCGCGAGCGGTTGCATCGAATGGGCGGTAGACTTCACATGCGGGGAAATGCCTGTACCGGCATGCCCCCACATAGGCAACACTACAAAAAAACAAGAATTCAGTGACGAATTTTAGCAACGAAAAATATTGGTCACAAATCTGCAGCAAATTTAGCGACAAAAAAGGGTATCGTCGCAAATTAGCCACGATTTTAGCAACAAAACAATTTTCGGTGCAAATTCAGCAACAAAAAAAATTTTCGTTACAAAAGTCCTCACTGATTTTTGACGAAAAATTTTTGACGCAAAATTCGTTGCCAATTTGTGACGAAAAAAAAATTCGTTGCTAAATTTGCAACGAATTTCAAAATTCGTCATAAAATTTGCGACGAATTTATAATTTGTCCCAAAATGTGCAATGAATTAAAAATTTGTCCCTAAATTTACGATGAATAAATTAATAGTCCCTAAATTTGCGACAAATTTAACCATCCATTCCTAAATTTGAGATGAATTCGCTTATTTATCCCAAAATTTTTTCGATTATGTGAAATATTATGTTAACAATAATTAGCAATTTATAGTAAATCTTATTTCGATTAGTTAAATAATCAATGTTGTTAAATGTTCAATATTTTATACTTTATTTGATTATATGATAATATTTAATGTTTTGTAATAATTTAGTTAATTTGTTTGATATTAATTAAGTTTATAATATTATTTATTATTATATTAAATTTTTGTGAAATTAAGGTTAGTATTATTGATGATGTTGAGTTTTGTGAAATTAATGTTACTTTTATAATATTTAATTTATATTGTGAAATTAACGTTAAATTTTTATTCAATTAATGTTATTATTTATTGTTTTATCAACTTAGTTGGGATTAATGATGATATTATTATTGATAATTTAGTAGTTTTCTTAGTAGTTTTTATTAATATTTAAAAAATTTTAAATTTGGAGACAGGGTTGGATGTATAAAAAGAACTTATCTGATTGTCGGGGTTTAACTGATGAGTTTATTTTTGGGTTGGAACAAATTTTAGATTTTGCTTGTAGTCATATTGATTTTATGGATGAGAATAAGTTAAGGTGTCCGTATAGAAGGTTTCGTAATGGTAAATTTTTGTAGTGTGATAAAGTTAGGAAACATCTTTGTAAAATTGGTTTTACCCCGAATTACTATAATTGGAAATGTCATGGTGAACCGTTCATTTCTGATGAGGAGTATGGATGAAACAGACAATTCTCAGTTAGTGGGGATCAGAGTTATTATGATCAATTGAATCCATATCAGAGGATGGTAATTGATGCAGTGGGTCCGAATTTTGTTTCTAAACCAAGCGCTGCAAGTTCTAGCTTTGCTCCAACATTTGAACATGGGTATACTAGTTATGCATCACCATTAGAGGAGGTAGAAGTACCAGGTGTTGATGAAAATGTGAATAATGAATCATCTCTCCAATTTCAGGAAGTGTTAAGAGCTGCAGATGAACCTTTTTGGGCTGGTTGTGACAGCCACATTAAGCTATCTCTAACCACAAGATTGTTGAATGTCAAGACAGAGCATAATGTGTCTAAAGATTGTTTTAATGATTTTGTTCAAGTTATTGGAGAAGTATTGAAGCGTGATCACATTATGCCCAATGATTTCTGTAATATGAAAAAGTTGGTGAAAGAATTAGGTCTTCCGGTGGAAAGAATAGATGTTTGCAGAGATGCTTGTATGCTATCTTGGGGAAATGATAAAGATGTAGATTTTTGTAAATTCTGTAATCAATGTAGATATAAGAGTACTAGGAGATCGGGTTGTAATCAACGGCGTAAATCATACAGACAAATGTTTTATTTGCCTTTAACTCCTAGGTTACAAAGGCTTTATGCATCAAGACCACTGCTGAGCATATGACCTGGCATTTAAATCATGAAACAGAAGAGAGGTTAATGTGTCATCCTTCAGATGCAAAGGCATGGAAATATTTTGATAGAACATATCCTGAGTTTGTGAGAGAAACTTGAAATATTAGGTTAGGTCTCTGTGCTGATGGATTTGCTTCATTTGGCAAATCAGGAAGAACTTATTCTTATTGGCCAGTTATCTTAACTCCGTATAATCTTCTACTCGGTATGTATATGAAGACACCGTATATGTTTTTAACAGTGGTCATGCCTGGCCCCGCAAAATCCGAAGAAGTTAATAGATGTTTACATGCAACCAATGATTGCGGAGTTGAAACAACTATGGGATGAAGGTGTTTCTATATATGATGTTCATACTAATCAGATGTTTGTAATGAATGCTGCTCTTCTTTGGACCATAAATGACTTTTCAGCTTATGGTATGTTATCAGGATAGAGTACCGGTGGGATTTTATGATGTCCAATATGTTTGAAGAGATCAAAGTCATTCCGATTGAAACATTGGAAGAAAGCGAGTTATTTTGATTATCATAGACAATTTTTACCGTTAACTCATAAATTCAGAAGAAATAAAGAAGAATTCACTTAGAATAGAATTGAAAGAACATCTCCTCTATTGAGATTAACAGGTAAACAAATTTGGCATAGAATCCTTAACTTTCCATCTGTTATTGAAGAGCCACATGGTACAATATATGGCTATGGTCATTCACATAAATGGACTAAGCAGAGTATATTTTGGGATTTACCATATTGGAAGAGTCATTTGGTTCATCATAATCTCGATGTAATACGTATCGAGAAGAATGTCTTTGATAATCTGATAAATATAGTGATGGATATCACTGGGAAAACGAAAGACAACTTGAATGCAAGAAAAGATATGCGACTCCTTTGTAAACGACCTACTCTTGATGTCGATGAAAGTAGTAGGGGACCAAAACCGAAGGTAGTTTATACATTGAATAAGGATCAGAGATGGATTGTTTGTAAATGGTTGAAATCATTGAGGTTTCCTGATGGTTATGTCTTAAATCTTGGAAGATATGTCGATTTGAAGAAATGTAAGTTGATTGGTTTGAAAAGTCATGATTGTCATATATTTATGGAAACACTAATTCTTATTGCTTTTAAGGAACTCTTACCAAATTTTGTTTGGGGTACCATTACGGAGTTAAGCATTTTCCTTTGTGATATTTGCTCGACAGTGTTGAGACATTCACACATGGAGATGTTAGAGAGAGATTCCAATCATTTTGTGTAATTTAGAAAGGATATTTCCACCATTATTTTTTGATTCCATGGAACATCTTTTGATTCACTTGCCATATGAGGCGAAAGTTGGAGGTCCTGTCCAATTTCGAAGGTGAGTTTTTCATCTTTTATACTTCGTTATCAAGGCATATAAAATTACTAATTACATTACATATAATTTTCCAATACATGTTGTTTTATTACAATTAGATTCCTATATCATTTGAAAAAGAAAGTGAAAAATAAGACACGTGTTGAAGCCTCTATTGTCAATGCATACATTGTGGAGGAAGTAACAACGTTTGTATCATATTATTTTGAGCCTCACGTTTAGTGCAAGAGGCAAAGAGTGGGAAGAAATGATGAGGGTCCTATTGATCCCAATTTGAAGTCATTCTCAATTTTTAACTACCTTGGTCAACCAAGTAGACCATGTAAGCGTAGATACTTAACTGGTCAAGAATGGCGGGCAACCCACACATATATTTTATTGAACTATCCAGAAGTGACGCCATATTTCGAGTTAGTATATATTTTCTATTTTATGTATTTCTTATGTCGTAAATTGTTTGTGTTAAAATTTATTTTCTTTGATAGTAGGATTTTCCAAAACGTATATTCTGAACTTTCGACACATGAGTTTGATAGTTTCTGTACTGAAGAATTTGCACCATGGTTCAAAAAATATGTAAGTAGACTATAAATTATTTAAATATTTCCTTTAAAACATATTAACATATTTATTTGACTTTAGGTCCATGATAATCAAGCTCAAGTTGAGCAAAAATTGTTAATCCATCTGTCATGGGGTTCAAAATCAATGGTATGAACTTGGCCAGCATATTTTATAAACGGGTATAATTTTCATACTAAGAATATGGAATGTGAAAAATGACAATGAATAGTAGGGTTTGTGTTCAGTCATCCAATGATGGTGGAGGTCAAAATGATTTTTATGGTTTGTTGGATGAAATCATAGAGGCAGAGTACCCTGGTCCAGAATACGAATTGTTTTATTTATGTGTCGTTGGTTTGACCCTGTCAAAAGGATGAAAATGCATTCACAGTTTAATTTGGTTGAAATAAATCATAAGAAATTGCATAAAAGATATGAACCATTTGTGTTGACACAACAAGCGATTCAAGTATTTTATGCTTCATATCCTAATTTGAAACGTGATCAAATTGATTGGTGGGCTGTTTATAAAACGAAAGTACAGAAAAAAATTGAGGTACATTGGGAAGACATAGCATTTCAACAAGAGGAAGTAGCCAATATATTTCAGACCGAGGAATATAATATTCAAACATTACGAGATCCCAGCGGAGTAGTGATAGATGTGGATGCAAGTGAAATTCATGTAGAAGACGATGAAGAATCTAATTTTGAGACAGATGATGAGGATGAGGATGAGGATAAGGATGTTGATGATAATGATGTTGAAGAGTATAATTTTGAGACACATGATGAGGATGACGATGACAATAAGGATTTTAATTTTTGATGTCGGGTAAGTTTTGTTCTCTTAATATAATAAAAATCGGATATTTATCTTGATATATGATAATCTTTTTTTTTTAGTGGATAAGTTAGTTTAGTTTTAATTTGCAAATTTTTGTTGTCTATTTACTGTCTCATTCTTAAATTTATATATTTGATTTGTTAATGTACTATCTTTTTTTCTATAGGTCATTAGAGAAGATTTCTTGATATATTGGTGTCTTGTTTCATCGCATTTAATTTGTCAAATTAGATATGGTAAGTTTATTCATGTTCTTCATTATGCATCTGATGAACATGCAATTTTTATTTTTTTTATTTTTGTTAATAATATATTATGGTTGATAGTTTCGACATGACGGCCATAGTCGAAATTCTGATGAAAGTTCACGCTCTTCACCATCGCAGTCCATTTCGGCACCTTCGCAATCCCATTCCCTTGCCGGCAATGTACCTTCGCCTCCCCTTTCTGTTGCAGGCCCTTCGCATACTCAACAAATGGATAGTAATATACCTTCGCCAGTCCCTTCGGTGGAACACTCATATGCAGATAGGGAAGACAATCGAGTGTTGATAGCCCCTTACGGAGATTCTTAAGTACTAAATTTTAAAATTTCAGATGTATTATTTCTTTTATTTATAAAACAAAATATTCTTTTAATTATCTTGTTTATTTAACATTGTTTGTTTGAAACTTTATGATAGATTTACAAATTCTGTACATGTTATTCACAAGCTTAATAGAATAGTGAATAACCATTGGGGAGGGGCTTCGATGACTTACACAAGCACTCCTAAAAGAAATAAAAGAGCTATGATGGAGCGAGTTCAAGGTAAGTTATCCCAATCAGTTTATATATGAAATTAAGTTACTAACTTTATAATCAATTGGTTTTTTTCCATTGCAACAAGTATTCACTTGGGACGAGACTGAAGAGTTGGAAATAAGAAGGATTTTCAAGAAAAAATATGGCGATCATATCCGACGCGTTGTAAATCATGCGAAGAGACACAGAAAAAAGCCAAACTGCATCACCGAGCAAAATTGGGACATGATTGTGAATTTTTGGGAATCGGAGGAGAGCAAACGAAGGAGTGAGCAGAATAAAAAAAACCGAGCTTGTAATTCAAGGGAATCGTCTGCGACGTATGCGAGAGGCTCGATCAATATCGGTGAACATAAAAATAGATTGGTAATTTTATACAAACACTAATTTTTTAATCTAATTTAAACTATTTCATTATTTCTAACAGTGTTTTTTTATTTTAGGCCAAGGAAACGGGGACCGAGCCTTCATTCATAGATACTTTCATGCGCACATTTCAGAAAAAAGACGACTTGGAGCAGGGAGAGAGCTAGAGCAATTAAGGTTTGTAATTTCAAAACTTCCAATTATTTAATGAACATTTTCAATGTTGATTTGAATATATTATGTTGAACATATCATAACAATGTAGGAAGATGAATTTATTAGGTTAGTCTCTCCCAAGTTTATTTTTATTGCTGACTTGATTCTTTGATTTCTAATGAATTACTTGATAGAGATTCTCTTTTTTTTTTCATAAATTTCAACTTGTTCAATGTTAATACAAATGTTCATAATTTAGATCCTATACAGTCTCATGATTTATGTTACAAATTTTTTTTATTTTCTTTCATATATATATATATATTTATCTAATCAAGATTATATGTGCTTGTATTATATTGTTATTGTAAATTTATTTTAATTTTTCTCATGACAATATAGGAGAATATGATGAGCTATAACGCAAAAGTTCGAGTGCCAGTAATGATGCTGGCGAATCTGAGCCATCTGTTGATAACATGAATAATAGCTCAAGGTGACTGGTGGACCAAAAGGGGGTAGAGTAGTTGGGCTAGGTTCTTTGAGTAGAACTTACAAAATCGTTGGTTCACCTTCTTCCACCCCACCAACAGTCAAGGCAGAAATAAATGAATTAAATCAAGAGGTGAGTTATTTGAAGGAGTTACTACTGTAAAAAGATCAGGAATTCAATGAACTTCAAGCAAAACACACGCAAGAAATGAACGAGTTCCGTACGCAGTAAATGTTAATCATGCAGTATCTTCAGTTAGCCTCCGCTCCAAGTTAGATTCCCCCTTCTATGGCTCCTCCTGATAATGCTCGTGATGGTGATGAAGGTGATGATTTCTTCAATGATGATGATGATGGTGGAGGTCGTGCTTGAAATTGTGTATTGTTATTTGACTGTTATATTTTGATACTCGTTACATTGATTTTTTTTTGTTATGTATGGTTATTGATATTTTAACATTTAGACTTGTTGTTGCTTTTATCTTTGATATTACTATTATGATTTGTTGTTGAATTTTTAACTTATTGATCTTATTGAATAGTAAGTTATATTGATGAGTATAGATGGCTGAAATTTGATATTAAAAACGATTTGGATGATTAATTGTTGATGAGGTTGGATGAGTAGGTATAAAAACAGGTTATATAGGTAAAAATAGTCCAAATATGCCAATAAAATTTATATTTGTCGTAAATTTGCGACAAATTCTGTGACGAATTTTTTTCATTCCTAATTTGTCACGAATTGAATTTCGTTGCAAAATTTCCGACAAAAAAAACTATTCATCGCAAATTTGCAACGAAAATTAGATTCGTGGCAAATCTGCGACAAAAAAAAATTTGTGACAAATTTGCGACGAATTATTTTTTATTGGTAATTTACGACAAATAACTTATTCGTTGCAAAATTTGCAACAAATATTTTTTTGTCCCAAAATTTGCGAAATTTGCGACGAAAAAATATTTGTTGCAAAATTTATGACGAAAATTTTATTTGTTACAAATTTACGACGAATAAAATTTGAGTTGCTAAATTCGTCGCAAATTTGCGACGAATTTTGCGACATAAAAATATTTGTTGAAAATTTTTGCGGTGAATAATTAATTTTTCATCCTAAAATTTTATGAATATTACCAACGAAAGAATATTTGTTGCAAAATTTGTCACATTTGTTTTGGAATGATATAAAATTATTAATATTATTAATTTAAATAATGTAATGATATTAAATTAGTAATTTATATAATTAGCATTATAATTTATTTTTTATTATTTGATAATATAGTATTATGATATGAAATCATGATAAGAATACATTAATTATCAATATTATATAATTTTATATAAATTTCAAAAAAACATAGTTAGCAGCATTAAAATTAATATTAATTAATTTGAATTCACATATAATTTACATGTTTACCATTTTAACCTTTACAATCTACAATTTTAAAATTTTAATTATAACTCCACAATAAAATCTCTAATCTTCATGCCAAAAACAATTTTCCATCTCAGCTCAAAATTAATCAAATTTCTTTTTCTTGCGCCAAAAACATTTTGTTCCTGTTTTTGCCAATTTAATTTTTTTTGTGCCGAAAACAATTTCACTTTTACTTTGTTCTGTATATTTATTTCAATGTAAACCTATGCAAAACATTTGATTTGTGTTTTATATACTGTATAAGTTATAGTATTCAAAATTAAAAGAAAGTGGTGAATATATTACTAGATTAATGCAGCAAGATCTTTGTGTTAAATTAAATGCTTCAACACATAGATTTTCAATCACTTGTTACTTTTAACGTGAATATATCATCAATGTATCCAAGCCTATTAATCTTTTTGACCATGATATGATATGTTTTGTATGTTACATTCACACATTTACATGATTCATGATCGATCCAACGTAGGGAGCTTCTCATGGATGAACCAATTTCAATAAGTTTCTTAAATTATGCAAAAACTAGTATATTCTAAATCGTATGTAGTCGTAAAAATATTAAAAATGTTTGGTATATAGTTTTAAGGTATTGAAAATTTCTTGTATAGTTTTAGGGATGGCTGCATGTGATAAATTGCAATAGTTTTAGGGATGGTTGCATGTGAGAAGTTGCAATGGGGATATACCAGTGCATGCAGGTATGATGTGATAATAGGTAATAGGTGATAAGTTGTGAGAATTTTGACGTGTTGTGATAATAATAGTGTAATAACATGATGATAAATTGTGGTAATTTTGAGAGTCATAAGAGATAGTATGTTTTGTGAGAGTGTAGTAAGTTGGTGTTGAGTGTTAAGTTTGGCACAAGGTGGTGGTAAATAAGTGATAAGTAACTAGGTTATGGCAAGTGATAACTTAGACAATTAATAAATGTTTGTTGGGTGAAAATATTATTATCGGAGTATACTAAGTTGCTAAGAGAATTGAGAAAGTGATATTAGATTCTGTGATGAGTGTGGAATGAGAAATTAAGAATAATGCGGATGTGTAATGAAAAAATAGGCAAGGGACCGCACTGTGCTTACATGAAATATAGTAATACAGAATATAATAAGTAATAAGTAAATAGTAAGTTATTTTTTCAGCAACCTAAATAACACATATGGATAGAAAAACACATCGCGGTTTTTATTAAAAGTATAACAAAATATGAGAAATTAAGAGCAATGCGGGTAATGAAAAAATAGGCGGGAAAAAAGTGTAAAAAAAATGGGCAGATTTTGAAAATTTATTTGTGAAAATGATATATTATAAATCATCTGTAGGGAAAGTTTCACCGTCAATTTCTCCTGTCCCCAAAATCTTTCCTCCTCTAACCATCTAAACCTTTCATTCAGCGAATAAAAGCTATTCACATTTTTTTATATAAAAAAGTCACTCTAGGTTCTATATTCTACTTTGGGCTATGCATTCTACTACTACTTGTAGCTGAGCATGAAGAATCACAACCATTCCAACCATTCTAAGAACAACTTCAGTCTAAACAAACTCAATAATCTTAAGATGTTACCAAGGTTTAAAAATAAACATAGAGCTTTAATTTTTTTAATTATCTATTTTTTATTTTTTCTTTTGAGTAATTATCAAGAAATGTAGAAACCAACATGTTGTCAAGAAGTTTGTTCACTTTTGCCTGGTTTTTCTGGTTTTTAGGATAATTTTACTAATTTCACTATAGTTAGATTTCTCCAATACCAATCCTAGATGCTGAGAGTGAAAATAGAACCTAACCATCATTATCACTACTTGACTCCATTCCAAAAGGTAATATTTTCATTTACGATGATTTTTGATGATGTCACCATATAATTATATTCATTTCACTATTTCTAGTTTTTTTAATGAATAGATTGACACCAAGGATTGTGATAAAGATGTCTTCATTTTTTGTGAATGAATATTTTTGGTTTGAAACAATTTAGAAGACATGCAGACATGCAAAAGACATGCAGTTGTGCAATCTTTTCTCTTTTTTTTAATCTTATATATATATATCTGTCATTCTACATCAATATATCAATGATTCTCCCATATTAATAAAATCCTTATTACGTTTATTTTATTTTTGTAATTTTGTATTTTCCAGTCTTTTAATTTACCTATGGTAATTTAACTTTATATCTCAAATTTTTCTACCACTTGTACTAATCGATGATAAAATGTAGTAATAAAATGATAATCGATGATACAAGATAGTAACTTATAGTAACAGGTGATAACCAACAATAAATGACTATAACTTTTCCCAATCTTTTTCTAACCAACAATAACCGATGATAAAAATAGTAACATTTTCTAACACTTGCGTAACTGATAATATAAGCAGTAACTTATACTAACACATGTGGTAACCGATGATAAAAGGGCAATTCCTAACACCTGTTGTATCTGATAATAAAAGGTAATAACATTTCCTAACACCTATGGTAACCCATGATGGAAGATAGTAACATTCTTAACAGATGTGGTAATCGACGATAAAAAGTAGTAACATTTCTTAACATATGTGGTAACTAACGATAAATGACAATAGCATTTCTTAACAGCTGTGGTAATCAACAATAAAAGATTATAACATTTTCTAACATATATAGTAACCGACAATAAAAGTAGTAACTCTTACCGATACTTTTGAAACTGGTAATAAAAGCTAGTAACTTTGGCCAACACTTTTCTAACCATCAATATAAATACTGGACATGTTCCAATGGTGACCAAAACTATCGGGATAGATCTATCTCGTTGATGTATAGCCCACTAAAGGTCCATCTGTTGGAGAAGGCTCTACCGACGGTTATAGTGGGTTTTGCATATAGTTTTTGTTTGTCTGGATAAGGCATTTGTTTTGTAGTGTGTGTTGTCCTTTTTTAGCTATCTTAGGCTTAGATCGAATGGTTCAAGGGCTTTGATCAACAAAAGATTCCTTAAGGGTGGTTCGACCTAAGTTATGTATAAGCACTTAATCTCTTGTATGGGTTGACAACTTCGTATGAATGGGTCAACCTAAGGTTTACCTAACCTTAGTCTAGGTGTTCAAAAGGTCGACTTGCTCCTTGCATGGGTCAACCTATCTAAGTCTTAGGTCAAATGAACTTAATTTTTCTAAGGCAAAACTTGAGCTATTCACTTGGTGGATTGAACTGGACACTTAGTGCTCAAATGCTTGTGTATTTCCAGTGTATTCAACTTTTGTTTCTTCAAATTGACATACATGATCATCATCAAAACACTATATGTACAACAAAATATTTGTGAGCTCTAATGTTATTATGTGGCAAAAGCAGAATGTTTATTAGCTAAATAGAAAAGCAAGTAGCAAGGCAAACAGCAAGTGATCTCTCATTGGCGGCAGTGAAGCAAAAGTTGGGAGGGCATTTGATGAGACGGATGAGAGTATTAATGGACAACATTCAAATCCAAACCTACCACCTCAACGGATCTCAACCATCCTCTTATAAATGCTAAAGATGGAGGAACATGATAAAAAGAGGAATGAATGTGCAAGTAATGAACATTGAATGCTCTGAACTTTAAAGAAATCATACTCTGTTTTTCATTCAATCATTGTTCCTTCTGAAAATTCTCTTGTAATCTTAAACTTTGTTGTATCTAAAGATTCTGGCCTCATTCCTTGTAACATCTACTCATGTCTTGTACTAAAGTTCAAAGGACCAAAGAAGCAATTCTTGGTTAGGGATTTAGAGAGAGATAAACAACCAAAGGGGTTGTAAGTGTTTCGGATTGAATCACTTGTACAGGCTTCACTTGCACCTAAAAGCAAGTGTGTTGTACTATTTATCAAAAATAGTAAAAATCTAAGAAGGTGCCTAGAAGTGGATGTATACCGGATTAGGTAGAACTACTTTAAAAATCTATGTGTTCTGTATTTTAATTTTTTTTGTCAAACTCCAACATTTTGTCTTCACCTTCCATGATCTATAAAATCTTCAAAACATTTAAACATTTTCATTCAACTTATTCACTCCTACTAGGCTGTATTTCAAACCTTTTGTTAATGTGCAAAGATATCAAAGGTTTGTAGGAAAACTCATTTACCTAACCATAACAAGGCCCAACATCGCATTCACCGTTAGTCAAATTAACCAACATATACATGCACAAAAAATATGCCATTGGAGGGTGGTAGAGAGGATTCTTTGTCAATGAAGGGACACCAAGCAAAGGCATCTGGATGAAAAATTACTATAACTCAGAAATTCAAGAATTTTGTGACATAGATTGGGCAAGAAACTCAAAGGGTAGGAGGACAACAACCGGATACTGTATATTTGTTGGTGGAAATCTAGTATTGCAGAAGAGCAAAAAATAGATTGTGGCATCCAGGTTAGGTGCTGAGGTCAAATACAGAGCAATGGCTATAGCTACTAGTGAGATTGTGTGGCTCAAGGCATTAGTTAAAGAGTTGCGATTTCTAGCAACTACACCTAACAACCTCTTCAACAACAACAAATCAGCCATCCATATCACCTCAAATCCAGTCTTTCATGAGAGAACCAAGCACATGAAAGTGGACTATGTCACATACCCAAATTTAGTTACAACAAATAACTTGTTATTAATAACGAAATGAGGTTGTTTTCTGAAATATAAGAGTTGGGTACAAAATCGGACACTTAGAATGTTGAAAACCTAGGTTTGACTAACTCGTTGTAAACTAGGTAGCCTAAAAATGAGGTTTCTGAAATATTTAGAAAACAAGGAGGAAAAGTCCCGGTAATTGTTTCTTATATATAAAATAAGGGAAAACCTTTTTTTTTAGAATTTTTTTAAGCCATTATCCCCCTAAATAAAAATCAACAAGGATAGCCGTTTCGAGTTTTGTTCTTAGAAGTAAGAGTTGACTTTTTTTCTTTAAGGAATTAGCTTCTGAAACTATTTTTATTAAATCCAAATAGATGGTATTTCCTTATTTAAGTGCAATTCTTAAGTAAATGTATATTTACTTAAATGATATTACATGAAAATAAGGTGACCAGACCAATCAACCAGATCCAATATGCAATGAACATGCAACCACCAACCAAGGAAGAAGACAACACCAATCAAGACACTTGTTCTACAAATAACTACACCACATGGAAGGACAAGTAGTTGGCATCAAGAATAAAGGCCTTAGATGATGAACAAGTGCCATAACACTTGGCTTACATCAAGATCAAGAACCTTAGATGATGAACAAGTGTCCTAACACTTGGCAACTATCCATTACCCACATTTTCCTATAAATACCACATCTCCTTCATTGCAAAACCATGAAATTCGGCCAAGATGAAGAAAGAAAGAGAGAAAGAGAGAAAAGAGAGAAAGAGAGAGAAAGAGAGGAAGAAAAAGAGAAGAGAAAAAGAGAAAAGTGCTGCAAGTGAAAAGAGAAGGCAAAGTATGCTTCTTAGTTAAAAACAACTCTTTAAGGTAAGAATTCTTTATGTTTTATATCTATATTATGCAAAACTATCATAGTTTTCTATAACTATCATGATTTACTGCTGATTTCATAATATTGTTACTATGATTTACTACTGCTATAATGATTTCCTACTGTTACATCAATGTATGTGTTTGTGATTGTTATATAAGCTGATATGTGTGGAGATAGTTCAAGCAAGTAAGGACTTTGTCGAATATCAAAATACATACCGATAGCACCCCATTATTGTGGATAGGAGGTTTGTCCACGTAATGTGGGGGACACTGTTAGGCCTTTCCGGAATTGGACCTCCTGGGAGGGATAAAGAGACTGTTCTTATGGAGAGATAAGACGAAAGTAAACTGGTCTTGTACTGTATTGTATTACTGCTATTATTCAAATATGCATGTTGTTGTTGCATATAAAGGTTTCTTAAAAAGATTTTACAATAAAACCGTTATCATATAATTTTATATTGAATTTTCCTACACATGCACACACGGACCTTACTAGGCTATTAAGCTCACATCAAAAATTATTTTAGATCCTGCAGGAATAAAGACCGAGGAAGATTAATGGATAGGGATAGATTTGTGATGGTTAAAAGACTTTTGTAATAGAAGTTCTACTACTTTATCTTGTATAAAAGAGTTTTGTAATATGCAGGGATTAAGATAAATGAAAGATCTATTATTTTAATTTGACTTCCATACAATGCAAAGTGATTGAGCCCTAGTGAGAACCAGGCAGACTGTCGCCGATGAAGCCCTGGCGAGGGGTGGATTTGGGGTGTGACAATTAAATGGTATCAGAGCCTAGAATAAGAAAAAGATATTAAGTAGGAGCATCTACATTTAAGCATCAATTATAGCTAGGAATAATTATTATGTCTCATAGGAATTTTCTAATGTTATCAGAAATTTTGTAGCAATGGAATTAGACAAAGATCAGTCTTCAATGGAGGAAGATCCATCAGAGGAAATAAATGACAAAGAGAATGAGCTAAGCAATGAGAATTATTACGTTTTAATAGAAAATAGTGAGCAAGAAGTAGAGTCTGCTAGGTCAACAAGAAAAGATTTGATAATGGATGCCCAAGTGGCAGAAATCAATGAGCTATAGTAGGAATTGTTTTAAGCTCATAATCAAATACAACAACAGTTGGAAGAATTGCTTGTCGTAAAATATGAAAATTTTATTTTAAAAGAAAATCTTGAATACCAAAAGAAATGGGGTTAGTTCCTGGATTATTGTATCGAGGCAAACAAAGAGATTGATTAACTAACCAAAATAAATAGGGGGTTGGAAAAGGAAAGGTGAGGATCTGCAAGAATTATCCAAAATTATGAAGAAAAGATCCAAACTTTGCATATGGGCCTACAAGATCTTTGTAATGTGGCTAGAAGAGATAACCCGGAATCTAGCCAACACTCAGAAAACTGGCCCTAAATTATAGCATAAATAAATAAACTTTTTAGTATCAACGTTGAAAATATTTAGAAATATGTTTTGATAATGTAATATAGTTGTATATTTGTAAGTAATAATAACACTATAGGTCTTTTTGCATCTTTTTGACATATTAACTACTTTTATTATTTTGACGGTATATTCTTGGAGTATTTGTATTAAGATTGTTAGAACAAGACAATAACAAAACCATTCAATTGATGAAGCTTCGGACTCTTTAGATCAAGTGATTGTGACACTAGATAGAGTGTCCCAAATTATGGAACAACAAGCCAATAATATAGCCAACCATCAGTCTCTTCACGACTCACCATGAAATACTGAACAATCTGAGGATATTATCTTGGAACGATTTTTGAAGTTCCATATGCCAAGGTTTGATAAAGGATATGGGCATGATGAAAAAGCTGAACTATGGTTAGAGGAGATGGAAGGAATTTTTATAGTATTAGATTATTCAAATGAGTGAAAAGTTAGATTGGTAGTATATCAACTTTTTGGGACAACTAGAGAATGGTGGCGAACATTCTCATATAAGTGGGAACAAAATAATACCCCACGTACCTGAGAGAATTTGTTGAAGGAATCCAATGAAAAATATTACCCACGTCTTATATGGGAAAAACGAGAAGAAGAATTTCTTGTTCTCAAACAAGATCGTATGACAGTAGCTCAATATGAAACCAGATTTACGAAACTTTCAAAGTTCACTCCTTCGTTAGTATCAATTGAGAATGATAGAATTAAACGTTTCATTACGGGGTTACATTGGGAAATTCAAGATGCTTTAGCCCTTATCACTATAGAAACATATTCTAAGGCCATAGAGTTGGCTTGTTGAGTAGAAGATAGCAAAAATAAATGACAAGTAGGACTTAATAAGAGAACAAATCCAGCAAATTGGCAACAGGGAAGGCTTCAAGGAGATACAGAAATGCTTAAAAGGGGTTCCATTGATTTAGCATCCCAAAGCCAAGAAAAAGGTATGGGAAGTTCCAGTAAAGCAGGACAAAAAGAATTTTGTGATTATTGTAAGAAGTTAGGACATAATGAAGCTAGTTATTGTCTAAAGGCTGGAAAGTGTGTAAGATGTAGGAGTAATGGACACTATATTAAAGATTGTCCCAAGACAGCAGGGAAGAGGAGCCTACCTCAAGGTCAAAGACAAGGCAAGCAAAATAATAAACCCAGAATGTAAGGAAGAGTTTTTGCCATGGAAGGAGAAGAAATTCTTGAAGCATCTGATGTTGTGGAAGGTACGCTACTCTTCAATGATCCTGAGGTTAAGATATTATTTGATCCTGATTCTACACATTCATTTATTACTCCTGGTTAGATAAAAATCTTAGATGTTGAAGTTGAAAAGTAACCATATATATTAGAAGTAAGTACTCCAATAGGAAGTAGTATGACTATTGAATTTGTAGTAAAGTCATATAAAGTTAAGACCATTGGAAAAGAATATCCAATAGATTTGATAGTTCTACCCATTCAAGAATATGATATCATACTAGGAATGGATTGGTTATCTCAGTATCATGCAAAAATAGATTGTAGGATGAAGGAAGTAAAACTTTGTATTCCAAAACAAGCTAAGGTTGAATTGTAGGAGATAGAAAGCTCTTTTCTAATCTTATTATATATGGAGCATGCTCTAGAAAACTCCTTTATAAAGGATATACTAGATATCTGGCTTATCTTATGAATCAGCCCGTTGAGAAAAAGAAAATTGAGAAATCCTTATGGTAAGAGAATACCCAAATGTGTTTCCTGAAGAATTAACCTCGTTACATCCAGAAAGGGAAATAGAATTCAGTATTGATCTTGTTCCAGGAGTAGAACCAATATCAAAGACTCCATATAGAATGGCCCCTCTAGAATTAAAAGAACTTAAGGTACAATTACAAGATTTAGTTGAAAGGGGATTTATTCGACCAAGTGCATCACCATGGGGAGCTCCTGTGTTATTTGTCAAGAAAAAAGATGGTACAGTATGCTTGTGCATTGATTATCGAGAATTGAACAATGTCACAATAAAGAACAAATACCCCTTGCCTTTGATAGATGAATTGTTTGATCAATTACAAGGTGCTAAAATTTTTACTAAGTTTGATCTAAGACAGGGGTATTATCAATTGAAGATTAAAAAATAGGACATTCCTAAAACAGCTTTCAGAACTCGATATGGTCATTATAAGTTTGTAGTCATGCCTTTTGGATTAACTAATGCGCCAGCCGCTTTTATGGATTTAATGCACAGAGTATTTCATCAATACATTGACCATTTTGTGGTGATTTTCATAGATGATATATTGGTATACTCAAAATCAAAGGAAGAACACAAAGTACATTTACATTGTGTATTGCAGACACTGAGAGAAAAGTTGTATGCCAAGTTTAGGAAATGTGAATTTTTGTTGGAACAAACAGGCGGTGAAAAATTAAAAAAAGGCGGTGAAAAATAATAATGCATCCCAAGTAAATGAAAAACAATAATATAATCTAACATTACTATATAATACAATTATAAATTATAACAAATTATAAGTAGTTTCATAATATAAATGTATTATAATTATGATTATCAATTTTAATTTAAATAATGTAATTATTACTGTTATATTAGTATAATATAATATTATTATGTTATACAACTTAATTAATTATCAATATCAATATTACTAAATATTATAATATTAGTGATTCAAATAATGTTATTAAATTTAAATAATGTTAATGAGGTAGGGTTAGATTTAGTTTGAATGCATCTTGTTAATGGATTTAATGGTACAATACATAGCAATGTTTTAATGGCATAGGAATAGGAGTTGAGTTGAGTTGGGAATGCCTCTTTAATTTTCTTCATATTTCATTTAATTTTCTTAGTTTTTATTGCTATCATTTTAAATAAAATCATTACTAATTTATATAATTTCAATAATGTTCCTAAATTGACAAATGGAATATTATTGTAGAGTTTGCTAAATGCAAATGAAATGTTATTGAATTGACAAAACAAACCATTTTGATTTTGTATTTTGGATTTTTATTCCCTTACTTTTCCACCAATAATTATACCAATATAATTAAATAATGTTAAATATCATATAATTAATTATATTAACATAATTAAATATACCATTGGACTATATTATCAATTCAATCAATTTTAAAAAATATAACATTATATTATATAAATAACTAGCACTCGTTAAATTCCTTAGTTATTATATTCCTTAATTATAAAATCTAAAATATAAAATATAAATTAACATATGTAATTAATATTATTAATTTAAATAATGCATACTTATCATCTGCAATGCATCCACGCACATCTCTACCCCAGCCGACCTGCCCCATATATTCTGTGTTGCGAGCTCACATTCCTTAATTATAAAAAAATTTAAAATATAAATTAAGTATGATGATATAATTAATATGCTTATTTTAAATAATATAATCATATGAAATCATGTAAATATAAAATTATATAACAATGTAGTAATAATAAGATAAGAAATATATTACAATGTACTAATATAGTATTAATATTTACTATTACTTGTGTGTTGCGAGCTCACATTCCTTAATTATAAAAAAATTAAAATATAAATTAAGTATGTTGATATAATTAATATTATTATTTTAAATAATATAATCATATGAAATCATGTAAATATAAAATTATATAACATTGTAGTAATAATAAGATAAGAAATATAGTACAATATAGTAATATAGTAGTAATATTTACTTTTATTTATGGTAGTTATATAGTAATAGAAGTAAGAATATTGCGTTAATCGGTAAAACAAAAACAAGTGATAAAAAGAGGGTAAAAAACTATAATAATCAAAAAATCAAAAAGTAAAAGTCTGAAAAAGCGGAAAAAAATGACGGGTTTTGAAAATTTTGTTTCTTAAAATGGCGGTAAAATAAATATATATACTATAAACCCTCCATTCCTCCGGAAACATCTAACCTTCTCATTCTCTTCAAAAACTCTTCCCCTCTCAAAGCTCTCAAAATTTCTAACTCAAACAAAATCTCATTCTCATAAAATATTTCCAACCAAATATTTTCAATGAATCTCACTCAAGCTTTTTTCATCTCATTCCCTTCAAAAACACTTCTCCCACTACAACCGAAATGGCATATGGAGACGGACGAAAACAATGAGAAAAAAGTGGTAAAACAGTCGATAAAGTCTTCTCCGACGGATAGACTTTCAGTTGGGTATATAGGGGTCGGGATAGATCTATGTCGACACTTGTCATGACCGTTGGAGTATGTTAAATTTCCAAACGGTTAGCAAAGTATCGGTAAAAATCGATGTTATATCATCAATTGTAAAGAGTGAGTAAAATTACAATTTTTATCTTCACTTGTAAAGGGTTAGTAAATATTACTAATTTTATTGTTGGTCATTGTGTTAGTAAATATTACTACCTTTATTGTCGCTTACAAAAATATTAGGTTAGTAAATGTTACTACTTTTATTGTCGCTTACAGAGTTATTGGTCAGTAAATGTTACTACCTTTACTATCGCTTATAAAATTGTTAGGTTAGTAAATATTACTACTTTTATTGTCGTTTACAGATTTATTGGTTAGTAAATGTTATTATCTTTACTATCGCTTACAAAATTGTTGGGTTAGTAAATGTTACTACTTTTATTGTCGCTTACAGATTTATTGGTTAGTAAATGTTATTATATTTACTATCGCTTACAAAATTGTTGGGTTAGTAAATGTTACTACTTTTATTGTCGTTTACAGAGTTATTGGTTAGTAAATGTTACTACCTTTATTGTCGGTTACAGAATTATTGAGTTAGTAAATGTTACTACATTAATTGTCGAAGGGATAGTAAATATTACTACTTTTAGTGTCGCTTTTGTTAGTGAGTAAATTTTACTACTTTTATTATCGTTTAGGATATGTGGTTAAAGAGTTGTTATACTTATTATCAGTAACCAAATGTTACTACTCTTTTGGTCTGTTATCACAAGGTTAATAAGTGTTAGGATATGTTAACACAAATATTACTACTCTATCATTAAAATATTACTACTTTATTCTCAAGAAAATGTTACAATTGTAGGTTAGAAAAGAGTTAGGAAAATTATAAATACCGTATCTTAGGAAATGAAGTACCTTTTATATTATCATGGAATATACATAATAATATTATAGACATATTACAAAGAAAGAATATTACAGACATATTATAAGAGAAAGAATGTTACAGACATATTACAAGAGAAAGAAAAGAATGTAATTTCCGGTTAGTACATATTTTCATATCTTTTGAAATGAAATATTGATGGCAAAAATGTTGACTTGGAGCACCCAAAAAATTCCAGCATCCGTAGCATCTAGTTCCGATTCCAGGATCCACCGTGATGTGTGATATCATTCTAGTAATGAAATTAATATAATTATAAGGTATATTATAAAAACTTGTGTATTTAAATATTACCTTTGGGGATGGACTCAGGAGATGGTGATGATGATGATGGTTGGTTTCGATGTGCACTCCCAGCATCCTAACAATATAAATACAAATAATATGAATTATTATTCAGAAGTAAAAGTAAGATTATGGTAAGAAGTAAAGAAATGATTCAAATCTTATTGGTTGATTCAAATCGTTCACTTCAACCAGCAAACGTTTTCCTTTTTCTAAATCCCAGACATCTTGACTGCACGGGTTGGGCCTCTACATTTTCTTTTGAGAACTGGTGCAAATTAAAAATAAAAAAATAGATAACAAAGTAATTACATAGAAATATATTATTAAAAATAAATGATCTATTTTTAAACATAAACATAAACAAAACCAAATTGGAATATCATCTTCAAATAATTGAGATTCTTCAGAGTCAACTTGTTTTTCAGATGGTTCTGATTCTTTGTGTTCAGCTATAATGGTCATTTTTCGTTTATTTCGTCCCATATTTTTTGTTGAAAATTTTTGGTTGAAAATATTCGAGAGATGTGAGGGAGAAGAGTTTTTGAAGGAAATGAGAAGTTTCGAATGTTTGTGGAAGGAGGAAGGGTTTATAGTATATATATTTGGTTTAGCGCCAAATAAATTTTGGTTTATAGTATATATAATTTATTTGGCGCCAAATAAATTTTTCAAATCTCGCCATTTTGCACCATTTAGCAAATTTTAGTTTTTGAATTTTTTGTTGTTTCCCTCTCTTTTTATAGTTTGAGTAATTAACAAAAAACTTTGACTTTGACGTATTACAATATAATTCCGTGAATGAAGTAGTAGTAAGTATTACTACCATGTTACTAGCTCTGTGAATGAAATATTAGTAAGTATTACTACCATACTACTAGAGCCGTGAATAAAGTAGTAGAGTAAGTATTACTACAATATTACTAGATCCATAAATGAAGTATTTGTAAGTATTACTACCATACTACTAGATCCGTCAATGAAATAGTAATAAGCCGTGAATGAAATATTAGTAATTATTACTACCATGTTACTATATCAGTGAATGAAGTAATAGTAAGTATTACTACTATGTTCTAGATCAGAAAAGCCATCCAAGCAAGCGCGCCCGCAAAATCCTCATGACACAACCGTCGGCTAAGCTGCCCAGGCAAGCATGCGTGCAAATGCCTGAGCGGCACAACCGATGGCTAAGCTACCTAGGCAGGCATGCATGCAAATGCCTACGCAGCACAACCGATGGCTGAGCCACCGAGGCAAGAGCGCGCGCAAATGCCTGCGCGTGGTACAACTGGCGGCTGAGCCGCCCACGCAAGCACGTGCGCAAATGCCTATGCGGCACAACCGACGGTTGAGCCGCCCAGGCAAGAGCGTGCACAAATGCCTACGCACGGCACAACCGGCTGCTGAGCCGCCCAGGCAAACGCCCGCAAATGCCCTCGCGGCACAACCTACGACGTACCTTATTTTAAAATAATAATTTTATTGTTTTAAATAACAAATTATTTATATTATTAATATAATCATATTAAATCTTTAAATTATATTACTAAATTTATTATATGAAATTATGAAATTATGTTACTAAGTTTGTAATATACAATCATTAAATATATTAAATTTATAATTTATATTATATAGTATCATAATACATTTTATTATATTTTTTATGAATATATAATTTTAAATAAAATCATATATTACAAAAATTCATATATTTTTTATGTTATTATTACTACATTAGTTACATAATTTTATATGATTATATTATTTAAAATAATAACATTTCATACTTAATTTATAATTTAAATTTCGTTATAATTAAGAAATATGAGTTCGGATATGTGCTTTGATGGAATGCATATGATGAATATGATGAGTATGAGTATGAGTATGAGTTATTTAAATTAATAATATTAATTAGATATGTTAATGTCTAATTTATATTTTAGATTTTATAATTAAGGAATATGATAATTATATTTAATATTATTTATTTTAAAAGGTAAGAAATTGAAATCAAATTATGATAACAAACTTTACAATAAGAGTCCATAATATTATCGAAATTATTTAAATTAGCAATAATTTAATTGAAAATAATAATAATAAAAAACTAAAATAATTAAATGAAATATGATAAAATTAATAATTAAATGAAATATGAAGAAAATTAAGGAAGCTACCATAAAAATATTATGAGTATCTATAGTAGTACCATTAAATCTATTGTATAAAACGTAACCCTACCTTAATAACAATATTTAAATTTAATAATTATTTGATATTAGTAATAGAACATGATTATTGAAATTAGTAAGTTGTATTATTTAGTAATATTAATATTGATAAGTAATTAAGTTGTATAGAGTAATAATATTAAATTATAGTAATATAATGTTAATCAAATAAATTTGATAATCATAATTATAATAAATTTATAAATTTATATTATGAAACAATATAATTTATAGTTATATTATATTGGCAAACAACATATTTATGTTTCGGGCTAATACTTGTATTATACCGCCAAACAACGTATTCAAAATTGAGAGTTTATGTTTCAAGCGAAACGAGTATCAAATGTTGAAAATCTTTCGCGCGTGTTTTTTTCCCTCCTTTACAAATTTATTGTGAGGATTGAATTTTTAATTAGCTTTATCGTTTAATGTATGGTTATAGTTTGGAATTGAATAGTTATAGTGAATAATTTTGGAGCAGTTATAATGGTTACCCTCTCTGATATTTATATGTTTCATATGTATTATTTTATTGCTAGATCTGTAGTTTTTAATATTACATATTTTCATTAGCATTATTTTTCGGTTTATACAAATTTTATATAGTTTTCAAAAATACTTGTTAACATTGTTATGATATTCTATTATACAAATTTTATATAATTATTATTTTAACACTTGTTACATTGGACCAAGATCACTTGTTACCGTTTATTATCATTGTTAACACAATAAAAATTATTATTACCAAAATTAAAATATTGTTACTATTTGTTACCATTTGTACGAAGAGAAAGTAGTAATTCTTACCATTTGTTACCATGCGACCCACTTGTTACCAATTGTTATCATTGTTACAATGTTCTATTATACAAATTATATATAATTATTGTCTTTACCACTTGTTACATTGGACCAAGATCACTTGTTACTATTTATTATCATTGTTAGTACAATAAAAATCATTGTTACGAAAATTAAAGTAATTGTTAACATTTGTACGAAAAGAAAGTAGTAATTCTTACCACTTGTTACCATACGACCCACTTATTAGATATGTTAATGTATATTTTATATTTTAGAATTCATAATTAAGAAATATGATAATTAGATAGTCGTGCGTTTTTAATTGTTACCATAGATATGTTAATGTACAATATGTTAATGTATATTTTATATCTATACGTGCGTTTTTTTCCCTCCTTTACAAATTTATTGGAAGGCTTGAATTTTTAGCGGGGTTTTTAAAATTTTGACCATATGGTTATAGTTTGGAATGAAATAGTTATAGTGAATACTTTTTGAGTAGTATTTCATATGTGTTATTTTATTGTTGCTTTGTAATTTTTAACATTATCTATTTTCACTATTTATATAAATTTCAATTTTAAAAAATACTTGTTACCATACTTGTTACTATTTATTACCATTTGTACGAAGAGAAAGTAGTAATTTTTATCACTTATTACCACGCGACCCGCTTGTTCAATTGTTACCATTATTACGATATTCTATTTTACTAAATTTATATAATTATTATCTTACCACTTCTTACATTTACATTAGACCAATATCACTTGTTACTACTTATTATCATTGTTATCACAATAAAAATCATTATTACCAGAATTACAGTAATTGTTACCATTTGTACGAAGAGGAAGTAGTAATTATTAGTACTTGTTACCACGCGATCCGCTTGTTCCAATTGTTACCATTGTTACAATATTATATTATATAAAATTTATATAATTATTGTCTTACCACTTGTTACATTAGGCCAAGATCACTTGTTACCACTTATTATCATTGTTACCACAATAAAAATTATTGTTACCAGAATTAAAGTAATTGTTACCGTTTATTACCATTTGTACGAAGAGAAAGTAGTAATTGTTACCACTTGTTACCACACGACCCGCTTGTTACCAATTGTTACCAATGTTACGATATTCTATTATATAAAATTTATATCATTATTGTCTTACCACTTTTTACATTGGACCAAAATCACTTGTTACCACTTATTATCATTGTTACCGTAAAAAAAAATATTGTTACCGGAATTAAAGTAATTGATACCATTTGTATGAAGAGGAAGTAGTAATTGTTACCACGTGACTCGTTTATTACCAATTGTTACCACTGTTACGATATTCTATTATACAAAATTTATATAATTATTATCTTAACACTTATTATATTGAACCAATATCACTTGTTACCACTTATTATCATTGTTACCACAATAAAAATCATTGTTATTGGAATTAAACTAATTGTTACTATTTGTACAAAGAGGAAGTAGTAATATCACTTGTTACCACGTGACCCGTTTGTTATCAATTGTTACCATTGTTACGATTTTCTATTATACAAAATTTGTATAATTATTGTCTTCACTCGTTACATTGGACCAAAATCACTTGTTACCACTTATTATCATTGATACCACAATAAAAATCATTGTTACCATAATTAAAGTAATTGTTACCATTTGTATGAAGAGAAAGTAGTAATTCTTACTACTTGTTACCACGCGACCCCACTTGTTACCAATTGTTACCATTGTTACGATATTATATTATATAATATTTATATAATTATTATCTTATCACTTGTTACATTGGATCATGATCACTTGTTACCACTTATTATCATTGTTACGACAATAAAAATTATTGTTACCGGAATTAAAGTAATTGTTACCATTTGTACAAAGAGAAAGTAGTAATTCTTACCACTTGTTACCGTTTATTATTTGTTAGTTATCACTTGTTACTGTGTGCATTCAAAATAAAAGTTACAATTTTAATTTTTATTATGCTATAATAAAAGTATACGTAGAGTTTATATTTGTTATTTATTATATATCACTTTTTACCAAGGACATTTGTTAGCATTTGTAGGAAGAGAAAGTAGTTATTATTACTTCTTCTTATCACTTGTTACCATGCCACGGCACAATAAAGAGGAAAAATGAAAAGTAAAGTGATTAAAAATAAAAAAGTACAGAAAATAAGAATATAAATGTGTATAAGAAGTTACATTTCATAAGTATATGCATCCCATCCTACTCTATCAACACCTTCATCATCATTCATTTTTGTTGATATATTTCCTTCATCTTCATCTACATTAATCTGAACCCACACTTGAGTTGAGGGGTTACTTTCTGAATTCATATGTTGATTGATGAATGCATCACCCATGTCAAATTCATCTCTAACTTTCACATATTTTACAACAAACCATCCTTTATGTCTTTCGTTAGCTACATAAAAGACCTTCCTTACTTAGGATGCCAAGACATAAGAATTCATAAGGATCAATGCTTCTTCAGACTCAACTTGTTTGTCGGATGGTTCTATTCTTTGTGGTCAGCATCATTCTTCGTTTATTTCATCCCATAGTTCAAAAAAAAAATTAAGTGAGATTTGTTGAAAATATTTGGATGAAATTATCTGAAGGGAATGTGATTTTATTTGAATTAGAAATTTTGAGAGGTTTAAGAGAGAAGAGTTATTTAAGGGAATGAGAAATTTAGATGTTTTCGAAAGAGGAATGATTTATAGTATATATATTTTGTTTACCGCGAAACAAATTTTTCAAAACCCGTCATTTTTCCACTTTTTCACACTTTTAGCTTTTGAAATTTTGATTATTATATGCTTTTTACCCTATCGTTGTTTTTGTTTTACAATTAACAGAAAATTTTTACCTCTATTACTATATAATTACGTCAAGTATTAGTAAATATTACTATTATATTACTTCATGTTAATATATTTCTTATCTTATTATTATCACTACATTGTCACATAATTTTAATTACATAATTTTATATTTAGATAATTTGACATGATTATATTATTTAAAATAATAATATTAATTATATTGGGTTACGCGGATTTCGCAGCACGGGCAGCGTGCCTGCACGGTATAGCCGCGTGGCCCCGGCGGCATAGCCGCACAGGCATGTGCATGCATGCTCTCTTGCTTGTGCGGTACTGCCATGTGGGCCCCCGCGGCATAGCCGCGCAGGCATGTGCATTTATGCTCTCTTGCTTGTGCGGTACTGTTGCGGGCCCCCGCGGTATAGCCGCGCAAGCATGTGCACGCAGGCTCTCTTGCTTGCGCGGTATAGCCGTGCGGCCCCTCTGGTACAGCCGCGCACATCTTTTTTTTGTTTTATTTTTTTTATCACTCTCCTTTTTTTTTTTTTGATTTTCTCATCTCACTACACCTTTCTTCTTTTTTTCGATTATCTCATCTTCACTCTATGTTTTTCTTTTTTTTTCCTTTTCTTTTTTTCTCTATTGTAACCTAAACTTTTTCTTAACAAACTTTTTTTCTTAACAAACTTTTTTTCTTAACAAACGTTGCAAATTACAAATTACAACTTACAATTTACAACTATTCCTCAGCTACTAAGTTCCACCTCTCTTCCTCCTCTTTGGCACCAAACCTCCTCTCTTCCTCCTCTTTGGCACTAACCTCAACCCTCCTCCTCTTTGGTGCTATTTCTTCGCACTAACAAAATTGGCACTAAAAAGTTTGGCACCAATATTTTCTTTGATTTAGATTTAGGGTACCATTAATCAAATTGGCAACTAAAAAAACTTTCCTAGGTAACTTGTTATCATGTCGACTTTTATCATGTAACTTGTTCTTATTCTAGTTAACTTTCCTAGGTAACTCCGGTATTGATGGTAATTTTGCTAAACAAAGTTAACTTAGTAAATAATAAAAAAAAAGTATAAATAAAATTTAGAGTAGTAAGGCAAAGTTAAAGATTTGAGAAGAGAGAGATAGAATATGAATATAGGTTATCCCATAATATGGTATGGTAACTTCATTAGCGTCATTAATAGTTATTATCATGATAAGTTCATATAATTTGCTAAACATGCATATGCTAACTCTGTTAAGTTTGTTCTTATCATATAAGCTTGTGGTAAGTGTTATCTTGCGTGGTGAGTTCACAAATTATTTTGTAGTAAGTCTTATCATGCATGGTAGGTATTATCATGGTAAGTATTATCATACAATAGGTAAGTGTTATCATGCATGATAAGCTCGCAAATTATTTTGTGGTAAGTGTTATCATGCATAGTAGGTATTATCATGGTAAGTATTATCATATAACAGGTAAGTGTTATCATGCATGGTAAGTGTTAGCATAATAAGTGTTATCATAATAAGTGTTATCGTACAACTATTACATTTTATTATTTTTTTATTTCCATTACAGTTCTAATTTTTTGTTTTAGTCATAAATTTAATGCAACATTTTCAAAATCCGCCAATTTTTTCTTTTGCGCTTTTTTTCCCGCCTTCTTAATTTCTCTTTTTTTTTATACTAGCGTTTTTTTTTCCATCTCAGTTTTTTTATATTTTTATTCAATACTGCTACATCCTTTTCGGTTGAAAAAATCACTTACTACATTTCATTTCATTTCATATAATTTTTACTACTTATTACCTTACTATTACTATATTTACTATATTGCTATATAGCATATGTCTGTATGGTCCTTACCATGAACTCTATGTTATATTAATTATGTCCATTGATTAATCACATGACAATTCAATATAAAGTTATTAATATTATTAATTTAAATAGTATAAAATTATTAATATTATCAATTTATATGAAATTAGTAATTTATATAATATGGTGTTATAGTTTTGAAAATTCATTGATCAATTATCAAATAATATAGTGTTATAATTTGAAATTAGTAATTATTTGATATTAGTAATAGAACATGATAATTGAAATTAGTAAGTAGTATTATTTAGTAATATTAATATTGATAATTAATTAAGTTGTATAGGATAATAATATTAAATTATAGTTATATAATGTTAATCAAATAAAATTGATAATCATAATTATAATAAATTTATAAATTTATATTATGAAACAATATAATTTATTGTCATTTGTTAGTTGATATACATTTATTACTATGTTACCATGGTAACCATTTTTTATTAAAAAACACTTGTTACCACTTGTTACCACTTGTGATCATGTTATATTATACAAATTTTACATAATTATTGCTTTACCAGTTGTTACGTCCATTTATTCTTTGTTAGCATAATAAAAGTATTCGTGGAGTTTATATTTGTTATTTGTTATTGATCACTTGTTATCACATTTTACCATTGTTACCATATTACAATATAAATAGAGAATAAAACTAATTCTTACCATTTGTTACCATTTGTAGGAAGATGAAGTAGTTGTTATTACTACTTCTTACCACTTGTTATTATACCACATCATAATACATGATACGAAGAAGAAGAATGAAAATAGAGTGATTAAAAATATAAAAATATACCCATCTCTTATTCATTGCAAAAATAAAGCAGAGAAATAAATGAAATATGAGAAGAGAGAAGTAAATGAAATAAAGGGAGAATGAAAGAAGGAGAAAGATTAATTAATAGAGAATATTTTCTTGATGGTGGCAAAATCTAAATACTCAACAAAATCAATACTTAATAGTATTAGCCCAAACTTTTGGCGTCTCTTTATTTGACGCCAAGAAATGGCACCAAATACGAAAGAGAAGGAGGAGGAAGTGGGAGGAAGCACTACAAAAAATGCGCCATTTACCAACGGCCCCTTTATAAGCTGCCAGGACAGCCGCTCGTCTCATACAAATCGACAAAGGACAACTCGTTTCTATACAAATCGACGAAGGTTTTTCTCTCTTCAGCCCATCTCACAGGTTCATCTTCTCTCCCTCTCTCTTCTCTTCTCCACCTTTCTTTTGATCTTTTCTCCGAAGCATTGATCTGATGGTTTCTTTATCGATTTAGATCTCACTGTATTTTCTCCTCTTCAATTTGTTTTTTGATTATGTTCTGTTGCATATTTTTTCTCTCTCATGTCCGTGATTGTGATTTATCTCAACAGAACAATTTTTTCTTTGTTTTTCGATTGTTCGTTCTATTTTTTTCGTTGGTCTCTATAGACACACTCTTTCTCCCCGCTTGCGAGTCAATGTATAGGGCCTTTCAAAGGTCAAATCTGCTTCCCCCTTTTCTTTTTCTTATATTCACATTTGTTATAAATAGAACACCATTTTCGTCTATATTTTAGCTGTATCATTCATTTCTTTTATGATTAACTAATCATTGATCATTTCTTTTATGGCTAACTATATTTTCTTGGTTTTTGTTTGCAGGGAAGGATTAAGACGGAAATATGAAATTTTATACGTGGGGTTAAGTCCCCAATATTTAAAGAGAAAATATGATTTCTATTTCAGTCTCTATGCAATAATTGATGCATGATTTAAAGTGAAAATTATCATAGAGATGTTCACTGAAAAGGTTCTGGGTTGTCCCATTTATGATTGTTAATCAACAACACTTCCATCCTATAATGAGCCGTCAGCTGCAATGTATGTTTTCATTTTTCAATATTTTGTTTGGTGCTATTTATAGAGGAATTATAGAACCATATTTCATTTAACATGAGAAGCATCGCAATATAACTCTTTATGTACTCTTCCTTATACCAAATCTTGAGTTAGTTGCCAATTTCAAGCATTGTAACAACTCTTGTTATGCTATAAACTGTTCCAGGTATTTATATTGCTGGTGTGGTCGTAAAGGTGGCCAGCCAAGTGAAGGAACTAAAAGTTGGCAATGAATTCTACGGTAATATCAGTGAGAAAGCATTGAAGCATCCCAAGCAATTTGGCTCCTTAGCTAAGTATGCTGCTGTTGAAGAGAAATTGTTGGCACTTAAACCAAATAATTTGGACTTTGCTAAAGATGTAGGGCTTCCTCTGGCCATGTGGCTACTAGCATAATTTAATTTTCAAAACCATGCATGGATAATGCCTACATGGTATAGTCGTGCCGCCGCCCGCGGTACAGCTGTCTACGCATGCATACGCATGCATTATCGCATGCACGGCACAGCCATGCTAGATTCTGCGGTATAGCCGTCCAGGCATACCCACACATGCATTATTGCATGAGCGGGACAGCCGCGCTTGCCTCCGCGGTACAGCCGTCTAGGCATATCCACGCATGCATATTGCATGAGCGGCACAGCCATACTTGCCTCCATGGCATAACCGTCTAGATGTAAACAAGCATGACAGTAACATTTACTATGTAACCATAATAAAAATACTAACATTTCCTATAAAATAGTAACATTTACTATTATAATAACGGATGTGAAAGATAATAAATTTATTTGTTTCAAAAGGATAGTAACATTTACTGTTAAATTAACCACAATAGTATAATTAACAGACAATAACATATAGTAACATTTACTATATAATCACAATAAAATATAGTAACATTTACTATAAAAACTACAATAAACCGTCGGCATGAGGCATGAACCGTCGGTTTTAACATTAATTTATTTTAATTTACATTTAATTTAATAATATATCATTATTTTAATTTTAACATTTCAATGAGAACTCCATAGTAACATTTACTATTAAACTAACCACGATAGCCAAATTAACCGATAATAACATATAATAATATTTACTATATAACCACAACAAAATATAGTAACATTTATTATATTTTAGTAACATTTACTGTTATAATAATCGATATGAAAGATAATAAATTTATTTCTCTCCTGATAAAAGGATAGTAACATTACTATTAAATTAACCACAATAGTTCAATTAACAGATAATAACATATAGTAACATTTACTATTAACTACAATAAAATATAGTAATATTTACTATAAAAACTACAATGAACAGCCGGCATGAGGCATGAACCGCCGATTTTAACATTAATTTATTTTAATTAACATTTAATTTAATAATATATCATTTTAACATTTCAATTTTAGCATTGCAACGAGAACTCCATAATAACATTTACAATTAAGTTAACCACAATAACCAAATTAACAGATAATAACATATAATAACATTTACTATATAACCATAATAAAATATAGTAACATGTACTATTATAATGACAGATGTAAAAGATAGTAAATTTATTTCTGTAATGATAAAAGGATAGTAACTTTTACTATTAAATTAATCACAATAGTTCAATTAACAGATAATAACATATAGTAACATTTACTATGTAAATACAATAAAATATAGTAACATTTACTATAAAAACTACAATGAACCGTCGGCATGACGCATGAACCGTCGGTTTCAACATTAATTTATTTTAATTCATATTTAATTTAATAATATACCATTTTAACATTTCAATTTTAACATTTCAACGAGAACTCCATAGTAATATTTACTATTAAGCTAACCACATAATCAAATTAACATATAATAACATATAGTAACATTTACTATATAGCCACAATAAAATATAATAACATTTACTATATTTTAGTAACATTTACTATTATAACAATGGATGTAAAAGGTAATAAATTTATTTCTCTTATGATAAAAGAATAGTAACATTTATTATTAAATTAATCACAATAGTTCAATTAACAGATAATAATATATAGTAATATTTACTATGTAATTACAATAAAATATAGTAACATTTACTATAAAAGTTACAATTAACCGTCGGCATGAGGTATGAACTGCCGGTTTTAACATTAATTTATTTTAATTCACATTTAATTTAATAATATACCATTTTAATATTTCAATTTTAGCATTTCAACGAGAACTACATAGTAACATTTACTATTAAACTAACCACAATAGCCAATTAACAGATAATAACATATAGTAACATTTATTATATAATCACAATAAAATATAATAACATTTACTATATTTTAGTAACATTTACTATTATAACGACGGATATAAAAGATAGTAAATTTATTTCTCTCATGATAAAAGGATAGTAACATTGATTATTAAGCTAACCCAATAATCCAATTAACAGGTAATAACATATAGTAATATTTACTATATAATCATAATAAAATATAGTAGCATTTATTATAAAATAGTAACATTTATTATTATAATAACGGATGTGAAAGATACCAAATTTATTTGTCTCTCATGATAAAAGGATAGTAATACTTACTATTAAACTAACCATAATAGTCGAATTAACAGATAATAAGATATAATAACAATTACTATAAAACCACAATAAAATATAGTAACATTCACTATTATAATAACGGATGTGAAAAATAATAAATTTATTTGTCTCTCATGATGAAATGATAGTGACTTTACTATTAAGCTAATCACAATAGTCGAATTCACAGATAATAAGATATAGTAACAATTACTATATAATCCCAATAAAATATATTAACATTTACTATTATAATAACATATGTAAAATGTAATAAATTTATTTATAAAATGATAGTAATATTAACTATTAAACTAACTACAATAGTCGAATTAACATAAACCACAATAAATTATAGTAACATTTACTGTAAAATAGTAACATTCACTTACATATATACCCGATAAACCTCCAACACTCTTCTAAATGTCAATTTACATATTTTACACTAATCATACCTTAAATATCCTATACTTTCCATATTTACCGCAACTTACCATATCCTACATGTCCTACGGTTACCTACCTTACATCTCTACACTTCTTATACCTTACATTTTTTACACTTACCGCTCTTTACCATATCCTTGTATACTTACCATTTCTTACTATATTCACCCATCATTACAACCGTTGTACATATAGCATTTCTATACAGACACCTTTCAAAATCGTGACTACAAAACCTATATTTTGCCATCACAACTTATAACCGTAAGGATTGGGGTATGTAAATTCAAATGTCCTTATATCTGTAAGTATAGAGTCTTGTTTATACAAATGATTTGCTACATTTACCATGGTTCAAATTGTTTTATTGACGACCATTTAAAACCATGAGAAAATCTATACTATTTCTGACGGTTTCAATTATAACCGTCTGTATAGTTTCAAAAAACCATTAGTAATACTTACCGACAGTAAACGTTACCGTCGGCATAATGCTTTTATTTTGTAGTGTCCCCTCAATGCTTTCAAAATTTCTAATTCGAACAAAATCTTTTCAACCAAATATTTTCAATGAATATCACTCAAGTTTTTTAAAATATGGGACGAAATAAACAAAGGATGACCATTGTAGAATCAGAACCATCCCAAGAACAAGTTGAGTTTGAAGAAGCCGAATCATCCAAGATACTATCCCAGGTTTGGTTTATGTTTATGTTTAAAAATAAACAGATCATTTCATTTTTATAATATATTTTTATATAATTAGTATGTTATCCATTTTTTATTTTTCATTTTCACCAGTTATCAAGAAATGTAAAGTCCCAACGCAACGCACTATTGTTGAACTTCGTTAATGAAGTGCTGGTGTTGAGGTACGAATATCATTTCTTTGCTTCTTACCATAATTTAACTAAGTTCACTTCTGTATTTGAACAATAATTCAAATTATTTGTATTTGTATTGTTAGCTTTCTCTAATACTAGATACTGGAGTGTACATAGAAACCAATCATCATCATCATCACCACCTGAGTCCATCCCAAAAGGTAATATTTTAATTTACAAGTTTTTATAATGTACCATATAATTATAGTCATTTTATTACTACTGAATAGAATGATAGGAAAAGTTCATCATGGATGCTGGATGCTGGAACTGTCACGGATGCTCGAATATTTTTGGTGATCGAAGTCAATATTTTTGGCAACATTTTTGACATGAACATTTCATTTCAGAAAATATGAAGATATGTAGTTGTCCGGAACTTACAATCTTTTTCTTTGCTTATAGTATCCAAGATTATGTTTATTACTTTTGTAATTTTTGTAATTTATAGTATCTATGCCAATATCATGTATATTCCAATGATGATGATATAAAAGGTAGTTCATTTCCTAAGATACGGTAATTTATACTAATAATTTTTCCTAACCCTTTTATAAACAAACCGATGGCAACATAATATTTTGTGACCAGTATACTAGATATGTGATAATCTAGTAATTTATACTTACGTAATGATAAAATTATTTCCTAACCTTTATTCTAGTGGACGATAAAAGTAATAACATTCCCTCACACTTGTGTGGTAACCTATTAGTAACTCATATGTGGTGCATATGATAGCACTATAATTAATATTTCCTAACCCTTTTTAACCCACAATTGTAACATTTCTATAACACTTATATAATACTTTTTGTGGTAACCGATAAAAAAAATAGTAATCTTTACTAACACTTACCATAACTGACAAAAACATTTTTTGTAACATTTCCTAACATATATATAGTTCTGTATTTACCAACAATAAATAGTATAACAATTATTAATGGTTATGAGGACGATAAAGTAGTAACATTTCTTATGTGGTAAGATACGACGATATTGTAATAATATTTACTAATATTTGTAATAACCGACAATAAAAGTAATAACATTTTTTAACATACGTGGTTATGTGATTACCGAAAATAAATAGTTATAACAATTCATAACGGTTATATTGAGTGATGATAAAGGTAATAACATTTAATGTGTAGAAGATGACGATAAAAGTAGTAACTTTTACTAACCTTTGAAACTGATGATAAAAGAGTGATTTTTACCGATACTTTTCTTACCGTTCGGATTCAGAACATGCTCCAACGGTCATGAAAAGTGTTGGGATAGGTCTATCCTGACCCGTGTGTAACCAACTGAATGTGTATCCGTCAGAAAAGATTTTACTGATGGTTTTATTACATTTATCTCACGATTTTCCTCTGTCTCTGTAAGCCGTTTATTTTGTGGTGAGAGAAAGTGTTGCATGTCTAGGAAATTCTTGTCCAAGGAAAGTGGTTCTTAAGCGAGACCGTTGTGACTCTATAACTTTCCTAGAGACTTACTTGGTACAATACCAATTTATCATTGAGGATCTTTATACCTTGAAGTAATCTTCAACTTTCAACAAAGATATGGAATTATTTTCTATTGTTTGATTCAGTGGGGGGGGGAACTGTAACTTTTTACGGTATAAAATTGAAAAGTACAAAAGTGATATTTTAATAAACTTATTATATCTAAAATAGTGAATCCTAATAATAAAAGCTATACAAATAACACCCAAGTTAGACATGATCGAGTATAGTACATCTTAGGCCATTTACCCTAATATTAATAGCAAACAGAGCAAAATATTATGTGGCAAATAGTCTAAGAGAACTCAACTGAAAATAAAGAATTGGTTTAAAAAAGAATATTAGTTTTACCACAAATAATATATATGCAGATTAAATCAATCAAACACACAATTACATGATTCTGTTTACATGCCTATGTTTATGGTTATCATCCATTATCATTTGTCCATTCATCACAATCATTCAATTAGGTAAGTATCTCACAATCACTGATCATAATCAAACATATAATTTAATTTCACCTTTGCTTAATCTATACTAGCTTACGAAGAAACCACATACACGACATCTTTACATAATATTTTTTACCGACGGGTGGTTACCAATGACCAACTCTCATTCTTACCTTGATAAGCCCCCTATTGGGCTTTTCTATTCTGGGTGATCTCCTTTTAAGTCATACCTTAATCCTGATACAATTTTCTATATTTATAAGAGGAATAGACATACACACTAAGCAAATAACTTTCCCAAATTTCACATATAATAAATTTTCTTTCTTTTTTAGTTATTTTCCTTTCTTTTTTATAATTTTCTTTCCACCAAAATTTTTCTACTTTTATATGTTTTAGTTGGATCCAAATATCTATTTGGTCTAACTTTATTCTAATTTAAAATTAGCTTAAAAGTAAATGTTAAATCAAACAGCAAAAGCTATGAAAAAAAAAGTTAGCCTTTTCTTTTAAATGAAAAATAAAAAAGAAAAAAAGAGAAGCTCCTTAGAGAAGCTTTTGCTTGGTTTTTACTATCTCGAATTATTTCAACCATTATAATTTTGTCACATATATATGTCTTAAAAAAAATAACTATTTCAATATTAATGGAATATATAAATTGTTAATATATTACTTTTTATGAATTTAGGAATTTTTAAGAAAGCATATGATTCTTAAATATTAATGAATATTTATAATATTTATGAACTTAAAATATTTTTATTTAATTTATAAATATTTTAAAATTATTTATGCAACTATTTATTTTACAAATTACTTATGAAACTTTAATGTCAATTTCACTTATCATAACTTCACTAAATTTACAAATTTACAAAAATAAATTTAAATAAAATTGTCAAACAATTAAATTTTAAAATTTTTATTTTCATTCTAACCTATAAGCAAAAGAAAAAAATGATAATAATAATAAAAAAAGTTATGCTAAACTGGTTTGAAATATAGGTATCTTATACGTTAAGTTGTTTTACTAAGGAACTGGAAGGCTAATTTTATTAACCTGACTGACAATCAAGATTGTATATGGCAACAGGAATTTGATCGCTAATGAAATGATAAGTTCCAAAGTTTTTTAACCAGGTAACAGCACTCGCACTCGCACTCGCACTCCCTCACTTATCGTTAACCCGCCAAGAAGTGGCTTGTATAGTCCTCGTGTAATAACAAGCTTGTCGTGGTGGCAATATTGTCGTGCCATCTGTTCTAAGAGAGAACTGTATAGAAATGAAATTTGAGAATCCCATCATCTCCTAGGCCCTTATTGTTTAGAGCCCTTCTATTTCTTCTCCTTCCATTCCAATACAAAAAAATACGGATTTAACGACAGATTTAATAATAAAAATTTTATAAAAATTCATCGTTAAAAACATTAACGACGAAAAATTTTATCTCTAATGACGCGTCGCAAAAATTTAGTTACGAAAATTAAAAATTCGTCGTTAAAATAACGTTTATTATTTATTTAATTATTATATTAATATTTTATTTTATTTAATTATATATATTTAATTAATGTTAGATTCTAATCCGTTGCTAATTTATATTTTATTTAATTTAATATATTAATATTATATATTTAATTAGTGATGATTTGGATTTCGTTGCTATCGTTAAGCGGGGAAGGCGCTGCATGGGCCCCAACCGCACTGCCACCCTCTCACGCTTGCTTGCCCTGTTCCCCCACACGAGTGTGCGCCCGCGACCCTGCCCTTCTTTCACCGACCCGCGACCAAGCCCGCCCGCACCCTTGGTAAAATGCCCTCCTCTCCTTGCCACCAAGAAGCTTCGAACCTGCACGCGTAGAGTAACAAGAATACTTATCCATCGAAGCAAATGAAGTGAGTTTTCTTGATCTATCTTTTTTATACTTATTATCTTAATAGCACATTTTTCTAATAATAATAAAATATTAATTTAAAATAAAATAATAAAAAATTTAAAAAATAAAATAATATTATTTTTATTATTAATCATTTTTAAAAAAATTTAGCACTTTTTTATTTCTTATCTTTTTCTCACATTTTTTAATAAAATGTTAAAATAATTAATATAATAAAAATATTAGATTAAAATAAAATAATAAAAGATTTTAAATTATTATTTAAAGAGAAGGCAACTAAATTTAGTCAAGTATCCATTGCCAGTAGTTTATAAAATACAACCAAATTTAACGTCCTAATGGTACCAAGTGATTCCGTAGTACTGGGGTGGGGAGATTTGTGTGCGGGGGAGTGGGCCCAATCACCATAAAACACATATTAATAATGTCATTATTATTATTATAGCACATGCTTTTGTACCCTTCAATGTAATACAGAGAAATACTAAGAGTATTTTTTTATACAAACATACTGAAATTGTGATTTATAATAATTTTCATAAAAAAAAATCAATTTACTAAAAGCACTATTCATTTAACATTAGAGAACGGAGATCATTTGTTCTTTCTTATTTCATAAATCAAAATTACTCTTATAAAAATTCAATCAATAATTGTCATCAATTTAATTTAGAATAAAATAATAAAAGATGTAAAAAAATAAAACCGCATTAGTCTTTAAAAAAATAAAATGTAAAAGAATCAAATTTAATTTAGCATTTTATTATTTAATAAAAAAATATTATTTTTTAATTAATATATTACATTAATAATAATATAATATATTATTTTAAGTTAGCCACAAATTTAAGAATTCGTGGCTAAATTTAGCCACAAATTTCAGGAATTCATGACTAAATTAGTCATGAATTCGGAGTTCGTGGCTAAATTTGCGACGAAATTAGCAATTCGTAACTAAATTTAGTTATTTTTTTCTTAATAAATAAAAATAATATATTTTTTAATAATTTGTTAATACAAAATAATAAAATAATAGAAAAATAAATTAAATTAAAATATGATTTGTTAATATGTTTTTTCTTTAATTTGTTATTTTACACTCACATTTTATTAATAATAATTTGTTATAAAATAATAAAATAATAATTTAGAATAAAATAATAAAAGATTTTAAAAAATAAAATCATATTAGTCTTTAAAAGAAATAAAATATAAAAGAATAAAATTTAATTTAGCATTTTATTATTTTATAAAAAATATTATTTTTTTAATTAATATATTATATTAATAATAATATAATATATTATTTTAACTTAGCCACGAATTCAGAGTTCGTGGCTAAATTAGCCACGAAATTGTTAATTCGTGGCTAAATTTAGTTATTTTTTTCTCAATATATTAAAATAATATATTTTTTAATGATTTATTAGTATATAATAATAAAATAATAAAAAATTAAATTAAATTAAAATATGATTTGTTAATATTTTTTTTAATTTGTTATCTTACACTCACATTTTACTAATAATAATAAAATAATATAAAATGATAATTAGTTATAAAATAATAAAATATTAATTTAAAATAAAACAATAAAGAATTAAAAAAATAAAATCATATTGCTCTTTAAAAAAATAAAATTTAATTTAGCATTTAATTATTTTATAAAAAATTATTAATTAAAATATTACAAAATAATAAATATGACTTGTCAACATAAATTAATAAAATAAAACAATAACAAAATAAAAGAAAAATAAAATACTAATGTTTTTAAAAAAAACTAAGTTTAGCGACGGATTCCGGAATTCGTCGCTAACTTAGCTACGGATTTGGGAATCTGTCGCTAAATTAGGTACGACTAAAAAAAAAATCTTTTGCATTTTTTTTCTTTTTTTTGAATAGTGTCAAATATTGATATTTTCCTGAAATACTATTGAGTTGCATTTACCCAAAAATACTTTTTCGTTGGGCTAAAAGAAAATATCAAAAACAAGAAAAGGAATTTCAATAGATGCCCTTTGAAAGTGACTATATAACTATACCTGATCTTAGCCAACAGGTGGATAAAGGTATATGACTGGCTACTATCACTTTGGGGATCTATATGTTGCATGTTATCTTTGGAAATGAACAATTGTTGAGAAAGGGAGAGATGGAGGAGAATGGGGGATGGACGCGGTATATAGCATCGTGGCTATTCTAGAAACTCCTTGAGCATGGTTACACTATTCAATCTAGTGTCAGATCTGATCCATGTATGCTTCTTTTATTTTTGATTTGCTTTTTCTTTTTAATTATTTATTTAAATTTCCAAAATTTTTTAAAATGATTAGACCTTGTGACATTGTTAAAACTTTTTATTGTTTAGTTGGAGAAACTAAATAATTTCTAACTATTTTCTGTATCGTTAAGATGGATAATACTTTTCTTTCTCCATATTTACTATATATATATATATATTAATATTTAGATAATTATAACACTTTACTCATATTGATATTAATATTTCTATTTTCTATGTTTGGTAAGAAAGAATAAAAGAACTTTTACTACGATCGCAGCTTTAGCTCATGAATTATTTAGGCAACGAGGCGGACAGTGGCGACTGTGGCATGAAGTGAGACTACACAGCATCAAGTTGCTCTTGTGGAAACTTGATAGGGTATTATTTAGGATTTATAATTTAACAACTCTAATTAAATTTTTTGGATACAGTAAATTATCTCCTTTCTCGCTTTGGAGGTAAGTATTTAATGAAATTACATAAATTTTGACTCTATTTTATTGATTTGTCAGATTTACTTTATTTTTTCTATTCATTAATTATAACATGAAATTTTAGCACAAACATAGAGTTTTGGCTCAAATGGCATCTTCCCCCTCCCCCATGTAATAAACACGGGCTCGAGTCCCAGTATGTACCAAAAAAAATTATACAATTGGTGTCTCTCTTTTTCAAAATCTTTACTTTGCACAAAGAGCTACTGCTCCCACTACAAAAAAACACGGTTTTAGTGACGAATTTTAGCGACGGAAAAATTTCATTGCTATTTTGCGACGGATTTAGCGACAAAAATTTTTTTGTCACTAATTTGCAATGAAATTAGCGACGAAAAATTATTCGTGGCTAAATTTCTGACGGATAGATTATTCGTGACTAAATTTATTGTTAATTGGGGACGAAAAAATTTTTTTCACTAAATCCGTCGTTAATTCGCGACGAAAAATTTTTCGTTACAAAATTCGTCGCTAATTAGTGACGAATAATATTTTCGTGACTAAATTTTGCCACAGATACTCTTATCCATCGCTAAATTTAGCAACGAAAATATTTCATCACAAATTTCATCACTAATTAGCTACAAAAATTTTTCATCGCGAAATTCGTCGCTAATTAGTCACGGTAAAAATATTTATCACAAAATTTAACAACAAACTCCAAAATTCGTGGCTAATTTCGTCACTAATTAGTCACAAAAAAATATTCGTGACAAAATTCGTCGCTAATTTATTATCGGAATTTCAAAATTCATGAATAATTTCTGAATAAAATTTCTTTTATACTCTATTATGAAATATTTTTAACCGTATATCTCTTTTTAACATATTCTAAATAACGAAATCGAATTAAATACATATTAAATATTACAATTCTCATCAATTTAATAATTTTAACGATAAATAATTCAACCAATCCATAACAAATAATTTTCAATTAGTAGTAGTTGTCAATTTCACCATTCGTGTTTTTGTCTTCTACATTCATTCGATTCTCTTATATAGTTCAATTGTCTGTGCAAATTTAGTTGTTTATATTCATTCGTTATTGTCATCAGTAAGAAACACAATATATATAATACATTCACTTCCGACGATCTATCTCGTCTGGTAAGTAGATCAAACAGTATTTTTCGGAGGATGGCGACAGTGAGACGGATAACTACTGATAAACGGTAATCCATTTATTTTATTTTCTTATTCTTTTATTTTATTAATTTATATTAACTAATCATATTTAATATTTTATAATATCTTAAATAAGCATTTAATTTTATTATTTTATATTTTTATTTTTTAAAGACTAAAATTATTTTTTTTAATATTTTATTATTTAGCGACGGATTCAGCGACAAATTCGAAATTTGTCGCTAAATTTAGCGACGAATTAAGGAATCCGTCGCTGATTTAGCGACGGATTCAACGATCCGTCGCTAAACTTAATTTTTTTAAAATTAACATTTAATATTTTATTTTCTTTTGTTATTTTATTAATTCATATTAAATAATCATATTTATTATTTTATAATATTTTAAATTATCATTTTATTTTTTTAATATTTTTAATTTTTAAATAATAATATTTTTTTAATTTTTTAAATATTTTATTATTTACTGACGGATTTAGCTACGAATTAGAATCTGTCGCTAAATTTAGCGACGAATTAGAATCTGTCGCTAAATTTAGTGACAAATTTCGAAATCCGTCGCTAAATTTAAGGACAGATACTGAAATCCGTCGCTAATTTAGCGACGAATCTAAAAATCCGTTGCTACATGAGCGACGGATCTAAAAATTCGTCGCAGATTTAGCGACAGATTCGACGATCCGTCGCTAAGCTTAATTTTTTTTAAATTAACATTTAATATTTTATTTTCTTTTGTTATTTTATTAATTTATATTAAATAATCGTATTTATTATTTTATAATATTTTAAATTATCATTTTATTTTTTTAATATTTTTAATTTTTAAATAATAATATTTTTTAAATTTTTTAAATATTTTATTATTTAGCGATAGATTTAGCGACGAATTAGAATCCGTCGCTAAATTTAGCGACGAATTCCAAAATCCGTTGCTAACTTAGCTACGGATATTAAAATTCGTCGCTAAACTTAATTTTTTAAATTTAACATTTAATATTTTATTTTATTTTGTTATTTTGTTATTTTATTAATTTATATTAAATAATCATATTTATTATTTTTTAATATTTTAAATTAGCATTTTAATTTTTTTCTTTTTTATTTTTATTTTTTACAGAATAATATTTTTTTATTTTTAAAATATTTACTTATTTTATTTTTTAAATCTTTTTAAAGAATAATATTTTTTATTTTTTAATTAATTTATTAGTTTAGTTTAAGTAGCATTTTAATATTTGATATAAACTTTTATTTCTTTAATTAATATTTAGAATTAGATAATAAGTAAAAATAAAATAGAAGTATGATTAAAGGTAAGTTTATTTTTTAAATCTTTTTAAAGAATAATATTTTTTATTTTTTAATTAATTTATTAGTTTATTTTAATTAGCATTTTAATATTTGATATAAACCGTTATTTCTTTAATTAATATTTAGAATTAGATAATAAGTAAAAATAAAATAGAAGTATGATTAAAGGTAAAATGTGGTTTGGTGGTTGGGTACTCTAACATTTTACTCTTACGCAGGTGTTCAAACCGGGCTGGAGGCATTTTGAGGGTTTTTTCAGGGATTTTTTGTAGGGCAGAGGCTGGGGCAAGGCGGCTGCAGGGGCTGGGGCGAGCAGGGCGTGTCACCGGGTGCAAGTTAGCGACGGATCAAGCATTCATCGCTAATTAAATAAAAATAAAATATTAATATAATAATTAAATAAAATGTATAAAATAAATAAAAATTATAATTGTACATAATATAATTTAGCGACGGATTCATGGAACAGTCGCTAATTAAATAAAATAAAATATTAATATAATAATTAAATAAAATATATATAATAAATAAAAAATAATTATATATCATATAATTTAGCAACGGATTCCTCGGATCCGTCGTTAAATTTAGCGATGAAAATTTTTCGTCTCTAAATTTGTCGCTATTTTAACGACGGATTTCTGTTTTTCATCGCTAAATTTTTGCGACGCGTCATTAGCGACGAAAAATTTTTCATCGCTAAATCCGTCGTCAATGTTTTTAGCGATGAATTTTTTTAAAATTTTCGTCGCTAAATCTGTCACCAAAACCGTGTTTTTTTGTAGTGTCCCTTCTCTTATTTGTTTCTAAAAGTTCTTTTATTTCAAATTATCTATTAATTTAAGAATATTGAAAAATATTAATTTGTTTCTTTAACTTTACTCCTCTCTGTAATGTATTATTTGGCATTTATAAATTTCATTTTTATCGTATATCTTTGTCTCTCATCTTTATATTAGTAATGAAAAAAGATATTAATGGCAATTTAACTAAAACAAAATTGACATATCACTACAAAATAAATGCTTTATCCAGACGGATGAAAACCGTTTGCAAAACCTACTAAAATCGTCTGCAAAACCTTTTCTGACGAATGGGCCTTCAATTGACTATACACCGGTCGGGATAGGTCTATCCTGACAGTTTTGATCGCTGTTGGAGTATGTCCTGAGTCTATACCGACGGTTAGAAAAGCGTTGGTAAAAGTTACTAATTTTTATCGTCGATTGCTATATGTATTAGGAAAAGATACTGCTTTTTATCTTCGATTACAGCATATATTAAAAAATAGTACTATCTTTTATTATCGGTTATCACATATTAGGAAAAGTTATTACCTTTTATTATTGGTTATCACAACTATTAGAAAATGTTACTGTCATTTATCGTCAGTTATTACATGTTAGGAAATGTTTCTGCCTTTTCTCATTGGTTACCATAAGTGTTAGAAAAAGTTATTATCTTTTATCGTCAGTTACAATATGTGTCATTATATATTATTGTCATGTATCATTGGTTACTACAAGTGTTAGAAAATATTACTACTTTTTATCATCGGTCACCACAAATGTTAGGAAAAATTAGTGCCCTTTATCATCGGTTACCATAAGTGAGAAAAATTATTACATTTTATCATCAGTTAACACAATTATAAGGAAATGTTACTACATTTTATCGTCAATTCACACAAGTTATAAGAAAATTTACTATCTTTTATTATCGGTTACTACATGATATCAATAGTGATGGTTTTTTAAAATAGTGTAGATTTGAATTACTATAGGTAAATTAAGAAACTATAAAATAAAGATATTACAAAAATAATATAAACATAATAAGAATTGTATTTATATACGAGAATAATTGATACATTGATTCGTAAGTAAAATAACGAATACATATAAGACTAAAAAAAAGATTGCATGTTTTACAATTGCATGTCTTCTTAGATACTCAAACAAAAGATGTTCACTTCGATAACCAAAAATCTATTACAATTTGAAGGCACAATCCCAGTATCAAAACTAGATAATTCCAAAACTAAACAGATAACTGAATAGCAGTGACCAACTTCATGCAGAATCTTTCATGTCAATCTATTCATAAAAACTAGTTAAATGAATAAAATTACATGGTGACATTGAAAAGAATGATTGTAAATAAAAATATTACCTTCTGGGATGAAGTCAGGCGGTGATGACGACGGTTGGCTTCTATGTGTACTCTCAGTATTTGGTATTTGAGGAACCTAACAATACAAATTTGGATTATTATTCAAAGACAAATGTGAAATTAGTAAGACTACACTGAAGACCAGAGAAATGACATTCATACCTAAACACCAGCAATAAGTCTTGCTTCATTAACCAGATTGATCAATTCATCTTGTTGTTTATTTCCAGCATGCATAGCAACATGCAAAAGAACAATGCTCACCAAATTAATAAGATTGTGAAAATGTTCTATTAATTGTTCTATCATAACAGTCATATTTTCATTCTCAGGTCTGGTTGGATACATAGATTTACGTTGCGATAGAGTCATAACCTTTCCCACATATCTAATTCTTCCTCTTGAATTAGATCCATTAACTTTAGATACGTTGTCACTTCCTAAAAACAAATTCGAACTTTCTACTTGCCCTTCTTCACTGCCAATAGACTCCATTCCGCTTTTCATCATTTCCTATAAGAAGTAAAGTAACTCAAATATTAATGTTCGATAAACATATTTTGATAAAATTAGGTTTTGATGATGAAAATTTGAGTGAAAATCAAATTTGAAAATAATCTGGAAATAATGTAATGAATTAAGTTTAAATTTAGTTGCCAACATTAACTACGTGCTTGAGCAGTCTACCACGAGCGCTTGTATGGTCTACTGCACATGTGAGTGCTTGCGTGATTTACCACGCATGCTTGAGCGGTCTACTAGAAGCACTTGAGCGGTTTACCGCATGCTCGATCGAATGCACTCTGACTATAGAGCCATGAAATCTTGTAAAGATCGTACCATTGATTCCTATTGACTGATTTTATTTGTTCATTTCAATCATCATGCACTTTCCTTTTTCTAAATCCCAAGCATCTTGATAGTGTATTGAGGTTTTACGTTTCTTGACAACTATTTAAAATAAAAAATTAAAAACGGAAAATTGCTTGACAGTATGTTAATATTAAACTTCAAATTAAATAGATTTATTTATTTTTAAACCTGGGATAACATCTTGAGATGATTGGAATTCTTCAGACTGAACTTATTTATGGGATGGTTGTATTTTTTGTGGTCAGCTACAATACTCATCTATCGTTTAGTTCATCATATATTTGTAACTGGAAAATTTTAAAATCGTTAAATACCCATTCTTAGTGCAACCCAATAGAGTGACTTTTTTTTTTTATAAAAAATGTGATTACCTTTTGATGAAACTTTACACGGTCGTTGTTTATCTTGTAGATCTATTGGTGTTTAAATATATGTTATAGAGAGTTTCTGTGAGAGCTTAAGTGAAAACTTTGGATAGGTCTGGAGGTTGAAATATACTTGGCTGATTGTATAGATTTTAGGGGAAAGAAAAGTTTCAATTTTTGATTGAAAATATGTTTGGTTGAGTGAGAGCTTTTGATGGATTATGAGAGATTTCAGGAAAATGAAGTTGAAAATATGTTTGGTTGAGTTAGAACTTTCGATAGATTTTGAGAGTTTAATGGGAGGAGAGCTTTCGAGGAAATGAGAGCTTTGATGGTTTCAAGGGGATGATTTAAAATATATTTGGGTTTACTCATTTGATCATCTTATTTCACAAACAAATTTTCAAAACCTACCATTTTTTTAGTCTTTTGTCTCTTTATCAATTTTTCTATCCCTTTTTCTACGCACTTTTACTCTTTACCCATCTATTTTTTCACTACACACTTTTTTTTCAACACTTTTATTCATTACCCGTCTTCTTCTTAATTTCTTACATTTTTTCACACTTTTAATCAATACCCATCATGTGTCTTTTCCATGTCATCACGATTATTGTTCATTATTTAGGTTGTTCAAAAAATCATCACTTTTGCATTTAATGCACGAAAGCAATCCCAATTTGATTCCTTTTTTGCCACATTTTCAATCCCAAATCGGATAAAAAATATTTCATCCAATGGTTGGGGCAAACTCTAAAATGGACATATACACTGTAATGGTTATGGATAATTGGTTGAAGGTCCTTTCACCTTAAAATTATATAATATTGTTAATTACATTATGTAATATTACATAATATTAATAATTACTAATTTTATGTAATTACTAATATTGATAATAACATTATGTAACATTATATAATATTGACAATTACTAATTTTATATAATTCATTATAAAAAAAATGTCATTTACCAACGGTCCCCTTTACGGTCTCCTTTACCAGCGGCCAGGAGAACCGTTAGTATAGGTGTTCTTTAGCAGCGGCTGGCTCAACCGCTGGTATAGCTCACATTAAACCTAAAATTCACGCTCTCCCTTTCCTCTCTCTTCACTGCGCTATTCTCTCTTCGTCTCACCCTCTCCCTGCCTCTTAAGTTAATCTCCATACAAATCGATGAAGGGCGATTATCTCAAGTTCTCTCTTTGGCTTAGGTTTGTCTTCTCTTCCTCTCTCTTCTCTTTTCCGTTCAATTCTTCTCCTTCTCTCATCAGCGACAATCTCTCTTTTCGCATCTAGACAGTGACAACGAGCAGTGTTGATCGAAGAGGATCGATGACCCCAGTGACGGCTAGAGTTTCGCGTCTCTCTCATCCTTGAAGACGATCGAACCTCTAGGCTAGGGATTCACATCTCTCTCCTCGAAAACAATCGACTCTCTAGGGTTTTGCGTCTCTCATTTGGTAAGCTCTCACTCACTCTCTCTCTCTCTCTCTTTCCGTATCTATAACCTAGGGTTTCTGATCTCTTAATATTATCTATGATAGTAACTTGCTCCATCGATATTCAGAACCTCTTAATACCCCCGAAAGGAATATTAATAGTAAAAAAGAGGTTTCCTTCCTCTTTAGGTTTCATAATTATGTAAAAACATTCATGCAAGTCTAATACATGAATTACAAAACAAAATTGAACCAAAGAACAAGCGGAAGCAAGTGTACCTCCAGCCATGGATTCCGGCGGTTCTGAATTCCCTTTGGCAGCACCTCTGGATGTGCAAGAAGCCTTCCAAGCTCTCAATTCTCTCTCTAGATGGTGTGTGAGACTGATGAATTGAGCTTAGGGACCCTTGCTATGGTTGCATCTATTTATAGTGGTTGTGCCATCAACAACCATTATTGAGGCCCATACTTGGTTACCTCTTTGGTGAGTGAAAAATCCCTTATTTTCAGGAATGGTTTTGCAGGGCATGGAGGGTGATGGGCCACCCTCCTGTTCTTACATTCTCCCACTTGGTCCACTCACCCGACTTGGTGACTTTATCCAAGCCGAAACTTAATGGAAAAAGCACACATGAATCACAGTGACAAGTCCTCTAATTCAGCGAGTATTGTCTCATGTGTATCACAATGCATGCTACTCCCTATCCTTATGGTAACCATCTTTATGAATAAACCCTATGTTTATTCGGAATCCATTTTCATGAAATTTTCTCAAAACTGGAATGTGCACAAATTTTTATACGAGAAAATTCAATTTGAAATTCCATAAAAATTGGAATTTAAACCCATATTTACAATATGATCCCTGAATTTAACTGGAGGCTTGCCTTTAGTCAGGGGATCAGCAAGCATACATTCGGTGCTTAGATGTTGGATTACAACCTTATTTTCCAATATACGTTCCCTTATGGCTAAATACTTAATGTCGATGTGCTTACTTCGACTACCACTCTTATTATTTTTAGCCAGAAACACCGCAGCCAAATTATCACAAAATATGCTTAATGGCTTAGGTACAGAGTCAAAAATCCTTAACCCAGCCATGAAACTTCGTAACCACACCGCCTGTGACGTAGCCTCAAAACACGCCACAAATTCAGCTTCCATAGTAGAGATCGCAGTCAATGTCTGCTTAGCACTCCTCCACGATATAGCTCCACCGGCCAGAACAAAAATATATCCAGATGTTGACTTTCGAGAATCAACACAGCCAGCGAAGTCCGAGTCAGAGTATCCGACCACCTCAAAATTGTCGGTCCTCCTATATGTGAGCATGTAGTTCTTGGTGCCTTGCAAGTACCGTAACACCTTCTTTACAGCCTTCCAATGCTCTAAACCAGGATTACATTGATATCGTCCTAACATTCCAACTGCATATGCTATATCAGGTCGAGTACAGACCTGTGCATACATAAGGCTTCCAACTACGGAAGCATACGGAATATTGGTCATCTGTTCCCTTTCCAATTCCGTCTTGGGACACTGGTCCAAATTAAACCGGTCACCTTTGACGGTAGGAGATACACTCGGTGAGCAGTTCTGCATTCTGTATTTCTTAAGAACTTTCTTAATATAGGTTTCTTGAGATAGTCCGAGAATCTTATGAAATCTATCTCGATGTATCTTAATGCCAATGACATAAGACGCATCACCTAAATCTTTCATAGCAAAGTTCTTAGAAAAGAATTGTTTCACCTCATGCAACATCCCTTTATCATTGGTTGCAAGTAGAATATCATCTACATACAGCACTAGGAAGTAAATTTTACTCCCACTTACCTTCTAGTATATACACTGATCCACAACATTTTCTTCAAAACCGAATGAAGAGACTGTCTCATGGAATTTCAAATACCATTGGCGGGAGGCTTGCTTCAATCTATATATAGATTTATTAAGTTTGCAAACCAAATTCTCACCATTACTAGAGGAAAATCCTTCAGGTTGATACATGTAAACCTCTTCCTCTAATTCTCCATTCAAAAATGCCGTTTTCACATCCATTTATTGCAACTCTAAGTCAAAATGTGCAACAATCGCCAAAAATAATACGGTGGGAATCTTTCTTAGATACTGGAGAAAAGGTCTCCGAATAATCGATTCCTTCCCTTTGAGTGAACCCTTTAGCAACAAGTCCTGCCTTGTATTTCTCAATGTTGCCAAATGAGTCAGTTTTTATCTTAAAAACCTATTTATATCCTATGGGTTTTACCCCATCAGGCAACTTTACAAGATCCCAAACTCCATTACTCGTCATGGAGTCCATCTCATCTTTCATGGCTTCCAGCCACAAACTCGAATTGTTAGAGTTTATGGCTTGTGAAAACGACTCAGGATCATCTACGGCACCAACATTGTAATCAGACTTTTGGAGGTATACTACATAATCACTAGATATTGCTGACCTCTTAATCCTAACAGATCTCCTTAATGTTGGCTCAACAGTCTCTCTAGGAAAGGGCTGTCCAACTTGACCTGTTCCGATGTCAGCAGATTGTGGAATATTTTGATTGTCATCTGTAATTGGGTCAACGTCCATGGGTACTGGAGGGACGCTTTGAATGACAATCATCCTTTCACTTGAAGTGGAAGGCATACTTGATAGATTCTTTTCAGGGACTAAGTCTTGAAAGGAATCCCTCCCACTAATCAAGTGATCCTCAAGAAATTTCGCATTTCTCGATTCCACAAACCTAGTATGATAAGATGGACAATAGAATCTGTATCCCTTGGACCTCTCAACATATCCAACAAAATACCCACTAATGGTCCTTGGATCCAGTTTCTTTTCTTGTGGATTATAAACTCTTACTTCTGATGGGCATCCCCAAATGCGTACATGTCGCAAACTGGGTTTCCAACCTTTAAATATTTCAAATGGGGTTTTGGAAACCGCCTTAGTTGGAACCCTATTTAATATGTACACAGCCGTTTTAAGAGCTTCTATCCACAAGGATTTAGGCAATTTAGAGCTAGACATCATGCTCCTCACCATGTCCAACAATGTCCGATTTCTTCTTTCAGCTACACCATTTTGGTCTGGAGAACCAGGTATGGTATATTGGGCGACAATCCCACTTTCTTGAAGAAATCGAGCAAATGGACCAGGTGCTTGTCCATCTTCAGTATACCTCCCATAGTATTCTCCACCTCTATCTGATCTCACTATCTTTATTTGCTTATCGCATTGTTTCTCTACTTCTGCCTTGAAAACCTTAAAGGCATCCAACGCCTCATCCTTATGGCGAAGAAGATAGAGATACATATAACATGAGTAATCATCAATAAAAGTGATAAAATACCTTTGGTCGTCCATATCCGGACAACATATGTCTGTATGAATGATCTCTAATAGATCTGAGCTCCTCTTGGCACCCTTTTTTGACTTATTGGACTGTTTACCCTTAATACAGTCCACACAGGTTTCAAAGTCACTAAAATCTAGAGTACTAAGTACTCCATCCTTTACCAACTTTTTAACCCTTTCAATGGAGATATGTCATAATCTCCGATGCCACAACATAGAGTAATTTTCATTTATGGCACACCTTTTCACACCAATATGTATTGTGTTGCAACATGTATTATCTTGCAAATTAATTCTATATAGTCCGTCAATCAATAGACCTGTACCAACGACATTTGAATGCAAAAGTAATGTCATTGTATTATTGAATTGGAAAGAATATCCGAATTGTACAAGTTTTGATACAGAAATTAGATTTCTAGAAAAACTTGGTACATAAAAAATTCTTTCCAACTGCAAGACATGTCCATTAGTCAAAATGAGCTTGCGATCTCCAATGGAACAAGCGAACTCATCTTGTTTCCTGAATAGATGAATTGCTCACGGCCCACTGGTTTCCGCGGGTTTTGCAAGCCCTGCAACACATTCGTAATATGAATTGAGCATCCAGAATCAATCCACCATGTGTCATAAGAAGTCTCAGTTATAAGAGATTCATAACATACAAAAGAGATTTCTGTACCTCTGGCAGCAAGCCATTTCTGAAATTTGGCACAGTCCTTCTTTATGTGTCCCTTCTTTTTACAGAAGAAACATGTAGACTCCTTTTTTACAATTAGGGTAGGTCCCTTTGCTTTTCCTTTCAGTTTGACTTTTCCCTTCGCCTTTCCTTTCATGACGAAATGTGCACTATTGGTTCCCTCCTTCATTTCCATGAGCAACCTCCCTTCTTCCTGTACACACATGGTCATCAACTCATTGATGGACCATTTAGCCTTATGTGTGTTATAGGAAATTTTGAAGGGACTATAAGGCTGTGGAAGGGTATTCAGAATATAGTGCACTAGGAAGGACTCAGACATCTCAACCTCAAGAGTCTTTAGTTGGGCCACTATATCCCGGATCCTCATGATGTGCTCGCGCACTCCGTGGATAGTGGTGAGTTTCTTCGATGAGAACTCCATAATCAAGGTGCTAGCAAGAGCTTTATCAGACGTCTCGAATTGCTCATCAATTGCCTTAAGAAGGGCACGGACGTCATTATGCTGATTGACGGAGCCGCGGATGCCAGTTAATATTTTATCCTTAATGAACATCGTACTGAGACGATTAGATCGCTCCCAGTGCTCATAAAGAGCTTTGTCCGCTGTAGAGCTGGCATCTGTTATCCTAAGTGGCTCATCATGCCTGATAGCATAATCCAAGTCACGCCATCCCAAATTGAGAAATATTTTCTCCTTCCACACCTTATAGTTCCCACCATTTAATATGGGAACTTCAACGATATCAACGGTTTGTATAGCTGCAACAAAAATGCTTACAAATTTTAGTTGAGGCTTTAACATATGTTTACCAATGTAAAACATATAAAATAAATCTCCTGACATAGAAATTGCCTGTGGGCTAAATTTCTAATTCAGATTAGATTTATTATATTTTATGAAAAGATTGACAAGATTACTTAATTTCCTAATGCCTGTAGGCTAATTAGGAGAAATTATATAGAAAATCTTTCCTTGAATTAGAGCTTCCCTACAAGACAGCATCACTCGTGCACCAGGAAAGTCCCCAGGTAGATGGTGGGTCACATGGGACCGCTTAAGAACCAGCCAACCTTAGACTTATCCCCGTCTTGTTGACAGAACTTTCCTAGACAGGCACTTGATCTGCTGAACTCGAAAAACCTTGTAGAAGAAAACTCTAAAGTCAAGTAGACTATCCACATAATTAGGTTATCCAATCTTGCCATCTAATCCTGATTAATTATTTTTAATACGACAAAAATTCCTGTGGGATAAAATTTGTCACACAAAAATAAATAATCACAAATAATATTCTTTATTTTATCTGGTCAAAACTATCTCAATATATAATTTCTTCCATATTAGAGCTGCTGTGGCCATACCCCAACAATCAGAAATCATACGAACCACAAGAATATTTTTCTTCAATTTTATGCAGGTTTTAAACTTTATTTTGCATGCGTCTTTATATGCAAAAACCATACAAAAATTGATTTATACAAAATCATAAAGTTTCAATAATTTTATAATTTTGTACGGGTCTTAACCTTTATTTTACACGTCTCTCAATGTGTAAAAGACCATATAAAAATTAATTTGTGTAAAATACACAATTTTTCATTTATGTGTGATACCATAATACACATAACTTAAAAATTTTAATTTCAAATTCTAAAAAATGACCCAAATATGAATTTAAAATTAAAAATTAAATTTTCTTTTTTTTTTTTAAGTCCAAAGGACTAATGTGTAACATTTCAAAATATGTTGGGACCAAACTGTAACATTTCAAGGTTTATCGGCTTTTGTATAAAGGCCGGGGACCAATGTGCAATATCTTAAAGTTTTGTGAGTTTTTGAAAGGTTACAGGGACCATATTGCAACAGATCAAAAACGTTTTGGACAATTTCGAAATTACAGAAAGTTTTCGGGCAGATCCATTATTTTAAAAATTGCAGACCAAAACGACGTCGTTTTGGTTTGCATCCGGGTCTTCTTCACCCGAATGGACCCCGAGGGTCCCAACCCGGATCTGGTGGGTCTGAATGCCGGAATCTCGCCGAAAAGTGCCAAAAAACTCAATTTTTTGCTCTGAAAACATAAATTCATCCAAAATTTCATGCAAAACTCATTTTCAATCTCAAAACCCCAAAATTTACTCAAATTTGTGCCAATTTTTTAAAAAATTCAGAACCCAAAAATTGAAAATTTTTGCCGGAAAATGCAGACAGAGGTTCTAATGGCTCTGATACCAAATGTAAAAATATTCATGCAAGTCTAATACATGAATTACAAAGCAAAATTGAACCAAAGAACAAGCGGAAGCAAGTGTACCTCTAGCCATGGATTCCGGCGATTCTGAATTCCCTTTGGCAGCACCTCTGGATGTGCAAGAAGCCTTCCAAGCTCTCAATTCTCTCTCTAGATGGTGTGTGAAACTGATGAATTGAGTTTAGGGACCCTTGCTATGGTTACCCCTATTTATAGTGGTTGTGCCATCAACAACCATTATTAAGACCCATACTTGGTTACCCCTTTGGTGAGTAAAAAATCCCTTATTTTCAGGAATGGTTTTGCAGGGCATGGAGGGTGATGGGCCACCCTCCTGTTCTTACAAATTATGCATTCATAACCTTTATTCAGTGTGAATAACTTAAGGCTATTAAGGACTAATCTGCTTCATTATCGTTAAGATTTTATTCACTTCAAGTGCATCAAAGTTTTGCACCCTCTATATGAGCAAAATAAGGGAATGCAAGTTCTGATAAGGCATTTTATTCTGAGACGTGCAAATAGATTGGATGGCCTCTAATCTCTTTCTCTTTTCCCCTTCTCTTCTTAATTTTTAATTAGTGCATCAAGTTTTGCATTTCATACATCAATTAAACAAACAGGATGTGAGTTTCATGATGTTCCATTCTCAATCAAATAATTAATCAAAAAATCATGCATAAAATTACTTGTAGTCACCCAGGCAAAGTTCCATTGATTTTCACCATAGTTATCTTTTTTGGGTCGAGTTTTACTAAAATGCCTTTTAAACTATTGTCATAATGGACTTTTGACATTGAAACTGAGCTACAATTCTGCTAAGTGATCTGAAACTGAGTATATTATTTATTTATTTATGCTTCGAATTTGGTGAATGATATTGATACCAGTGCTAAGCAAGAAACTAAGAAGAGAAGAATGCCACCTTTGTGGCAATCAAGTGTCTCTTGTGCATAAAATGATTTAGAATTATTAAATTAATAGCACAATTAATTCATGTAAAACAAATAATTTATATAAACACTCTCTCTTTGCTAATCAATAGAATGTTTATATTTTAAAGTATGTGTTAAGATTTTAATTAGACATATCCAAGTCATTCAAGATAACCTCCACTCCAGCCCAAAGTATTTACTGTAATAAAGATTTTGAGCAGAGCCTGTGTTCAGCTTATAGGCTTATTAGCAAAGAGTTTTAGATGTTGAGAATACTCTGTTGCAAAAGACTAAATACTCTGATGGTCAAATTTTAATGCTGAACTTGTATGCTTTTTATCACTTTCAAAGGAATTGAATGTTCGTTGTGCTCTTCAACAGGGTTGGCAGGCCAGCAACTTCTCTTTTGCTTAAATCTGAGTCCTTATAAGGTGAAATTGAATTGTATAGAATTGTATAGAATTGCATGTGGACATGCCTGCAATATATTAGTAACTAGACACTTGCTGTCTGCTTGTGGCGTTAGCAAAATCTAATCCCTGTGCCCATAAATATTCAATCTTATTACTGATACTAAAGCATGTACTTAGAATGGAAGAAACACAACACAAAAGGAGGAGGATTGCTCTTTGGTTGATTAGGTCACATGTTCTTTTAGATTGATAAACAGGCTGTTTCAAGAAATTTCAGTGATTTAGTTCCCTAGTTACCTCATTCTCTGCACTCCCTTTTTTGTTTTTGCTTTTTCTATTACCCGTTTCTTTTTCCTTTTTCTGTGAAGCTTTAATCCTGGGTTTTATGTATTTGATAGTTCTACCATTTGAGGTTCCGAAGATTGATAGTTTGACTGACAAAATTGTTAGCAGCATGGCTGTTTCTCGTTGAATTAGCATTTTACTTATTCTTTGTCAAGAATAGCCTTCTCTCCATTCTTCAAATCTTGCAATATTTTGTTAGTAGTGCTAGGATGGTGCAATTTTGGATATCTTGTGTATGAATGTCTGAGGTTATATCATGTTGCTTCACATTGGAGGTGTTTGCATGGTGGTTCCTGTCTACTAGTTATGACCCGAGCTGAACATTCCATGGCCTGGTGGAAATCAAGACTTCCATGGTCATACATAATAGAGATTAAGGTTTATTTTACATTGTTTTTTTCCACATTAAGGTCGGTTGCTTGTTAGGGCCGACCTTCTGCTCTGGTTGCTTATTATGTCATAGCACTTTCGTTGATACCTCATATGGCCTTTTGAAGTCTGTCATTTTGCTGCAAACACTGGCTACTGAATCTCTCTCTCTCTCTCTCTCTCTCAATCTCCAGCCTTGAGTCATCTTCTTTTTCAGCGGTGCTTTTTGTCTCACATGTTTGGTCAGTCGTCACTCTCATCCCATCCACCTTTTTAGGCTTAGAAAAATTTCTATGCATTGCATTGGATTATAGTTTCTAATATTAGAATTATTGCCCACCCTAATAAACCCATAATTGTTCATGATTAGATACCGTGGCATAATCTGGGAGGATGATGATATCGTATGACTTTGTTAGTTGGGAGGTTGTGTGAAGAAATTTTTATGGATATTCTGGGCTTCACATTGATTAACTTGCAAGGATCCACATGATGAAATTTCTAACTCATAATATGAATGGTTTTCAGGATCCAAATGTTGACATGAGACCTGTTTTCGATAAAATAGGTGAGTATCATTCCTTGAATATGCTTTATATATATATTTAATATGCCAGCAAAGCATTATGCTTTTATTATTTTTTGTGCATATTTAATATTTTTCTTTTTTAATTTTACTTTCTCAGGGCACCCATGGATAACAAATGGAGGGCAAACATGAATATCAAGTTTGCATACTGATAAGGTGCTTCTACATGGAACATAATGGCAATTGTGGTCGCTCTGTAAACCTGGTCTTTAGATCATAGTTCAGGATTTTTTTTTTTAGTGCAGAGACAAATCTTTTCAATGAAAAAAGGCCTTAATAGAAACGTATGAACTTAGATGAACCCAGGATATTATGGTTTCTAGCTGGTGTGCTATCATGTGAAGCTGAATTCTCTCTCTCTCTCTCTAGTTCTGTTTGGTTAATTACAATAGTAAAAGTAATGTGCAGAGTAATGCCAAAATAATAGTCCACTGGCAAATGTCCGGAGCATGTACAGAGCAATGCTAGCAGCCTGGCCGCTGGCAAATGTCCAGAGCAATGCCAAAGTAATAGTCCAGAGCATACCACTAATATAATAGGCCAGAGCATGTCCGGAGAAATGCCAGTGGCCTGGTGGCCGCTAGCACAGCCTTTTACTAGCGCTGGTACAGCCAGTGGAATTCTTGGCTGCTAGAGAAGACCCTAGAGTCTTTGCCAATGGATTTTGGGATCTTTACCAACGGTCTTTGACCGCGGGTAAATGTCTCTTTTTTGTAGTGATTATTAATATTAGATATCATGTAGCATTATTTAAATTACTAATTACAATATATAGTATAATGTCATTATGTACCATTACATTTCTAATGTGTGAATTGTTATAATAACATATTGTAATGCCACGTTATGTATTAATTAGTCATAATGTCCAATTGGTCAATGAATTGTCATAATTTCATTTTGTAACACTACATTTTGTAATATAGTATTATTACATTTAAATAACTTCTTCTACTCATCCAACGCATGAGAGAACTACAATGTCACTTAATCCAATGGTGAGTTACAATATAACACCATATGTAATATTATTTAAATTACTAATATTGATAATTAATTATGTCATATAACATAATGTCATTATATACCATTACATTTCTAATGTGTGAATTGTCATAATAACATATTGTAACACTATATTATATAACAATTAGTCATAATACCCAATTGGTCAATGAATTGTCAAAATGTCATATTGTAATACTACATTATATATTAGTTAGTTATAATGTCCAATTAGTTAATAAATTATCATAATTTCATATTGTAACATTACATTATGTAACATAATGTCAGTACATTTAAATAATTTTCTCCACTCATCCAATGCATGATAGAACTACAATACCACTTGATCCAACGGTGGATTACAATGCCACTTGACTTTATCCCAAATTGGTCCAACGACTGGTATTGCATAATGTACTTTAGCATCACATATAGTAATCTAGCATTACAAATAGTAATGTAACAAAGACCGCATGTTATTGGAAAATCATGGTGCATTTGTATGTCACGAAAGCAATCCCAAATTGGTTCCTTTTCTGCCACATTGTCAACCCCAAATTGCATAAATCACATTTCATCCAACAATTGGGGCAAGCTCTTAAATAGATATATCACACTGCAATTGATCCAATGATTGGGGTAATTAGTTGGATGTCCTTTAAACTTAAAAAGAATTAGAAGTTATTTGACAGAACATCTGATCTAATGGCTGGCATTATGTAGAGGACCATCCAACAGTAGGGGTGAATAAGAGTTGGAGGGAATTGAAGAAGGGAAGTTACCAAAGGAAGTTAGGTTTTCGAAAACAGAGAAGGAAATTTCTAAAGGTTTTGATGACGAAATCCATTTATGAGAAGATATGACGGCAAATCCCATTTTTGAGAAGTTTCAATGGCAAATCTTTTGTCTTTTTGAAAAGTTTTGGATGGTGAATCCCTTTTGTGAGAAAATTTTGAAGATAGAACTAGAAATGGAGAAAAAAGATCGAACTAGTGGGTCTTCTAACAATAAGAAATATTTAGGGAAATTAGTGTTTTTGGTGCAATGATATTTAGTTTATTATTCTAGGTACAAAATTTATTTAAAGTTTTTTTAATATAAATAGGTTGTTACTCTATTCTCTGTTCTTATTCCAAATTCTGAACATATTGTTCTAGTCCAAATTTTTGAATATCTACTCCCAATTTCAGAGTGTTGTAATGATTTAAATCTTATTGGTCATATTGTAGAAAATATTAGCTCTGACTTACCACCATGTGCTTTCTCTTATTAGCGCTGACTTACCACTAGTTATCACAATCTTACCACTTGTTATTGCAAACTTACTACCTGTTATTACAATTTTACCACTAAGTATCGCAACTCTAATGTATAATAATATTACCACATTTTACCACCCATTACCGTACTTTGCCACACATAGGTGGTAATTTAGCATCTATTATCACTAAATCACTACACAGTATTTCACTCCAATATATAACAATATTACCACAGTATATTACCATTAATTATCGCAAACATATCACAAGTTATTGCAAAATTATTACCTCTTATCACGAACTTACCAACTGTTATAATAACACACCACCAGCAATCTCAAATTATCCTTTGTTATTGCAACTTACCACTAGATATCGCAAATGGTTTACCCTTAAATTTTTAAATCACAAAGTCAAATCTATTGCGCGCTTTTGTAGTCTACCACGCACGTTTGTACGATCCATGTACTAGCGGTCTACTGCACGCTTGCACAATCTACCGTGCGTGCTTACGCGATCTATCGCACTTGCTTGCCCTTGTTGGTGCTGACTTACCAACAATTATTGTAATCTTACCATATTTTATCATAGACTTACTACCTATTATCGCAATTCCAATGTATAATAATATTATGCACTTTACCATCTATTATTGTACTTTACCACCTATATATGGTAATTTAGTAGCTGTTACCGCAAAATCATTATACAGTATTTCACTCCAATATATAACAATATTACTACACTATATTACTACTAGATATCGCAATCTTACCATAAGTTATCATAAAATTATCACCTCTTATTGCAAACTTACCACCTGTTATAACAACGCACTACCTATTATCCCAGATTATCCAATGTTGTTGCAACTTACTATCAGGAATCACAAATGTTTTGATACCTTAATCCTTACATTTTTAAACCATCCTAAAGACTATACGGACGGTAAAACTCAGTAATCAATATAGATGACACATATAGAGACTATTTTTAAATAGTCCCTAAAGAGTACCACTTTTACCGATGAAAACTAACAATCGTTAGAATAGTATATAGCATTTACAAATGGCACAATATATGTGTTAGTATAGTCATAGACTTATATAGACGATATGGTTTAGCGGAAAGTATAAATTAACCATATAGAGTCTGTTTTTAAATTGTCCCTAAAAGCTGAAACATTTATTGATGAAAGGTGATAACACTCAGAATCATCCATAGTATTTACATACGGTACAATCTATGAGTTAGCATAACTATAGCACTTATATAGACGATATGATTCTACAGTCGGTAAATAAGACTTATATAGAGACTATTTTCAAACTATTACTAAAAGTGCCTCATTTACTAACGACAACTGATAACCATTCTAATTGAACATCACTTTTACAAATGGTGCAATGTATAGGTTAGTATAGGTATAGAACTTATGCAAATGGTATGATTTAGTAGTTAGTAAAGAAAACTCATGTAGAGACTCTTTTCAAGCCATTATTAAAGAGGTCCACATTTATTGACGACAAGTGATGATCATCCGAATGGTAGATAGCATTTACAGAGGTAAAATATATCGGTTAGCATAGATGCATAATTTATACAGACGGTATGGTTAAATGGACACTAAAGAAGAGTTATATAGACACTGTTTTTAAACCGTCCTTAAAGATTGTCACATTTATTGGCCATAAGTAATAACTGTCAGAATTGAGCATAATTTTTAAAAACAGTGCAATATATGAGTTAGTATAAATGTAGAACTTATGTAGACGATATGGTTAAGTAAATAATAAAGAAGAGTCATGTAGATACTGTTTTCAAATCATCCCTAAAAACTATCACGTTTACTGACTACAAGTGATAACTATCAGAATTAAATATGGTTTGTATAGATAATTGAGCTATCTTTACTAACGGTTGATAAACTTTTCCCAATGGACAATTTTATATCATTGAAATGTATATAATCCCAACGGTTTCATGAAAAACGTCTCTATAGATCATAAAAAACTGTCACACTACTGGAAAATAAGATATCATAAAAAGCATCTCTATAGATCATAAAAAACCATCGCCAAATCCGTCGCTGAAAACCACCTCACTAAATATTACTGATGAAATACTATTCGTCACTAAATTATCAGCGACGGAAATTTTCTGTTGCTAAAAAATCTGTCATTAATCCGTCGTTGATAAAAGATAATATATAAAAGTATCAGCAATGAAATAGCGACAAAAATTTTTCGTCACTAAAAAATTCATCAATAATAGTTCGCTATCAGCGACGGATATTTTCCGTCACTGATTCTTGGCATCTGAGGGCGAGTGTGCGCTCCCCTACACATCCTGAGCGCCCGCCCGTCAGCCCAAGCGCACGCCTTGCATTTTTTTTTGCAAATATTGTCTCCACCGGAAATCGAACATGTGTACGCAAAGTGGATTATAAGCTGTCCAGCCACTATACCACAATCCGTTCTGTAATATTTTTTTTTTATTGTCTAGCTCTCACTTTTTTTAATATTAGTCTCACTCTCACTTTTTTCTTATCTCACTCTCATCTCTTTTTTTTTTCGTTACCTTGGGGTAATTTTTTCATTGAATTTTTCTAACTGTTTAAATTCAACATTGATTAAATTTGCGCAAAATAATGAAATAAAATATTTCTTTGATTAATTAAGATAGAATAACAAATTATTATTTTTATTTATCCATTAAATTAAATAATAAAATAATAGAAAAAAACAAAAAAAATAAAATAAATAAAAGAAAAAAAGAAAAGAATTATCAAATAATAAAAGAGAAGAAAAATAAAAATAGAAAAAAAATAATCTGTCGCTAAAATTTTCGTCACTAATTTATCAGTGATTGTACAATTATCAGTGACGGATTAGCGACAAATATTTTCTATCGCTAAAAATCCATCACTAATCCATCCCTGATAGCTGTAAATATATATATAATTTTTTTTACCCTACACCACTACACCAACGAATTAGCAATGGATTTTTTCCGTCACTGATAGTTATACAATTTTTTTTTTTAACTCTAGACCACTACAGTGACGGATTAGCGGGGAAAATATTTTCGTAGCTAATTTCTATCGCTAATCTCTCGGTTCGCTATTTACGACGGATTTTTTTTCCGTCGGTAATTTTCCGTTGCCGATATCCTGTTTTCTTGTAGTGTCACTAAAGGTCACCAATAATAAAAGTTACCGTTAGGGATTTAATTTTGTAGTGTATGTATAGAAGATTAGTGGAGAGAGGGAAAACATTAATTAAGAGAAATGGTAAATTAAATAAGATTAAACTATTCTTTTCGTATAATTTAAATTATTAAATTGCTTTCTTAATTTTTGTAGAAAAACCTTAAAACCACGAAAAGAAAAAGGATCAGAAGGAGTAATAGGCATTGTTTTACACCTGTCCAGGTAGAAAGGACATGAGTTATCTTACCAACCTACCAAGAGCAAAAGAGAAGCTCCAAATATTCATAGTAGATCTAAGCATACCGGTGAGCTTCAATGAAGCCATCAATGGATGCACAGGTGTTTTCCTTGTTGCCTATCTCGTGAAATTTGGAGGAACCAGAAGTTGTGGCCAAAACAACAATACGAGGTACATTAGTGATACTAAGGGCATGCCTTAATTCCAAGACAATCAAGAGAGTTGTGTACACCTCCAGTGTGCTGTCCTAAATGTTCATGACAAGGAAATCAATGTTGTGTATGAGAATATTTGGCGTGACATTGATTGTGTTTGAGAGTTAAAAGTGTATGAAAGCTCTTACAGTGCCTCAAAGATATTGGTCGAAAAAACTGCACTAGATTTTGCAGAAAAGAATGGCTTGGATTTGGTAACTTAGCTTCCTTCTCTTCTCTTTGGACCCTTTCTGGCTCCTCAAGTTCCATTGACTGTGACCATCGCTCTTTTGATGATTTTAGGTATGAATTTTCTATTTTTTTTCATAATATATTAAGCAATTTTATGATCTATGGTATTACAAATTTGTAAAATTTCTTAAAATTTTGATATTCTGCTGGGTGCTAGACCACCAACATTACCATCTGCTATAGGTATTTTTACCTAATTGAAATCTAATTTGTAGCTGCTAATTTTTTGGTGAGCCGTCATCAACCAAGGATTTCAAAATTATGAACTTGAACATAAAATTTATATCTTATTTATTTAAACAATTTCTTTTAGTATTGTTTATATAGGTTTAAAGGATTTATGTCATTTTCTTTGTTATCCCTTGGTGCACGTAGATGATGTGGCAAGTGCGCACATTTTCCTTCTTGAATATTCCGATACAATGATTCGCTTCACTTGTTCTGCGAACACAAATCAGTTTTGGAGATTGCTGAATTTCTTTCGGCAACAGTCTTGTAGTATTCAACTCCATCTCTAGAGTAGTTCCCTCACTTTGTTTCTCTCTCTATGCATCAATGTTTATGTTCCATTTTCTCTCCTTCTTCCATTTTTCTTATACAAAAAAGAGAAAAAAGAACTCATGATAAAGGTGTTCAAGAACTAGAAAGATGAAGTCCTGTTTGAAAAGCTTAAAATTAGATTTATGTAACATTAGACAGATATTAGTAAAAGAATTGTTAATATTACAATAATTTTAATTTGTTATATAGAGAAATTTTATTATTTCTGATTAAAAAGTTTTTATTTTAATTAAAAATATTATAAATAAAAAGGTAAATCGAGATAAATTGAGATTTCCCAAACACTACCTAAATAATATTTTTTTTAATATGACCTTTTTATGTTTTGGTTTGATTTTTCATATATATATATATATATATATATATATATATATTCTTTAAAAAAATTGACAGTGTGCTTCTATCTTATTATTATTATTTTTCCGCTTCCTTTTCACTGAAGTGAGTTCAAGGACAAAGACAAGAGTACAGCCTCCCTTGTCCTCAAAGAAGCTCTTGGACACTGGTTTCAAGTACAAGTATGGCCTGAGAGAAATGTTTGATAAGCAATTCATTGCTGCAAAACAAAGGGTTTACTCTAGTTGATTTTTTTTTCCTTTCTAGCTTGCTTTTTTCAACCTAGATTGCGACACTATGAAGTTGATAAACAAGTAGACTTGTGAAACAGGCCAAGTCGACTTAAGGTAAACAACACTACTAGAAAAAAAGGTATCAGCGACGGAAATATCTGTCGTTAATAGTAAAAATTCCGTCACTAAAAAGTATTAATAACGAAAATTTCATCGCTAAATCTGTTGCTGAAAACCATGCCGCTAAATATTACCAACGAAATATATCCGTTGCTAAACTATTAGTAATTTACCACCCTGCTGAATATTAATAACATTAATTTTTCATTGCTAAAAATTCTGTCGCAAATCTTTCGCTGATACTTCACTATCAATGACGGATATTTTCCATTGTTGATTCTTGGCACCCTCACGTGGGCCCACGTCCACCCATGTGTTGCAGCCTCTCACGATGCTACAAGCAACACTCATGTCAATGCTCAAGCAGCTGTAAGGCTAGCGCATGAGACAATCATGGAGGTTCGCACGGACACAACTCTAAACACTACAAAATTAAAGCGTTGTGCTGATGGTAACTTTTAGCGTCGATAACTTTTAGTCACGGATTTTATGGTTTATAGAGACGCCCTATGACGAAATCGTCGAAAAATATAAGCCTTTCCCAACCGACTAAAATGTACATGAAGAAAAGTTTAGCAAGTGTGAGTAAAGCTACCACAACAATCTGTAAAGCAATATTCAATTGTGATGGTTAAAAATTATGGTGAGTAAATGTAATAATCTTTTTGTTACGATTTAAAAACAATTTCAATATAAATCTTTTTTATTGTCTATTTAACAATACCATCTCTATAGGTTTTAGATGTATGGTAACACACAAATTCTACCGTTTTTTAAAACTACATTCAATTCTCACAGTTTGAATAAACTGTTTGTATAAATTCTGTTTATACTAATCTATATATTGTAACATCTATAAAACCTAAAATTGTTATGATATTTGTATCATATACCTTTATATGTGAAAATAGTTTAGGTGGTAAGTTATGGTAAATTTGTGATAGTTGTAGTTTTAGCTAGGTAAGTAGATAAGTAAATTTATATAGTGATAAGTTTGTGATATATACTCGTGGTATGTAGATGGTAAGTGGTAAGTAGATAGTAACTTCATGGTAATTGTAGGTAAGTCATGGTAATTTCACAAAATCTAACTTTATTTTTATTTATACTTCAATTATTACATTTTACAATATTTTATTTTCATCAATTCCATTTCATTTAATTTAATTGTGTTTGTATTTTTTTTCTAATTTTTTGTTTTTTATGGAATTTATATAAACCGTTTCATAAATAAATAAATTGAAGCAAGTAAAAGTTCTATATATTTAATACAAAATCATCTAAAAAAATATATATTCATCTAATCAATTATATATCTATCATATTTAAATCATGAAAATAATGAAAAGTTGAATGGGAAAAAAGATAAGGAATAAAAAAGGTGGGAGGTAGCTATTTGGGATTAGAAATAATAAACAAAACTAACTCTAACTTTTCTTAATAACTCACCCACCTAAACAGTATGTGGTATTGGTATGAATTTGACCGAAGGCAATAATAGTACTATTGTTTTGTCAATATCAAAAAAGAAAAAAAGAAAAAATAGGAAATGAAATGACCTATATTGTTCTATCAAGTCAAATTATAAACACACTTTCACTCTTTTACTTAAAAAATGGAACAACCTCTTACCCAACTATCACCCAACTCTCATCCCATCTCTTACCCAACTCTCATCCATCTGAATATTAATCTCAATGGCGGGTTTCAACCATCAAGATTTTCCATCAAAACAGCACAGTGAGTCGTTTAATCAAAATTTTCTTTCCAAATCTGTTATCCATGTTGATGCAATTGACTGGTAATTTCTTGAATTTGTTAAGTTTTCGTATGTAGATCATCTAAAAACAATATGTCCAGAAAGTCTTTTTTTCCAACTAATCCAAATTATGATAGTTTAGTGAGATTGTTTTATAATAACATAGAAACATATAAAGGGAGTAAGGAAGAAAGGGAAAAAAATGATATCACAATATAAAGTCGTAGGTATAGATGCATGTTTAAGAGTTATCTTCAAGTTAAAGAAATGATGCTTTCATCTGACATCAGCTGTAGAATGAATAATAAAGAATCGATACATTATTCTCTGCGCGAAGAATTTATAAATACTCATTTCATAGAAGATGTTAGGGTAGGTTTTAGGAACCCCCAACTTAGATCCACTAAATATAAGGTTACATCTCTTGACATGCACGAAGCATTGCTCCATCATATAATCCTGAATTATCTGAGACCCAGAACGTATAAAACTAACATAATCACTAGAGAAGATTTCTGACTGATGGCTTGCTTGATGCAAAATAAAAATCTAGGCTTTCACTATTTAATTCCTTTATATATGATGGAAATCAAAAAATCAAGAGAAGCAAATCTTACGTATACTTCTTTGACTTTAAAGTTGGTGAGCCACATTGTGTCTGGAGAAATATCAGGGGAACCCAGGTCCTCTCTATGTACAATATGTAGAAATTTTCAAAATCTTGAAATAGCTTCAGCTTCCCAAGCTTTCCCATCTGTACAAATTTCTTATCAATCGTCAAATTTAGTCCTTCCGCAAATGGACTCCAAAGAGGCACATGAAGAAGATGAAGAATCTGTTGGTCTAGAAAAAAAACTTATAAAGATGGAAAAAAATTCAATATATTCAACACCAACATCAACAAGAACATGGACATGGATAGGAATTCTAGAACAAGAAGTAGGACGTTGCAGACTATCCTTGTGCTTTTTTGGAGGTTATTTTGAGTAGTTAAGTTTGTATTTTGCTTTGAAAAATTGGTAAGGTTTGTGACTGTAGTTGGTTTATAATCACACTCATTATGTATGTGACTATGTATGTATGAGAGTAAGTTTGTAGTAAGTATAAGTTTGTAAAGTTTGTGTATTTAATTGTTTTATGATGACTGGTTAACATGGTTGACTATCTATGAGGTGAGCCTTCTTGCTAGCAAAGTTTTTTCTTCCACAAATGTTTAGGTTTAGGTTTACTATATATATTCTATATATTCTATATATTCTTATTATTATTCTTATGATTGATATTTGGTATTTAATAAAAATTGGTAAAAAAAAGCTAGTTATAAATCATATTTTGTAATGATTCTTAGATTGTTTGTAATGCGCATAAGCCATTAAAAAAGAAAAAAAAAAGAGAAAAAGCTTGACAAACGGTGCAAGAAATGCCGTATAAAATAGAGTAGCACTTGTACTTGTGACTATAGTGTCACAACCAAAACTATCACAACCAAAGCAAGCCAAAAAACATGTGTTTGTCTGGTAGAGTAGGCTATAGGGTGAAATTATGAGGAGATAATCTTATAGATACGAACAAAAAACAAACAATGTGCTATATAGAAATAATAAATAGTATATTAACATAAAAAAATTCAAGAAATACATTTTAAAATATATTTTTATTATCAGCAAATTTAAGAGGGGCTCACAAGTTTCTTCAAAAAATATTTTTCTTTATCTTAATAATCTTTAATCTTTCCCTAATCTTTATTTATATATAAAATTTTTAACATTAAAATTAAAATAAAATCTTTTTTATATAATTTCTTTCTGCACATCTAAAAAATATTCTACAATTTGTTTTCTATAATTCTTAATCAAATGGGACCCAAATAAAGGCAGTATAGTGACCAAAATTTGTTTGTCCAATAGTCGGATATAGTAGCCTAGTAGCAAAAGTTGCATAGCATAGTAGCAAAAAAATTATTTGTGCAATAGTAGCACAGTAGCATAGTAAACCTATTGTGAGACACTGTTTGTCCAATTGTAGCATTGTAGCATAATAAGCGCTAACCTTGACAATTATTGCGTACCATAAACAAATAGTATTAAAAACAAATACCGAAGATGAAAAAAAATTGGTAGAAAAAAATAGTATACAAAATATAAAAGAAAATAATTTGACTAGAGAAATTTAATTTTTGGAGTTACGGATACAAAAAATAAAACATGACAAATAATAAAACAATTCTTGACAAGTCAAAATTTTGAAGTTTAGAAGCTTGGTCGGTCATGAAATCATATGTGAGTGTGTGATTACTGTGTGATTGGAATACGCGTGTAGTGTAATGTGATAATAGGTGATAAGATGTCATAATTTTGAGTTATAATAATAGTGTGATAAAAAGGTTGGTAATTGTGATAATAAGTAGTCAGTTGTAATAATTTTGAGTGATAACAATAGTATGATAGCATGGTAAGTTAGTGGTGGTAAGTAAGTAAGTTATGGTAAGTGATAAATAACTAAAAAAAAATATAGTAAATTTAGTCCTAATAGAAGTGGAGATCAGAGATTGGATTTGTAATGAGCGTAAGTATTGTTTCACAATTTCTTTACAATTTTACAATTTTTTCATAAATTTTATTTTCCCTTTTCTCTCAGGTTCAACTTTTCTCCCAATTTTTTGTTCTGCTTCAATTTTTCTCTGAATTCCTTTAAGCTTGATTTTCTTTGTTTCCTCCGTCTTCATCCTCATGTTGGATATCATCTCAGCACGGACTGTATTATGGTGAGACATTAGAAGTTTGAGAAAATATTCTTTTCTCAAGAAATTAAGTCCTGAAATGAAGGCATAAAATGAAACAATCAACAATTTAATACAAATACAATACGAAATTGAAATAAGGTGTGAGAGAATATACTTCTTGACTTGGTGTGCTTATAAACATTCCCGGTTCTCATATTTCCAAAAATCTCACAGCATATATTTCACAATCATTCCTGATATATAAAAAAATTTTTAGGTATGCATTATTTTAAAATCAAAATTATGTAGTGAATTGTATCTAACTTACATGTTAGGCTACTGTGTAACTTCAACAATCACAATGTTGGAGATATAGAGAGAATTTCTATAAGTCCTTTCAATGCAATTTTTCTGAAAATTAATGAAAATATTATAGTTTAGAATTGAATAAAATTTGATATTTAAATATATTAAGTAATAATTACCATGAAATTTTAGAAGTCATTATCTTCGTGACCTTTAAAACAATAACCTGAGTTTAGATAGTACATAATTTGATTGTCTAAAGAAATCGCATAACAAGACCAATGTTCTTTGAAAAGAACAGGGATGAAAACTTGAAAAAAAAATAATATATTAATATATATTATATTAGTAGAAATGTGTAATAGTGTTTAATGATAAAATAACTTACTAGATTACACAATCGATAGTTGAATCCAAGTGCTTCCTCAGACAAAGAACTATCAACCATCGAAATATCCCACTTATTTTGATTGTCACACACAGAAACCACAGACATTTGAGAAAAGAAAATAATGCAAGGAGATGGAGAATATGTGTATATGAATATAACAAGGTAGTTTACTAAAACCAAGCTGTGGATTCGGTGGCAATTGACACTTAGCTAAGTGTTGAGGAAAGATTAAAATATATATCGAAGAAGATAAAAACATAAATAAATATGAACAATACTTATAGAAAACCATAATGGAAAAACACATTTAGAGAAAGGGCAGTAGGTGATGTTGAGTAAACGTATGTTGTATTTGATAATCTGCAAACATAATCATTATATTCATGCAATCATAATAATAGAAAAAATTGATAAATTCATACCAATGTACCAATCCAATAAGGGGCCACCAATCATAAGTATTGGTCCAGTACATATAGCATCCATCAATACTACACAAAATTGTCCTATCAATTGTCATAAAAATTAGATTTAGTAACATATATCACTATAATAACAAATGAGAAAGGTTATAACAAACTTACCTGCCATTATTTTTTATGGGTTTTTGTCCATAAAAAAGCAAAACATTTTTTTTCATAAAAAAAAGTCTTAGGGTTAGCAAAGGGAAAGGGAAAGTTAGAAAGTGTTGTATCCTTATCTTTCATTTCAGTTAATATATTCTCGACTGCATACAATTCAATATCATCAGATCACGGCTCATCTTCGGGCTCTGACCCTTTTTGCTCATACCCTTTGTCCTCCAAACTATCCTCCAAACCATCCTACTGGTCCTCATTAAAATGACTATCCTTACCCTTCGTTTTGTCTTCTTCCTTCTCTTCTTGCTCATCATCATCATATTCGCAAAGTTTACATAAGAAATTAGACTGGAGTTGCAGTAGATTCAAGTGAATTTGAACTGACTCCCTCAAAAATATTTTAAATTCCTATTTTATGCCAGTTTTCTATAAAAATAGAGATCACAACAAGTCATCCATAGTAACTATGGTAAGTGGTAAGTAACTACATTGGCATGTAGTAAGATATGGTAAGTGTTTTAGTGTATGTAACTTTACCACTTCAACAGCTTCAACAAATTTTTGAACAGATTTTTTCACATTGGACAACAAACCCTATAGATAGTGAAATAACTCCGATTCCATACAAAACAGATTCCAAACAAAGTATAAACAATTTAATTCAAAGTTCAGATTTCACATAATACAATATAAACTTAACTTCCATTTACACGCTCAAATCCAATTCTTTGATTTATGCGATCAGTGGTCTAATACTGAATGGGTTGTTTCGTTATTTGGCCTCCTAAATCACCAACTTTTACTTTCTCAAAGAAAAAGATCTATACACAAGAACAATATTGTTATGGATATATTTATAAATGCTAAATTATAATATTTATAAATATTGAATTGAATTGTATTGAAAGCTTACCATAAGTAAAAACTAAACAACCATCGATTCCTGTCTTCTTCCTTTCTCCCTCCTCTCTTTCACTATTTATTAGACCTTTGAATTGATAGACTTCATCAGCTAACCATTGTAAAACAAATTTAGCCCAATTGTAATGGTTAGCATTCTCTACATCAATAGTAGCAATGAGGTATCTTGAAGTAGAGTAGACATTGGTTGTGGGACATAAAAAACATCCAAGCAGAAATAAGAGAAAGTATCATCTAAACTTGAGAGAAGAGGAGGCATCTTCGATTATCTGTATCTCTTGCATATGTTGTTTTAACTGGCTATGCTTAAGTTTTGAAACATATTTTCTCATCTCTAAGGATTCAGTAGATGAACAATCTAAAACATCCCATCCTGTATAAGAGATTCCTAAAATTTGCCCCACGTCTTTGACTATGAGCTTAAAATTCTTATTTGAACTGATAGAAAGATATTTTTCTATAGATTCAAACTTCATTACTAGTTCTTCACATAATTGCGACTCAATGTATCACAACTAAGTTTCAAAAGTTTACCGAATCTCATATTTTTTACTACAGCTTTTATATCATCGATCAAGGTAGAAAATAACTCTTTTACTTGTTTAAAAGATCACCTAGTTTGAATCGGTATTGCCCTCCTTACCCTCGTATCAATCAATTCTTTCGTTTCATACTTTTCACCTTCCCCCAATGTATTAAAAAAATCACATTCAAAAACTTACATAATAATAACTAACCGACACAGTTATTGGAAGCAAGGTACTTGTAGCGCTTGTAGATTTGATTTTCTTCTTGGACTCCTTTCTGTATAAAAGAGAACATGCAAAAGAAAATAAAAATTAATTTAAATTAAAAATTGGTTAACATTTTAAATCAAAAATTAGATAAAAAATAAACTAATATACATTAAAAAAAATTTTTAAAAAATAGAAACACTAACTAAAATTATAACTTAGTTTACCTAAAATTAAAACTTAACTCACCTTTGCTCTGATGCTGTAGCAGCCTCATTGCTACTGGTGGTGGCTCTAATATCCGAGTCTTTCATTTTTCCTTTTGTTTTTTGATTTTCTTTTCAAAATCTATAGAATCTTAAAAAAAAAAATTAATTATTCACTCTCTGCCTTCAAATCTTCTTCTCATACAATCACAATGGCAACCAACCAGTTCTCCTTCTTCTCCTTTCTTCTTCTTTCTTCTTCTCTTCTTCTTCTTTTTTCTTCTCTTCTTCTTCTTTTTTCTTCAACCAGTTCTTCTTCTTCTCCTTTCTTCTTCTTTCTTCTTCTTTCTTCTTCTTTCGTATCCAACTTGAGTTCTAGAAATTTCCAAAAAATTAAAATATTAAGATGTTAAGTTTCGACCGTTGGATGAAATGTTAATAATTCGAGATAATTTTAGTCGTCCGATATTATGTTTGATGGTACCTGAAAAGACACTAGCATACAAAATTTCAAACTCCCGATGACAAAACCCAACCATTGGATTTGAAATCCCAATAATAATCCCAACCATTGGATTAGCACTGCAGATCAATTGTCAATTACTACATATTATTACCCAACTACTACATATTATTACTTACTACTTACTACTTACTATATACTACCCAATTACTTACTACTTACTACTTAGAGTGCTTACTACTCCTATTAACTATTTACTACTTACTAATTACTAATATATATACACTAATATATAATTACTAATATATATAAGTTAATATATATCCGACTATAGTATATAGTATATGTGATATATATAATTATATAATACGAAACTATATTTGAAGATATGAATTATTTCATATTCGTTACAAGTTAACATGAGTGATTTCATTGTATATGTAAAGTGTTATAATTGTGAAAAAGTGGGAATGATTTCTCCACCTTTCACCACCAAGCCTGTGTATTGCTTCAACAATAATGGATGAGATGAGCTATGCCCGAAGCCACTACTTACCTCCAAACTACGAGAATGTCAACTCGTGTTTAATGGATACCCACAATCTATATATATATAATATATATAATATATATAATAATTATATAACTAATATAAAATAATTCTACATTATAAATTAATAAAATATAAATATCAATCTAAAAGTAATAATAATAATAATAATAATAATAATAGAGGATAATAATTTAATTATTAATTTAAAGAATATATTATTAGTAATTTAAGAGTTTTGGATAAACCAAAAAAATTGTTCATATATATATTCTTATACATATTATATATATTATATGGTGTGAAATTTTTATTTTTTTTGTTGGAATGCACTCTATACACACATCGGCACAACAAAAAAAAAAGAAGACTATTCAAAACCTTACTGTTCACATGCATGCACGCCATGTGCAAACCAAATCATATGCCATATGCAATGTAAAAAGGACCATAATTTTTTTTTTAAAAAAGTTCTGAACAAAAGTTTTGGCTCTTGACCCTTCACAAAACAAACAAAAAAAAAAGTTGCATACACTCTCTCTCACTCATTCACACAAAAAAAATTTATCTTCCCATGCAAATTCTCATCAAACTCTCACTCTTTCTCTAAACTCTCTCTAAACTCTCTTGGTTCTTCTTCTTCTCACGGCTGGTGCTCTACTCTCATTCTCCTTCTCCTTCTCCTTCTTCTTCTTACCCTTCTCACTTTTCACTCACAAATCTAGAAATGGCCTCTCGAAAAGGAAAACAAATTATGAGAGAATCAGAAGAATATAATAGAAGGGAGTTTCCTTCTCTTAAAAGAAGCAAAGAATTTGGGCAGATATTTTCTGATCGAAATATTACTGTTGGCCATTTAATAGATTGGGAATTTTTGGAGAGTATAGGTTTGAAGTATTGAAGTTATTTAAAAGAAATCTGTCCTAAATTCTCAATCCAAAAAAAAAAATTATGAGAATGTTGTGAAAATTTTTTATAATAATATGAAAAAAATTAATAGTGAGTATTTTATGGTTGTTGATGGTGAATTTAATTTGTGTGCTTTTCAAACTTATTTTGATGGTAAAAAATTGAAGTGAATCCAAAAATATTAGGTACAGAGGGTCATCTTCCATGGGTAGAGTATGAAAAATGTGCTCCATATTTGGGAAGTGACGCAATAATGGATGCTCAAATTGTCTTTCAAGATAATAGTTTAAAGAGTTTTAGTATGAATGTAGCGGATTTAAATTTGTATGAAAGAATTCTTCATTTATTAATAGCACATGCTATTAAGCCACGCGAAGATAATTATACATCTATTACTCGAGAAGATTTTTTGTTAATAGCATATATTATTGAAAACAAAAATCTTCGTTTGCATTTCTTACTTCCCTATTTTATGATATCCATAAGAGATTCAAATTAAAATTTATCATATAGTAGTGTGGTCAAAGGTTTTTTAAGAAGTCAAGGAATAAGTCAGCGCAATGAAATAAATTTGATATTAAGTTTTAAAAATGGTATAAATCATAAAACGTTGCGTAGAGCTTATTGGATTTATGAGAATGGTGTTTGGATTAATCTAAAAAAAAGAGGTTTAGAATATAGGGGAGAGGGTGAGGGAGAGGGCATAGAGGGAGTGAATGTGGAGGTAGAAGTGAATGTGAATGAGGACACCAGTGAGAATGTAAGGTGGGATCAACTCTTAGAATGGATGCATGGTATGAAAACACAGATCACTAGTATTGATGAGAAAGTTGATCGTCGTGAAAAGAAAGTTGATCAATTTGGAAGGGAAATGGGAGAACTGAGAGAGAAGTTAGTGAATTCAAGAAACACAATGACGAATAGCATCGAAAAATGTCATTGGACTTGATGAACATGAGTACTATTATAGGAGTAAATACCAATTTTATTTTCTGTATTAGAGATCATTTACAACTAGGTGGAGCTTCTTCCTTAAGACTGACAGCACCTTCTTCCTCTCCTCCTCTTGCTAGAACCACCACTAGACCATCACCTCCACCATGGAGCTCGCAAACCTCAGCACATCCATTTACTCTACGTCAATTCAGGTTATTCGCTTTGCCTCCATGGATGTTCAGTTCATTCAGTTCACCTATGCGGATGAACCCCTTTGACATTTGCAATGTTTATAGAGGAGCATCACCATCATCCTCACCCTTTGGGAGTGCAAGTGCATTGACTTCAGATACCACCAAAGAGAAAGGAAAAAAAAATTTAGACCTAAAGTCAAATTTCCGTAATTTCCATTATTTTTTTATTTTTCCATTGCAATATTAATTATTTTTTCTTTTCTTACTTTGTTGCTTTAGTTATAAGTATGTAATGTAATGTAATATAATGATATATATGTATAATTATTGTAGCTTGTAATGATATATATTATTATTATAGAGTGTGATTCCTACTTAATTTTTTATTTATTTTTTCCATTTTTTTTTAAATCTGGAATTTTTGCGCAACTTCCCATGTGTGCACATGCTCACAAGGGCAATTGCATGGTCATGCTCGTGCATGCGCGTGGCTGAAACCGCTCATGCGAGCGGCTGAAACCTCGCATGTGCGGGCATGCGCGCGGAGCTGAAACCGCGCATGCCCTAGCATGGGCAAAGCCTCAACCATGAGCGCACGCAGATTCAACCACGCGCGCGGGGCTGAAACCACACATGCCCTGCATGCGCGCCATCAATTTTAAAATATTAATATTATAATATTTTTTAATTATGTAAATATATGAAATTATTATCTTAAATTATTAATATTATTATTTAAAAATCGTAATGATATTAAATTATATTTCATATTGTATATTTTATTAATTATCATATATTAATTTTTAATTTTTTGATTTCCAAAACAAACACGCCTAAAATTTTCTTTTTTCACTTCTTTTTCTTAAAATAATACATTGGTGGCAATGTAAACACATTTTACACCAAAATAATTTTCTTTTTTTTCACTTCTTTTCTTTTTATTTACTTTAGTCGATGATAACAAAACAATTTTACAACTAACTAAAACACTTGGTGGCAATGTAAACACATTTTAGCATGAGAATAATTTTCTTTTTTTCACTTCTTTTTTCTTTTTATTTACCTTTACTCTTTACTCGATACTTCATGTTAACAAAACAATTTTAGTCATTGGTTTAGTCAATGTTAACAAAACAATTTGTAAACCTAAAGTTTAGGCACGAATGTAAGGGAAAAAATTTTTTTCACGCCAATATAAACAAATTTTTTTCATGCGAAAACAATTTTATGTTAACAAAAAAAATTTTGGTGCCAATGTTAACATATTTTTTTGGCAACAAAACAATTATGTTAACAAAATTTGGTGCCAAAATAATTTTATTTCTTTCACAATATCTCCATCATTTATTTCTCTTCTTTTTTTTTCTTTATTTCTTTCACAATATCTCTGCCTTTTTATCTGCCTCTTTTATGTCATTTATTTCTCTTCTCTTTTTTTCCTAATCTGTTTCGTTTATTTTATTTATCTCTCTTGCTTATGCAATTCCCTCTTCATTTCATTTATTTCTCTCTTGACCTTCAAAATTTTGCAATTATCAGATGTACAAGACATGAATGTATTCTAAATCAAGAGAAAGTGATGAATATATTAAAGGGGTTAATGCATTTCTTGAATTTACGTATGGAAATATTCAATCGATTGATGGAAAGATATCATGTCTTTGTGTTAAATGTTTCAACACATTAAGATTTTCTATATACATAGTGTTCAATCACTTGTTACATTATGGGTTTCAACGTGGCTATGATAAGTGGATATATCATGGAGAGAGAAATGAAAAATGATCTAACAACAACCTTGATAATCTTTTTGACCATGATATGTTTGGCTTGTTACATGATGCATTCACACATTTACCTCATCATTCTTCCTCCAAAACTTCTCATGCATCGATGGTGGATGAATCAACTTCAACTTCAACTTCAACTTCAGATAAGTTCCATGAATTACTTGAAAATGTCAAAAAACCAATATATCCAAAATTGAAATTCAGTCTGCTCATAACTATTGTACACTTATATCATTTAAAGTGTTTGTATGGGTGGACCAACAAATATTTTTCATTACTGTTAGAGTTTTTAGGAAAATTGTTGCCTGATGAAAACATATTGCCAAATAATTGTCATGAAGTGAAGAAAACTATTTCAAATTTAGGTTTGAGATATGAGAAAATACAAATTTGTTCTAATGATTGTATGTTGTATTGGAAATATAGATATAAAAATGATGCATGTTATGTGTGTGGTGCTTCTAGATGGAAACCAAATGGAGATGGAGATCAAAACGTTAATAAAAAAAAAGTTATCAAAATATTGAGATGGTTTCCTTTGATTCCTAGATTGCAAAGATTATTTACATGTAGTCAAACTGCTTGTTTGATGAGATGACATCATGATAAGAGAACAAATGATGGACTTTTAAGACATCCAGCAGATTCTCCTACATGAAAGGTGTTTGATTTCCTATACCCTACATTCTCTTCTGATCCAAGAAATATTCAATAGAGTTAGTAGCTGACGGTTTTAGTCCATTTAAAACAATGAACGTTACACATAGTACATGGCCAATGCTCATCATACCATATAATCTGCCACCTTGGTTGTGCATGAAATCTACAAACTTCATACTGACATTACTTATTCCTGGTCCTAAAAGTCCAGGCAACAAGATAGATGTGTATATGCAACCATTGGTAGAAGAATTGAAAGAATTATGGAACGAAGAAGTAGATACTTATGATTCTTCAGTTGGTGAAAGATTTAAAATGCACACAGCATTATTATGGACCATCAATGATTTCCCTGCATATGCTGATCTGTTTGGATGGAGTATTAAAGGTAGATTTGCATGTCCAGTATGCGGATATAATACATGTTCTCAAAGCTTATGTTACGGCCAGAAGTATTGTTATATGGGACATCGAAGATGGTTGGAGTCAACTCATCCATTCAAGTACGATAAATATTCTTTTGATGGGACAGAGGAATTCAAATATTCTTTTAATGGAACAGAGGAATTCAAAGTTGCTCTTAAGCAATGATCTGGAACTGATGTATTGTAAGAATTAGATGGAATTGACTTAACAAGTCCCAATGTTATGCATTGATGGAAAAAAAAGAGTATATTGTTTCATTTGCCTTATTGGGAAAATATTTTACTTAGACATAATATTGACATGATGCACACAGAGAAAAATTGTTTTGATGTAATTTTGGTACAATTCTTGGGCAAGAAGGAAAGTTTAAGAATAATTATAAAGCCAGACTTGATCTTGCAGAGATAGGAATAAAAAAGGATCTACATACACGAAGATCAAACTCTACAAATATATTTTTACCAAAAGTGTGTTACCAAATGACCTTCAAGGAAAAAGATGCATTTCTCAAGGTTTTGAAGGACTTAAACTTCCCAACGAGTACTCTACAAATATCTCTAAATGTGTTCAATTGAAGCAGTAGAAGTTAATAGGTCTCAAAAGTTATGACTGTCATATTTCAACGCAAGAGTTTATTCCCATAGCAATTTGTAAATTATTATCCGACAATATTAACTCTGTTATCATTAAAATTTGTAACATTTTTAAATACCTTTGCTTTAGGGTCCTTAACCCACGAGAACTGGAGCAATTGGAGGTAGCAGTTCCACAAATTATATGTGAGCTTGAAAAGATTTTCCCTTCTTCATTTTTAACCAATATGATACACTTGATCGTACACTTGATAACTAAAGTAAGGATTGGTGGACCAGTGACATATAGGTAGATGTATCCAACTGAAAGGTTTATTTTATTTGATCACTTATTAGCAATTGATACTCATTTTATTTAACAATGTAATCCAATATATATATGTATGCAGGTACTTGTTTCAACTCAAATCCTATGTATGTAATAGAGCACGGCCTGAAGGCTCCATCGCAGAAAGGTATATAGCAAATGAGTGCTTATTGTTTTGTTCAAGATATTTAGATGGGGTTGAAATAAGATTTAATCGTGCATTGCGGAATGATGACAATCACATTATATTTAAAGAAGATGAGTCCACTTCAACCACTATTGGAAGGCCTTTGGAAATAAGAACACGTAGATCTGTTAAAAGACTAAAAAGAAAAAGAAAAAGAATATCCCGAATTTGTCTTGATGAGAAATCATTGCAAAAATACCATAGATACATACTATTTAATAGCGACTCAATTGCTTCCTTTAGAGTGTAAGTATACATTATAATATATTTATAAATATTAAACTCTAATATTATATTATGTAATTATATAATTATATATGTACTGTTTCTATTTGATATAGGGAACATATGCAATATGTTTGAAGAACAAATCGTAGGAAGAAGTTAAACACTTTTCAAATTGATAAATTTCATAGTAAAGACTTCATTACCTGGTTTACTCATCGTGTAAGTATATCAATATTTAATTTTTTTAATAGCTAATCTTTCGAATGTTTTTAATTTCTTCATTTCTTTTTCTAGGTTACGAATCCGAAATACCCTAGAGATATTATTAATGAAATTAAATAGATTGCTTGTGGACCAGATCCATTGGTTAGAAATTGCAATGGGTATATAATCAATGGATATCGATTCCATATAAAAGATCGGGAGAAATGCCTTCAAAATCAAAATTTAAGAGTTGTGGTAGCAGTGAATGATATTAGTTATGCAAATACCAGGGATAAAAGACTCATTCCAACTAAAGTTAATCATTATAGAATTTTACGACAAATAATTGAAGTAAATTATAATAGAATATATACGTTTGTGTTATTTCAGTATGATCGGGTTGACCTTCAACGAGAATGCAAGAATGACAAATTTGGTTCAACACTAGTGAATTTTTCATATCTGTATCATACTGGTGTAGATTTGTTGGATGATCCTTATGTATTGGCATCCCAGGCAAAGAAGGTATTTTATGCGGTGGATGAAAGACACAAAAATTTTGAAAATAAATTTTAAAATCCCTTTTACCTTTCTCCCCCATTTTTCATTATAAAATTTAAACCGCGTTTTTTTTTGAATTACACAAATTTAAATTTTTAAGAGATGTTTACCTCTCTTTTTTCTTTACATACCCTTTTTTTTTTCACATCTTTCTACATGTGTTATGATCATGGCATGTTAACTTTTCATATGTTTCCATATATGTTATGATCATGACTTATTAACTTCATTGTTATGATTTTTTACCTTCCAATTATTACGTAACATATAATTATAATTGAAGCACTTGCGGTTTGTTTGAAACAAAGATTAAATCTAGTTTTCATTTAAATATTTATATCAAAACTTAATTTTTTGTGATAACAATATCTATATTGTTCCAACTTGTTACCACTTGTTACCATGTACATTTGAATACCACTTGTTAGTACTTGTAACCATGCACACTTGTTGAGCAATATCAATTGTTACTTGTTACAATATGTGACCACTGTTACCATCTATTATTCCCATATCGCTTCACATGATTAATATCCCTTGTTATCACTTGTTACCATATCAGTACACATGATATACCATATGTTATCATTACCATCCATTATAGCATATCACATGAAGAAAACAAAACAATGATTACATAATCTAATAAAATTACATTTCGTACTCATATCCATCCCATCCTACTCTATCAATATCATCATCATCATTCACATCTATTGATACATTCCCTTCGTCTTCATCAACATTACTCCAAACCCACACCTCCTGATTGTTTGAGGAAAATCGTGGCCATAGGATTATGGATAGAGATTATTGGAGAATTGATATATGCATTAATGAAAATGCAAAAAATTTGTAAAAATTTTGGGATTTTCTAAAATTTAGGATTATTTTTAAATATGAGTAACATATTTTATTACTATATATATTACTATATATGTATTATATATGTATTAGTATAAATTTATTAGTATATATTATATAGATAATTTAGTTGAACGACCTACTTTCATAATATAAATTTATTGTAATTATAATCAATATTAATAATAATAATGTAACAATTAATAATATAATATTACTATAATAATAATTCAATTATTAATAATATTATTTTACTATAATATAATATTACTATATTATCTAACTTAATTAATTATCAATATTAATATTAATCATATTAGTAATTCTAAATAATTATTAATTTCAATAAGATTTATCTCTCTTCGCCAAAGTTGGAAGGCATCTTTTGAACATTAAATTAAATTTCATATAATTTTTTTAGTTTTTATCATCATTAATTTAAATAAAATTATTAGTAATTTATATAGTTTATATAATATTCTAGTTATTTAAATATTTTTGAGAAACAAGTAATTTAGATTGCCTTCCTTTTTCAGTAACATAATAAAATAATAACTACCAACATAATTAAATAATATTAAATATGATTTAAATAATATATCATTACATTTCACTTCATAATTTCATCATCAATTATAAAATCTAAAATAAAATAAGTATAGTGATATATATGGTGTAATGAGTACTATTAATTTAAATAATGCAATGATCAACCATGGTATGATATAATATGGTATAGTTATCGCATGAGAAATATCGAATAATATTGTAATGATGTAGTAATAAAAGATATAGTAATAATATTGTAATATTATAAAAATAATGTAGTAATAAAAAAAATGTAGTAAGTGAATTTTTGAATAACAAATAAGAAGATATGTGTATGTGTATGTGTAATAATGATAATGATAAAATGGAGGTAAAGGAAAAAATAGGTAAAGAGAACCCCAACATATGCATTTGTGCGAAGTACTCATGTACACATGTGCACATCCGCACCTCTCCTCTAATCCTTTGCCAAAATCACATTTCTATAAAAAAAAATTAAAATATGAATTAAGTAAATGATGGTATAATTAATATTATTAATTTAAATAATGTAATAATATGAAATAACAATAATATAGTAACAATCTTATAATAGGAGGTAAGAATTGTTGTACTAATCATTAAAACAAAACTTTTACAAAGTGGTAAAATATTGAAAAATGGGGTAATAAGTAAAAGTGTGAAAAAAGAGGGAAAAAATGTGCTATAAATTATTTTACAAACCATTAAAACTTCTCTTTCCCTCAAAAACCTCTCTAAATATATTATAAATCATTTATCATTTTCTCTCCAAAAGCTCTCTAAATATATTAGAAATCATTCCACAAGCCATCAAAACTTCTTTTTCCCTAAAAAAAAAGCTCTCCTCCCTTCAAAAGCTCTCCTCCTCTCAAAACTTTCAAAACTTCTAACTCAACCAAAATCTTATTCCTACATTTCAACTAAAAATCAAGAACTTTAGTCCCTAACCCATCTACACCTCTCACTCAAGCTTTCACTGAAACACTTTAAAATATATCTCCTAAGTTTTATGAAAAGGTAATCATTTTTTTTTAAAATAAAAAGTTAGGTTACACTGTATTTTGAAACATTTAAAATTCTTTTAGATTGTGATAAATATGGAACGAACTAAACGACAGATGAGTATTGTAGCTAACCACGAAAAATCACAACAATCCCAAGAACAGGTTGAGTTTGAAAAACCCCAATCATCCCAAGATGTTACCCCAAGTTTGGTTTAAAAATAAATAAATCATTTTCTTGTGAGATCATTAATAATTATCTATTTCTAATTTTTTATTTTGAATAGTTGTCAAGAAATATAGAGGCCCAATGTACTGTCAAGATGTTTGGGATTTAAAAAAAGGAAAACGCATTATGGTTGAAATTAATGAATTAAATCAACCAATAGCAATCGATGATATGATTTTTACCAGATTTCTGGGCTCTATAGTCAGAGTGCATTCGATTGCTCCAATGAACTATAAGATTTTGTGTGACATGCCAACAGAGTATAAAAAGGACATGTGAAAAATTGTACAGGTATCTAGTTTTGTTAATCGCATAATGGTTAATGGTGTAGATGGAAATTAATATACCTAATTTTATTTTTTTACATATTTGAAATGTAGTCAAAGATTACTTTCAAGCCACTTAGAGATGACACTAAGAAATGTGTTATTGGAAATTTGTGTGACAAATGGAAGAGTTTTAAAAATACTTTAAAATCAAAGTGGTTCGATAATTCACTTGGAATAGATGAAAATATCAAGAGAATGGAAGATGAAAGGGTTGATCCAAATCAATACAAGAAGCTTATTAATTTTTGGTTGAGTGACAAAGGAAAGGTACAAATTAACAGTTTCTTTTAGTACTCTACTTACTTGTATTCTAATATTTCTTTTTCTGTATTAGGAAATTAGTAAAAGAAATTCAGAATGTCATGCAAAGTTGACAGATCCACATTACTTAGAATCTAAATCATTTGCCAATCTCATACATGAGAAGGTATATTTCTAAATAATTTTACTAGATAATATTTCAAATACTTCGAAGTAAAACCCTAAACCACTTTTATCATTACAAACAACACAATCTGGGACCAAACGTTGTAGAGCTAATCTTTATATTACCAGCAGAACTCGATCGGATGGCAGTTTAGTTTCTACGAAAGCATCGGAAGTTATGGTTTGGATGACTATTTTTATGTAATTCTAATTCATGTATTTATGGATATTCACGTTTGATTACTTCTGACAGGAAATGATGAAGAATGGAATGGAGTCTATTGACAATGAAGATGGGCAATTAGAAAATGGAAATGTATCTTAGAAAAGTGATATCGTATCTAAAGTTAAAGGGTCTGATTCGAGGGGAAGAATCAGATATGTGGGAAAAGTTACAACTCCATCACAACGCCTGCATTCAACTATACAGAATGGAAATGTGATTATTATGATAGAATGATTAATGGAACAGAATCATAATATTACTAATTTGGTAAGCAATATTCTTATGCATGTTGTTATGCATGCTAGAAGTCAACAATAAGATGAATTGATGAACCTGGTTAACGAAACAAGGCTTGTTGGTGTTCAAGTAAGATTTCACCACAATTTTACTAATTTCACTTTTATCTTTAAATAATAATCCAAATTATTTGTATTATTAGATTCCTTCAATACCATCAGATGCTAGGAATGCACATAGAAGCCAACCATCTTCATCACCACCTGACTCTATCCCAAAAGGTAATATTTTCATTTACAACTATTTTTTACCATATACCAATATTCATTTCACTATTTCACTAGTTAATGGATTTTATGAATAAATTGAAGGAATCTGTATAAACTTGATCTTATGAATAGATTATTCTGGGATACTAGGATTCTATTTTCAAATTATGTGATGGTAATATTTTTGGCGATGCAAGTTCCTCACATACTGCTGCTGGTGGATTCTATTTTCAAATTGTGATGATAGCATTTTTGGCGATACAACAGCATTTCAGAAAAGGACGTGTGATCTTTTTTTTTTCATGTATGTATCCATCAAGATTGTCATATATTTTATATTATTTTTGTGATCTAACATTGTAATAATCAAAAGTAATAATATTCCCACAAAAATACTTGTCTAAGCTATGATGACGATGATGCAGCTACATTTCCTGTTATAATTTATACAAAGAAAATATTTTTTTCTAACCTTTTTTTCTAATCAACCAAACAACTTTTCTAACACTTTTGGTAACCAAGTAATATTTTTTCACACTTATAGTAATTGATTATACAAGATAGTAAGTTATAGTAAAATATGTGATGCAAGATAGTAACTTATAGTAAGATATTATAGTAAGTTATAGTAACTTATAGTGTAACCGATAATAAAAGAGTCTTGACGATAGTGACATTGCCTAACCATGTAGTAATCGATGATGCATGTGGTAACTGATCACAATGCTTTTTTTTTCTAACCGACAATATTAATAATAAAATATAATAATTTTTCTTAACACTTGATAACGACGATCAACCAACTAACATTTTCTAACACTTCTATGTAACCGATAATAAAAGATAATTCGTAACACTTATGTATCTGATGATAAAGTAGTAATATTTATAGAGATTTGTGATAATCGACGATAAATAGTAATAACAATTCTTAACACTTATGGTGACCGACGATAAATATAGTAACATTTCTTAACACATGTGATAACCAATGATAATTCTTAGTAACTTTTACCAATTTCTTTTTAACCGATACAAGCAATAACAATTCTCAACATTTATGGTGAACGAGGATAAATGTAGTAACATTTTATAGCACATGTAATAACTGACGATAATAGATAGTAACTTTTACTAAAGTTTTTTAAACCGATACATAACAATAATAATTGTTAACACTTATAGTGACCGACGATAAATGTAGTAACATTTTCTAACACATGTAATAACTGATGATAATAGGTAGTAACTTTTACCGACATTTTTTAAACCGATACAAGACAATAACAATTCTTAACACTTATGGTGGCCGACGATAAATGTAGTAATATTTCCTAACATATGTGATAACCGACAATAATAGGTAGTAACTTTTACAAACATCTTTTAAACCGATACAAGTCAAGACATTTTCCCAACACTTCTCTAATAGTTTGTATAGGTCAGGACAAGCTCCAATGGTGACCAGAACTGTCGGGAGAGACCAATCCCAACTGGTGTATAGCGAACCGTATGTCTATCCATTGGAGAAGCTTCTGTCAACAGTTTTACTAACTTTACCACATGGCTTTTGGCCGTCGGAATAGAGTATTTATTTTGTAGTTAAAGGAGGTTCACTTGAACATAATAGCTCCTACCAAACCAAAGGACACCAATGATGCGACATCAGCATTAAGTAAGGCAATGCAGTTGCCTAAGGCATTACAAAACACTGCACATAGTTGCCCGAGCAAAGACAAACAGTACTCAAGCCACAGCACGAGACAACCAAGTAGTCACATGCCAAAGGACACGACCCTTCGAGCAAAGGTCGCGACCCTTCATGCATCATCGAGCAACCATCAAGCAATTGTCTCTAAGGAAGCAAAGCAAGCTATTGCACATTCAAAAGAGAGAGGAAGAATGCCTCGGTTCAAAAGGACACCAAGTGAAGAGGTGCCATTGCACGAGCAGCCTGCGCAGGAGAATACGCCCATTCCAAGCAATGTAGTGCCGTTGCACATGAATGCACTCATCAGCCCATGCAAAGAGATGCCAAAGCATGAAAAGGTACAACCTATAATGCCACTGCATGAGTAGCATGCCACGGGTGACAAGGCAATGCACTACCATGCCTTAGTGTACCATAAGCATGAAGATATGAATAAGGAAATGCATGCAGTCGAGCCAGCAAGTGAAGAGATATCATTTGGAGATACATGGTCGAGGGAATAGAGAAAATTATTGAGGAAATGAGCCATGGCCTGAGGAGACAGCACCAGTGCACGGGCCAATGTGCACCTGTGCATGAGCAGCGCTTGCCAGCGCATGCAGGTAGCACCATGCCAAGCAAGAAACCTTTTGTTCCCCCATGCAGTAATTATTTTTATGAAACAATTCCATCTAATTTTCTAAGGCTTTCATTAAGGAAATAAAGGCAGTTACAATTGCCAAAGTAGAAATTATGTATTAGGACATTTTATTCTAAAAGTTATGTATAATAAGGCCCTTTTATGCCCTATCAACTTTTATGAATAGAGCAAACTTTTCTTATTTATAACAAGCAATTTTTAAGAAATAAAATATCAAAATTTTGAGGAAAAAGTTCCTTCTCCTGCATGCGAAAACTATCTTAAGGCTTAAGGGTGCCAAAGAGACCTTGAGTAACATCACCATCCATGATAAGTAGGGCTTAAGGGTTGACATTTTTCCCCTAGGTTACATCACCCCCGCATGATATATCGGCTCTTGTACATGAAGACCCATCAAGGGAAGTTCAAATCCTTTTCCATCTTCTCCATCTTCTACTCTTTTCCATTTTATTCTCTATGAGTCAAGTCTTGTGCATTGAGTATTTTCCTTGCACAAAGGAAGAACTCAAGCCTCCCCAACCCCCTTAACTATGCAAGAATCAGAGGCATTCTCAGTCCTTGTGTGCCAAGCCAAGCATTTTACACATCTCATAGCCTTTGTGTAAGAAAAAGAACTTGTGTTGTGGCCTAACGTCGAGGGAACGAGACATTAATTGGTGCTTTCATTGAGAGGTTGAATGGCCCTTCGTTGAGAGGTAAACAACCTTTCATTGAGAAGTTTCTTTCAAGGAATTTCTTGTGAGATTGTATCACCACTTTGAGATTTCATTAAAAGGAAGACATCCTTTATTAAGAAAGACATCCTTTCGTGAGAAATCAATTTTTCTACCCTTCTATCAAAGGATCCACGTGATTCATTGAACAGGAAGACAAATAGTCCATTCATTGCTTGAACATCCATTCGGATTTTGGAATAGACACTTGTTTACACCCTTTCATCTTGAAAACCATTATGGCGCAAAGAGAAAGGATTGAAGCTTTTGAAGCACACTTGGATGCGAATGAACAAGTCCGCAATAGCACGGACCAGTGCTTGACTCAAATAGAGCAACGGAAGAACTTGTGTCGCGGGCCTAACATCGAGGGAACGCTAGTCCCGCGACACCATGCCTGCATACTAGCCTACGCACACGACCTCATGCACAACCACTTGCGCCTATGCACCAGCCCACGTGTGCGCCCGCCTGCCAGCATAAGCTTGCACACCAGGACACCTGCCCTGCATTTTGTTTTTTGCGAAAAATATTTCCTCCTGGAATCGAAACCACGCATGCAAGGTGGATTATGAGTTATCCAACCACTATACTGCCATCCATTCTGTGATATTTTCTTTTTTTTATTTATTATCTAACTCTCACTTTATAAAAAAAAATTATCTTACTCTCACTTTTTTTTTCCTTATCTCACTCTCATCTTTTTTTTTTCCCTTTACCTTTGGATAATTTTTTTTCATTGAATATTCTCAATGAATTTTTTTAACTGTTTAAATTTGAAATGGATTAAATTTGCACTAAATAATTGACATCGTTTATCATATATGACACCGTTTATGGATTGTTGACATGTGTAAGACAATTGTTCATCATGTACAACACTTGCTCTTGATGCAAGATACTTGTTTGAACACATATTCATTATATTTTTATCATGGTTGGTTGCATAGCCAGTGGATGCTCATCCTTTGGTTGATGGTAAGGTGGTTGTCTATGTGATGTGTCAAGATTCAAAGTACTCTAGGCATTCAACAATTCTGGTTAATTGTTCTGGGTACTTATTTCTGTGTAATATCATTTAGGTAAAAATTTTTTTGTTATTTCATTTAGGTAAATATTTTTTTTTGTAATTTTAGTTCATGTACTAAAGAATTACACTTAAATAATAAAATACTCTCATTTGAATTTAATAAAAATAATTTCAGAATCTAATTCCTTAAAGATAAAAAGTCAACTCTCCCTTTCAAGAACAAAACTCGAAACGGTTAATTTTGGTGGATTTTATTTGGAGGGCTAATGACTTAGAAAAATTCTAGAAAAATAGGGTTTAACCTATTTAATATATAAGGAACAATTATCGAGACTTTTCCTTCTTAGTGTCTAGATATTTCACATATCTCATTTTTAGGGTATGTAGTCTCCAGCGAATGGTCAAATCTAGGTTTTCAATATCTCAAATCCCCCTTGTTCTTTATCCTTATCCTTATCCCTTAATTTTTTAACTTTGTAAATATCCGATTACGTATTCAATTTACTTGTAGAATTATTGTTCCATTATTAATTATACAACTAAATTGGGGTATGTGATGGCATAGGAGTGTTTTTAAATCATTACATGCTTTTGCCATTGACAATCATCAAAAAACATGGTGGAACGAGAGTAAAAATAGAGACCGAGACAACTTGGAGCTTGAAAACACTTTTAAAGTTATAATCAAACTCAGGGATAAGAATATATTAGAAAGAAGCTATAACATGAATGTTTGAATGTTCATCGATAGCAACAGTTGCGAAGGTCTCATGGTGATGTGAATTTCAGCTAGAACACATGGAATTGAAGATGAAATAGCATTTCTGGTAATGCAAATGAACAATCTCGATATATTTCCAGCAAGTTTGGCTCCATGGAGTTCTATTCACCAAATTTGAGAGGGAATGTTGGACATCAAAAGACAAACAATCAATCATCAATTCAAGACTTAGTTAGACAATAGAGAATGGGATTGGTTAAATTTACTACAAACCCAAGTCTAGCACAAAAGAAAGTTCAAATCACAGCCCAAGGAGTGTCCAAAGTTTGGCTCAAAATGGCCATTATACTAGTCTAGAAATATATTCTTGGTTCTAGCCCAATCTAGCCATAACCCAGGCCACATTATGGCCCAAATCAAGGCAGTCCAATGGCCCAAGAAGATGATCAAGGCCTGCCTTAAACTAGTCATTATGTTACAATATTTAGTTGATTTAGTCAACCATTATGATTGATTTAGTCAGTCATTATTGGTCAATCATTATATATTTAGTTAATTTAATCAACTATTATACATTTGGTTAATTTAGTTGATGATTGATTTAGTTAATCTTTATATATTTAGAAGACTGACTTTATTCCGATTCCTTTCCTTATCTCTTGTATATAATATTTCCTTATTTTTCTATTCAAACATTTACATTCCTTTTTTTGTTTTAGGCAAAAGTGTGTATATATATAGGTGTTATATCATTCTCAAAAACACATAAAAGAAGTAAGTCTAATATTCACTTCTCTCTCGTGTTAGCAATTTTCTCTTCTCTCTAGCCAAGGGCAATCATCCATCTTCTTTTGCAAATGTTTTCTTTCATCAATTAAAAGAAGAATTTTTTATCTTCTTTCAATACTCTTGCTCCAAGATATTCAAAATTCCAACAATGACAAAGGTGATAAAAGATTAAAGAAAATGATAGTGGAAACTATAATTCTTTCAAAATCACACATGCAAACAAATATTTAATTTATTTAGAAACTTAAAACACATGGAGTATTGAGTGAATCTTCGTTTGATAGAAAAACTAAATGCATTTTTATTTAATAATTTCAAAATTAATTTTTGTAAGCAAAATAATTAAGATTTATCTTAATAATTCATTAGGCTGTTAGATTAAAATATATATATATATATATATATATATATATATATATTTCTTCTCAAGATGATAACATAAATGTTAATGTGTTGATTATTTCTCTTTAAAATTCACATGATCACTCTCTTTCTAAAAGAGAATTATTTCTTTCTCTCTAAGTAACTGCTCTGCTCTTTATTGTCTAAAAGATTAACCACTCTCTCTTTCTAAAAAAAAACCACCCTTTTTTATCTTTACAAAAATTAATCTCTCAAAAAGTTCATTCTCTCTCCTCTTTCTATCTATGAAAATACTAACCATTTCCTTCTCTTGTCTTCTCTCTTTCTTCTCTATAAAAAGGAAAATCCCTCTCTTCTTAGGTGGTGTCATAGATCCATCAAGCCCTTATAATTTTATGTTTGGGAAGATTAAAGTGTCAGTACTCCTACAAGTACTTGGGATATTTAGGAGAAAATCTACTAGGCCTATGATAAGGTGAAAAAACATTTGTGAAGACATCAAAGAGAGAGTTTGAATTGAGAGAGAGAGAGAGAGAGAGAGAGAGCGAGCGATCTATGTTATATATATATATTGTTGATGGATGCTGTTAATGAGATGAAAGCCAATGGTCAAATTACAATAGGATTAGTAATTGTTGAAAAAATTCTTAGCACATTGTCTATGAATTTGTTAGATATATTTGAATATAAATGTACAAATATAATCATTGATGCATGAGATTGACTTGATTAAAGTTCAAGTTGTATCTCCCATCAAATCCAATGAGATTGTGTCAACTGTCATCATGTTATGATGTCACATGGGCGCTTAGACATCATGATACGGGGACTACCACATAGGCACACACATGGTCGGAGAGGAATCGTGTAGTCAGTTATATTGCTTTCTTAAGAAATAGCATAATTAGGTTGAGAATTATAATAATTTTTACATTGATTCATAACTATTTGAAATTAAATTGGGGTAATTAATATGGTGTATAATAGTGTCTTGTAGCCATTATTACAATAAATGCAATAGTCATTATGATGAACATAATTGTGATATGTGACTGCTATCTTAATAACTGCAATAGTTATTAAGATGGAAATATTGAAGTCCATAAATAGAGATCTCAAATGTCATATTCTACCCACAATAATCACAGCAAGTGATAACGCATAGGTTGCACACAGTAGAGAGAATAAGCACTCCACATAGTAAGTGTGATAGGCTATGGAGAAAGTCTCCAAAATTGTTTCAAGAGGAAGTTGATTTTTTGGTGATTTAGGCAAAGCGCTTGATGGCTCACTCCTGTAGACTCAAGTAAGGAGCTTGAAGGTTCATTCCAATGATTCAATGCTATAAGCACAGTTGTGCAAGATGCTACACTCTCCTCACATTTTTCCAATATTAGTATCAGAGCTGAGGCATTTTACATGCTTATTCTATTAATTATAATTCAAATTCAACTCAGGGTAAATTTAAATTTTTGATGTTAAATCGACTATGGTTATTTTTAGTATGCTCTAAGATTATAGTTTAATCTAATCTTCTATATCACAAAAGATTTTCTTGGTTTAGTTGCTTTCAAGGTTAAAATAGAAATCCTGGAGTTAAATCAACTGTGGTTATTCTTATTATTCTCCATGGCTGCAGTTTAGTCCCATCTTCCACACTAGAAAAGATTTCCTTGGTCTTGTTGTTTTCAAATGTTTCTAGAAGATCTTATTATAATTCGACTACGGTTGAATAAATCATTCTAAAAAATATGATTAATAAGTAATCCTATGATCACCTACAACTAAATAGAAATGATTGGGATGTTTTATAAAAAGGATAACTCTTGCCTAAGGAATTTGGGTCTTAAGCAGGACCATTGTGAAACCCCAATTTTTCTGGAAAGAATTTTTGAAATAATATTAAATGAAATAATCATTTTTATGTATAAATAGATTTGATTGCGTACCATTAGTGTGTTCCTGATTTGTTTTGCGTGAATAAACTATTTTATTATTATATTGATTTAAAAATGTCTTGTTGCAATTGAATATGCCAATAATGGATATATAATGGCATGATGTGCATGGAAACAGCCATAAAGGGGATTTTTGTTGAATTGAACTAAAATCTGAAACTCGATGGCAATAAGTACGTCATATGAGAAGGTTCAATTCACCTTGATTAAGCAATAATCGACTCATATTATATCTTGGGTGGTTAATGAACAAACTCAAAATTCTACTGTGTTAGATAAGAGGCCATATGAGACCTTCAAAAGGAGAGACACCTTAACTCATGTAACATTGTTAAGTATAATGATTGATGAACTTATAGTGGATTTTGCCAAACTTGAATCTGCCAAAGCCATATAGGATGCGGCAAAGAAGAAGTTTGGAGAAATAAAAAGGGATAATTCTCACATTTGAGAATTATACCAAGAACAATGATCACAATATGAGTCGTCATTTGCATGAAATGTCATGCATGATCTCAAATTTGAAATCATTCGGACATTCTCTCATGGACTAACAACAAGTGCAAGAAGTTATTCGATCTTGATCAGATCATGAGTAGCAATTGATGAAGGTCAATTTATGCAACAATGTGGAAATTAAGACCTTTGATGATATCTCATGGCATCTGCTTTTGGAAGCAAAAGACATGGATATCAAGAATTCTTCAAAAGCTTATGTTGCTAAGAATTTTTTTTCCTATTGGGAAAGAGAACATGGAATTCATGAAAAAGGGTTTCAAGAGCAAAACAAAGAAGTTCAAGAAAAAGGGAAAAGTTAGCCCAAGAATTTGATTAAGACCAAAGGCCTCTGCTACAACAAGGAAGGGTACTTTGCAAAAAATTACAAAGAGCCAAAGAGAGTACATACATTTTTACTGTATTTGTATATGTTTTGTCATGTACTTTTACAATAGAATTTAACTCTTTGTTGGTTATTAATTCAGGTACAACTAACCACATCATAAGGGATCGTGATCAGTTCATGCAAGTTTGAAACATATTAGCAAGGATTAGATGGGTCTACATTGGAGACAATTCAAAAATTGAAGTCAAAGGGATTAGGACTTGCAAAATTCCCACAAATAATTGACACGTGTTGTCCTTGATTGATGTCTTATATGTACCTCAGATTAGGAGAAATTTAATCTCCATTTCATACTTGTTAAGATTTGGTTATCATTTCAATTTTTATGACAATGTTTCAGATATTTATCAAAATGATAATAAAGTTTGCTCTTGTTTCTTAAATGATAGGTTTTTATATTAAATGACAATATAAATAATGATAGTAAGCATGGTTGTCACAAGATTGAATCATATGATAAGAATATTTGGCATGTGAGGCTGGGACACATTGTTGGGATGTAGGACAGATGTCACGCCCCAAACCGGGGTCATGAGCAGCAGTCCGTTACCTTGGATGCCGACTATTTTTTTACAGAAAATCGGATAGAACCTCTCCGTTTTTTGGAGGTCTCCTAAATACAATTTGACCTGTATATCAACATTCATCCTGGAAAATAAACAAATGGTCATCCTGACCTTTCCAAAATCAACCAATGCCACAGCCAATATCCAGAAGAACGCAAAGCTATAAAAATTTTCAGCAAACCTAGCCACAGACCTCTACTGTCATGCCCAACTAGAGCATAAGCAGCCGCCACACCGAGGGGACCTAAAATTTTACATAATATACAATAATTTTCCCAAATATCATTCAAATACGTACAATCGCCTCAATGCAAATAAAATATGAGAGTTTCACAAATAAATATACATAAATTATACAGTCATCCCAAAAATAAATAAATGAGTACATTTATCAAACAAAAATTTCCAATAACCGTAGCGAAAAATATGGTAACATCCATACCCAAGCCCGGTACTATCAAGTCCACGTCACAACACAATAATTCTTCTTCAGTCCAAGACTAATCCTGTGGGGAGAAAGTGAGGGGTGAGTATCTATGGAAGGATACTCAGCAAATGAGGGGATTGATATTGTACTATCAATATTGACGGTGAATTTGGAGTGTCAAAGCATGTAACATAATATGAGTGTACGAAAATAACGTGTTGTTTCATTGTAAAACATATCTCAAGACACACATCAGAAAATAACATATGTATCCATCCGTGTATCAAGTCACATACATAGAGCCAGTCAAACAAACAATCCTGATAATGGTCTACCTCGACAAAGGACCGGCGTGTTGGGGGGTTTTTACTATGCAAATATCAAATAATGGCTCTCTATCCCAATGTTGTACTCCAACTAGCCTATAAATAATAATAATAATACATATATATAGTCGGCCGTGTATGGTGTTCCGCCCGGTGCTAGACAGAGGTAAACTCACGTCCACCCCGATGAGGGTCAACCTGGGACACCCATACACACGACGATCTGGCGGATACCTCCGGCTGAAGCGTATCCGGGCACAAGGGGTACCTCTACCAAATGTCCTTCATAGCTATGGAATGTTATAGGAAGCATATCACCATATCCCCAAGTCGGCCGGGCACGTAGCCCCATGCATCACATCATGATGTCGGCCGGGCATATAGCCCCATACATTGTATCATATCATTGGCCGGGCGTACAGCCCAAATAGTACATGTAAATCGGTTCAAAATCATGTGTCAATACAGTGGAAGTATTAAAACATGTCAATATGTCAAAAAGGTGGCACAATATCAGTTATCAAACTCATGGATGCATAATCTATAAAATCAGCAGTTGGGACACTCCAATGGTCACAAAAATATGTACATATACTTATCAAATTCAAACATTCAGTTTTTCACACGTATAAAAATCATGTCGTTTGAAAATCGGTAAAGCATGATTTGTCAATCAATAGTAGTGTCAAAGTCCCATTCACAGGATGAGAGAGGGTAGTGCACTCTCCAATAATACCACGAAGTGAAGAAAGAGTGCTCCCCTCAATCGATCAAGCGCTATATCACTACAATAAGAGTTTACACATAACACATTAAAGGTATTATAGTATTTGGAAATTAAAGGTCACATTTTAACTATCCATTTCAACTATCCAAATAACAACTCCAACCACACATTATCAGAGGTACCCAACGAAATGAATGCGATGCTAACATCAACTATTTACATCATCATTCATGTCTCTAATGTCTTCTCTAAATCATCAAAATGGCAACATAGGGTACACACCATGAAAGCACCCAACTCACGATAAAACCATAATGCTATTAACCATCAAATGCATCATTCATCTATCCAATGCAACACCATAGCATATATCTACCATATATGCATACTCACACATGTTCTTGTAAAATCTTATCATTTACATATTTTCAAGTCACTTAAATACACCAATATTGGAAATACATGAACATACAATCATACATCCTTATACCTACATATAAACCTTCATTTTGCTTATTAAATACCATTCCCAATACTCCTAACAACATGCTATACTTGGGTTCCCTCCAATGTACCAAGGCATTGCACATATATAGGGTCACAACTTTCACCTCAAAAATCATCATGCATATAACCATAACTTCTCAAACGCATGCCCTAAATTTTATATGCATATGGTCACTAATGTACCACAAAAATCTGTACACATTTGGACTCCTTTAGTATAGAAAATCCTACACTCATTCCTACTCTCTTTTATGCATTAACACACATATGTACACACTTTACTTCATGCCAAATTTCTGCACGTGTAATAGCATAAAAAATCCTACAGTTAACCTAATTAACTACATACAACGTCAGAAAATGCATTCTATTCGAATTTAGTTTACATTCTAGTATATACAAGACTTCTTATCTTAAATTGACCCTAAATTCGATAACCAAATCGAATGGGTTCGAAATCCCTCACCTAGGGTTTTCTCAGAACACAGACCTTCGTCCGAATGTCTCCTCGATCACTTCAAAATCTGCAATGCTCCCTATCAAGACAAGATTTATTAGTTAGCTCATAAACACTTAGATCATAATCAAAATTCTAAATCAGTTACCTGCGTAGAGGTTCGAGGGCCGTCACGGGCTCCCGGGCGGTCGCGGGCTACAGTGGGCTCGCGGGTTCACGGATAACAGGTTGGCCGGCCTGCGAGCAGTAGTTGGCTTCATGGGCCGCAGTGGGCTTCGTGGGCCGCAGTGGGCTTCACGGGCCGCAGGGGGCTCACGGGTTATGCATTAACGGGCTGGTGCGCACTTGTGCGCAGGCGTGCTCGCGGGCAGGTGCGCTCGGGAGCAGGTATACTAGCGGCCTGGCTCGCACTCGCGAACTGAGGCGCGCTCGTGGACTGAGGCGCACTGTGTTCGTGCAGTGCTCACGCGGGGAGGATCACGCAGGGGTGTGATTGTGCTCGTACTGGGTGGATCGCGCAAGGGCACCCTCGGCTTGCGCTGGGTGGTCGCGCTCGGCTGGCGCTAGGGCGTGCTATGCTCGCGCTTGGGAGATCGCGCTCGGCTCGCGCTGGGGAGATTGCGTGGTGGCAGATCGCGGTGGAAGCTTGCGGCAGAGGGCAATTGATAGAGAGAGAGATCGCGAGAGATAGAGAGAGAGTGAACAGCGGAGAGAGAGAGAAATAGTGAGAGAAACCATGAGTGAAGTAGAGAGAGAGAAGGAGATGGTGGCGGGTCGCGGCGGAGAGGTGCGAGACAGCGGCGAAGGAGGAGCGGTGCCGCAGTGGGGGAGAGAAACGAAGAGTCGGGGAGAGAGAGAGTGCAAGAGAGAGAGAGAGAGAGAGAGAGAGAGGGAGGGAGGGATTAGGGTTTCAACCCTAATCCCTAAATCAATTTAGGGACGCTGCGTTTTGTCCCAAAACGCTGCGTCTCCAAAATTTTTTTTTTTACTAAATAAATAATTATATATATATTTATACATATATATTTTCATACCCATATTTCGTTAGAAATATGAATTTCATAAGAATGTGGTTTACTTCGATTTGCCGATTTGACAAATTAAAATATACAAAAATTTTAATTTAAATACTCCATAATCAAAAATCAAAGTTAAATAAATAAAATCTCTCTCTATATAATAAACTGAGGAATATCTCAATTTTATATATATATATTTCGAAAATGGTACTCTTCTACGAATGCCGCAGTGTCGGTGTTACATTTTCTAACCCCCTAAAAATAAGTTTCATCCTCGAAACTAAAAGAAAGCAATACACTAAACAAGTGGGGGTACTGTCTCCTAATAGTCTACTTGGGTTCCCAGATCTCTTCCTCGACCTGGTCACTCCTCCACAAAACTCTGACCAATAAAACTTCTTTGCTCCACAGCTTTCTGACCTGTCGATCTAGAATAGCTACAGGCTGAGCTGGAAAACTAAGGTCCTCTCTGACTGGCCGTCCGTCGTCAGTCGTTGTTTGAGCTCCTAAAAGCTCGTCTCATAACGATCGTCCTATAAGAACTTGACGCCCTTCATATCAGTCTGGAAAGTGGGGCAGCGATCTGGGAGAATCCTTCTACTAATCGCCGATAATGCCCATAAGACCAAGGAAACTCCATACCTCGGTCAACGTCTGTGGCTGCTTCTACCTCAATATGGCCTCAACCTTCTGTGGGTCAACACAAATACCCTTCGCAAAAACAAATGGCCCAGAAATCTAATTTGTCTAAGCCAAAATTCATACTTGGTGAATTTGGCATACAATTGCCGCTCGTGGAAAATCTGCAAGACCACCCTAAGGTACTGCGCATGCTCCTTATTGGTCTTTGAATATACAAGGATATTGTCGATAAACACAATGATGAACCGATCTAAATAATCATGGAAGACCCAATTCATCAGATCCATAAAGGCTGCTGGTGCATTGGTCAGCCCAAGCGGCATGACCACGAACTCGTAGTATCCATATCGAGTGCAGAATGCGGTCTTGGGCACATCCTCAGCCCTAATCCACAATTGATGATATCCAGATCGAAGATCGATCTTTGAGAAAACCCTCGCACCTTGGAACTGATCAAATAAATCATCAATACGTGGCAGAGGTATCGATTTTTTTTATGGAAACTTTGTTTAGCTGCCTATAGTTCACACACAATCTTAGAGTCCCGTCCTTCTTCTTCACGAATAACACCAGAGTACCCCAAGGCGAACTGCTCGGACGTATAAAACCCTTGTCCAGCAACTCTTGCAACTGGACCTTGAGCTCTCTAAACTCAGCTGGCGCCATTTTGTATAGCGGAATAGATATGAGAGTGATCCCTGGAGCTAGGTCAATCTCAAAATCACACTCCGGAACTAGGGGAAGTCCGGGTAGCTCCTTGGGAAATACATCTGGAAACTCCTGCACCACTGGGACCTCCTCAAGCCTCGGCCCCTTCACAGTGGTGTCAATAACATGAACCAGGTATGCCGTGTACCCTCGGCGTATCTCCTGGCCTTCATCACTGAAACAACGTAGCGAGGTAACACTCGGCTCTCACCTAGGAACCTCAACAACGGCCCCTCGAGTCTCTGAAACTCCACTTCTTTGGTGAAGCAATCTACTGAGACCCTATGCATGCTTAGCCAATCCATCCCTAGGATGGCATCGAAATCCGTCATCTCAAGTGGAATCAAGTCTGCCTCGAGTATCGCATCTCTGACCATGACCTTACTCCCTCTATAGGCGGAATCTCTAAGTATCTGCTCACCGAGAGGAGTGATGACCAATATCTCCTCATCAAGTGGTGACAAAGGCTTTCCCAACCTATAGACAAAAGACATTCTTACATACGAATGGTTTGATTCGGTGTCAATTAAGATACGAGCGTCGACTCCCCATATTTTCATAACTCTATATCAACATGTATGTACAAACCAAAATAGTTAAGCGTCTACGGGTTTAACTAGTAATGGTTCTCAAAAGAAAGTACATGGACATCTCTAAACATGGGGATCAGTGGGAGGAGCACCAATAATCACATCAGGACTCGCCTGAGCGTCCTCCTGCGTCATTGCGTATACATAGGCCTGTGTCCTCTGCTGCTGTCGGGATGGTCCTGGCACCGTTCGTCTCCAATCCTTTTAACCCTAATCCCAAATTGGGGACTCAGCGTTTTGCCCCAAAACACTGCGTCTCCAATCCTTTTTTTTTTCTTGGTGTTACACACGGGCTAGGGCTCGTGCTCATGAGCTGGATCGAGCTCGTGAGTAGATCGCGCGCTCGCGCAGTGGGTCGCGCTCGCGCAGGGGATCGCTTGCTGGAGCGCGCTCATGCTCGTGCTGGGGTCGCTCGGCCAGGCATGTAGTCCCATGCATCGCATCATGTCGGCTGGACATATAGCCTCATGCATCGTAACATAATTTCGGCCGGGCGTATAGCCCAAATAGTATATGTAAATCCATTTAAAATTACGTGCCAATACAGTAAAATCATTAAAATATGTCAATATCTCAAAAAGGTGGCACAATATCAGTTATCAAACTCATGGATGCATAATCTATAAAATCAGCAGTTGGGACACTCCAATGGTCATAAAAATATATACATATACTTTCAAAATCCAAACATTCAGTTTTCACACGCATAAAAATCATGTCGTTTGCAAATCGATAAAACATGATTTGTCAATCAATAGGAGATGTCAAAGTCCCACTCACAGTTCTAGGGAGGGTGGTCACTCCCTATTTTCAAAACAAATCCAATCTGACTCCTTGAGTCTCCAAAAAGATCAACCTAATCAGATCAACAGAATTTAACATCAAATTTCAAGTATTATAGGGTTTATCCATTTTTTCTAAATTTGTACAAACCTTAACTCTTCAATTTATGAATACACTCTAATGTCATCAGTTGTAATGCAGTTAGAAACAATTAACGTACTTTTAATCCAAGTCAAATTCAACGCTAAAGCCACCCAAGGTCGGAAATAAGTCTTAAAATAAATAATTTTCCTATAAGATGGAAAATTTTTGAAAAATCATACACTTTTCGATTCCCATCCAAATGTTTCAAGCCATATGTCATTTTCAAGGTATATGAGTCTATTTTCATAATACGGTGATCGTATTTAAATTGTCAATAAGTAGAACAATTTATTATGAGAAAGGTTGCATCAACCCTTGCACTCAAATCCCAATTTCTGACTATTTTCATGTATAGGTCAATTTAAACTCTAAGGGAAACTATTCAAATCAACTTAATTTGATTCTATCATCCTGAACAGTCCCATTTCATATAAATTCGTACACTTAACCTAATGAACCGTATATAATGTCGGAAAATGCATTCTGTGAGAATGTAGTTTACATTCTAGTCTTCGATAACCCAATCGAATGGATTCGAAATTACTCACCTAGGGTTTTTCTCGGATCACAGACCTTTGTCCGAATGTCTCCTTGATCACTCCAAGATCTGAAATGCAACCTATCAAGACAGGGTTTATTTGTTAGGTTCAAACAATTACATCGGAAGCAAAACCCTAAATCAGTTACCTGCATGGAGGTTCGTGGGCTGTCACGGGCTCACGGGCCATCGCGGGTCAACGGGCCAGTAGGCTTCGGCTAGCGGGCTCACGGGTCTGCGGGCTAGTGAGCTAGCGGGTCTGCGGGCCAGTGGGCTAGTGGGCTAATGGTCTTGTGGGCTGACGGCGGGTCTATAGGCTGGCGGGCTTACGGCTAGCGGGCCTGCGACTGGTGGGCCTGCGGCTGGCGGGCCGATGGGCCTGCAGCTGATGGGCCTACGGGTCGGCAGTGGCTCGTGGGCCGTAGTGGCTTGCGGGCTGGTGTGCGCCCGTGCGCTGGTGCCCGCCCGTGCGCTGGTGCGCTCCCGTGCGCTGGTGCGCTGAGGCGTGCTAATGCATACTCGTGCACTGAGGCGCGCTCGCGGCTTGGTTCACACTGGCGTCCTGGCTCGTGCTCGCGGGCTCGGTCCTGCTCACGCTAGGGGCTCGGTCCTGTTCGCGGCCTAGGCTTGCGCTGCGGGCTCGGTCCTGCTATTGGCCTGGGGAGATCACGCTGCAGAAGGCGTTGCAGTCGCGCACTGTGTCGGAAGGCGGTGCTCGCGGGAAGAAAGAGCAGCTACGGTCGCACACAGTGGTGTGCGATGCGATCGATCGTTGCTCGCGGTGGAGGAAGGCGAGGCGGAAGGGAGAGAGCCGCGGGAGATCGCAAGGGAGAGACTATGAGAGAAACCGAGAGGGAAAGAAGAAGAAGAAGAAGAAGAAGAAGAAGGTGGTGGCGATGGCGGTGGAGGAAGGCGATCGGTTGTGACGGAGGAAGATGAACGGCCACGGAAGAGAAAAAGTCGGAGAGAGAGAGAGAGAGAGAGAGAGAGAGAGAGAAAGAGAGAGGGATTAGGGTTGAAACCCTAATCCCCAAATCAAGTTGGGGACGCAGCGTTTTGCCCCAAAACACTGTGTCTCCATTTTTTTTTCTTTTTTTTTTTGTTTTTTTCAGTGTTACATCAAGAGCGTGAGGATGAGTCATCCTTACATGCTTTATTTCTGTTGGGGTTTACACACCCAGCCCCTTCAACTGGGATTCCTGCTCCTCCTATAGCCGCCCTCCAGCAAGTGATAGAGTGGTGGAATACTTACAGAGCACAATACCAAATTTCATATCCAACTTCATCTCCTGCGCTAGTTCCTCCTCTTATGCTAGCAGTTGCACCTATTGTTCCCATAGCACATACTCTTCCGATTGTTGCATCAACCGATCGTCCTACGGTTGAGTTGTCAAAACTAATCAAAGAGGTAAGACAACTTGGATGTGAGACATTCTCCGACACGTGTGATGCTTCCATGGCCAAGAAGTGGATTGGCCGAATTCAAGAGACTATCACCGACATGAGGCTAGATGATGAGACGAAATTGTGGGAGGCAGTAAAATTATTGGATAAGGGTGCTAGGATGTGGTGGGAAAATGTGAAGGGTAGAGCACTACACCACCTATATGGGGAAAGTTTGTTAGAGCTTTTGAAGAGAAACATTATACTCTGTAGGGACCAGAAGAGAGATGAATTCTTCAAACTTGCTCAAGGAAACAAGACAGTGTCTGAATATGAGGCAGAACCGAGGGAACTTGCCACTTTTGTTTCAGAGTTTGTAAATTCGGAAGAGTTCATGTGTGCAAAATTTAAATCGGGATTGAATTTGAGATTAAGAGAGAAAATGTCTGTCACTAAAGGACATACATTCCAAAATGTCCTAAACTTGGCTTTAAGGGCTAAGAAAATGGTATTAGAGAGAAGCAAAGTCAGATAAGACAATTGTAATACTGACACTGCGGTGTCCGTAGAAGAGAACCATTTTCGAAATATATATATATATATATAACTGAGATATTCCTCAGTTTATTATATAGAGAGAGATTTTATTTATTTAACTTTGATTTTTGATTTTGGGATATTTAAATTAAATTTTTGGTATATTTTAATTTGGCAAATGGCCAAATCGAAGTAAACCCCATTTTTATGAAATTCGCATTTCTAACGAAATATGGGTGTGAAAATATATATGCATAAATATATATATATAATTATTTATTTAGTAAAAAAAAAAAGAAAAATGGAGACGCAGCGTTTTGGGGCAAAACGCTGCGTCCCCAAATTTATTTGGGGATCAGGGTTGGAAACACTAATCCCTCTCTCTCTCTCCCTCCCTGACCCTTCGTTTCTCCCCCCACCGCGGCACCGCTCCTCCTTCGCCGCGAGCTCTGCCGCCAACAGCCACCACCTTATTCTTCTTCTTCTTCTTCTTCTTTCCCTCTCGGTGTCTTTCTCACAGTTCTCTCCTTCACGTGAATCTCCCGCGGTCCCTCTCCCTTCTGCCACACACCGCCGCGAGCTCCACCACCAGCGGGCCACCGCTCGATCTTCCTTGCGTACCGCACGCCACCGCATGCGACTGCCACTGCTCCTTCCTCCCGCGAGTCTCCGCGAGCGCAACCCAGTGCCTTTGCACGCGAACGAGCCACAGCGAGCAACTGCAGCGCCTTCTGCAGTGCGATCTCCCCAGCCCGAGCCGAGCGCGCCCCTGCGCGATCCACCCAGCGCGAGCACGATCGCGCCCCCGCGCGAACATAGGGTGAGCCAGTGCACGAGTACGAGCCAGCCCGCCAGCCACTGCAGCCCGCGAGCCACTACCAGCCCGCAAGCCCATCAGCTCGTAGGCCTGCTAGCCTACAGGCCCATCAGCTCGCAGGCCTGTAGTCCCATTAAACCACTAGCCCACTGGCCCGCAAATCCACAAGCCCGCTAGCCGAAGCCCGCTGACCCGTGAACCCACGAGCCCACTGTAGCCCACGACAGCCCGCGACGGCCCGCGAGCCCGTGACAGCCCACGAACCTCCACGCAGGTAATCGATTTAAGGTTTTGATTATGATCTAAGTGTTTATGACCTAACGAATAAATTTTGTCTTGATACGGAGCGTTTTAGAATTTGGAGGGATCTAGGAGACATTCGGACGAAGGTCTACGCTCGGAGAAAAACCCTAGGTGAGGGATTTCGGACCCATTCGATTTGGTTATTAAATTTGGGGTAAATTTAGGATAAAAAGTCTTGTTTATGCTAGAATGTAAATTAGATTCGCAATGAATGCATTTTCGGACATTATATGCAGTTCATTAGGTTAAGTATAGGAATTTATATGAAATGGGACTGTTCAGAATGATAGAATTAAATTAAGTTGATTTGAATAGTTTCCCTTGGAGTTTAAATTGACCTATGCATGAAAATAGTCGGAAATTGGGATTTGAGTGCAAGGGTTGATGCAGTCTTTCTCATTATAAATTGTTCTGCTTATAGGCAATTTAAATACTATCTCCGTATTATGAAAATAGACTTATATACCTTGAAAATGACACATGGCTTGAAACATTTGAATTGGAATCGAAAAGTGTAAGATTTTTCAAAAATTTTCCATCTTATAGGAAAATTATTTATTTTAAGACTTATTTCCGATCTTGAGTAGTTTTAGGGTTGAATTTGACTTGGTTTAAAAGTACGTAAATTGTTTATAAATGAAATGCAACTGATGACATTAGAGTGTATTCATAAATTGAAGAGTTAAGATTTGTACAAACTTAGGGAAAATGGATAAACCCTATAATACTTGAAAATTTGATGTTAAATTGTGATGATTTGATTAGGTTGATCTTTTTGGAGACTCGATGAGTCAGATTGGATTTGTTTTGAAAATAGGAAGTGACCACCCTCTCTAAAACTGTGAGTGGGACTTTGACATCTACTATTGATTGACAAATCATGTTTTACCGATTTTTAAATGACATGATTTTTATCTGTGTGAAAACTGAATGTTTGGATTTGATAAGTATATGTACATATTTTGTGACCATTGGAGTGTCCCAACTGCTGATTTTATAGATTATGCATCCATGAGTTTGATAACTGATATTGTGCCACATTTTTGACATATTGATATGTTTTAATGCTTTCACTGTATTGGCACATGGTTTTGAATGGATTTATATAAAATCTTTGGGCCGTTCGCCCGGCCAACGATATGATACAATGCATGGGGCTGTATGCTCGGCCGATGTGATCATATGATGCATGGGACTACGTACCCGGCCGACTTGGTGATATGGTGATATGCTTCCTATAGCATTCCGTAGCTACGAAGAACATTTGGTAGAGGCACCCCTTGTGCCCGGATACGCTTCGGCCAGAGATATCCGCCAGATCGTCATGTGTATGGGTATCCCAAGTTGACCTCATCGGGGAGGACGTGAGTTTACTCTGTCTAGCACCAGGCGGGACACCATACATGGCCGACTATATATATGTATTATTATTATAATTACAGGCTAGTTAGAGTAGTTTGTGGCCAACATTGGGATAGAGAGCCATTATTTGATATTTGCATAGTAAAAAAACCCCCAATGCTCCCGTCCTTGATTGAGGTAGACCATTGCCGAGATTGTTTGTTTGGCAGGCTTGACGTATGTGATTTGATGCATGGATGGATGCATATGTTATTTTCTGATGTGTGCCTTGAGATATGCTTTACATTGAAACAACACGTTATTTTCGCATACTCATATTATGTTACATGTTTTGACACTCCAAGTTCACCCTCGATATTGATAGCACGATATCAATCCCCTCACTTGCTAAGTTTCCTTCCATAGATACTCACCCCTCACTTTCTCCCCACAGGATTAGTCTTGAACTGAAGAAAAATTATTGTGTTGTGACGTGGAATTGATAGTACTGGGTTTGGGTATGGATGTTACCATATCTTCCGCTACGATTATCGGAGATTTTAGTTGATAAATGTACTCATTTATTTATTTTTGGGATGACTGTATAATTTATGTATATTTATTTATGAAACTCTCATATTTTATTTGCATTGAGGCGAATGTACGTATTTGAATGTCACTTAGAAAAATTGTTGTATATTATGTAAAATTTTAGGTCCGCTCGTGTGGCGACTACTCGTGCTCTAGTTGGGCATGACAGTAGAGGTTTGTGGCTAGGTCTGCTGGAAATTTTTATAGTTTTACGTTGTTCTGGATGTTGACTGTGGCATTGGTTGATTTTGAAGAGGCCGGAATGGCCATTTGTTTATCTTACAAGATGAATATTGATATATATGTCAAATTGTACTTGGGAGACCTCCGAAATATGGGGAGATTTTACCCGATTTTCTGTAAAAATATAGCCAGCATCCAGGGTAACGGGCGGCTGCTCATGACCCCGGTCCGGTTCAGGGTGTGACAACAATGGGAAGAGAAAGAGGTCGAGTGGATTCATTCCAAGCCAAAGTTCTAAGAAGAACAGAAATATGGGTTCTTATAGTGGTGGATCCGTTTTAGGGTTGGTTGGCTCTCCCCAAACCCAATCAGCTTTCAAGCCAGATTCTCTCAGCAGAACTGTTGGTACGAAAGTAAGATCGAGAGGTGGTAGAGGAGAATTTTGCCCAAATTGCAAGGGATACCATTTGGGTCCATGTAGGGGGACCCAAAAGATGTAATTATTGCAGGAAGGAGAGTCACCTCTGATATGTTTGCCCAGAGTTGAATGCAGAAGGGCAAGGAAGTCGTCAAGTTTGGGGACCTCCTAGTGGCTCCAAGAGAGACCAAAATGTTACTTCGACATCTTCCACTAGTGTTACTCCTAGGATGGGCACAGGAAGCAATACCGTAGCGCCCCCACTCAACGTCCCCAGCCTAGATCTCAGGCAAGAATCTATGCTATGACCAACGAAGAAGCCCAAGCCAATCCGGACATGGTTATAGGTAAACTAGTTTGGAACTTGAACTAGCTAATTCAAAAATATGAAATAGATGGTTATTATTATGATTTGAAGAATGTCAATGATATGATTTTTTTCACGTCCCGAACCGGGATCGTGAACAGCCGCCCGTTGTCCTGAATGCCGACTGTATTTTTACAGAAAATCGGGCAGAACCTCCCCATATTTCGGAGGTCTCCCAAGTACAATTTATCCTATATAAATCACAACCATCCTGTAAAATAATCAAATGGTCATCATCAAATGGTCATCTCGACCTCTCTAAAATCAACTAATCCCAGCCAACATCCAAAATAACGCCAGACTATAAAAAAAAATTTCCAGCAACCTAGCCACAGACCTCTACTGCCATGCCCCCGTCAAAGGCATGGACAGCCGCTAGTCGACCCTCCTGTGATTTAGAGCTGGCACCGAGCGATCTTAGACTACACTTCTAAGACATAACACATTCCCAAGTACATACACAATGAATAAGAAATGTCTTAATGCAATGTTATGCGATGACATGAGAGTTTCACAACACTACAAAAAAACACATTTTTTGCGACGAAATTTAGCGATAAATTTTTTTCGTTGTAACTTTGCGACGAATTTAGCGACGAAAAATTTTTTCACCGCTATTTCTAACGAAATTTCCAACAAAAAAAAAGTCGTGGCTAATTTAGAGACGACCGGAAATTTGTCGCTAATTTTACGACGAATTTCAACATTCGTCGCTAATTTTGCGACGAATTCTGAGATTCGTCGCTAATTTTGCCACGAATTTTGAAATTCGTCGCTAATTTTGAAAATAATAAAATAAAATAAAATATTAATATATATTTATTAATTAATTAATTAATTTTGCGACGAATTTCAAAATTCGTAGCAAAATTAGCGACGAATCTCAGAATTCGTCGCAAAAGTTGAAAAATAATAAAATAAAATAAAATATTAATATATATTAATTAATTAATTAATTAATTTTGCGACGAATTTCAAAATTCGTCGCAAAATTTTGAAAATAATAAAATAAAATAAAATTTTAATATATATTAATTAATTAATTAATTAATTTTGCGATGAATTTCAAAATTCGTGGCAAATTTTGTGACGAATTTCAAAATTCGTCGCAAAATTTTGAAAATAATAAAATAAAATAAAATTTTAATATATATTAATTTATTAATTAATTAATTTTGCGACGAATTTTAAAATTCGTAGCAAATGTAGCGACGAATGTTAGAATTCGTCGCAAAAGTTTGTGACAAATTTCAAAATTCGTCACAAAATTTAAAAAAAAATTAAATAAATTAAAATATTAATATATATTTTTTATTTTTTATTTAAAAAAATTATCACATTTATTATTTTTAATTAATATGTTATATTTTTTTTATATTATCTTTTCTAAAAATAGTATTATTATTTTTATATATATATTTTTATTTTATTTTAAACTAATATTTTATTATTTTATAATAAATTGTTATTTTATATTGTTTTATTATTATGTGAAATATGTAAGGGAAAGATAATAAGTAAAAAAAAAAATTTAAAACAGATACTAACGTTTAGCTTGATGGTTACAGGATCTTAAAGGTTTACGGAAGCGCAAGGGTTCGAACCATGGTGGAAGCAAAGCGGTGGAATTTCCCAAGAATTAAGTGAGGGAGAGCGTGTGGGTGCCGGCTCGGGCGGCGTTCGGGCGGATGCTGGCTCGGGCAGGTGGGCCGGCCGGATTCAGGCGGTGGAATTAATTAATTAATTTTGCGACGAATTTCAAAATTCGTCGCAAACTTAGCGACGAATCTTAGAATTCGTCGCAAAATTTGAAAAACAATAAAATAAAATAAAATTTTAATATATATTAATTAATTAATTAATTAATTTTGCGACGAATTGGGAAATTCGTCGCAAAATTTTGAAAATAATTCAATAAAATAAAATATTAATATATATTTATTAAATAATTAATTAATTTTGCAACGAATTGAGAAATTCGTCGCAAAATTAGCGACGAATTCCAGAATTTGTCGCAAAATTTGAAAAATAATTAAATAAAATAAAATATTAATATATATTTATTAATTAATTAATTAATTTTGCGACGAATTACAAAATTCGTCACTAAATTTGAAAAATAATAAAATAAAATAAAATATTAATATATATTTATTAAATAATTAATTAATTTTGCGACGAAATTCAGAATTCGTCGCAAAATTTGAAAAATAATAAAATAAATTAAAATATTAATATATATTTATTAATTAATTAATTAATTTAGTGACGAATTTTTGATTTTCGTTGCTAAATTTGCGACGGATTTAGCGAAAAAAAATTATTTATCGCTAAATTTAGCGACGAATTTCTAATTTTTCGTCGCTAAATTTTTGCGACGCGTTATTAGCAACGAAACATTTTTCGTCGCTAATTTCGTCGCTAATGTTTTTAGCGACGAATTTTTATTAAATTTTCGTCGCTAAATTTGTTGCTAAAAGCTGGTTTTTTTGTAGTGCAATTTAAATGTCCATATTTATACAGTCATCCCAGAATTACACAATGGTCGTCTATAAACCTCAGAATGCATATACGGTACCAATACAAATTTATAGCAGAAATATATAATGGCTCCTCAAGTCCAAACCAGATCTCCTAATGATACCGAGCGTCCTAAAGCAACGCTCGTTGTCAAATACTATCTCTGAAACAAGAAGGGAAACGAGGGGTGAGTACTCAGGGAAGAATACTCAGTGAGTGAGTGGGTCAATGCAATCGTCAAATATGAAGTGTGAAACTGGAGTGTCAAAGCATAAGTATACGAATCATATTTCAAATCATCATGCTTTTTATTTCAACAATATATCATTAGCACGTATTTTCAAGTCAAATATGCATTCAAGGCACTGTCATTAAAATCATAGAGCTGCTAGTCGAAAATGTCCTGGCAGAGGTCTACCGCGACCTATGACAGGCGCACCGGGGGTGTTATATGCAAGTTTATTTAAAGTGCTCTCTACCCCGGCATTGGCGATGAACCTCGTCCAGGTGCTAGACTTGGAGAGAGTATCCAAATCCTCCCCCTTTTGGGTTCAAACTGGCTAGTACCGTGTCATTAATAAAAGTCACGACAACTCGTGGGATACCCCAGGTCTAGGCATATCCGGATGCTACCAAAGCGTCTCTCACGATATCCTTCTTAGCTACGGAACAATACATACCAAAGCCCTCAAGGCCAAATCCAAAATCGTATCAAAATGTGCCGAAGTCAGGTTCATAAACCAAATGCAATATATAGCATAATATAGCATAAAATGACACATTATACATTTCAACCACATGGATGTATAATTTCAATATTTCAACACAGTTTTGGACACTCCATCAGTTTACAAAAATCAATTTCAAAACTAGTCAAAACATTTCAAGCACGCTACAAATCATGCTCATTTATCAAATATTTTAAAACAGGATTTACATATTAAACAAAAGTATTGAAATAAATCTCATTCACCGTTTTGGAGAGGATAGTGCACTCCCCAATAAAACCACAATACGTAGAACAAGGCTCCCCTCAATCGAATCACCAAGAAAGCCAACCTAATCAAATCATCACGATTTTCATCAAAATTTTGGCTATTGTCAGGGTTTATCATTTTCCTTAAATTCGTACAAACCCTAAATTCTTCAACTTATAAATTCTTCAACTTAAATTCGTACAAACCCTAAATTCTTCACATTTAACCACATGTTTTAAGGTCTTAAATATAGATTTTAAACCACAACAACATATATATATAACTTCCGATTCTAGATTCAACCTAAATTCGACCAAATTAAATTTAAGTATGGAAATAATTTCATTTTCCTCACCTAGGTTTACTCGAATCTCAAATCTAGTTTTCATTCGCCCGTCAGATTAATTTGAAACCTGTAACATTTTCAATTTTGACATCACGTTAGCGACTAAATCAATTTGTAACACAAAACCACATCTAACACAGCTGTTACCTGCAGTGAAGGATTTCTGCGAGGATGGCAGATGGCTCTCAAAGGAGAAAGTCGGTCGCGGGCTCGCGGGCCGTCGTAGGCTTGCGGGCAGGTGGGCTCGCGGGCTCGCGGGCTGGCCCGTGGGTCAGCAGGCCGCAGTGGGCTCCCGGGCTATGCGCTCACGGCAGGGGCGCGTGGGCTGGCGAGCTCACGGGCTAGGGCTCGCACTCGCGAGCTGGCTCACGCACTGTGAGGCACAGGTGCTTGCGCAATGGGTCGAGCGCACGCGCAGTGGGTCGCGTGCTGGAGCGCGCTTACGCTCGTGCTAGGGCACGCTCGCACTCGTGCAGGGATCGTGCAGCTCGTGGGAGATCGCGTGTTGGGCTCGTGCGGAGGGTCACGCTGGGGGGAGCACTCGCACAGGGTAGCTCGTGCTGGGGCGTGCTGGTGCTCGTGCAGGGGCACGCAGGGGCGTGCTGGCGCTCGTGCAGAAGCATGCAGAGGCGCGTAGGGGCGCGTTGACGCTCGTGCAGAGGTGCACAGGGGCGTGCTAGTGCTCGTGCAGGAGTGTGCAGAGGCGCACAGGGGCTCGTGCAGAGGTGCGTAGGGGCGTGCTAGCGCTCGCGCAGTGCGTGCTCACGCTCGGGAGAGCGCACAGTGCTCTGCGCTCTCGTACGCTCTCGCACTGTCGTGCCCTGGTGCACTCGCGATCGTGCAAGGATCGCGCACTGGGCTCCCGCACTGTGGGCTGGAGTGCTCGGGCAGTCGCGCGCTCACGCTGTGGAGCGTTGGCAGTAGATTGCGCTCTGCTAGGCTCGCAGCTCACGGGAGATCCCGCTGCGCAAAGGAGGAAGGCGCTGCGGCGGAGGAGCTGCATTCGCGGGAGGGCGCTGCGGCGGAGGAGCTGCATTCGCGGGAGGAAGGCAAGGCAGTGGGCAGCGGTTGCGGGAGAGGAAGAGACGGAGTGAGAGAGAGAGGAAGAAAGTGAGAGGGGAAAAGGGAGAAAATTAGGGCTTTAAGCCCTAATAATTTTTTTTTTTTTATCTTTTTCTTTTTGCTTTTTCTTCTCTTCTCCTCTTCTCTTTTCTTTTCTTTTCTTTTCTTTTCATTTCATTATTATTATTATTATTTATATATATATATATATATTCATTTTTACCCAAATTTTCACGGATACGACAATAATTTTAAATACACCAAAAATTTCATTCAAATACCCCAAAATCGAAAATCAATATAAATAAATAAAATTTCTCGTACAAAAATACAGCATCACAGAGTCGGCGTTACAGGTTTGTTTATGATCATTAGTATGATGTTATGATTATGTCAGAGGGTGAATTTCTATAATAGGTAGATATATGAATTGATCATGATCATGTAATGCAACGGAATGTCATAGAGGGCTATATACGAATGATAAATATGTGAGTTGACTAATGATTTTGTTTATAGTCTATATTAATAGGTACGATGAAAATCTTTGGGGTAGATACTCGTGTACTAATAGATACAGAGTCTAATAATTCATTTGTGAGTGATGAATTTGCTAGGCATCCTAATAGACCTTTAACTCCACTTGTTGAAGAATTATTGGTTATCACCCCTTTGGGAAAACAGCTGATTAGGGATACGGTATATAAGAATTGTGAAGTGAAAGTCGGTGAGATAACTCTCAAAGCGGACTTGATTCTATTGGAGATGTAAGATTTTGATGTCATACTAGGCATGGATTGGCTGTGTCTTCACAGAGTTTCAGTAAACTTTTCACCAAGGAAGTAGAATTCTACAGACCGAAAAGTCCTCAGCTTGTGTTCTATGGTAAGCGGCGAGTCTTGCCGAGCAGTGTGTAATTTCAGCTCTTGAAGCACGGAGATAGTGCATAAAGGATGCGAAATTTATTTAGCTCACATTATTGACACCATGGTGGGAAGTTCTAATCTGAATACTATTCTTGTGGTGAATGAATTTCCTGATGTCTTCCTAGAAGAATTCCCTGGGCTACCTCCTACTCAGGAATTTGTCTTCTCTATTGATTTAATTCCCGGCATTACTCCATTCTCAATTCCTCCCTATTGAATGGCATCCGAAGAGTTAAAAGAATTGAAGATTCAACTCCAAGAGTTATTGGACAAGAGGTTCATTAGGCTGAGTACTTCGCCTTGGGGTGCTCCATCTGTGAAGAAAAAGGATGGAACTCTCCAGTTATGTATTGATTACCGATAACTCAATAAGGCAACAATTAAGAACAAGTATCATCTTCTGAGAATTGATGAATTTTTTTATCAACTTCAAGGGGTTAGTGCGTTATCAAAGATAGATTTGAAATATGGGTATCATCAACTGAGGATCAAGGGTTATGATATACACAATACTGCATTTATGAAGCGGTATGGATACTATGAATTTCTGGTAATGCCCTTTTGGGTTGGCGAATGCTCCTGCAGCCTTTATGGATCTCATGAATCGTGTGTTTCATCCTTATCTCGACAATTTTGTCATTGTCTTCATTGACAACATCTTGGTATATTCCAAGAGTGATGAAAAACATTCTGAACATCTCCGAACCATATTGCAAACTCTTAGGGAGAATGAATTGTATGCCAAGTTCTCCAAATGCGAGTTTTGGCTAAGAGAGATTGGGTTTTTAGGACATGTGGTTTCCAAAGATGGGATTTTTGTGGATCCAGTGAAGGTAGAATCCTTTCTGAAATGGGAGTAGCCTAAGAATGTCACTGAGGTGAGAAATTTCTTCAAGTTAGTAGGGTATTATCGGAGATTCGTAGAAGAATTCTCAAAAATAGCAGCTCCAATGACTAATTTGACTCGGAAGGGAGTCAAGTTCGAATGGGATGAAATGTGTGAGAGTAGTTTTTTAGAGTTTAAGCGAAGAATGACCTCCACCCCTATCCTTGCTCTTCTTACTAGTGGTGGTGGTGATTTTGTGGTATATAGTGATACTAGCAAGTAAGAACTAGGGTGTGTGTTTTTACAAGACGATAGGGTGATTGCTTATATCTCTCGCCAATTAAACAAACATAAAGTGAACTACCCTGAGAAGGTGTACTTGAATAGGCCCATGTCTCAGCTTATGCTATGTATCTGGGGAGACCAAGATGTATCGAACCATCAAGAAATCATATTGGTGGTCCGAATTGAAGAAAGAGATAGCTGAGTTTGTTGCTAGTTGTCTAGTATGCTAACAAGTCAAAGTTGAAAACCAGAGACCAACCGGTGTCCTCCAACCACTGTCGATTCCCAAATGGAAGTGGGAACATATTACGATGGATTTTGTTGTGAGATTGCCACGTACTCCAAGACGTCATGATGCCATTTGATTGATTGTGGACCATCTCACAAAGTCGGCTCATTTCTTACCGATTCAAAATACCTATTCTTTGAAAAAATTTGCTAAATTATATATTGACGAGATCATGATCTAAAAGAGATTTATTTCTTCCTCTCTAATTAACTAGTATACTCTTTATTGTCTAAAAGCTAAACACTCACTCTTTCGAAAAAATTCTCTCTTTTTATTTATCTTTACAAAAATTAATCTCTCAAAAAGTTCATTCTCTCTTCTCTTTCTGTTTGCAAAATTACAAATCACTTCCTTCTCTGTCTTCTTCTTTTCCCTCTCTATGAAAAGGAAAATCCCTTTCTTCTTAGGGTGCTGTCATAGATCCATTGAGCCCTTGGAAGATAAAATGTGTTGATACTCCAAAAGTGTCATGGGATAAACAATCGTGATGACATGAAAGAGATGGCTTGAATTGAGAGACAGAAAAATCTAAATCAATTGATTTATATATCTTTTTTTGGTTGATGGATGCTATTAATGAGATGAAAGCCAATGGTCAATTTACAATAGGATTAGCAATTGTTGAGAAAATTCTTAGCACTTCCCCTATGAAATATGAACACAAAGCGGCCAAAATTTTAGATAAAAAATATTTGAAAGGAAACTTCAGTTCCAGAGTTGCAATATCATTTGCAAAGTCATGAAATTTGTCTAAATAGGAAGTCTAATGATAAAGTTGAAAAATCATTACAGCCCAATTCATTCCACTCCAAGCCTCTCTTCTCAACTCTACATTGTCATGTTTAATCTGACCATTTTTCTCCCATTTCGATTGATTGATTTATTAATAAAAAATAGAATAGAATTAGAACATCCTTCTAATTCATTTTTCTCTCATATTAGTGTATTTTTTTAATTATTAAAAAGTTTAGATTAAAATATTTGATAAACAAAGTTGTTTTAAAATCAATAAGAAAATTATAGATCAATAAAATAAAGAGGATAGATAATGAGACACCGAAAGAGGAAATCTGTGACCGAGGGAACGTGTGTGCGCCGAAGGAGAGGAATGTTATAGGGATAAGTCTATGACATGATCTCATTGAATTGAATAAATATAACAATGAAGGGATCTATGGTGTGATAGCGCCCCCAATCCAAAATGGGTGACAAATTTGAAGACAAAGGTCTGGCCATTTCTATTTCCTACTGTAGGCACTATTGTGATAAACTAGAGGGGGTAAATAGGTTATCTCTAAAAGTAGGATTTTTTTGAACTTAAAAAAAATGAAAATAACAAAAACCCAAATTTTCTAATTCACTATTTTCTTAAAAAGTTTACACAACTAGCTTACCAGAAGATATTCAACCTTACAAGTATTGTCCCTAATATTTTCATTTGCTTTTACTCAGAGCAAGCAAATCTAACAATCTCCACTCAGTACAAAATCAAACCCAATATCAAGAAGACCACTCTTCTGATCTTTTACAATAGATATGGAGTGAAAAGAAAGAACAAAATGAAGATTTCAAACTTTAGATATGATTGTTACAGTACAAGACTAAATTACAACAAAGAATGAAAAGCAGAGGATGAGTAATAACAGTTTAAGCACACTTTGATTGTTCCAAAGTATGCCAAATTACTTCCATAAAATAATATATCTAAGCCAGGATCATAGATCGCTATGGCATTACATAAATAGAAATGTGTTAATTGTTTAAGTCAACTATCTTGATTTATATGCAATAAGCTATCAAGTTATCCAAGTAATATATGCAATAAGCTACTTTAAACGTCGTATTCCATTGTTAAGGAGAGATATTTGAATCTAGTGAGAGCCACTCCTTTGATCCAGCACGTAAAGATTTGTACACCACTTAATTGATCCATCATGTTATCCAAGTGAGGAATAGGAAACCAATACCTCATGGTGAGCTTATATCTTGCTCTATTATCAACCCAAATCCCCCATAATGCTTTAAAAATTGCTATTAGGAAAAATAAAGGTTGACGGAAAATTGAAACCAACACAGCATTTTTTTTTTTTTTGGGATAAATTTGCATGCTCTTCTAAATGCATCATATAATGTGAAAATTAGGGAAGCACTGCACCTCAAATAAAGTCACCTCAGTGTTGAATGTCGCTATTCGGTGGCGCTATTTAATACTCCAAGTATATCTTCAAATTCCATCAACAAACTTTGTGTTTCAATGGGAGTGCTTATCTCGGTTTATTGTTCTCACTACAAACATGATTGGTAGATTAGATGATTATAAGTCACAACAAAATTAAAGGACTTCAATATTTACTCTTCTGGATATTTCATTAATTAAAACAAAAATCACATGTAATTAAATGCCTCAGAAATAGCTCTGAAACCTGAAAGGGGTGATAGGTAAATGAGGCATTTTTTGGGCCTGCTAAGGGCATGAGACACTTTTTTGAGTGGTTGCCAAAGAATATGACTTTGCATTACTCAGCTGATGGGGTAAAGTTTTAAATATATATGCAGCCCAATTCATAGAAATCCCAACAAGTTATTTGTTTTCTTTTCTTTTTTTAAAAAAAAAAAAAAAATTCAATAGGCATGGTGATATGCAGTGCAATATTTATTTAATGAACAAACTTTGTTTCAAATAAAATGTTATCTGAAATTTCTCCAAAGCCCATCTTTGATATCTTTTGGCACCACACACTACTAATACGTCCCTTAATATCTTTAGTAATTGAACGAATAACTTAAGGATCAAAAAAGCTATTGACCAAAAAATAATGAGTTAGTATTCATTATACACATAAAATACCATTCACACATTAATATAAAAAAAAAGAAGTATTTGTTTTACGTATGATTTGTGGCTTCAATGGGGGTTCTACCCTCCGAATTGAGTGGCACCTCAGTCCCACAGTTTGGGCCTCTTCCTTGAGCTAAAGAGGAACCGACATTACCCTCATCCTCAACTCTTCACTCTTCGGGCTGAACAATGGTGACCGGGATATTAGTTATATGTAATGACCCTCTAATGCTCTCATTGCCTCTCCTAGGGCTTCCTCTAGAGGTAGATCCTCTGTCTCATACCATATTTGTTTAGCTGAAATAGATTTGTATATACAAATCTAAGATCAAAAGGATTGAAATAAAATTAACATTTTTAAAACACTGTAAGAATGAACGAAATTTAAAGAAATACCAATATAATCATGATTCATTAAAGAGACACATAACTAGAATGCCACTGAAATCAAGGATGAGCATTCAAAGGAAGCTCGAGCTGAAATTAATGCTCCAGAACGGGCAATGAGAAATGAATACTTTAGTGCGTGAGGAACAGAAGACAGAAATCAGTACTGAAGTGGTATGGAATTATAGGCTTCAGATGTAAGGTTTTTTCAATGAATGTCCTCCAATTATTACTTCTCTTTATATTTGCTCATAAAATAAACATTTTCCCAGAACCAATTTACAGCATGTGAAGCAATCTTAAACAGCTTTCGAAATACAGCAACAAAAATTTAAGGAAATCCTTGTAGAGAAATGACGCAAACTGAAGGAACCAAATTACAGTACATTTCCATTCAACAATTAAGTTGCATCACTACAAAAAAAAACATTAATTTGCGACAAAATTTGCAAGAAAAATTTGTCCCAAAACAAATTTGCGACCAATTTTGCAACAAATTTTTTTTCGTTGCTAATAAGCCGTCGCAAAATTTTGGGATGAAAAATTAATTATTCGTCGTAAAAATTTCTAACAAATTTTTTGTTCCTAAATTCGTCCTTGAATCAATGACGAAAACATAATTCGTCCCTGAATCAAGGACGAAAAAAGCTTTTCTTCCATGAATCAGTGACGAAACTTTTTTTCGTCCCTGATTCAGGGATGAATTGTTTTTTTGTCCCTGATTCAGGGATGAAATTTTTTTTCGTCCCTTCGCAGAACTACCTTCGCGGCTATTCGAAAATGAACAAAGCGAGAGAAAGAGAGAGAGAGAGAGAGAGAGAGAGAGAGTAAGAGTGCTAGTGTGAAGGAAGTGTTGAATATATTGAAATTAGGAACAAAAATTTTTTGTCCCTAAATTCGTCCCTGAATCAGGGATGAAAACATAATTCGTACCTGAATCAGGGATGAAAAACAAATTCGTCCCAAAATCAGGGATGAAAATTAAATTTCGTCCCTGAATCAGGGATGAAAATTTTTTTCGTCGCTAAAATCTGAGACCAAAAAATGTTTTCGTCGCAATTTGTAACGAATTTAGCAACAAATAATTTTTTCCTTTACAATTTGTAACGAATTTAGCAACGATACTTATGGTTTCTGACAAATAACTCATTGATTGCACTAATATAGAAACCAAATAGACAAACTATTAACAATATTTACATACTTTGATAAAATTATAAAAAACATTCATTATATTGATCATTAATTAAAAAGTATTTCTACTTTAACTCTTAGTTTAGTGAATCGAATACTTAAACAAATTTATAAGATAAAATTATCAGTACTGGGAATAAAAAATTAAACAGATAATGAATAGAAAATGAATGTACCAATAATTATCTTTTGTAACAATTTAAAAGATTTGTAAAGTTATAGAAAATGAATGTATCAATTTAAAAGATTACACTATGTTATTTTCTTTTATATAAACAGATAATGAATGAACTATTTTATATAAGGTTTTGTGAACATCTTAAGATTCTATACGCTATCAGTGTATATCACCGTTTATAAATTATTTTTTAATATTAGAAAATGTTTCTAATACAAGTAATTAAAAAAATGAATTTTAGCGACAAATTTTACTACAAATGTCGTATTTGTCGCTAATTTGGAACAAATTTAGCAACAAATAATCGAATTTGTTGCGATGAATATAAATATTTGTCGCTAAATTTGTGACAAATTAAGAAATTTGTCGCAAATTTAGGGACAAATTCTTTTTCGTCCCAAATTTAGGGAAGAATTGAGAATTCATTGAAAAATTTTGGAACGAATAAGCGAATTTGTCTCAGATTTAATGACAAATTTCAATTTCGTCCCAAAAATTTGGGACGAATTGTTTAATTTGTCACAAATTTAGAGACGATTAACTTATTTATCGCAAATTTAGGGACGAATTTTTAATTCGTTACAAATTTGGGACGAATTATAAATTCGTTGTAAATTAACAACGAATTTAATTTTTTTTTCGTTGCAAATTTGCAACGAATTTTGCATCAAAAATTTTTCGTCAAAAATTAGTGACGAATTTTGTAACGAAAATTTTTTTGTTGCTAAAATCGTGGCTAATTTGCGACAATACCATTTTCTGTTGCTAAATTTGTAGCAGATTTGAGACAAATATTTGTCGTTGCTAAAATTCATCGCCGAATTCTTGTTTTTTTGTAGTGCATGTGATTGTCAGGTTTGTATCTTTTATGTGTGCGAAGTGAACATGTATGTGCCCTTTATACCATACCCCTTTTGCCTCCTACCTAGTACTCAAAAAAATTAGACATAGGACAAAAACATACTTACTAACTGCGGCCCAATGCCATGCATTTTGTTAATTTTCAGCCACCTCATTTGCGTAAATGGAATGGAAGAAACAAATATCAGGAAACTTAAATTGTGTCTACACTCAACACTTAGTAGAGTTACTAAGACACCATATGTAAGGATGAATAGTGGAAGTAGATGATGAACCACATTTTGAACCCTAAGGAACATAAAATTACCTTATGTAGCCTACAAGCTGAGAAACAAAGGATGTCGCACTTCCTGCGATAATATAACACATATTCAATTAAGTTCATAGCGATTGTATAAATAAGAAATGAAACCTCTGAGGAACAGGAGGAGCAGGTTCATACCATTATAATGATACATAACAAAGAAAAAGAAATTGTTAGTGTTTACATTATGGACTTCTTGGTTACCAAGAAGTGTACTCAGGAGGAGTCCATTATGACTTCTTCGTTACACATAGAACATGATGATGCTATCAGATAACTTGAAATTACAGGACTATGAATAAATCATTTGATAGCAAGGCCTTAAATATAAATTGTTTCCCTATGACATGAACATTGAACATTTAACGCTGCTTTACTCAAGTTTTTGGAAATATGTTTTTGGGCCCATCACATTTATTTATTTATTTTTTGAATGACATTGAACAATTATTGCTGCAGATTCTTTGTAGAGGGACATAAAAAAAATGGCTGATTCTTGGGAACTTAGATAGGGTATTGGTGGTACAGAAACATGTGCAAGCATTCATCGTGTAAGTTTTCCATTTCTGTATATGCGAGGGCTTTTGAATGTAGGGAGAGAGAACCATCACCATTCATCATGCTCATTCTATGTTTGGCATGCAATGTTAATTAAATTTGCATCGTTTTTAAATTGTTGTTCTATTTGTTCTTTCTCACAGGAACATATTATTTAAGCAACTGAAGTTATGGAATAAGAGATTTGGTATGGATGGAAGGTTTAAAATGGTGGGGTTTTAAAGCTGAATATTTTAAAATGGTGAACCCCGTTTTGGGGTTTAAAATGAGGGGTGTCCGGAAGAAATGCTATAACATTGGATAAGTGTAAATAATGGTGGTGGGAAATACACTGAATCTGCTTGGAATATTGTATTTTCCACATAGAACATGATAATGGCATAGCAGCGCAGATCATTAATTGTGCCATGAAAGTACATCTACTCAATTGCATTCCCTACAAATAAATAAAGCAGTAGAGAAAAGCCAAAGGAACAAGGAACAAGGAGTAAGTTGTACAAATTAACACGTATAGCATCGTACTAAAAATTAGACGGTGGAGAAATAAAATTTGATATATCTGTCAGATGATTACATAATGTTACTCAAAATGAGACAAATAAGCAAAACTACCACCGTTGCTCATAGAAGTAATCATTCCATGTCATCGTCACCACCATCATAATCATTTTCTTCATTGTGCTCGGTTTCAAAAGCAGACAACTCTTCCTCTTCTTCGCCTTCTTCTTCTTCCTCTTCTTGCTTTTCTTCTTCTTCTTCTTCTTCTGCTTCTACTTCTTCTCCTTCAATGTCTGCTGGCAAATGAAAGTGGTTATCTTCATCTTATAGAAGTTCAGTTGTACGATCAACAACAAGAGGAATTGATGGTTTATCTTTTTGATAAAAACTTTCAGCTACAATCGATACTGTAAGTCCATCATTAGCTCACCCTCGAACCTTAGTCTTACATACAACCCCCCAGTCATTTCTCTCTCTCTTCTTAGAAGGATAGGAAGTGTAGTAAACCTGTTATGCTTGTGTTTCCATCACGAAAGGCTCATTTGAATGCAATCTTGATTTATAATTAACTTCAACAAGACTATGATGAAGGTGTACCCTATCTCCTTTTTCAGTATCATACCAATTGCAGTTAAATAATACCAGCCTGTTACTAACTCCAGAGTATTCCAACTCTACGATCTCAAGTAACATGCCATAGTAATCACGCTCAAAATCATTGTAACAACTCCCTTTCACACATACGCCGTTATTCATTGTTGATTTACCTACACCATAGTCGTATATGTGAAACTTGAAACCGTTAACAAAATATCCCCTATAACATTTCACTGAGTGTGATGGCCCTTGTGCTAATCCCTTACATTTTTAGATATGAAATTTCTATCATCTGTTACCTATTAATAAAATCAATAACTAAAAAATAGTTAAATAAAATAATGATATATATATACTTTGAACTGAGTTAAAATGGTGTACATACAAATTACCTCAGCCAAGTATCAAATTCTTCTTCACGTCTTTTCTCTAGTTGCGGATCTGTGATGAAGGCATTTTCTTCCCTAATGACATCATCAAACATCCTACTCAAAAGAACGACATCATCAAATATTCTACTCAAAAGAACGATATAACAGGTCATAACCTTGTAAATTCCAATGTCAAATAGTAACTATTAAATGGATACCAAGATACTTACTCTATAAATTCAGTTAGTTCAATACAATTCAATAATACGTATACAACTGTAGCCTTATATTCTAATTCTGATAGAAATCTACAATGACATTCCCTAATTGCTCGACCTGAGAGAGAAAATATTGATAATCTCCCCATTGATTGCAGACAACCCCCATCATCATTTTGAGGAATTTGATTCAACTTTGTTTCAATATGCGGTTCAAAATAAAACGTGCCAAATATTAAAATCTCTTCAATAATATAGTCCTCACATATGGAACCCTCAACGCACACTCGATTTTGCACTTTCTTCTTTAAACAAAACATATACCTAAATATTAATTCACTCTAAATAGCAAAATGAATATATAATTTAAATTGAATATAAGTTGTACACATTATCTCTCAAATGGATATATCAATCTGTATTGAACGGGCCTCCCACCTTGGCTTCATAAGCTAAGTGATCATGCAAATGTTCCATACTATCAAAAAATGTGGGGGTGTACAGTGTCTTATCTATATTGCTCTCTAATAACTCCATATGCATAATATGTAACTCAGTCGCTCATAACTTTTTAAAGAAATTAATGAGTTCTATTAATGCATCCCAAACAGTGTTAGGCACAAGGTCATGAAAGGCAATAGGGATCAATCTCTGCATAAAGATGCGACAGTCATGACTTTTCATGCCATAAAGCTTGCCTTCCTCCAACCTCACACATCGAGCTAAGTTCAAAGCATATCCATCAGGGAACTTCAAATTTTTCACCTAGTAACATACATTAAATATTTGATCTTTATTTAATATGTATAAACCTTTTGGCTTTCAAGTGCTCCCATTAATTTCCTTCAATTCTAATTCTGACCATTTACAAAACAACCCCAAATCTAGTCTTGCATTAATATTGTCCTTCGTCTTTCCTTTAACATCCATAATAGTGTTAAACACATTCTCGAACATATTTTTCTCAATATGCATCACATTCGAGTTGTGACGAATAAGAAGTATTTTCCAATAAGGCAACTCCTAGAATATACTTTTTTTCACCCAGTTGTGTTCGACCCCAAAACCTTGAATAGTCTGTGTACCATATTTTGTGTCAAATATAATATCCGGAAGAGAAGAGACTCGATTAAACATCTCCTCCCCTAACAGTCTAGGAGGCAACTCAGCATTCTCAACTTTTCTTTTTCGAAATTTATCCATCTATTTCCGATATGGATGATCAATAGGAAGAAATTGACGATGACAATCCAAAAATGATGTCTTTCGACCATTCGCAAGAACAAAAGACTTTGTGTACTCCATACAATAAAGACATACTAACTTTCCATGAATGCTCCATCTGGACAACACGCATAAGTAGGAAAGTCACTTATTGTCCATAAAGGTGCTACCCTCGTAAGAAAGTTTTGCTTTCTTAAAATATCGTAAGTGTTTACACCTTCGGTCCATAAGATTTTTAATTCTTCAATCAAAGGTTTCAAAAAGACATCAATATTCTTTATCGGATTTCTTGGGCTTGGAAAAATCAAACTCAGGAAAATAAAGGGTTGCTTTTTATACATAGCAGGAGGCAAATTGTATGTAGATATAAATACTAGCCAACAAGAGTATGGAATGGTTGACTGACCAAAAGGATTAAATCCATCTGTGCATAACCCTAAGCGAACATCTCAAGATTCAGAAGGGAAAGATGGATGACTACAATCAAAATGCTTCCACACTTCTCTATAAGCCAGGTAGGTAATAGCTTCATTGTCACTACGTTCATTTCTAGCATGCCATGTCATGTGCTTGAATGTAGCTCTTGACATATAAAGCCTTTGAAGACTTGGTGTAAGAGGCAAGTGTTGTAACACTTTGTTTGGAATTTTCTTTCATTTACTAATACCAACATTTCTTACTTTATACCGAGGATGACCGCATACAGCACACTTTGTCTTATCCTGATTTTGTTGATAATATAACATGCAATGATTTTCATAAATATCAATCTTTTCGTACCCAAATCCAAGTTTTTTCAAAAGATTCTTGGCTCCATAGAAATTTGTTTGCAACTTTAAATCTTCGGATAACATGGTTTGAATAATCCCATTTAGGTGATTATAACATCTCCACTCATGTTGAACTCCAACTTACAATTTAACAACTATGCTATAGCTGACAACGTTGTATGCATTTACACCCATTTCATAATAGTTCCTTTGTAGTTTTCAACAACTCATAAAACAATGCTGCCTCCGGATTAGGTAGGTCAATATTGTCCACATTCATTTCATCATAATTGCAATTCCAATCATATTGAGGGCCTAATGCATCGACAACTATAGATCTATATGAAGTCTCAACATCCTCTCTACATCTAGATGATTGCCCTTCAAAAGATTCTGTGTTTCTCACTTCTCTGTAAGAAACCCATATGGTGTAACCATGAACAAACCCTCTTGAGAATAAGTGCACAGCGACATCATCTTGACTAAAGAATTTATGGCTGTGACACTTATGATAAGGATATCTAGTATTGAATCCATCCATGAACTTATGTTGAGAATAGACAAAATCTAACTACGATCAATGAATCCATCTCAACAAATTCGTCTGTCAGGTATCCATTAGCTAAGTGATGGTACATCCAACTACAATTAATGGAACCTATTTCCGAAGTACACACTGTATAATAAATAATCAATGTCATATAAAAAATTTTAAAAATAAATATATTTCGTATATGAAAACAAGTTATGCAAAGGATGGAAGTTTGGTAAAACAAGGTTGCAAATTTGAAATTCAAAGTTCATGCTCTAATTTGGAAGAAATGAAAGTGAAAAGAGCTATGGGAACCAGTTGGAGGGGAGTTTATAGGGTTATCCAATTTATGTAGACTATTTGCGTCTTCGTCGATTCACCGAACCTATCCCCAAATAAGCTTTTTTTTTTTCAGTTAGACAATAAAACAATGTAAAGGACACGTGCTAAAGTAAAGTGTCAGTGTGTGAGTTGTTACTTTGTCACATTGATCAAAGACGTGTTTTCCTTTTCTTTTCTTCCCCCCTTACTTTTTAGGAATAAAGTTTGAATTAAGGAATTAGAATCGACCTTAAAATTGGAAGAAAACTCGGTGCTCACTCGACTCAAAGTCATAGTACTGCGAGAGTTATAGAAATAGAAAGAACACAACCGAGATAGTTGAAAGTGAAGAGGGTATAAATAGGTCAAATGAATTTTTTTTTAAAAAAAGTGAAGTATCCCCCCATGACTAACACTACAAAAAAACACACTTTTAGTCACGGATTTTCGTGATAAAAAAAATTTGTCCCTATTTTACGACGAATTTAATGACGAAAAATTTTTCATTGCTAATTTGCAACAAAATTTGTAACAAAAACTAAGTCGTGGCTAAATTAGTAACGGACACATTATTTGTGACAAAATTCATCGCTAATTAGTGACTAAAACGTTTTTGTGGTTAAATTCGTCGCTAATTGGCGACAAAAACTTTTTCGTTATAAATTTCGTCACTAATTAGCGACGAATAAAATTCCGTGGCTAAATTTTGCCACGGATATAGTTATCCGTAGCTAAATTTAGCGACGAAAAAAGTTCGTGGCTAAATTTCGCAACGCAAAAATTTCGTGGTAAATTTTGTCACTCATTAGCTATAAAAATTTTCCGTTGCTAAATTCGTCGTTAATTAGCCACGAAAAAATATTTGTCTCTAAATTTAGCAACAAACTCCAAAATTCGTGGCTAAATTTGTCACTAATTAGCCACAAAAAAAGAATCGTAACTAAATTCGTCTCTAAATTATTATTTATATTTCAAAATTTATAGCTAATTTCATAATTAAATTTTTTCTATACTCGATTAGGAAATATATTCAATCGTGTCTCCCTTTTCAACCAATTCTGAATAATGAAATTGATCTAAATATATAGTAAATATTATAATTCTCACCAAATTAAGAATTTTCAACATAAATAATTCAATCAATCTATAACAGACTATTTTTAATAAGTCGCAGTTGTGGAGTTCACCATTTATGTTTTTATCTTCAACATATGTTTGCTTCTCCCATATAATTCAATCGGCATTGAAAGTTCAGTTATTTATTTTCATTTGTTGTTGTCATCAACAAGGAAAATAATAGATGATACATCCACGTCCGACAATATATCTCGTTTGGCAAGTAGATTAAACATTAGTTTTTGGAAAATAGTGATAATGATACAGATGACTGCTGATAGGCGGCAATTCATTTATATACTATTATATGGTTTCAAAAAAATAAAATAAAAATGAAACATAATAATAAAATAATAAAATAATAAAATAAAAGAGAAAAATAAGAAAATAAAATATAAAATGCAAATATATATTAAAAAAAGATTAAGTTAGCAACGAATTTAGTAACAAATTTAAAATCTGTCGCTAAATTAGCGACAATTTCTCAATTCGTCGCTATATATTATATTTCATTTTTTTTAAAGAACAATATTCTTTAAATCTAAAAAAAAACCACAAAAACAATTCAATTTATTATGTTATAATATTTTTAAATAGTATTTTATTTTATTTTTTTATATTTTATTTTTTTAAGAATAATATTAATATATTTTTTAATTCAATTATTTTTTTATTTTAAGTTAGCATTTTATTATTTTTTATTTTATAAAAAATTATCATATTTATTATTTTTACTTAATATGTTATATTTTAATTTTTAGCAACGAAAACGAAATCCGTATTGAAATCCTAATTAAAAAATAAAATAAAAGAAAATTATTAAAATTAAAAAATAAATAAAAAATAAAAAATAAAATTTTAATTAAAAAAATATTAAATTTAGCGACGAATTTTCATATCCATCGCTAAATTAGCGAGAGATTTCAAATTCGTCGCTAAATTTAATATATTTTTAATTAGATTTTTTTTTTCTTTTATTTTATTAATTTATAATAACAAATCATATTATTATTTTATAATATTTTAATTTAACATTTTATTTTATTTATTATATTTCTTTTTTTTATAAGAATAATATTATTTAAATCTTAAAAAAAACCATTAGAACAAATCAATTTATTATGTTATAATATTTTAAAATAGTTTTTTATTTTATTTTTTTAAGAATAATATTAATATATTTTTAATTCATTTATTATTATTTTTTAAGTTAGCATTTTATTGTTTTTGTTTTTATAAAAAATTATCATATTTATTATTTTTAATTAATACGTTATATTTTTTTTTCTTTTTAAAGAATCATATTATTTTGTTTTAAGTTAGCATTTTATTATTTTATAAAAAAATTATTTTTTTAAATTAATATATTTTATTTTATTTTTATTTTATAATATTAAAAAATAATATTATTTTATTTTTTAAAATCTTTTATTATTTTATTTTAAACTAAAATTTTATTATTTTATAACAAATTGCTATTTTATATTATTTTATTATTATTAGAAAAATGTAAATAAAAGATAATAAGTAAGAAAAAAACATATAATAGATTATAACATTTAGCTTGGTGGTTATATGCTCTTAAAGGTTTACGCAAGCACAAGAGTATCAAACCATGCCGGGGGCAAAGCGGAGGCATTTTCCAGGAATTAAGTGAGAGCGGGCGTGTGGGCAAGTGCGCTTGCAGGCGGGTGTTGGCTCGAGCGGGCGGGCTCGGGTGCAGGCGGAAGCGCATTTTTTTTTTTCCATTGCGAAATTAGCGACAGATTTTAGCGATAAAAAATTATCCATCGCTAATTTAGAGACAAATTTTTTTACATCACTAAATTAGCAATGGATAATTTTTTGTCACTAAATTTTGCAACGGATTTTTACGACGAAAAAATATCTGTCGCTAAATTTAGCGACGAATTTTAGATTTTCGTCGTTAAATTTAGCAACTGATTTTTTTCCATCGCTAATTTAGCGACGGATAATTTTTCATCACTAAATTTAGCGACGAATTTCTAATTTCCATCGCTAAATTTTTGTGACGCATTATTAGCGACGAAAAATTTTTTGTCGCTAAATCCGTTAATGATGTTTTTAGTGACGAATTTTTTTAAAATTTTCATCACTAAATTTGTGGATAAAAACGTATTTTTTTGTAGTGTAACTTGCCTGCTTATTTTATAAAGTAAGTGCAATGTAAGGTCAAACAATGCCAATTAAAGGCTTCCAACCCAGAAAATTTCAGTGTTCCATGGACTCAGTAGACCCACCATCTCAGTTCAGGGCTAATTAAATAAAATGAGTTTTGGGCTAAGTTGTAGACAAATGTTCAAGTAAAAGATTTTTACTACAGAATTAACACATGCAAATTTTTTGGAAGGGGTTTGATCAGCCCAACAAATTCTCTATCCCTCCCCAACTAATGTCCCTCTATCCCAACATTTTTATTATCTGCAACAAATCCACTACCAAACTAATTGCTCTCTATCCGAAACATTTTTATTATGGGTATCCGATGTGGCTGTGATTCTCTCTCACATTCATATGCTGCTACGATTCTCTGTTATTTTCTTCTCTCTATCTCTCCCCATCTAATTATTTGACTAGACCCACAAATTCTTCCTATCATTTCCAAACTAAGTGATCATTATTCCAAACACTTTTTTTAGTGTCCCATATACTTGCTTGTGCAGAATTGCATGACCTACACATTTTCTACTCCCTAATTCAAGTCTGTAAAATTTGTTTTCACTTACACTATAAAATTTAATTCATTCAAAAATTCCATGACTGCCAACAGTAAAGAGATAATTGTATTTTGCATCATCAACTTCTTAATTGTTGATATAAGAAAGTGTTGGATTTTTAAGATTCTCATGCAGCGGAAGCATACAATAATTTTCGGAAAATAAAATAGATCGGGTTTAGGGTACCTCAATTCTTAGAATCTTCAAGCGGCACTTTCCTTGATCCAATTTCGCGGTCGGGATGGTGATCACGAGGTTAGTCGAATCACCACCACAGTGTCACAACGCCGCAACCCTCTACATCCGGTGATTTGTTTGACGATGGGAGATTTTTCTACGCGAAAATCTCCATCTCTCACTCTATTTTCTCTCTCTAGAGAAGTGTGCGAAACCCTAGCCATGGTCTCCTTCACATGGTTACTCCTGTTCACGCCACAAGGAAGGAGAAGGAGACTTTCCTCCATTGTTTCCTCTCACAGAAGGAAGGTAAGACCAATTTCACTTAATTGGTGGGGGGTTACCAAATAATATTGGTTAATGGTAATTAAGGATGGGAGTTACCCCATTCCTTAATTACCCAAATGCCCATAATGGGCATAAATAACCAACATCTCCCACTTGCACATGAGAGCATTTCACTTCCGTCAATCACAAGATCGCAACTCATGCGATCTCTCACATCACCCTACTGGACTTTCATACTGAATTGGGCGTCGTACGACCGGCGAGTACACCTGCAAGCAAAGACTTCTCGATACACCTGTTAGGATGATCGAATAGTCACAGTTAGTATAAAAATAACTCGCTATACCCCAGACTCAATGCATTTACATCCATCGAGCCACTTTCCTCATCGAAAGTGATCCTCAATCATTTTGCTCGACTATGTATTCATTATTATGTTTGAATCCCAACATGGATTAACATATTAGGTCGACCTATGAATACATGACAATGATGTAATGTCTATTGGCCTTCCTTTTCCCAAACTCGAATCTATCGGTCTCAATTCAGCTGCTTTCCTAGACCTGTCCCTTAGACCTCAATTTATCTTCCGGGCCATAGGTAAACAGACTAAAGTAGCAACACTGAACCAATACTTCTAGAGACAGCCGAAAGTAATAAGGGCATAAGAGATCCCACCCAATGGATCTTAGGTCTCACACAGAGGGAACGGGGATCTAGATCAAACTATTGTCTCAAATAATAGCTCCCACTGTCCCATGGTCGTCTCATCACACGTGGTATGAAACACGTACCACAGTGTTATTCCCCCATCTCTCAAAGGGCATATGTCAGATTTCTCTAACACTATACAGGTATGAGATTCAGTCTACACATAAGACTTTATCCAGAGATCTCAGAGAGTGCGTCTCAGAGACAATATCACAAATCACAGGTGATATCTGAGATCTCAAACCTGGCTACTTACAGGCAACATGGATGTGGGTATTTCCATGTCGGTCATATCGTATATGACCTCATCCTGAACACATATCAGGGCGACTTATGTTCTAATAGGGCTACTCTCAAAGCCTCTTACAACTAGAATCCGTCTCATCTCCGCTCACTCAGAGTCGGAGGTGGTCACTCGTGTGAGAGAGTCGACCACGCCTGCCTGACATATCTTTTATCACAAGATCATACTATATGACAACAAATGATACATAAAATAAATATGTGACTCAATAATGCATACATGTCATATATTAAAATAAGCATCTAAAACAGTATATAAGGAGAAATGTTAAAGTACACTAAACCCAATGATTCCTTATCTCACAAAGGAATCTCTCACAACGGGTTTTCTGAAAATATCAGCTCTCATGCTGTACGTCAAGGTGTACTTAGATGTCACAATACCCTTCTCGGTAATATCTCTCAAAAAGTGGTCTTCGGTATCAATGTGTTTGGCTTTACTATAATACTTAGGGTCTCATTTGTTCACAGTGTCGGTCTGATTATCACAATAATCATCACTGACCTCCCACTATCTGTCACAACCTCTAAGTCTTCCAGAAAATTTCTGAAGCCAACCATTCTCATGAACTGCAATTGAGCATACTACAAGCTCAGTCTCTATCGTAAATAGAGATATACAGGTTCTTTTCTTACTGTTCTAAGAAGATAAAACCTTTTGCATTTATTCAGATCACTACTCCCAGTCAGTATCTGAATCCCAGACGCAAATTACCTCATTCGTAACACATGGAGAGGTCCGCAGTTCAAATGAGATATTTCAGAATCCTTTTTCACTGCTCTACAGTGATCCCTTCCAGGATTCTATTAATACCTACTCACCAGATCTACCATAAAATAAATGTCTGGTCATGTATGCCTCATCCCATACATCAAACTGTATATCGCACGTGTATACCTCATCGCACACACTAGAAATGTATTTTGCACTGGAATAAGGGATTCTTCTTATCTCCCTTATTTCTTTATAAATTCTAGGACATGTATCAAGATTCAGGTCTTTTTCCTTTAGCGATAAGAGTATCTTTTAGGTTGTGTTCATTATTCTCGAAATGCTCAAGAATCTACCTGATGTAAAACTCTTGTTAAAGAGTTAACACCATTCTCAAGCGATCCCTATGGATCCAAAATCTGAGAATGAACTAAAACCTCATAACCATGTTACAATAGTCATTGGATACTCTCTGTTGTTCCCAGCCAACAGGATGTCACCTACATATGCGAACATGCTCATAAAGGAGTCATCGGGACGTATCAGATATATGCAATGATCCTACTCGATCATTACAAAACCATAAGATATCACATTCTCGTGAAATCTCAAGCGCCGCTATCTAGATGGTGGCTTAAGGTCGTATTTTGATTTCTAAAATCAATACACCTTATCCACCTGATCTACTAGAACGAACCCAGAGGGATGCTCCATGTAGATCGCCTCATCTAGACTTCCACTACGAAAGCGGTCTTTACGTCCTTGTGATGTGACTCTAGATCCATGTTAATGACAATCGCTCTAAGATAAACGGATCGAGATAAATTGGACTATGACTCCTCGATAGTCCACCCCTCAGTCTAAGTGTAACCCTTGGTTACTAGACGGGTTCTTTATCTCTTCATCAATCCGTTGACCTTTATCTTGACTTTGAGAACCTACTTGTTCTCAATAGTCATTCCGCCCTCAGGCTAATCAACTAGGTCCCAAACCCCGTTGATTCTCATCAATTCCTTCTCTTCATTTATGGCCTTCATTAAACGGTCTTTTGCATCCTCTCGAGAGCCTCTCGGACCGTTTTAGATTTCTCATCATCCTCTAGAGTCGCAACGAGGGTCTCACCCTCAATCGAGAAACAACGTTTAAATACGCATTCTTGACACTCTTAGGAGGAGAGAAAAATCTTTACCTCTTGATGGATCGCTCCCACTGAGATCAAGATCCGTAGTGGATTCTTGTATCCCGCCGCTGGGCTCCCCGAGCCACTAGGCTCATCCATCGCATAAAGGGTAGGGTCCAAATTGATTTCACCTCTCTTAGGGAAATCATTCTCAAGAAATATAGTATTACGATATTCAATCTCGATTATAGTGTCGTTCGTGTTCGCCTAGAAACACATATTTTCTCGCGGGTCTAACTCACCGTGTGAATGCGAGAAATCGTGGCACAACCCCATAACCTCAAGTGGCTAAGGTCAGGCTGCCTCCCTGTCCAAAACTCAAATGGGAAACTGACTAATAGTCAGTAGTCTCGTAAAACTCTTCTCGAAACAGAGCCCCATGTGTAGTTTAGACAAATACTTACATTCTCACTCGGTTCTGAGAGTCTTTACTCTCAAATCTAACTAATTTTCTATCTCGCTTATGAACCTCCTAAAGCAGTCTAATGCCTCAGACTTATGCAAGATCAGATAGATGAACCAAAACGCACGTAAACGTCTATAATTATCTACACAACTCCATTTCTGACTCTCATGCTCATGAGACCACAATGAAAAGAAGGAAAACACAATAGTTTAACTGCAATGGAGTCCCAGCTCTCATTGCATCGCCAAATGGTTTTCTCGTCATTTTGCCGGCTAGGCAAAACTCACATACGGGTGACTCGAATCTGGTCAGCGGGTCCAATAAACCTTTCGCTACTAACCGATTCATCATCTCTTACCCCATGTGTCTAAGTCTACTATGTCATTCATTTACATCATCATCTACACAATCAGATGTAAAGACAATAGTAAAACGACAAGAAACCATTACAAGGAGTAGCACCCAGTGCATACATTCCATCATGGATTAAAACCAGAATAATTCAGAAATTATCGTATTAAAAACAAAGGAATAATTTCACGCATATCGTAGTCAATTTTAGACAAGGTACTAAATTGTAGATCCGTCGAATGCCTACAATATTGAGGACGTCATAGCAAGTGTCGTTCCCTCTGACAACGACAAATGCTCTGTCCTTAACATAAATCCTCCAAGCTTAAGGATTTACCTGACGGAACTATATTTACGCACTCCTGTCTCGAGTTACCTGGTCGGTTGCTCCTGATTTCAAAGGAGAGAAATCAGTAAGCATTATAGTGAATGAGAGAACCACGTAAAGAAGAAGGATATTAATTTCTGCTCGTCACTCTCACGAGCGAAATGACCAAATCTACCTCAAACGTAGCAATTACATTGGTCTAATCAAATTCCTTCTTTTTGCGTTCTTGTACCTCGTTGTCGATTTTCTCGGATGATTTTTATTACCTAGATCTCGAGTCTCGTTCGCATGCTTATGCTATTGGCTTAGCGCCGGAGAAGTCCTTACTCGACTCCTCTGAATAAGCATGACTCGAGTGTGGCCTACTCGCCTCTAGGTGCTCCTCATCGAGCTCACAATATGTATTCACGTCAACGAAAGTACGAATACTTTCGTCAAATGTGAGATAGGATTTCACGGTTTCCCATGAATTAGGTATAAAACCGGATCACATCCAGTACCTTAATTCCATCCGAAATTTGCTCGTCCGCATATATTAACTCAGTGATCATACTCGACATTTGCTTCATTGTATCCCTTTTCTTCTGCATCCTCACATAGGAGCCGAAGAGAGCAACACTATGCTCTTATGGGACGAGTCGAACCGACATGTCCATAGAATATGACTCGAAAAACGAGATTAAGTCATCGTATATGCCACTGATAAGCATTGCCCTAACTTGGCAAATCTTTTATACCATACACGATAGATCTCTTTATCTCGTATATTCTGAGGCGCGGTGCCCACCCTGGGGCCCATCATCTCGTGTCTCAGATTCCCATTAGATTTTGCCTCTCGAGAATCTACTGATAAAATCACGCAGATCATATCATTCAGTTTACTCTCCTTGCAAAAATTTAATACGACAGTTCTCAACGCATTAAGAGAAATATTTGTGACTTGGAGATGCTTATTATCACATTTTTGTACGCCCTACGAATCATTAAGACCAAAGTGACTTGAGTACAAACTCCAAAGCGAGCGTATGAGTCAACGGATACCATACACCACAACTTAGAATCGCATCTTACCATTTGGACTGTGATTCGGCACACAAAAACCCACAAAAAGTCACATTTATGGATTTAGGACCCCCAAAAAATTGAAAAAATTTAATTTTAAGCGTTCTCACGCGCCGCCCGGGGCCCACACGCGCCGCCGCTCGCCGGCGGTGAGATCCACGCGCCGCCACGCTCCTCCACGCGCCGGCGGTGCGCCTTTACGCGCTGCCACGCGCCTCCACGCGCTGGCAGCAGTCTGGATCACGCGCCAGACGCGCAGCCACGCGCCTGGCGCTGCTCGGCTCACTCGCGCCCAGTCGCGGCGCGCGGCTCACGCGCCTTCACGCGCTGAGCCGTGTTGAGCTTGTCAGACCGGATCGGTCAACGGGTCAGTTTTGACCCGACTGACCTGGTCAACGGTCCGGTCCGACCCGGTCGGGTCGGTTGTGGGTTGGTCCGGGTCATGGTCCGACCCGACCGCTGCCTTCCCCCACTCCACGACCCTGTGTGGCGCGTGAACTACACGCGCCTATCAGACGCGCCTCCTGGCCGTGCGAGTCACGCGCCCGCGGGTCTGGGCCGGTTCTTCTTCGCCCGACGGGTCCTGCAACGGGTTTTTCGACCCGTTTTCTGGAAAACACGAATCCGGCTGTTTTTTCTTGCATTTTTCGATTGGAAAATATTTGTGGGCATTCTCCAAACATCTTACACTCGATTTTAGGAGGATTCAAGCCCAAAAATGGTAGGACTCAACCACCCCAGTCGCGGCCCTCCGCGGCCATTCGGAAATCCCAGTTTCCGGCACCCAAATCACACAATAAAAGACATAAAACTGTAGATCTAGATGCAATGAACACTTTTATAACATTTTCATGCATGGATCCGCCCTCTAAAGCCACAGATCTACGGTTTTCATGTCCGTACGGTCGCAAACTTCGACCGGACGTTTTATGGCCCAAACATGCTCCGAAAATTAAATAAAAAATATTTTTGTAATCCCTGGGCCATGGGTATTCTTGCAGTGTTCTCGGATTCACGAAATTCATCCGTGATCCGGACCCCAAAATTTTAAACTCAAAAAATAATTCCAAAAATTATTTAATAAAATCCAACCCGCTCTGATACCAATGTTGGATTTTTAAGATTCTCATTCAGCGGAAGCATACAATAATTTTCGGAAAATAAAATAGATCGGGTTTAGGGTACCTCAATTCTTAGAATCTTCAAGCGGCACTTTCCTTGATCCGATTTCGCGGTCGGAATGGTGATCACGAGATTAGTCGAATCACCACCACAGTGTCACAACGCCGCAACCCTCTACATCCGGTGATTTGTTTGACGATGGGAGATTTTTCTACACGAAAATCTCCATCCCTCACTCTATTTTTTCTCTCTAGAGAAGTGTGCGAAACCCTAGCCATGGTCTCCTTCACATGGTTACTCCTGTTCACGCCACAAGGAATGAGAAGGAGACTTTCCTCCATTGTTTCCTCTCACAGAAGGAAGGTAAGACCAATTTCACTTAATTGGTGGGGGGTTACCAAATAATATTGGTTAATGGTAATTAAGGATGGGAGTTACCCCATTCCTTAATTACCCAAATGCCTATAATGGGCATAAATAACCAACAGAAAGTAATACAAATCGAAATTTCTTGCAAAAATTGAATAATAAACTAAAAACCAGTCTTAACCGCTATTTGTAATAATTTCATTCATTCATTTGTACATAACAGGATTATAACAACTATTTGAGCTCTCTATCGGAAAGATTTACTGTTTCAATTGTTAACAAAGCTTTATCATCCGATTTCATTGACAGAAGTTTTCTCAATTCTTTCCCTCTCAATTCATTGACATAATGAAATTGTTAATTTCTATTTAATCCTATTCTCTGTCTCTTCACATTGTCCTTTCAATGCTCAGAAAAGATTTAATTACAATTCACAAGAGTGAAAAAGGGTCTCTGCCAGATTGCAATAAGTACATTGCCTGGGCATTGTACTTGAAGGTTCAATGTTCATAGTGGATTCATAAGGGGCAACTGCATCCCACAATTTCAGCCAAGTACAATACAACAAATTGCAATATACATATTAAAATGATGTCTGCATAAGAAATCTTCCTATGTTCTATGAGCAAACCCTAAAGTATGAAAGAAAGAGAGAGATGGATACAGAGATGAACTTGAAGGACCAACGACGGTAACGGCAACGGGGACTTAAATTCCGCTTTGTCCAGATCTTCATTGACAAGATGCGGCAACTATCATCTTCCACCGTGAATTGCATAGTGAGGCCACAAAGATATAGAGAGTGAGAGAGAGAGTACTAATTCATAATTGTGACTTTATTGAGTTGTCGGTAGTCAATACATAACAAGAGAGTCCCATTATTTTTTTTTTACAATAAAACCTTGAGCACCCTATGGTGAGATACTCAACTGGATGAACCATTTCTCCAATAATTCTTGGAGTTGCACATTTAATTCCTTCAAGTCTATAGTGTTATTCTATATGGAATAATTGAGATTGGAGGGGTGCTGGGAATCAAATCAATAGCAAAATTGAATTCCCAGATCGGAGGCAATCCAGACAACTCTTTCAAAAAAATATCTGAAAACTCCTTCACCACCAAAACATCATCCATGTTTGAACTCTCCATCATGGTGTCAATGATATATGTCAAGTAGGTTTCTTACCCCTTACGCACCAATTTTCGTGTTTTTATTGCCAAGATTACACAACTCGGTAACATTCGTCGTTCACTAGCGAACATTAATGTCGGACACCCCGGTCTCTGAAACTCTACCTCCTTAGTAAAGCAATCCACAGATACCCTATTGAGATGTAGTCAATCCATACCCAAAATAGTATCAAAGTCTACCATATCTAATAGAATTAGATTCGCCTCAAGAACATTTTCACCTACCTTCATTTCACAATCTATGTACACAGTATTTCTAATCAATTGCTCTTCCAAGGGAGTAATAATCAACAAATTCTCTTCAAGCAAAGTCAATGGCCTATCAAAATGCTTAGCAAAAATTTTACTCACAAACGAATTATTTGAACCCATATCAATAAACACACAAGCATCAATCCCAAAAATGTTCATCGTACCAAATTGTATAATACCATCAATAATTAGCGATCCATAATGTTAAGTAAAATAGGTTTGATGAGGTTAGGAGTAATTAAAACAATTGGAGTTAATTATTTGAAGTTTCTTAAACCAAGAAAAATTGTTAAAATTTAACGGTGTATAGACATGTCGACCTACACCTTAGATGAGTCAATATGCCATGTTTGAAACCTGCAAAGTTACTAGCTCAGGAAGAGAATAAGTGAACCTGGGATGAAATCAAGTCAGCTTAAGAGGTGTTCGAATCGACGAGGGATAGAATAAGTTACCCCGAGAAAGGTGACTCTTAGAATCTAAATTCTATAGAATTAGAAGTTGACTTGGGACACTCATAAGTTGACCTGGACCAACATGCTTTGAGAATCACAAGCCTCTAGCATAACTATGTCTACTTGGCTAAGATACAAGTCGAACCGACTCCTATGTCAAAATACCATAAGTCGACCTGAATATATATAAGTCGACCTAACCTAAAAGCAAATAGGTACATAAGTAGATCCGGTTAGTAATGCACGTGGAGATAATTTGGGGATTACCAAAACAAACTATCTCAAAAAACGAGCAAAGCATGATATTCATAAAACATGTATATGATTTGGGTTTAGCAAAAGAAGACTGTTTAAAAACATAATAAGAAGAACTGAAAACCCATAACCAAAATGAGTAATCTCATAAAACGTGATAACATGATAGCAAGAAAAACAATCTCTTTTACTTAAAAAGTAGTAGATAAAATTCTGCAAATAGAAAGTTTGAGAAGTGGATCACGCAATCTAAGAAAAAGTAAAAAAACAAAATTTTACAATGTGTGATAAGAGGACAACACAATTTGGTTAACCCTTCGGATTAACTGAATTATCTCGGATCGTGAAAATACACATCCTCTAACTAAGGTGTGCTGATTAGAGAATAGAAAAATAAAGTTCTACCCATATGATTGAAACTGCAATTGGTTTGATAAATATCAAATACACTAGTATATAAAAGGCATAAATCAAAACAATTCAATTAAAGTTTAAAACTTAATATATATATATATATATATATATATATATATATATATTGTTTATTCATAAACTGTTGAACTCCCCATGTCATCAAATCTGTAGCCCTCAAAATCTTTGAATTAGAATCTCAAAAGTGTTTAGAAAAGGTCTAAAATTTGCATAAGAGTTCTTAAAAAATATTTTCAAAGATAAGAATTATTAAAATATTTTAAAAAGAATGATAGTTTTCATGAAACAATTTCAAAAAGGGATGAGATTTCAAAAATAATCTCAAAAAGGATAAAAACTTGTTCTGGGGTTTTTTTTTGTAAAAAAAAAAAAAAAAAAAAAAAAAAAAAAAAAAAAGGATGACTGAATAAGGACTTCCCAGTGATAGCAAGCTACTCAAATTTGGAACAATGTTGAAAAGCGCATGGGAGTGTTTTTAAATCATTAGACACTTTTACCATCGACGATCATTGAAAAACATGGTGGAATGAGAGAAAAAATAGAGACCGAGACAACTTGGAGCTTGAAAACACTTTTTAAAGTTATGATCAAACTCAAGGGATAAGAATATATTAGAAACAAGCTTGAATATGAATATTTGAAAGTTCACTAGCAGCAACAGTGGCAAAGGTGTCATGATGATGTGAATTTCAGCTATAACACATGAAATTTGAGGGGAAATGTTGGAAATCAAGCGACAAACAATCAATCATCAATTCAAGACTTGATAGATATTAGAGAATGAGATCAGCAAAATTTAGTACAAACCCTAGTCTAGCACAAAAGGAAGTCCAAACCATGTCCCAAGAAGTATCCAAAGTCCGGCTCAAAATGGCCATTATACTTGCCCAGAAATATGTTCAGGTTCTGGATCAATCCAACCAGAATTCAGGTCACACTAGGGTCCAAATCAAGGCAGTCCAATGATCCAAGAAAACAATCATGGCCTGCCTCCAACTAATCATTACATTACGTTACAATATTTAGTTGATTTAGTCAATTATTATAATTAATTTAATCAATCATTCAATCGTTGTGATTGATTTGTTCAATCATTATATATTTAGTTAATTTAGTCAACTATTATATATTTAGTTAATTTAATTGATAATTGATTTAGTCAATTATTATATATTTAGAAGACTAATTTTATTCCGATTTATTTCCTTATCTCTAGCATATGATATTTCCATAGTTTTTTAGTCAAACATTTACATTCTTTTTTTCTTTTAAGCAAAAGTATATATATAGGTGTTGTATCATTCTCAAAAACATAGAAAAGAATTAAGTCTAATATCGACTTCTTTCGTGGGTAAGCAATTTTCTCTTCTCTCTTGTAAAGGGCAATAATCCATCTTCTTTTGCATTCTTTCATCAATTAAAATAAGAATTCTTTATTTTCTTTCAATACTCTTGCTCCAAGATATTCAAAATTCCAACAATGACAAAGGTGATAAAAGACTAAAGAGGCTGATAGTGGAAACTATAATTCTTTCAAAATCACACATGCAACTAATATTTAATTTATTTAGAAACTTAAAACGCATGGAATATTGAGTGAATCTTCGTTTGATAGAAAAGCTAATTGCATTTATATTTAAGAATTTCAAAATTAATTTTTGTAGCTTTTAGTAAATTTATTATAAGAAAAATAATTAAGGTTCATCTTAATATTTCATTCGGCTATTAGATTTAAAAAATATTTCTTCTCAAGATGATAACATCAATGCTGATGTGTTGATTATTTCTCTTTAAAATTCATATGATCACTCTCTAAAAGAGAATTATTTCTTTCTCTCTAAGTAACTGCTTTTCTCTTTATTGTCTAACAGATTAACCACTCTCTCTTTCTAAAAAAATAAAAATCACCCTTTAAATGTTTACTAAAATTAATCTCTCAAAAGTTCATTCTATCTCCTCTTTCTATCTATGAAAATAATAACCATTTCCTTCTCTTGTGTTCTCTCTTTCTTCTCTATAAAAAGGAAAATCCCTCTCTTCTTAGGTGTTGTCACAGATCCATCAAGCCCTTGATTATTTTATGTTTGAGAAGATTAAAAGTGTCGGTACTCCTAGAAGGACTTGGGATATTTAGAAGAAAATCTACTAAGCCTCTGATAAGGTGAAAAAAAAACAATCGTGAAGGCATTAAAGAGATAGCTTGAATTGAGAGAGAGAGCGAGAGGAATCTAAATCAATTGATTTAGCACTTTGCCTATGAATTTGTTGGATATATTTGAATATAAATGTACAAATATAATCATTGATACATGAGATTGACTTGATTAAAGTTCAAGCTGTATGGCATGTAAAATCCAATGAAATTGTGCAAACTGTTATCATTATGATGCCATACGTACGCTTAGTCATCATGATATTGGGACTACCACATGGGCACACACATGGCCTGAGAGGAATCTTATACTAGAGTATTAAACCAACTTGATCAATTTATTGATTGTGTAGTGAGTTAAATTGCTTTCATAAGAAATAGTATAGTTAGATTGAGAATTATAACGGTTTTTACATTAATTTATAAACATTTGAATTTGAATTGAGATAATTAACGAGGAGTATAATAGTATCCCGTAACTGCTATTACAATAAAAGAATAGTCATTATGATGACAATAATGGTGTTATATAACTACTAATTTAATAAGTGCAATAGTTATTTTGATGGAAATATTGAAGTCTATAAATAGAGACCTCAAATGTCGTTCCGTATCCGCAATAATCATAGCCAGTGATAGTGCATAGATTGCACATGGTACAGAGAATAAGCATTCTACATAGTAAGTGCGATAGGCTACGGAGAAAGTCTCCAAAATTGTTTCAAGAAAAAGTTGATTTTTTGGTGATCTAGGCAAAGTGTTTAAGGGCTCATTCCTGCAGATTCAAGCAAGCAGTTTGAAAGTTCATTTCAACGATTCAATGCTATAATTATACCTGTGCAAGTTGCTGCACTCCCCTCCCATTTTTCCAACATTAGTATAAGAGCTGAAGCATTTTACATGCTTATTCTATTGATTATAATTCAAATTCAATCAAGGGTAATTTTGAATTTTAGATGTTAAATCGACTATGGTTATTTTTAGTATGCTCTGTGATTACAGTTTAATCTAATCTTCTATATTAGAAAAGATTTTATTGGTTTAGTTGCTTTCATGATTGAATTTGAATTTTTGAAATTAAATCAACAATGGCTATTCTTATTATACTCTGTGACTGCGGCTTAGTCTAATCTTCTACACTAGAAAAGATTTCCTTGGTTTTGTTGCTTTCATATGTTTCTAGAAGATCTTATTATAATTCGACCACGGTTGAATAAATTATTCTAAAAAATATGATTAATAAGTAATTGTATAATCACCTACGACTAAATAGAAATGACTGGGATGTTTTTATAAAAAGGAAAACTCTTGCTAGGGAGTTCGGATCTTAAGCAGTTCCACTGTGAACCACCAATTTTTTTGGAAAGTTTCTAATTCATTGATATGCAATTGCCGGTGATTAATTAAAATGAAAGATATTTTTTAAATAATATTAAATGAAATAATCATTTTTATGCATAAATAGATTTGGTTACATAGTGTAAGTGTGTTCTTGATTCGTTTTGCATGAATAAATTATTTTATTATTATATTGATTTAAAAATGTCTTGTTGTAATTGAATATGACAATAATGGATATATAATGGCATGATGTGTATGGAAACAGCCATAAAGGGCATTTGTGTTGAATTGAACAAAGATTTGAAACTCAATGGCGATAAGTACGTTATATGAGAAGGTTCAATACATCTTGATTAAGCAAGAGTCAATTCATATTATATCTTGGGAAGTTAATGAACCAACTCAAAATTCTACCATGTAAGAGAAGAGGACATATGAGACCTTCGAAAGGAGAGACACCTTAGCTCATGTAATATTGTTAGGTATAATAATTGATGAGCTAATAGTGGATTTTGCCATACTTGAATCTGCCAAAGCCATATAGGATGCATCAAAGAAGAAGTTTGGAGAAACAAAAAGGGATAATTCTCATATTTGAGAATTATACCAAGAATAATGATCACAATATAAGTCGTCATTTGCATGAAATGTCCCGCGTGGTTTCAAATTTGAAATCATTGGACATTCTCTCATGGACGAACAACAAATGCAAGACGTTATTCGATCTCTGTCAGATCATGAGTAGCAATTGATGGAGGTCAATTTATGCAACAGTGTGGAAATTAAGACCTTTGATGATATCTCATGGCACCCGTTTTTGGAAGCAAAAGTCATGGATATCAAGAATTCTTCAAAAGCTTATGTTGCTAAGATTTTTTTTTTTTTTTCTATCGGTAAAGAGAACAAGGAATTCAAGAAAAAGGGTTTTAAGAGCAAAACAAAGAAGTTCAAGAAAAAGGAAAAAGTCAGCCCAAGAATTTGATTAAGATCAAATGCCTCAACTGCAACAAGAAAGGGTACTTTGTGAAAAATTACAAAAAGCCAAAGAGAGTACAATACATTTCATACTGTATTTGTATATGTTTTGTCACATGCTTTTACAATATAATTTAACATTTTGTAGGTTATTAATTCATATACAATTGACCACATCTTTAGGGATCATGGTCGGTTCATGCAACTTTGAAAGATATCAGCAATGACTAAATGGGTCTACATCGGAGACAATTCAAAAATTGAAGTCAAAGGGATTGTGTCATGCCCCAAATCCATCACCTCGCTAGGGCTTCACTAGTGACGGATTGCCTAGTTCTCATCAGGGTTTAGTTATTCACAGATAGTGGAAGTCATACTAAAATAGTAGATCTTTCATCTATTTAAATCACTACATATTATAAAAATCTTCTATAAATAACAAAGCAGCAGAACTTCTATACTAGATAAATTATCCACAACAAAACTATTTATATCCGTTCATTTAATTCTCCTCGACCTTTGTTCTTGCAAGATTTAAAAATAATTTTTTGTGTGAGTTTGATAGTCCAATGAGATCCGTGTGTGCACATGTAAAAAAAATTATCATAAAATTATATAATAATTGCCTTATTATAAAATCTTTTGAGAAAGTTTTCAATATAGTATTAACATGCATAATTTAATAATAACGGTAATAAATACAGTACAATTAATAGTTCACTTTCGTTTTATCTCTCCATAAGAATAGTATCTTTATCCCTCCCAGGAGTTCCAATTTTGAACAGACCTAAAGTCTCCCATATATTAAGTGGATAAACCTCTTATCCACAACAATGGGATAATAATAATATGTATTTTGATATTCGACAAATCTCTTGTTTGCCCGAGCAATCTCTACGCATATCAGTTTATATAACAATCACAAATACATATATTGATATAACAATAGTAAATCATGATAATGATAGTGAATCATGATAATAGCAATGATAATCATAAAAAAAATTATAATAGTTTTGCATAATATATATGAATATCAAGAACACTCACTTCAAAAAGTTGTCTAAAATCTTCTTTCCTTTTTCTTTTCTTTCCCTTCTTTTCTTTCTTCTTCATTCTCCCTTTCTTTCTTTCTTTTCTCTCTCTTCCTCATGGATTGCTTGATGGTTTTGGAATGAAGGGGATGGGGGTATTTATAGCCATGTTTGGGTGATAAATTATTGATATATGTTAAGACACTTGTTCATCATGCAAGGTTTTTGTTCTTGATGCAAACCATTTGTCATTATAGAAAACATCTATTATTGATGCAAGACATTTGTCTTTCAAGTAGTGTAGTTTATTGCAAGACATGTATTATGGTCGGTGGGTGCTTATCCTTTGGTCGGTAGTAAGATGATTATCTATGTGATGTGTGAAGATTTAATGTACTTTAGGTATTCAGCAATTCTGGATACTTGTTTCCGTGCAATATCATTTAAGTAAATATCATTCACTTAAAAATCACACGTAAATAAAAAAATACCTCCATTTGGATTTAATAAAAATAATTTCATAATCTAATTCCTTAAGTACAAAAAAGTCAACTTTTCCTTTCAAGAACAAAACTCAAAATGGTTAATTTTAGTTGATTTTATTCGGAGGGCTACTGATTTAAAAAAATTATAAAATAATAGATTTTAACTTATTTGATATATAAGAAACAATTAACGGGATTTTTCCTTTTTATTTTTTAGACATTTCAGATACTTTATTTTTGGAGTATTTAGTTTCCAGCGAACTGGTCAAATCTATGTTGTTTTAATATCTCAAATCCTCTTATTCTTTATCTTTATCCTTATTCTCTTATTTCTTAACCTTTTAAATATCTAATTATGTATTCAATTCATTTGTAACATTATTGTTTCATTATTAATTATATAACTAAATTGAGGTATGTGACATATTAGGACTTACAAAATTCCCAAAAATAATTGACACGTGATGTCCTTGATTGATGTCTTATTTGTACCTCAGAATGGGAGAAATTTAATCTCCGTTTCATACTTGTTGAGATTTGGTTATCATTCCAATCTTTATGACAATGTTTCAGATATTTATCAAAATAAAAATAAAGTTTGCTCTTGTTTCTTAAATGATGGCTTTTTATATTAAATGACAACGTAAATAATGATAGCAAGTATGGTTGTCACATGATTGAATCAAGGGATGAGAACGTTTGGCATGCAAAGTTGGGACACATTGTTGGGTTGTTGGACAGATATTTCATCAATTCAGAAATAGATCATTGGAATATATCCAAAAGTGTCTTGTGGTATATTTAAAGAACAAAATACTCAATGTTCATGTATAGGAGCTCGGATTGGTTAGAGATCATTGGATATTCCAATTTCAATTTCGCAACAAGCCAAGCTTCTTCCATCATGGCAACTGAATTTATAGCATATTATGAGGTATTAATCATGGGATATGGCTACGAAAAGTGGTTACTAGGCTGCAAATTGTGGTTGGTATTGAAAGATCATTAGAGTTATAGTTGTGTTGTATTTCAAAAACAACACAAGCTCATCAAAGTCAAAACACATAGATATGAAGTTTAAAGTTGTTAAGGAAAGAATTCAGAGTAGTCATACATCTATGAACATATTGGGACAAGCTTTATGGTTGCAGATCTCCTTACTAGAGTTTACCACCGAAATTTTTCCGTAGCACACCATTCATATGAGCATTATACCATCTAATGATATGTTAGTTTAGTGAGAGTTTGTACCGATGACTACTTTTATTTGTAGATATGTTTTATGCATATTTTATAGCTATTAACTGCATATAAAGATTTTGTGTGTTAACGCTCTTATCTTGTTTGATCTGATTTCACTAAAAAATGAGACGGGATTGCTGGAAATAAACATGTTAAAATCACATTGCGTGAAATTTCTATGCTACACATCAATGCTTGATCCATGTCATTGGTTATATGGACATACATGACAATTAATGAATCTTGTTATGCTAATCATAATGAAGATCATTTTGATCATGTCACGCCCCGAACCGGGATCGTGAACAGTCGCCCGTTGTCCCCGGATACCGACTGTATTTTTACAGAAAATCGGACAGAACCTCCCCATAAATCGAAGGTTTCTCATGTACAATTTCACCTGTATATGACATTCATCCTGTAAAAATAACCAATTGGTCATCCCGGCCTCTCCAAAATCAACAAATACCACAGCCAACATCCAGAACAACGCAAAGTTATAAAGTTTCTAGCAGTCCTAGCAACAAACCTCTACTGTCATGCCCAACTAGAGCATGAGCAGCCGCCACACCGAGCGGACTTAAATTCTACGCATATATAAAATAAATTCCCAAGGTATTTTTAAATATTTACAAATGCCTCAATGCAATAAAATAATTCAATACGAGGGTTCCACGAATAAATGTTCATAATTTATACAATCAAATCTCCAATATATAATAATATCACCAATCATCGTAGCGGAAGAGATGGAAAATAACCATACCCAAACCCAGTGATATCTCCTCGGTCCAACACTAGTCCTGTGGGAAAGAAAGCGAGGGGTGAGTATCTATGGGAGGATACTCAGTAAGTGAGGGGATTGACATCATACTATTAATATCGAGGGTGAACTTGGAGTGTCAAAACATAGATAAGAAAATATCCACAGTGTGCAAACCGATCATGTTATTTCAAAACCATATATAATACGCACACATCAGAAAGCAAAATATGCATCCAATATTTACATCAATGTCATGAAGAGCCGGCCAATGAAATATTCGCGGCAATGGTCTACCTTGACCAAAGATGGCGCATTGGGGGTTTTTCCAAATGCAAGTATTAAATAATAGCTCTCTACCTCAATGTTGGCTACAGACTATCCCAACTAGCCTGTAAATAATCATAATGTACATATAACTAGTCGGCCGTGTATGGTGCCCCCACCTGGTGCTAGACGGAGCCGTACTCAACGTTCTATCCGATGAGGGTCAACCTGGGACACCCATACACATGACAATCTGGCGGATACCTCCGGCCGAAACGTATCCGGATACAAGGGGTGCCTCTATCAGATGTCCTTCGTAGTTACGGATCACAATATCATATCGGCCGGGCACGTAGCCCCATGCATCCCATCACCATGTCGGCCGGGCATATAGCCCCATGCATCATATCATAACGTCGGCCGGGCATACAGTCCAAATATATACATAAATCCAGTTCAAACAATGTGCCAATACAGTGGAAGCATTAAAACATGTCAATATGTCGAAAATGTGGCACAATATTCAGTTATCAAAACTCATGGATGCATATCAAAAAAGTTAGAAATTTAGACACTCCAAATGTCACAAAACATTCATCAAATATTCGAAAATTCTAACAATCAGACATTTGTAGAAATATGTCATTTAAAAGTATTTTTGAAACATGGTTTTCAATCAATAGCGAATGTCAAAATCCCACTCACAGTTCTAGGGAGGGTGGTCACTCCCTATTTTTCAAAACAAATTCAATCAGTTTCCTCGAATCTCCAAAAAAAATCAACCTAGTCAGATCATCAAAATTGAATATCAATTTCTCAAGCATCTTTAGGGTTTATCCGAAAGATATAAAATGTATAATATCCTCCACTTTACGGCTCATTTCAATCCAACCCTACAACCCAGATACTTTCATGCATATTTCAAAGTTTAACTCTAAGGAAACTATTCGAATTCACTCGACAAAATTTTGTGATTCTATAATATGCTTCTTTCGTATCAGACCATCTAGTTTCTGTAATATTCTATACTTAACCTTCAAAGTCACATATAATCATTTTAGAATTTGTATTATATTCGCATTCTACTTACACTCTAAATATATACAGAACCTTTTATCTTAAATTTAATCCTAGATTCATTGAATGTATCAGTTAGAGCCGAAATCTCCTCACCTAGGGTTTTCTTGAAGCGTCGAGCCTCGTCCGAAAGTCGCTTCGGTCACTTCAAAGTCCGTAGGGTTTCTTATCAAAACAAAATTTATTTGTTATATCTAAACACTTAGATCCGAAGCAAAACCCTAAGTTATTTACCTGCGTGGAGGTTCGTGGGCTGTCACGGGCTCACGGGCTCACGGGCCGTCGCGGGCTCGTGGGCTACAGCTAGCGGGCTCGCTGGTCTGTGGGCCAGTGGGCAGACGGGCTAGCGGGCCGGCGAGCCTCTGGCTGATGGGCCTGCGGGCTGGCGGGCCGATGGGCTGAACTGGGCCGCGGGCTGTACTGGACCTGCGGGCTTGGATGGGCTGTTGGGCCTGGTGGGCCCGTGGGCCTGCGGGCTGTAGTGCGTGTGCAGGCACTGGCGCGTACGCAGGCGTTGGCTCGCACACGAGCAGGAGCTAAGGCGCTCTGTGAGCAAGGCATGCTGCAGGGGTGCGCGGCAGGGGTGCGAGCAGGGCGTGCGTGAGCAGGGCGCGCGCTTGCTGGGGGCACGTTTGCACGCAGGGCTAGAGCGCTCGCACTCGTGTGCTCGGGCTTGCAACGTAGCGCGCTGGAGCTGGAGGGTGCACTCGGTGGCTCGATCGTGCGAGGAGGCAGCAATCGCGTGCTGTGGCGCGATCGGGCTCGCGCGGAAGTATCGCGCTGTGGAGCGCTCAATCTCGCGCGATGGTGGCAGAAGGAGGGGGTTGCTGCTGGTGGCGGCTGTTCGCGGACGGAAGCGAGATCGCGCGCGGTGGCGGCGCTCGGCAGAGCTTGCGAAGGAGATGAGATCGCGAACGATCGCGATTGCAGAAAGGAGAGTGAGCCGCGGGAAGAAAGAAGAAGCAGAAAAGGAAGAAGAAGAAGAAGAAGAAGAAGAAGAAGAAGAAGAAGAAGAAGAAGAAGAAGAAGAAGAAGAAGAAGGAGAAGTAGAAGGAGGAGAAGAAGGAGAAGAAGAAGGCGGCGGAGCTCACGACGAAGGAGTGGCGCCGCGTTGCTGCGGTGTGGGAGAGACGAAGGTCGGGGGAGAGAGGGAGAGAGAAAGAGAGAGAGAGAGAGAGAGAGAGAGAGTGGGACGAATTAGGGCTTTAGCCCTAATTCAATTTGGGGAGGGCCAAAACGCTGCGTTTTTTTTTTTTTTTTTTATAGTAGCTTGGTGTTACAGATCATATACTGATATGATTGACGAATCGGATTGATTGGAGATGATTTATGTAATGATAACAATTTTGAACTCATAAAATTATATTATGATATGCAATTTTTTTGGTACTTACGGTTGATATCCAGAGACATGTTTCAATTAATCCAGTTCGAGTGTCTGTGAAGGGCTTTATTTAATAGACAACTCTTCCAACATAATTTTTTCTATTTTTAAATTTCAAATTTAAGATTTGGTTAAAAGATCTAATACTCTATCTCATTAAACTGACTGTTCATTGATATATTATGAAATACAATTATAAAGTGTTATATATACGTAATTATTCCAAGTGGAAGAGTGTTAGATTTTCTTTTGGACATATATATTGTACATATAAATAATAATAATGATAATAATTGTATATTACATGCTATCATAAGTTTTGAGTCAAATTAAACTGTCTAAAAAATTTAAGATTAAATGTGTTTACATCATCTCAATAAGTATGAACTTATATGTGTAGAAACCATAAAGTTTTATTATTATTATTATTTATGATGGGAAAATAAGAAATAAGAAAGAAAAAATATAATAAATGGTTTATGGTTCCCAAATAGTATGTAATGTTTTAGGTTTTCTAATATCTCATCAACGCAAAGCCATCTCTCACCAAAATTCATACATACCAATTTGGAAAATTAGAAGCAACAGGTGCCACAATTACATCAGTTTCTATAAATTCAAAGATGATTTCGTATCTAATATTTTGTTTTTCTTGATGATTAAACTTGAAGGATCCTTACTTTATCATGATTAAAATTGTCTATTATTCATGACTCCATTTGTATCATCTAATCATTGGGCTAAATTTCTATACTACAAAGACCTTGATTTAGGTTTTTGTCCTCATAATAGTATGAATTATTCCGATGCCTGTTAAAGGTATGGTTGATCAAGACAAGTTTTTTAGATTTGAGCAAACATTCCAACCTTTTCAAAAACTAAAAAAAAAAAATAGTAGGAAACTTTATCAAAGTATAGACATGATGTAACACCGAAATTTTATATATATATATATTTATTTATTTTTGAAAAAAAAAAAAAAAAGGGAGGGCCCTAAAGCCCTAATTCCCCTCTTCTCTCTCTCTCTCTCTCTCTCTCTCTCTCTCTCTCTCTCTCTCTCTCCTCTCCCTCTCCCTCTCCCTCTCCCGACCCTTCGTCTCTCTCCCCCACCGCGGTGCCGCTCTTCGCCGCGAGCTCCGCCACCATCGCCTCCTCCTTCTCCTTCTCCTTCTCCTTCTCCTTCTCCTTCTCCTTCTTCTTCTTTTTCTGCTTCTTTCCCCCGCGGCTCATTTCCTCGCGATCTCTCATCGCAATCTCCCGCGATCACACTCTCTCCGCCTCGCCTTCCTCCGCCGCGAGCCTCCGCGAGCACCGCCTTCTGCCATAGCTCGGGCCCGCAGCGCGATCCCACAGCTCGAGCCCGCAGCACGATCCCCAAGCTCGCAGCGCGATCCCCCAGCCCACAGCGCGAGTCAGGCCCCGAGCAGGACCTAGCCTACAGCGCAAGCCTAGGCCGCGAGCAGGACCCAGCCCGCAGCACGAGCCAAGGCCACGAGCAGGACAGCGCACGAGCGCACGCGGCCCAGCGCACTAGCGCACGGCCCAGTGGACAAGCGCGCGCGGCCCAGCGCAAGAGCGTGCACGGGCGCGCGGCCTAGCGCACGAGCGTGCACGGGCGCGTGGCCCAACGCACGAGCGCGCATGAGCCAGCGCACGGGCGAGCACCAACCCGCAGGCCCATCAACCAGAGGCCCGCCAGCCCGCCGGCCCGCTAGCCTGTCAGCCCACTGGCCCGCAGACCAGCGAGCCCGCTAGCTGTAGCCCACGAGCCCGTGACGGCCCGTGAGCCCGTGACAACCTACGAACCTCCACACAGGTAAATGACTTAGGGTTTTACTTATGATCTAAGTGTTTAGATCTAACAAATAAATCTTGTTTTGATAGGAAATCCTACAGACTTTGGAGTGACCGAAGCTGCTTTCGGACGAGATTCGGCGCTTCGAGAAAACCCTAGGTGAGGAAATTTCGGCTCTAATTGATAAATTGGATGAATTTAGGATTGAATCTAAAATGAAAGGTTCTGTATATGTTTAGAGTGTAAGTGGAATGCAAATAGAATACAAATTATGAAATGATTATATATGACCTTGAAGTTTAAGTGACTTTGAAGGTTAAGTATAGAATGTTACAGAAACTAGAAGATCTGATACGAAATATGTCGAGTGAAATTCGAATAGTTTCCTTAGAGTTAAACTTTGAAATATGTATGAAAGTATTTGGATTGTAGGGTTGGATTGAAATGAGCTGTAAAGTGGAGGATATTATGCATTTCATGTCTTTCGGATAAACCCTAAAAATGCTTAAGAAATTGATGTTCAATTTTGATGATCTGATTAGGTTGATTTTTTTTGGAGACTCGAGAAATCAGATTTGATTTGGTTTTGAAAATAAGGAGTGACCACCCTCCCTAGAATGGTGAGTGGGACTTTGACATTCGCTATTGATTAAAAATCATGTTTCAAAAATACTTTTTAAATGACATGTTTCTGCAAAATGTATGATGGTTAGAATTTTCGAATATTTTATGAAATGTTTTGTGACCTTTGGAGTGTCTTAATTTCTGACTTTATCGATATGCATCCATGAGTTTTGATAATTGAATATTGTGTCACATTTTTGACATATTGATATGCTTTAATGTTTCTACTGCATTGACACATGGTTTTATATGGATTTACTTACATATTTGGTCTGTATGCCCGGCCGACGTTATGATATGATGCATGGGGCTATATGCCCGGCCGACATGGTGATGGGATGCATGGGGCTACGTGCCCGGCCGATATGATATTGTGATCCGTAGCTACGAAGGACATCTGGTAGAGGCACCCCTTGTGTTCGGATACGCTTCGGCCGGAGGTATCCGCCAGATCGTCATGTGTATAGGTGTCCCAGGTTGACCCTTATCGGAGAGGACGTTGAGTACGGCTCCGTCTAGCACCAGGCGGGGGCATCATGCACGGCCGACTAGTTGTATATACATCATTATTACTTACAAGCTAGTTGGAGTAGTCTGTGACCAACATTGGGACAGAGAGTTATTATTTAATATTTGCATTTGGAAAAACCCCCAATGCGCCGTCATTGGTTGAGGTAGACCATTGCTGGGAATATTTCATTGGCCGACTCTTCATGACATTGATGTAAATATTGGATGCATATCTTGCTTTCTGATATGTGTGTATGATATATGATTTTTGAAATAATATGATCGGTTTGCACACTGTGGATATTTTTTTATCTTATATTTTTGACACTCCAAATTCACCCTCGATATTGATAGTATAATATCAATCCCCTCACTTACTGAGTATCCTCCCATAGATACTCACCCCTCACTTTCTTTCCCACAGGATTAGTGTTGGACTGAGAAGATATCACTGGGTTTGAGTATGGATATTTTTCATCTCTTCCGCTACGATAATTGGTGATATTATTATGTATTGGAGATTTTAGTTTGACCAATATATTTATATAAATTTTTGGGATGACTGTATAAATTATGGATATTTATTATTGAAACTCTCGTATTGATTTATTTCATTGCATTGAGGCATTTGAATATTTAAAAATAACTTAGGAATTTATTCTATATATGCGTAGAATTTAAGTTCACTCGGTGTGGCGGCTGCTCATACTCTAGTTGGGCATGACAGTAGAGGTCTGTTGCTAGGACTGCTAGAAACTTTATAGACTTGCATTGTTCTGGATATTGGCTGTGGTATTTGTTGATTTTGGAGAGGTCGGGACGACCAATTGTTTATTTTTACAGGTGAAATTATATATGGAAAATCTCCGATTTATGGAGAGATTCTGTCCGATTTTTTATAAAAATACAGCCGACATCCAGGGATAACGGACGGCTGTTCACGATCCCGATTAGGGACGTGACACGTTACGTTCTCTCTAAGTAATGTAATAAAATGTAATTGCTGCATGTGGTTGAATGAAGTAAGAGGGGGGGTAGCAGAGGTGACAAGATGTATTCATATTTGGAAAACAGATAGATGAGGCGAGTGAAATTACGCATATCCCCTCATTAATTTATTCATTAATAATATTTGGTTGAAATGTTTTCCAAGAAAATAATTTATTTTCTGTTGTTTGATAGAAGAGAAGGAATTATTTCCTATTGTTTGATTTAGTAGAGAGAGAAAAAAGTAGCTCTTTAGGGTATTGGAAAGCACAGAGTGATATTTTAATAAACTTATTATATCCAAAATAGTGAATCCAAATAATCAAAACCATACAAATAACACCCAACTTAGACACTATCAACTACATCTTACTCCATTTCCCCCAATATTAATAGCAAATACAGCAAAATATTATGTGGCAAAAAGTCTAAGAGAACTTAATTATAAATAAATAATATGTATGCAAATTAAAACCAATCAAACTATTGAATTTTCAGACACGACATAGAAAAATTAGAAGTTTCTTATAAATTTGAAGTCACAAAAGAATGACAAGAGTTCCCTTTGCTGTCTTTTCAGCAATAGTACACATAATCGACTTCGAAAAATTAGAATAACCAAAGAAAGTGTTATGTTCACACCATTGAATTTTCTTTTTCTTTTCCTTTTTCTTTTTCCACAAGTTTTCGGTCTTATGCAATTGGCGTTGAAAAATTAGAATAACCAAAGAAGATGTTACATCTACACACTTATATTTTCATGTATTTCCACTAGTTTTCCAAAGTCCGTCAATTTCTAGCTTCTTTCCTTGACCAATCAATGCAAAATTTCCTACTCTAGTGCAATTTTTCATTTTTCTTTATACAAAAAAAATCACTTAAAATTCTAATTATTAGTATTTTTAGATACAAATAGGTAATTTTATCAAACATTTTGGACAGAATTGAAATTGAAATATTATTTTAAATATATATATTCATTAGCTAAACTAAAATTTTCAAATGCATTGCATGTAATAGTGCCGCAATTTACCTACCCCTCCTAAAGTAGCTAACAATAGATATTTATTTTTCTAGAATAGAATAAAAAAATGTAATAATTAAGTGTAGTCAATTTGATGTAACTGACCCTTAATGTTTCCACATAAACGTCCCGTCAACTACTCTGCCGGGGCATAATGCCGTCTTTGAACTGCTTTCTTCCGCAGGCCTCCATAGTCCATACCGATAAAAAAAGACCTTTTAAAATTTTCGACTATAAGTTAGATTTTAACATTGATGAAAGATTTAAATTACTAATTTATTATGAATTTAGGAAATTTTTTTAAAAAAGTATGAATTTTAAATATGTATAAACTTAAAATATTTATGTTTAATTTATAAATATTTTAAAATTATTTATGAAATTATTTACTTTATAAATTATTTATGAAATTTTAATACAAACTACCCCTTATTGTAATTTACGAAAATTTACATAATACAAATTGTCAAACTACTTATCATTTAAATTTTGAAATTCTTATTTTTCATATTAACTTATAAAATAAAAATAAAAGTTTTTAATAAAAAAATAAGATCAAACGGCCTCCAAATATAGGCATTTTATATCTGAACTGCAAGGTTAATTTTATTTGCCCGGCAATCACCATTGTCTGTGGTAATAAGAATTTGGTCTCTAATAATGAAATGATATATTCAAAAGTTTTTTAACCAAGCAATACTACTTGCACTCACCCACTTATGTTTGACCAGCCAAGTCCAGGCGAGTCGACCTGTCCTAAGTAGAAGCCTGAGAAAAACGAATTGCTTTCCAAGTTGCTTGAAACCAAAGCGGAGCACAATGCAATACAAGGTTCGACAATTCTAAAGAATAGTAAATCCACCGTATAAAAGGGCACCTTTCCTTTATTTTTTTAATAAACAAACCCGTATCAGGAGCAAATTTAGTCCGAACATTCTCAAATTGAATTTAGGATAACTCTCAACATAGTCTTTCATTATTATGTTTTGAAACTAAAACTTAATTAAGTGACTTATCACTTTTATTTATTAAATCGATGGTGCCTTGGTTAGCACCCATCTTTTTGGTGTGTATATAATTATTTGGTCTTTCTATTGTTCAAGTTCTACAAACAACTTGCTCAGGAATCATTACAAAAAAACAAGGTATTGATCATGAATTTAGCGACAAAAATTTAAAGAAAATTCATCGTTAAATTTTTCAGTGACGGATTTTGCGATGAAAATTTTTTGTTGCTAATATGGCGTCGCAAAAATTTAGAGACGGAAAATGTAAATTCGTCGCCAAATTTGCAACGAAAAAAATTTCGTTGCCAAATTTCATGGCTAAGTTAGCCACAAACAGAGGAATCTGTGACCAAAATTAGCGACGGATAGGACAATCTGTAGCTAAATTTATTGACGGTTCGCCTCGTGTCGCTAAATTTAGCAACGGATACGGTAATCCATCGCTAAAATTAACAACGGACTGCTCTTTGCGTCGCTAATCTTAGTGATGATTAGTTTCTTCGTCGCTAAATTTAGGCCCTCTGCATCGCTAAGTTAGTGATGGATACCCTAATCCGTCGCTAAATTAGCGATGGACTATGTTCTGCGTCACTAATTTTTGCGACAAATATCCCAATTCGTCACTAAAGTTAGATTTGGAAAGCCGTCTTCGTTACTAACTTTAGCGACGAATCTTGCAATCCGTCACTAAGCTTAAGCAATATTAGCGACAGAAGTACAATATATGTCGCTAATTTAGCGATGAAGTTTGCGACGAACGTGGAAAAACTTTGCCATGAATTTAGCGACGAATCTGTAAAATTGGAGAAAAAAAATTTCGAATGTTTTAGCGTGTTTCCCTGTTTACAAAAACGAATGCCATTTGTATTTCCTTGTTTACAAAAACAAATGCCCAAAGAAACCAACATCCATCAACATCTGTCCAATCAAATATGGTTTTGAATCCAACCAAAGATTCCATCAATATTAATCCAACACCACTCATCCAGTAAATCTTAAAATTGTGCAATCCATCCAACATCCATAAAGTTTGTGCATCGAACAAAATGTGAATAAAATCAAAATGAAACAAATATGAATGTAGTCTAATATCGAACATCAAAGATAATAAAATAAAAGCAATATCATCCAATATATAATATCCAGGGAAATAGTCCAACAAACATCAATCAATCATCATTTTGCTGCTCAGCATCATGGTCATCGGTAGGAGGTATAGAAGGGGGAACCTGACTCTGGGAGGGGATAAACTGACTCGCATCCAACTTGAGGTGCTGCGACATAAGTCGTTGCATTAGTTGAAGTGATTGTCACGTTTGCTGAAGCGATTGTCTCATATCGTTTATTTCTTCACCCTTCTTTGTAAGTTTAGCTTGAGGTTAACCACTTCTTCATCAAGTTCCATTTGTCTCCTCGTAATGGCCGTGGTGGAGGAAGGTGATTCAGATGTGTACAATCAACCCAAGGATCTGATCCCAAGTATTCTTCCATGTTTTATACCACCAGATGCCTCTAGCCACAATGCCATACTATCAACAGGCGGCTTAGACGAGACACCATCATCGGCACCAATTGAATGAGTCAGTAGAAGCTCATTATATTTCTCCTGCATTATTATGACGAAAATCAAAAGGAAAGTAAAATAAAACAGTAAGATTGAACGATTACAAATTCATGAAAATATTAAAAATTTTAAAGAAGACGACAATTTAAAAATTCCAATCATATTGTAGAAAATTTAAAGCATATTGCCTTAGATCAATATTATGCCCCCTTTTGAGAAAAAAAAAATGAGCACAATTGCCTTTAGTGTCATGCAAGCACCAAAGAAGAAACATCACGCCGGCACTAGCATGGCACCGGAAATAATTTTGGGAGCTCTAAAATTCTTTTTTTTTTCTTTTTAAACACCAGAATTAAGATTTCCCCCAGCAATATGACATCAACCATTGTATTGCTATTAAATTTTCCGTTCTCATCCAGCACTTTTTTCACTTTTGATATGTCAATCAGTTTTTATATGCACTGAATGCAACTGCAATTTGGAGGTAAAATGAGTAGAATAAGAATATGGGCACATATATATATATTTGCAATAGGCAGCATTCTATACACAACCCAACTAAAACTGGGTCAAATACATGTCAGCAAGAACCAACCCCTGCAATGCTTTCCACTCAAAACGCACCAAAGTCAGAAAAGCAGAACCTCTGAATTCAAGATTCAGCTACATTGCTTCTAGGTTAGCAAATCAGAGGAGTTCATTTCAGGCCATAGAAGTTTTTTCGAAGAGAAAGCCTAATGCTTTCAAAAATCATAACTCCCACCCCAACTCCAATGAATGATGCTATGTTTGGAAATTAGTGAATCTGGAATTGAAAATGGCAAGGGCTGTGTTGTGCTGTGTACTAAAAGGAACAATAAGGAGCTAAAAGAACAAAGAGCAGAAAAGCCAAACTCAAAAGAATAAAGTAAGAGCAACTAGAGTCAAAAGTGAAACATATATAACATGTAGATAAAATCCCAAAGAAACTGGGTCTTGTCGGTGAGGTTCAAAAAGGTGGAGAAACCCAAAAATGATGTAAATTCGAAAACCCAAATCCGAAGTGCAGAAGGCGTGTGTGAGTTAGTACTCAGAAAGTACAGGTACCCACAAAACCCTAGAAAAACTCAAGATAGTTCTGCAGAAGGTATGGAAGCTGAAATCACTACATTGATGGAGACAATGGCTGAAAATCAAACAATGGATTTGCAATATATGGGCGGCTGCGAAACCTACATGGGTATGCACTAGGGACCAAATAAATCATCTCTGCTTTCCAAACATTTAAAACATATGACATAAACATCCACAGAGAACATAAGATCTCCTCTCTTTTGGAGTGAATCACCAGAATTAATTTTGTTAAGCACTAGAGACCAAATAAAATCCTTAACATCAATAATAATCTTGGCCTTCCAAATAAAATTATTTGATTATGAGGAAGACTAGTAAAGTGATGAAAAAAAATCTGAAAAAAAAGGAACATTGCAGGAGCGTTCATTGCTCTGTAAGAGGGAAATTAAAAATAAAGCTCTATAGCTTCTCCATCATCGAGATTTCTCAAAAACTGAAAATCCCAAAAGATCAAATTGCCCTCCAAATTATAAAAAATATTGATAGGAGTGGAGAGAAACTTAGACAACCTATAAAGCTCAGGGAAAGAAGTGGACAAGGGCAAATCCCCACATCCAACAACCATCCCACAAAAGACATAAGAACCATAATCCACTTTCAATGACACGAGGAATGAAAGATTGATATAAACTAGAGATGAATTTCCAAGGACCGAAAAGAGAAACCCTTAGTCTAAGGGAAATCTTTAAAGCCGTTTACTTGCCGGAAAAGTTTTTGGACACCACATTACCAAGACCCAACGGGCAGAGCATGAATTCAGTTTTCAATAACTTAATGAAGATTGATATGGTAACAATAACTCTTATCCCCAGCTAAGAAGATAGCTTTCAATTTCTAACAGGCAGAGCAACAGAAGCCAGAAAATTAAGTTTTTTCAGTTTCAGAAACTTGGGACACAATAAAACTTCATAATGGAATATATATCAAGGAGTGTTGAAGTAAAGTTATGAAGTATACATCAACGAATGTATCTACCATTTCTTTCTTTAATTATGCATGTGCATTGAAATTATCTAGACAATAATAGCCACAGGTTAAAGTATGATCTGAAACTGAACATAAGTAGAACATGAATCAGCCAAATTACCTCCACTGTTTTGGCAGTGTTTAGGGAGATGACATGACACCCTAAATCGCAAGAGAGGAAGCGCGGATTTTTCAGACGAAAAGCTCGAATCTGCATAGAGTAAGAAGCTCCAATGTGGATGGCCAAAAGACATTATAAACCCCGAAACAGCAAATTAAAGAAGAAATGATTCCTTACCTTTATTTTCTCTCTGTTAGAAATCCAAAATCCGAAAGAGAGAGACAGAGACAGAGAGGGCAGATATAGAGGGGAAGTTTCAAAACCCTTTCCAAGAACCTTTTCACTGAGAGGGGGCAGCGTGTTTTCCAATGGGGGAAACCCTAGCCCTAGCTTCGAGAAAATGATGAAGAAGAAGAAGAAGAAAACCCTAACCCTACCTCTATTTCTCTACAAAATAATCCATTCGAAATTCGGGGAAGAAGATTTGAGTATCAAGAGCGAGAGAGACAGATCTGGGAGTGGCTTCGTCGCAGAATGTGGGGTGGGAGGGTGTAGCGGGAGGAGAGAGAGAAGGTGAAGGATACAGAGAAAAATCTGCAAGTGAGGGAAAGGGAGATAGACACGGAGATCTGGGATCGACTTGCTCGCAGGATGTGCGGTAATGGTGCAGGCAGGAGAGAGAGGGTGAAGGAGAGAGACAGAAATCTCAAAGTACAGAAGAGGGAGAAAGAGAGAGATAGATATGTGGGTTAGGTGGGGGCAGAGTTGGCGATGAAGTCTCATAACCGTTGCTAGCTTAGCGGATCTCTAAATCCATCACTATTTTAGTGACGGATCTTCGTCTCCGCCGATAAAAAAATAGCGATGAATTCTAATATACGTCGCTAACTTAACAACGAACCTTCGAATCCGTCGCTAACTTAGCGACGAACCTCCGAACCCATTGCTAAAAAATAGCGACAAATTCTAGCATCCGTCGCTATATTAGTGACGGATTATTGAATCCATCGCTAACTTAGCGACAAATTTTCATATCCATCGCTAAATCAGCGACTGATTCAGATATCCGTCGCTAACGTAGCGACAAATACAAGAATTCGTCGCTAATTTTTTTTAATTTATTTGTTTCTTTTTTTTTCTTTATTTTATTTTCTTTAAACCCTAAACTAGTCTGTAAATGGACTATATCTCAATAGCCATCTGTCTCACTGTTGTTATCTCCCTGAAAACTACTATTTGATTTACTTACTAGACAAGATGGATCATCCGATATGAATATATGATTTTTTCTCTTCCTTACTCATGACGATTATACTATATTTTAGAAAAGTGAACGAATGTACAAGATGATGAACACGAACGGTTCAGTCAACGATAGCTGCAAAGGGAAACTTATTCATAATATATTGATTGAATTATTTATTATAAAAAATTATTATTTTAATTAAAATTGTAACATTCATTATATAATATTTCCAATTTCGTTATTCAAAAAATTTTCAAAACAGAGATGCATTTTAATATTTTAACATCTTTTATAATTGAGCGTAGAAGGAATTTACCCTCGACAATAATAGCAAAAAATTTTTAAGTACCGGTACAAATAACTAACGATTTTAGGCACCAATAAATTTCTTAACTACAACTAAGTCACGAATGGGTGAGTTAGCTAGAGGAGATATGGTATTGGATGGGGATTGGTAGTCTGCTGGTATGGTCTGTTCCCTCATGTTTTGTTTTGATGAGTTTACAATTTAGATTGCTTGCTTGAAATGTGAGTGGTGTATGCAATCCTTAGCTTTACCATGGCGTAAAGGAATTACTTAAAATTTATTGTTCGGACATGGTTTGCTTGACTGAAACTAGACATATTACTTAGCAGCTCCATGGATTTTTGAAATGTAAGGGTTATGATCGGGAGTTTACGATTTTGATTTTGGGTTTCTTGGGAGATATTCAGTTTGGATAAGTGGATCTATTGTCGTGTTAAGTAGGGCAGGGTTGTTTGGTTTGCAACCTATATTTATATTCAATCTTGTAATATGAAGAAAATTAGAAGTTTAGGGGACCTCTGTGAGTTGGCAGCTATGACTAATGAAGTATGATTTGTATTGGAGGATTTTAATGATATCAGATGGTGATCACCTCGAAGATGGGGCAAGTTATTCACTCTTGCTTAAGGGAAAATGATACTACTCTGAGAGTTCTCTAGCACTCGGTCTAAATGCTCTCCAAGAATCGCCACACCATTCCGTTTGTGGTAAACAGACTTCCAATGGTTCGATGAATGAAATGATTTCATTTGTATATCTATCTATGTGATTACCATTTTCCTGGGCAGTATGTAGATTACCCTTTAATTCCTCAGAAAGATTCAAAAGAAAGCAAACTTTAAAAAACCAAACCTTAGGATGGAGAAGTGCACTTACCTGGAGGAGCATAACCGGTTGTCCCCCTTAATCCAATTGAACTACTTTGGTCATCATTTCCTTTTGGAAGTAGAAACCTTGCCAACCCAAAATCCGCAACACGTGCAGTCATGTCATCATCCACATATTTATCCTTTTAAAGTAGATCAAACAGGATACATGTAGATTTTTTAAGAAAAACATTAATATTTAAATTTACAAATCTTATTAAATAAAAAGAAATACAAACACTTAAAGAAAGCTCAATCTATTATAAAATAGATAGTATTACGAGAAAACAAAAACAAATTAATTATTTAAAAGAAGAGATTAAGTACATGGAATAGAAGAGCAATTAAAATTTAAATGTCTATTATCTTTAGTTATTTATCTAGTACTTTAATATCCTATAGTGCAATAAAGATTTTTCATTTCTTGACTGGTGAAGACAATCCTTAGCTCCATGAGGATCAATATTTAACATCGTAATCAACTGGGAATGAAGTGAAGGCATATCCAAACTATAAAATATATTTAAATTCTATTTACAAATATATTTTTCACCCAAAAATATTTAAGATTTATTTTCTTGACAAGACTTATTTTCTTTTCCTTTATTATGTGTATTATGTATTAATTTGTACTGTATTTAAAGGTTAATAAATGGTGGACTGTCATGAACGATGTTTGGAAACAACCTTGGCCAAAAAATTAAAAATAAAATAAAAATAAAACAGAAACAAAAGCAAGTAGTGAAATAGTTCATTTACCGAATGCTTACTATATCAATTGATTTAAATATAGATTTCACGTCTACCAGAGTTAAAAAGATTTATAAATAGGGAAAAGAACCACCTGAATAGAGGACTTAAATGCTATTTTTAGGAAACTAAATCGCCTATGGGATTAAATGACCATAATGACCTCCCTTCTTGTAAAATAAACCTCAAATATTTTTTTTTAACTTATTTTGTATTGACAAAAAATTTTAAAATTTCTGTCTCATCTTCTTCGAACCAAGCAATCATATATATATATATATATATATATTTTTTAGAATTCATTTCCAATTCCAAGTTTTGTCAATATTGTTTTTAGAATACTTCCCCAAAAATTGGTTCAAATTCTCGATTTTGATCTCCTGTATAAATATATGTTGATCCTTCCCTTTTGTTGCTACTTCCCTACCTCCCACCTCACCTCTCTCTCTCTCTCTAGCGAAACTCACCCGTACTCTTTTTTTTTTTTGGTCCCTAACCCCGATATCTGGAGTTTCACTCTAATTAATTCAGATTTACCTGACTATCAGGCTGTCATATAGAGAGGGAGATCTCCCAAAATAATCTTTTTCATTGTCAAGAAGACTCGAACCCGAACACTTAGTTAAGGGCACAAAATCTTTCCTACTACGCCAACTGACCTTTGGTCTCACCCATACTCTTGCCCCTTCCCTTTGACTGAAATTGTGAATCTCTCTCTCTCTCTCTCTCTCCCCGTTCCATCCTCACAAACTAAAATTTGTGAACATTACTTGTAAACAAGTGCTTTCGTGACTTTTAGTGGAAGGCATGAGAACCTGTAAACATGTTCTTGGGTGACCCCAAGTGGAAGGCATGAGAACTTCTAAACATGAGTAAGCAATACTTACTTGATTATTAGATTTGGTTAGTGGACATATGTTAGCTGCCTGGGATTTGCCTAAGCAAAGCATGAGCTCTGGATTATCAATATGAGCTAGCATACTTGTGAGTATGACGTTGAATTTGGAAACATGAGCCAACAATATGCGTTTTACTATCAGCTGTTTAAATTAAAAATAATGCACGTAGAGATGGTTTGGGGATTAACAAAACTAACTATCTCAAAAGACGAGTAATGCATAATATGCATAAAACATGATGATTTGGGTTTAGCAAAAGAAAGATTGTTTAAAAACATAATAATATGCTTTGAAAACGTTAACCAAAATTGATATTCTCGTAAAAAGTGATAACATGATGGCAAGAGGAATAGACACTACAATTTAAAAAGTAAGTAAATAAGGTTGCACAGAAAGAAAATTTGACATCTGGATTAGGCAATCTGAGAAAAATCAAAATAAATAAAATTATACGAAATAAATGCCTCAGAAGAGGACAGGCAATTTGGTTAACCATTAGCCAAATTATCCCAAGTCGTGAAAATGCACATCCTCCGACCAAGATGTAGTGATTAGAGAAAAAAAAGATAAACTTCTACAATGATGCGGTTGAAAAATGCAATTGCTCGGATAAATAAAAAACCATACCATCATATAAATGACAATAAATCAAAACAATTCAATTAAAGCTTAAAACTTAAAAAAAAAAATGTTACTTATTCCTAACCCATTGACCAACTGATATCATCAAATCTGTAACCTGAATTGGAAGCTCAAAAGTGTTTAGACAAGATCTAAAATTTGTACAAACGGTCTTAAAAAAATTTTTAAGATATAAATTATTAAAATATTTTGAAAAGAATGATAGTTTTCATGAAATAATTTCACAAAGGATGAGATTTGAGAGATAATCTCAAAAGGCGATAACAACTTTCAAAAAGGGCTCCTGTGCTAGGGTTTTGAAAAAAGTTGTTAGATTAAGGAATTTCCAATGACGGCGACTACTCGAACTTGGAACAATGTTGAAAAGGGCGTGAAAGTGTTTTTAAATCATTAAACACCTTTACTATCGATGATCACCGAAAAATATGGTGGAAGAGTGGAAACCAAGAGAAAAAACAGAGATTGAGACAACTTGTACCTCGAAAACACTTTTTAAAGTTATAATCAAACTTGGGGATAAAAATTTATTAGAAACAAGCTCTAATATGAAAGTTTGAAAACTCATCGACAGCAACAATGGCTGAGGTATCACAATAATGTGAATTTCGGCTGGAAAACGAGAAATTGAAGATGAAATAAGATTTCTGTTGATGCATATTAGATAGTGTATGTGAGTTAATTCAACACAAGACTTGAGTAAATTCCTTAAGCTTGGGGAATCCAAGCACAAGTTTGCAAGTACCAAAATTCTAAGTTTTGTTATGAAATCTTAACGCTGCCATATTCATGATATTCTGTATTTTTTGTTGCATCTCATAATATTTGAAACCAAGTCTAAAACCATAAAACATGAGTAATGTTAGTTGTTGTCTTGATTCTTACCGATAGCAAGTTTAGTTGGGGTGTAAAGTAGAAAGAAAAAAGAAAGAGAAATAAATGTGAGATAAAATGAGAGATTACTCTCGTTTGGTTCAAAGTAAAAACGGAGATGAAAGTAAAAAGGAGATAAAATAGTACCTCCTCCATATAAAAAATAAATAAATTTCCTTTCACTTGTGTAATGAAAATTTATAAATAAAATTATCATTTTCTTTTTTTTAATTTTACATGATTTACAAGGAGTAATATTCATTTCTTTCCTCTATTTTCTATTTTTTGCTCTAACCAAATAAAAGAAAATAATAGTCATTTCTTCTCTTCAACTGCTACCAAACAAAATAAAAGAAAATATATTTATATTCACCCGATGAAGTAAATCTCCCCCTTCCTTTCTCTTCCACTACGAACCAAACTTACCCAAAGTTTGTTTGACTGTCATGACTTAGCAGTGAAGAAAGAAGGAAGTGGCTTACTTAGCAACCTTGCTTGAAACCAGCAAGCAAAGCACGTGAGCTGTCAAGTTCATGCACGTTAATGGATAGGTTGGTGATATAGAAAATGTTACGAATGGTTGTAAATTGAAAGAAGGGTTGAAGGGGAAGGGAAAGAGAAAGTTACAGAGAGAGAAAGAAGTAGAGAGAGAGAGAGAGATTGAGGGAAGAGCAGAAACAGAGCAGAAAGGAAGACGTCAGAGAGAAGAAACACTCATTTTATTCATGTCCTGTTATTACCAGTCCACCAAAGTATTTATATACATTATGGGTTGGTTATGTATCTATTCTAACCGACTAAACTAACTTCTATTATTACAACTTGACTAACTATAATTGGTTAGAGCAATTAATGAAGTAGAATAGTTGGTTAGAGTAGTTGATGCAGTAGTCTTTTTTTTCTTTCAAAATGCTGAAGTCTGACTTTACTCATTTCCATTGTCTATTACATATCCTCACCCTTTTAAGCATATCCTTGCCCTCAAGGATGGAGATTTGGAGACCGGATGTAACACCAAAAGAAAAAAAAAAAAAAAAAAAAAACACCATAGTGGAGTGCTGCGTTTTGAAACAAAACGCAGCACCCCCTGCATTTGGGAAATTAGGGATTAAAACCCCCCTTCTCTCTCTCTCTCTACCCCCCCGACTCTTCATCTTCCGTGGCGCCATCTCCTTCAACGCCACATCCCTCCGTCGAGGTCGATCGCTCCACCACCGCCACCCTTCCTCCTTCCCTCTCTAGATCACTCTCTGTCTCTCTCTCCCTTCGTGATCCCTCTCGCGATCTCTCTCTCTCCGTTGCAATCTGCTTTCCTCCGTGCGCCACCGCACGATCTGCTTCCCTGCATAATCGTGCCACTCGCGAGCTTCCACGAGCACCACCACCATAGCAACAGCGATCTCTGCACCACCGCGAGCGCACCAGCACGCACGACAGCACCAGAGCGCGTGACAGCGCAGAGCACTACGCACTCTCCCAAGCGCGAGCGCACACTGCGCGACCCTGCACGAGCTGCCCTGTGCGAACGCACGAGCCAGCGCACGATCTCCCATGAACAGGGCAACCCTCCTTCGCGCGAGCACGTGACTACTCGAGCACGCCGTAGCACGAGCGCCTGCAAGCCATTGCATCCCTACCGAGAGCACGCGCATCTGCATGCAAGCGCGCGCCCCAGCCGAGAGCGCGCTCCTCTGCGCATGAGCGCACCACTGCGCCCTTGCCCACAGGCCGCCAGCCCGCAAGCCCGCAGGCCCGCAGGCCCGCGGACCACGAGCCCGCGACGGCCCATGATAATCCGTGAGCCTCTACGAAGGTAAATGACTCAAAATTGCGATTTTCGCACTAGGGTTTTGAATTTCTTTAGTAATTGGACTTAAATTGCCCACAATTGTTTCAAATTTGGAAACATTCAGGTTTTAGATCAAAGCAACGGGCGAACGAAAGCTAGATCTGAGATCCGAGGAACCCTAAGTGAGAGAAATGAAATCTTTTCAACCTTTAGATAAACTTTGTCAAATTAGGTAGTATTAGTTGGTTTTATATTCGAATTAAAATTGATTTTGATTTTGTTATTTACTTATAAATAGAATGAAATTGATGACATTGGAGTATGTTTAAAAATTGAGGAATTTAGGGTTTGTACGAATTTAAGGAAAATGATAAACTCTGACAATAGTCAAAATTTGATGAAAATCGTAATGATTTGATTAGGTTGGCTTTTTTGGTGATTTGATTGAGGGGAGCCTTGTTCTACGGATTGTGGTTTTATTGGGGAATACACTATCCTCCTCAAAATCGATGAGTGTGACTTATTTCAATACTTTTGTTTAATGTGTAAACCCTGTTTTACAATATTTGATAAATGAGCATGATTTGTAGCGTGTTTGAAATGTTTTGACTGATTTTGAAATTGATTTTTGTGAACCGATAGAGTGTCCAAAACAACTGTGTTGAAATGTTGAAATTATGCATCCATGTGGTTGAAATGTATAATGTGCCATTTTATACTATATATTACATTTGGTTTGTAAACCTGATTTCGGCACATTTTTTATACGATATTGATTTTAGCCTTGAGAGCTTTGAATTGTATTGTTCCGTAACTACGAAGGATATCGTGAGAGACGTTTGGGTGGCGTCCGGATATGCCTAGGCCTGGGGTATCCCTAGGCCTGGGGTATCCCACGAGTTATCATGATATTGATTAACGACACGGTACTAGCCAGTTTGAACCCGAAAGGGGGAGGATTTGGATACTCTCTCCAAGTTTAGTACCTGGACGAGGTTCGTCGCGAACGCCGGGGTAGAGAACACTTTAAATAAATTTGCATATAACACCCCCGGTGCGTCTGTCATAGGTCGCAGTAGATCTCTGCCAGAATATTTTCGGCTGGCAGCTCTATGATTTTTAGTAACAGTGCTTTGGATGCATATTTGATTTGAAAATGCGAGCTAATGATATATTGTTGAAATGAAAAGCATGATATTTTGAAATATGATTCGTATACTTATATTTTGACACTCCAGTTTCATACTTCATATTTGACGATTGCATTGACCCACTCACTCACTGAGTATTCTTCCCTGAGCACTCACCCCCCATTTACATTCTTGTTTTAGAGATAGTATTTGACAAGAAGCGTTGCTTTAGGACGCTCGGTATCATTGGGAGATCTGATTTGGAGTTGAGAAGTTATTATATATTTCTACTGTAAATTTGTATTGGTAATGTATATGCATTCTGAGATCTATAGACGACCATTGTGTAATTCTGGGATGATTGTATAAATATGGACATTTAAATTGTAGAACTCTCATGTCATTGTATAACATTGCATTGAGGCATTTCTTATTCGTTGCGTATATATTTAGGAATGTGTTATGTTTTAGAAGCGTACTCTAAGATCGCTCGGTGCCGCCTCTAAATCATAGGAGGGGCGACTGGCGGCTGTCCATGCCTTTGACGGGGGCATGGCAGTAGAGGTCTGTGGCTCGATTGCTGGAAATTTTTATAGCCTTGCGTTTCTGGATGTTGGTTGTGATATTGGTTGATTTTGGAGAGGTCGGGATGGCCATTTAATTATATTACAGGATGGTTGTGATTTATACAGGATAAATTGTACTTGGGAAACCTCCGAAATATGGGGAGGTTCTACCCGATTTTCTGTAAAAATACAGTCGGCATTCAGGATAACAGGCGGCTGTTCACGATCCCGGTTCGGGGTGTGACAGTTGGATTGGTATCAGAGCGACTTGGTTGAGAGCTCTGTTGGAAGAGAGTCTTAGAAACATTCCCAAGTGTGTTGGTCTTTAAAGTCCTCAATGCATGAGAGTTTCATATAGTCATGAAGTCCCAGTGCATGGTCATAGGTATATAAGTTCATCTATTTTAGGGGGTTAGATACGGTTGTATATAACCTAACATGCTATATTCTTCTCTTATTGAACTAAGAATTTCATTCTTTTGTGAGGGTAGCCATGCTATGATTAGTCCAAAATTCTTGAACCGTGCCTATTTTTTATGATACTTAATAAGAATCCTTCTCTTGCAGAAGTATGACGACCCAACGGAGCACCCGTCTTGCCCCACCAGAGGAATTAGACGAGCCGGAGGATCGTTCCTCGACTCGCATGCCACCACCGGCACCTATTCAGCCAGCTGCTCAGGCTGAGATTCCCGTACCCACACTCGACGCCTTTCAACAGGTGTACGAGTGGTACGCTTTGCATGGGTTCCAGATTCCGCCCCCACCACCTCCTACAGTGCGCCTGCACTTGCAGCAGCGCCAGTTCCTTCGGCACCGGTTCCACCGCCAATGGCCGGTCCTTCTACTTTGTCCGAGCCGAGTGAGACTACATCGGCTATTCTTAGACGGGTATATGAGTTGACTCAGTTGGTTAAGGAGGCCCGTCAACTGGGGTGCACAGATTTTGCAGGGCTTGGTGATGCCGCGGCAGCCAAGCATTATATCAACCGCACCCGCAGGATTCTGACCGATCTGGGGATTGGAGAGGAACTCTGCCTGAAAGTGGCAGAGCGATTATTAGAGGGAGAGGCCCTCACATGGTGGGAGGCCCTTACTGATGAAGCGATAGAGCCATTGTGGTAGGACGACTTCCTTCAGGAGTTTGACCGCAGATTCTTTCTACTCTACCAGCAGGACCGGATGAGGTCAGAGTTGGGACGGCTTATACAGGGGTCCAGATCTGTCTCGGAGAACGAGACAGATATGAGGAGACTTGCCGCATTCGTACCGGATGTAGCTACACCTCAGTATTTGCGCTTCAAATTTGAGGACGGTCTTAGCCTCAACATAAAGAAGTATATGACTGTTACCCCGCGTTTACACTGGCCGAGGTGATAGACTCTGCTCACCGCGTGGAGGCTTTGGTTCACACAGAGACTAGGCAGAAAGAGAGCAGAGAGCAGAAAAGAAAGAAAGAGAGCAGAGAGCAGAAAAAAAAGAAAGAGAAGTCTCATTTTGCGCAGAACTCCAAGAGGGGCAGGGGATCCAGTTCGCACGGAGGCGGATTAGGATCTGGATTTCCTGAGCTGGGACGGGGACAGTACTCCCAGAGGTTCAGACAGCCCGCTCCGACTCACCCTGCACAGTATACTGCTCAGCAGCATCCTTATTGCCGCAGGTGCAATAGGTCCCATCCGATAGGAGCTTGCTCAGTGACGGTCACTTGCTTCCACTGTGGGAAGCCGGGCATATTAGGAGTTCTTGCCTTGAGTTAGGACTCGGAGGACAGAGTTCACTGAGCCGCACTAGTACTCCTCGTATGGGACAGCAGGGGCAGCCTGCTCGGCTAACAGCTTCTACTCCCAGGGTGACCATCGGGAGTAACACAGTGCAGACCCTGGCGAACCCCGACATCATCATGGGTACTCCTCCTTCTGATCCCGTAGAATAGAATCTTTATTCGTATTTCCACTTCTTTTAGGGATGTCAGCATTGTATCATGATAGTCGTATAGGTATTTCATGTTGTGTACCCTTTTGTCGACATGATACTATTCTGACATCTTTGTACACTGAAGTTGTAAAAACCTTAGAGGCTCAGCTATTTTGACATATATATATATATATATATATATATCAAGTTTGAAATCATTCTAAGTCTATGTGCATTTTGTTCAATGATAGGTACTCTACCTATCTTCAAAATAGATACTCGTATCCTTATTGACATGGGGTCTAACTATTCGTATGTGAGCGATCAATTCTTCCGACATTCTGACAGGCCGCTCTTACCTTTGGACGAGGAGCTATTGGTCATCACTCCTCTTGGTGAGCAGATTGTGCGCGGCACAGTGTATAGAGAATGTGAGATCAAAGTTGGGGATACAGTACTGATGGCAGATCTAATTCCCCTCGCCATGACTGATTTTGATGCCATCTTGGGGATGGATTGGCTACATATGCATTGGGCTTCAGTTGACTGATTTAAGAAGCAGGCGGAGTTTCGAAAACCCGATCAGCCAGTGTTGATTTTTGAGGGCGAGAGGCGGGTTTTACCCCGCTGTGTCATTTTAGTTTTGGAAGCTAGACGCATGATTCGTCACGGATGTGTGGCTTACCTGGCTCATATCATTGACACCACTGCTCAGGGACCGAATGTCCCAGTGGTATAGGTCTTTCCGGATATTTTCCCCGAGGAATTACCCGGATTACCACCGGTTCGGGAGTTTGACTTTGAAATCGATTTAGCTCCGGGGACTACCATTATCTCTATGCCGCCATACAGAATGGCACCGACTGAGCTGAGGGAGCTTAAGGTCCAGCTGCAGGAGTTGCTGGATAAAGGGTTTATCCGTCCTAGCACGTCCCCTTGGGGCGCTCTAGTGCTATTTGTAAAGAAGAAGGACAGCTCACTGTGATTGTGTGTGGATTACAGGCAACTTAATCAGGTGACTGTGAAGAACAGATATCCACTACCTCGCATAGATGATTTATTTGATCAATTGTAAGGTGATCAAGTTTTTTCGAAGATTGATCTTTAATCGAGATATCATCAGTTGCGGATTAGGAGTCAAGATGTGCCAAAGACAGCTTTCCGCACTCGATACGGGTACTACGAATTTCTAGTCATGCCGTTTGGGCTGACTAATGCCCCCGCTGTATTCATGGACTTGATGAACAGAGTCTTTCACGACTATCTGGATCAGTTTGTCATAGTCTTCATAGACGATATATTGGTGTATTCGCGGAGTGATGAGGATCATGCTCAGCATCTTCGCACCATTTTACAGATCCTCCGCGATAAACAGCTGTATGCCAAATTCAGAAAATATGAATTTTGGCTAAGGCAGATTGGGTTTTTGGGGCATGTCGTTTTGCAGAGGGTATTTTTATCGATCCGCAGAAAGTCGATACCATTACGAGATGGGAGCAGCCGCAGATAGTAACTGAGATCAGGAGTTTTCTTGGTCTGGTCGGATATTACTGCAGATTTGTTGATGGGTTTTCCCGGATAGCTACTCCATTGTGTAGATTGACGCGGAAATATATCAAGTTTGTAGGGGATAACCGTTGTGAGGCGAGTTTTCAGGAGCTCAAACAACGGTTGACTACAGCTCCGATTTTGACACTTCCCACCAACAGTCGGGAGTACATAGTGTACAGTGATGTTAGCCGACAGAGGTTGGGTTGTGTTTTGATGCAAATGGTCGGGTGATCGCCTACGCCTCTAGACAGTTGATGAAACATGAGGTGAATTATCCGACATACGATCTAGAGCTTGCGGCCATAGTCTTTGCATTGAAGATATGGCGCCATTATTTGTACGGGGTGACCTGCCGGGTGTATACTGATCATAAAAGTCTGAAATATTTATTCATCCAGCGAGAACTTAACCTGAGACAGAGGAGATGGTTAGAACTCTTCAAAGATTATGATCTTGTTATTGATTATCATCCGGGCAAAGCCAATGTGGTTGCTGATACCTTGAGCAAGAAATCAGTTTCATTGTCTCAGGAGGATAATACGGCATACCTCACTTGTTTGATGGGACTCTGGAATTTGGGAGTCAGATTGGCTAGTAACGATCAGGGTACTTTGCTAGCTAGGTTTGAGGTCAGGCCGACGTTGTTGGACCATATTAGGGAGCTTCAGGGTACTGATACCGAGCTCCAGGCTCTTACTGAGAAAGCGCGCAGAGGTGATATAGATGATTTCAGAGTCCGTAGTGATGGACTTCTGACTTATCGAGATAGAGTGGCTATACCCGCTGATGAGGATCTCTACAGGTCCATACTAGAGGAGGCACATTCCTCGGCTTATGCCTTGCACCCGGGTAGTACAAAAATGTATCGAACTATTCGGGGCAGCTATTGGTAGCCAGGTATGAAGAAGGACATTGCGGAGTTTGTAACTAAATGTTTAGTCTGTCAGCAGGTGAAGGCTGAGCATCAGAGGCCAGTAGGTTTACTACAGCCTCTTCCTATTCCCGTATAGAAGTGGGAACATGTGACTATGGAATTTGTTATGGGATTACCGCGGACTTAGGCCAGATATGATGCCATTTGGGTGGTAGTCGATCGACTCACCAAATCTGCCCATTTCATCCCGATGCGCAGCGACTCTCCACTGGAGACATTGGCACGCCTATACATAGATGAAATAGTCAGACTGCATGGGGTTCCCGTGTCCATAGTCTCGGATAGAGATTCGAGATTCACTTCTCGATTTTGGCCCAAGCTGCAGGAAGCTTTGGGCATACGGCTCAGTTTTAGCACAGCATATCATCCACAGATAGATGGTCAGTCGGAGAGGACCATTTAGACGCTCGAGGATTTGCTTCGGGCTTGTGTTATGGATTTTCGGGGTAGTTGAGACAGGCATTTACCGCTAGTGGAGTTTACATATAATAATAGTTATCAGGCCAGTATCGGTATGCCACCCTATGAGGCACTTTACGGCAGAAAGTGTCGTACCCCATTGTGTTGGGATGAGGTAGGCGAAAGACGCCTTACTAGTGTTGAGTTAGTCGAGGAGACTAAGGAAAATGTCAGGGTAATCTACGAGCAGCTGAAAGCCGCCCAAGACAGACAGAGGGCATATGCGGATCGCAGACGTCGACCTTTAGAATTTGAGGTGGGTGATATGGTATTTTTGAGGATTTCTCCCTTGAAGGGACTCGTTCGATATCGGCAGCGGGGCAAGTTGAGCCCCAGATACATTGGCCTGTTCCGTATGCTCAGTAGGGTTGGGAGCATGGTATACAGACTAGAGCTGCCAGACGAGTTATCTCGAATCCATGATGTTTTCCATGTATCAGTGTTGAGGAAGTACATCCCATATCTTTCGCATATTTTGGAATCTCCACCAGTAGAGGTACAAGAGGACTTGAGTCTACCTGTTCAGCCGGTGGCCATACTTGACCAGCAGATCCGGCAGCTACGGAATAGTGAGGTATCTCTTGTCCGAGTACTATGGCACAGCGATCAGGTCGAAGAAGAGATCTAGGAGTCCGAGGAGACAGCACCCGCAATTGTTTGCTGCTTAGCCTTCTTTTAGTTTCTTCAGTTTCGAGAACGAAACTTATTTTTAGGAGGTTAGAAAATATAACACCAAAAAAAAAAAAAAAACACATAGCGAAGTGCTGCATTTTGAGCCAAAACGCAGCACCCCCTACATTTGGGAAATTAGGGATTAAAACCCTAATTCCCCCTTCTCTCTCTCTCTACCCCCCGACTCTTCACCTTTCGCGACACCATCTCCTTCTTCGCCGCATCCCTCCGTCAAGATCAATCGCTCCACCACCACCACCACCACCACCATTCCTCCTTCCCTCTCTAGATCACTCTCTGTCTCTCTCTCCCTTCACAATCCCTCTCGCGATTGCTCTCTCTCCATTGTTCTCTGCTCTCCTCCGCGCGCCACCGCACTATCCGCTTCCCTGCACAATCGTGCCACTCGCGAGCTTCCGCGGGCACCACCACCACAGCAATAGTGATCTCTGCACCACCGCGAGCGTACCAGCGCGCGTGACAGCCCCAGAGCGCACGACGGCGCAGATCACTGCATACTCTCCCGAGAGCAGTGCGTGATCTCCCGCGAACAGCGTGACCCTCCCTCACGCTAACGTGCGAGCCAGTGTAAACGATCTCCCGCGAGCGTGCGAGCCAGTGCGCGATCTCCCGCGAACATCGTGACCCTCCCTCACGCGAGCACACCGTAGCACGAGTGCCTGCAAGCCACTGCGTCCTTGCCGAGAGCACGCGCATCTACACACGAATGCGCCCCCCAGCTGAGAGCGCGCGCCTCTGCGTGCAAGCGCACCGCTGCGCACTAGCGCGCCACTGCGCCCTTGCCCACAGGCTGCCAGCAGCAAGCCCGCAGGCCCGCGGCCCATGAGCCCGCGACGGCCCGTGATAGTCCGTGAGCCTCTGCGAAGGTAAATGACTCAAAGTTGCGATTTTCACACTAGAGTTTTGAATTTCTTTAGTAATTGGACTTAAATTGCTCACAATTGTTTCAAATTTGGAAATATTCAGGTTTTAGACCAAATCGACGGGCGAACGAAAGCTAAATCTGAGATCCGAGGAACCCTAGGTGAGAGAAATGAAATCTCTTCAACCTTTGGATAAACTTTGTCAAATTAGGTAGTATTAATTGGTTTTAGATTCGAATTAAGATTGATTTTGATTTTGTTATTTACTTATAAATAGAATGAAATTGATGACATTGGAGTATGTTTAAAAATTGAGGAATTTAGAGTTTGTACGAATTTAAGGAAAATGGTAAACCTTGACAATAGTCGAAATTTGATGAAAATCGTGATGATTTGATTAGGTTGGCTTTCTTGGTGATTTGATTGAGGGAAGCTTTGTTCTACGTATTGTGGTTTTATTCGGGAGTGTGCTATCTCCCCAAAATCGGTGAGTGGGACTTATTTCAACACTTTTATTTAATGTGTAAACCCTGTTTTACAATATTTGATAAATGAGCATGATTTGTAGCGTATTTGAAATGTTTTGACTGGTTTTGAAATTGATTTTTGTGAACCGATGGAGTATCCAAAACAACTGTGTTGAAATGTTGAAATTATGCATCCATGTGGTTGAAATGTATAATGTGTCATTTTATGCTACATGTTGCATTTGGTTTGTAAATCTGATTTCGGCACATTTTTGATACGATATTGATTTTAGCCTTGAGAGCTTTGAATTGTATTGTTCCGTAGCTACGAAGGACACTGTGAGAGACGTTTGGGTGGTGTCTGGATATGCCTTGGCCTGGGGTATCCCACGAGTTGTCATGATATTAATTAACAACAGGGTACTAGCCAAGTTGAACCCGAAAGGGGGAGAATTTGGATTTCTCTCCAAGTCTAGCACCTGGATGAGGTTCGTCGCAAACACCGGGTAGAGAGCATTTTAAATAAACTTGCATATAATACCCCCAGTGCGCCGGTCATAGATCGCGGTAGACCTCTGCCAGGACATTTTCGGCTGGCAACTCTATGATTTTTAGTGACAGTGATTTGGATGCATATTTGATTTGAAAATGCGTGCTAATGATATATTGTTGAAATGAAAAGCATGATATTTTGAAATATGATTCGTATATTTATACTTTGACACTGCAGTTTCATACTTCATATTTGACGATTGCATTGACCTACTCACTCACTGAGTATTCTTCCCCGAGTACTCACCCCTCATTTCCCTTCTTGTTTCAGAGATAGTATTTGACAAAGAGCGTTGCTTTAGGACGTTCAGTATCATTGGGAGATCTGATTTGGAGTTGAGAAGTCATTATATATTTATACTGTAAATTTGTATTGGTAATGTATATGCATTCTGAGATCTATAGACGGCCATTGTGTAATTCTGGGATAACTGTATAAATATAGACATTTAAATTGTGGAACTCTCATGTCATTGCATAACATTGTATTGAGGCATTTCTTATTCGTTGCGTATGTATTTGGAAATGTGTTATGTCTTAGAAGCGTACTCTAGGATCGTTCGGTGTTGCCTCTAAATCACAGGAGGGGCGACTGGCGGCTGTCCATGCCTTTGATGAGGGTATGACAGTAGAGGTCTGTGGCTAGGTTGCTGGAAATTTTTATACCCTTGCGTTATCTGGATGTTGGCTGTGAGATTAGTTGATTTTGGAGAGGCCGGGATGACCATTTACTTATATTACAGGATGGTTGTAATTTATACATGATAAATTGTACTTGGGAAACCTCCGAACTATGGGGAGGTTCTTCCCGATTTTCTGTAAAAATACAGCCGACATTTAGGATAACGGGCGGCTGTTCACGATCTCGGTTCGGGGTGTGTGATAGGGGTTAAATAAGTGTAATATTTGCGATTGATTTTATATTATTTTTGAATAAATATTACACTAATATTTATATTTTGTGACATTTGATTTAGGAGGAGATTTATTATGGAAAATAATGAAAAATGAGCTAAATTGGAGTAATTTTGTAAAATATGGAAAATTGGACAACAATGCTCTTTCATTAGCAAGTTGGCACGGGGATTTCAAGAGGCAAGCAAGAGCTTTTGAAGATTTATTGCAGTAAAATTTCCTTTCCCAATTATATATTCAAGAGAAAGTTCGGATGGAATTGAAGATATTGAAAATTTTTATTCCATTTCTAATATTTAGGAAAAGTAATTTTTGAAAATGTAAATCTCAGATTTTTAGGAACTTTTCTTTTATTTTAAATTTTTAGAATATTATCTTTTAGAGAGTTTTTTTCTTTCTTAAAAACCAATTTGAATAAAGAAGGAATTTTAGGGTTTACTACTTCTATATATATAAGAGTGTTTCACTTTTTTTGGAGACACTCAAGGAGACACTCAAGGAGGCAGCCCAGGGAGGGGAAGCAGCCCCCACGTCCACAGCAGCCAGCAGCCCTAGGATTTTATTTTCCTTTTTCCAACAGCACATTTATTTAATTGAGGCAATGTTTCATTTATTTTGTGAGATCTCTTTTTCTATGTTTTCATTTAATTTCTTTTCTAGTCAAAATATTATTGAAACCTTGATGGATGATGATTGTGAGATCTAAATGATCTTATTTGCTTGATATTTGTGGGTATTTATTTACTATCTATGTTTAGTATTTATAATTATTTTGGGATTATTAAATAGAGCGTTATGTTTAATAACCCTAAAATAATCTACAACCGTTTAAAAATAGCAAGGTTTGTGTGTTTTTAATGGAGTGGTAATTGACATAATTTTATGGCCTCGCAAGCGGTAGGATTTATGTCAAGAGTTAAGTAATCTAATTTAAATAAATTCAGGTTGGAATTTACTGATTAGAATTGGGTCTTTCTAGATCGTAATGCTGTCGGAACATTAAATCCAACGAGAGTCTCTTGGGTTGTTTTTCGATTAGAGAAGTAATTAACGATGGTATCTTGGTTACCGAAAAAGTAAGGAGAGATTGGTCGTTTCGTGGTACTTAGCGACAATAACCAATTTATTCGCATAATATCGAGTAATTTTTGTATCGATGATCAATCAAACATATCAAGACGGAAATAACTTCTTTGGCTAGGTTTTCTCTCATTGACATCCATTCCTATAATTGGTATTATCTCAACATTTTATTTTAGTTAATTTTCATTGATTTGTTTACTTAGTTATTTTAGATTATTTCATCAAAACCCCTCCATATTTTATTTTCATTTTTTTTATTAAAAGAAATAGATTTGCCGTTCTCTGTGGATACGACCATACTCGCGCTATATTCGTATCATTTGAAGTAGGTTTTTATTTTTGGTTGTTTGACGACACACCAAATTTTGGCGCCGTTGTCGGGGAACGGTGTTAAGTGATTTATTTCTTTTAAGTTTTGTTTTTTTTTTTTTTTTTTTTTGGGACTAATATTTGCAGTGAATTTACTGAAAGTTTGTCAACGACATTGAAGAGAAGGATTTTAAACATTCGGACATGGCTAGTCAAAAGACTTTAGGGGAGTTGTTATTTCCTAATTTTAATAAACATGCTTTTTGTAGTGATTTTTCTAATATTGAGACTTCCCATCAATTTGGAATATGGCAAGATGTTCCAACAAGGGTCAATGAGGTGAGTAGTTCTTCTCTCGAATAGAAAATAGATTCCCTAACTTCTATTGTAGAAAGATTAGTTGTAGGACAAATCCAACAAGTAAAAACATGTGGTATTTGCTCGAACATGAGGCACTCAACCGATAAGTGTCACATTCTTTATGGTGACCCATATTCGAATCCCTACAACCCAGAATGGTGGGATCAACCAAACTTCAGTTATGGAAATTGGCAACAAGAGTTCCCACAACAACCACAATACCGACCACAATTTCAATCTTAGCAACCATCTTTGAATCAAGGTACGTCTCTAGAAGAGATTGTTAAAAGTTTGGCTAACAGCATTTTGTTAATTCAATAGGAAAGCCAACGATTTCAACAGGAGAGACGAGCCAACATCCAAAATTTAGAAAATCAAATGTCACAATTGATGGCAACAGTGAGTCGATTAGAAAAATCATCAAAAGAAGTGGAAGACAATTCATCAAAAGCCGAAGAAGATACGAAGAACGAGCAAATAGAGAAATCATCAACAGCGAATGAATCCACCGAGGAGGTAAGTAAAGAGTCCAACACTTTCCAAACAAAAATTTTGATCTTACCACATGTTCCCAGCAGGTTGGCACAACCGAAGAAAGTGGAAGAGAATGAAATTTTGGAAACTTCTCCGAAAGAAAGATTCAACACTTCTCTCTTAGATGCAACAAAGCAAGTGTCAATACCATTCATGAAAATAGTTGAGATAATAATTGATGTGGATTTGGGTATTTTAACTCTTGAGTTTAATGGTAAAGTTGTTACTTTTAATATTTTTGATATCATGAAATATCCAAATGATTTTAAATCTATTTTTCATGATAGTATGGTGGATTTCATTGTTCATGATAATTTTGTGCAAGATGAATTGGATTTTGTGTTTAAGGAAAATGTGACAAATAAGGTTGCACAATGGGACAAATTTCTTGATGACAAATTCCCACATTGGACACAATCATTGGTAGGTGATAAAGTCATTCACTTCAATTCAAAATTGAAGTTCATGCCAGGTAAGTTGAAGTCAAAATGGACTGGACCGGTTTTTGAACGAGGTTGAAAAAAGGAGATCATGTCGAGCCAAAGACATGAAACAAAGACGCTTATTGGGAGGCAACCCAATATTTTCTTTATGATTTCTTTATTTTTATTTATTTATTTTTATTTATATTAACTTGATTTAGGATTGATTGTAAAAAAAAAAAAGAAAAAAAAAACCAGAAGTACTCCTTGCTTAAGGCGTACCCACGCCTTAAGCCAAATCCATTTCTGCCTACACAGATCACATGGACAGCTTTGCTCCTTGCTTATGGCATGCCCACGCCCTAAGTGAATTCCATTTCTGCCAAAGAAGTATACATTTCACTGCATAACCAGAAGCACTCTTTATTTAGAGCGTGACCATATCCTAACCACACATCACTTCTGAAAAAAAAAAAAAAACAGAGAGAGAGATAGAGGCGAATTTCATTTCTATTTTAACACTTGCATTTTATTTTTTTTTTAGGGTTTCTCTCTCTACCTTGAAGCCTCAATAATGGAGCGAAATACTTGATAATTACGGCGTGCCCACATCATAGCCCTTTTTTTTTCGAGTTCGTTGGAATTGTTCCTCTATTTTTCACTCCACCCTAGGGGAGTATTGTTCTCACCTTTCTCTTTTATTTGTTTTTTTTTTCTTTTATTTTGTTTGATTTATTTATGTATTTTTTTATTATCTCTTTTAACTTGAGCATACATTGAGGACAATGTATGATTTAGGTGTGGGGGGATATTAGGTGTTTTTCTCTTTATTTTGGTTTTTGACACTATATTTGTTTTTTTTATTACATTAGTTTAAATTTTGTTTCTTCAAAAATGAAAAAAAAAATTCTGAACTTTTTTTGTTGATGTATGCTATTTGGTTGGCTAGAGGTATATGAAAAATGGGTTGTATCAATGGCTTTTGTACTTGAAATTGCTTCTCATATCTTTAATAGTTTTCTTTGAATGATGAGCATGCAAAGATTTGACATAAACACTACTTAAAAAGTAAGGTTTTGAGGTATAAACGAGCAAATTCATTTTTGTACTCGAGATTATTTTTCTTGATGAGTGATTATCACATTTGGATTACATATTCTAGAATTTGCATTGTTATGCATTTCGAGATCACACTCTAGAATTTCATGCATTAAAATGACAAAGGCACTTAGGATTTACCCATTTTGGCTTTCTAAAAATCTCTATCCTGATTTCATAAATCCTTAGTTAACCAATTTGAGTCTTTTACCATTTTTCTTCTTTAAAACCCACTTAATACAACACTTAGCCTTTGATTTTAGCTTTCGTTTCAAACCCTTGTACTAAAGGTATATATATTTAATTGCATGATTTTGGTTTTATGTTTGCCTCATAGGAAGATGATGATTGAAATTTTGATGTTGACATTTTCATGAAGATGATATATGTTCGGAGAAAAAAAAGCAAGAGAATAAAAAAGAAGAAAATGGTGAAAAAAGAAGAAAAAAAAAGAAAAAAAAAGTGGATGAGAAAGAGAAATATTGTATTTTGATTGAAATTTTATTTATACTTCAATTATGAAAAATTGAGAAAACATTTGATATTTTTGTATACTGTTTACTATTGGCTATACATTTGAAGAGTAAGAAGTTAAATTTTGTTTGTTGATTGCTTGAGGCAAAGATCAATCGATGTCATGAGAATTGTTTGGTTGTTATATATGGCTTTTGGTACGTTTTTAACCCTTAAATATCCTTTTATCCTACCCTTTACCCAAACCCCATTACAACAAAATAAAATACCTTTAGATTGATACATGAAATTCTAATTTTTAAGTGGTAGAGATTTGATATATTTGCAAGCATATGGTAATGACATTCTATATTGTTGATTTGAGAGACATATATATTCTTAACCCTTTCGAGTGCATAAGAGTGATCCCATGGAGAGGATTGTTGAATCTTGCTATTTGGATTTCATAAGAAGCTGTTAAGACATGTAGTGGTTGTTTTAGTGCGGATCGCTGTGAAATACTTGTTGTTTCGATTATATTTTTGGTTTGACTCTTATAGTAATTGTTAACTTGGACGCTTGGAAGAAAAAAATGGGTTGGATAGTTTTAATTTTATTTTAGTTAGAGATATTTGAGGACAAACATCATATAAGTGTGAGGGAATTTGATAGGGGTTAAATAAGTGTAATATTTGTGATTGATTTTGTATTATTTTTGAATAAATATTATACTAATATTTATATTTTGTGACATTTGATTTAGGAGGAGACTTATTATAGAAAATGAAGAAAAATGAGCTAAATTTGAGCAATTTTGTAAAATATGAAAAATTAGACAGCAATATTCTTTCATTAGCATATTGGCACGTAGATTTCAAGAGACAATCAAGAGATTTTGAAGATTTACTGTAGTAAGATTTCTTTTCCCAATTGCATATTCAAGAGGAAGTTCGGATAGAATTGGAGATGTTGAAGATTTTTATTCCATTTCTAATATTTAGGAAAAGGAATTTTTGAAAATGTAAATCTCAGATTTTTAGGAACTTTTCTTTTATTTTAAATTTTTAGAATATTATCTTTTAGAGAATTTTATTCCTTCTTAAAAATCAATTTGAATAAGGAAGGAATTTTAGGGTTTACTACTCCTATATATATAAGAGTGTTTCACACTTTTTGGAGACACTCGGGGAGACACTCAAGGAGGCAGCCCAGGGAGGGGCAGTAGCCCCCACGTCCACAGCAGCCAGCAGCCAACAGCCCTAGGATTTCATTTTCCTTTTTCCAGCAACACATTTATTTAATTGAGACAATGTTTCATTTATTTTGTGAGATCTCTTTTCCTATATTTTCATTTTAATTTCTTTTCTAGTCAAAAGATTATTGAAATCTTGATGGATGATGATTGTGAAATCTAAATGATCTTATTTGCTTGATATTTATGGGTATTTATTTAATCTCTATACTTAGTGTTTATGATTGTTTTGAAATTGTTAAACAGAGCGTTATGTTTAATAACCCTAAAATAATCTACAACCATTTAAAAATAGTAAGGTTTGTGTGTTTTTAATGGAGTGGTAATTGATATAATTTTATGGCCTCGCAAGCGGTAGGATTTATGTCAAGAGATTAGGTAATCTAATTTAAATAAATCCAGGTTGGAATTTACTGATTAGAATTGGGTTTCTCTAGATCGTAATGCTGTCGGAACATTAAATCCAATGAGGGTCTTTTGGGTTGTCTTTCGATTAGAGAAGTAATTAACGATGGTATCTTGGTTACCGAAAAAGTAAGGAGAGATTGGTCATTTCGTGGTACTTAGCGACTATAACCAATTTATTCGCATAATATCGAATAATTTTTGTATCGATGATCAATCAAACATATCAGGCGGAAATAACTCATTTGGCTAGGTTTTCTCTCATTGACATCCATTCCTATAATTGGTATTATCTCATCATTTTATTTTAATTAATTTTCATTGATTTGTTTGCTTAGTTATTTTAGATTATTTTATCAAAACCCCTCCATATTTTATTTTTATTTTTTTATTAAAAGAAATAAATCTGCCGTTCTCTGTGGATACGACCCTACTCGCGCTATATTCGTATCGTTTGAAGTAAATATTTTATTTTTGGTTGTTTGATGACACACCAGTGTGACACCGGAACCGATTAAATTCCATATTCTTGGTTCATCCTGAATCCCAACTTTTATTTATTTCAGTTGTCCTTGGTTTAGCCAATTCCAGTGCTTGCTCCTGTAATGTTGCAACTTCAAAAGCTTATAGTAGGTGTAACACCAAGAAAGAAAAGTCAAATAGAAAGAGAGAGAGAAAAAAAAGGAGGAAAAGTCAGCATACACTTTCCCAATTCGCTCTGTTCACCCGAAGGAAACCCAATCCCCTTTTCCCTTATCTCTCTTGATTTCCTCTGCTCTTGTCTCCCTCACTTCCTCTCTCCTCACCCTAATTTCTTAAGTCTCTCAACCTCATTCACTCTCTCCCATCATCTCTCATCTCTCTTTCTCTCCTAGGGTTTCCTTTGTTAGCGTGTTTGGTGACTATGACGCAAGTTTAGAATGGAGGATCGGAAAGGCGATGATGTTCTTATCCGTGAAGTCACACTAACCTTTCTCACTCTCTTTCTTTCTCCTTCTCTTCCTTCCATCTCGTTTTGTATTTCCTTTGCCGTTGCCCGAAGCTGTTGCCGCCGCTGATACCCCTTTACCTGGTGCACGACCACAAACTGTGCATCACGACCATCTTCGGGCAACAGGAATCGGTGATCATTCTCTCTCTCTCTCATCCTTTTTCATTTCAATCCGTCACTGTCTCGTGTTTAATTTCTCATATTTTGTGTCATAGTAGTGATCCGAGACATATTATTTGTTTAGGTTTATGGTTTTTCCAAATCGCAAATTAGATATTTCAAGTAATTATGAATTGGGAACCCATAGTTGAAATAATTGAGGGTCTCTATAAGAGACCATAATTTAGGGTTATATTTTGACACTGCTAGAGGAAATTTGCTGAACAAATATTGAAGGGAGGGTTTTAATAGCAGATTTTAAGTTAAACTCTGGACACATGCAAATGTTGCTCATTCTTGGTGGTATGTGGTGGTGATATTTTATTTGTTAATTGAGTGTTAGTGAGAATGCTAATCTTGGATGTCAGTTTAGGAGCATTAGCTATGTAGTGATGTTCTCTTGAAAGAAAAACGGTTTCGCTTTTTCATGAGCAGTTTGAGTACATTGTGATCTTTCCCTCATAACTTTCTCTACACTAAAGCAAACCAAGTGAGATTTTTTGTATATAAAACTAGACTCCCATATCTTGAAAACAAGTAAGATTTGTTGAAATCGGATAAAAATTGAATTTGTTATGATTTTTCAAAAAAATTTCGTAGTGATGTCCTGCCCTTATTCTGCCTGCTCATTGCCCCTTAATTTTGAGATACCTTTTAGACTGAATTCGGTTAAACTCTGAACATAAAAGTTGTAGATCTATGTTTTATCTTTAATTTGAGATAAAAATCATGTGATTTGGATATGTGTAGTGAAAGTTATATTTATTTTTCCATAATTGCATAAATTGTAAAATTTACTAAAAAATTAGAATTGTAAAAATATTAAGAAAAAATGATTTTTCTAGTATTGGTACATGATTTAATGATTTAATCATGACCAATAAATTATGTTAAGGTCTTGGAAGAGTGGAATGAGGGATAGTTCTTATTTAGTTAGAAAATTTGGGAGTGATTACCCTCCAAAGAGGTGAGTGGATGGTTTATTGTGATCTTAAATGAGAAATTATTTACAATCGTTTACAAATGATTTTGAATGATTTTCACATGATTTATATGAATTGTTTTGTGATCGTAGGGTGTCCGAAATATGAATTTGAACTCGATATGTATCAATTATATTTATAATTGAGATTGTGTCATGTGATTATTGGATATTTGATTTATGAATGCTAAATTATGGTTTGACAACTGATTATTGAAATTTTGGCACATGAATTGTGAATTTGATATTTGCAAATGAAATGGTGCATGAGATTAATGACTATAGTCATTCTCTCTACGGAGCGACCCGACAAGGTGACGTGGATGGGGTTGGATGAGCGGGGGAGGTAGATGTGGCTCCCTCTGCTGAAGTCGTGCTATATCTGAAAGTACCTCGATGAGGTAAAGGTCAACGCCAAGGAAGGGGGAACTAGTATTATGAAATAAATGGATTGAAAACCTCTTGACGGGTTTTCATCTGGGTTCGGTCAAACTTAGGATGAGAGTGATTTCTTAGGGTTACCCCATGATTTTGGAAAAACTGAAATTTATGGATACATATTTGTTTGAATTATTCTGATTTGTTGAGATTATTTTATATTCAAAAAGTTATTTATGAAATATACTTTAACTTCCTCATATTCACCCCTCATTTATTGTCACAACACTATTGCACTCCACTAACTGAGTATTCTCAATACTCATCCATCTCTTTATACTTTTCAGATGATATTTAGCAGGAAGATTTCATTTGAAAGTTACAAAAGAATTATTTTTGCTGATTTGTATATCTATTTAATGATATAGAGTTTATTTTGGGTTGATGTATAATCCATGAAAGGGAAAAACTTTGTATTAATCTTTTAGTTTGGATTTAATCGATACTTGTCGTATGACGAGAGGCAAGTATTGATAGAATCCATACATGTTCATTGTGAAACTTGGTTATTTTTGTTTAAATTCTCTTTTTGCAAAACTTATTGTTTCAAATGGGACATTTTGACTTTTAATTTGAATTTTTAGTTGTATATAGATGAGAGGGTATTTGAGATTGTCTGGAAGGCCGGGTTGGCCAAATTGCATACATTCAGGTATAGGAATGGATAGGTGGATTTTCTGTTTATGTGTTCTTGCATGCCTTTGATACTTGATGACCTAAGAGAGTCATTTGAATGCTGTTGAGTTGTTTTTAGAACATATTAAACAGGTAAAATGTCTTGCGTTGTCCCGGTATATGGGGAGATGCTACCCGTATGCCGAGATAATGCGGCAGTTGTTGCGTATTCGATTTGAGAGTTGGAGCGTGACAGCAGGGTCATTGGTTTCAATATCTTAAGCATTGGTTTGATTTCCTCCTTCACCCCACTAATGAAGCTAGAGACAAAGTAGGACACGGTGAGCTTTGGGTATTTGTGGAGTATAATAGACCAAAGTCTTTCAAAATTTTCGTGGTATTCAGCCATGGTCCCATGTTGTTATACCTTGTTAAACTCTTCAATTTTATCTCATATTCCTTTGTCGTCAAATCGCTAGTACAGAAGTTGTGAAAACTCATCCCAACCGACTTCTTTTTTCACCGTTTTCAAGCCTTGGAACTATATTTTAGCCTTACCTTCTAAGTAGATTTCCATCGTGTCTATCCATTGATGGCTCGGTATTTGATACACAGTGAAGATCTTATGACATTTCCTTAACCATGCACGTGGGTTTTCTCCAAGAAAGATTGGAAATTCAATCTTGGGCGGGTTGGCAATTAACCCCCGAGTATTTTGGTCTCGCTTGATCGTATGAGAGTCCCTTCCATCCTTTGCCTTCCCTCGGTGGGAATTTCAATGGGTGTAGGTAACCGGGGAGAGTTAAACACCCTTTCAAAGTTAACTTTTTCATTTCTATCCTTTTTATAAGTCTTAAGGCAAGCATTAAAGGTGGTCATGAAAGCTTTCATTCTTTGATTTTGCTCACTAACCATCTAGTGGATCTCTTTAACTTCATTCGTGAGTTCATGTATCTTGGCATCTTGTTTCTTGATTTGGTCATCACTGTGCTTATGACGAGTGCCTTCTGCCATTGATTCTGCTCGTGGCCAAGGAGTCAATGCTCTTATACCAATTTGTCACGACCTAGCAGTGAAGAAAGAAGGAAGTGGCTTACTTAGCAACCTTGCTTGAAAAACATGAAAAATAGAGCATGAAACTAGCAAGCAAAGCATGTGAACTGTCAAGTTCATGCACGTTAATGGATAGGTTGGTGATATAGAAAATGTTACGAATGGTTGTAAATTGAAAGAAGGGTTGAAGGGGAAGGGAAAGAGAAAGTTAGAGAGAGAGAGAGAGAGAGAGAGAGAGAGAGAGATTGAGGGAAGAGTAGAAACAGAGCATAGAGGAAGATGTCAGAAAGAAGAAACAGTCATTTTATTCATGTCCTGTTATTATCGGTCCATCAAAGTATTTATACACATTATGGATTGGTTATATAACTAATCTAACCTACTAAACTAACTTCTGTTATTATAACTTGACTAACTATAATTAGTCAGATAATTGGTTAGAGTAGTTAATGAAGTAGCATAGTTAGTTAGAGTAGTTAATATAGTAGCAGTTGCTTTCAAAATGCAATGCTGAACTCTGACTTTACTCGATTGCATTGGCTGTTACATAGGCTTACATATTTTTCTCTTTCTTTCCGAAGTCATCAAGAGGTTAGCAGTTTGCATGTGGGTCTGTGCAGTGAGGAATGATCTAGATCTCTCATTTATTACAGAATTCAAATTCTCCCCTCATAAATGCAAATTCACTCTTTACTTTTACTCCATGGGGGAAGTTGCCGTGCGCAAAGCTCATGTGGTGTTTTAGTTATATATCCATCAACCTAGTGGACCGGGATTCCAAATCAAAGAGAGTTTGAGTCCACGCAGAAAGTGGTAGTGGTGGTGGTGGACGACTAAGCATGGTCATGTGGTCATGTCACGACTAATGACTGATTGACTCTATCAAGTCCTTTATTGTTTTTATTCCATTAACTCCAAGTCCCCAAATTGCAGGCTACTTCCACTTAAGCTTTCCAGAGCGAAGATAATTCCTCACTCAATTTAAATGTAGAAATCTAGATATTTTTGAATGAAAATAAAATTTAAATGTCTATTATCTTTAGTTATTTATATAGTACTTTAATACCTTATAGTACCATAAAGATTTTTCATATCTTGACTCGAGAAGGCAATCCTTGGCTCCATGGGGATCTATATTTAACATCATAATCAGCTGGGAATGTAGAGAAGGCTGAGCCAAACTATAAAATATATTTAAATTCTATTTATACATATATTTTCATCCAACAATATTTAAGTTTTATTTTCTTGACAAAACATATTTTCTTTTCCTTTACTACGTGTATTAGGTATTAATTTGTGCTGAATTTCACATTTCATAAATGATAGAGTGTGGTGAACGAATTTTGAAAACAACCTTGGCTCAAAAAATAAAAACAAAACCAAAAACAAATACAAATAGTTCAAATTGGGACAAAGAACCATCTCAATAGAGGACTTAAATGCTACTTTTAGAAAACTGAATCGCCCATGGGATTAAATGACCATAATGCCCTCCCTTCTTGTAAAATAAACCACAATTTATTATTATTATTATTTTTTTACTTATTTTGTATTGATAAAAAATTTTAAAATTGAACCAAGCAATCATAGGTGTTTTTTTTTTTTTTTTTGGAATTCATTTCCAGTTCCAGGTTTTGCCAACTATTACTTGTAAACATGAACTTGCGAGACCCTACACCCTTACAGTGTGTTTGGCAGTTTCATGGGAAAGGGACCTAAAAGAAAAAAAAGGAAAAGGATGACAAAAGGAGAAAAAGGGAGATAAAATTAAAAATCACATTTGGTAGTGTTTATTTTTTGCAATTTTTTTTCTACCGTCCATTATGGTAGTCACTACAAAAAAACCAGCTTTTAGCTACAAATTTAGTGACGAAAATTTAATAAAAATTCATTGTTAAAAACGTTAGCGACGAAAAATTTTTCGTCGCTAATAACGCATCGCAAAAATTTAGCGACGAAAAATTAGAAATTCGTCTCTAACTTTAGCGACGAATAATTTTTTTTCGCTAAATCCGTTGCAAATTTAGCGACGACAAATTATTTGTCGTTACATTTAGTGACGAAAATAAAAAATTCGTCGCTAAATTTAGCGATAAATAAATTTTTGTCATTAAATTTGCGACGGATTTAGCGACAAAAAATTATTCGTCGCTAAATTTAGCCACGAAATCTAAAATTCGTCGCTAAATTTAGCAACGAATAATTTTTTGTTTCCAAATTCATCGCAAATTTAGTTACAAAAAATTATCTGTCGCTAGAAAAAATATTCGTCAAGCCCGCCCGAGCTGGCGACAACACGCCCTCCCTGCCCTCCCTTACTTAATTCCTGAAAAATGCCTCTGCTTTGCTCCCACCATGGTTTGAACCCTTGCACTTTCGCAAAGCTTTAAGATCCTGTAACCATCAAACTAAATGGTAGTATCTGTTATAAGTTTTTTTTTTTTTGTACTTATTATCTTTCTTTCACATATTTATAATAATAATAAAACAATATAAAATAACAATTTATTATAAAATAATAAAATATTAGTTTAAAATAAAATAATAAAAGATAAAAAAAAATAATAATACTATTTTTTAAAAAGATAAAATAAAAATAAAATATAACATATTAATTAAAAATAATAAATGTGATAATTTTTTAAATAAAAAATAAAAAATATATATTAATATTTTATTTTATTTTATTATATTTCAAAATTAGCGATAAATTCAGAATTCGTCGCAAAATTAGCGACGAATTCTGGAATTCGTCGCAAAATTAGCGACGAATTCTGGAATTCATCGCAAAATTAATTAATTATTTAATAAATATATATTAATATTTTATTTTATTTAATTATTTTTTAAATTTAGCGATGAATTCCTAAATTCGTTGCAAAATTAATTTTCTATTTAATAAATATATATTAATATTTTATTTTATTTAATTATTTTTGAATTTTAGCGACGAATTCCAAAATTCATCACAAAAATAATATTTTTATTTAATAAATATATATTAATATTTTATTTTATTTAATTATTTTTTAAATTTTGCGACGAATTCCTAAATTCTTCTCAAAATTAGTGACGAATTCCGGAATTTGTCGCAAAATTAATTAATTATTTAATAAATATATATATTAATATTTTATTTTATTTAATTATTTTTCAAATTTAGCGACGAATTCCGGAATTCTTTGCTAATTTTGCGACGAATTTCAAAATTCGTCGCAAAATTAATTAATTATTTAATAAATATATATTAATATTTTATTTTATTTTATTATTTTTAAAATTTAGCGACGAATTCCTAAATTCGTCGTAAAATTAGCGACGAATTTCGAAATTCGTCGTAAAATTAATTAATTATTTAATAAATATATATTAATATTTTATTTTATTTTATTATTTTTCAAATTTAGCGACGAATTTCCGGTCGTTGCTAAATTAGCTACGACTATTTTTTCGTTGGAAATTTCGTTGCAAATAGCGATGAAAAAATTTTTCGTCACTAAATTTGTCGCAAAATAGCAACGAAAAAAATTTATCGCTAAATTTCGTCGCAAAAAACGTGTTTTTTGGTAGTGAGTGTTCTTAAAAAGTAGCTACAGAAGAATCAGCAGCGTGCGGGGATAGTTGATTCCGTTCATGAATTGCGGAGGTGTTTGTGTTTATAGATTCATGAGACTTGTAAGTTCCAAAGCTGTTTTTCCTTTCATCTTGATCTAATTTTAATTACGGGGTTCCTTTGTGTTGATGAGTTTTTTACGTGCTCTGGCTTTGGATTGCTAAGGTTTGTCTTGGACAAACACTATTAAAAATGATCATCTATGTGTCATGTCCATCTTTGCCATGTTCCCCTATGGATCTTTTTTTTTTTTCTAAATACAAACCATCGGTATTCGATAATCAAAGGATATTGATATTTAGTCATCGGACCAACTAGGCATCACAGAGAATCTATGCATTAGGTCGTGGAGACCATTGCACACTTTCAAATTTTGAATCCACTCTACTTTCTCTTAAGTTCTTATGAAACATTGAATGTTGCTGCACTAAATTAAAGAAAAAAAGGTTATTATAGGAAATATCTTAAAAATTTTACCTATGTATATTTATATATAAATCAAAAACTGTGACACTTCTCTACTCCTTCAGAAACACATCAATCCCTTTTCTGGCAACAAAAAGCCACTTCCGACAACGACGGGATCTCTGCTCTCAGAAGGTATTTGTTTTTACCTTTCCTGCCTTTTAATTTTCAGAAGGATTTTTTCTACCATTTTCGTTCCCAGTGTTTTTTTTTTAAGTGCTTGGAGTAATTTGCTTTTTATTTGTTTATAGTAAGAATTATACAACTTTGTAAAGAATTTATTTGTTTAGTTATTAAAACAGAATATTCTGCCATTTTTATTAAATTGTGTAACAATTATATTTGTTTTCTATTTGTTTTTAGTAAGAATTATATTCTGCCATTTTTATTTTTAGAATTTATTTGTAAGAATTATTAAGACTCTTGTTCCCCCCGCCCGGCCTGACTTTTTGTTGAGCCAAGTCATTCAGACTCTTGGAATGCCTATGGGCATGTGGAATAATTTTGAAGTATATCAAGAAAATACTAATTTTGAAATGTAATATCTAGTTGCAACAATTTGAAATATAATTGGTACGACTTATGCTATTGGAGTTCCTTAACTGAGTGCCCCAATTTCGAAAGTATTTTGATTAGTCACCAGAATTTGGCACTTGAAAGTTTTCCAAAAAAATTGCCAAGCACTTTCAACTTCTCTTTTTTATCAGATCAAGTTAAACAAAATGAATTTTTGACTTGTGCCACCATTCTTTCCCATTTGCCTCAGAGAGAGAGAGAGAGAGAGAGAGAGAGAGAGGATTTCAGAGCAGCAAATATCTCTTTGGTTTCCACCATTTACCATGAAAAGGACAAGTGTATCAAGTCAGCTTTTTGACCCTATACCGACTTGTGGAGGACCAATGTGGACGACTCTACATAAGCTTTAATGGTGCAAAATTGACAAATCGAACTTCAACCATTCGTTCATCCCCATTTTCTTTTTTTCTTTTTGTTTTTTTTTTCAAACAGATAATTTAGAAGACGATTGCTCAACTCGACAAATCGAAAGCAAGTTTTTGGCACAATATCCAGTCTCAAATGAGGTTCTGTTTTGTGAAGTTTCAAAATGCATGTGCCCAGAGGAAATATAAAAGGATATTTTGTTTTATTTTTATTTTTATAAATGAAAATCTCAAACACTATATTTCAAATATATATCGATAAATCTATTAAATATACATAAAAGATCGTATAAGTTATGTGCGCCAATAAACTAACTTGCAAATATTTGGGATAAACATCTAGTTGTTGAATAATTTTGAAATATAACCAATTGTTGGTTAAATTTTGAATAGAGACTTTCAAGTTTGGAGTTTATATATGTTGTGATGATATTCCGGAAACAAAATCCCATTCTTAGGTCTAGGTTTGATCTATCAATTATTTCTAAATTAAAGTAAAAAAAAAATATATATATATATATATATAGATTTCTTTCCCTCAGTATTAGGTTTAGATTTACTAATATGAGAATATTTCTATTGGCATTAGGGTTTTAGGGTTTTAGGATTTACGATTGAAAATGAGGTGAATTTGTTAAGAATAATTGGTTATTCCTATAATATTAGATTTTTGATATAGTGTTTATTTTTTGTTGTAATGATATATAAAACGAATATGGCTAACTATCAGATTAGACTATTGTTTTATTGGACTGATGAAATTATAAAAGAGGCAATTGAATTTGAGTACGTTATACCCCAAAAAAGAGTATTGTGGTTGAAAGTAAATCAGATGGCAACAATGAATATAGTTTCCGCATAAAAAAACTAGAATTAATAGTAGTCAATTCAAGTAGAAAGTTTCATGTGAATATCCTATTGGGGAACTCAGACAATCAATTAGCCATACCTTATTACTAATTGATAATGACAACTTCTTATCTGAAATGTTATCAATCCCAAAATATTTTCCATGATTAAAATCCATGGCGCTGTTCTTAGAGCAAGAGCTTGTTTTGCATGTACCTTGAGGTGACCTTATATGAGTTGCTCAAGTGGTAGGACATAAAATCAGTCTATGGATGAAGCAGTTGGGAGAGGAGTAATTGGAGATGAGTGGACCTAATATGGGCAATGTTAACAAGCAATGTCATTATGCCACCACTTGACTATAGTGATATGTCCCACCATGCAAATGACCCTGGACAGCCAAGTAGCAACAGACATGACATCAATCCTATAGAGGCATTCACTGATGCCAAAAATGGAGACTTGGACTCAGGAGATGACAGTGATGACACGATGATAGAATGGGTGAAGGGGATTGTATGGTTGAGGGGAATAATGATATTGCTGAAATTTCCTTCTTTTCTTACATAGGTGAAGGGGGGAATATGGTAAATAATTTCAATAACTGCAATCAACCGACATGGGAAAATGATTAGTCTTTTGTTCCAGAGGTTGGAATGGTCTTCAAATAAAGGAGAGGGTTCAACATATTGTCAAAAGTTGGACAATACATGAGCACAGATTTTACAGAGTTCATGAAAGTATGCTAAGCAATTAGTTCGTGCGGGGTTCTTTCTACACTAAAAAAAGAAAAAAAACTACCTGCGGCATTTGCGTACTAAGCTAAAAAAGAGTCTTGATTTTTTAAGATAAGAAAAATGTATCTGAAACACACTTGCTTTACCAAATAGCTTGCAATTCACTACAAAAACACACGATTTTAGCGACGGACATATCATTCGTAGCAAAATTCGTCGCTAATTGGCGACAAAAACTTTTTCGTTACAAATTTCGTCGCTAAATAGCGACGAATAATATTTCGTGGCTAAATTTTACCACGGATTTAAAATCCGTCGTAAAATTTAATCTTTTTTAAATATAATTTTATTTTTTGATTTTTCTTTTTATTTTATTAATATGTAATATTTAAGTTAAAAATTAATTTAGCGATAGATTTGTTTTCCATTGTTAGACGAAAATCTCAATCCATTGCTAAGTTTTTTATATATAATTAAATAAAATAAAATATTAATATAATATTTAAATTAAAAAATTAATTTAGTAACGACGGATTAAAATCCGTCACTGAATTTAATATTTTTTTAATTAGAATTTTATTTTATTTTTATTTTATTTTTATAATTTCAGCGAAGGATTCCAAATCCGTCGCTGAATTTAATCTTTTTTTAATTAAAATTTTAGTTTATTTTTATTTTATTTTACTAATTTATATTAACAAATCATATTATTATTTTATAATATTTTAATTTACATTTTATTTTATTATATTATATTTCATTTTTTAGAAGAATAATATTATTTAATTCTTAAAAAAACCATATATTTTATTTTATTTAAATTATATATATATTTTAATTAATTTATTATTTTTTTTCTTTTTTTATTTGATTTAATATTTTTTATTATTATATAGGTAACTTTTATTTTATTTGTATTATTTTATTCAATAATATAAATTTTTTAATTAAATACTGCGCGGGAGCTGGCGCATGCACGCGCGGGCACTGGCGCATGCACGCACGGGCGCCTGCCTGCCTGGGCACCCGCACCCTGCGCGGGCCTGCCTGCCTGGGCACCCGTGTCACGCCCCGAACCAGAATCGTGAACAGCCGCCCGTTGTCCCTAGATGCCGGCGGTATTTTTACAGAAAATCGGACCGAATCTCCCCATAAATCGAAGGTTTCCCATATACAATTTCACCTGTATATCACATTCATCCTGTAAAATAAACAAATGGCCATTCCGGCCTCTCCAAACTCAATAAATACCACAGCCAACATCCAGAACAACGCAAGGCTATAAAGTTTCTAGCAGTTCTAGCAACAGACCTCTACTGTCATACCCAACTAGAGCATGAGCAGCCGCCACACCGAGCGGACCTAAATTCTACGCATATATAAAATGAATTCCCAAGTTAGTTTTTTAAATATTCACAAATGTCTTAATGCAATGACATAAATCAATACGAGAGTTTTACGAATAAATGTCCATAATTTATACAGTCATCCCAAAAAAATTTATATAAATACATTGATCAAACTAAAATCTCAAATACATAACGATATCACCAATCATCATAGCGGAAGAGATGAAAATATCCATACCCAAGCCCAGTGATATCACGTTCGCGTCACAATTATACAAACCCAACAATACCTCCTCGGTCCAACACTAATCCTGTGGGAAAGAAAGCGATGGATGAGTATCTATGAGAGGATACTCAGTAAGTGAGGAGATTGACATCATACTATCAATATCGATGGTGAACTTGGAGTGTCAAATCATAAAACACAATATCAAGTGTGGGAAAAATAACGTACTGTTTCAACAAATGAGATATCATCAGGCACACATTTGAAAATAACATATGCATCCAATGTGGAAATCAATTCATAAAGAGCCGGCCAATCAAACAACCCCGACAATGGTCTACCTCGACCAAGGACGGCGCATTGGGGGTTTTTCCAAATGCAAGTATTAAATAATGGTTCTCTGCCCCAATGTTGGCCACAGACTACTTCAACTGGCCTGCAAATAATAATAATGTACATATAACTAGTCGGCCGTCTATGGTGCCCCCTCCTGGTGCTAGACGGAGCCATACTCAACGTCCTCTCTGATGAGGGTCAACCTGAGACACCCATACACATGACGATCTGGCGGATACCTCCGGCCGAAGCGTATCCGGACACAAGGGGTGCCTCTACCAGATATCCTTTGTAGTTACGGATCACAATATCATATCGGCCGGACACGTAGCCCCATGCATCCCATCACCATGTCGGCCGGGCATATAGCCCCATGTATCATATCATAACGTCGCTCGGGCATACAGCCCAAATATATAAGTAAATCCATTTAAAACCATGTGTCAATGCAGTGGAAGCATTAAAAACATGTCAATATGTCGAAAATGTGGCACAATATTCAGTTATCAAAACTCATGAATATATATCAATAAAGTCAAAAATTAAGACACTCCAAAGATCACAAAACATTTCATGAAATATTCGAATGTTCTAACAATCATACATTTACAGAAACATGTTATTTAAAAAGTATTTTTGAAACATGGTTTTCAATCAACAGCGAATGTCAAAGTCTCACTCACAGTTTTAGGGAGGGTGGTCACACCCTATTTTCAAAACCAATCCAATCTGATTTCTCGAGTCTCCAAAAAAAATCAACCTAATCAGATCATCAAAATTGAATATCAATTTCTCAAGCAGTTTTAGGGTTTATCCGAAAGACATGAAATGTACAATATCCTCCACTTTACAGCTCATTTCATTCCAACCCTACAACCCTACAACCCAGATACTTTCATGCATATTTCAAAATTTAACTCTAAAGGAAACTATTCGAATTAACTCAATATGATTTTATAACATGCTTCTTTCGTATCAGATCATCTAATTTCTATAACATTCTATATTTAACCTTTAAAGTCACATGTAATCATTTCAGAAATTGTATTCTATTCGCATACTACTTACACTCTAAACTTATACAGAATCTTTCATCTTAGATTCATTCAATTTATCAATTAGAGTCGAAATCTCCTCACCTAGGGTTTTCTCGAAGCGCCGAGTGTCGTCTGAATGTCTCTTCGGTCACTCCAAAGTCTGTAGTGTTTCCTATCAAAATAAGATTTATTTGTTAGATCTAAACACTTAGATCAGAATCAAAACTCTCAATTAATTACCTGCGTGGAGGTTAGTGGGCTGTCACGGGCTCACAGGCTGTCGCGGGCTACAGCAGGCTCGTGGGTTCGCGGGTCAGCGGCCAGTGGGCTTCGGCTAGCGGGCTCGCTGGTCTGTGGGCCAGCGGGCTAGCGGGCCTGCGGGTTGGCGGGCCTGCGGCTGATGGGCCTGCTGCTGGTGGGCCTGCAGGCTGGCGGGCCTGCGGGCTGGTGGGCCTCTAGCTGATGGGCCTGCTGGCTGGCGGGCCTGGGCTGGTGGGCCTGCAGGCTGGCGGGCCTGTGGGCTGGCGGGCCTCTGGCTGATGGGCCTGCGAGCTGGCAGTGGCTCGCGGGCTGGTGCTCACGCGCTGGCTAGCGGGCTGGCTCGCGCTCGCGTGTTGGCTTGCGGGGTGGCTCTCGCTCGCGCGCTGGTGCGCTGAGGCGCGCTGGTGCGTGCCCGTGCGCTGGTTTGCGCCCGTGCGCGCTTGTGCGCTAGCTCGTGCGCGGCCTGGCTCGTGCTTGCTAGATGGGTCCTGCTTGCGGCCTGGCTCGCGCTGCGGGCTGGATCTTGCTCGCGGCCTGGCTTGCGCTGCGGGCTGGGGGATCGCGCTGCAGTCACGTGCAGTGGCGGAAGGCGGTGCTCTATCGTGGCTCGGGCGGTGTGCGGCGAGGCGGAGAGAGGACGATCGTGGGAGATCGCGAGAGGGAGAGAAAGAAACAGTGAGATAGAGAGAGAAAGAGACAGTGGGTGAGAGATAGAGAGAGAAGGGAGAGAAGTAAAGGGAGAGAGTGACGGTGCTGGCGATGGCGGTGGCGGAGGAAGGCATGGAGCAGCGGCGGAAGGAAGAGAGGTGCGGCGCCGCGGGAAGATGAAAGGTCGGGAGAGAGAGAGAGAGAGAGAGAGAAAAAGGGGGGTTAGGGTTTTAACCCTAATCCCCAAATTGGGGACGCACCGTTTTGCCCCAAAACGCTGCGTCTCCAATCCTGTTTTGTTTTTTGTTTTTTTTTTATTTTTTTATTTGGTTTTACAACTCGCGCCCTGCGTGCGCCTGCCTGCCTGGACGCCCTTCATTGTTTTAATACTAAAAAAATTGATAAAATACAGTTGAAAGGATTCGAATCTTGAACCTCGGATTTGAATAGAAGACATATCACCACTGCACCACCACCACTTAGTGTTATGTGGTAATATTTTTTTTTTCTTTTTTCCTCCTTATTTGTTTTCTATTCTCACTTTTTTTTTCCTTCCTCTTACTCTCATCTCTATTTTTGATTTTTTTTTCCTTTCTATTCTCATTTCTTATATATAATAATTATATTGAAATTTTTTATAACGAATAAAAATATTTTGTGATTAAATATATAGATTTTTTAAATTATTAGTATATTATAATTTATTGATAATTATAATTTTATAGTTTTGAGATGTTGTAATCCATTTAATTATGGATTAAAAAATGAAATAAAAATGAAAAAAAATAATAAAATAATAAAAGAAAAGAAAAAAGAAAAAACTAAAATATAATATTAATATATTTTTTAATTAATTAATTATTTTATTTTAAATTAGTATTTTATTATTTTTTATTTTATTAAAAATTATCATATTTATTATTTTTAATTAATATTATTTTAGGTTGGTGGTATAAATAAAAAAAGTTATTATATTTATTATTTTTAATTATTATTATATTTTATTTTATTATTATTAGAAAAATGTGAAGGAAAGATAATAAATAATAAAAAAAAATTTATATCACATAATATCCTTTGGATTGGTGGTTTATAGGTTGCGTGTGCATGCAGGAGTTCGGAGTTCAAACCACGGTGGAGGCAGAAGGCAAAGCGGCATTTTCCAGCAATTAAGAGTTGATGTGGAGCGCCTGTTGGAGTGCCTGTGCGGGGGTGCTGGCTGGGCGGGCAGGTTGCAGGCCGGTGTTGGCTCGGGTGGGCGGGGCCATCCAGGCACGTGCTGGCTCGGGTGGGCAAGGGAGGACAAGGGACGTGCTAGCTCGAGTGGGCAAAGGATGTGCTGGCTTGGGTGGGCAAGGGCGGCACGTGCGCTTCCCGGACATTTCGACGGATTTGGAATCAGCAACGGATTTGGAATCCGTTGCTGAATTTAGCAACGGATTTTTTTATTCGTCGCTAAATTAGGGACGGATAATTTTTCGACGGATATTTTTTTCCCTAAATTAGCGACGGCTTTTAACGATAAAAATTATCTATCGCTAAATTTAGCGACAAATTTTAGATTTTCGTCGCTAAATTTAGCAACGGATTTTTTTTGTCGCTAATTTAGTAACGGATAATTTTTCGTCGCTAAATTTTGTGACGAATTTTAGCGACGAAAAATTATTCGTCGCTAAATTTAGCGACGGATTTCAGATTTTCGTCGCTAAATTTAGCGACGGATTTCTAATTTTCGTCGCTACATTTTTGCGACGTGTTATTAGCAACGAAAAATTTTTCGTCGCTAAATCCGTCGCTAATGTTTTAACTACGAATTTTTTTAAAATTTTTTTCGCTAAATTTGTGGCTAAAAGGCTATTTTTTTGTAGTGGTTTATCACCCAAATCTGGACTCGAACATGATTAGTCGATTGACACAGAACAATATCAAGGAGAATGTGCTGTACAAGGATTGTGATATAGTTGAGAACATGAGAACTTATAGTGTAAATTTGTCAAATAAAAAGGTATGGATGGGAGGATAGAAAATAATTGAGATAGTATATGGCAATTGGAAAACTTCATATATAGTGTTGCTCCAGTTCATGGCTGCGTTGCATGCAACTAATTCAATGACCGTGGATGATTGGAGGTGCTCGGAATCATCAGGAGAGAGTCCTAGTGTATTCCACTCAGTGTTTTGGGCATTCAAACTATATATTGATGGGTTCCAATACTTTAAGCCAGGCATTAGTATCGACAAAATCTTTCAGTATGGCAGGTAAAGAGAGAAGATTCTTATTGATATGGGGTCCAATGTGGCTAATCACATTCTTCCATAGGCTTTTGTTGCTGTAAATGAAGATAGTTTGGTGAACTCGTTTTGGTTACCAACACTTGTTGGCGTAGGTGGGTGGGCATGAAAAAAACAATGTTGGGAGACCTATCCCGATCGGGCCTTATAACGGTCGATCCAGGTTAATCGGGACAAAACTCCGGATACTAGGTGGTGACCAAGCCAAGGTATAAAAAAACAAAATCGTTTTGGTTTATGAATAATTTGAGAGTACACGTTATCGGTGATCGTCATAGGATTTGTATCTTATCTAATAGGGCACCCAGAATTTTGTTATCTATCGAGAGGGATCTTGATTTTCAACCACCACTTGTTTTCCATCGGATTTGTTTATAACACCTGAAATTTACACGCCACTGTCGGAGCTAATACATAAGGCTACCGTTATCCAACAGATTAGAAAATTTAATGCGGTAATGAACAAGATTAAAGAATTGAGTGAGCATGTGTATAAATAGTTGATGAATATTCCACTTGGAAAGTGGACTATGTGTTATGATGGTGAGCGATGAGCGATGATGAAACACTATGAGAACGAATAGATCAGAGTCTTTTAACGGAGTTATGAAAGGGGACAAAAAGTTGCCAACAACTGTATGCGTATGGTGGCTTATTTTAATAAATATCGGAATGAAAGCAAGAACTTATATAATGGATGGCAAGACATGGCCATGTCATAGATTCTACCTTGAAATAATATTGAACACACTCACATGTTCCCGTTAAATAAATAGAGTACAAATATATTTTATTAAATTTTTGTATTTCGTTTTCAAAAATTTTATTTATAAAACAATATTGAAGACAGTTTTTTCCAACGAATTTTTAACACTAATACAAGACGTACAATACTGTGACACTTTCAAATTTGATGCTATAAAAGATCATCAAGTTATGTTGTCTTCATGTTCACCCACCTTAGAAAATTAAGCAAAAAAAAAAAAAGAGTATATATCTTCTTGTATTAATATTTTTCATCATTTGCTAACTTATATTACATGTATATTGCGAAAATTTACTGTATATTGTGTTAGAAAATAAACTTTTGATCAAAACTATCATCTATACGTTCAAAATTTCATGTCAATAGAGGCGTGGGTTGGCCTTCCAGATCTAAGCGTATTCTTAAAAGGAAGCCTTTAACTTGTTTCTTAATTTTCTTTCTAGATGATGGGATGCCCGAAAGAATCAAGTTCCATGTGATCTCGGGGTATTCTTCTTCATAGACAAAATCCCTAACTATATCCCTTAGCAAAGTCAATGTCCTCAAAGAATTGGACATTTATCGATTCGGAAATCGATTTTGTTTCGGGATCATAAAATTTGTACTCTCCAGATCTTTCTAAGTAATCAACAAAATAACAACTCATTATCCTTGAACCCAATTTCCTTCCATTAGGTATATAAGGCCTTATCTCAGCTAGGCATCCCCCCAATGTGGAAGTGCATTAAACTATGCCTCTTGTTTGTCCAAATTTCATAAGGAGGGAGTTTTGGCGGTCGCTTTATTTGGAACCTTGTTAAGCATAGAAGTCAACAGGGGCCCAAAAAAATAATTATCGATGTTTGAATTGTATTAATCGTGTAATCTTGATACCGATCATCAAGTACAAAAAAATCTTCATATTTAAAACCTCAACTCTTATTAAGAAGGGAATATAAAGATTGGAATATGGCTATTACTGACATTCCTGTGTTTTGCTGTGCCAATAACTGCAAATGATTGAGTTTTCCTTGATCAATTATTAAATAAATTAAATAATTTTATATTTATATAATAGTATTAACTCAGACTTGGCTTCGAAATTTATTACTTAAATAAGAATAAATTTCTATCCTATTGTTTTTAATAAAAATACTTCTCGATGGGAGCAAAATGACTTAAATAGAAAGAATCTTTTAGTTTAAGTGGTGTTAATGATAAGCGGGAACTCGATGAGATAATATCGTCTTAACTATTTGGGTTCGACATTATTCATGAACTAGATGGATTGAGATCTTGAAATGAAAGGACTTTGTGCATGATAATAATGATCTCAAATTCTTGTTAAGCTGGTAGTGATGACTCACTATTGTTCATGTTAAATATGACTCATAAGAAATAGGGTACTCTCAATGTTATCCTAGTGATGAAAAATTTTTAATAATGTCAAGGTGCTAATATTATAATCTCATTGTCAATTTAGTAGTTGGTTTAAAAGGTTATGCACAATAGAAAATTTTCTTACTATGTATAAAGTTTTATTGATTAAAATTATTTAATCATTAATCAAAATTTATGGACACAACTTACAATTTAATTTGTAAGATTTCTAGTATATCCTAAAAATTAAGTCAAAAAAGGATTGAGTAGATAAGAGAGAGGGATTATTCTTATTTTCCAAATCAGATGATAAAGTCTTTGAGAATCAAAGTTGTAGTTTAAAAAATTCGGAACTCCTAAATGTTTAGCATCCTTGTGTGAATTTAGAAAAATGGTAACGTTAAAAGCCTAAAGATCATTATGAGTTTCGGAAACCCCATTGTCCTTCATGGGTTTGGAGAAACCATGGTTTTGGAAACCAAGTATTGCATTTTTTTTTTTGAGTGCTCATATAGTGTACCATATTTCATGTGAGACACTAAAACTCTGAAGTGTTAAAGAGTGTTCAAGTGATGAGCTTAATTGCAGGTGGATAGATTGTTCAATGAGTGAACCAATTTGAATGCTGTAACCTACCCCAACTGACCAAGATTAGGAGCCGGGTGAAAAAAAAAAAAAAAAACCTCACACTTCCTCTCTTGGATGTCCATTCTAAGCTCTACTCCATTTCGTTCTTCCTTGAGCACTCTCTAGAGAAGCTAGTAAGTGTTCAAAGAAAAGAAACTCAACCACATGGATAAGCAACTTGAGGCCTTGCCGCTCCCTCTCACTCTCTATCACATAACTTGATCGTGTGGCCCTTCGAAGGAGTTCAAAGGGATTACTAGCTAACACCTTGTTCGTGTGGACGAAGTACAGATAGTCCCACGATTGGGAGGGTTGCAAGTGGATGTCAATATGTTTGACATAATTAAGGGGTTATCACGCTTTAAAGGTATCAAAGTTCAAATCCCCTTCTTGCATGTTGATATTTGTTGATCTTCTCGTTGATCAATCTCACTGGGTGTGGATCATCTTAAAAACTCTCGTCTTATTTGAAATAAATAGTGTATGATACCATTGCCAACTAATTTATTAATTTTGTAAAAGGTTGAACTATTATCTAAGTTTATCTGTCGTACAGGAAAATGAGAATATATGTTTTACTTGAATTTCTAAGCTATGTGATAATACACACACGCCCACCCCTCTAATTTTAAATGACGAGTAGTAGAATTCAAGCATATGAAAAAATAAATCTATGATATTTTCATGGTATTATGATGAGTAGTCATTACAAAAAAATACAGTATTAGTGACAGAAATTTTAGAAAATTCATTGCTAAATTTTTCAATGAACTGATTTTGCGACGAAAAATTTTTCATCACTCATAACGCGTCGCAAAAATTTAATGATGAAAATTTGAAATCAAATCCGTCACTAAATTAGCGACGGGTCACTACTTTTGTTGCTAACACGCCCACCCGCACACCGCGCTTGCACGCTTGCCCTGCCTTCTTTTTTTTTTTTAGAAAAATGTCATACTTCCATTGCTAACGCGCCCGCCCATGCACCGCGCTTGCACGCTTGCCCTGCCTTCCTTTTATTTTAGAAAAATGTCACCACGCAGATTCAAATATGAGCATACAAGGAGAACTTGAGTTGTGGCAACCACTATGACACAATGTTTTATGTGATTATTTTTTATTTGTTACCTTACTCTCACATTTCTTGAAAAATAATAAAATAATATAAATTGTTAATTTGTCATAAAATAATAAAATAATAAAATGCTAACTTAAAATAAAATAATATTATTCTTAAAAAAATAAAATAAAATCCTAATTTAAAATATTATAAAATAATAAATATGAATTGTTAATATAAAATAATAAAATAAAAGAAAAATAAATTAAATTAAAATATAAAATCCTAACTTAAAAAAAAAAAATTAAGTTTAACAACGGATTCTAGAATCTGTCGCTAGCTTAGCGACGGATTCCTGTATCCATCACTAATGAATCTGTCGCTCTGGTATCTGTCCCTAACTTAGCTACGAATTCAAATTTCCATCGCTAATTTAACGACGGATATCCATATCCATCTCTAAATTAATCTTTTATTTTTAGAATTACCATTTTATATTTTATTTTCTTATTTTTTTCTTTTATTTTATTATTTTATTATTCTTTTTTTTATTTTATTTTTTTGAAACCCTAGAATAGTCTGTAAATAGACGGCCGCCTCAAAGTAGCCATCCGTCTCACTGCCACCGTTCTCCAAAAAATACAATTTGATATACTTGCCAGACGAGATGGATCGTCAAACGTGGATGCATGATTTATTATCTTTCTTACTGATAACGATGATGAATCAAGATGAACAGCTAAACTTTAAAAAACGATTGAACTATTTATGAAAGAAGTGAATAGACGTAGAAGACAATGAACACATAGGGTGAATTCGACAGCAACAACTGTTGGAAAATTATTTGTTAGATATTGATTGAATTTTTTATTGTTGAAAATTATCAATTTGATGAGAATTGTAACATTTACTGTGTATTCAACTCAATTTCATTAGTCAGACCAAGTTAAAAAGGGAGACATGGCAGAAAATATTTCCTAATAGAGTATAGAAGAAATTTAACTACGAAATTAACCATAAATTTTGAAATACCGATAATATATTAACGACGAATTAGTCATGAATATTTTTTTTGACTAATTAGCGACGAATTTAGTGATGAATATTTTTTTTTTTACTAATTAGCGACGAATTTAGTCACGAATATTGGAGTTTGTTGTTAAATTTGGTAACAAATATTTTTTTGTGACTAATTAGTAACGAATTTAGCAACGAAAAATTTTTTAAACTAATTAGCGATAAAATATTCTACAAAATTTGTTCGTCGCTAAATTTAGTAACGAAATTCGCTTCGTCGCTAAATTTAACGATGAAAAGAATATTCGTCGCTAAATTTAGTGACGGATAACAGTTTTCATGATAAAATTTAGTAACAAAATTTCTATTCGTCACTAATTAGCGACAAATTTTCTAACGAAAAATTTTTCGTCGACAATTAGTAACAAATTTAGTTACGAATAAAGTATCCATTACTAATTTAGCTACGATTACTTTTTCGTCACAAATTTTTTTATCATTAAATTCATCACAAAATAGTAACGAATTTTTTCCGTCGTCAAATTCCATCGCTAAAACCATATTTTTTTATAGTGAGTGGACAGAGAGGATGCGAAAAGGTTTAGGGGAATTGTGAAAGAGATGGAAAGACTTGAAAACCAATCAAAGTCTAAATATATTATAACCACTCAAATCATATTAGTTTTTAATAAGTTTGAGTACCTCTTACAATCATAAAATCCTTTGATAGTTCAAAGATTAAGAGTTGAAAAATTATTGTATATTATTGTATTATTGTAAGATCAAAAAATAAATCTTAATTGCCAAGAAGTTATACACGAAGTGCTTAATTCTCTTTTATTAAAGTGTGGTAGAATTGAGAAATTGATAGCCCTTAAACGATGCAGTCAACCTTTTGGGATTATATTAATTTATCATAATGGGAAATTATTATATCATGTAGAAATTAGCACACTCTTTTACGGTGAAGGTAGAGTCAGCTTGTTACCCGACTGGGTCATTTATCATGTACTTTCATATGGTAGAATCCCACGATTACACCAATGCAATCAGCCACTATTGAATGTCCCAATTTTTTGGATTATTATGGTGAAGACAGAATCGTTTTGGGCTTCTGTCCCAAATCTTGACCTAAGTATGAAAATGGCTTGATGCATTCGTGAGTATCCCCGAGATTATAATTTTGTCAAATTTTATAATTAAGCAAGAAATACCACACTTTTTACAAATTTATGCATCTCAGCCCAACATTAAATTTAGTGAAACTCCACAGAAAGGTCTTCCCCTCTTAAAAATGCCATTGAAACTTTAGTTGTTACAGTTGCAATATGTTTTACCAAACTTCAACTTTCCATAGGTCCTAACCAAAATAACATTAGCAACATTCCCAGCACTATCCAAAAGAGAGAGAGACTCACTTTTCTTGTTAAAAGCTAAAGTCATATTGCCTTCTTTCACTAAGGCATTGTTCAAAAGCTGCTTGCAACAAACATACTAAAAACAAAATATTTCCCTTCTTGTCTAACTTATTCATAATGTTACCATTTATGTTGCATGCCGATTGATATAGAAAAAATTATTATCTAAATATCTTTAATATCTTAGACTAAATCCTACAATTACATAATCATTTGACTGCTCAAAGATCAAGAGTTTGAAAAATATTATGTAATATCATCACTAAATAGATTTAAATCACAGAGATTTTATATGAAAAGTGCTTGAAATCTCTTTTTAATTAAAATATGGTAGGATACTGTGTTTGATTCTATAATTGGAGGATTACCCGCATCGTGAAAATATATATCGGAGAGAAAGGATTGAAAAAAAGCATCTCAACCTCACTATATGTAATGTGTATAATCGACTACTATTTATAATGTGTAAAATCAACAGTTTGCAGAAGAAAGTAAATGACAATAAATGTATTAGCAGGTGAATTTTTAGAATATAAGAGTTTGTATGCTTTGTTTATGGTTAAATTTATTGTGATTGCTAGCAGTTTAATCAAGTCCACCTACTACTCCCTCCCGCGCACAATGGGGGAAGCACCATGTTTAACATGGATCGTAAGTAGACAAAGTGAGGTGCAACAAGTCTTTTAGTGAGAACAATAGCAATTTAATCTATGGAACTAATGAACCAAGCAGCAAGCTTGTTACTAAAGACTTGTTTGTTAACAAAATGATAAACCACTAAAAAATTTTCACACCATAAAACAGGTGGACAATGTACATGAAGTCGCAATTCTTTTAATGATGACATTATCCAGATAACTTTAGCATTAGCAAAACTCTTTTATTCAGATTATGTGCTGGAACGAGCTACACCGTGTTGTTTCTTCAAGCTCCAAGAAAGATTAGGGTTGAGAAAAATGGTCACTCTTACAAAATATACTATGAAGAATTATGAAAATGGTCACTCTCATGAAAGGATAGTCAAAAGCTGGAGGCAACAAAAGAGCAATCAGGTTACACGAGCATAAAATCCTATCGTAGATTGTCATAAATATACTATTGACTGTATGAAATTTAACCCTTGACTTCCAAAAAGAATATCGATGTTGAAGAAGAAGCTGAGGGGGGAACATTTGGAGTGCCTGGAAGGATGATGTCATCAATGTAGACAAGAAAGAACATGTTGTAGATCCCTGGAAAATAAACATGAAGGTGTCTGCATATAATTCCTGAAAACTAAGCTATTGAAAAAAAGCGCCAAGCCAATATACTGGGCTCATGGTGCTTGCTTGAGCCCATAGAGATAACAGCGAAAGAAGCTAACATATTGGGACGGAATAGTTAAATAAAATTGGGAGGCTGATGCATACAAAGTTCCTCATCAATACATCCATGGAGGAAAACATTTGTTACCTCTAGCTGCTAATGGGCTTGTTCATGGTAGTTGCTCGAGTTAACAACAATAAAATATGATATCAATTATTTAAATATAAATTAAAATATGATATATAATAGAATATAATAACATAAAAATATTTATATTTCCGATCGTATTTAGTGAAATAAAAGTATAATTATTATTATGACATGAAGAAAACAATCATATACTATCCAGAAACAAACATGCATGGGACTTTGATTGCGGGAGATTGGTTTTTCCTAGTTTCTTTTTCAAATATTCCTTTTGTCCTAGCTTAATCTTCTTCTATTCTTTCTTCCTAATTTCCATCACTTATGCAAAAGAACTGCTGCGTTATGTGCAGCTACAGTATTGCTACCGTAAAACAGGTATTCTCACCTTTCCTTCAAGAGGCTGAAGTTGATCAAGCATGTTCTTTCTCAAACTTCCTTTTTCTTCTCCCCAATTCTATGCATCAAGTTGATTATTAGATCTGCCTGGACTTATGAGAAGGTCATCTACTTAGTTAAACTTCTGGTGAATGAAAGTAACATAATTCCATAAATAATAGTTTAGGTGAATTTTTGAAATAGGTGAATTCTTCTTTTGATTAAAGATGGGTGCCTTCTGCAACATATTCCTCAAAGTAATTGAATAGATAAGTTTAGATACAAAGTTTAACCAGATGAAGAGGCCTCAAGTGCAGATACAATCACGTTCAATGGAATCTTCGATCTTGAAGGTGACGTTTTCTATGATTTGGCACTTGAGGGGTTACTAGGGGCTCAGAACGTGGTCTTCTTGGTTGATGAAGATGGAAAATTCAATTCAATTATGCCATTCATTCACATTGAAATGAAGGAGCATTGGTGTTTCAATCACTATACTTTTCATGTTAACTGGCTCAAAATATAGCAACTATTGATTGAATTTCTTCGGTCTCAAAATACTAGAGTAAAGCAGAGCCAAAATATATATTAAGTTTATGTGAGAGCCAAAAAAAAACTCAAAATAAGAATGGTCCAAACTGGCTGATAACATGCAATTTATTGAATTTATTATTATTATCATGGTTTGAATTTGAATTGTTTAATGTACTCTCTACACAATACTCCAAGGAGGTGGCTGCATCTTAAGGAGAAAAGAGAGGAACCTCATGACTGTTCATTCAATCTCTCATTAGGTTTTATTTTTTATTTTTTTCTTTCTTTTTAGGAACATTATTTTTTATTTTCTTGTGTTGATACTTACCACCATGAGTGGCTAGTTTATTTATTCTGATTCAAGGGGAATTTTAATCGATTGTTTTTCATTGTGAGGTTATGTTCTTAATTTAATTTCTTGTCTTTTATTCAAGTATTCGTCGATTCTTGGTTTATTTTTATGAAAGATTGGTATTGGTTAATCTGACAATTTAATTCAATATCAATTTTTCTACTGCATCCAGGATTTCAGTGATCCGTAATTGTCATGAATGAATGGTACGAGTAGCAAATAGGTTATACATGTTTATGGGTCGTTTGCCGATATTCATTTTAACCTAAGGAATCGATGAACCAAAATCGAATAATTGTACGGCTATCCTGATTATTTGTATTTTGGTTTAACTGTTTTCATATAACTTAATGCTGTCATTATTTGATATGGAACGCTATCATGCCCAGTCGATTAATGATAAGTTTTGATTGGATGCTAGGTTTGGTCAATTATTTTAGGAAAACAGAAAATTTATTATGGCTATCCTAATAGATTTAAGATTAAATGCTTGAATTGCAAGAATAATATTTTTAAACCAATGATCAATAAGACAATCGAATATATGAATCCTTGAATCGGAGTTTGGTAAATTGAATTTCTTCCTTAAATTTTAGTATTTTGCATTGTTGATTTGTTTCTTATTTTTAGATTATTAATTTTTATTCGGCAAATTTTATTTTAGCAATTTTTTTGAAAACCCCAAATTTTATTTTTTTACATTAACTAAGAGATTGAATTAATTAGTTCCCTTGGGATTCGACCTGGTAACCACTATTGCTACAGTTTGTTGCATTGGGGAAATCAGTATTAATTTGAGGGCTTCGACAACCCGACCAAATTTTGGCGCCGTTGCCGGGGAGCTATTTTGATTTCTTAGTTGTGTTTTCTTTATATTTGTTTTGTTGACCTCTTTTATTTTATGACCCGTTCTTCTCAAGAAGGTGAATTGGAATATATTCCCGAAATTGAGAAAACTGCTCGCCGATTAAGAAAGGAAGCCAGACAGAGGAAAGGTAAGTTTCGTCAAAGGCCAATTTTTAACATTGATCTGACAATTTGTGACAGGTCTATTTTTGAAGAAGAAGAGGAAAGGATGGCCGATCGTGAGCGAACCTTAAAGGAATTGGCTGCACCCAATCTAAATCAACAACCCTTGTGCATCGAATACCCAACTCTTGATGTAGCATTCGAACTTAAATCTGGTTTGATTCACTTACTGCCTACTTTTTGTGGTCTCCCAGGTGAGGATCCACATAAACATTTGAAAGAATTTCATGTTGTCTGTTCGAGTATGAAACCCCAAGGAGTGACTGAGGAACAGATTAAGTTGAGAGCCTTTCCCTTTTCCCTGAAAGATAAGGCAAAGGATTGGTTGTACTACCTACCTCCGGGTTCAATAAATACATGGAATGGGATGCAGAGATTATTTTTAGAAAAATTTATCCCTGCATCTAGAGCTGCCAACATTCGAAAGGAGATATGTGGGATCAGGCAGATTAGCGGAGAAACGCTATATGAGTACTTTGAGAGGTTCAAACAGCTCTGTGCCAGCTGTCCACATCATTAAATACCGAAACAACTCTTGATTCAGTATTTCTATGAAGGACTTCTATCCATGGATAGAAATATGGTAGATGCGGCCAGCGGAGGAGCCTTGGTAAATAAAACACCTGAAGAAGCCAGACAATTAATCACAAATATGGCAGAAAATTCTCAACAATTTGGGTTGAGAACAGAGGGAGTTATGAAACGTGTCAATGAGGTAAGTCATTCTCACCTTGAAAATCAAATTTCTGAATTGACTGCTTTGGTTCGTCAGATGGCTGTAGGACAAATACATGCAAGCAAAGTCTGTGGCATATGCTCGATACCTGGACATCCTACGGATATGTGTCCTTCTCTGCAAGAAGATTCTACTCATCAAGCAAATGCCGTAGGAGGATTTCCTGGCCAACCTCAAAGGAAGTACGATCCCTACTCAACTCATTATAATCCCGGTTGGCGAGATCATCCAAATCTGAGTTACGGGAATCAAGGAGGACAGACAAGATATCCTCCTCAGCAATTTAATAGGCCATCACATACACCGACACAATCGTCTAATTCAGGTATGTCCTTAGAAGATATTGTAAAAGCTCTCGCGACTAACACTCAACAATTTTAATAGGCAACGAGAGCTAGCATTCAAAACTTGGGAAATCAAATCACTCAGCTAGCCACTTCAGTTAGCAATTTGGAGCGTCAAAATGCAGAGAAATTACCTTCACAAACGGTAATAAACCCTAAGGAAAATGCTAGTGCAATGGTATTGAGGAGTGAGAAAGAAGTGCAATCAAAACCACCATCACCCAAAAAGAGAAATGAGAAGAAAGATGAAGAGGAAGAAGCCGAAGTTGCCAATGAAAATCCAAACAAGGTAAATTCGAATTCTCTTTTATCTACGAGTTCTAACACAGTTACACCACCTTTTCCTAGCAGATTTGAAATATCCAAAAAGGAAGACTACGAAAAGGAGGTTTGGGAAACTTTCAAAAAGGTGGAAATCAACATACCTTTGTTAGATGCCATCAAGCAAATACCAAAATATGCAAAGTTTTTGAAGGAACTGTGCACAAACAAGAGGACAATGAGAGGTAATGAGAAAATAAGGGTGGGGGAGAACGTGTCTGCTGTCATAAAGAGATCCCTATCCGAGAAGTGTTCAGATCCAGGTATGTTCACTTTACCCTGTGTTATCGGTTTAAGGAAATTTGAACGTGCTATGCTAGATTTAGGAACATCAATCAATGTCATGCCATATTCTATTTATATTGCTCTAAATCTAGGTCCCTTAAAGGAAACTAAAGTGATTATTCAATTGGCTGACCGTTCTGTCGTGTATCCAGAAGGGATTGTTGAAGATGTTTTGGTGCGGGTTAATGAGTTAATTTTTCCAGCAGATTTTTATATCTTAAAAATGGATGACGACACCGTTACAAATTCAGCACCGCTACTATTGGGGAGACCGTTCATGAAAACGGCAAAAACAAAAATAGACGTAGATGATGGTACACTCTCCGTCGAATTCGACGGCGAGATTGTTAAATTCAATATTTTTGAGGCCATGAGATACCCAAATGAGTGTCATTCGATTTGTTCCGCTAATGTCATTGATTCAATTGTGCAGGAAATCTTTGAAGAAGAAAATGACACAAGTTTTGAATTGGATACGCAATTGAACACCAAAGACGAGATGACCGAAACTTGTGAAATTTCAGAATCAATATTGGAACAACAATCAAGGTTTTTAAATTCGAGCACCACATTTCCTGTTTCTCACAAGAAAATGTTACCTTCTGTTTTGCAGGCTCCAACATTGGAATTGAAGACTTTGCCAGATCATCTCAAATATGTATACTTAGGTGATGAAGAGACCTTACCCGTTATCATAGCAAGAGAATTGACGGAAGAACAAGAAAATCGGCTACTCCAAGTTCTAAAAGAGCACAAGACAGCAATTGGTTGGATTTTAGCCGATATAAAGGGTATTAGTCCCTCAATTTGCATGCATCGAATCCTTTTAGAAGAGGACACTAAGCCAATGAGGGAATCGCAAAGAAAGATGAATCCAATCATGAAAGAAGTGGTGATGAAGGAGGTTCTCAAACTTTTAGACGAATGCATAATTTATCCAATTTCCGACAGCAAGTGGGTTAGCCCAATTCATGTGGTACCAAAGAAAACAGGAATCACGGTGGTAAGAAATCAAGACAATGAGTTGGTACCTATGTGAGTGCAAAATGGTTGGCGAATGGTCATTGATTTTAGAAAGCTCAATTTAGCTACTCGAAAGGACCACTTCCTTTTACCCTTTATTGATCAAATGCTAGAGAGATTAGCCGAAAAATCATTCTTTTGTTTTCTTGATGGTTTTTCAGGTTATTATCAAATCGTGATTGCACAGGAAGATCAAGAAAAGACCACATTCACATGTTCATTTGGAACATTTGCTTATAGAAGGATGCCATTCGGTCTATGTAATGCCCCAGGTACATTCCAAAGGTGCATGCTGAGCATTTTTTCTGAATATATTGAAAATTGCATTGAGGTATTTATGGATGATTTCACTGTTTACGGTGACTCGTTTGATAGTTGTCTAGGGCATTTGATCAAAATTTTGAAAAGATGCATGGAAACGAACTTGGTTTTGAACTATGAAAAATGTCATTTCATGGTGAAAGAAGGCATAGTGTTAGGGCATGTGATTTCTCATAGGGGTATTGAGGTAGATAAGGCGAAGGTTGATTTGATCAAGAGTTTACCTTACCCTACAAATGTTAGGGAAATACATGGTTTTCTTGGACATGTAGGTTTTTATCGCAGGTTTATTCAAGACTTCTCAAAAATTGTCTTGCCATTATCCAAGTTGCTTCAGAAAGATGTACCTTTCGAGTTCGGAGAAAAATGCAAGGAAGCCTTCGACAAGCTCAAAAACCTATTAATTACTGCACCAATCATTCAACTACCTGATTGGAATTTACCTTTTGAGATCATGTGCAATGCAAGCAATATTGCTGTGGGAGCAGTTCTTGGCCAGCGGATTGATAAGAAGAGTCACGTCATTTACTACGCTTCAAGAACATTGAACACTGCTCAATGCAACTACACCACCACCGAAAAAAAGCTCTTGGCCATTGTTTTTGCTTTAGATAAATTCAGATCATATTTACTTGGTTCTAAAGTAATTGTGTATTCTGATCATGCAGCTTTGAAATATCTATTGGCGAAAAAGGAGTCGAAACCCAGGTTGATACGGTGGATTCTCCTGTTGCAAGAATTTGATTTGAACATCAAGGATCGAAGTGGAGCTGAGAATTTGGTAGCTGATCATCTAAGCAGGTTAGTGAATGAAGAAGATCCATTACCTATTTCTGAAAATTTTCCTGATGAGCAGTTATTTCACTTGAAAGGTATTACTCCTTGGTATGCAGATATTGTGAATTATTTGGTCACACACATTTTGCCTAGTGATCTTAGTAAGTCAAGGAAGGATAAAATTCGATGTGAGGCAAAATATTATGTGTGGGATGAGCCATATTTGTGAAAATTTTGTTCTGACCAAATAATTAGGAGATGTGTCCCAGAGAATGAACATAGATCCATTTTAGCATTTTGTCATAGTTATGCTTGTGGGGGACATTTTGGACCACGGAGAACCGCAAGAAAAGTTTTAGATAGTGGGTTATATTGGGAGACCTTGTTTAAGGATACTCACTTGTTTTGCAAAAACTGTGATAGATGTCAAAGGACGGGAACTTTGTCTCATAGAAACGAGATGCCCCAAACCCCCATTCTTGTTTGTGAAATATTTGATATATGGGGTATTGATTTTATGGGTCCATTCCCTTTGTCTTGTGGATATGCTTACATTCTTTTGGCTGTTGATTATGTATCGAAATGGGTGGAAGCAAAAGCCACCAGAACTGACGATTCTAAGTCTGTTGTAGGTTTTATCAAGACTAACATTTTCAGCAGGTTTGGGATCCCTAGAGCCATCATAAGTGATCAAGGAAGCCATTTTTGTAACCGAGCAATCGAAGTATTGATGAAAAAATATGGAGTGCATCACCGGGTTGCTACGGCATACCATCCTCAGACAAATGGACAAGCCGAAGTTTCCAACCGTGAAGTTAAATCCATTTTAGAGAAAACGGTCAACCCGGGACGAAAAGATTGGAGTTTACGTTTAGATGATACACTGTGGGTGTACCGGACAGCTTTCAAAACGCCAATAGGGATGTCTCCTTATAGGTTAGTTTTTGGGAAATCCTGTCATTTACCGGTGGAAGTTGAGCATAAAGCGTATTGGGCGATCAAACGTTGCAATATGAATATGGATGAAGCCGGTGAGTCGAGGAAATTGCAACTACAAGAGCTTGAAGAGTTGAGATTGGAGGCCTATAAGAACTCGAGGATTTATAAAGAGAAAACTAAATTGTTTCACGATGGTATGATCTTAAGGAAACAATTTGAGATTGGACAAAAAGTGCTTCTATATAATTCTCGACTCAAACTCATGCTAGGTAAGTTGCGTTCTCGATGGGTTGGTCCATTTGTTGTTACTAATATGTTTTCTCATGGTGCAGTGGAAATCAAAAGTCTTGACACAAATAAAGTTTTCAAGGTGAATGGGCATCGGTTGAAGATATTTCATGATGAGATGGAGATTTCTACAATGTTGGACATTACATTGATGTCTCCAAATTATTCTTCTGACTGAATCAAACATGAAGACCGTCGAGCATAAAGACGTTAAATAATTGCGCTTGTTGGGAGGCAACCCAAATTTTTTTTTTTTTTTAGAGTTTGATTTCATTTTTAGTTATTTCATTTTTCTTCAATTTTCAATGTTTTCTTAGTGTTATTTATCCATTCTCTTACTTTTTTGCATGTGTTCAGCAATTTTCTCAGGCCAAGACACGAATAGAGTGACAGTCAGCTTTCGGACAGAAGCAGTCTTGGCATTAGGGCATGATCACGCGGTTTCCACAACCCACTAAATTTTTTGGCAAAATGTGCTAGTTGCGACTGCCCAAACCGAAGGACTCATAGAGGAGATCTCGCATTCTCCACAGTGCCCGCCATCACGTTAGGGGAGTACTCTCGTTTTTCTTCTTCCTTTTAATTGTCCTTTTTTCTTGCCTAACATCTTTCATTTTTTGAGATTCGTTTTCAATTGTGCTAACTGTGAATTTCTTTAGCATTGTGTCTCACATTCTCATCTTTTGCATACATTGAGGACAATGTAGTATTTAGGTGTGGGGGAGGATTTTCATGCTAATGTCATTTCTTTTATTTTTCTTTGGAACTTCGTACTCTCTGGATTTTGTCGGATAATGATTTTGAGTTAGTATACATTGTTGATTTGAGTTTGAAATGCATGAAAGAGACAAGTGTGATTAGTTATTTTTGGATAAAATTGTTTTAAAGTGTCCCATTGATTTTGATGATTGAGTCATTTGAAAATGTGATAGATTTGATACAACATTGCACAATTTTTGTGAGAATTTGAGCCTTAAGAGCATGTCATCAAATTTGCTTTAATCTTTCTTCTTGAGTGTGCATCAATCTTAGTGTGTTTATTCTAGAACTTGCTTTGCTATACTTTTTGAAACCACATCAATGAATTCATACATTAATATGATGGGGGCATTTAGGTTTACCCATTTTAGCTCTCGAAAACAAACCTTCCTGTGCATAATTTTTCTCTTAGTGAAACCCTTTGAGCTTATATCCCTTTTCTTTGCTTTAACCTCATTAATTAACACATAGCCTTCTTTTTACGTTTCACCTTTTATTTGGTCCTTATATTAAAGAAGCATGTGATTTGAGCATATATTTAGTGGTTATTTGCAAAGGGAATGAGATACTTCTATTGTGAGATTTATTTTCGGGAAGTTGATTATATACTTGGGGTAGATTGCATATGCGCGGCATTTTTCATTGATCCTCATTTAGTTTCCTTATTCATCAAAAAAAAAAAGGGGAAAAAAAAGAAGGAAAAGAAAAAGAAAAAGAAGAAATTCCCAAAAGTTGAAATTGGGGAATTTGAAGCAAAAATGTGAAAAGTTTGATTGAGAGATGATTATTATCTTGATTGGGGTATTTTTTTCTTTTGGTTTGATTGTATTTCATGATATGGGATATAGGGGATATGCTCTTGACATGCTTCTTTGATATATTTATTACACGATACATTTATCCTTTTTACCATTCCTTTACCCAAGCCACGTTACAACCCTTATAAAGACCCCCGGATTTTTGTTTTGAATTCATATATTCAGTGGTGGAGATTTGATTAATAAGCAAGCCTATGGTAATAGCATACTATGTTTTGATTTTGAGAGTTATCAATAAATTCCCTTTAAACACTTGAGTGCATAGAGCGATCTCCTTGTGAGGGTAACGGATCTTGTTGCATTGAATTCTGATGATATTGTTGAGTCTATTGGGATACTTATATTTTCTTTTAAAGTTATACAAACTATGATTACTTGCTCTCTAGATTGTGATTCTGGCTTGAATGTTTCAATGTGTGCTACTTGAGATTGTTGAATGATGAAATGAAGGAGGGGAAGGAGTGAAGAGGAGAATGGTTGTATGGCATTGGCATTGTAAATGCTTGAGGACAAGCATTGGTTTGGTGTGGGGGAATTTGATAACATGCAATTTATTGAATTTATTATTGTTATCATGGTTTGAATTTGAATTGTTTAATGTACTAATGGTTTGTTTTATTGAATTTTATTTTTTAGAAAATTGAAATTGAGGACTTGGAGCAAATTGGGCTTAACAAGGAAATTTTGGAGCTAATTGGGAGTAAAGTTTATAATGGGAAGATTCCTAATTGATTTGAAAGATTAAAAGGAAGGAAAATGCTACTAAATCTCTCATGTTACTAATTCTCTCAAAGAGGTTGGAAGGAAAGAGCACATTCATATATTTTCTTTCCAAAAAGGGGCCGGCTGCCTTGCCTATTTAAATGAAGGGCTGCACTCAATGAAAAACATAATACTCTCTACACAATACTCCAAGGAGGTGGCTGCATCTTAAGGAGAAAAGAGAGGAACCTCATGACTGTTCATTCAATCTCTCATTAGGTTTTATTTTTTATTTTTTTCTTTCTTTTTAGGAACATTATTTTTTATTTTCTTGTGTTGATACTTACCACCATGAGTGGCTAGTTTATTTATTCTGATTCAAGGGGAATTTTAATCGATTGTTTTTCATTGTGAGGTTATATTCTTAATTTAATTTCTTGTCTTTTATTCAAGTATTCGTCGATTCTTGGTTTATTTTTATGAAATATTGGTATTGGTTAATCTGACAATTTAATTCAATATCAATTTTTCTACTGCATCCAGGATTTCAGTGATCCGTAATTGTCATGAATGAATGGTACGAGTAGCAAATATGTTATACATGTTTATGGGTCGTTTGCCGATATTCATTTTAACCTAAGGAATCGATGAACCAAAATCGAATAATTGTACGGCTATCCTGATTATTTGTATTTTGGTTTAACTGTTTTCATATAACTTAATGCTGTCATTATTTGATATGGAATGCTATCGTGCCCAATCGATTAATGATAAGTTTTGATTGGATGCTAGGTTTGGTCAATTATTTTAGGAAAACACAAAATTTATTATGGCTATCCTAATAGATTTAAGGTTAAATGCTTGAATTGCAAGAATAATATTTTTAACCAATGATCAATAAGACAATCGAATATATAAACCCTTGAATCGGAGTTTGGTAAATTGAATTTCTTCCTTAAATTTTAGTATTTTGCATTGTTGATTTATTTCTTATTTTTAGGTTATTAATTTTTATTCGGCAAATTTTATTTTAGCAATTTGTTTGAAAACCCCCAATTTTATTTTTTTACATTAACTAAGAGATTGAATTAATTAGTTTTCTTGAGATTCGACCTGATAACCACTATTGCTACAGTTTGTTGCATTGGGGAAATCAGTATTAATTTGAGGGCTTCGACAACCCGACCACTGGCCAAAGTCCTTGAGACAGCTTTAAAATGTATCTGAATAGGACTTAAATGAGTCTACAATGATGGATTTATTAGCATTGGAAGTGCATTTGCTAGAGTCCAAATGGAGCTAGTTCGGATTCTAGCTGACTTGTTTGGTCCAGTTAAACTGGATTTTCATAGTTTTCTTTGAAGGATCTGCCAAGCACTCATGAGCTTTTCTATGCCTGTATGATTGCTTTGCTGCTGCAAGAATGAGTTGACTGGCAGTTTGAGCCAGATCATGATGGTAATGTTCTTAAAATGTTGCTGCAGATGAATCAGTGGCATGTGAGGTTAGTTAATTATGTTCGTGGGTTATGGAGGTGTTTGTGTTTATAGATTGGAACTTGTAAGTTGCAAAGCTGCTTTTCCTTTATTTAATCTGAATTTAGTTATGTGGTTCCTTAGTATTGAGAGTTTATTACGTGTTCTAGGTTTGGATAGCTGAAGTTTGCCTTGCACAAACACTATTAAAGATGATCATCTATGTGCCATGTCCATCTTGGCCATGTGCCTATGGGGATTTTTCTTTTTAATAAATCATCGATATCCAATAATTATATTGGATCAAACTAAATTCAATTAAAATATGATTGGATTCTTAAAAAATAAAATTTTCCTGACATTTGTTTTTGCTATACGTAATACTAGAACTCGAGATATTGTTTAAGAAGTAACAGTGATTAATCATTCGATCAACTAAGCGTTATGTCCCATGTGGATCTATGCTTTAGGTTGTGGAGACCATTGCACCCTTTCAAATTTTGCAGCCACTTTGGATCCACTCTATTTTTTAGAAACTTTGAAGGCTACCCCTAATTTTTTTAGGTGCCTCCTCTAAATTAAAGAAAAAAGGTTATTATACGTAAATGTCTTAAAAAATTTATCCATGTATATTTATATATAAATTTTATGCATGTTGATCTATTCATTCATTTCTTTTTTCTTTCTTTTCTTTTTTTTTTTTTTTTAAGTTTACGTTTTGCTGTCTCGTTTGCTTAATGTCATGTCATCTCCCATGATTTCCTCTGCCTGTGTTCATGCTTCATAGGTTGCAGCGATTGAAATCATATTTTGGAACAAATTTAATAACGCAAGTAAAATTGATAATGGACATGCAGACGAGAGGATTTGCCCTGGTTTTAATCTTTCCAATTACAGTGACCAATCCATATGTACATGCAAGCAATGAAACATTGTAATGCAAAATAAAATAAAAAAGTGAAAGTAAAAAAGAAAAAGGGAAATAGGGATAAGATTAATACAACCTGAGATATGAAATTATGTGAGATAAAATCCGACGTGAACCGAAACTTCTCCTCATGGGCGATTCTGAATTAATACCTGACTGCCCAAAATTTGTGTTAATAATATCAAAATTCTGTTAATATCAAGGTTAGGTATATTTCTGGGCAAGGAAGAGTTCCCACCTAGTCACTATTAATACAGGTGCATACATCTATATACGTATGCATATGTGTGCATATAAAATTCAGAATACGCATTTTAAATTGTAATTCAAAATTTGTGAATCATATTTAATACATGTGCAAGAAGCAAAGAAAAATATGCTAAAGAACAGAGCAAAGCAACCAGTGCATAATTATACATCAAAAACAGGGGACGCAACCTTTGGCTTTGCCTAGAAAAAAACTATTGCCAACCTCAAGACCACCGCAGCTGTACTAAAGTTCTCAAGGGGAACAAGCAGTGATCCAACCACATGAACCCAGTGATCCAACCACATGAACTCCTCCAAAAGGAAGAACCTGATTAGGCAAGTAGGCGACAAATTGTAAGCAACTGAAAATGGTTACTTGAATTTGGAAAAAAAAAGTAAAGAGAAATTTATCGTTCTTTTTTACCTAATTGTAAATGTGTGAAACTTGCATCTCGAAGAAGCATGTCCCGGACAATATGCATGTGAGACCGGGAAAAGTCAAAAGAGAAAAAAGAGAACAAAAAAAAAAACAAAGAAAAAAACACACACTCTTCTCTCTCTCTCCCCCCTCCAAAACCCTTTCCCCCCCCCCAATTTTCTCACCCTCAACCTCTCCCTCTCTGTTTCTCTCACCCTCTCACGAACTCTCTCTCCCTCATCTCCCCGCTTCATTCTCCCTCTCCCTCGGCTTGCACTCTCTCCCACGACTCACTCCCTCTCTTCCGCGCGCAGCAGCAGCGCTGTCTCCCCTCCCTCGCACGCTCACTTGCGTGCGGTGCCCCTTTGCTACGACCTCCACTGAAAACCCCAGACCGGCACCCGATTGGACCTTCAAAAAACCCTAAACCACTACTGCGATTCTCTCTCTGCGCAGGTAAGGACCGGTTCCTAATCCTAGCTATAGGGTTTTGAATTTGCTTAGTAATTAGATTTAATTGCAAAAATGTGCTTCAATTTGGAAGCGTAGCAGGTTCCGGACTGAATCAAACGGCGCACGAAAGTTAGGTCTGCGAATGAGAAAACCCTAGGTGAGGGAATTTTTAATCCATTCAATAAATTGAATGAATTTAGTGTGAAAAATCCTATATATGTCCTGAAAATGTGTGGGATTAGAATAAGAATGCATTTTTTGAAATTCATGATTTTTGCTTACTAAACATACTGCGATCTTTTAGTCATAACTCTCTCTGCACAAAAGCAAATCATGTAAGACTTCTTGCATATGAAAGTAGACTCCCATATCTTGAAAATGAAATGTGATTCGTTGAAATCGGATAAGAACCGAATTTGTTATGATTTTTCAAAGAATTTTCGTGGTCTAGAATGTCCTGTATCTGTTCTGCTGTAGTTGCTTGTATTCCCTTCAATTTTAAGATGCCTTCAAGGCTGAATTCTGCTAAGCCTTGAACATGAAAGTTGTAGGTTTATGTCGTATCTTTAATTTGAGATAAAAATCATGTGATTTGGATGTGTGTAGTAAAAGTAATAGGCTTTTTCCCATGGCTGCACAGATAAGAATTTTGAATTCTGGACTATGATGTTCATGGACTTAGATGGTTTGCTATGATTTGAATGGATTTAGGACATTAGCATCAAAGTTGTAGTTTTATGTCTAATTTTTAAATAAAAATTGGAATTTCTATGATCCAAGAAGTGTAGGTCAAGGTATGTCTATTTTTTTTTATATAACATGTTGTGCTGGAAATTATTGGGAGGTTAGGAATTTGTGATGTATTGAGAAGAACCACTTTGCTCTAGTGTTGGTGTACGATTTAATGATTTATTTGTGATCAATGTCTTAGATTAAGGCATTCAGAATTAAAGGAGGGGTAGAATTTTATTCGATTTGGGAATTGTGAGTGATTATCCTCCCAAAAGGTGAGTGGATGATCCATTGAGTAGTAAATGAGCAAAATTATTTTGAAATTCTTGTAAAATGATTTTGTAAGATTTTTACCTGTTTTATATAAATTGTTTTGTGATTGTGAGATGTCTGAACTGGACTGTGAAGTATAAATGCATCCACTGTGTGCCATATGTTATTTGATGTTGATTTATGAATTGCTATGGCAAGAAATTTATGATTATTTGTTGAAAATTATGGCACATGATTTGTGAAATGAGGTGTTTGAGAAATGAAAGGTGCTGGTAGTTAATGGCTATAGTCATTCGCATCACAAAGTGACCCGACGGAGTGGCGTGGTTGGGGTTGGATGTGCGGGAGAGTTAGACGTTCCTCCCTTTGTCGAAGTCATGCTATATCTGGTTTGCACCCCGGTGAGGTACGAGTCAACGCCAAGAAAGGGGGTATGTTTTGAAACATTGGATGGAAAAACCCTTGGCGGGATTTCGTCTAAGTTCGTCTAGAGTAAGACGGGAGTGTTTTCGATGGGACCCTATGATTTTCTGATAGAATGATCAATGTGGATCCATATTTTGCAAATTGATTGAATTATTGAAATGTTTTTACATATATAAAGTGTGGTTATGAGATAGGCTTTGACTACCCCACGTTCACCCTTCATTTATTACACAATCATATCATTGCACTCCATTCATTGAATATTTTCTGATACTCACTCCTCTCTTTTAAATCTTTCAGTGGAAGCCTAGGTTTGTACAGCGATTGAAACTTGAGAAGGTTTACCCGCTGTTTTGTGTAGGTATGATAGTGATATAAGGTTAATTTGGTTGTTTTGGAATCCAATGAAGGGAAGACTTGTATAATTCTTTTGGTATGGATTAAATCAATACTCGTTTCATACGTAGGAACAAGTATTGATGGAATCCTTACATAGTTGTATTGGAGTTTGTACGTAAATTGTTCATTTCTCTTAACTCTCATTTTTTGTTAGACTTACTGTTCAAATAGGACGTTTGATTTGAAATGTTGAGATTTGTTATTTTCTTCGATTTTACGAAATTCTGTACATTTCATACCATATAAACTTTACTGATGCTAATTCGTTTTCTTCAGTCGAGTGTTAGTAAAATCTTACGACTATGATTTGGGATTTCGGTTGTTTTAAATATTTTATTTGTGCTGAGAATTCTGAATTGGCTATGATGGCCATACTGCATGAATGCATGTACAGGGATGGACCGGATGGGTCCTTTGCCTGTGTACTGCTGATATGTTTTATTATTTGGGATGGATTCTGAATTGAAAAAAAAAAAATTGTTGTACTGGTTTGTAGTCTTGCGGAGTCCTGGTATATGGAGAGGTTCTACCCGTGTATCGAGACAACGCGACGGTTGTTACGTGCTCGATCCGAGGAACGGGGCATGACAATGCAACTCTTTCAGAGCATTGCTGATGGTCATTCTTTCTTGAAGGGACTCCATAGAGCAACCAATTCCAATCTTGATTAAGGAGACCACGCACTCCATTTTGCAATCATTGCAAGTGCTATGCACAAGGATAGGATCCACAACATCTATGAGCCAGTTTGGCAATGCCATCATAGCGAATTTGTGAAGATTAAGTCCATCAGAAAACATGGTGTCAGTGGGTCATTTGGCTGAGATCATCTCCAACAGTAAGATCCCATAGCTGTAAATGTCCCCTGCTGTAGTGATCTCACTTCCTAGACCGTACTCTGTTCAATCATTTCACATATTACTAGAAATATATTATACCTAAAGAAACTCTTGAAAGCTCCATGGTATTGAAGATTGAAGGCTTCAAATCAACGCTTGAGCAAGCAGTAATGATCTTTACAATATTTCGGTGCCTAATGTTTCTCATGGCTTCACACTCAGCTAGGAAACTCTTGAAAGCTCCATGGTATTGAAGATTGAAGACTTTGATTGCAACAGAAGTACTAGATTCCCCGAGTATTCCTCTGTATACAGTGCCAAAACATCCCCTACCAACCATATTTTCCAAGGAGAAGCCATTTGTTGCCTTCAGGAGACTTCTATATGACACTTGCAAAAGACTTTCGCCTAAAAGTGCCCTAGATGATGGTTGCTTTTTTAGCTTTACTCGTCTTCTATATAGACAAAGCAGGAAAGATGACATCACAAATGCAAAGAATATTACACCTCCAACGTCCAATAATAGCACCGGGTGACCATGCAGTACCTTTCTTTTCTTTGAGCCATTGGTAGCGTTACAATTAGGTAGATGTAGTTCGCTTATTCCACCACAGAGCCTATAATTTCCTACCAAAGATACTGCACTTGTGTTTAGGAAACACCCTTTATTGGAACCTCGCCTTCAAAGTTATTGAAAGATAAATTTTGACTGTTTAGGTGAAATGATTCCAGAAATTTTGTAATGTGACCAGATAGATTATTACGAGAAAGGTCAAGGTTCTGTAGCCCTCTCAAAGAACTTAATGACTCAGGAATAGATCCATTGAATAAGTTCTCTGATAAGTATAAATCTACAAGGCTGGTGCAACTACGCAAGGTGCTTGGAAGCTCACCTGATAAATGATTCTTCAATAAATTCAACCATGACAAGTGAACCAGATTACTAATCTCAAAGGGTAGGGTGCCAACAAGTTGGTTTCGAGACAAATCTAAAGCAGCTGATAGTGCTGGAATACTAAATATTTGTTTTGGTATGGACCCACTAAGATCATTCAAGGAAAGATCCATTATGATCAAATCTCCACAGTTACCCAACTCTGGTGGTATGTTTCCTTGTAATGTGTTGTTGGATAAAGTGAGTTTGTTAAGTAATGACAAGTTTCTTATAGAAGCTGGAATCTTCCCAGAAAGTTGCTGGACGCGAGAGACAATATTTGTAAACTCTGAAGCTTACCAATCTCTTTGGGTATTGGTCCAACCATAAGATTATTTTGCAAAGACAATGTACTAAGTTTAACAAGGTTACCTATCTCTGGAGGCATAAATCCGGATATTTCATTGTCTCCAAGGCTTAAATAAGTCAATGTGGAGGAGAGATTGCCGATTTCTTTTGGCAATATCCCAGATAATTGGTTGGCTTGTAGCTCTAATTCTTCCAACTGAGTACAATTTGAAAGAGATTTGATGAAGTTCATGCCACCGGGCTCTCCTCCTAAGCCATTAAAGCTAATAACAACGACTCTCAAATTTTGTAGGCCTCCAAAATCAATCAAAATTTCTCCGGTAAAATTGCACTCCTCCAATTGAAGTTCTCAAGATGAGTTGCATTGGATAATGAGATTGGAAGAGGACCACCGAAGTAGTTCTGTTTGATTTGAAACCATTCAAGATTAGGAAGTGTGAGGCCAATGTTGGAGGGAAGTGTGCCATGAAAATGATTTTGGGCAATGGAAAATAAAGTAATAGAAGATAAGTTACATATGGATGTAGGGATCATACCATGAAGCCCATTGGCACCGAGTGTAAGAACTTTTAATTTTGTAGACGACCCAAAGCCTCTGGAATTGTCCCTCCCAACTTGTTTTCTGCTAGGTACAAGTATTCGAGTGATGTGAGGTTTCCAAGAAGGGGAGATACACCTCCTGTTAAATTGTTTGCAGACAAATCGAGTCGAGTGAGTTTTCGCAACTGGCCAAGCTCCTTTGAAATTTCGCCTATTAACTTGTTAGAACCAAATAGTTCAGCCTGCGCAAATGACCAAGTTCAGGAGGGATTTGGCCATAGAAAGTATTGTTTCTTAGGTCGAGTATCTTAAGGAAGCTTAAGTTCCCGACATGAAGAGGCAACAAACCACCCAAACCCCACGACTCCAAATACAAAACAGTGACCCTTACATGTCGGTGAGAGCATGTCACACCCTCCCACTTGCAGAAGTGCATAGAATTATTCTAAGAGCTCGTCACCCCTAGAGGATCATAAACAATGCTCTTTTTAAAGGCCAGCAATGCGTCACGATCACTGTTGTTTGTGTGTTGCATGGCCATGGCTAATGGCTTTGTCTTAGTTTTGTGGAGAATTATTGAGGTGTTGAGGAAGCATAACAAGAGTAAAAATGTTTGCATCTTATTAGCTACGCAGAGCAGATTAAAGCGGCTCATCTCTGAATGTATCAAGAAAGCTGAGTGGGTCCACCTTCACGTTATTCATAGATGATGATTTTAAATACAGATCCTCATGGAGATAAGAATTGACTTCTCAACTGTGTGGATCGGGACTACAAATTAGAGTGTTTGGGACCACACAGAAAGTTGTGGTGGACTCTTGATGACACTTGATGCTCGTGTCTCGGCTATGATTTAGTAGGTTCTCTATCATTTTCTTTCTATTAACTCCAAATCTCCAAATTGCAGGCTACTTCCACTTACGCTTTGTGGTACCAACGAGGACTTGATAACTTTCCTAGAGCAAAGATAATTCCTCTCTCAATTTAAATGTGGAAATCTAGATATTTTTGAATGAAAATATAATTTAAATATCTATTATCTTTTAGTTATTTATCTTGTATTTTAATACCTTATGGTGCTGTAAAGATTTTTTCATATCTCGACACAAGAGAAGTTAATCCTTGGCTCCATAAGGATCTATATTTAACATCATAATCAGTTGGGAATGAAGTGAAGACAAAGCCAAACGTTAAAATATATTTAAATTCTATTTATACCGATATTTTCACCCCGGAAATATTTATGTTCTATCACTACAAAAAAACAGCGTTTTAGTCACAAATTTTGTGACGAAAATTTTTAAAAAATTCGTCGCTAAAAACATTAGCGACGGATTTAGCGACGAAAAATTTTTCATCGCTAATAACGCGTCGTAAAAATTTAGCGACGAAAATTAGAAATCCGTCGCTAAATTTAGCGACGAAAATCTAGAATCCGTCGCTAAATTTAGCGACAAATAAGTTTTCGTTGCTAAAATTCGTCACAAAATTTAGCGACGAAAAATTATTCGTCGCTAAATTTAGCGACAGATAATTTTTGTCGCTAAAATCAGTCGCTAATTTAGCGAAAAACAAATCCGTCAAAAAATTATCCGTCGCTGAATTAACGACGGATTCCAAATCCGTCGCTGATTCCATATGCCCTGCCCCTCTGCCCCTGAGCCGGCAGATCCACGTGCCCACCCACCTCAGCACCAACCTGCCCAACCTGCCCGCCCTGCAACCCTGCAACCTGCCCGCCCAAGCTAGCACCCCACCTGACCGCCCGCCCGAGCCAGCATCAACTCTTAATTGCTGGAAAATACCGCGCCTTCTGCCTCCACCGTGGTTCGAACTCCGAACTCTTGCACACACGCAACCTGTAAACAACTGAGCCTTATTGTGATATAAAGTTTTTTTTTTTATTATCTATTAATTTTTTTCACATTTTTCTAATAATAATAAAATAATATAAAATAATAATTTAAAATAATAAATATAAAAACTTTTTTTATTTATACCACCAACCTAAAATAATATTTAATTAAAACTAATAAATATGATAATTTATAATAAAATAAAAAATAATAAAATACTAATTTAAAATAAAATAATAAATTAATTAAAAAATATATTAATATTATATTTTGATTTCTTCTTTTTTCTTTTATTTTATTATTTTATTATTCTTTTTCATTTTTATTTTATTTTTTTAATCCATAATTTAAAAATGTATCTCAAAACTATAAAATTATAATTATCAATAAATTATAATATATTAATAATTTAAAAAATCTATATATTTAATCACAAAATATTTTTATTCAAATTTCAATAAAATTATTATATATAAGAAATGAAAATAAAAAGAAAAAAAAACCAAAAGAAAAAAAAAGTAAGAATAGGAAACAAAAAGATGGAAGAAAGAAAACAAAAATATCATCACATAACACTAACACCAAGCGATGGTGCAATGGTGATCTGTTCAAATCCGAAGTCTAAGGTCCCTTCACCTGCATGTTTTTTTAGAATTAAAACAAAGGGCGCCCAGGCTCGGGCGCCCGCGCCTGCCTGCCTGGGAGCCCGCGCGCCTGCTGCAGGCACGCCTAGGCGCGGGCGTGCGCGCGCACCTGCTGGGGCGCGGGCGCGCGCGGGCGTGTGCGCGCTCCTGCTAGGGTGCGGGTGCCCGCGCCTGCCTGCCTGGGCGCCCGCGCGCCCGCACGCCTGGGCGCCCGCACGCCTGGGCGTCCGCGCGCCTACCTAGGCGCCCAGGCAGGCACCCGCGAGCGCCGAGACAGGCGCGCAGGGCGCAGGCAGGCAGGCGCCCGTGCGTGCATGAGTCGGCGCCCGCGCCCGCGTCCGCGCCCGCGTCCGCGCCCGCGCCCGCGCCCGCGCCCGCGCCCGCGCCGGCGCAGGCATTAATATTTAATTAAAAAATTTATATTATTGAATAAAATAATACAAATAAAATAAAATTACCTATACAATAATAAAAAATATTAAATCAAACAAAAAAAGTAAAAAAAAATAATAAATTAATTAAAAAATATATATATTTTAAATAAAATAAAATATATGGTTTTTTAAAAATTAAATAACATTATTCTTCTAAAAAATGAAATGTAATATAATAAAATAAAATGTAAATTAAAATATTATAAAATAATAATATGATTTGTTAATATAAATTAGTAAAATAAAATTAAAATAAAATAAAATTATAATTAAAAGAATATAAAATTCAGCGACGGATTTGAAATCCGTCGCTGAAATTATTAAAATAAAATAAAAATAAAATAAATTCAGCGACGGATTTTAATCCTTCGCTAAATTATCGGATATACGGATTGGGATTTTCATCTAGCAACGGAAAATAAATCCATCACTAAATTAATTTTTAACTTAAATATTACATATTAATAAAAGAAAAATAAAAATAAAAAAATAAAATTCTATTTAAAAAAGATTAAACTTTGCGATGAATTTTAAATTTGTGGCAAAATTTTGTCATATTTAGCGACGAAATTTGCAACAAAAAATTTTTTGTCCCCAATTAGCGACGAATTTAGCGACGAAAATTTTTTCGTCACTAATTAGCGACGAATTTTGCTACGAATAATGTGTCTGTCGCTAATTTAGCCACGACTTTCTTTTTGTTGCAAATTTTATGGCAAATTAGCGACGAAAAAGTTTTTCGTCGCTAAATCCGTCGTAAAATAGCGACGAATTTTTTTCGTCACGAAAATCCGTAGCTAAAACCGTGTTTTTTTATAGTGTATTTTCTTGGCAAAACATATGTTTTCTTTTCCATTTTTTTCCCCTCTAGATAAATATCTAGAGAGGAAGTAGATAAAAGGTGTATTAGGTGCTGTGCTGGATTTAAAATTTAATAAATGGTAGAGTATCATGACCCACAGTTGGAAACAACCCTGCAAAAAAATAAATAAATAAATAAAAATAAAAACAAGTAGTTAAATAGTTCATTTACCAATGCTTCCGATGATTTAAAAAAAAATTCTACATCTGCTAGTGTTAAAAAGATTTATAAGTAGGAAAAAGAAACACTTAATAGAGGACTTAAAAGCTATTTTGAGGAAACATGACCATAATGCCCTCCCTTGTACAATAAACAACAAATTTTTTAACTTCTTTTGCATTCACAAAAAAATTTAAAATAATTTATCTCTCTCTCTCTCTCTCTCTCTCTCTCTCTCTCTCTCACATCTTCTTGGAACCAAGCAAATCATATTTTTTTTCCAAGTTTTGTCGATATTCTTTTTAGAATACTTCCCTAAAAATTGGTTCCAATTCTCACATCTCCTGTATAAATATATGTTGACCCTACCACGCACCTTACCTCTCTCTCTAGTGAAACTCATGCGTACTCTTGCTCCTTCCCTTTTGACTGTAATTGTGAACCTCTCTCTCTCTCTCTCTCTCTCCCTCTCTCCCTCCCTCCCTCCCCCTTCCCGGTGGTTAGTGTTATGAGAAGAAAACAAGCAAACATTATAACTAAACTAAACTTTCACTCTCAAAAAATATAAGAAGAGAAAAAATGTATTTCTCTTCATGATGGATTATGTACAATGTTTCTTTACAGAAGAGGAGGACTACCCTATTTATAGGAAATGGATGGGAGTCCAAGAGTCTTTTACATTACTTCTCGATTAAACACTCATAATACCTAATAATAACTAATAAATCCTAATAAGTTCCAATAACTAACACTAGCTAACAATAACTAACAAAAACTATTTGGATGGTTACATGATTCTTCATATACCCTAATGAATATAAATTTGTCATAGTAGTTATTGCATAGATGACTCTTGACCTTCCGGTTACTGGACCGTTACACTATGTGCTAGCACTGGTCTACGGTACTATGGTATTAGACTGTTGCATACTGTCTTGAGCTCTGGTGTACGCTGGCTCGCACAATGGCCTGTTCCTTCGAGCCATGTCTTCAAGTTTAATCATTTCCAACACCCCCCGTAAACTTGACAATCTTATAACTCCATAAACTTGACAATCTTATAACTCCAACCATCTGTCTCAGATTTTGAAAACTATCATACTTGAGGGGTTTTGTGAAGAGATCAGCAACTTGTTCTTTAGTTTTTACATATACTGTTTCGATCTCTTTGTTTGCAATGCACTCTCGGATAAAATGGAATCTTGCATCAATATGCTTACTTCGTTCATGAAACACTGGGTTTGCTAGAGCCATGGCTAACTTGTCCATCATGATTTTGGTTGGGCCTTGTTCTTCAAAATGAAGTTGAAAGCCATATAGCATGACATGTACAGGCGGTTGCTGCTATATATTCCGATTCACATGTTCACAATGTCCCTATGGGTTGTTTCGACGCAGCATTTTAAACCAAAATGCCGCGTCTCCCCCACCCCCAAATTGATTAGGGCTTTCAGCCCTAATCTCTCTCATTCTCGTTCTCTCTCCCGATTCTCTCTCGCTCTCTCTCCCGATTCTCTCTCGAATCTCCGCCACTCTCTCCGCCTCTGACCACCGTGCGCGACTGCTCATCTCTCTGTTTTCTCTCTCTCTTTTTCTCTCTGTTTCCCTCTCTGCTTCCTCTCTCTCCAGCGCGCGAACAGAGTTCTCCTCTCTGTTTCTCGCGCACGACAGTAGCCTCTCTCCCTTACTTGTTCGCACGCGCTGCTCTCTGCGAGCACCACCCTTCTAAAACCTTCGCAGAAGCCCCAAGCCGGCAATAGTAGCATATTCTCGAAAACCTTAGGCCGACTGCAAATCCATCTCTGTGTAGGTAAGAACGGATTTCTGAATTCTAGTTCTAGAGTTCCGATTTTTCTAGATGATTGAACTAACTTACCATACCTTGTTTCAGTAAAGAAGTACTGCAGATCACCAATAGGACTGAGGAGACATTTGAACGAGGCTGCGAAATGTAAAAACCCTAGGTGAGGGAAATTCTAATCCCTTTAATAAATTGAGTGAATTTAGGGTTAAATCTAGGGTGAAGGAATTTGTATATGTTTAGGATGCATATTAGATTCAATTAGAACGTATTTCTTGACATCTTATATGTGATTATTAAGGTTAAGTATATGATTTTATATGAATTAGGTTGTTTGATACAAAAGAAGCATGCTAAGGGACGATAGAATCATATTAGGTTAGATAGAATAGTTTTCCCAGAGTTTAATTTGATAGTAAATTTCGATATTGATTAGGTTAAATCTATTGGGGGCTTGAAAGAAATCAATTCGAATTTGATTGAAAAATAGAGAGTGAATACCCTCTCTAGAGGTGAGTGAATGGTCCATTGTATTATAAATGAGCAAATGAGTTTAAATTCTTTTGTGAAATGTTTTGAATGATTTTTTACAAGTGTTATATAAAATTATTTGTAATTGTGGGATGTCTGGAATGGAAATTTGAATTACGAATGCATCCTATGTAATTATCAATGAATCTGTACCATTTGCATTTGATATTGGATTTGTAAATACTTGTAACATGAATTTCAAAATTTGTTTAATGAAACATGGCACATTGATTGTAATTTGAATGATTGTGAAATGATGGTGCACGAGTGTAATGGCTATAGTCATTCCCTTCACGGAGCGAGCCGACGGGGTGACGTGGGGGGGTTTTATTGCGAGAAAGGTGTATACGGCCTCTTCTCTACCACGTTAGACTATCCGGATTGCATCCCGGTGAGGTACGAACCAACGCCAAGGAAGGGGGTAGTGTTTGGAAATACTGAAATGGAAAACCCCTTGGCGGGCTTCCGTCTGGGTTCTGCCAAACTCAGGACGGAAGTGATTTCGATGGGACCCTTGTGATTTTCTAAAGGAATAATTGATGTGGATGCATATTTTGTGAACTATCTGATTTATTGAGAATGTTTTTATATATAAAGTGTTGTTTACGAGATATGTTTTGACTTTCCCACATTCACACCTCATTTATCACACAATCATACCATTGCACTCCACTCACTGAGTATTTCCCAATACTCACCCCTCTTTTCATCTTTTACAGAGGATACTTAGTTTGGAGACTGCACGTGGGATCTTGCGAAGGATTTTTGCTGTTTTGGGTAAATTAGTGTTGTAAGATTATTTTAGTTGCTTTGGAATCCATGGAAGGGAAGACTCGTATAATTCTTTTGGTATGGATTAAATCAATACTTGTTTCATATTAGGAGCAAGTATTGATGGAATCCTTACATAGGAAATTTAACCATAGGAATCTGCTCATTCTTTAACTGCTTGATCTGCCTATCAATGATTTTCACTGGTTGTACCTTGAAACTCAAATTCTCATTCAATTCCACTGGAGGTGCTTCCAATATGTGTGAGGGATCCGGTAAATACTTCTTTAACATGGAAACGCGAAAAACGTCAAGGATTCTCTACAACTCCGTGGTAATTCTAGCCGGTATGCCACTTGTTCATTCCTTTCAAGAATTCTAAAGGGACCGATATAATGAGGATTTAGCTTTCCCCGTTTCTGAAAATAGATTACGCCCTTCCACGGAGATATCTTCAAAAACACCATATCTCCTTCTTCAAATTTCAAAGGCCTTCTTCTCTTGTTGGCATAGCTCTTGTCGATCTTGAGCTATTTTCATTCTTTCTCGAATTAGCTTTGCTTTCTCTTTAGTAGCCTCGATCATTTCTATACTTTCAATCTTTCTCTCTCCAACTTCATCCCAACACAAGGGAGTACGACACTTCCTTCCATAAAGGGTTTCATAGGGGGAATCCCTATGCTAGCTTGGTAACTGTTGTTGTAGGCAAATTCAACCAACGAAAGGTGTCTATCCTAACTACCTTAAAATTCCATAACACATGCCCTAAGCTTTTATTCCAATGTTTGGATGGTGTGATCCGATTGTCCATCGATTTGAGGATGAAAAGCAGTGCTGAATTTCAACTTAATTTCTAAGGATTCTTGCAGCCTTGGCCAGAATCTAGAAGTGAACCGAGGATCACGGTACAATACAATGGACACCGGCACTCCGTGAAGTCTCACGATCTCATCAATGTACAACTTTGTCAGTCTTTCCAAGGAATAGGTGTTCTGAATCGGCAATAAATGAGCCGACTTGGTGAGACGGTCTGCAATTACCCATATGGTATCGTAACAGCTCGGAGTACGTGACAGTCCCACTACGAATCTATAGTGATATGTTTCCATTTCTATTCGGGAATTGGTAACGGTTGAAGTGTTCCTGCCGATTTCTGATGTTCGGCCTTGATCCGTTGGCATACAAGACATTTCGCCACAAATTCGGCTATCTCTCTCTTCATCCCAAACCACCTGTAATACCTAAAAAAAAAAAACAGAGAGAGACGTAGGGTTTTAACACAAAACGCCGTGTCTCCTTCCCAATTTGATTAGGGCATTCAGCCCTAATCTCTCTCACTCTCTGTCTCTGTCCCGATTCTCTCTCTTTCTCCCTCTCTCTGATTCTTACTCTCCGCCTCCCTTCGTCGCATCTCCCTCACTCACCGGCGAGCTCCGCCGTGTCATGCCCCGAACCGGAGTCGTGAGCAGCCACCCGTTACCTTAGATGCCGACTGTATTTTTATAGAAAATCAGGCAGAAGCTCCCCATATTTCGGAGGTCTCCCAAGTACAGTTTGACTTGTATAATTCACAACCATCCTGTCAATCAAATAACAAGGTCATCCCGACCTCAAGACAATGAACCAAACCACAGCAAACAACCAGGACAACGCAAGGCTTTTTAATTACTAGCAGTTCTAACCACAGACCTCTACTGTCATACCCAACTAGAGCATGAGTAGCCGCTACACCGAGCGAGCCTAAAGTTTATACAATGTACAACAATTTCCCAAGTAAAAATTTTTAAATGCTTACAAGTGCCTCAATACAAGTAAAATATGGGAATTTTCCAAACAATGTCCATAATTTATACAGTCATCCCAAATAAATGTATACGGCCAATTACGGATCTCAATATCATGACCTCGCAGGGTCGAAATAAAATAAGAATTTCAAATTTTTATTTGAATTAAATCTCACCGTCGTGAATACTGAATCCACCAATATGCTACGAAAACCTCTAGAGCCTGTAACGTCGTTCTATCATAATAATCCTGTTTGAGGAAGGTAAGGAGAGGGGTGAGTATCAAGGAAGATACCCAGTGAATGAGGGGATTAATATCAAGCATAAATAGTGTGATTGAACCATTGGAGTGTCAAACAACATTATTCGTAACAATAATTTACATTTTACAGTAAAACATGATATGTTTAGCAATCTGAAATCATTTAACCAATCACACGATATCAAGTATATATGTATCCATTCAAAATCAAGTATTATTAGAGCAAACCAAAAATGAACCTGACAGAGGTCAACCATGACCAAAAACAGGCGCATCGGGGGTTTTATTATGTATAAAGTTCAAAAGTCGCTCTCTACCCCGACATTGACCATGAGTTCGCTGGGGCTAGCTCATCATCATGTATAGGACTCCGCCCAGTGCTAGATAGTGGCGTCACACACGTCCTCCCCCTTACGTGGGTTCAACTGGCCGCGCCTATAGCCATTAGACATATGACGTTTGCGGATATCTCCTGTAAAAGTGTATCCGGGTAACCCGGTGTCTCTACAAACGCCCTTCGTAGCTACGAAATTTATCAAAGAACATCATCTCATCACAAGTAGGCACCCGGCCCATACAAATCATCTCATCACAAATGGGCACCCGGCCCATACAGATCATCAAACATTTTAATTCCGTGTGCCAATACAATCATCAAATCATTTCAAATCCATGCCAATGCGAGGGTAGAATAGAAAACATATCTGGTTCTCAAATAATGGCACAATATAATTTCATTTCAAACCATGGATACATAGTCATCAGAAATATAAATTTACGACACTCCAAATGTCACAAAACAAGTTTTGAAATTTAATATCCTACGTCGAGTTCATGAATATGGAAAACATGTTTTATGAAAAACACGGCAGAAACAAGTTTTACTATTTCATGCAAAAGATTAGAGTCACACTCACTTTTCTAGAGAGGGTGGTCATACTCTATTTTTAAAATAAATCCAATCTGACTCCTCGAGTTTTCAAAAAAATTTCCCTAATCAAATTATCATAATTTAATATCAAACAAAAGCCTAATAAGGGATTTTTAATTTTTCTTTTCAATTTAATACAATCCTAAATTTACATAATCTCCTTCTAGATTCCCGTTTCATCAATTTCGAATCATTTGGATCACAAATGATCAAATTTCTAATATTTCTCATTTTTCCTAATTTTTCTCGAATTAAACGTATTTCAGAATATATATAAATATAGATTCCGATTCTAAATTCAACCTAAATTCGACAAAATCAATTCAAATGTTGAAGTGATTGCATTTCTCTCACCTAGAGTTTCTCAGATCTCAGACCTAACTTTCGTTTACCCGTCGAATTGGTCTAAAACCTATAATATTTTCACATTGAAAACTATGTTAGCAATTAACTCAAATTCTAAGCACCAAACCCTAGAACTACAACCAACGCAGCCGTTACCTGCAGTGAAGAAGTCGCGACCTAGGGTTCGGGGGGTCGGTTGATGACTGTAGTTTGGGCTTCAGCTGGGGTTGCAGTAAGGGGGCCCGGGCACAGGAGAGCTCTCGAAGGAGAGATCAGATCGTGGGATCGCTGGCTGTCGCGGGCTCATGGGCCGTCGCAAGATCGAGGCCGTTGCGGGCACTTGGGTTGGTGGGCACGCGGCCTGGAACGCTCGCGGGCTGGCGTGCTCATGGACTGAGGCGCGCGCTCGCGAGCTTGACTACAGTCGCGTGCTCGCGAGCTAGACTGCAGTTGCGCGCTCGCGGAAGGTCGCTCGCTGCGGTGCTCTCGCGCGGGGAATATCGCTCTGCGGCGCGCTCACACGGGGAAGATTGCGCTGCGGCGCGCTCTCGGGAAGGCTGTGCTCGCGGGAGGGAGGAGCAGTGGAGAGAGAGTGGTGGAGTGCAGCGGAGCCGAAGAGAGGGAGAGAGCGACAGTGAGAGGGAGAAAGGGAGAGTGAGAGAGAGGCTTTCGGCCGAAAAGGAAAGAGAGAAGTAGAAAGGGAGAGAAGAAGAAGAGGATGGTGGTAGTGGTGCGCTGCGGAGGAGAGCGGCGGATTTGGGCGAGGGAGGGCGGCGGGTCGCGGGAAGGGGAAAGGGCGGAGAGAGAGAGAGAGAGAGAAAGAGATTAAGGCTTAAAGCCCTAATCCAATTTTGGGGGAAAACACAGCGTTTTGGGCAAAACGCCGTGTTTTCCTCCTCTTTTTTTTTTTTTTTTAAGATTCCAATTTTTAACAAAATAGGGTATACCTCAAATCGGTAATATAGATATTTTATATATATATACCAAAAATTTCGATTTAAAACCCTCAAAATCAAAAATCGAAAAAAATAAAAATTTCTCTCTATATATAACTGAGAAATATTTTTATTTAATTGTGGAACAGGAGTACAATAGTACGGACACCGCAGTGTCGGTGTTACATTCTCTAACCTCCTAAAAATAAGTTTCGTTCTCAAAACTAAAAGAAGGCTAAACAGTAAACAAATGGGGTACTGTCTCCTAATAGCCTTTTCGAGCTCCCAGGTCTCTTCCTCGACCTGGTCACTCCTCCACAAAACTCTAGCCAATGAAACTTCCTTACTCCGCAGCTTTCTGACCTGCCGATCTAGAATAGCCACAGGCTGAACCGGAAGATTTAGGTCCTCTCGTAACTCAACAGGTGGAGGCTCAAGTATATGAGAAGGATCGGCCAATTACTTCCTGAGTACTGAGACATAGAAGACGTCGTGAATACGGAATAGTTCATCTGGTAGCTCCAATCTGTATGCCACACTCTCAACCCTCTCAAGGATACAGAAGGACCCAATATATCTATGGCTCAACTTTTCCCACTGCCAGAACCGTATAACTCCCTTCCAAGGAGATATGCTCAAAAAAACCATATCTCTAGTGGCAAACTCAAGAGGTCGCCGCCTACGATCGGCATATGCCTTCTGTCTGTCTTGGGCGGCTTTCATCCGCTCATGGATGACCTTAACTTTATCCTTCGTTTCCTCAATTAACTAGATACTACTGAGACGTCGCTCTTCGACCTCATCCCAGCATATCAGGGTGCGACACTTCCTGCCATACAGTGCCTCATACGAGGGCATCCCTATACTGGCCTGATAGCAATTTATATGTAAATTTGACCAGTGGAAAGTGCTGATCCCAACTACCCCAGAAATCCATCACACATGTCTCAGCATGTCCTCAAGGGTTTGAATGGTCCTCTCTGATTGACTATCTGTCTACGAATGATAGGCTGTACTAAAATTCAACCTTATGCTCATTGCCTCATATAACTTGGGCCAAAGCCTAGATGTGAATCTACGATCTCTATCTGACACTATCGACATAGGTACTCCATGAAGTCTAACAATAGTGTTGATGTAGAGACGTGCCAACACTTCCAAAGAGAAATCGGCACGAATAGCAATGAAGTGAGCAGATTTTGTAAGTCTATCTACAATCACCCATACGATGTCATGCTGTGCTGAAGTTTGAGGCAGTCCCATCACAAAATCCATCGTGATATGTTCTCACTTCCACTCAGAAATGGGGAGAGGCTGCAATGTACCAGCCGGCCGCTAATGTTCGGCCTTCACCTGCTGGCAAACTAAACATTTAGCTACAAAATCTACGATCTCCTTTTTTATCCCGAGCCACCAATAACTATCTCGGATAGTCCGATACATTTTCGTGCCACCCGGATGCAAGGCATACCCACCTCTGTATACAAGTAGTCCATCATCGCGGACCTCGGAAGTCTCCACTCTCGCCTCTGCTGATCTTCTCAAGAATACTCTGGAGCTCCTCATCTGACCCTTAAAGCTCTTTAATACGATCAGGCAAAGTCGGCCTCATCTCAAATCGAGCTAGTAGTGCTCCTTGATCATCACTAGTCAAACTGACTCCAAGTGTACGGAGTCCCATCAAGCAAGAGAGGTAAGCACTCTCTGTCATAGTAGAGGGAGCAGAGGAGGATGATAACTTTCGGCTTAATGCATCTACCACCACATTTGCCTTTCCTGGATGGTAATCAATGATAAGGTCGTAGTCTTTCAATAACTCTAACCATCTCCTCTGTCTGAGATTCAACTCCCGCTGGGTGAACAAGTATTTTAGACTTTTGTGATCCGTGAATACCCTACAAGTCACCCCATATAAGTAATGTCACCATATCTTCAAGGCAAAGACTATGGTGGCCAACTTAAGATCGTGCGTCGGGTAGTTCGACTCATGCTTCTTCAACTGCCAAGAAGCATATGCAATGACCCGACTATCTTACATCAGAACACAACCCAATCCCTGTCGGCTAGCATTACTATTCACTATATATTCCCGACTACTAGTGGGAAGGGCTAAAATAGGAGCAGATGTCAACCATTGTTTGAGCTCCTAAAAGCTCACCTCACAACGGTCATCCAAAACAAACTTGAACCCCCTTCCGGGTCAATTTAAATAACGGATCAACTATTTGGGAAAATCTCTCTACAAATCGGCGATAATAGCCGGCTAAACCGAGAAAACTACGGATCTCGGTAACTGTCTGTGGCTGCTCCTACTTCAATATAGCATCAATCTTTCGCAGATCAACATAAATACTTTCCGCCGAGACAATGTGCCCTAAAAATCCTATCTGTCTCAGCCAAAACTCACATTTCGAGAATTTGACATATAATTGCTTCTCACGGAGTATCTATAATACCACCCTAAGGTGCTGAACATGATCTTTATCACTCCGTGAATACACCAAGATGTCATCGATAAATACGATGACAAACCGATCCAAAAAATCATGGAAGACTCGGTTCATCAAATCCATAAAAGCAACTGAGGCATTAGTCAACCCAAAGGGCATGACTAAAAACTCATAGTGGCCATATCGGGTACGAAAGGCTGTCTTGGGCACATCTCCGACCCAAACCCTCAATTGATGATAACCCGAATGGAGATTAATTTTTGAGAAAATCGTAGCTCCCTGTAGCTGATCAAACAAATCATCTATACATGGCAGGGGATATCTATTTTTTATGGTGACTTTGTTCAACTGTCTGTAATCTACACAAAACCGAAGTGTACCATCTTTTTTCTTTATAAATAACACTAGAGCACCCCAGGGTGACGTGCTCGGGCGTATAAACCCCTTATCTAGAAGTTCCTACAACTGAATCTTAAGTTTTCTCAGTTCAGCAGGCGTCATTCTGTATGTCTGAATAGAAATAGGATTGGTCCCTGATACTAGATCAATCTCGAAATCGAACTCCCGAACTGCTGGTAATCCGGGAAGCTCCTCGGGAAACACATCTGGAAACTTCTGCACCACAGGGACATATTCAAGTCTCGGTCCCTCAATAGTGGTGTCGACAACATAAGCCAGATAAGCTGCACAACCATGGCGTACCAAGCGTCCGACCTTCATAACAGATATAATACTGTGGGACAATACTCGTTTCTCACCCCGGAATACTAACGGTGGCTGTCCGGACCTCCGAAACTCAACTTCCTTTGTGTAACATTCCACGGAAGTCTGGTGTAAACTTAGCCAATCCATCCCTAAGATGGCATCAAAATCCGTGATAGGGAGCGGAATCAGATCTGCGTCCAATACCGCCTCCCCAATACCGACCTCACAGCCCCTATAGACTGTATCTCGAATGATATGCTTGTTAAGAGGAGTGATTACCATAATTTCTCATCAAGTGGCGAGAGAGGCCTATCAAAATGACGAGCAAACGTGTCGCTCACATATAAAAAATTCGACCCGGTATTTATGAGAATATGGGCGTCGATACCGAATATTCGCATGGTACCTAAAGGTAAGAAAAAGATTAAAGGTATTTAAAATGCGAAGAAAAATAGACATCTTTATATATATATCTAACTAGTTAAGTTTCTAAAACTTTAACTAGTCAAAACTGTATATCTAAATCATGTTATACAAAATCTCAAAAAGAGAGTACAACTAAAGTACTACACTGAGGGGTTTGTGGGAGGATTACCCATAATAAAATCATAGTTTGCCTGTGCGTCCTCCTGTGTCATTGTAAACACATGAGCCTAGGCCCTAGGCTGTTGTCGCGACGGTCCTGGTACTGTATTACTCCCGGCTACAGTTCGAGGAGCTGTAAGAGCTGAGTACGTAGGTGCCCCCTACTGGCCTATGCCAGAAGTACCAGTACAACCCTGAGAAGTCTGTCCTCTTTGACCTAACTCTAGGCAAGTACTCTTAATGTGACCTTGCTTCCCACACTGGAAGCAAGTAACTGGTACTCTACATGCCCTAAAGGCATGGTAGCTGCCGCATCTACGGCAGAAAGGCTGTCTCTATATAGTAAACTATGTAGAGACATTAGGGACTAGTACCCCAAAATCATGTGGTCGAGGTCCCAGTCCCAGTCTTGCTGGTCTGAAGCTGAAAGAACCCCCGAGATGTCCAAAACCTCTACCCCTCTTCGAAGACTGTCTACCCGGTGATCCAGTTTTCCTCTTCTGGTGACTCTCTCTCTGCCTAGCCTCAGCTTGAACGATCTACTCTGCCCGATATGCTGAATCAATAACCTCTGATAGTGTAAAAGAGGGAGTCACCATCATATACTTTCTGATACTCAATTGGAGGCCATCTTCAAACTTGAACCTCATCCGAGCTGGTGTAGCCATATCGAGGACAAAGGCCGCTAGTCGTCTAAGCTCAACCTCGTACTCTGAGACTGACCTCGTCCCCTGCGTAAGTGCAGAAACTTTGTCCTCATACGATCTTGCTGGAATGGGGTGAAGTACCTACGTTCGAACTTGTATAAAAAGTCCTCCCACCGTAGGGTCTGCGTAGCACTATCACGGATAACCTCCTACCATGAGAGGGCATCTCCGTCGAGGAGTCTCTCAGCAAGTCTCAACCTGAGCTCCTTTATCAACCCCAAATCAGTAAGAATCTTGCGAGTCCTGTTGATCTAGTGCTTTGCCGCTACGGCATCACTAGATCCTGAAAAGTTTATGCATCCGAGCTGCCGAGACTCTTTCACCAACTGAGTAAGGTCATGGATGCGCCTCAAAGTAACCGATGTCTCATGGTCGGAGTAGAAATAGAACGACCGGCCACCGAAGGAGGAATCGGTGCCGTAGGTGCAGGTACGACCGCAGGTGCGGTCGCTGGAGTCTGTAGTGGAGGTGGTGGTGTCTGCGCCCCATATCTACTATACCATTCCTGCCACTACCTCAAGGCATCGAGTGGTGGTAGAGGAATCTCGGCTGTAACAGCCGGTGGAGGTATTGGGGGTGGCGCTGGTGAGCGTGCTCGAGTAGAGGAAGCATCCTCTGGTACTCGTGGAGCCTCGAGTGCCCTAGGTACATCGGGCATTGGGGGACTCTCGGGTGGTGCGACTTTAGCACCACGCCTACCACGTCTAGGTGGCATAATTCTATAAAAAGAGTATATTTTTAATTAGGTAAAAATCAAGAATTAGGGTTAGTTACTAGTAACTATCCCCCAAAAAGAATTTGAGTTATGAATCAAAGCATTTGAATGCGAAATAATGGGTTAGATGCATCATGTATCTAACCCTCTAAAATGGATGAACTTATATGCCTATGGCCAAATATGAGACTTTAAATAACTGTATAAAACTTTGTAATACATTGAGGACTTTTAATATACTTGGAAAGACTTTTACTACTATCCTTTCTCTAACCTAGATGCTCTGATACCAATAAAACTGTCACGCTCTGAACTGGGGTAGTGAGCAGCCGCCCGTTATCCTGGATGCCGGCTGTATTTTTACAGAAAATCGGACAGAATCTTCCCATATTTCGGAGGTCTCCCAAGTACAATTTGACCTGTATAATTCACAACTATCCTGTCAATCAAATAAAAGGATCATCCCAGCCTCAAGACAATAAACCAAACCACAACAGACAACCAGGACAACGCAAGGCTTTTTAATTACTAGCAGTCTTAGCGACAGACCTCTACTGTCATGCCCAACTAGAGCATGAGTAGCCGCCATACCGAGCGGGCCTAAAGTTTATACAATGTATAACAATTTCCCAAGTAAAAATTTTTAAATGCTTACAGCTGCCTCAATGCAAGTAAAATGTTAGAGTTTCCCAAACAATGTCCATAATTTATACAGTCATCCCATATAAATGTACACAGTCAATTACGGATCTCAATATCATGACCTCGCAGGGTCAAAATAAAATAAGGACTTCAAATTTTTATTTGAATTAAATCTCACCGTCGTGAATATCGAATCCACTGATATGCTACGAAAACCTCTAGAGCCTGTAATGTCGCTCTATCACAGTAATCCTGTCTGAAGAAGGTAAAGAGAAGGGTGAATATCAGGGAAGATACCCAGTGAGTGAGGGGATTAATATTAAGCATAAATAGTGTGGGTGAACCATTGGGTGTCATACAACATTATTTGTAACAATAATTTACATTTCACAGTAAAACATGATATGTTTAGTAATTTGAAATCATTTAACCAATAACACATATCAAGCGTATATGCATCCATTCAAAATCAAGTATTATTAGAGCAAACCAAAAATGATCCTAGCAGAGGTCAACCATGACCAACTATAGGCGTATCGGGGATTTTATTATGCATAAAGTTTAAAAGTCACTCTCTACCCTGGCGTTGGCCATGAGTTCGCTCGGGCTAGCTCATCATCGTGTATAAGACCCCGCCTGGTGCTAGACGGTGGCGTCACACACGTTCTCTCCCTTACGTGAGTTCAACTAGCCGGGTCTATAACCATTAGACATATATCGTTTGCGGATACCTCCTACAAAAGCGTATCCGAGCAACCCGGTACCTTTACAAACGCTCTTCGTAGCTACGGAATTTATCAAAGAATATCATCTCATCACAAGTGGGCAACCGGCCCATACAGATCATCTCATCACAAATGGGCACCCGGCCCATACAAATCATCAAAACATTTTAAATCCGTATGCCAATACAATCATCAAATCATTTCAAATCCATGCCAATGCGACGGTAGAATAGAAAACATATCTGGTTATCAAATAATGGCACAATATCATTTCATTTCAAACCATGGATGCATAGTTATCAGAAATATAAATTTACGATACTCCAAATGTCACAAAATAAGTTTTGAAATTTAATATCATACGTCGAGTTCATGCATATGGAAAACATGTTTTATGAAAATTACAGCAGAAACAAATTTTACTATTTCATGCAAGAGATTAGAGTTCTACTCGCTTTTCTAGAGAGGGTGGTCACTCTCTATTTTTAAAATAAATCCAATCTGACTCCTCGAATCTCCAAAAAGAATTCTCTAATCAAATTATCACAATTTAATATCAAACAAAAGCCTAATAAGGGATTTTCAATTTTTCTTTCCAATTTAATACAACCCTAAATTTACACAATCTTCTTTCTAGATTCCCGTTTCATCAATTTTGAATTATTTGGCTTACAAATGATCAAATTTCTAATATTTCTCATTTTTTCTAATTTTTCTCGAATTAAACATATTTCAGAATATATATGAATATAGCTTTCGATTCTAAATTCAATCTAAATTCGACAAAATCAATTCAAATGTTGAATTGATTGCATTTCTCTCACCTAGGGCTCCTCAAATCTCAGACCTACCTTTCGTTCGCCCGTCGAATTGATCTAAAACCTGTAAATTTCCACATTGGAAACTATGTTAGCAACTAACTCAAATTCTAAGCACCAAACCCTAGAACTACAACCAACGCAGCTGTTACCTATAGTGAAGAAGTCGTAACCTAGGGTTCGGGGGGTCGGTTGATGACTGCGGTTTGGGCTTTAGCTCTGGTTGCAGTAAGGGGGCCCGCGTGCAGGAGAGCTCTCGAAGGAGAGAATAGATCGCGGGCTCACGGGCTCGTGGGCTGTCGTGGGCTCGCGGGCCGTCGCGAGCTCGCGGGCTGGCACGCTCGCAAGCTGGCGCGCTCACGAGCAGAGGCGCCCGCTCGCGAGCTGGACTGCAGTCGCGCCCTTGCGGAAGGTCGCACGCTATGGTGTGCTCGCGCGGGGAAGATCGTGCTGTGGCGCGCTCGCCGGAAGGCTGTGCTCACAAGAGGGAGGAGCAACGGAGAGAGAGCGGCGGAGCCGAAGAGAGGGAGAGAGCGACAACGAGAGGGAGAAAGGGAGAGTGAGAGAGAGGCTTTCGGCCAAAATGGAAAGAGAGAAGTAAAGAGGGAGAGAAGAAGAAGAGGATGGTGGCGGTGGTGTGCTGCGGAGGAAAGCGGCGGATTCGGGCGAGGGAAGGTGGCGGGTCGCGGGAAGGGGAAGAGGTGGAGAGAGAGAGAAAGAGAAAGAGATTAGGGCTTAGAGCCCTAATCCAATTTGGGGGAAAACGCAACGTTTTGGGCAAAATGCTGTGTTTTCCTCTTTTTTTTTTTTTCTTAAGGTTCCAATTTTTAACAAAATAGGATATACTTCAAATCGGTAATACGGATACTTTATATATATATATATATATATCAAAAATTTCGATTTAAAGCCCCCAAAATTAAAAATCAAAATAAATAAAAATTTCTCCATATATATAACTGAAAAATATTTTTATTTAATTCCGGAACAGGAGTACAATAGTACGGATACCGCAGTGTTGGTGTTACACGCCGCACACGGCCGCCCTCCTCTTTCTCTCTCTCTCTTTGTTTTGCTCTCTGCTTTCTCTCTCTCCTGTGCGCTAACAGAGTTCTCTTCTCTCTTCCTCACGCATAATAGTAGCGCTTTGTCTCTCTTCCTTGCTCGCACACTCGCGCGCTTTGCCCTCTCCTTACCGAGAGCTTTTCTACAATCTTTACGGAAGCCCCAAGCTGGCAATAACGAGAGGCATCCGAGAACCCTAGGCCGAGGTTGTACTCATCTCCTACGCAGGTAAGGGTGAAAGTTCTAACCTATAGTCTAGGGTTTTGACTTCCATAGTAATTAGACTTAATCACTGAACCTTGCTTCGATTTGGAAACATTATAGGTCCCGAAATGGATTGAATGGCATATAGACATTAGGGCTACAAGCTGCGAAAACTCTAGGTGAGGGAATTTTTAAATGCATTCAATAACTGATCGGATTTATGCTGAGGCTAAATTTATGATGAGAGATTTTATATATGTTATGAAAATGTATGGAATTTGAAGAGAATGCATTTTCCTAAAATTTGATATATGATTTCTATGGTTATGTCTAAATTCAACATGAATTTAGGCTGATTAATACGAAAGAAATGTGTTAGATGAAATTAGGAACTTGTTGGGTTGATTAGAATAGATTTCCTTAGAATTTGAATTGAAATTGTGGATTATGGTCTAGGTTGACCTTTAGGAGACTTGAAAGAAGTCATTTTGGAAAACTTGTGGAGATAGGGAGTAAACACCCTCCCTAAAGGTGAGTAGATGGTCCATTGTGTTATAAATGAGCAAAATGAGTTTAAATTCTTTTGTAAATGATTTTGAATGATTTTTACATGTTTTATATGAAATTATTTGTGATTGTGGGATGTATAAAATGGAAATCTGAATTACGAGTGCATCCTATGAAATTATAAATGAATCTAGGCCATTTGCATTGGATATTTGATATGTAAATAAATGTAGCATGACTTTGGAATTTGTTTGATGAAACATGCCACATTGATTGAAATTTGAATGATTGTGAAATAATAGTGCACGAATGTAATGAATATAGTCATTCCCTCCACGGAGCGACCTGACAGGGTGACGTGGTTGGGGTTTTTTTGCGAAAGAGGTGTACACAGCCTCTTCTCTGCCACGTTGGACTATTCGGATTGTACCCCGGTGACGTACAAGCCAACGCCATGGAAGGAGGTAGTGTTTTGAAATACTAAAATGGAAAACCCCTTAGCGGACTTCCGTCTAGGTTTGGCTAAACTCAAGACAGAAGTGATTTTGATGGGACCCTTGTGATTTTCAAAAGGAATATTTGATTGGATTTATACTTTGTGAATTACCTAATTTATTGAAAATGCTTTTACATATATTAAGTGTTGTTTATGAGATGTACTTTGATTTTTCTACATTCATCCCTCATTTATCACACAATCATACCATTGCACTACACTCACTGAGTATTCCCAATACTCACCCCTCTTTCCATATTTTCAGAGGAACTTTAGACCCCGCGACAGGGATTGAAACTTGGAAAGGTTTATCCGCTGTTTTGTGTAGGTATTATAGTGATGTAAGGTTATTTTAGTTGATTTGGAATCCATGGAATGGAAGACTTGTATAATTCTTTTAGTATGGATTAAATCAATACTTGTTTCATATATAAGAGCAAGTATTGATGAAATCCTTACATAGTTTGTGTTGGAGTTTGTACGGAACTTTTCATTTTCTTTTAACTCTCAATTTTAGTTAAACTTATTGTTTAAATGGGACATTTGATTTCCAATGTTGGGATTCGTTACTTTTTTTCGATTTTACGAAATTCTATACATTTCATACCCTTTGGACTTTACTGATACTAGCTCGTTTCTTCAGCCAAGTGTTAGTAAAATCTCGCGACTTTACTGAGATGGCCAATTTTGCATGTGTGCATGTACAGGAACCCCCACCCGAATGTGTGCGGATGCATGCTTGTGTGTACAGGGATTGACCGTATGGGTCCTTTACATGTGTATTATATTTGCAAGATATATTGTATAGTTGTATAGCCTTGCGGAGTCCCGGTATATAGGGAGGTTCTGCCCGTGTACCAAGACAATGCGGCGGTTGTCTCGTGGTCAATTTTTCCAAATGTCTCGAAAGTTTTCTAAAGATTTTGAAATGTTTAGTTTCCGAAAAAGATTTAAATCTTTTAAGAGTCTTTGGAGAATGTACAGAGCCTTCCATGGATTTCCGAGTAAATTAGAAACATTTTTTTAGGGGGTTAAGTATTAGTCTTCACTTAACCCTTTGACTTAATTGTAATTTCTTGTTGTGTAGATTCCTGTGCCTCCACAATGGAGAATGAGGAATATGAGCAAAATTCCTCCACCGGAGCACGAGGATGAGTCGTCCTTGCATGCTCTTCCTCCTCTTATGCCTACACACCTGGCTCCTTCTACCAGGATTTCGGCTCCTGCTATTGCTGCTCTTCAACAAGTAATGGAGGAGTGGAGCACTTTCAGAGCGTAGTACCAAGCTCCACATACGACTTCAGCTCCTCCACCGGCTCCTCCTTCAGTACCAGTTGTTGCACCTAGTACCCTAGCACCTCCTCCTCCAGTTGCTACAACAACCGATCGCCCTACTGTAGAGCTGTCTAAGTTGCTAAAGGAAGCAAGACAACTAGGGTGTGAAATATTTGCAAGCACTTCTGATGCTACAGTAGCCAAGGAATGGATTGGCCAAATTCAAGAGACCATCTCCGACATGAGATTAAGCGATGAGATGAAATTATGGGTAGCAGTGAAATTTTTGGATAAAGGTGCGAGAACATGGTGAGAGAATGTGAAGGCAAGGGCTCCTGTTCCTCCTACTTGGACGAAATTCCTTAGAACCTTTGAGGAGGAATACTACACCCGATTCTATTGGGATCAGAAAAGAGAGGAATTTTTCAAGTTAGCTTAGGGAAACAAGACAGTATCTGAGTATGAAACAGAGCTGAGAGAACTTGCCACTTATGTTTCGGAGTTTGTGAACTCCGAGGAGTCCTTGTGTTCAAAGTTTGAGTCGGGGCTGAATTTGAGTATACGAGAAAAACTGTCAATCACCAAGGGGCATACCTTTCAAGACGTTCGGGACTTGGCTTTGAGAGCCGAGAAAATGGTGATGGAGAGAAGCAAGGTTAAAGAGCACCATGGGAAGAGGAAGAGACCTAGTGGCTCGAGTCCGAGTCAAGGTTTTAAAAAGAGTTGAGGCACTGGCTCTTATAGTGTTGGATCCTTTTCAGGGTCGGTTGGTTTTTCTCAAAGTCAACCGACTTTTAGGCCAAGTGCTCCCAGCAGAACTGTTAGTATGGGAGTAGGGTGCAGGAGTGGTAGAGGAGAAATTTGCCCGAATTGCAAGGAGCGTCATCCGGGTCCATGTAGGGAACCCAAAAGATGCTACCATTGTGGAAAGGATGGTCACTTTCGGCACTCTTATCCGAAGTTGAATGTAGAAGGATAAGGAAGCCAACAAGTTCGAGGTCCCCCGAGTGGTTCTAGAAGAGATCCGATAATTGCTCCTATACCTTCCACTAGTAGTGAACCGAGGACAGGCATAGGAAGTAATGCTGTAGCTGCCCCCACACAACGCCCTCAACCTAGAACTCAAACCCGAATTTACGCCATGACTAATGAAGAGGCCCAAGTCAACCCTGACGTAGCCACAGGTAATCTCTATTGAATTATAGGTTCTGAATTTGAAAACGATTATGATTTGATGGTTTGTGATTATGATTTAAGGAATGTGGATGATACAATTTAGTTTATATGCTATATTTATAGGTACGATAAAATTTTTGATGTTGATGCACATGTGCTCATAGATACCGGGTTTAGTAATTCATTTGTGAGTTCGGAGTTTGCTAGACATTCTGATAGGCCTCTAGTATCACTTGTTGAAGAATTATTGGTGATCACACCTTTGGGAGAACACTTGATTAGGGATATAGTGTACAAGTCTTGTCAGGTGAAAATTGGTGAGGTAACTCTCGAGGTGGATTTGATTCCATTGGAAATAGAAGATTTTGATGCCATTTTAGGCATGGATTGGCTATATCTTCACCGAATTTCCATAAATTGCTTCACTAAAGAAGTGGAATTCCGAAGGTCAGGATATCCCTTGCTTGTATTCACCGGTGAACGGCGAGTGTTGCCGAGTTGTGTAATTTTAGCTCTTGAAGCACGGAGATTAGTGGATAAAGGATGTGAAGTTTATTTGGTTCACATTGTTGATACCACGGTGAGAAGCTCTAGTCTGAATGATGTTCCGTGGTGAATGAGTTTCCGGATGTTTTTCCAAAAGAGTTGCTTGGGTTGCCACCAAACCGGGAGTTCGATTTCACAGTAGATCTAATTCCCGACACCGCACCAATTTCTATTCCTCCGTATCGAATGACACCCGCAAAGCTGAAAGAACTGAAGATTCGGCTCCAAGAGTAGTTGGAGAAAGGGTTCATTCGACCAAGCATATTGCCTTGGAGTGTTCCGGTTCTGTTTGTGAAGAAGAAAGACGGAACCCTTCGATTATGTATTGATTACTGATAGCTCAATAAGGTAATGATCAAGAACAAGTATCCTCTTCCGAGAATTGATGATTTGTTCGATAAACTCCAAGGTGCAAGTGTCTTTTCGAAGATCGACTTGAGATCTGGTTATCATCAGTTGAAGATAAAGGATGATGATGTTTATAAGACTGCGTTTAAGATGCAGTGTGGGCACTATGAATTTTTGATAATACCCTTCGGATTGACGAATGCTCCTGCAGCCTTCATAGATCTCATGAATCGAGTATATCATCCCTATCTTGATAAATTTATCATAATCTTCATCGATGACATCTTGGTGTATTCCAAGAGTGATGAAGAGCATTCTGAACATCTCCGAATCATTTTGCAAACTCTTAGGGAGAAAAAGTTGTATGCCAAGTTCCCAAAATGCGAGTTTTGTCTAAGAGAGATTGGATTTTTGGGGCATGTGATTTCCAAAGATGGCATTTTTGTGGATCCAAAGAAGATAGAGGCCATTTTGAGGTAGGAGCAGCCCAAAAATGTCACAGATATGAGAAGTTTTCCCAGATTAGCAAGGTACTATCGGAGATTCGTAAAAGGATTCTCGAAAATAGCAGCTCCGATGACAAGTTTGACTCGGAAGGAAGTTAAGTTCAAGTGGAACGACAAGTCTGAGAATAGTTTTTAAGAGCTTAAGTGAAGGTTGACCTCCGCTCCTATCTTTGCTCTCCCTATTAGTGGCGGTGGTGATTATGTGGTGTACAGTGGTGCTAGCAATCAAGGATTCTGGTGCATGCTGATGCAAGGTGATAAGGTGATTGCTTACGCTTCTTGCCAATTGAAAAAGCACGAAATAAACTACCGTACTCATGATTTAGAGTTAGCTGCCATTGTGTTTGCTTTAAAGATTTGGCGATATTATTTGTATGGGGTTACTTGCAAGGTCTTTACCGACCATAAGAGTCTCATACTTGCTCACTCAGAAGGAGCTCAATTTGAGGCAAAGAAGGTGGTTAGAGCTGATCAAGGATTATGACTTGGTGATTGACTACCACCCCGGGAAGGCAAATGTTGTAGCTGATGCTTTAAGCCGTAAATCCTCATCTACGGCATCCCAAGGGAGTTCTTACCTCTCTTGTTTAGTTGGACTTCGAGCACTCAGAGTCGAGTTGGCTAAGGATGATCAAGGTGCTTTATTAGCCAAGTCTGTAGTCAGACCCAGGTTGTTGAATCGCATTCGGGAGCTTCAGGCTACCGATGATGAGTTGAAGGGCATTGTTGAGAAAATCCAGAAAAGGAAAGGTGGTAAATTCTGGATTCAGGGTGATGGAATTATATTGTATGGGAAACGAATGTGTATTTCGAAAAATAAAGATCTCCGGAAGGCCATACTTGAAGAGGCGCATTCATCGGCCTATGCTATGCATCTGGTGAGTACCAAAATGTACCGAACATCAAAGAATCATATTGGTGGTCTGGGATGAAGAGAGAGATAGCCGAATTTGTGGCGAAGTGTCTTGTATGCCAGCAGGGATGAAGAGAGAGATAGCTGAATTTGTGACGAAGTGTCTTGTATGCCAGTAAATCAAGCCCGAACATTAGAAACCGACAGGAACACTTCAACCGCTACCAATTCCCGAATGGAAATGGGAACATATCACTATGAATTTCGTAGTGGTACTGTCACATACTCCGAGTCATCACGATGCCATATGGGTGATTGTAGGCCATCTCACCAAGTCGACTCATTTCTTGCCGGTTCAGATCACCTATTCCTTGGAAAAACTAGCAAAGTTGTACATTGATGAGATCGTGAGGCTTCACAGAGTGCCGGTGTCTATTGTATCGGACAGTGATCCTCGGTTCACTTCTAGATTCTAGCCAAGGCTGCAAGAGTTCTTAGAGACTAAGTTGAAATTCAGCATTGCTTTTTATCCTCAAACCGATAGACAATCGAAGCGCACCATCCAAACGTTGGAAGATATGCTTAGGGCATGTATTATGGAATTTCAAGGTAATTAGGATAGGCACATTCCGTTGGTTGAATTTGCCTACAACAACAGTTACCAAGCTAGCATAGGGATGCCCCCTATAAAGCCCTTTACGGAAGAAAGTGTCATACTCCCTTATGTTGGGATGAAGTTGGAGAGAGAAAGATTGAAAGTATAGAAATGATCGAGACCACTAAAGATAAAGTAAAGCTAATTCAAGAAATAATGAAGGCAGCTCAAGATCGACAAAAGAGCTATGCCGACAAGAGAAGAAGGCCTTCGGAATTTGAAGAAGAAGATATGGTATTTTTGAAGATATCTCCGTGAAAGGGTGTAATCCGTTTTCAAAAACAGGGAAAGCTAAATCCTCATTATATCGGTCCCTTTAGAATTCTAGAAAGAATTGGACAAGTGGCATACCGGCTAGAATTAATGCCGGAGTTGCAGAGAATCCATGACGTTTTTAACGTTTCCATGTTGAAGAAGTATTTACCGGATCCCTCACACACATTGGAAGCACCTCCAGTGGAATTGAATTAGAATTTGAGTTTCAAGGTACAACCGGTGAAAATCATTGATTGGCAGATCAAGTAGTTGAGAAATAAGCAGATTCCTATGGTTAAGCTGCTATGGAGAAACAATCAAGTTGAAGAACAGACTTGGGAAACCGAAGAATTAATACGGAAGCAACACTCGCAGCTCTTTGATATTTAATTGTATCTTGGAATTTCGAGGACGAAATTTGTTTTTAGGGGGTTAAGAATTGTAATACCTTAAAAAAAAAAGACAGAGAGATGCAGCGTTTTAACCCAAAACACCGGGTCTCCCCCCAATTTGATTAGGGCTTTCAGCCCTAATCTCTCTCACTCTCTGTCTCTCTCCCGATTCTCTCACTCTCCCCCTCTCTGATTCTCACTCTCCGCCTCCCTCCATCGTATCTCCCTCACTCACCAGTGAACTGCGCCGCACACGGCCGCCCTCCTCCTTCTCTCTCTCTCTCGGTTTCGCTCTCTACTTTCTCTCTCTCCCGTGCGCGCAAACAGAGTTCTCTTCTCTCTTCCTCGCACGCGACAATAGCGCTTTGTCTCTCTTCCTTGCTCGCACACTCGCGCGCTTTGCCCTCTCCCTACCGAGAGCTCTTCTGCAATCTTTGCGGAAGCCCCAAGCTGGCAGTAATGAGAGGCAACCGAGAACCCTAGGCTGAGGTTGCACTCATCTCCTACGCAGGTAAAGGTGAAAGTTCTAACCTATAGTCTAGGGTTTTGACTTTTATAGTGATTAGACTTAATCGCTGAACCTTGCTTCGATTTAGAAACATTGTAGGTCCCAAAATGAATTGAATGGCGCACGGACGTTAGGGCTACGAGCTGCGAAAATCCTAGGCGAGGGAATTTTGAAATGCATTCAATAACTAATCGGATTTAGGCTGAGGCTGAATTTAGGATGAGAGATTTTAATATGTTCTGAAAATGTGTGAAATTTGAAGAGAATACATTTTCCTGAAATTTGATATGTGATTTCTAGAGTTACGTCTAAATTCTACATGAATTTAGGCTAATTAATACGAAAGAAATGTGTTAGATGAAATTAGGAGCTTGTTGGGTTGATTATAATAGATTTCCTTGGAATTTGAATTGAAATTGTGGATTATTGGTCTAGGTTTACCTTTAGGAGATTTGAAAGAAGTCATTTTGGAAAACTTGTGGAGATAGGGAGTGAACACCCTCCCTAGAGGTGAGTGGATAGTCCATTGTATTATAAATGAGCAAAATGAGTTTAAATTTTTTTGTAAATGATTTTGAATGATTTTTACATGTTTTATATGAAATTATTTGTGATTGTGGGATTTCTGAAATGAAAATCTGAATTACGAGTGCATCCTATGAAATTATAAATTAATCTATGTCATTTGTATTGGATATTTGATATATAAATACTTGTAGCATGACATTGGAATTTGTTTGATGAAACATGGGACATTGATTGAAATTTGAACGATTGTGAAATAATGGTGTACGAGTGTAATGGCTATAGTCATTCCCTCCACGGAGCGACCTGACGGGGTGACATGGTTGGGGTTTTATTGCGAGAGAGGTGTATGTGGCCTCTTCTTTGCCACGTCAAACTATCCGGATTGTACCCCAGTGAGGTACGAGCCAACGCTAAGGAAAAGAGTAGTGTTTTGAAATATTGAAATGGAAAACCCCTTGGCGGGCTTCCGTCTGGGTTCGACCAAACTCAAGACAGAAGTGATTTCAATGGGACCCATGTGATTTTCAAAAAGAATATTTGATTGGATGCATACTTTGTGAATTACCTGATTTATTGAAAATGATTTTACATATATAAAGTGTTGTTTATGAGATATACTTTGACTTTTTCACATTCATCCCTCATTTATCACACAATCATACTATTGCACTCCACTCACTGAGTATTCCCAATTCTCACCCCTCTTTCCATATTTTCAGAGGAAGTTTAGAGTCGCGATGGGGATTGAAGCTTGGAAAGGTTTATCCGCTGTTTTGTGTAGGTATTATAGTGATGTAAGGTTATTTTAGTTGATTTGGAATCCATGGAAAGGAAGACTTATATAATTCTTTTGGTATAGATTAAATCAATACTTGTTTCATATATAGGAGCAAGTATTGATGGAATCCTTACATAGTTTGTGTTGGAGTTTGTACGGAACTTTTCATTTTCTTTTAACTCTCATTTTTTATTAAACTTATTGTTTAAATGGGACATTTGATTTCTAATATTGGGATTCATTATTTTCTTTCGATTTTACGAAATTCTATACATCTCATACCATTTGGACTTTACTGATGCTAGCTCGTTTCTTCAGGCAAGTGTTAGTAAAATCATGCGATTATGATTTGGGATTTCTTTTATTTTAAATGCTTTATTTGTGCTGAGAATTCTGAAATGGCTGGGAAGGCCAATTTTGCATGCGTGCATGTACAGGAACTCCCGCCTGAATGTGTGCCGACGCATGCTTGTATGTACAGGGATGGACTCGATGGGTCCCTTACGTGTGTATTGTATTTGGAAGATATATTATAAAATTGTATAGCCTTGTGGAGTCCCGGTATATGGGGAGGTTCTGCCCGTGTACCGAGACAATGCGGAGGTTGTCGCGTGGTCGATCCGAGGATCAGGGCTTGACACCACCAATATGATTCTTTGATGATTCAGTACATTTTGGTACTCCCCGGATGCATAACATAGGCCGAGGAATGCGCCTCTTCAAGTATAGCCTTCCGGAGATCTTCAATTTTTGGAATACATATTTGTTTTCCATACAAATAATTATATCATCATGAATCTAGAATTCACCTTCTTCCCCTTTTTGGATTTTCTCAACAATGCCCTTCAACTCATCATCGGTAGCCTGAATCTCCCAAATGCGATCCAACAACGTGGGTCTGGCCACAAACTTGGCTAATAAAGTATCTTGATCATCCTTAGCCAACTCGACTCCGAGTGCTCAGAGTCCAACTAAGCAAGAGAGGTAAGAACTCCCTTGGGATGCCGTAGATGAGGATTTACGACTTAAAGCATCAGCGACGTTCGCCTTCCCGGGGTGATAGTCAATCACTAAGTCTTAATCCTTGATCAACTCTAACCACCTTCTTTGTCTCAAATTGAGCTTTTTCTGAATGAGTAAGTATTTGAGACTCTTATGGTCCATAAAGACCTTGCAAGTAATCCCATACAAATAATTCCGCCAAATTTTTAAAGCAAACACAATGGCAGCTAGCTCTAAATCATGAGTAGGGTAGTCTACTTCGTGTTTCTTCAGTTGGCGAGAAGTGTAGGCAATCACCTTATCACCTTGTATCAGCATGCACCCTAATCCTTGCTTGCTAGCATCACTGTACACTACATAATCACCACCGTCACTAGTAGGGAGAGCAAAGATAGGGGCGGAGGTCAACCTTCGCTTAAGCTCTTGAAAACTACTCTCAGACTTTTCGTTCCACTCGAACTTGACTCCCTTCGGAGTCAAACTTGTCATCGGAGCTGCTATTTTCGAAAATCTTTCTACATATCTCCGATAATACCCAGCTAATCTGAGGAAACTTCTCACCTCGGTAATATTTTTAGGCTGCTCCCACCTCAGAATGGCCTCTACCTTCTTTAGATTCACAAAAATCCCATCTTTGTAAATCACATGCCCCAAAAATCCAATCTCTCTTAGCCAAAACTCGCATTTTGAGAACTTGGCATACAACTCGTTCTCCCTAAAAGTTTGCAAAATGATTCGGAGATGTTCGGAATGCTCTTCATCACTCTTGGAATACACCAAGATGTCATTGATGAAGATTATGACAAATTTATCTAGATAGGATGAAACACTCGATTCATGAGATCCATGAAGGCTGTAGGAGCATTCGTCAATCCGAAGGGCATTACCAAAAATTCATAGTGTCCATACCGCGTCCTAAAAGCAGTCTTATGAACATCATCATCCTTTATCTTCAACTGATGATAACCAGACCTCAAGTCGATCTTTGAAAAGACACTTGTACCTTGGAGTTGATCGAACAAATTATCAATTCTCAGAAAAGGATACTTGTTCTTGATTGTTGTCTTATTGAGTTATCGGTAGTCAATATATAATCGAAGGGTTCTGTCTTTTTTCTTCACAAACAGAACCGGGGCACCCCAAGGCGATGTGCTCGGTCGGATGAACCCTTTCTCCAACAACTCTTGGGGCTGAATCTTCAGTTCTTTCAGCTCTACCGGTGTCATTTGATACAGAAGAATAGAAATTGGTGCGGTGTCGGAAATTAAATCTATGGTGAAATCAAATTCCCGGACCAGTGGCAATCTAGGCAATTCTTTCAGAAAAATGTCCGGAAACTAATTCACCATAGGAACTTCGTCCAAACTAGGGCTTCCCACTAAGATATCAACAATGTGAGCCAAATAAGCTCCACATCCTTTATATACTAATCTCCATGCTTCAAGAGCTGAAATTACACAACTTGGCAACACTTGCCATTCACCGGTGAATACAAGCAAGGGATATCTTGGCCTTCGGAATTCCACTTCTTTAGTGAAGCAATTCACGGAAGCTCGATGAAGATATAGCCAATCCATGCCTAGAATGGCATCAAAATCTTTTATTTCCAATGGAATCAAATCCGCCTCGAGAGTTACCTCACCGATTTTCACCTTACAAGACTTGTACACTGTATCCCTAATCAAGTGTTCTCCCGAATGTGTGATAACCAATAATTCTTCAATAAGTGAAACTAGAGGCCTATCAGAATGTCTAGCAAACTCCGAACTCACAAATAAATTATTAGACCCAGTATCTATGAGCACATGTGAATCAACATCAAAAATTTTCATCCTACCTATAAATATAACACAAACAAAATTATATTATCCACATTCCTTAAATCATAATCACAAACTATCAAATCATAATCATTTTCAAATTCAGAACCTATAATTCAATAGAGATTACCTGTGACTACGTCAGGGTTGACTTGGGCCTTTTCATTAGTCATGGCGTAAATTCAGGTTTGAGTTCTAGGTTGAGGGCATTGTGTGAGGGCAGCTACAACATTACTTCCCGTGTCTGTCCTCGGTGTACTGCTAGTGGAAGGTATAGGAGCAATTATCGGATCTCTTCTAGCACCGTTCGGGGGACCTCAAACTTGTCGGCTTCGTTGCCCTTCTACATTCAACTCTGGACAAGAATGCCAAAAGTGACCCCTCATTTCCACAATGGTAGCATCTTTTGGGTTCCCTGCATGGACCCGGATGATGCCCCTTGCAATTCAGGCAAATTTCTCCTCTGCCACCCCTGGATCCTACTCCCATACTAACAGTTCTACTGGGAGCACTTGGCCTAAAAGTCAATTGACTTTGAGGAAAGCCAACCGACCCTGAAAAGGATCCACCCCTATAAGAGCCGATGCCTCGACTCTTTTTAAAACCTTGACTCAGACTAGAGCCACTAGGTCTCTTCCTCTTCCCATGGTGCTCTCTAATCTTGCTTCTCTCCATCACCATTTTCTTGGCTCTCAAAGCCAAGTCCCGAACGTCTTGAAAGGTATGTCCCTTGGTGATTGATATTTCTCTCGTATATTCAAATTCAGCCCCGACTCAAACTTTCAACACAGGGACTCCTCGGAGTTCACAAACTTCGGAACATAAGTGGCAAGTTCTCTCAACTCTATCTCATACTCAGATACTGTCTTGTTTCCCTGAGCTAACTTGAAAAATTCCTCTCTTTTCTGATCCCGATAGAATTGGGTGTAGTATTCCTCCTCGAAAGTCCTAAGGAATTCTATCCAAGTAGGAGAAACAGGAGCCCTTCCTTTCACATTCTCCCACCATGTTCTTGCACCTTTATCCAACAGTTTCACCGCCACCCATAATTTCATCTCATCTCTTAATCTCATGTCAGAGACGGTCTCTTGAATTCGGCCAATCCATTCCTTGGCTACTGAAGCATCAGAAGTACCTACAAATGTTTCATACCCTAGTTGTCTTGCTTCCTTTAGCAACTTAGACAGCTTTACAGTTGGGCGATCAGTTGTTGTAGCAACCGGAGGAGGAGGTGCTAGGGTACTAGGTACAGCAACCGGTACTGAAGGAGGAGCCGGTGGAGGAGCTGAAGTCATAAGTAAAGCTTGGTACTACACTCCGAAAGTGCTCCGCCACTCTATTACTTGCTGAAGAGCAGCAATAGGAGGAGCTGAAATCCCGGTAGAAGGAGCCGGGTGTATAGGCACAGAAGGAGGAAGAGCATGCGAGGACGACTCATCCTCGGGCTCCGATGGAAGAATTTCGCTTACATTCCTCATTCTCCTTCATGGAGGTATAGTAATCTACAAGACAAAAACTATAATTAAATCAAAGGGCTAAGCGAATAATAATACTTAACCCCCTAAAAAGAATATTTCTAATTTTCTAAAAAATCTATGGAAGACTGTACATTCTCCAGAGACCTTTTCAAAACATTTCAAAACCACCAAACTTTTAAAATCGCAAGCCTAACCTGGGCTCTGACACCAATAAAGCTGTCATGCCCCGATCCTCGGATTGACCACGTGACAACCGCTGCGTTGTCTCGGTACACGAGCAGAACCTCCCCATATACCGAGACTCCACAAGGCTATACAACTGTACAATATACCCTCCAAATACAATACACATGTAAAAGACCCATCCGGCCCATCCTTGTACACACAAGCATGCGTCGGCACACATTCGGGCGAGGGTTCCTGTACATGCACGCATTCAAAATTGGCCATCCTAGCCATTCCAGAATTTTCAGCACAAATAAAGCATTTAAAATAAAAGAAGTCTCAAATTATAGTCGAAGGATTTTATTAACACTCACCTGAAGAAACGAGTTAGTATCAGTAAAGTCCAAATTGTATGAAATATACAGAATTTTCGTAAAATCGAAAGAAAATAACGAATCCCAACATTTCAAATCAAATGTTCTATTTAAACAATAAGTTTAACAAAAAATGAGAGTTAAGAGAAAATGAACAAGTTTCGTACAAACTCCAACACAAACTATGTAAGGATTCCATCAATACTTGCTCCTACATATGAAACAAGTATTAATTTAATCCATACCACAAGAATTATACAAGTCTTCCCTTCCATGAATTCCAAATCAACTAAAATAATCTTACATCACTATAATACCTACACAAAAACGGCGGATAAACCTTCCCAAGCTTCAATCCCCATGGTGGCTCTAAACTTCCTCTGAAAACATGGAAAGAGGGGTGAGTATTGGGAATACTTAGTGAGTGGAGTGCAATCGTATGATTGTGTGATAAATGAGGGGTGAATGTAGGAAAGTCAAAGTATATCTCATAAACAATACTTTATATATGTAAAAACATTTTCAATAAATTAGGTAATTCACAAAGTATGCATCCACATCAAATATCCTTTTTGAAAATCACAAGGGTCCCATCGAAATCACTTCCGTCCTGAGTTTGACCGAATCCAAACAGAAGCCAGCCAAGAGGTTTTCCATTTCAGTATTTCAAAATAGTACCCCCCTCCCTTGCATTGGCTCGTACCTTGTCACGCCCCGAACCGGGGTTATGAACAGCCGCCCATTACCCTGGATGCCGGCTATATTTTTACAAAAAATCGGATAAAATCTTCCCATATTTCAGAAGTCTCCCATGTACAATTTAACCTGCATAAGTCACAACCATCCTGTCAATTTAAATAAATGGTCATCCCGTCCTCACAACTCTTAACTAAACCACAGCAAACAACCAGGACAGCGCAAGACTATAAAATTTTCTAGCAATCCTAACCACAGACTTCTACTGTCATGCCTAACTAGGGCATGAGCAGCCGCCACACCGAGCGGACCTAAATTTTTATACACATGTACAATAGATTCCCAGGTTAACATTTTAAATACACACAAGTGCCTCAACGCAAGTGAACTGAGTCACTATGAGAGTTTGACGAATAAATGTCCATAATTTATACAATAATCCCATAAAATAAATAGATAAATACATTGATCAAACTAAAATCTCCAATATTCGTAGCGGAAGATATGGTAATATCCATACCCCAACCCGGTGCTATCAAGTCCACGTCACCAATATAAAATCACAATAATTCTTCCTCAGTCCACGACTAATCCTGTGGGAAAGAAAGTGAGGGGTGAGTATCTATGGGAGGATACTCAGTAAGTGAGGGGATTGACATCGTGCTATCAATATCGAGGGTGAACTTGGAGTTTCAAACCATGTAATACAATATCAAGTGTCCAAAAACAGCGTGAAATTTTACATAATTCAAGGCACACATCGGAAAATAATATGTGCATCCATCCATGTATCAAGTCACATATATAGAGCCGACCGAACAAATAACCCCGGCAATAGTCTATCTCGACCAAGGACGGGCGCATTTGGAGTTTTCACTATGCAAATATCAAATAATGGCTCTTTACCCCAATGTTGACCACAAACTACTCCAACTACTCTGTAAATAATAATATATGTATATAGATATAGTCGGCCGTGTATGGTGTCCCTCCCAGTGTTAGACAGAGGTAAACTCACATCCTACCCGATGAGGGTCAACCTGGGACACCTATACACATGACAATTTGGCGGATACCTCCGACTGAAGCATATCCGGGTACAAGGGGTATCTCTACCAAATGTCCTTCGTAGCTATGGAATGCTATAAAAAGCATATCACAATATCACCAAGTCGGCTGGGCACGTAGCTCCATGCATCATATCATCACGTCGACCGGACATACAGCCCCATGCATCGTATCATAACGTCGGTCAGGCGTACAGCCCAAATAGTACATATAAATCCGTTCAAAACCATGTGCCAATACAATGTGAGCATTTAAAACATGTCAATATGTCGAAAAGATGGCACAATATCTAGTTATCAAACTCATAGATGCATATCAAATAAATCAGTAGTTGGGACACTTCAATGGTCATAAAAATATTTCATAAAATATTCAAAACTCTAATGATCATACATTTGTAGAATCGTGTCATTGAAAAGCATTTCTTAAAACATGATTTTCAATTAATAGTAGACGTAAAAGTCTCACTCACAGTATAGGGGAGGGTAGCGCACTACCCAATAATACCCCGAAGCGAAGAAAAGTGCTCCCCTAAATCAAAGCACCCAACACCTATGAATGTATATATATATATATAAATCAGGAAGTTTCAAACCTACGCAATTATAGGAAATAGGCTATCACTTCTAATACACGTATGCAAATCAGGTAGTTCGAATTTTTTAGAACCCTACCCTAATTCCTCATATTTTGTTCATGCATACAACATGTCTACAAGACTCAAGTGTTGGTACTCAACCAATCCCGCACAGGGCTACACCAATCCAATCTCTCGCTTACACCCAAGGGCCAGCAGGGCCACAGCCCAGCGCTCCTTTGTGCAGCGCGCAGCGCCCATGTGTAGGGCATGCAGTGCCCATGTGCAGGGCGTGCAGTGCCCATGTGCAGGGTCCATGTATAGGGCGCGCAGCGCCCATGTGCAGGGCGCGCAGTGCCCATGTGTCGGGCGCACAGCGCCCATGTGCCGGGCGCACAGCTCCTGCACGCCAACCATTTCTTCTCATTTCTAAAATTAACCCTAATATTCAGTCAAATAAATCGAATGTGTAAGAAATTTTTCACCTAGGGTTTTCTCGGAGTACAAACTTTTGTCCTAATGTCTCCTCGATCACTCCAAAATCTATAATACTCCCTATCAAGACAAGATTTATTAGTTAGATTATAAACACTTAGATCAGGATCAAAACCCTAAGTCAGTTACTTACGTAGAGGTTCATGGGCTCGTAGGCTCACGAGCCGTCGTGAGCTCGCAAGCTATAGTGGGCTTCACGGGCCGCAGTGGGCTGGCGGGCCTGCGGGCTTGCGGGTTGGGACAGTAGTCGCTCGCTGTTGCGTGCTCTGTCGCGCATTGGCGTACTCGAGAGAAGGCCGCGCGCTCACGAGCAGGCGCGCTAGCGAGCATTCACGCTCGTGGGCTGGCTTGCTGTTGCGGGGCTGGCGCACTCTAGAGGGAGAGGGAACCACTGCAGTCGCACGCTAGCGCGCTCACGAGAGGTCGCCCGTTGTGGCGTGCTCGTGAGAGGGAGATCGCGCTGTGGTGCGCTCGCGCGAGGGAGATCGCATTGTGGCGCGCTAGCGTAGGGGAGGATCACGCTCGCGGAGAGAGAGCGGCGAAGGGTGGCGGATCGCAGTGGAGGGCAAGCAGCGGCGAGAGCGGCGGAGATGGGCGAAGCCAAAGAGAGAGAGAGCGAGCAACAGTGAGAGGGAGACCGTGAGTGAGGTAGAGAGAGAAGACAGAAGGAGAGTGGCGACGGCCGTTGGGTGGTGGCGGGTCGCGATGGAGAGGCGTGAGACAGCGGCGGAGAAGAGTGGCGGCCGCGGGAAGGTGAAGAGTCGAGGAGAGAGAGAGAGAGGGACAGAGAGAGAGAGAGAGAGAAAGAGAGGAATTAGGGTTTTAAACCCTAATTCCTAAATTTGGGTTCTTTTTTTTTTTTAGATTTGTATTTATCTATTTATATATATATATATCTTCACACCCACACTTCACTAAAATTTAAATTTTTTTTTGTACAAACGGGGTTTACTTCGATTTACGGATTCAGCAAATTAAAATATACTAAAAATTTAATTTAAATACCCCAAAAATCAAAAATCAATTTAAATAAATAAAATTTCTCTCTATATAAATAAATTGAAGAATATCTTATTTATATATATATATATATATATATATTTCAAAAATGGTATAATATTACGGACACTGCAGTGTTGTTGTTCCATTTTCTAACCCCATAAAAACAAGTTTCGTCCTCGAAACTAAAAGAGGACTAAACAGCAAACAAATGGGGGTGCTGTCTTCTCATAGCCTCCTCGGGCTCCCAGGTCTCCTCCTCGACCTGATTACTCCTCCACAAGACTCTAACCAACAAGACTTTCTTGCTCTGCAGTTTCCTGACCTGCTGATCTAGAATAGCCACAGGCTGAACTGGAAAACTGAGGTTCTCTCGTAACTCAACAGGTGAAGGCTCAAGTACATGAGAAGGATCAGCTAGATATTTTTGGAGTACTGAGACATGAAAGACGTCATGAATACAGGATAGTTCATCCGACAGCTCTAATCTGTATGCCACACTCCCGACCCTCTCAAGGATACGGAAGGGGCCAATATATCTCGGGCTCAGCTTGTCCCGCAGCCTGAATCATATAACTCCCTTTAAAGGAGATATTCTCAAGAAAACTATATCTTCCTTGACAAACTCAAGAGGTCGCCGTCTACGATCGGCGTATACCTTCTACCTGTCCTGGGTAGCTTTCATTCACTCACGGATGACCCTAACTTTATCTTTCGTTTCCTCAATCAACTCGACACTGCTGAGATATCGCTCTCCGACCTCATCGTAGCATATCGGGGTGTTGCACTTCCTGCCATACAGTGCTTCATACAGAGGCATCCCGATACTCGCCTGGTAGCTATTGTTGTATGCAAACTCCACCAATGGAAGTCGTCGATCCCAATTACCATGAAAATCAATGACGCATGCCCAAAGCATATCCTCGAGTGTCTAAATCGTCCTCTCTGACTGGCCATCCGTCTAAGGATGATACACCATACTAAAGTTCAGTCTAGTGCCCAATGTCTCCTGCAACCTGGGACAAAACCAAGATGTGAATCTGGGGTCCCTATTTGAAACAATCGACACAGGCACCCCGTGAAGCCGAACTATGGTATCAATATAGAGACGTGCCAATGCCTCTAAGGAATAGTCACCGCGAATAGGGATAAAATGTGCAGATTTGGTGAGTCGATCGACAATCACCCAAATCGCATCATACCGTATAGAAGTCCGCGGCAACCCCATCATGAAGTTCATAGTAATATGCTCTCATTTCCACTCAGGAATGGGAAGAGGTTGTAGTGTGCTTGTTAGACGTTGATGCTCGGCCTTCACCTGCTGGCACACCAAGTATCGTTCCACATACTCTGCTATCTCCCGCTTCATGTCTGACCACTAATAGCTACCTCTGATAGTCCGGTACATTTTCGTACCCCCTAGATGTATAGCATATGCAGAAAAATGTGCTTCCTCAAGGATAGTACGCCAAAGATCACTATCGATCGGGACACACACTCTGTCTCTGAACACCACGAGTCCATCATCACGGACTCTGAAGTCTCCGCCCTCTCCTCTGTGGATCCTATCGTGAATACCCTGGAGCCCTTTATCAGAATCCTAAAGCTCCCTGATGCGATCAAGCAGAATAGGTCGCACCTCAAATCTGGCTAGCAGTGCACCCTGACTGTCACTAGCAAAATTGACTCCCAAAGCACGGAGTCCCACCAGGCAAGAAACATACGCTCTTTCTGCTGCCTGAGAAGAAAAAGTTGAAGACGACTTTCGGCTCAAAGCATCTGCCACAACATTCACCTTGCCTAGATAATAATCTATAATCAGATTAAAATCCTTCAGCAACTCTAACCATCGTCTCTGTCCGAGGTTCAGCTCCCTCTGAGTGAACAAATACTTTGGGATCTAGTGGTCAATGAAGACTCTGCAGTTCACTCTATAAAGATAATGCCGTCATATTTTCAATGCATAGACTATGGCTGCTAACTCCAAATCATGCGTCGGATAATTCAGCTCATGCTTTTTCAACTGTCGCGAAGCATAAGCAATCACTCAACCATCCTGTATTAGTACACAACCCAATTCTTGTCTGCTGGCATCGCTGTATACCACGTACTCCCTACTGCTAGTGGGGAGAGCTAATACTGGTGCTGTCGTCAATCATTGTTTGAGTTTCTGAAAACTCGTCTCACAACGATCGTCCCAAAAGAACTTGACGTCCTTTCGCGTCAGTCTAGAAAGCGGAGCAGCGATCCGGGAGAATCCTTTCACGAACCGCCGATAATACCCCACAAGACCAAGGAAACTCTGCATCTCGGTTACTGTCTGTGGCTGCTCCCATCTTAATATGCCCTCAACCTTCTGTGGGTCAACATAAATACCCTTCACAAAAACAATATGGCCAAGAAATCCGATCTGTCTAAGCCAAAATTCACACTCGGTGAATTTGGCATACAACTACCGTTCGCGAAGAATTTGCAAGACCACCCTAAGGTGCTGTACATGCTCCTCATTGCTCGGCGGAGGGTGGCGGATTACGGTGGAGGTCGAGCTGCGGCGAGAGCGGTGGAGATAGCGAAGCCGAAGAGAGAGAGAGAGCGAGCGACAGTGAGAGGGAGACCGTGAATGAGGTAGAGAGAGAAGACAAAGGGAGAGTGGCGATAGCCGTTGGGTGGCGGGTCGTGACAGAGAGGCGTGAGACAGTGGCGGAGGAGAGCAGCAGCCGCGGGAAGGTGAAGAGTCGAGGAGAGAGAGAGAGAGAGAGAAAGGAAGGAATTAGGATTTTAAACCCTAATTCCTAAATTTGGGTTCTTTTTTTTTTTAAGGTTTGTATTTATATATTTATATATATATATATATATATATATATATATATATATATATATATATATCTTCACACCCACATTTCACAAAAGAATTTAAACTCATTTTGTTCATTTATAACACAATGGACCATTTTGTTCATTTATAACACAATGGACCATCCACTCACCTCTAGAGAGGGTGTTCACTCCCTATTTCCATAAGTTTTCCAAAATGACTCCTTTCAAATTTCCAAAAGGTCAACTTAAACCAATAATCCACAATTTCAATTCAAATTCCAAGGAAATCTATTCTAATCAATCCAACAAGTTCCTAATTTCATCTAACACATTTCTTTCGGATTAATCAGCCTAAATTCATGTAGAATTTAGACGTAAGCCTAGAAATCACATATCAAATTTCAGGAAAATGCATTCTCTTCAAATTCCACACATTTTCAGAACATATATAAAACCTCTCATCCTAAATTCAGCCTAAATCTGATCAGTTATTGAATGTATTTAAAAATTCCCTCACCTAGGGTTTTTGTAGCTCGTAGCCCTAACATCCGTGCGCCATTCAATCTCTTTCGGGACCTACAATGCTTCCAAATCGAAGCAAAGTTCAACGATTAAGTCTAATCACTATGGAAATCAAAACCCTAGAACTATAGGTTAGAACTTTCACCCTTACTTGCACAAGAGATGAGTGCAAGCTCAGCCTAAGGTTCTTGGATGCCTCTCGCTACTGCCAGCTTGGGGTTTCCGCAAAGATTGTAGAAGAGCTCTCAGTAGAGAGAGGGCAAAGCGCGCGAGTGTGTGAGCAAGGAAGAGAGACAAAGTGCTACTGTCGCACGCGAGAAAGAGAGAAGAGAAACTCTGTTCGCGTGTGCGGGAGAGAGAGAAAGCAGAGAGAAAAAAAAGAGAGAGGAGGAGGGGTGGCTGTGTGCAGCGGAGCTCGCCGGTGAGGGAGGGAGATACGACGGAAGGAGGCGGAGAGTGAGAAACAGAGAGAGGGAGAGAGAGAGTTCGAGAAAGAGCAAGAGAGAGAGAGAGACGGGAGGAAGATTAGGGCTATTAGCCCTAATCGATTTGGGGGAAAAGGGGGAGGGGAGGTGCTGCGTTTTGGCCAAAACGCAGTGCCTCCTATGTTTTTTTTTTTTTTAGGTATTACAACCTTTGAGATATCGGAGAATTCTTTTTGCTGCCTTCATGTGTTCTTCACTTGGACATTCCATAAATCGACTTGCTACTTCGACTGAAAAAAGTATATTGGGTTTAATATATGTCAAGTACCTTAAACTTCCAATAAGACTCCGAAATATCGTTGGATTAGTTTTCTTTGCTCCATCCTTCTTGACAAGTCTTACTCCATATTCTATTGGAGTATTTACAGGATTACAACCCCTCTTCTTGAATTTCTTGATGATTTCCTTAGCATAGGCCTCTTGAGAGATGAAAATTTCATTATCTGTTTGTTTTACCTTTATCCCCAAGTAGTATGACATGAGACCCATATCACTCATTTTGAATTCTTGGGCCATTGCCTTCTTAAAACCTTTATACATCTATGGATTATTTATGGTAAGTATTAGATCATCCACATAGATACATATGAGTAAGATATCGCTATCCTCTTTCTTCACATAAAGTGCATACTCATGAATGCATCTAGAGAATCCATTCTTTTGAAAGTACTTAGCAAGATGACCGTACCAACATTTTGGTACCTGTTTGTGGCCATATAAGGCTTTCTTTAGCCTTAACACCTTGTCTTCATGGCCTTTTTCCATAAACCCTTTTGGTTGTTCCACGTACACTTCTTCTTCAACAGAACCATTCAAAAACGTAGTTTTTATATCTATCTGATGAATAGTCCACCGACTCTGTGCTGCTAGAGCGATGATCAATCTTATTGTCTTCAACTGAGCAACTGGAGCAAACACTTCTTCATAATTCATACCATATTATTGTTTGTACCCTTTAGTGACCAGCCTTGCCTTGTACTTTACCACTTCTCCATTGGCATTTTTCTTTGTCTTGTATACCCATTTTACCCCAATTGCACTATGACCATCGAGAAGTGTTGCAAATTCCCATGTGTTATTTTTCTCGATTAAGAGAATTTCTTCCTCTATGGCTTGTACTCATTTTTTCTCTTTTATAGCCTCTGTAAAAGTTATCGGCTCATCATTAGAAAATATACAAAATAAATTTTCATTGTCTATTCTTTCAGTAGTATCATACAAGTCATATATGTTTCGACATCTTGGAGACCGTTCACTTGGGCTTGTTGGCGTATTAGGGGTTGTGTTCTCGCCTTCAACATCTTGCACCATGTTCTCTTCTTCTCCCAAATAAGGAAGAAATTCATATTTTACTCCATTTTTTGTGCTCCAATCCCATGAAGTGTTTTCTTCAAACTTCACATCTCTACTTACTATCAATCTTTTGCTGTTAGGGTCAAAGCACTTGTACCCTTTTGTATGTTCAGCATACCCAATGAACACAATCTTTTTACTTCTATTATCAAGCTTTGTCCTCTCTTGCTCCGGCACATGAACGTATGCGATGGATCCGAGCACTCTCAAGAGTCTCACCGTTGGTTTTCTTCCGCCCCATGCTTCTTGAGGAGTTTTTTTCTCTAAACTCCTTGTTGGTGATCTATTAGACAGATAAACTACACATGTAACAATTTCAGCCCAGAATTCTGTAGGCATGCCTTCGCTTGTTAACATTGTCCTAGCCATATTGAGGATCATTCTGTTCTTCCTTTCAGCGACTCTGTTTTGTTGCAGTGATCTTGGCACCGTCATAGGACGTCTAATCCCATGTGCTTCACAAAAATTTTTGAATTCATTAGAGGTAAATTCACCACCTCTATCCACTACAAAACAAATGCTTTATACAGACGGGCAAAAACCGTGTGGTAAACCTAGTAAAACCGTCGAGAAAACCTTCTCCAACAGATCGATCTTCGATTGGCTATACACCAGTCGGGATTGGTCTCTCCCGATAATTTTGGTCATCGTTGGAGGATGTCTTAACCTATACAGACGGTTAGAGTAGTGTTGGGAAAATGTCTTACCTTGTATCGTTTTAAAAAATGTTGATAAAAATTACTATCTATTATCGTCGATTATCACATGTGTTAAGAAATATTACTACATTTATCATCGGTTACCATAAGTGTTAAGAATTGTTATTGTCTTATATCGGTTTAAAAAATATTAGTAAAAATTACTACCTATTATCGTCAATTATCACATGTGTTAGAAAATATTACTATATTTATCGTCGTCAGTATAATTGTTAAGAATTATTATGGCTTTGTATCAGTTTAAAAAACGTTAGTAAAAGTTATTATCTATTATCGTTGGTTATTACATGTGTTAGAAAATGTTACCACATTTATCATCGTCACCATAAGTGTTAAGAATTGTTATTACCTTATATCGGTTTAAAAAATGTTGATAAAAATTACTATCTATTATCGTCAGTTATCACATGTGTTAGGAAATGTTATTAAATTTATTTTCGGCCACCATAAGTGTTAAGAATTATTATTACTATTTATCGTCGGTTATCACAAATATTTTAAATGTTACTACTTTATCGTTGGATACACAGGTGTTACGAATTACCGTTTTTATTGTTGGTTACAGAAGTGTTAGAAAAATGTTATTGGGTTTATCATCGTTATCAAGTGTTAGGAAAAATTATCACATGTATCGTCGGTTAGAAAAAAAAGCATTGGGATAGTTATCACATGTATCGTCGGTTACTACGTGATTAAGAAATGTTACTACTTTTTTATGATCAAGAGTATTTTATTATCAGTTATGACATATTTTACTATAAGTTACTATAAGTTACTATTATCACATATCTTACTATAATATCTTACTACAAGTTACTATCTTATATCATATATTTTGTATTATCAATTACTACAAGTGTGAAAAAATATTACTTGGTTACCAAAAGTGTTAGAAAAGTTGTTTGGTTGATTAGAAAAAAGGGTTAGAAAAAATTATTATTTTTGTGTAAATTAAAACAGGCTGCATCACCTACACAAGTATTTTTGTGGGAAGATTATTACCTTTTTATCGTAAAATATTAGAAAAGCAGAACTGATCACAAAAATAATATAAAACATATGACAATCTTGATGGATACATATAAAAAAAAAAGTCACATATCCTTTTCTGAGATGCTTGCCAAAAATTTTATCATCATAATTTGAAAACAGAATCCATCAGCAGTAGTAGTATGTGACGAACTTGCATCACCAAAAATATTACCATCATACAATCTGAAAATAGAATCCCAGCACAATCTATTCATAAGATCAACTTTATGCAGATTCCTTCATTTTCCATGTCAATCTATTCATTAAAACCTGTAATGAGTGAAATAGTAAAATAAATATTGATACATTGTAAAAAATAGTTGTAAATGAAAATATTAACTTTTGGGATAGAGTCAGGTGCTAATGATGATGATTGGTTTCTATGTACATTCCCAGCATCTGATGGTATTGAATGAAGCTAATAATACAAAAAATTTGGATTATTATTTAAAGACAAAAATGAAATTAGTAAAATTGTGATGAAATCGTACTTGAACACCAGTCTTGCTTCATTAACCAGATTTATCAATTCATCTTGCTTCGACTTCCAGCATGCATAAGAACAATGCTTAGAGCCCTAAAATCTCTTATTGGTTGATTTAATTCATTCATTTCAACCATTATACGTTTTCTTTTTTCTAAATTTCAAACATCTTGACTGCACATCGGGTCTCTACATTTTTTGACAACTATTCAAAATAAAAAAAATTAGAAACAGATAATTATTAATGACCAGAAAATATGAGCTATTTATTTTTAAACTATACCTGGGGTAGCATCTCGAGTTGATTAAGGTTCTTCAGATTCAACATGTTCTTGGGATAGTTGTGATTCTTTTTGATCAACTACAATACTCCTCTATCGTTTAGTCCGTCCCATATTTATCACAATCTAGAAAAATTTAAAATGTTTCAAAATATAGTACAATCCAACTTTTTATTAACAAAAAATGATTACCTTTTTATAAAACTTTGGAAATATATTATAAAGTGTTTCAGTGAATGAAACTATTTGACAGGAATAAAATTTTGGTTGAGTTAGAAGTTTTGAAAATTTTGAGAGGAGGAGAGATTTTGAGGGGATGAGAGTTTTTTTTAGGGAAAGAGAAGTTTCGGTGATTTTGCGGGTGTTGTTCTGTTGAAGTGTTGCCATCTCGTGTGTCCTCCTTGGTGTCCATAGCTCAAGTTTGGCTGATCCCTCCATTCAGGATTATAATAATGGGAGAAAAGATTATACGTATATTGAGGTTGATCAGAGAATCCTCATACCATATTTACTTGTTGAATGAAATCTTCTTGTAGGGATGGACACATATCTGTTGGATGTCCGGGAACTGAGCATATGCCACAAACTTTGGTTGCACGTATTTGCCTTGCAGCCATCTGACGAACCAAAGCAGTCAATTCAGAAATTTGATTTTCAAAATTCGAGTGACTTACCTCATGAGCTGGGTTCTCGATACACAAGGGATGTTGGTTCAAAATTGATGCAGCTAACTCCATCTTTTCCTCTCCAACAATCAATAAACAAGTGAAAAGCACAAACTAAGAAATTAAAATAGTTCCCCGGCAGCGGCGCCAAAATTTGGTCGGGTTGTCGAAGCCCTCAAATTAATACTGATTTCCCCAATGCAACAAACTGTAGCAATAGTGGTTACCAGGTCGAATCCCAAGGGAACTAATTAATTCAATCTCTTAGCTAATGTAAAAAAAATAAAATTGGGGGTTTTCAAACAAATTACTAAAATAAAATTTGCCGAATAAAAATTAATAACCTAAAAATAAGAAACAAATCAACAATGCAAAATACTAAAATTTAAGGAAGAAATTCAATTTACCAAACTCCGATTCAAGGGTTCATATATTCGATTGTCTTATTGATCATTGGTTAAAAATATTATTCTTGCAATTCAAGCATTTAACCTTAAATCTATTAGGATAGCCATAATAAATTTTGTGTTTTCCTAAAATAATTAACCAAACCCAGCATCCAATCAAAATTTATCATTAATCGATTGGGCACGATTGCGTTCCATATCAAATAATGACAGCATTAAGTTCTATGAAAACAGTTAAACCAAAATACAAATAACCAGGATAGCCGTACAATTATTCGATTTTGGTTCATCGATTCCTTAGGTTAAAATGAATATCGGCAAATGACCCATAAACATGTATAACCTATTTGCTACTCGTACCATTCATTCATGACAATTACGGATCACTGAAATCCTGGATGCAGTAGAAAAATTGATATTGAATTAAATTGTCAGATTAACCAATACCAATCTTTCATAAAAATAAACCAAGAATCGACGAATACTTGAATAAAAGACAAGAAATTAAATTAAGAACATAACCTCACAATGAAGAACAATCGATTAAAATTCCCCTTGAATCAGAATAAAGAAACTAGCCACTCATGGTGGTAAGTATCAACACAAGAAAATAAAAAATAATGTTTCTAAAAAGAAAGAAAAAAATAAAAAATAAAACCTAATGAGAGATTGAATGAACAGTCATGAAGTTCCTCTCTTTTCTCCTTAAGATCCAGTCACCTCCTTGGAGTATTGTGTAAAGAGTATTATGTTGTTTCATTGAGTGCAGCCCTTCATTTAAATAGGCAAGGCAACTGGCCCCTTTTTGGAAAGAAAATATATGAATGTGCTCTTTCCTTCCAACCTCTTTGAGAGAATTAGTAACATGAGAGATTTAGTAGCATTTTCCTTCCTTTTAATCTTTCAAATCAATTAGGAATCTTCCCATTATAAACTTTACTCCCAATTAACTCCAAAATTTCCTTGTTAAGCCCAATTTGCTCCAAGTCCTCAATTTCAATTTCCTAAAAATAAAATTCAATAAAACCAACCATTAGTGCATTAAACAATTCAAATTCAAACCATGATAACAATAATAAATTCAATAAATTGCATGTTATCAAATTCCCCCACACCAAACCAATGCTTGTCCTCAAGCATTTACAATGCCAATGCCATACAACCATTCTCCTCTTCACTCCTTCCCCTCCTTCATTTCATCATTCAACAATCTCAAATAGCACACATTGAAACATTCAAGCCAGAATCACAATCTAGAGAGCAAGTAATCATAGTTTGTATAACCTTAAAAGAAAATATAAGTATCCCAATAGACTCAACAATATCATCAGAATTCAATGCAACAAGATCCGTTACCCTCACAAGGAGATCGCTCTATGCACTCAAGTGTTTAAAGGGAATTTATTGATAACTCTCAAAATCAAAACATAGTATGCTATTACCATAGGCTTGCTTATTAATCAAATCTCCACCACTGAATATATGAATTCAAAACAAAAATCCGGGGGTCTTTATAAGGGTTGTAACGTGGCTTGGGTAAAGGAATGGTAAAAAGGATAAATGTATCGTGTAATAAATATATCAAAGAAGCATGTCAAGAGCATATCCCCTATATCCCATATCATGAAATACAATCAAGCCAAAAGAAAAAATACCCCAATCAAGATCATAATCATCTCTCAATCAAACTTTCACATTTTTGCTTCAAATTCCCCAATTTCAACTTTTGGGAATTTCTTCTTTTTCTTTTTCTTTTCCTTCTTTTTTTTCCCCTTTTTTTTTTTGATGAATAAGGAAACTAAATGAGGATCAATGAAAAATGCCGCGCATATGCAATCCACCCCAAGTATATAATCAACTTCCCGAAAATAAATCTCACAATAGAAGTATCTCATTCCCTTTGCAAATAACCACTAAATATATGCTCAAATCACATGCTTCTTTAATATAAGGACCAAATAAAAGGTGAAACGTAAAAAGAAGGCTATGTGTTAATTAATGAGGTTAAAGCAAAGAAAAGGGATATAAGCTCAAAGGGTTTCACTAAGAGAAAAATTATGCACAGGAAGGTTTGTTTTCGAGAGCTAAAATAGGTAAACCTAAATGCCCCCATCATATTAATGTATGAATTCATTGATGTAGTTTCAAAAAGTATAGCAAAGCAAGTTCTAGAATAAACACACTAAGATTTATGCACACTCAAGAAGAAAGATTAAAGCAAATTTGATGACATGCTCTTAAGGCTCAAATTCTCACAAAAATTGTGCAATGTTGTATCAAATCTATCACATTTTCAAATGACTCAATCATCAAAATCAATGGGACACTTTAAAACAATTTTATCCAAAAATAACTGATCACACTTGTCTCTTTCATGCATTTCAAACTCAAATCAATAATGTATACTAACTCAAAATCATTATCCGACAAAATTCAGAGAGTACGAAGTTCCAAAGAAAAATAAAAGAAATGACATTAGCATGAAAATCCTCCCCCACACCTAAATACTACATTGTCCTCAATGTATGCAAAAGATGAAAATGTGAGACACAATGCTAAAGAAATTCACAATTAGCACAATTGAAAACGAATCTCAAAAAATGAAAGATGTTAGGCAAGAAAAAAGGACAATTAAAAGGAAGAAGAAAAACGAGAGTACTCCCCTAACGTGATGGCGGGCACTGTGGAGAATGCGAGGTCTCCTCTATGACTCCTTCGGTTTGGGCAATCGCAACTAGCACATTTTGCCAAAAAATTTAGTGGGTTGTGGAAACCGCGTGATCATGCCCTAATGCCAAGACTGCTTCTGTCCGAAAGCTGACTGTCACTCTATTCGTGTCTTGGCCTGAGAAAATTACTGAACACATGCAAAAAAGTAAGAGAATGGATAAATAACACTAAGAAAACATTGAAAATTGAAGAAAAATGAAATAACTAAAAATGAAATCAAACTCTAAAAAAAAAAATTTGGGTTGCCTCCAAACAAGCGCAATTATTTAACGTCTTTATGCTCGACGGTCTTCATGTTTGATTCAGTCAGAAGAATAATTTGGAGACATCAATGTAATGTCCAACATTGTAGAAATCTCCATCTCATCATGAAATATCTTCAACCGATGCCCATTCACCTTGAAAACTTTATTTGTGTCAAGACTTTTGATTTCCACTGCACCATGAGAAAACACATTAGTAACAACAAATGGACCAACCCATCGAGAACGCAACTTACCTGGCATGAGTTTGAGTCGAGAATTATATAGAAGCACTTTTTGTCCAATCTCAAATTGTTTCCTTAAGATCATACCATCGTGAAACAATTTAGTTTTCTCTTTATAAATCCTCGAGTTCTTATAGGCCTCCAATCTCAACTCTTCAAGCTCTTGTAGTTGCAATTTCCTCGACTCACCGGCTTCATCCATATTCATATTGCAACGTTTGATCGCCCAATACGCTTTATGCTCAACTTCCACCGGTAAATGACAGGATTTCCCAAAAACTAACCTATAAGGAGACATCCCTATTGGCATTTTGAAAGCTGTCCGGTATGCCCACAGTGCATCATCTAAACGTAAACTCCAATCTTTTCGTCTCGGGTTGACCGTTTTCTCTAAAATGGATTTAACTTCACGGTTGGAAACTTCGGCTTGTCCATTTGTCTGAGGATGGTATGCCGTAGCAACCCGGTGATGCACTCCATATTTTTTCATCAATGCTTCGATTGCTCGGTTACAAAAATGGCTTCCTTGATCACTTAGGTATGGGTAGGATAAGAGGGGATATGATATGTAAATGCATATCAAAGAAAACAAACAGACAATGACGAGACTATTTCCCACTATCAAGCCCATCCCATTACATGGTGATACAATCAACCCAAAGAAAATTGACTAAACAAAACATTATCATTTCTCGATCAAATTTCTGAATACTTTTCTCTTCTCTTCTTTTTTTTCTGCTTTTTTTTTTTTTTTTAGAGAGAGAGAACAATCGAATATCAATCTCAAGGAAGAACATATAGTGCATATACAAATCTCATAAATCGAATGAATAAATTTCTAAAAGTACTCCCCAATATAAAACTATTACATTTCCCCTTTGTAAATACCCATCCATTCAACCCCTAACACATGTTTCTTTGATATGAGGATCAAAAAGAAGGCTGTGTGTCAATTTGCGAGGTTATAAACAAAGAAAAAAAAGGATAAAGGCTCAATTTGGCTCACTAGGGAATAAGTATGTACGGAAAGGTCTTTTAAGATAGATAAAGTGTTTAAACCTAATTGCCCCCATCATATTAATGCATGAATTCATGAATGTGGTCTTGAAAAGCATTGCAAAGCAAGTTCTAGAATAAACACACTATGATTGATGCACACTCATAAAAAAAATTTGAGCAAAAATGATAATATGCTCTCAAGGCTCAAATGCTCACAAAGTGTGTAATATTGTATTGAATCTTGTACATTTGCATCTAATTCAATCATCAAAGTCAATTGGATGCTTAAAAGAATTTTTGTCCAAAATACAACTAATCATACTTGTCTCTTTCATGAATTCCAACTCAAATCCACAATGTATACTAACTCAAGGATCATTTTCCGATGAAAATCAAAAGAGTATGGAATTGGAAGGAAAATAGAGAAATGACATGGATTCAAGAATTCCTCCCCCACACCTAAATGCGGCATTGTCCTCAATGTATGCAAAAGATGAGAATTTTAGACACAATGCTAAAGAATTCACAACTAGCACAATTAAAAACTGATCTCAGAAATGAAAAATGCTAGGCAATGACAGAGGACAATGAAAGAAAGATAAAGAATGAGAAAACTCCCCTAAGGTGATGGCGGGAATGGGAGAATGCGAAGTCTCCTCTATGAATCCTTCGGTTTGGGCATTCGCAACCAGCATATTTTTTTTTTTTAAGGCCGGAAATCGCGTGATCACGCCCTAATACCAAGACTGCTTCTGCCTCTAAAAATTCTGTGTTGAACCATGACTTGGGTGATTGAATTGGACACCTGCAAAAATTAAAGAAGAGATAAATAACACTTAAAATTGAATAAATGAAATTACTAAAAATTAAATCAAATTCTAAAAAAAAAAAAAAAAATTTGGGTTGCCTCCCAACAAGCGCAATTATTTAACGTCGTTATGCTCGACGGTTTTCACTTGTTTCTCTTCAAGGAGGCTTCAACTTTACTTTGTGAGGCGCATATGACTTTCCTTCCATATCTAATTGTGCATTCAATTCAAAATCAATATCACATTTTTCTTCACAAATTTTCTGCACAATTAAATAAAATATATCAGCAGAACAAAGTGATTGACACTCATTTGGGTACTTCATAGGATCGAAAATAATAAATTTCACAATCTCGCCATCGAACTCGACGGAGAGAGTACCCTCATCCACATCGGTTTTGGTCCTTACTGTCTTCATGAATGGTTGTCCTAATAGAAGTGGAGCTGAATTTGTGATAGTGTCTCCTTCCATTTTCAAGATGTAAAAATCAGTTGGAAAAATTAATTCGTTAAGCTGCACCAAAACATCTTCAACAATCCTCTCTGGATCAGCACATTTTTCAGGTAGAATTCCTTTGTTGATATCACATACATTCTTACCCATCTCATCACCTCTTATTTTCCCTACTTCCTTCTCGTATTCTTCCATCTTGGATTCCTCAAACTTAATTGGACTTTCATCGATGGCCTTATCCTCTTCTTCTTCATCCTTCATTTCATCTACCTTCTTGGACGATGGTGGGGTTGATCGCAACACCATTGCACTATCATTCTCCTTAGGGTTTACTACCGTTTGTGAAGGTAATTTCCCTGAGATTCGAACCTCCAAATTGCTAACCGAAGTGGCTAGCTGAGTGATTTGATTTCCCAAATTTTGAATACTAGCTCTCGTTTCCTGTTGAAATTGTTGAGTATTAGTCGCGAGAGCCTTAACTATATCCTCTAAAGACATACCAGAATTTGAGGGTTGTGCAGGTGCGGGTGTTGTTCTGTTGAAGTGTTGCCATCTCGTGTGTCCTCCTTGGTGTCCATAGCTCAAGTTTAGCTGATCCCTCCATTCAGGATTATAATAATGGGAGAAAAGATTATACGTATATTGAGGTTGATCAGAGAATCCTCCTACCATATTTACTTGTTGAATGAAATCTTCTTGTAGGGATGGACACATATCTGTTGGATGTCCGGGAACTGTGCATATGCCACAAACTTTGGTTGCACGTATTTGCCTTGCAGCCATCTGACGAACCAAAGCAGTCAATTCAGAAATTTGATTTTCAAAATTCGAGTGACTTACCTCATGAGCTGGGTTCTCGATACACAAGGGATGTTGGTTCAAAATTGATGCAGCTAACTCCATCTTTTCCTCTCCAACAATCAATAAACAAGTGAAAAGCACAAACTAAGAAATTAAAATAGTTCCCCGGCAGCGGCGCCAAAATTTGGTCGGGTTGTTGAAACCCTCAAATTAATACTGATTTTCCCAATGCAACAAACTGTAGCAATAGTGGTTACCAGGTCGAATCCCAAGAGAACTAATTAATTCAATCTCTTAGTTAATGTAAAAAAAATAAAATTGGGGGTTTTCAAACAAATTACTAAAATAAAATTTGCCGAATAAAAATTAATAACCTAAAAATAAGAAACAAATCAACAATGCAAAATACTAAAATTTAAGGAAGAAATTCAATTTACCAAACTCCGATTCAAGGGTTCATATATTCGATTGTTTTATTGATCATTGGTTAAAAATATTATTCTTGCAATTCAAGCATTTAACCTTAAATCTATTAGGATAGCCATAATAAATTTTGTGTTTTCCTAAAATAATTGACCAAACCCAGCATCCAATCAAAACTTATCATTAATCGACTGGCCACGATAGCGTTCCATATCAAATAATGACAGCATTAAGTTCTATGAAAACAGTTAAACCAAAATACAAATAACCAGGATAGCCGTACAATTATTCGATTTTGGTTCATCGATTCCTTAGGTTAAAATGAATATCGGCAAACGACCCATAAACATGTATAACCTATTTGCTACTCGTACCATTCATTCATGACAATTACGGATCACTGAAATCCTGGATGCAGTAGAAAAATTGATATTGAATTAAATTGTCAGATTAACCAATACCAATCTTTCATAAAAATAAACCAAGAATCGACGAATACTTGAATAAAAGACAAGAAATTAAATTAAGAACATAACCTCACAATGAAGAACAATCGATTAAAATTCCCCTTGAATCAAAATAAAGAAACTAGCCACTCATGGTGGTAAGTATCAACACAAGAAAATAAAAAATAATGTTTCTAAAAAGAAAGAAAAAAATAAAAAATAAAACCTAATGAGAGATTGAATGAACAGTCATGAAGTTCCTCTCTTTTCTCCTTAAGATGCAGTCACCTCCTTGGAGTATTGTGTAAAGAGTATCATGTTGTTTCATTGAGTGCAGCCCTTCATTTAAATAGGCAAGGCAGCTGGCCCCTTTTTGGAAAGAAAATATATGAATGTGCTCTTTCCTTCCAACCTCTTTGAGAGAATTAGTAACATAAGAGATTTAGTAGCATTTTCCTTCCTTTTAATCTTTCAAATCAATTAGGAATCTTCCCATTATAAACTTTACTCCCAATTAGCTCCAAAATTTCCTTGTTAAGCCCAATTTGCTCCAAGTCCTCAATTTCAATTTCCTAAAAATAAAATTCAATAAAACCAACCATTAGTGCATTAAACAATTCAAATTCAAACCATGATAACAATAATAAATTCAATAAATTGCATGTTATCAGGTTTACAGAATGATTTCTAATATATTTAGAGAGGTTTTGGAGGGAAAGAGATGAATGATTTATAATATATTTAGAGAGGTTTTGGAGGAAAAAAAAAGTTTTGATGGCTTGTAGAACGATTGATAGCGTATTTTTTTCCCACTTTTTTTATACTTTTATTTATTACCACCATTTTTGAATATTTTTACCATTTTATAAAACTTTTGTTTTAATGATTAGCACAACAATTCTTACCTCCAATTATAACATTGTTGCGATATTACTCTAATTTCATATTATTATATTATTTAAATTAATAATTTTAATTATACCATCATTTACTTAATTCATATTTTAATTTTTTTATAGGAATGTGATTTTGGTTAATAATGGATTAGAGGAGAGCTGCACATGTGTGCATGAGTACTTGGCACATATGCATATACAATTTGGAAAATATTGTCGCACTTGTTCTCTTTACCCACGTTTTCCTTTACCTCATTTTTCTTTTTATTTGTTATTCAAAAATTCACTTATTATATTTTTACTTTATTACAATATTCTTTTATTACTACATTATTACCATAATATTACTATATTATTACTACATTATTACTACATTATTACTATATTATTTTATATTTCTCATGCGACGAGTATACCATGGTTGATCATTACATTATTTATATTAATAATACTCATTACACCATATATATCACTATACTTATTTTATTTTAGATTTTATAATTCAGAAATGTGACTTTGCTGGTGAAATTATGAAATGAAATGTATGATATTATTAATTATGTTACATCCTATTTAATATTATTTAAATTATTTTTAATATTATTTAATTATATTGGTAGTTATTATTTTATTATGTTATTGGAAAAGGAAGACAATCTAAATTACTTCTTTTCCAATCCCAGTATTGCACAAACTCAAAAATATTTAAATAACTAGAAATATTATTTAAATTATTTAAATTACTAATAATTTTATTTAAATTAATAATGATAACAATTAAGAAAATTATATAAAATTTAATTTAATGTTCAAGAGATGCCTTCCAACTTTGGCCAAGAGATGAATCTTATGGAGATTAATACCTATTAATACCCTACCACAATCCAACGAAACCAACCAAATCTAATCCGATAACATTAGTTGAAATTAATAATTATTTAAAATTACTAATATATGAAATACATATAACATTATTTAAATAAATATTATAATATTGATTAATATTAATATTGATAATTAATTAAGTTAAATAGTATAGTAATATTATATTATAGTTATGTAATATTATTAATAATTACATTATTATTATTATAGTAATATTTTATTATTAAAATGTTATATTATTATTATTAATATCGATCATAATTATAATAAATTTATATTATGAAAGTAGCTCGGTCAACTAAACCTAAATGATCTATGTAATTTATACTAATAAATTTATACTAATATATATATAGTAATATATATAGTAATAAATATGTTATTTGTATCTCAAAATAATCCCAAATTTTAGATAATTCCAAAATTTTTATAAATTTTTTGCACTTTCATTAATGTATATATTAATTCTCTACTAATCTCTATCAATCATCTCACATAGCCCATGATTTTCATAAACAAATTTTAAAAATCCCTTTTTCCTTTTCCTAGCCATTTTTCATTATAAAATTTTATCCGCGCTTTTTTTGAATTACACAATTTTGCAAATTTATTGAATTACACAATTTTGACAAATTTAAATTTTTAGGAAACGTTTACCCTCTTTATTTCTTTACACACTCTCATTTTTTTTCCATATGTTTTCCCATATGTTCCGCATATGTTATGATCATGACTTGTTTGCTTTTCATATGTCATGATTTTCCATATATATTATATATTGTTACGATTTCTTACCTTCCATTACTACTACCACCTATAACATATAGTTATAATTGGAGGACTCACGATTTGTTTGTACTTTACAATTGAGCCATTGGCAGCTTAACTAAATTTAAACGAAAATTAAATCTAGTTTTCACTTAAATGTTTATATCAAAACCTAATTTTTTGTGATTGTTATAATTATAACAATATCTGTGTTGGTTACCACTTGTTACCATGTATATTCCACTTATTAGCACTTGTTACCATACACACTTATTGAGCAATATAAGTTATTACTTGTTACCACTTGTGACCACTTGTTACCATCCATTATACCCATATCAGTTTACATAATCAATATCACTTGTTAGTACTTGTTATACATAATACACCATATGTTACCATTACCATCCATTATAGTCATATAACATAAAGAAAACAAAACAATGATTACATAATCTAATAAAATTACATTTCGTACTCATATGCATCTCATCCTACTCTATCAATATCATCATCATTCATGTCAATCGATACATTCCCTTCATATTCATCAACATTACTCCGAACCCACACCTTCTGATTGTTTGAGGGGTTACTTTTTGAATTTAGCGTAATCACTTCATCACCCATATCAAATTCATCTCGAACTTTGATATACTTTATAACAAGCCATCCTTTATGTCTTTCATCCACTACATAAAATATTTTCTTTGCCTGGGGTGCCAACACATAAGGATCCATCCAGCAATCCACACCCATATGATTGAGATATGAAAAATTCATAAGTGTTGAACCAAATCTGTCATTCTTGCATTCTCATTATAGGCTAACCCAATCACACCGAAATAACACAAATGTATACATTTCATTATAGTTTACTTGAATGATTTACCGTAACATTCCATAATAATTAACTTTACATTGAATGAGTCTTTTATCTCTCGCATTTGCACAACTAACATCATCTACCGTTAACACAACTCTCGAATTATGAGTTCGAAGGCATTTTTTTTTTATATTTTACATGAATTCGATATCCATTGGTTATATACCCATTGTAATTTCTAACCAATAGATCTGGTCCACGAGCAATCCATTTAATTTTATCACTAATCTCTCCAGCGTATTTTGAATTCATAACCTGAAAAAAGAAATGAAGAAATTAATAACATTCGGAAGATTAACTATTGATATACTTAACATGTAAATAGAAGAAATTAATAATATTAAAAAGATTATCATGCAGATAAATGTCTGAATGCATCATATAACATGTCAAACATATCATGCTCAAAAAGATTATCATGCAGGTTGTTGTTGGATGCATTTTCATTACTTTTTTGATTACTCTCTCCATGATATATCTACTTATCATAGCCATATTGAAACCCATAACGTAACAAGTGATTGAACATTATGTCTATAGGAAATCTTAATGTATTGTAACACAAGAATATGATATCTTTTCATCAATCGAATGCATTAACCCTACTAATATATTCATGTTGCTCTTGCTCTTGATTTAACACAAGGACTAATATATTTTTCCATCACTTACTCTTGATTTAGAATATATTCATGTCATTGTGAGAATTATAAAATTGCAAATGAGAAATAAATGAAATTAATTGCAAATGAGAAATAAATAAAATGAATAGGGAATTGCATAACCAAGAGAGATAAATAAAATAAACGAAACAAACAGATTAGAAGAAAAAAAAAGAAGAAGAGAAATGACGGAGATATTGTAAAAGAAATAAAATTGTTTTGGTGCAAAAAAATTGTTAATATTGGCGTGTGGTAAAGAAAATTGTTTTGCCGCCAAAAAAATTTGTTTACATTGGCGGGTAAAGAAAAATTGTTTTGATGTCAAAAAATGTGTTTATATTGGCATCAAAAATTGTTTTTAATAGCTAAATAACAGAATTAGCTAAATAAGAAAATAAAAAAATTAAAAAGATAAAATTATTTTGGGGCCAAAAATATTTTTTTACATTGCCGGTGAGTTAATTAGTTGTTACTATTATTGTTATGGTATTTTTTTTTTGAAATAAAAAATTTTTATAATAATATTAAATTATGTAATATTTATAATTAATAAAATATATACCATATTATATGAAATAATAATTTAATATCATTATAATTTTTAAATAATAATATTAATAATTAAAATAAGAATTTCATATATCTATATAATTAAAAATTATTATAATATTAATATTTTAAAATTGAAATAAAGCCACACGCATGCCCAGGCATGTGCGTTTCAGCCCTGCGCAGTGCGTGGTTGAAGCGGCGGCATGCCTGCTCAATGCGCGGTTTCAGCCGCGGCATGCCCGTGCAATGTAAATTCACGATACTTTGACCGTCTCTCTCTCTCATTCACTACACTGCACTACACTTGGCACAGTCATGCACCGTTGGATTCCCAAATCTCATCATCCCTCCAAAACCTCCCTCCTCCACATCCACGGGTTTGGCGCCAACGCAATGCGGCAATTCAATGAATTCATCTCTCCTCTCTCCTCCAAATTCAACCTCTACATCCCCGACCTTTTCTTCTTCGGGGACTCCTATATTTCCAGACCCGACCGCTCCGAAACCTTCCAAGCCGATTGCGTCTAAAAACTCATGGACTTCCATGGCGTTCCTAGGACCAACGTTGTTGGAATCAGCTACGGTCACTACAAAAGAAAATGACATTTACTAGCGGCTACTATTACCGGCGGCTACCAAAACCGCTGAAATTGAACGGTCTTTTCCAGCGGCTTACTATGGCTATCGGTAAAGATTTAGTCTATGCGAAAGGTTAATGGGTTTGGACGCAAGAACAGCTCTGAGCCTATACCCAGCCATTGGTAAAGTTCATTTCAAGGAGTCCAAATTGCGATTCCCATCCCTCTCTTCTCTCTTCTCTTCTCCCCAAATCCCGATCCCATTCTCCCCAAATCGTGAATCCCTCTGTTCCTCTCCTCTCTTTTCTCTTCTCCCCAAGTCACGAATCCCTCTGTCCCTTTCTCTCTCATGACCTATCCCTCTGGCAAGGAAGGGGAATGGAGCGTTGGGTTATGAATCGAGCATTAGGTTTTTGATTATATGAATCGAGCATTGGGGAAGGGAGCGTTGGGATCTGTCAAGGTACCTCTCAACTGAATAGATCTTGCTGAACTGAATAGATCTCACGGTGAGCATTCCTCCGTCTTTTCTTTTTTCCTTTTGCGAATAATGTATTCTGCAAATTTTTAGTGTTTCTATAAATTTTTTCCTCACAAATATTTCCAACTTGACAAACCCCAACTTCAATTAATGGCTTCGTTGAGCCAGCAGTTGCAGAGATTCTTGTTGAATCCGGTTGACAGTAACTCTTATTCTAAGATTGCGAATAGGAATAACCTGCTTATCAAAGATAGCAGCAAATGTACTGCTCGATAGATGTTTCATCTACTACTTTAACAGGTGCTTCTGAAATTAGATGGGGTTCTACCAAGTTACAGGGCCCTCGTGAAGAGATGGAGGACGATGTTGTTGTTGTTGTGCGGTCTGATGATCTTGATGGGTTCTTGTCCGCCGTTTCTGATGGTCATGTTGGTTTCTCTTCTGTCAAGCTCCTAAGGTTAGAGCTTAGGGCTTACTCTTAGAGTTTTCCTTTTCCTTTTTTTTTTCCCATTTTTCCCGCTTCTGTTAGAGAGAGGAAGATGTGTAGTTAGGGCATGGTAGAAACTGTGTTTGTTTTTGTTAAATGATATGGTCTTCTGCTGTTTATTTGCATAATTAAGTATCGCTTCTATTGTATGATTCAGGGATGAGTGTGTCGCAGCTTTGCAAGGTGGTTTGCTATTAAAAGGAAATGAGCAAAAGATTCGTCACTTAGGGTTGGAAGACATAGTTTGATTATTATGTATAATAGATAGACTATGGTGTTGAAGGTTTGGATGGTGTTTAATTATGTAAAGGCTTCAAACAAATGGAGATGAAACTGAATCTAGTGCAACAGTTACAGCTGTATTCATTGGAAGTAGTATGCTGTATGTCTCATTGGTGACTCATGCCTGGTATGTACTCTGCCTATTTATTGCTATACTTAGATTGCTTACTTCATGTTCTAGCATCTGAGTCACCATCATTGGTTTTTCTTGTTTTTCTCCAGGTACTGTCTCATTCTGGCAAAGCCAAGGTATTGACCAATCCTCACCGACCTTATAGGCGTACAAGGATTCACTGCAAGAAATCCGATGAATTCGTGAAGCAGGTGGATGGGTGTGTTCTAGTTTCCATTTTGGTTTTATGTTGTTGAGTGCATTGATGTTGTTTGACATGAAAATATATGCCTGCTCCAAGTGATGTGTGATAGAAATATTCTTTTGACATATATAGTAATAATAATTAAGATCTTCTTTCCTTGTAATGATTTAGGCTTTGCAAACATGATTAGTTTGACACCACCAAAAAAAAAAAAAAAAGAACCACCTCCCCAAAAAAAAAAAATGATTAGTTTGAACATATGTGGTAGGAGCGAAACATTACTTTCCTAATATTTTCACTATTCATGTGTGATAGAAATATTCATGTGCTTCACTAATTTATAATACCACTCCTTGGAAAATCTTCATGTGGCTAACAAAGCCATTATATATATATAATGAGACATATTAAACATATACAGTCACATAATAAAAACATGAAACATGGCTTTTAAAGCAAAAAAATGGGAGGTGTATCATGACCATTATGATATATATATACTATCTTGTTATCACAATTTTTATAGTCATATTTTCGTTAAAACGTGACACTCATCAAATTTTTGGGATCTGTTGTCATATGTTGTAGTCATAGTTTTGTAGTCATATTTTCCTAAACCAATGCCTACTCTCTCTGCATGACTTACATGCATATAAAATGTACATAAGTGAAATATCTCTCTCCATGGAATGTTGGGATCTGTCATATAACAATCTAACTGGTCCAATTCCGGTTAATAGCTCTTTTACTCTGTTCACTCCGATCTAGTTTATCGCATATATCCCTTTTTTCTTTAACACTTCTTATTGAACCATAAAAAATGCTTATATACTTATCTTCTTGCTTGCAGTTTTGGTAGGCAACAACCTGGCAAGTCTTCCTCCTCCACCTCCTCCACCTTCTCATTTTAGGCAATCTTCCTCTTCAGGTCTTGTTTCCTTTTTCAATGTGTGCTATAAGATGTAGGAATTGGCTTACATTATCTAAAGTCTGGATTCATGATTCACTGCGGTTCTTATATCCAATAATTGTGTTAGGAATCTTTTAATTTGAGAAGATAATATTTCCTGGTGAATGAATGCTGTAATCCCCTTTCAAATGAATTCTGGAACTTATTGGCTTTGTTATTAAGGTTCTTCAGTCAGCTGTTACTTTGACAGGAAATCATGTCTTATTTTATGTTTATAAATCAGCATGACTACTCACTACAAAAAAAAAAAAAGCCCATTTACCAATGGCCGACGCAACCGCTGGTATTGATGTTTCATATAATTTTGTTGTTCTTTGCTTGCTTATTTCTAACATTCTTGTGCTATTATTACACTTATCATTGCCATTAGTACCTAAAACAATTATGCAGTGTGATTTTGAGATTTTCCTACTTTAATGTGCCATTTTAGCTTACATTTGTTTGGTATCACTATGATGCTTGCTTGATATGCACCTTTTCTAGAGTAGAATTGGAGGCTAAATTTTGTGGTTATTTAGTCTTGGTTTTCCCAAAGATTTGGCTTTGGTCTATAGGCAAGAGAGTGCTTGTTAACACTATTAAATCCCATTGGAGGGCATATTATCTCTTTTTCTGGTTCAGCTCTTGGGTGTTGATCCTTGTGTTCTTGTTTGATTTCCTGCACCCTGTTTACTTTCGTTGGAATTTGTATCACCCTCGTATGTATCAATGTCTACAGGGACATTATTCATAGGAAGGTGTTGGAACGCTGGAATTTATTATGATCATCATTTTTATGGTTATCGATATTTATGGACAGAACTCTTACGAGCATGCCTGTGAAAAAAAAAAAGAAAAGAAAAGAAAGATTACAACAACAGCAACAATAACAACAAACTGAACCTTAATCCCAATATTTGGGGTTGACCATTTGAGAGACAAATTGGAAAAACGTAAAGAAAAGAAAAATGAAATAAAAAATAAAAAATGTATATATATAAACAAAAATAAAAAAGAACATAAAAGAAAAGGAAAAAGAAAAATAAATAAATAAATCGATAAATATAAAAAATATATTTGTTTAATTTGTGCGGATTCTTCTACGCCATTCATTCCTATTCCCGATCAGTTTCGCTTCTAAACCTTTAACTTCCGTGTCTTTACGGATAATTTGTATCCAAATTTTTAGCAGTTTATCTCTACGTTTTAATAGATCTCCTATACTTAAGATCTCGATTCTCCTAACCGGTGCATCTTTGGGTCTTCTTTGCACATGTCAAAACCATGCCAGACGACACTCTCGCATCTTACCCACAATGATACACATTGTGGATACAAATTGAATGAGAAAATGGAACAATTTCCCCGCTCAATCCTCACTTAAAAAATATTGCTAAGGCCTGTCCTAATGCTGGCCAGACTGATCAAATAGCTCTATGATTGATTCTCCACCAAATTAATTGAGATTTTCTAATGGCACTTTAGTCGAAGAATCATTCCTCAGCCATCCTTGTAATGTTGCTTTCTTTGTACATCAAGCAAGTCCTAGTACCAGGCTCTTTTCTCTGTTGTGTTGTTGTTGTCTATTTGGCCACTGTTGCTTGTTCTTCTTAAACATAGCTGCTGCTTGAAACTATTCATTAAGCCAATTGAGCAATTTATTTTCATTTTTTCATCCCAATCTGAATTTTCCTACATTTATAAGCTTGTTTATCTGTTCTTTTCGAAAGTAGGGTCTTGTTAGGAAATCAAATTGCTTCATGATGAAATTATAATAAATAGATGAAGGAAACTAACGGACATAGGAATCTGTCCATTGGTGACACACTAATAGGTACATAAACAGATATTTTTATGGTTATCGTTAGAATATATTATGATACTTGCTAGTCTTGTCCTAATACTTTGTTCGGAATTTCTCTGTAGGCATGTGTGTGACAATGCACCGCTAGTTATCATCAAAGATGCGGGGCATGCACTCCACGCAGAGAAGCCTAAAGAATTATACAAGTAATTCAAATCATTTTTTATCAATTCTATTCCTCCTAAGCCAGCAAACAACGGTAACAGCAGGGTTGACTGATGGTTGAAACGAGTAAAAGATTTGGTGTCTCTTTGGTTGTGATCTGCAACTTCGGTAAGTTGAGGAGCACCCATAATTTGGGAGTTTAAAGCCATGGTCATGATTGTGTATCTTTGACTGATAAGATTTTTATCATTCTCCTGCACACAGAAGTAATGTAGAAAGGAAAAATACAAAGGGAAAATATATTAGTGAAATCAGACAAAATCAAAGTACATGCATTGAACAATTTGTCCTGTTTATGATTATAGGAGATTTTGTTTGCAAATGCTCCTGATTTATACCACCAACCAGCATTTCTTGTAATCAAATTATATCAATGTATTTGGAGTAATATTCTTGTTAAGTGATATAGTGTTTCTCGAACTTCACCTTATTGGATGATTTATTGAGGTTTCTCTTAAACCAGTCATTGTTTACAATAATGACTGGGCATGCCCCCACGTGCGCACTGGGCATGCCCCCAGGCAGCGCGCACACTGCATGCTGGGCATGCCCAGGCCACAGGCGGTTGAAGCTGCTGGTTTTATTTTTTTGCAAAAAATTGCAAGCTGGTGGATTCGAACTTGGTTGTGGAAGATGCAATGTAACACAATCAACCACTATCTCACCGTCATCCACACTTTTTTTTCTCTCTACCCACCACACTTTTTTTCTTTTTCTTTTTCTTTTTCTTTTTCCTATCTTACTCTCACCCATAAAAATTCTTATTAATATTATATATATATATATATATATTTTTTCCTGTCTACCTTCTGGACATTTTTCTTTTTTTTTTTTCATCTCAGTGTCATCCATTACAAAGTTATTGGTGAACTTACCACTTAAATTGGTTGAATGCGAACTTACTACGAAGTTACCATGATTAACGCAAACTTATCACTTATCACAAAATTACATAATAACTTACCACTTATCACTTACCACTATCACAATTTATTCCATATCTGAGTTTTTTGTTTTTTTTTTTCATCTCTTCCTACCTCTCTATCTCACTCTCTCTTTTTTTTTCCTATCTCACTCTCACCACAATTTAATTGTGCCCCCGTTGGTTGCAATCGCGAGGCAAAATACATGTGACTGCGTTGCAATGGCGCGCCCCGCGAGCATGCCAAAATGCCAAAAAATAGCGGAGAAAAAAGTGGGTGAACCTGACTGTGGAGTTTGACTCTCTCTCTCTCTCTTTGTTTTTTTTTCTTTTTTTTTTCTCTCAACCTTCCACACTTTTTTCTTTTTTTTCTTTTTTCTTCTATACTAAAATATTTAAAATTTATCAAGTGTTAATATAAAAGAATTTAAATTAATATTAATAATCATGATATATCATACTAGCATATATTCTCCAATAATTTATAATTTATAATTTATTAGAAAATTGTATATTGCGTATTTCAAAACAATTTTAATTTTTTTATAAATTTTTTATACTTTCACAGACTTATCGTAAGTTATTACCACTACTTATCACAAGTTATACCATGTTATAATATCTTACCACTACTTATCACAGACTTATTGTAAATTATTACCACTATTTATCACAAGTTATACTATGTTATAATATCGTAAGTTATAACAACACACGTTATCATAAATTATCTTATATTATTGTAACTTATCTTCTACCTTAATTCCAAAATTTTTAAACTGTTCCTAAATATTATATAAATATATATAGACTAAAAACCCGTTTGAATTGTATATAGTATTTACAAATGGTAGAATACAAGTTATCATAATCATAGATTTATACAGACGGTATGGTTAACTAGACCTAGTGACCCTAAAGAAGAGTCATATACAAATTATTTTGAAACCGTCCTTAAAAATATCATATTTACCAACGACAAATGATAGCCATAAAAAATTGAATATAATTTTTACTGATGGCTGTGCTAATTTTACTCACGTTTGATAAACTTTTCTCGACGTTATAATTTATACCATTGAAATATGTATATATTTTCCTACAGTTTTATAAAAAATATCGATATAGGTAAGAAGAAACCGTTGTTAAAGGTTACCGACAATAAAAGTTACCGTCAGAATAGGGATTTAATTTTGTAGTGCAGGGATTTCCCTAAGCAAAACATGAACTCTAGCTTATCAATATGAGCTGGCATACTTGTTAATATAAGGTTGAATTTGGAAACATGAGCCAACAATATGTGTTTCACTATCAACTGTTTAAATTAAAAGTAATGCATGTGAAGATGGTTTGCGGATTAATGGTCGGGTTGTCGAAACCCTCCAATTAACATTGTTTTCCCCCAATGCAACAAGTGTAGCAATAGTGGTTACCAGATCGAATTCCAAGAGAACTAATTAATTTAACCTCTTAGTTAATGTTAAAAGTAAAGTCAGGGGTTTTCAACAATTTACTAAAATAAAAATTACTAAATAAAAATTAAAAACCTAAAATTAAGAAACAAATCAATAATGTGAAATACAAAAATTAAGGAAGAAATTCAATTTACCAAGTACTGATCCAAGGATTTATATATTCGATTGTCTCATTGATCATTGGTTAAAAATATTATTCTTGCAATTCAAACATTTAACCTTAGATCTATTAATACTGATTTCCTCTAATTCAGGGGAATTGTCTGCGACGTATGTGGGAGGCTCGATAAATATCGGTGAACATAGAAATAGATTGGTAATTTTATACAAACACAAATTTTTTAATCTAATTTAAACTATTTTATTATTTCTAACAGTATTTTTTTATTTTAGGCCAAGGAAACGGGGACTGAGCCTTCATTTATAGATACTTTCATGCGCACATTTCAGAAAAAAGACAAGACTTGGAGCGGGAAGGGAGCTAGAGCAATTAAGGTTTGTAATTTCAAAACTTCCAATTATTTAATTAACATTTTCAATATTGATTTGAACATATTATGTTGAACATATCATAACAATGTAGTAAGATAAATTTATTAGGTTAGTCTCTCCCAAGTTTACACTACAAAAAAATAAACTTTTAGTCACAAATTTAGCGACGAAAATTTAATAAAAATTCGTCGCTAAAAACGTTAGCGACGGAGTTAGCGACGAAAAATTTTTCGTCGCTAATAACGAGTTGCAAAAATTAGAAATTCGTCGCTAAATTTAGCGACGAATAATTTTTCGTCACTAAATTTGTCACAAATTTAGTGACAAAAAATTATTCAAGCTAAAAATCTAAAATTCGTCGCTAAATTTAGCAACGGATAATTTTTCGTCACCAAATTTGTTGTCAATTTAGCGATAAAAAATTATCTTTCGCTAATTTAGGGAGGAAAAAAATTCGTCGCTAATTTAGCGATGGGATATAAATTCGTCGCAAAATTAGCAATGAAAAAAAAAATGCGCTCCCGCTTGCACCAGAGCCCGCCCGCCTACCCGAGCCAGCATCCGCCCACACGCCCTCCCTCACTTAATTCCTGGAAAATGCCTCCGCTTTGCTCCCACTATGGTTCGAACACCTGCGCTTCTGTAAACCTTTAAAATCATATAACCACCAAGCTAAATGTTAATATTTGTCATAAATTTTTTTTTTTACTTATTATCTTTCTATCACATTTTTCTAATAATAATAAAACAATATAAAATAACAATTTATTATAAAATAATAAAATATTAGTTTAAAATAAAATAATAAAAGATTTTAAAAAATAATAATCCTATTTTTTAAAAAGATAAAATAAAAATAAACTATAACATATTAATTAAAAATAATAAATATGATAATTTTTTTAAAATTATAATTTAATAAATATATATTAATATTTTATTTTATTTAATTATTTTTCAAATTTAGCGACGAATTCCTAATTCGCCGCTAATTGTGCAACAAATTTCAGAATTCGTCAATAAATTAATTTATTATTTAATAAATATATATTAATATTTTATTTTATTTTATTATTTTTTAAATTTAGTGACGAATTAAGAATTCATAGCAAAATTAGCGACGAAATCGGAATTCGTCGCTAATTTTGAGACGAAATATGAATTCGTCGCTACTTTTGCGACGAATTTGAATTTGTCATTGAATTCGTCGCTAAATTAATTTATTATTTAATAAATATATATTAATATTTTTTTAATTTTATTATTTTTCAAATTTAGCGACAAATTCCAAAATTCGTCGCAAAATTAGCGACAAAATCGGAATTCGTTGCTAATTTTGTGACGAAAACGGAATTCGTCGCAAAATTAGCAATGAATTCCAGAATTCGTCACTAAATTAATTTATTATTTAATAAATATATATTAATATTTTATTTTATTTAATTATTTTTCAAATTTAGCGACGAATTCTAAAATTCGTTGCAAAATTAGCGAAGAATTCTTAGTAGTGAATTCGTAATTCGTCGCAAAATTAGCGACGAATTGGGAATTCGTCGTAAAATTTGTCGCAAAATTAATTTATTATTTAATAAATATATATTAATATTTTATTTTATTATTTTTCAAATTTAGTAATGAATTCCTAAATTCGTCACAAAATTAGCGACGATTCAGAATTCGTCGCAAAATTAGCGACGAATTATGAATTCGTTGCAATATTAACAACGAATTTCCGGTCGTCCCTAAATTAACTACGACTATTTTTTCGTCGCAAATTTCCTTGCAAATAGCGATGAAAAAAGTTTTCATCGCTATTATTACTGATTTGATTCTTTGATTTATAATGAATTACATGATAGAGATTCTCTTTTTTTTTTCATAAATTTCAACTTATTCAATATTAATATGAATGTTCATAATTTAGATCCTACATAGTCTCATGATTTATATTACAAATTTTTTTATTTTCCTTCATATATATATATCTAATCAAGATTATTTGTGCTTGTATTATATTGTTATTGCAAATTTATTTTAATTTTTCTCATGACAATACAGGAGAAATATGATGAGCTATTACGTAGAAGTTCGAGTGCTAGTGATGATGCTGGCGGATCTGAGCCATCTGTTGATAACATGAAAACATGGCTCGAGGTGACTGGTGGACCAAAAGGGGGTAGAGTAGTTGGGCTAGATTCTTTGAGCAGAACTTACAAAATCGCTGGTTCATCTTCTTCCACCCCACCAGCAGTCAGGGTAGAAATAAATCAATTGAATCAAGAGGTGAGTCATTTGAAGGAGTTACTACTGCAAAGAGATCATGAATTCAATGAACTTAAATCAAAGCACACGCAAGAAATGAATGAGTTCCGCACGTAGTAAATGTTAATCATGTAGTATCTTCAGTTAGCCTCCATTCCAAGTCAGATTTCCTATTCTATTTCTCCTCATGATAATGCTCGCGATGGTGATGAAGGTAATGATTTCTTCGATGATGATGATGATGATGGTGGAGGACGTGCTTGAAATTGTGTACTGTTATTTGACTGTTACATTTTGATACTCGTTACATTGATTTTTTTGGTTATGTATGGTTATTGATATTTTAACATTTAGACTTAATGTTGCTTTATTTTTGATATTACTATTATGATTTCTTGTTAAATTTTTAACTTATTGATCTTATTGAATAGGTAGTTATATTGATGAGTATAGATGGATGAAATTTGATATAAAAAACGATTTGGATGATTAATTGTTGATGGGGTTGGATGAGCAGGTATAAATATAGGTTATATAGGGAAAAATGGTCCAAATATGCCAATAAAATTTATATTTGTCGTAAAATACATATTCATCGCAAAATTTTTCCCTGAAAACTATGCTCGTCGCAAATTTCGTTGTTAAAATTGAATTGTAAATTTTGATTAACGACGAATTTTGTAATGAAAAACATTCGTCGTAAATTTGCGACAAATTCTACGACGAATTTTTTTTCGTTCCTAATTTGCTACGAATTCCATTTCATTGCAAAAAATTCCGACAAAAAAAACTATTCGTCGCAAATTTGCGACAAATTATTTTTCGTTGGTAATTTGCGACGAATAACTTATTCGTTGCAAAATTTGCAACGAATATTTTTTCGTTGCAAAATTGGCGACGAAAATGTTATTCATCACAAATTTGTAACAAATAAAATTTTCGTCACAAATTTTGCAACGAAAATTTTATTTGTTGCAAATTTGCGACGAAAATTTTATTTGTTGCACATTTGCGACAAATAATATTTTCGTTGCTAAATTTGTTACAAATTTGCAATGAATTTTGCGACAAAAAAATATTTGTTAGAAATTTTTGCGATGAATAATTAATTTTTCATTCCGAAATTTTGCGACGGCTTATTAGCAACGAAAAAAAATTTGTTGCAAAATTTGTCGCAAATTTGTTTTGGGACGAATTTTTCTTGCAAATTTGTCACAAATTTTGTCGCAAATTGATGTTTTTTTTGCGATGCCCCAACTTAGATATGCTAAATATAAGGTTGCATCCCTTGACATGCACGAAGCATTGCTCCATCATATAATCATGAATTATCTAAAACCTAGAATGTATAAAACTAACATAATCACCAGAGAAGATTTCTGGCTAATGGCTTGCTTGATACAAAATAAAAATCCAAACTTTCATTATTTAATTCCTTTACATATGATGAAAATAAAAAAATCAAGAGAATCAAATCTTCCGTATGTTTCTTTGATTTTAAAGTTGGTAAGCCACGGATATGTATTCGATATATTCAACACCAACATCAACATGATCATGGATATGTATAGGAATTCTAAAACATGAAGTAGGAAGTTGCAGACTATCCTTGTGCTTTTTCAGAGGCTACTTTTGAGTAGTTAAGTTTGTATTTTGCTTTGAAAAGTTTGTAAGGTTTGTGACTGTAGTTGGTTTATGATCGACTATGTATGTGTGAGAGTAAGTTTGTAAAGTTTGTGTATTTAATTGGTTTATAATGACCGGTTGATATGGTTGACTATGTATGAGGTGACCCTTCTTGCTGGCAAAGTTTTTTCTTCCGCAAATGTTTAGGTTTAGGTTTACTATATATATTCTATATATTCTTATTATTATTCTTATGATTGATATCTAGCATTTAATAAAAATTGGTAAAAAAGCTAGCTATAAATCATATTTTGTAATGATTCTTTAGATTGTTTTTAATGCGCACAAGTCATGTAAAAAAGAAAAAAAAGAGAGAAAAAGTTTGACAAGCGGTGCAAGAACTGCCATATAAAATAGAGTAGCACTTATACTTGTGACTATAGTGTCACAACCAAAACCTATCACAGCCAAAGTAAGCTAGAAAACATGTGTTTGTCCGGTTGAGTAGGCTATAGGGGTTGAAGTTATGAGGAGATAATCTTATGGATACAAACAAAAAACAAACAATGTGCTATATAGAAATAATAAATAGTATATAAACATAAAAAAATTTCAAGAAATACATTTTAAAATATATTTTTATTATCAGCAAATTTAAGAGGGGCTCATAAGTTTTCTTCAAAAAGATATTTTTCTTTATCTTAATAATCTTTAATCTTTCCGTAATCTTTATTTACATATAAAATTTTTAACATTAAAATTAAAATAAAATCTTTTTTATATAATTTCTTTCCATAATTTCTTTTCCATAGGTGATAAGATGTCATAATTTTGAGTGATAATAATAGTGTGATAAGAAGGTTAGTAATTGTGATAATAAGTGGTAAGTTGTGATAATTTTGAGTAATAACAATAGTATGATAACATGGTAATTTGGTGGTGGTAAGTAAATTTAAGCAACTAAGTTATGGTAAGTGATAAATAACTAATAAAAATATAGTAAATTTAGTGTTAACAAAAGTGGAGATTAGGGATTGAATTTGTAATGAGGGTAAGTATTGTATCACAATTTTACAATTTTTTCACAAATTTTCTTTTCCCTTTTCTCTTAGGTTCAACTTTTCTCTCAATTTTTTGTTTTGGTTCAAGTTTTCTCTAAATTCCTTCAAGCTTGATTTTCATTGTTTCCTCTGTCTTCATCCTCATGTTGGATATCATCTCAGCACGGACTATATTGGTCCGACATTAGAAGTTTGAGAAAATATTCTTTTCTCAAGAAATTAAGGTCCTGAAATGAAGGCATAAAATGAAACAATCAGTAATTTTAATACAAATCCAATACAAAATTGAAATAAGGTATGAGAGAACATACTTCTTGATTTGGTGTACTTATAAACATTCCCAGTTCCTATATTTCTAAAAATCTCATAACAAATTTTTCATAATTATTCCTGATATATAAAAATTATTTTAGGTATGCATTATCTTAAAATCAAAATTATGTAGTAAATTGTATCTAACTTATGTGTTAGGCTGCTATGGAACTTCAACACGCACAATGTTAGAGATATGGAGAGAATTTCCATAAGTCCTTTCAATGCAATTTTTTTGAAAATTAATGAAAATATTATAGTTTATAATTGAATAAAATTTGATATTTAAATACATTAAGTAATAATTACCATGAAAGTTTGGAAGTCATTATCTTTGTGACGTCTAAAGTAATAACCTAAGTCTAGATAGTACATAATTTGATTGTTTTAAAAAATTGCATAACAGAACAATGTTCTTTGAAAAAGATAGGGATGAAAACCTGAAAAAATAATAATATATTAATATATACTATATTAATAGAAGTGTATAACACTGTTTAATGATAAAATAACTCACTAGGTTACGTAATCAATAGTCGAATCCAAGTACTTGTTTAGACAAACAACTATCAACCATCAAAATATTCCACTTATTTTGAATGTCACACGCAGAAACCACAGACATCTACATTAGATTAGTAAGGTGAGAAAACTAACTACATATGATTAGACTGTATTAGATTAGCTGAGAAAAGAAAACAATGCAAAGAGATGGAGTATATGTGTATATGAATATAATAAGATGGTCTACTAAAACCAAGCTATGGATTTGGTGGCAATTGACACTTAGCTAGGTGTTAAGGAAAGATTAAAGTATATATTGAAGAAGATGAAAACATAAATAAATATGAACAATACTTACAAAAAATCATAATAAAAACACACATCTAGAGAAAGGGCAGTAGGTGATATTGAGTAAACGTATGTAGCATTCCATAGTTTGTAAACATTATCATTATATAATTATAATTATAATCATGCAATCATAATAATAAAAAAAATTGATAAATTCATACTAATGTGCTAATCCAATGAGGGGGCACCAATTCATAAGCATCGGTCAAGCACATGTAGCATCCAGCAATATTAAACAAAATTGTTCTATCAATTATCATAAAAATTAGATTTAGTAACATATATCACAATAATAACAAATGATAAAGGTTATAACACACTTACCTGGCATTATTTTTTATGGCTTTTCGTCCATAAAAAAGCCAAACATTTTCTTTTTTATCAGAAAAAGTCTTAGGGTTAACAAAGGGAAAGGGAAAAGTAGAAAGTGTTGTATTCTTATCCTTCATTTCAGTTAATGTTCATCAGATCACGGCTCATCTTTAGGCTCCCACCCTTTTTCCTCATACCCTTTGTCTTCCAAACTATCCTCCAAACCATCTTGGCATTTTTGCTTGTCCTCATTAAAATAACTATCCTTAGCCTTCGTTTTTTCTTCTTCCTTCTCTTCTTGCTCATCATCATCATATTCACAGAGTTTGCACAAGAAATTAGATTGGAGTCGCAGTAGATTCGAGTGAATTCGAATTGACTCCTTCAAAAATATTTTAAGTTCCTGTTTTATGCCAATTTTCTACAAAATTGAGATCGCAGTAAGTCATCTATAGTAAATATGGTAAGTGGTAAGTGGTAAGTCATCTACAAAATTCGAGTGTTTTAGTGTTTGTAACTTTACCTGTTTTATTTTTTTCTCCACCCGCTTCAACGACTTCAACAGCTTCAACAGCTTCAATAGAAATTTTCACATTGCACAACAAACCCTATAGACAGTAAAATAACTCAAATTCCATACAAAACAGATTCCAAACAAAGTATAGACAATTTAATTCAAAGTTCAGATTTCACACAATACAATATAAACTTAACTTACATTTACATGCTTAAATCCAACCTTTTGATTTACGCGTCGATGGTTCAATAATGAATGGGTTGTTTCATTATTTGGCCTCCTAAATCACCAACTTTTACATTCTCAAAGTAAAAGATCTATGCACAAGACTAATATTGTTATGGATATATTTATAAATACTAAATTATAATATTTACAAATATTGAATTGAATTGTATTGAAAACTTACCATAAGTAAAAATAAACAACCACCGATTCTTGTCTTTTTCCTCTCTTCCTCCTCTCCTCCACTATTTATAAGACCTTTGAATTGACAGATCTTATCAGCTAACTATTGTAAAACAAATTTAGCCCAATTGTATTGGTTAGCAATCTCCACATCAATAGTAGCGGTGAGGTGTCTTGAAACAGGGTAGACATTGATTGTGGGACATAGAAAACATCCAAACAGAAATAAGAGAAAGTATCATCTAAACTTGAGAGAGGAGGAGGCATCATCTATCATCTGCATCTCTTGCATAAGTTGCTTTAACTGGCTATGCTAAAGTTTTGAAAAATATTTTCTCATCTCTAAGGATTCAGTAAATGAAGAATCCAAAGCATCCCGTCTTGTATAAGGGATTCCTAAAATTCACCCTACGTCTTCGACTATGAGCTTAAAATTCTGATTTGAACTAATAGAAAGACGTTTTTCTATAGTTTCAAACCTCATTACCAATTCTTCACATAATTTTCGACTCAATATATCACAACTTGTAGCACTTGTAAATTTGATTTTCTTCTTGGACTCCTTTCTATGTGAGAGAAAACATGCAAAAGAAATTAAAAATTAATTTAAATAAAAAATTTGTTTACATTTAAAATCAAAAATCAGATACAAAAATAAACTAATATAAATTTAAAAAAAAAAATAGTAAGGACTAACTAAAATTATAATTTAATTCACCTAAAATTAAAACTTAACTCACATTTTCTCCGATGGTGTAGCAACCTCATTGCTACTGGTAGTGGTGGTTCTAACATCTGTGTCTTTCATTTTTTCTTTTGTTTTTTGATTTTCTTTTTGAAATCTATAGAACCTTAAAAGAAAATTAATTATTCACTCTAGCCAGAAATCTTCTTCTCACAATCACAATGGCAACCGGTTCTTCTTTTTCTTCTTCTTTCTTCTTCTTTCATAGTATTCACCTTGAATTCTAAAAATTTCTAAAATATTAAAATTTTAAAATGTTAAGTTTTGGCCGTTAGATGAAATGTTAATAATTCGAGATAATTTTAGTCGTCCGATATTATATTTGATGTTACCTGAAAAGACACTAGCCTGCAAAATTTGAAATTCCCGACAACAAAACCAAACCATTGGATTTGAAACTCCCAATAACAAAACCCAACCATTGGATTACAGATCAATTATCAATTATCGGCCACCACCCAACTACTACATATTTTACTTATTACTTACTACTTACTATACACTACCCAATTACGCCCAACTACTACATATTATTACTAACTACGTACTATTTATTATATACTACCCAATTACTTACTACTTACTACTTACAGTACTTGTTACTATTATTTACTACTTACTACTGCTTTAACTATTTACTAATTACTACTTACTAATATATATACACTAATATATATCCGACTATAGTATATGTGATATATATAATTATATAATACCAAACTATATTTGAAGATAGGAATTGGATATACAAAAAGAACTTCTAGAGATTATGAATGAGTTTGCAACTAGTGTTCCGGAATTTCTCATATTCGCTAAAAGTTAACATGAGTGCATGCCGGTGATTACATTCAATACGTGTTGAAAGTGTTACAATTGTTAATTTCTTGTATAGAAAAAGTGACAAAGCACCTTTAGAGGAACGATTTCACCACCAATTACTATAATTGGCTTTGTTAAGTTGAATCAAATGTAACGTCTGTATTGCTTCAACCAAATCACAAAGTTAATGGATGAGGCTATACCCGAAGCCACCACTTGCCTCCAAACTACTACAATGTCAAAAATTTATTGTGCAACTTGTTTAATCGATACCCGCAATCTATATATATATAATATATAATATATATAATAATTATATAAATAAAATAAAATAATTCTACATTATAAATTAATTAAATATAACTATCAATCTAAATAAAATAAAATAATTATATATATTATATATGGTATTACTACTAGAAAACATGGCATCAGCGACGGAAAATTACCGACGGATTTTTTTCCTTCGGTAATAGCGACAGATTACCGATAGAAATTTTACTAACGGATTAACGACGGATTTTGTATAATTTTTTTATTTTTTTTAATTTTTTAATTTTAAGTTTTTTTTTTTTTTTTTTTTTTTTTGCAAGCCTATCAACGACGGATTACCACCGGATTATCAACGGAAATTTTACCGATGCATTTTTAAAATCTGTTAAATTTTTTCAATTTTATAAAATTTTAATTTTTTGTAAACCCATCAGCGATGGATTACGACAGATTACCGACGGAATTTTTAGCGTCAGATTACTGACGGAAAAATTAGCGACGGATTTTTTTTTAATTTTTTTAATTTTTTTTAATTTTTTTAAATTTTTTAAATTTTTTAAATTTTTAAAATTTTTTAAATTTTTTAAATTTTTAAAATTTTTAAAATTTTTAAAATTTTTAAAATTTTTAAAATTTTAATTTTAATTTTATTTTGTAGAAGGATAATATTATTTTATTTTTTAAAATTTTTTATTATTTTATATTAACTAAAATAAAATTATTTCATTATTTTATTATTATTAAAAAATTTTAATTTTATATTATTATCAAAAATTATAAATTTTTTAATTTTTTATTAATTCTTTATATTATATTTTTAATTTTATTTTATTTTGTCATAAAATAATATTATTTTATTTTTTAATTTTAATTTATTTTATTTTAAGCTTAAACCTTATTATTTTATTATTTTAGAATAAATTATCAATTTATATTATTTTATTATTAATAAAAAATATGAAGTAAAGATAATAAATAAAAAAAAGAGTATAGATATAAAGGTAAATATTGTCTGGTGATTTTGTTCCTTATTGTATTTCACGTGCCCCAGGTTTGATACAAGACCCAAGACGGAGACATATTGAAGGCATTTTACAAGGATTAGTGACATATTTTTTTTTTAATTTTTTAATTTTTTATAATTTTATAATTTTTATAATTTTATAATTTTATTTAATAATTTTTTATTTTTATTTTATTTTTTTGAAAATTTTTATTATTTTATTTAAGCTAAAATAAAATTATTTTATTATTTTATAATAAATTATAATTTTATATTATTTTTTTATTGTTAAAAATTAAAATTTTATATTATTTTATTATTGTTAAAAATATGATATAAAGATAATAAGTAAAAAAAAAAAGAATTATAATTAGATAAGAAAGATGGTATGGTGGTTGGCTTGCTCACATTTCTTTCACGTTTGCTGGGGGTTCGATGTAAGGCGGAGACAATTCAACAGATTAAAGTAAGGGGCAAGCGGGTTGGGTGAGTGGGTGGCGCGTATGACTTGTTCTTTTGAGGTGTTTCAACAATTAGTAATGGATTGTATATCCATCGCTAATAATACATTATCAACGACGGAAAATTTTTCCGTCGTCGATTTTTAAATTTTTTTTTTAATTTTTTAAATTAGCGCGACGGATTTCTTTAGCGACGGAAATTTTTCATCGCAAATCCATCGTTGATATCAGTGACGGATATATTTTGGTCAGTAAAAATTAGCGGGGTCGTTTTTTGTAATGGATTTTTTTCGTCGCTAATACCTTTTAGCGACGGATTTTTGACTTTCAGCAACAAAAATTTTCATCGCTGATTCCGTGTTTTCTGGTAGTGTATGTTAATTAACTTGTGTGGAATTTTTATTTATTTTTTGGTGGGAATGCACTCTAAATCTATAGGTACACATATCCACACAACAAAAAAAAAGAACCCTGTTCATATACCCATATGGAAACCTTACTGTTTACATGCATGTGCCATGTGCAAACCAAATGATGTGCCATATTCAAACCAATTGATTGTAAAAAGGACCATAATGTTCACAAACAAATAAAAGAAAAAAAGTTCTAAACAACAAGTCTTTGGGTCTTGACCATTCACAAAAAAAAAAGGTTGCACGCAAGGAAAGTTCGTTATGTGTCTTGACAATTCACAAAACAAACAAACAAATAAAAAAGCTGCGTTCTGAACAAGAGTACATTGTCTTGACCATTCACAAAAAAAAAAAAAAAAAAAACAAAATTGCATGTAAGGAAATCTTGACCTTTCACAAAACAAACAAAACAATTAAGCTAGCATAATCTATTATTTGGAAAGAAACGGTTCTTGCCGACAACACTCTTTCTCACACACTCTCTCTCACTCACTCACACATATAAAATTTATCTTCTCTCACACAAATTCTCATCAAACTCTCACTCTTTCTCTAAACTCTCTCGGGTTTTTCTTCTCCTCACGGCTCCTTTGCTCTCTTTCTCCTTCTCCTTCTTCATCTTACCCTCCTCACTTTTCACTCACAAATCTCAAAAATGGCCTCTTGAAAAGGGAAACAAATTATGAGGGAATTAGAAGAATATAATAGAAAGGAGTTTCCTTCTCTTAAAAGAAGCAAAGAATTTGAGCACGTATTTTCTGATCGAAATATTACTGTTGGCCGTTTAATAGACAGGGAATTTTTGGAGAGTATAGGTTTTAAGTATGGAATTTATTTAAAAGAAATCTGTTCTCGTTGGATTCTCAATCCAAAAAAAAAATTATGAGAACGTTGTGAAAATTTTTTATAATAATATGAAAAAAAATTAATAATGAGTATTTTATGGTTATTGATGGTGAAATTAAGTTGTATGCTTTTCAAAGTTATTTTGATGGTAAAAAAATTGAAGTGAATCCAAAAATAATATGTATAGAAGGTGATCTTCCATGGGTGGAGTATGAAGAATATACTTCATATTTGGAAAGTGATGTATTAATGGATGCCCAAATTGTCTTTGATGATAATAGTTTAGAGACTTTTGGTAAGGATGCAGCGGATTTAAATTTGTAAGAAAGAATTCTTCATTTATTAATAGTACATGCTATTAAGCCATGCGGAGGTAATTATACATCTATTACTCGAGAAGATTTTTGGCTAATGACACGTATTATTGAAAAAAAAATCCTGATTTGCATTTCTTACTTCCCTATTTTATGATATCCATAAGAGATTCAAATTCAAATTTATTATATTGTAGTGTGGTCAGAGATATTTTAAGAAGTTAACGAATAAGTCTGCGCAATGAAATAAATTTGAAATTAAGTTTTAAAAATGGAATTTGCGTAGAGCTTATTGGATTTATGAGAATGGTGTTTGGATTAATATATATATAAAAAAAGAGGTGTAGAATATAGGGGAGAGGGTGAGGTAGAGGCAGTAGAGGCAGAAATGAAAATGGAGGCAAAAGCGAATGTGGAAGTAGAGTCAGAAGTGAATGTGAATGAGGACATTGGTGAGAATGTAAGGTGGGATCAACTCTTGGAATGGATGTATGGTATGAAAACACAGATCGCTAGTGTTGATGAGAAAGTTGACCGATTTGGGAGGAAAATGGGAGAATTGAAAGATAACTTCAGTGAATTCAAGAAACACAATGACGAACACCATCGAAAAATGTCATTTGACTTGATGAAAGTGAGTACTGATATAGGAGTAAATACCAATTTTATTTTTTGTATAAGAGATCATTTACAACTATGTGGAGCTTCTTCCTCAAGGCCAACTACACCTTCTTCCTCTCCTGCTATTGTTGCTGGAACCACCACTAGACCATTACCTCCTTCGAGCTCACAACCCTCAGCCTATCCATTTACTCTATGTCCATTTGCATCATTCGCTTCGCCTCCGAGGACATTCAGTTCACCTACCCAGATTAACCCCTTTGACATTCGCGATGTTATTAGAGGAGTATCACCATCACCCTCACCCTCACCCTCTGGCAATGTAAGTGCATCGTCTTTGGATACCACCAAAGAGAAAGGAAAAAAAAATTTAGACCTAAAGTCAAATTTCCGTAATTTCCATTATTTTTCTTTTTTCTTTTCTTTTTCCAAAGTTCTTGATTGTAATTTTAATTATTTTTTCCTTTTTTTACTTTTTCTTTGTTGCTTTAGTTATATATATTATTATTGTAGCATGTAATGTAATGTAATGATATATATGTATAATTATTGTAGCATGTAATGATATATATATTATTATAGAGTGTGATTCCCCTGCTTAATTTTTTATTTCATTTTTTCCATCTTTTTCCATTATTTTTTAAATATGGAATTTATGCGCCCAGGTTTCTATTGTGCATGCACGCACATGCCCGCAAGGGCAAGCGCATGGTCATGCCCAAGCATGTGCGCTGTTTCACCCGGCATGCGCGCCGTGAACAGTACCAATTTTAAAATATTAATATTATAATAATTTTTAATTATATACATATATGAAATTATTATCTTAAATTATTAATATTATTATTTAAAAATTGAAATGATATTAAATTATTATTTCATATAATATAGTATATATTTTATTAATTATCATATATTAATTTTTTGATTTCTAAAAAAAACACACCCTAATAACTATCTATTGACTAAAATTTGGTGGCAATGTAAACACATTTTGGCGACAAAACAATTTTCTTTATTTTTACTTCTTTTTATTTACCTTTTAGTCGATGTTAACAAAACAATTTTTGTCATTTACCGCTAGGTTTAGTCAATGGTGACAAAACAATTAATTAATGTAAACCCTAAAGTTTAGGCCGAATGTTAGGGCAAAAATTTTTTTGGCGCCAATATTAACAAATTTTTTTTGCTCCTAAACAATTTTATGTTAACAAAAAAATTTTGGCACCAATGTTAACAAATTTTTTTGACGCCAAAACAATTTTATTTCTTTTTTTAGCGACAAAACAATTTTTTGTTAACAAAAATTGGTGCCAATGTTATGCGCCAAAACAATTTTATTTCTTTCACAATATCTCCGTTCAATTTTATTTCTTTTTTTAGCGCCAAAACAATTTTATGTTAACAAATATTGGCACCAATGTTATGCACCAAAACAATTTTATTTCTTTCATAATATCTCCGTCTTTTTTATGTCAATTATTTCTCTTCTCTTCTTTTTATTTCTTTATTTCTTTCACAATATCTTTGCCTTTTTTATGTCATTTATTTCTCTTTTTTTTAATCTATTTCGTTTATTTTATTTATCTTTCTTGCTTATGCAATTCCCTCTTCATTTCATTTATTTCTTTTTTATTTCTCTCTTGGCATTTGCCATTTTACAATTCTCATGATGGACAGGATATGGATATATTCTAAATCAATAGCAAGTGATGAATATATTAGTGGGATTAATGTATTTCTTGAATTTGCATATGAAAATATTCAATCGATTGATGGAAAGATATCATGTACTTGTGTTAAATGTTTTAACACATTAAGATTTACTATATACACATTGTTGAATCACTTGTTACGTTATGGATTTCAATGTGGCTATGATAAGTGGATATATCATGAAGAGAGTAATAAAGAGAGTAATGAAAATGGATCCAACAACAACCTTGAAAATCTTTTTGACCATGATATGTTTGGTACGTTACATGATGCATTCACACATTTACCTCATCATTCTTCCTCCAAAAGTTCTCATGAACCAAGTTCTCATGCATCGATGATGGATGAATCAACTTCAGCTTCAGATAAGTTTCATGAATTACTTGAAAATGTCAAAAAACCAATATATCCAAAATCGAAATACAGTCTACTTACAACTATTGTACACTTATATCATTTAAAGTGTTTGTGTGGGTAGACCAACAAATCTTTTTCATTGTTGCTAGAGTTTTTAGGAGAATTGTTGCCTAATAAAAACATATTGCCAAATAGTTGTCATGAAATAAAGAAAACTATTTTAGATTTAGGGTTGAGAAATGAGAAAATACATGTTTGTTCTAATGATTGTATATTGTACTGGAAACATAGATCTAAAGATGATGCATGTTATGTGTGTGATGCTTCTAGATGAAAACCAAATAGAGATGGAGATCAAGATGTTAATAAAAAAAAGTTGTCAAATTATTGAGATAATTTCCTTTGATTCCTAGATTGCAAAGACTATTTACATGTAGTCAAACTGCTTGTTCGATGAGATGACATCATAATTAGAAAACAAAGGATGGACTTTTAAGACATCCAGTAAATTCTCCTACATGGAAGGAGTTTGATTTCCTATACCCTACCTTGTCTTCTGATCCAAGAAATATTCGATTAAGGTTAGCAGCTGATGGTTTTAATCCATTTAAAATAATGAACGTTACACATAGTACTTGGCCAGTACTCATCAGACCATATAATTTACCACCTTGGTTGTGCATGAAATCTACAAACTTCGTCTGACATTACTTATTCCTGGTCCTTAAAGTCCAGGTAACAAGATAGATGTGTATATGCAACCACTGATAGAAAAATTGAAAGAATTATGGAACGAAGAAGTAGATACTTATGATTCTTCAGTTGGTGAAAGATTTAAAATCCATGCAGCACTGTTAGGGACCATTAATGACTTCCCTGTATATGTTAATCTGTCTGGATGGAGTACTAAAGGTGGATTTGCGTGTCCAGTATGCGGATATGATACATGTTCTCAATAGTTATGTCATGACCAGAAGTATTGCTATATGGGACATAGAAGATGGTTGGAGTTAACTCATCCATTCATGTATGATAAATATTCTTTTGATAGGACAGAGGAATTTAGAATTGCTCCTAAGCAACGATCTGGAACCAATGTATTGCGAAAATTAGATGGAATTGACTTAACAAGTCCCAATGATATGTATGGATGGAAAAAAAAAAGTATATTGTTTCATATACCTTATTGGGAAAATGTTTTACTTAGACATAATATTAACATGATATACACCGAGAAAAATTGTTTTGATATAATTGTTGGTACAATTCTCGGGCAAGAATGAAAGTCTAAGGATAATTATAAGGCCAGACTTAATCTTGAAGAGATGGAAATAAGAAAGGATCTATATGCACGAGATCAAACTTTACAAATATATTTTTACCTAAAGCATGTTACCAAATGACCTTCCAAGAAAAAGATACATTTCTCAAGATTTTGAAGGACTTAAAACTTCCCGATGAATACTTTACAAACATCTCTCTAGATGTGTTCAATTGAAGCAGTGGAAGTTAATAGGTTTCAAAAGTTATAACTGTCATATTTTAATGCAAGAGTTTATTTTCATAGCTATTCGTGGATCACGACCCGATAATGTTAGCTCTGTTATCATTAAAATTTGTAAAATTTTTAAATGTTTTTGCTCTAGGGTCCTTGACCCACAAGAACTGGAGCAATTGGAGGCAGTAGTTCCACAAATTATGTGTGAGCTTGAAAATATTTTCCCTCCTTCATTTTTTACCAGTATGATACACCTGATTGTACACTTGACAACTGAAGCAAGGATTGGTGGACCAGTGACATATAGGTAGATGTATCCGATTGAAAGATTTATTTTATTTTGATCACTTATTTAACAATTGATACTCGTTTTATTTAACAATCATATACATCTAATGTAATCCAATGTATATATATGTATGCAGGTATTTGCTTCAACTCAAATCCTATTTACGTAATAGAACACGGCCTGAAGGCTCCATCGCGGAAAGGTATATAGCAAATGAATGCCTACTATTTTGTTCAAATATTTAGATGGGGTTGAAACAAGGTTTAATCGTGTATTGTAGAATGATGACAACCACATTGTATTCGAAGAAGATGAGTCCACGTCAACCACTATTGGAAGACCTTTGTGAATAAGAATACGTAGATCTGTTAAAAGACAAAAAAGAAAAAGAAAAGGAATATTCTGAATTCGTCTCGATAAGAAATCATTACAGCAATGCCATAGATACATACTATTTAATAGTGACTCAATTGCCTCCTTTAGAGTGTAAGTATACGTTATAGTATATTTATAAATATTAAACTCTAATATTATATTATGTAATTATATAATTATATATGTATTGTTTTTATTTGATAGAGGGAACATATGCAACATGTTCGAAGAACAAATCATGAGAAGAAGTTAAACACTTTCCAAATTGATAAACTTCATAGTAAAGACTTCATTACCTGGTTTACTCATCGTATAGGTATATCAATATTTAATTTTTTTTAATATTATTAATTTCTTCTATTTATATCAATAGTTAATCTTCCGAATGTTATTAATTTCTTCATTTCTTTTTCCAGGTTACGATTCCAAAATATCTCGAAGAGATTATTGATGAAATTAAATGGATTGCTCGTGGACCAAATTCATTGGTTAAAAATTACAATGGGTGTGTAATCAATGGATATCGATTCCATATAAAAGATCAGGAGAAATGCCTTCAAACTTAGAATTCAGGAGTCGTGGCAGCGGTTGATGATGTTAGTTATGCAAGTGCCAGGGATAAAAGACCCATTCAAGTTAAAGTTAATTATTATGAAATATTACGACAAATCATTGAAATAAACTATAATGGAATGTATACGTTTGTGTTATTTCGGTGTGATATGGTTGACCTCCAATGAGGATGCAAGAATAACAGATTTGGTTCAACACCGTTGAATTTTTCATATCTCAATTATACAGGTGTGAATTTGTTGGATGATCCTTATGTGTTGGCTCCTAGACAAAAAAAGGTATTTTATATAGTGGATTAAAAACACAAAGGATGGCTTACTATAAAGCATGTTAAAGTTAGAGATGAATTTAACATAGGTGATGAAATGAACCTGAATTCAGAAGGTAACCCCTCAAACAATCAAGAGGTGTGGGTTTGAGTAATGTTGATGAAGACGAAGGGAATGTATCAATAGACATGAATGATAATAATGATATTGACAGAGTAGGATGGGATGCATATGAGTACGAAATATAATTTTATTAGATTATGTAATCATTGTTTCGTTTTCTCCATGTGATATGCTATAATGGATGGTAATGATAACATGTGCTGTATCATGTGTACTGATATGGTAACAAGTAATAACAAGTGATATCGATCATGTGAAGTGATATGGGTATAATAGATGGTAACAAATGATCACAAGTGATAAATAACAACTGATATTGCTCAACAAGTGTGCATGGTAACAAGTGCTGACAAGCGGTATTCAAGTGTGCATGGTAACAAGTGGTAACAAGTTGGAACGGCACAGATATTGTTATCACAAAAAATTAAGTTTTGATATAAATATTTAAGTGAAAACTAAATTTAATCTTTGTTTAAATTTAGTTAAGCTGCCAATGGATTAAGCGCAAAGTATAAACAAACCGCGAGTGTTTCAATTATAATTATATGTTACGTAGTAATTGGAAGGTAAGAAATTATAATAATATATAATACATATAGAAAGTTAATAAGTCATGATCGTAACACATATGGAAATATATGGAAAGTTAACACGTCATGATCATAACATATGTAGAAACATGTAGAAAAAAATAAGGGAGTGTAAAGAAGAAGGAGAGGGTAAACATCTCCTAAAAATTGAAATTTGTCAAAATTGTATAATTCAAAAAAACACGGTTTAAATTTTGTAATGAAAAATGGCAAGGAAAAGGAAAAAGGGACTTTAAATTTATTTATTTAAATCGTGGCCTATTCCTAACTCTAGATTTCTAATATAATTAAAACTATATTCAAATCCTTCTAATAAATATCATAGATCTTGGGAAACAATTTTTATTTTCCTCAATTTCATTATTATATAAACCTTGGGGCTACACCCCCCAAACTTAATCCTTTCAATCTCAACATGATAATTCAAATATATGATAAAATAACTCAAATCTAAATAAGAGGAGAAGATTACTTTAAATGGAGATACCAATTTCGTTCTCAAGTTGAGTTATATCAAAACTCTAAATTTTTTTTTTCCACAAAATCTCAAATTTCCAACATAAATTACAATTTCATGCAAGAACAACACAAATATAAGTTAAGAGAAAAAATTTACGTCCATATAGACCATCAATTTCACCCTTTGTTGTGCTACTCCAAACCCTAAATTTTTCTCTCTTTAGGAATACTTGAATCTCTCTCTAAATTCAACCTTTGTATAGATTTTTTTTGGAGAGTATGGAGTTTAAATATATGAGTGTTTGGGAAATTTTGATCAAAGTTAGTTGGAAAGAAGAGAGGGAAGAAGAGAAAAAGGGTGAGAGAGAAGAGAGGGGGGAGAGAGGTCTCGGGTGAAAGAAAAAGAGAGAGTGGAGAAGGGGGTGAGTGAGTTTTCCTTTTAACTTTTCCCCTTCCCTTTTTTTGTTTCTTTCATTTTTTTTCTTGTCTCATTCACACTACCAGAAAACACGGTATCAGCGACGGAAATTTCCGTCACTAATAGTCAAAAATCCGTCGCTAAAGCATATTAGCGACGGAAAAAATCCATCACTAAAAACGACCCCGCTAATTTTTACCGACGAAATTCTATCGTCATAAAAAATATCTGTTGCTGATTAAAAAAATGTTTTTTTAAAATTTGAAAAAAAAATCAGCAACGGAAAATTTCTCTATCGCTAATAATGAATTATTAGTAACGGATATTTCATCTGTCGCTAATTCTTGAACCCCCATATCCGTCGTTAATTCTTGAACCCCGCTAATAATGAATTATTAGTGATGGATATTTCATCCGTCACTAATTCTTGAACCCCCATATCCGTCGTTAATTCTTGAACCCCCCTCAAAAGAGAAAGAGCCTACACCCACGCACCCCTGACCCACCCCACATGCCCGTACACTCGCCCCCAACGTGCCCGCCCTCCACGCTCTTGCCCAACCTGCCCCCTTGCTTGCTTTAATACCTTCAAAATGCCTCCGGATGGAATCGAACTCTGGCACGCCTGAAACATTATAAATAGCTAAACCATCAAACCAATGTTAACCATGTGTCCATACCTTTTTTTTTCTTTATTTATTATCTTTATTTGATATTTTTTATTAATAATAAAATAATATAAAATAATAATTTATTATAAAATAATAAAATAATAAAATTTAAGCTTAAAATAAAATAATAAAAATTTTAAAAAAATAAAATAATATTATTTTTTTACAAAATAAAATAAAAATAATTAATAAAAAATTACAAAAAATTACAAAAAATCCATCGTTAATTAAAAAAATAAAAAAATCCGTCGCTAATCCATCGGTAATCCATTACTAAAATATCTGTCGCTATCCGTCGGTAATTTTCCGTCGCTAATCTGTCGCTGAAGGCTGTACATATATATATATATATTTTTTTTCCTTCAACAAATCAGCGACGGAAATTTTCCGTCGCTAAATCTTCCGTCGGTAATCCATCGCTGATAGGTTTACAATTTTTTTTTTTTTTTTTTTTTTTTAACCGTTTAGGGTTTACCGACAGATTAACGACGGAATTATTACCGTCACTAATCTATCGCAAATCTCTTGGTATTCTGTCTAACGGTAATCTTTCGCTGTTAGCGACGGATTTTTGTCCGTCGGTAATTTTTCGTCACTGAAGGTATGTTTTCTGGTAGTGTCGGTCTTACACATGAAAGGATAGTCAAGAGCTGGAGGCAACAAAAGAGCAATCAGGTTCCACTTGAGCATAAAATCTTATCATAGAATGTCTTAAATATACTATCACTACAAAATAAATGATTTATTCAGACGGATGAAAACCGTCTGGTAAATCAACTAAAACCGTTGGCAGATCTTTCTCCAACAGATAGGATTTTAGTTGGCTATATACCAGTTGAGATAGATTTATACTGACAATCTTAATCACCGTTGGAGCATGTCATATATTTATAGTGACAGTTAGAAAGTGTTGATAAAATTACACTAAGTATGGTTAAAAATTATTATATTTTATCGTCAGTTACCACTCGGTTACTATTTGGTTACGACTTAGTTACTACTTGATTTTGATTACCACTCGGTTATGATTTGGTTATTATCACTCAGTTTGTACAAGTATTATCTTTTATCATCGGCTACCTCATAATTGCTAAGAAATGTAACTGTCATTTAGAGACGGTTATTCATATGTTAGGAAATGTTATAACTTTTATGGTCGGTTACCACTCGATTACCACTTGGTTACCACAATTGTTACCTTTTATCGTCGGTTAGTCATTTATGGTCAGTTAGTACATATGTTCATATGTTACATCAGTTACTACAGTCATTTATCCGTTAGCAAATGTTACTATTTCGTCAGTTATCACATACTGTATGATTACCACACATGCTGACATTTTAGGAAATGTTATAAACACTAAAATAAAGAAATTACTAAAATAATATAACAACTTGTATTATTGAGAATGATTGATACATTAATAGAATAAGAAAAAAAAATATTACATATCAAATAACTATATATCTTCTCTTCTCTTCGGTATATCTTCTGCCCCAAAAATGATTCAGTCGTAGCATTAACCTTCATGTCAATCTATTCATAAAAATGATTATAAAAAAATATTATCTTTTCTGGATGGAGTATGTCAATCCATTCATAAAAATAAAAATTGTTATAAATAAAAATATTATCTTTTGGATGCAGTCACGTAAAGATAATGATTGTTGGTTGGGAGCAAAAAATACAAATAATTTGGATTATTATTCAAAAACAAAAATAAAATTGAAATTAGTAATATTGTATGAAAATAAAGAAATAACATTCGTATATAAATTTGTACTAAACCAGATGATTGGGTTTCTTCAAAGTCAAGTCGAGATGATTGTGATTCTTCATGGTCAGTAAACATACTCATCCTTCATTTAATTCATCCAAAATGAGCACAAACTGTGAAAATTTAAAATATTTCAAAATATAGTATGATCCAAATTTTATTTAAAAAAAATATGTGATTACTTGCTTCTCGAAGATTTTGGTTGATTCATAAGCAAGAGCTTTGGTGGAGAGGAGAGGTTTTGAGGGGAGGAAGGGAAAGAGGGTTCAGAGGGAATGATTTATAGAATATTTGATTTATTTCACCGCCCAAGTAAATTTTCAAAATTTTCAAAATTTTCAAAATTTTCAAAAGTTCGTCAATTTTTCCCACTTTTTTTAGCATTTTTACCGCTTTTAGAATATCAAGTTTTTACCATCTTAGAGTTTAATTTCATCTTTACATCATCAAAGATTTTGTATTTTCATTTGTATTGTTGTTTCTGTTACCAACTATTACTACAACATTACAACATTATTACAATACTATGTTATATTACAATATTATTACTAAATTACATTAAAAACCTTTAATTTCATATTATTACATTATTTAAATTAATAATATTAATTATACCATTATTTTATATAATTCATATTTAAAATTTTTTACATATTAATTATAGCATTATTGATTGAAAAGGTTGTGCTTGCCCCATGACGCATGCCTACACGGGCGCCTACGCGGCATGCATGGTAGCTCGTGCGAATGTGTGTGTGGGTGCCCGCATGGCATGGGTGGCATCTGCCCACGCGCAAGGCAACAACGCATACAAGTGCTTGCACGGGCGCCCAGCCATGCCAATGCGGGCGCCCTGGCATGGGGCATGCACGCATGGAAGCGCCCGCGTAAATTAGTATATTATTAAATTAGTAATTTATATATTATTTTAAATTATTAATATTATTATTTAAAAATTATAATAATATTTAATCAATTAAGCAATTCTCACAAAAATTGGGCGAAAAATTTTGTTAAAGTCTCAAAAACATTTTACATTTTGGTATCAATTAACCGCCAAAATTTTTTATTTGTTTTTGTTTCAACAGCGAAAAATTTAGTTTTGGCGCCAAATTATCATGTTATTTACTTGCTATATGTCTATTTCTCTTTTTTTTTTTTTCTTTTTTACTCTCTTTACTTCTTTTAAACAAAAACAATCTAAAACAATCACTAAATTAAATTGACTTTGTGTTAGGAAAATCAAACCACCTTACCATCAAATTCAAATAAAATTCATTGTCTCATTACAAGATGGTTGGAAGATGATATGATGGCTTTAACAAAATTAATCAAACCGCCGGAAAAATAAAATTCATTGTATATGATGTTCTGCCTTTGACAAAATTGGGGTGAAAAGTTTGGATTACTTTATTGTCAAATTTTGTTAAAATACTTGTAGGATTAACGGGATGAAGCAAGAGATATTACCTAAACATCAATTGTGTTTTTCTAAGATTGGTTACTTTAATCATTGAACTAGATTAAATCTGGTCTTGAGTATATATCCAAGAATAATGTTACTAGTGCAACATAAATTTGATCTTCGCCCCTAGCAACATTAACTTTGTCTTAGTGCCTAAATGTCAACAATGGTAATTGAGCAATTGAACAAATTTTTGTTCTATCATATCATATTACTTGTTAGTGGATGAGATGGATATTGTTGGTGGGTAGTACAACTAATAAACACGATATTGTTAGTTGTTAGTTAATAGTAAAACTTCAAATTTATTGTTACATAACTTGATATTATTTTTTTAAATATTATTTTTAAAAAAGATGACAAATACTATAGATACATACTATTCAATATATACTACTCAATAGTGACTCAATTGTGAGTGTAAGTATATACTGTCATATATATATATATATATATATATATATTAAACTCTAATATCCTATGTATTGTTTCATAGGAAGTGAATGCAACATGTTCGAAGAACAAATCAATCATGGAAGAAGTTAAATATTGAAACTTTATAGTAAATCATATATAGTAAAGACTTTACTATGTGGTTTAGTCATCATGTAATAAATGGATATAATGATATTAACAAATAGAAACAGTATAATTGGTATTTTGATATGAAAATTTAAGTTAAAACTAGATTTAATTATTTGCTTAATTAGATTAATCTAGCAAAATAAACCGTAAATACTTTACTACTTATAAGGAGTTGTAAGAGTATAGATATGAAAAATTTAACAAGTTCTAAAAATTAATTCTAAAAATTACATTGCATGAGAACTATGGAAAAATGGAGGCAATGAGTATTATAATATGGTGACTAAGAAAAAAATAGAGAAAAAAAGTGTCAAAAAATTGTGAAATACAGTAATTAGTTAGTAACTAGTTTGTAAGTAGTTAGTAAGTACTTTGTAAGTAAGTAAGTAGTAAAAATCACAAGGCGGTATTAATTAAAAGTATAAAAAAATTGTGAAAAATTAAAAAACACGGTAATAAAAAAAGAGGCGGGGAAAAAATGCGAAAGTGAGGTTTTAAAAATTTATTTGTGAAAATGATATATTATAAATTCAATGCAGACGAAACCTCCACTATCAAAATTTCTCCTTCATTCCCTTCAAAGTTCTTCTCCCCAACTCATTTAAACATCTTACTCATACTTTACAAAATTTTATCCGTCATCAAAATTTCTCCATCCTTCCCTTGAAAACTCTTCTTTCTTAACTCATTTAAACCTTACTCACACTTTGTAAAGTTTTAACTTGGATATCTAAAAGGACAACGGATGAGCATTATACAAAGAATCACAACTACTCCAAATTCAGTTGAACAAGCTCGATCATCCACCAGGTTTTAAAAAATAAACATATTATTTTTATTTTAATTTGAGATTTAACATTAAAATAGAAAATTTTCAAAAAATTGGCACAGAAAAGGAAAAAATTTGTGAAAACTTATTTTAAAATTTGTTTATGAAAATAGAGAGAGATTATTACAGCGGAAATGCAAAAATTTTGCAAAAATTTTACAAAAATTTTGCAAAAATTTTACAAAAAATTTGAAAATATTTTGGGAGACAAATAATATAATAATTATATTATTATAAATTATATTATAAATTTACCAATTTAGATCAAATCATCGAACTAATGTACTTTTTCATAATATAATATTTGTATAATAATCATGCAATTATTATTAATATTATATTATATAACTTAATTAATTATTTTAGATGTAAAATAATATTTCAAGCTGTGTCAATATTAATAATTTTAAATAATTGGGTTCTCTAAACTGTAAAGAATTTTCTTAATTTTTATGATTATTAATTTAAATAAAATTAATAGTAATTTAAACAATTTAATTATTGCTTGCCTGCACTGTGCTAGCCTGCTTGCTTAGCTTCCTTTTATTTATGCAAAAAATGAATGAAGTTGCAAACACCCGGATTCAAACCCCTAATCAGAAGCTAAATCTTTGAGATGTTAACCATTAATCCACAACACCCTTGTATAAGTTTCTCTCTTTTTTTTATTTATTTCTTTCTTCCTATCAATCTCAATCTCACTTTTTTTTGCCTCCCTATTTCACTCACTTTTTTTTTTCTCTATCCACTCTCACCTCTATTTTTTTCTTTTTCTGGGAGCTTTTTTTTTTTTTTTTTCATTTTGTATTCTCTTTGAATTATTTGTATTGGGATTTTAACATATTCAAAACATATTTAAATTGAATGTTATGAAAGAATTATAATTTATTAATTTTACATATTTTGATGGGCAAATATTTGTGATTAAATATATATATTTTTAAAATATTAATATATTATAATTTAAATTCCATACTTATTAGAAAAACAAAAAATTAGAAAAAAAAAACAAACATAATAAAATTAAATGAAATAGAATAATGGAAATAAAAATGATAAAATGAAATAAAATAATAGAAATAAAAAATGATAAAATGTAATAGTAGAAATATAAATAAAAATAAAGTTAGATTTAGAAAAATTATATGATTTACTATATACCGTGACAATTACCACGCTTTAGAGCACTATATTAAAATTATATTATTATAATAAATGAAATTTCAAATTAAAAATTAATTGTTATAAGAAATTTAAAATATATTGTTAAAAATTAAAATATAGACAAATTTTAAAAATTGATAATATTTTTACAATTTATAAAATCTCGATACTATAAAAAATTTAGGGAAATAGTGTTATATAGTTTTTTAAAACTTCATAAAATAACAATAAAAGTTAATATATGTAATTTTGTACTATTTTGAAAAATTTTAAAAATTGAAGTAAATATAATATTTATAAATAAATGATGTTTTTTGATTTTTAATTTTCAAATCATTAAATCATAAATCTTTTCAAAATTTTTTTATGCATTTTAAAATTTTAAAAAATGTATATAAGTTAATATTAAATTAGTATAAATAATTAAAATATTTTATAAAATTATTTAATGTATATAAATAATGTATGTTAATAAATATTAAATAAATGTATATTAATAAAAAATAGAAATAAATATAATGATAGTAGATTAAATAAACGATTATATATCACAAACTTACCATTATATAAACTTATTTATCCACTTACCATCTACTTAATATGTACTTACCACGACTATATATCACAAACTTATCACTAATTTATCACTAACTTACCACTATATAAACTTAGTTATCCAATTACCATCTATTTACTACTAATTTACTACTAACTTATTACTATATAAACTTATTTATCCACTTACCATCTAGTTATAATCTATTTACCACCTATTTATCACGACTATATATCACAAACTTATCACAAACCTATAACTATATAAACTTATTTACCCACTTACCATCTACTTACCACTAATTTACCACTATATAAATTTACTTATTTACTTATCATCTACTTGCCACGACTATATATCATAAACTTATCACTAACTTACCACTATTGCTACTTATCATGATCACCTATTTACTAAACTACCACTATCATAAATTTACCACAATTTATTATCCAGATTATTTTCAAATATAAATGATATATGATACAAAAATATAACAATATTAGGTTTTTATAGACATTACAATATATAAATTAGAATTTAAACAAATTTAGCTTTAAAAGATGGTAGAATTTGTTGTTAGCATACATCTAAAACCTATGAAGACGGTACTGTTAAATAGATAATAAAAAAAATTTATATTAAGATTGTTTTTAAACCGTACAAAAAAAATTATTATTGACCATAATTTTTAACCATCGCAATTAAATATTGCTTTACAGACGGTTGTGGCAACTTTACCTACAGTTGATAGACTTTTCTTCATGGATATTTTAGTCAGTTGGAAAAAATCTATATTTTCCTACAGTTTTGTCATAGGGCGTCTTTATAAACTATGAAAACCGTTACTAAAAGTCATCGTTATTAAAAATTACCATCAGCACAGCGCTTTAATTTTGTAGTGTATTCACTGTATGAAATACAACCCTTCACTTCCAAAAAGAATATTGATATTCAAGAAGAAGCTAAGGGAGAACATTTGGAGTGCCTGGAAGGATGATGTCATCAATGTAGACGAAAGAACATGTTGTAGATCGCTGGAAAATAAACACGAAGGTGTCTGCATGTAATTCCTGAAAACTGAGCTATTGAAAAAAACCGCCAAGCCGATAAACTAGGCTCGTGGTGCATGCTTAAGCCTATAGAGATAACAACGAAAAGAAGCTAACATATTTGGGACGCACTAGTTAAACAAAATTGGGAGGCTGATGCATACAAAATTCCTCATCAATACATCCATGGAGGAAAACATTTTTTCCCTCTAGATGCTAATGGGCTTGTTCATGGCAGTTGTTAGAGTTAACGATAATAAAATATGATATGAATTATCTAAATATAAATGAAAATATGATACATAATAGGATACAATAATATATAAAATATCCATATTTTTTACCGTATTTAATGGAATAAAAGTACCATTATTATTATGAAATAAAGAAAACAATCATATACTATCTAGAAAAAATTAAGCATAGGACCTCGATTGCGGGAGATTGGTTTTTCTTGGTTTCTTTTCTCCAATATTCCTTTTGTCCCAGCTTAATCATTTTTTATTCTTTCTTCCTAATTTCCATCACCTATGCAAAAGAACTGCTACATGATGTGCTGCTACAGTATTGCTACCATAAAACGGGTATTCTCACCTTTCCTTCCAGAGGCGGAAGTTGATCAAACATGTTCTTTCTCAAACTTCCTTTTTCTTCTCCCTAATTCTATCCATCAAGTTGATTATTAGATCTGCCTGGACTTATGAGAAGGTCGTCTACTTGGTTGAACTTCTTGTGAATGAAAGTAACATAATTCAATAAATAATAATTTAGGTGAATTTTTGAAATAGGTGAATTCTTCTCTTGATTAAAGATGGGTGCATTCTGCACAATATTCATCACAGTAATTGAATAGACAAGTTTAGATACAAAGTTTAACCAGATGAAGAGGCCTCAAGTGCAGATACAATCACTTTCAATGGAATCTTTGATCTTGAAGGTGACGTTTGCTATGATTTGGCAATTGAGGGATTTCTAGGGGCTCAGAATGTGGTCTTCTTGGAGGATGAAGGTGGAAAATTTAATTCAATTATGCAATTCATTCACTTTGAAATGAAGGAGCATTGGTCTTTCAATCACTATACTTTTCACGTTTACTAGCTCAAAATATAGTGACTATTGATTGAACTTCTTCAATCACAAAATACTAGAGTAAAGCAGAGCCAAAATATATATTAAATTTATGTGAGAGCCAAAAAAAAACTCAAAATGAGATGATCCAAACTGGCCAAAGTCCTTGAAACAGGTTTAAAATGTTTCTGAATAGGACTTAAATGAGTCTACAATCACTGATTTATTACCGTTAGAAGTGCATTTGCTAGAGTCCAAATGGAGCTTGTTTCAGACTTGTTTGGTCCAGTTAAACTGGATTTTCGTAGTTTTCTTCAAAGGATCTGTCAAGCGCTCATGAGCTTTTCTATGCCTGTATGATTGCTTTGCTGCTGCAAGAAGAGTTGACAGGCAGTTTGAGCCAGATCATGATGGTAATGTTCTTAAAATGTTGCTGCAGAAGAATCAGTGGCATGTGTCGATAGTTAATTCCGTTCAAGGATTGTGGAGATGTTGTGTTTATAGATTGGAACTTGTAAGTTGCAAAGCTGCTTTTCCTTTATCTAATCTGAATTTAGTTATGTGGTTCCTTAGTATTGGAGAGTTTATTATGTGTTCTAGGTTTGGATAGCTGAAGTTTGTCTTGCACAAACACTACTAAAGATGATCATCTATGTGTCAAGTCCATCTTGGCCATGTTCCTCTGTGGATATATTTTTTAATTAACCACTAATGTCTAATAATTATATTGTATCAAACTAAATTCGTTTTGAATGTAATTAAATTCTTAAAAGATAAAATTCTTCCGCCAACTGTTTTTGCTAACGCAATATTAGAACTCTAGATATTGCTTAAGAAGTAACAGTGATCAGTCATTTGACCAACTAGGCATTATGTCCCATGTGGATCTATGCATAAGGTTGTGGAGACCATTGCACCCTTTCAAATTTTGGATCCACTCTTTAGTAAAAGGCAAAAAAATAGTTTGTTATGTACTCATTGCAGCCACTTTACATCCACTCTCCTTTCTCTTAAGTTCTTAGAAACCTTGAAGGTTGCCCCTAATTTTTTTAGTTGCCTCCACTAAATTAAAGAAAAAAGGTTATTATACGTGGATGTCTTAAAAATTTTACCCATGTATATTTATATATAAATTTTACCCATGTGGATCTATTCATTCATTTCTTTTTTCTTTCTTTCTTTTTTTTTTTTTTAGTTTGCGTTTTGCTGTCTTGTTTGCTTAATGTCGTGTCATCTCCAATGATTTCCCCTGTCTGTGTTCATGCTTCCTACGTTGTAGCGATTGAAATCATATTTTGGTACAAATTTAATAACGCAAGTAAAATTGATGATGGACATGCAGACGAGAGGATTTGCCCTTGTTTAAATCTTTCCAATTACAGTGACCAATCCATATGTACATGCAACCAATGAAACAATGTAAAACAAAATAAAATAAAAAAGTGAAAGTAAGAAAGAAAAAGGGAAATAGGGATAAGATTAATACAACCTGAGATATGAAATTATGTGAGATAATTCCAAGAATTGCAGACATAAAGGAAAAAGGAAAGATAAAAGAAGTTGAAGAACTCTAGTCTAATGTTTGTGTGGAGCCAGCAGTACTTATTCAAATATTCCATAATCAGAACAATAATTCTCGAAATCACAGTGATTAATTGTGAAACTTCATTTGCTGTTCTGTAGGTGCTTTTTATCCACAAATGCGGTGGCATGATGGTTCTGTGGTTTCCATTTCTCTCAGCTATATTATCTTGACAGTCACTATGATGTATGCCCAGCACCTAACCCAACGGTTTCCAGAACCGTCAATTGATTTGAGTTCAAAAATTTAATCATAGTTAAATTCACCTTAAAAATTTATCTGTCGAAATTTATCAACTGTCAGCTATATTAAATCACAGTGATTAATTGTGAAACTTCATTTGCTATATACGTATGCATATGTTTGCATATAAAATTCAGAATACGCATTTTAAATTGTGATTCGAAATAAACATGTCTTGCTCTGCCTTTCTGTTATTTCAAAGGTAAAATAGTTAAACAGCAAAAAGAACAGAAAAAGGGATTTGTGAATCATATTTAATACATGTGCAAGAAGCAAAGAAAAATATGCTAATGAACAGGGCAAAGCAACCGGTACATAATTATACATAAAAAACGGGGGACACAACCTTTGCTTTTGCCTAGAAAAAACTATTGCCAACCTCAAGAACACCACAGCCGTACTAAAGTTCTCAAGGGGAAGAAGCAGTGATCCAACCACATGAACTCCTCCAAAAGGGAGAACCTGATTAGGCAAGTAGTCGACAAATTGTAAGCAATTGAAAATGATTACTGGAATTTGAAAAAAAAAAAGTAAAATTTATCGTTCTTTTTTACCTCATTGTAAATGTGTGAACCTTGCGTCTCGAAGAAGCATGTCCCGGACAATATGCAACTCTTTCAGAGCCTTGCTGATGGTCATTCTTTCTTGAGGGGACTCCATAGAGCAACCAATTCCAATCTTGATTAAGGAGACCACGCACTCCATTTTGCAGCCATTGCAAGTGCTATGAACAAGGATAGGATCCACAACATCTATGATCCGGTTTGGCAATGCCGTCCTAGCGAATATGTGAAGATTAAGTCCATCAGAAAACATGGTGTCAGTGGGTCGTTTGGCTGAGATCATCTCCAACAGTAAGATCCCATAGCTGTAAATGTCCCCTGCTGCCGTGATCTCACTTCCTAGACTGTACTCTGTTCAATCATTTCACATATTACTAGAAATATATTATACATAAAGAAAAAAAGGTACTTCTCCAAACCAAAATAAGTGTTAAAAGAGCAATGATTTTTGTGTACTTGAACACGTTGCGGTGCATGAGACTAATTATATAGTGCTATTGTTGGATGAAAGAAATGATTTTGTTTCCATATCTAAGCTATATCTAAGTGGGTACCATTTCCCTGGATAGCAAGTTGATTACCCTTTAATTTCTTAGAATGATTCAAAAGAAAGCAAATTTTAAGAAGCCAAGCTTAAGGATTGAGAAGTGCACTTACCTGGAGGAGCATAACCAATTGTCCCCCTTACTCCAATTGAGCTATTTTGGCCATCATTTCCATTTGGAAGTAGAAACCTTGCCAATCCAAAATCGGCAACACGTGCAGTCATGTCATCATCCAAAAGAATGTTGCTCGGCTTTAGATCACAATGGACAATTGGACTTTCACTTTGGTGATGAAGATAACTGAGCGCACAAGCTATATCAATTGCAACATTGACTCTTTGCAGAATGTTTAGATGCCGAATCTCAACATGACTGCTATCTGTTCGTGGAGAAGGATGCAGCCAATTTTCTAAACTTCCATTGGTCACAAACTCATAAACCAGAGCCTTGAAATCAATGCCCTGCAAATCAACGCTTGAGCAAGCAGTAATGATCTTTACAATATTTCGGTGCCTAATGATTCTCATGGCTTCACACTCAGCTAGGAAACTCTTGAAAGCTCCGTGGCATTGAAGGTCGAAGACTTTGATTGCAACAAAAGTACTAGATTCCCCGAGTATTCCTCTGTATACAGTGCCAAAACTTCCCCTGCCAACCATATTTTCCAAGGAGAAGCCATTTGTTGCCTTCAGCAGACTTCTATATGACACTTGCAAAGGACTTTCGCTTAAAACTAACATAGATGATACTTGCTTTTGTGGCTTTGCTCGTCTTCTATATTGACAAAGCAGGAAAGATAACACCACAAATACAATGAATATTACACCAGTCAATATTAGCACCGTGTTACCATGCAATACCTTTCTTTTCTTTGAGCCATTGGTATTGTTACATTTAGGCAAATGTAGTTCGCTTATTCCACCGCAGAGCCTATAATTTCCAACCAAAGATATGGCACTTGTGTTTTGGAAAACACCCTTCATTGGAACCTCGCCCTCAAAGTTATTGAAAGATAAATTTAGACTGTCTAGGAGAAACGATTCCAGAAACTTTGGAATGTGACCAGATAGATTGTTATGAGAAAGGTCAAGGTTCTGTAGGCCTCTCAAAGAACTTAATGACTCAGGAATAGATCTATTGAATAAGTTCTCTGATAAGTTTAAATCTACAAGGCTGGTGCAACTACTCATGGCGCTCGGAAGCTCACCTGATAAATGATTTTTTGATAAATCCAACACAGCCAAGTGCCCCAGATTACCAATCTCAAAGGGTAGGGTTCCAACAAGTTGATTTCCTGACAAATCTAAATAAATTGATAGTGCCGGAATACCAAATATTTGCTTTGTTATGGACCCACTAAGATTATTCAAAGAAAGATCCATTAGGATCAAATCTCCACAGTTTCCCAACTCTGGTGGTATGCTTCCTTGTAATTTGTTGTTGGATAAATAGAGTTCGTTAAGTAATGACAAGTTTCCTATAGAATCTGGAATCTTCCCGGAAAGTTTGTTGGACTCGAGAGACAAACGTTGCACACTTTGAAGCTTACCAATCTCTTCGGGTATTGGCCCAACTATATGATTATACTTCAAAGACAGCGTACTAACATTAACAAGGTTTCCTATCTCGGGAGGGATAAATCCGGATATTTCATTTTCTCCAAGGTCTAGATAAGTCAATGTGGAAGAGAGATTGCCTATTTCTTTTGGCAATATCCCAGCTAGTCGGCTGTCTATTACCTCTAATATTTCCAACTTAGTACAATTTGAAAGAGATTTGATGAAGTTCATGCCGCCGGGCTCTCCTCCTAAGCCAGTATAGCCAATAGCAACAAATGTCAAATTTTGTAGGCCTCCAAAATCAACTAGAATTTATCCGGTAAAATTGCTTACTCCCAATTCAAGATGCTGAAGATGAGTTGCATTGGATAATGAGATTGGAAGAGGACCACTGAAGTGGTTCAAAAGGATGTCAAAATATTCAAGATTAGGAAGTGTGAGGCCAATGTTGGAGGGAAGTGTGCCGTGAAAATGATTTCGGGAAATCCTAAATGTTGTAATAGACGATAAGTTATATATGGATGTAGGGATCATACCATGAAGCTCATTGTAACTAAGTACAAAAGTGTTTAAATTTTGTAGACGACCAAAAGCCTCTGGAATTGTCCCTTCCAACTTGTTTATTGCCAGAGATAAGACTTGGAGTGATGTGAGGTTTCCAAGAAAGGGACTTATTCCTCCTGTTAAATTGTTTGCAACGAAACCGAGGAAAGTGAGTTTTCGCAACAGGCCAAGTTCCTTTGGAATTTCGCCTATTAACTTGTTATAGGACATTCTTAGCCATATTAGTTTGGTGCAATGACACAGAGTGGCAGGGATGTTCCCTTCAAAGGAATTGAAATTTAGAACCAAATTGTTCAGCCTGCGCAAATGACCAAGTTCATGAGGGATCTGGCCGTGGAAACTATTGTTGTGTAGGTCGAGTATCATAAGGAAGCTTAAGTTCCCTACATGAGGAGACAACAAACCACCCAAACCACTAGAAGCCAAATTCAAAACGGTGACCCTTACATATCGGCGGGAGCATGTCACACCCTCCCACTTGCAGAAGTGCAAAGAATTATTCCAAGAGCTCATCACCCCTAGAGGATCATAAACAATGCTTTGTTTAAAGCTCAGCAACGCGTCGCGATCACTGTTGTTTGTGTGCTGCATGCCCACGGCGAATGGCTTTGTCTTAGTTTTGTGGAGAATTATCGAGGTGTTGAGGAAGCATAACAAGAGTAAAAATGTTTTCATCTTATTTGCTACGCTGAGCACGTTAAAGCAGCTCATCTCTGAACGTATCAAGAAAGCTGATTGGCTGGCTCTACCTTCACGTTATTCATAAATGATGATTTTAAATGCCAATCCTCAAGTAGACAAGGATTGACTTCTCAAGTCAAGAAGTAAACAGCTAGACTTTAAAAGTATGAGTCAAGTTTACTCCCCGCGGGAAGTTGCCGTGCGCAAAGCTGATGTGATGGGATGCATCCCTCAACCGTGTGGACCGGGATTCGCAATTAAAGACATGAGGATCGATGTTTAACATCATAAACGGCTGGGAGTGAAGTGAAGGTGGGGCCAAATAATAAAATATATTTAAATTCTATTTATACATATATTTCAACCCAAAAATCTTTATTTTCTTTTTTAAAAATAAAATAGTTCATTTACCGAATAATAAAATATATCACTGTTGTTTAAATTTTTTTTTTAACTTATTTTATATTGACAAAAATTTTTTAAATTTATGTCTCTCTCTCTCTCTCATCTTCTTGGAACCGAGCAATCATATATGTACATATATATTTTAGAATTTATTTCCAATTCCAAGTTTTGTCAATATTCTTTTTAGAGTATTTCACTAAAAATTGGTTCAAATTCTCACTTTGATCTCCTATATAAATATATGTTGATCCTAAATACTTGTGGGATGGGACGGCAAAGCACGTACTACACGAGGCAGAGGGCAGAGTGTGCATGTAAAAAGGGCGTCAATTGCAAGTGGAGTGGTCGTGTTTACTTGGAATTGGAATCAATGATTAGAATTATCAAGTCTTCTGTGGGTGGGAATGGAATTGGAATCAACCGAATGACGTACAGAGGGGATGGAATCTGAATCCACCCTGACGTGTGTCATGCCACCTTTCTTTTCTTTTCTTTTCATTTCTTTTCTTTTTTAACAATATTTTGTTTTATATAAATATATTAAATTTGATTTGGTGACTACGATTTCTCAACAATTATAAATCATGCTCTTGCTCGCAAACTAAATATAAATCAATTTACTCACGCGTACTCTTTGCTCCTTCCCTTTTTACTGAAATTGTGAACCTCTCTCTCTCTCTCTCTCTCTCTCCCTTCCATCCTCACAAACTAAAACTTCTGAACATTTTACTTGTAAATATGTGCTTGCGTGACCCCTAGTGAAAAGTATGAGAACTTGTAAACATGAGTAAGCAATACTTATTTGATTATTGATTTAGTTAGTGGACATATGTTAGCTGCCTGGGCATTTCCCTAAGCAAAACATGAGCTCTAGCTTATCAACATGTGCTGGCATACTTGTGAATATGACGTTGGATTTGGAAACATGAGCCAACAACATGAGCAATGCATAATATGCATTAAACATGATGATTTGGGTTTAGCAAAAGAATATTGTTTAGAAACATAATAATATGCATTGAAAACCCAAGCGTTAACCAAAATGGATAATCTCATAAAAGATGATAACTTGATAGCAAGAGAAATGGACTCTACTACTTAAAAAATAAGTAAATAAAATTGCGTGGATAGAAAATTTGAGAAGTGGATATGTTCGGAAAAAAATAAATAAGTAAAATTATATGAAATGAATGCCCGAGAAGAGGAGACGCAATTTGGTTAACCACTAGCCGAATTCTCCTGAATTGTGAAAATGCACATCCTCTAAGGTGTTGTGATTAGAGAAAATGAAAAATAAACTTCTACCCATATGGTTGAAAAATGCAATTGCTTGGATAAATAAAAAAAGTATACCATCATATAAAAGACATAAATTAAAACATTTCAATTAAAACTTAAAGCTTTTGAAAGAAAAAATGTTACTAATTCCTAACCTATGACCCACCCATATCATCAAATTGTAACCCTCAAAAGTGTTTAGACAAGGTCTAAAATTTGTACAAATGCTCTTAAAAAATATTTCAAAGATGAGAATTATTAAAATATTTTAAAAAGAATGTAATTTTCATGAAAAATAATTTCAAAAAGGTTGAGATTTGAGAAATAATCTCAAAAAGGGATAACAACCTTCAAATTGGGTTCCGTGCTAGGGTTTTGAAAAAATTTGAGAAATAATCTCGAACTTGAAATAATGTTGAAAAGGGCATGAGAGTGTTTTTAATTATTAGACACTTTTACCATTGATGATCACAAAAAAAAAAAAAAAAATTGCAGAAGAATGGAGACCAAGAGGAAAAAACAGAGATTAAGACAACATGGTGCTCGAAAAGATGTTTTAAAGTAATAATCAAACTCAGAGGATAATAATGTATTGGAAACAAGCTCTAATATGAAAGTTTGAAAGCTCACTGGCAGCAACAATGGCAAAAGTGTCATGGTGATGCGAATTTTGGCTGGAAAACAAGAAACTGAAGATGAAATGTGGTTTCTGATGGTGTAAAGATATTGTGTCTGAGTTAATTTAACACAAAACTTGAGTAAATGCTTTCAGTTTGGGGAATCCAAGCACAAGTTTGCAAATACTAAAATTCTAAATATTGTTATGAAATCTTACCGATGTCATATCCGTGACATTCTATATTTTTTTTAACATTTGTATAATTTTTTAAACCAAATCTTAAATCCTAAAGCACGAGCAATGTTCATTGTTGTCTTAATTCTTACTAAGTCTGATTAACTCACTAATTTTTCTTGCTCTTTCCTAGGCCATCAAGAAGTTAGTAGTCTGCATACGGTGTGGTGAGGAATGACCAAAGTCACATGCTATGGTTTCATCCAAAACAGGAAGGAGCTTCTATTATACAATCATTATGAGATGAAATAAAGTCTTTCTTCCTAAACAATTGGACGACTTTGGTCTAAAATTGTGCTAATAAGTTTGTTTTTGTAAATATGACCATCTTTTTGTTCAGTTTTTTAAGTAGTGCACCTTTTAGTAGACATATTCTCTATAAAATAAAATCCACATGCAATTTCGAGCCTACTATACAATAAGTGAATATTCTCCTTACTGATAGTTAGAATTCTACCGATGGACAGCTGGTCTAATGAAAAGAGTGTTAGCTTTTTAAGTCAAGACTGAGGTTCAAATTTTAGAAATGAAAAAATTATATTGGGAGAGTTTCCCCATAAAAAAGGGTCGACAGTAGTTTGGACCGAATTAGTTTAAATATGACTCCATATAACGGTTTGTCCAATTCTAAAAATAGTAGATAGAATTCCCAAATCCTAGATAGAACAAAGTATAGATTTTTCCCCCTTCTTCTAACTTTCCTATTCTTCTTTACTTGTTATAGCTTTTTTAAAACTAAATAAGTTGACTATAGTGAAAACAAAAGTGAAAACAAAACATTAAGAAAAAGAAAAAGGAAGACACCTACATATCAAAGTTGTTTCCTTTACCAACGTGGCTTGACTCAACTGGACGTGGGATTGAGTTGTTTTAAGCATGACCGAGATTCGACTCCCGCTGGGAGTATCAGACTCTCATGTGTATGGAGCGTTTCTCGTTAGGAGACCCACCATCTAAAAAAGGCTAACAGTGGAAACATTAATTCTTTCAAGATCACACATTCAGACTAATGTTTAATTTGTTAAGAAACTTAAAATGCTTGGAATATTGAGTGAATCTTCACATCATAGAAAAGCTAATTGCATTTTGCTGGGATTTAAATGAGTGTAATATTTTGATTGATTTTGCTTCATTTTTGAATAAATATTATATAATATTTATATTTTATGACATTTGACATGTCAGAATTGATGGAGGAGATTTATTAAGAAAAGTGAAGAAAAATGAGTTTAATTAGAGCAAGTATGCAAAAGATAGAAAATTGGACAGCAATGCTCTTTTATTAGCATATGGGCACACGGATTTCAAGAGATAATGTAAGATTTACTGTAGTAAAATTTCATTTCTCAATAACACAATCAAAAGGAAATAGGGATGGAAGTGTAGATATTGAAAATTTTTATTTCATTCTTAATATCTAAACAAAGGAATTTTTGAAAATGTATATCTCAAATTATTTTATTTTTTAAGAAATTCTTTTATTATTTTTTAAGAGTTTTTCCTTCCTTAAAATAAATAAGAATATTTTGTTAATCAAAAAAAGGAAAGGACTCCACCTTTTTTTTGGGTTACACTCTAACATATATATAGGAGAGTTACATAATATTGTTGGATAGGGTGTGCAGCCCCAGAGGGGGCAGTAGCCGGCGGCAGGAGGAAATGTTACATTTTCTTTATTCCTTGATTTGAGAAGATACATAATATGGGAAGCCTGCAGCCGGGAAGTACCTTTTCTTCGTGTAATAGCACATTCTTTTTAACGTCAATAAAATCATCTTTTGAGTTTTTGAACATCTTTTGAGTTTTTCTTTTATCATACTTTATTTCTAATTTATTTTTTTAATCGAAATTTTATTAAAATCTTGATTTTCAATAATTATAAGATCTAATTGGACATGTTAATTCAATATACTATAAATATTTATCTAATTTCTACGTTTCATGGATTATGATTTTTTATGGTTTATTGAATAGTGGCCAATATTTAATAGTTTTATAATAATGTACAACCAATTAAAATGACAAATTCATAATTATTTGTTAGTTTTAATAAAGTGATGAATGACATTTATGTTATAGAGTTGAATAATCTAATTTCAGCAATCCCGTTGTGTATTTACCACTTAGAATTGAGTCACTCTCAATTTTAATGCTATCAAAACTTTAAATCCTTGAGTTGTTTAGGGTTGTCTTTCGCTTAGGAAAATAATTAAAAAGTTTTTTTTAATTATCGACGAAGTAAGGAGAGATTGGTCGTTCGACATTCGTTGAGCTACAATAACCAATTTATCTATGGTTGTTGAAATTTTTAGATATATCGATAATCAATAGGATGAAATCAAGGTAAATATAATTCTTTTGGCTATTCTCATTGACATTTCATTTATTTAATTGATATTAGTTAATTTTCTTACTCTAGTTAATTTTATTGATTTATTTATTTTTGTTAACTTTAGATTATTTCACAACCCCCACATTTTTATTTTCCTTAAAAGAAATAGATCCACCTTTCCCTGTGGATTCGACCCTAGTTGCACTTTACTCATATTATTTGAAGTAGGAAAATTTTATTTTTGATTAGATTGACACCCACCAAATTTTGGCGCCGCTGCCGGGGAACGACGTTAAGTGATTTATTTCTTTTAAGTTTTTTTTTTTTTTGTTTTTTTCATGTTTTCAAGACTACCCTTTGTAGGGAACTTGCTGGAAGTTGTCAAGGGTATAAAAAAGGAGGACATCAACCACGAAAATATGGCTATCCAAAAGACTTTAAGAGAGTTATTATTTTCTGATTTTAATGAATATTCTTTTTACAGTGATTTTTTTAATGTGACAGCAGATGCACAACAGTTTGGGAGACAAGACGATGTTTCAAAAAGCATTAATGAGATAAGTATTTCTCCCCTTGAACACAAGTTAGATTCTCTAATTTCTATAGTGGAAAGGTTGGTTATACGACAAGTACAACAAGTTAAGGCATGCGGAATTTGCTCGAATATAGGTCACTCAACTAACATGTGTCCTATCTTTCAAGATGAGTTTAACGAACAATTCAATGTTGTAGGTGGATTTTCAGGGTAGTTTCAAAGAAAATACGATCTTTATTCAAACACCTATAACCAAAGTTGGGGAGATTATTCGAATCTAAATTACGAGACTAGATCTCAAGGATTCCCGTTGCAACCCTATGGAAGACCACCCTTTTAACCGCAGCAACCTCTGCAAGATCGAGAATCAAACCTTGAAAATCTTGTAAAGAGTTTTATGCAGGAAACAAGAGCAAACATTCAAAATCTTTGTATTCAAATGTCACAATTGGCGACGACACGACGACAATAAGTAAAATCGAAGCTAATCAATAAAATTTGTTGTCTCAAGTTGAGGTTCATCTAAGGGAGAATGAAAGTGTTATGCTGTTCAAAAGTGAAAAAGAACTTTAGAATTCTCCATCAAAAGAGGCACACAAAGAAGAGGAAAACAAAAAGAAAACAATGCCTCTTGATACCACACCGGAAAAGGTAAGTGAGGTACCAAATTATTCGGATTCAAAACTAGCTGTTTTTTCTCCTTTTCCTTGAAGGCTGGCACATTCGAAGAAGCAAGATGATGAGAATAAGATGGACTTTATTGTATATGCTAATTTGGTGCAAAATGAATCAGATTTTGTATTCAAAGAGATTTTGACAAATAAAGTTGCACATTGGAGTACGTTTTTTCAAAACAAACTCCCACATCGAAAACAATTCATGATAGCCCAAAAAGTTCTTTATTTTATTTCAAGATTGAAATTCATACCAGGCAAGTTGAAATCTAAATGGATTGGAGCGATGTTGAAGCGAGGTTGAAGTGAAGTTGAAGCGAAGAGATCATATCAAACCAGAGACACTAAACAAGGGAGCTTATTGGGAGGCAACCCAATATTTTCTTTATGATTTATTTATTTATTTTTATTTTTGTTTATTTATTCTCATTTATGTTAACTTGATTTATGATTGATTCTTAAAAAAAAAAAAAATTCAGAAGTAGACATTTGTTAAGGCGTGCCCATGCCTTAACAGAACTTCATGTCTGTCCAAAGTTCAGCCTAGCTTTCCATTTAGGGCATACCCACACCCTAAACCAATCTCACTTCTATCCGCTCAAGACACATGGGCAGACAACTCTCATGTTAGGGCATGCCCAGACCCTAAAATCAATCCACTTCTGCCCAAAAAAAAAAAAAAAAAAAAGAAGAAGGGAGAGAAGCAAATTACATTTCTATTCTAACACTTGCATTTCCTCTTTTTAGGATTTCTCTCTCCACCTTTAATCCTCAAGAATGGACAAAGTGCTTAATGTTTTTGGCATGCCCACATCATAGCTCTTTCTTTGAGTTCGTTGGAATCGATCCTCTATTCTCCACACCACTCTAGGGGAGTATTGTTCTCATCCTCATCTTTTATTCCTTTGTTCTCTTTCTTTTATTTTACTTGTTAATTTTATGCATTTTTTCTCTCTCTTAACTTGAGCATACACTGAGAACAATGTATAATTTAGGTGTGGAGGGATATTAAGTGTTTTCTTCTTTGTTTTGGTTCTTGACACTATATTTATTTTCTTTACTACATTAGTTTAGATTTTATTTCTTCAAAAAACATAATAAAAAATAAAATAAAAGAAATAAAAAAAATTCTAAGTTTTTCTAGTTGATGTATGCTATTTGGTTGGTTGGAGATATTTGAAAAATAGCTTGTGTCAATCACTTTTGTGCTTGAAATGGTTGTTCTTATCTTTAAAAGTTTACTTTGAACGATAAACATGCAAAAATTTGACACCCTACTTAAATAGTGAGATTTTAAACAAAAAACGAACAAATTTATTTTTTGTACTCGAAATTATATTTTTTAACGAGTGATTATCATATTTGGATTGCACATTCTAAAAATTGTTTTGTTATACATTTCAAGATCACATTCTAGGATTTCATGTATCGAAATGACAAAGGCGTTTAAGTTTTACCCCCTTTTGGCTTTCTAAAAAATCTCTACCCTAATTTCATAAACCCATAGTTAACCCAATTTAAGCCTTTACCATTTTTTCTTCTTTAAAACCCCTTCAATACAGCACTAAACCTTTTATTTTAGTTTTCATTTCAAACATTTGTACCAAAGGTATATATAGTTAATTGCATGATTTTGGTTTTATATTTGCCACAATAGAAAGATAATAATGTTGATATCTTCATATTCCATTCGAAAAAAAAAATGAAAAAAATTGAAAAAAAAAATGAAAAAAATGATGAAAAAAAAAAAGAAAAGAAAAGAAGAAAGAAAGGAAAAAAACAGAGAGATGAGAAAGAGAAGTGTTGCACATTGATTGAAATTTTATTCATTTACACTTCAATTATGAAAAATTGAGAAATCATTTGACATTTTTGTATGTTATTGACTATGAGTTATTCATTTATATTTGAACAGCAAGAAGTCATTTTTTGTACGGTTTGCTTGAAACAAAGATCGTTCAATGTTATGAATATTGTGTGGTTAGTTATGTATGGCCTTTGGTACATTTTTAACCTTCAAATATCACATTTATCCTACTCTTTACCCAAATCCCGTTACAACCAAATAAAAGACCTTTAAATTGATGTATGAAATTCAAATTTTTAAGTGGTGGAGATTTGATATATTTGCAAGCATATGATAATATCATTCCATATCATTGATTTGAGAGACATATATTTTTCACCCTTTTGAGTGTATTTGAGTGAACCCTTGGAGAGAATTGTCGAATCTTACAATTTGGATTTCATAAGAAACTGTTGGGATGTATAATGGTTGTTTTAGTGCATATCGCTGTGAAATACTTGTTGTTTCGATTATTTTTTCGGTTTAACTTTTGTAGTATTTATTGACTTGGGAATTGGAAGAAAAATAGGTTATTAGTTCTAGTTTTATTTGAGTTAGGGATGCTTGACGACAAGTATCATCTAGGTGTGAGGAAATTTGATAGGGTTTAAATGAGTATAATATTTTTGATTGATTTTGCTTCATTTTTGAATAAATATCATACTAATATTTATATTTTATGACATTTGACATATTATTATTGATGGAGAAGATTTATTAAAGAAAGTGAAAAAAAAATGAGTTTAATTGGAGCAAGTATGCAAAGGTTGAAAAATTGGACAGCAATACTCTTTCATTAGCACATGGCATGCGGATTTCAAGAGGGAATGCAAGAGTTACTGTAGTAAAATTTTCTTTCTCAATTGTACATTCAAGAGGAAATTGGGATGAAATTGGAGATATTGAAGATTTTTATTATATTCCTAATATTTAGAAAAAAAGAATTTTTAAAGATATAAATCTTAAATCATTTTATTTTTTAGGAAATTTTTTATTTTATCTTTTAGGAGTTTTCCCTTCCTTAAAATAAATAACAATATTTTGTTAATTGAAAAAGGAAGCGACTCCACCTTTTTTTAGGGTTACATTCATATATATATATATATGAGAGTTACATATCATTGTTGGAGAGGGTGTGCAGCCCCAGAGGGGGCAGCAGCCAGCGGCATGAGGAAATGTTACATTTTCTTTATTCCTTGATTTCAGAAGATACATAATTATTGAGGAAGCTTGCAGCCGGGAAGCACCTTTTCTTCATGTAGTAGCACATTCTTTTCAACATCCATAAAATCATCTTTTGTGAGTTTTTCTTTTAACACGTATTATTTTTAATTTATTTTTCTAATCAAAAGTTTATTGAAATTTTGATTTTCAATGATTGTGAGATCTAATTGGACATATTAATTCAATATACTATATGTATTTATTTAATTCATACACTTCTTGTATCATGATTTTCTAAAATTTAATAAATAGTGACCGATATTTAATAATTCTAAAATAATATACAATCAATTAAAACGATAAATCCGTAATTGTTTGATAGTTTTAATAAAATAGTGAATGATATTTATGTTATGGAGTTGAATAATCTAATTTCAGCAATTTCATTATGTGTTTGCGATTTAGAATTGGGTCTCTCTCGATCTTAATGCTATCGAAACTTTGAATCCTAAGAGTTTCTCTAAGGTTGTCTTTCGATTAAAGAAATAGTTAAAGAGTTTCTCTTAATTATCGATAAAGTAAAGAGAGATTGGTCATTCGGCATTCGTTGAATGACTATAATCAATTTATTTATGATTGTTGAAATTTTTAGATATATCGATAATCAATTAGATGAAATCAAGGTGAATATAATTTTTTTGGCTAGATGTTATTCTCCTTGACATTTCATTTATTTAATTGATATTAGTTAATTTTCTTACTCTAGTTAATTTCGTTGATTTATTTATTTTTGTTAACTTTAGATTATTTCTCAAATCCCCACATTTTTATTTTCCTTAAAAGAAGTACATCCTCCGTTCTCTATGGATTCGACCCTACTTGCATTTTATTCATATTATTTGAAGTAAGAAAATTTTATTTTTAGTTGGATTGATACCCACCACATTTTTATTTAAGAATTTCAAATTTAATTTTTGAAGCTTTTAGTAAATTTATTATATACAAAATAATTAAGGTTCATCTCAATAATTCATCGGGCTGTTAAATTATAAAACTTTATTTCTTCTCAAGATGACCACATAAATGTTGATACATTGATTATTTCTCTTTAAAATTCATATGATCACTCTATAAAGGAGAATTATTTCTTCCTCTCTAATTAACTACTCTACTCTTTATTGTCTAAAAGCTAACCACTCTCTCTTTCTAAAAAATTCTCTCTTTTTATTTATCTTTACAAAAATTAATCTCTCAAAAAGTCATTCTCTCTTCTCTTTCTCTCTGTAAAAATACAAACCACTTCCTTCTCTGTCTTCTTCTTTTCCCTCTCTATGAAAACGAAAATCCCTTTCTTGCCCTTGGAAGATAAAATGTGTTTGCTCTCCTAAAGTGGCATGGAATATTTTGGAGAAAATCTACTGAACCTTTGATAAAGTGAAGAAAACAATGGTGATGACATTAAAGAGATGGCTTGAATTGAGAGAGAGAAAAGTCTAAATCAATTGATTTATATATCTTTTTTTGGTTGATGGATGTTATTAATGAGATGAAAGCCAATGGTCAATTTACAATAGGATTAGCAATTGCTGAGAAAATTCTTAGCACTTCCCCTATGAAATATGACCACGAAGCGGCCAAAATTTCAGATAAAAAATATTTGAAAGGAAATTTCAGTTCCAGAGTTGCAATGTCATTTGCAAAGTCATCAAATTTGTCTAAATAGGAAGTCTAATGATAAAGTTGAAAACTTATTACAGCCCAATTCATTCCACTTCAAGCCTCTCTTCTCAGCTCTACATTGTTGTGTTTAATATGACCATTTTTCTCCCATTTCGATTGATTTATTTATTAACAAAAAATACAATAGAATTAGAACATCCTTCTAATTCATTTTTCTTTCATATTAGTGTATTTTTTTTAATTATTAAAAAGTTTAGATTAAAATATTAGATAACCAAAGTTGTTTTAAAATCAATAGGAAAATTATAAATCAATAAAATAAAGAGGATAGATAATGAGACACTGAAAGAGGAAATCTGTGACCGTGGGAACGTGTGTGCGCCGAAGGAGAGGAATGTTATAGGGATAGGTCTATGACATGATCTCATTGAATTGAATAAATATAACAATGAAGGGATCTACGGTGTGATAGCCCCCAATCCAAAAAAGGTGACAAATTTGAAGACAAAGGTCTGGCCATTTTAGCCCATGACTAGATCCAGTAAGAAATCTAAAACTTGGATTACTTTTCAAGAAGTGGATAGCATTCCCCTTTCCCTTTCTATTTCCAACCTAAGATAATATATGGGAAAAATCTGATTTTTACATTGGTCAACTTTTTGTTGCTCATTTGCAAGCCTTATAGATGGTTTTTATCAAATGGTTATTAATAAAAATCCCCGCAAGTGAATAACAAAGGGAATAATGGCTATCCATATTCATCCTATAAAGGTCCTCTAATTTTAACTTCAGTGGAGTGATCGGCCACCATATGCCAAGAAAATTTAGTAAAAGATACATAAAGGGGGCGGAGTCAAATAGACTAATGTGAACATATCTTGAATAGAAAGTATAGGCCAAAAACACTCGTAAGTCTCAATATTTTGGATGGATGGTAGGTTTTTTTCTTACAAATACCTCCCATATGTCTTCCGGGTCATATAATATTGTGAGTTTTAATATTTGATTTTATTGTGTGATATTTTTTTAATAAAAATTATATGAGATTAAGGTTATATAATAGATGTAATTCTATAAAATTTAAATTTACTTTTTTAAGAGAAACTAACGGGTGTGTATAATTAAACTATATTTTTGCATGTACGATATTGTTGAATTTTGATTTCATTTAGTCTTATCCCATAAATGTGAATGTGGGATTGTATTTTCCACGTTCAAAATTTGGTTATGGCCATTGGAATCGTATTGAAATGTAGTTTGTTGTATATCAAATGATGAATAGATGATCTGATCGGACGGGTGGCAAGAGGTTGGAAAAGATGTCTTGAACACAAGCTGTTACAGGGATGCTAATCAATGTTGGAGGAATCTTCTGGCAGCTCGTGAGGGCGCATGGAGGACTCTCTAGAGGTTTAGTTACCATCTTAGAATCGTCTCAAAGTGTAAAACTGTGTGCTATATACTATATAGTTATATGATGACATGGATATAGGATTTAAAAAGCTAAAAGTGTTTTTGCAATTCTTTTTGTAATTGGACTCTTATACCGTGTAGATGTTGCAATTCTTTTTGTAATTGGACTCTTATACCGTGTAGATGTAAGAATGAGAGAGAGAGAATTTTTTGTATTTCTATAAATTTAATACATTAAACAAATGAGATATTTAAATCAGTTAAGAGTATGTAAATTTAACGAAAAACTCTAAAATAAAACTAATCAAATATTATTCCAAATATATAATATGTCAACATATTGTGACATATATGCTGACATAAAGTTAATATATTATCACATAGATGATAACATAACTATACATATGTGAAGATATACCGAAAATGATAACGAATGATAACAGAATGAAATCATACGCGGATACACATGTTAACAGTAATAAATACCTCCCAAATGTCTCTTGAGCTCATATAATATTGTGAATTTTAATTAAAAATACTAAGTGAATTTTCAAGCCTTATATATCTCCCATCACTAAACCATAAAATAAAGTTTACAGTTTAACAAACAATTCCCTTAGCATTTTACCTCAAAATTTTAGGACATCATCTATGGCATCAAATACCTAAAGGACACAAATACTCACAGTTTGTCTTCAAGACTTATAGGTGGTACATGTAAGTGTTTTGGCAGTATTATCGCAGATGGTTGCGACATAGATACTGCTTGTGGCCATAGATACTGTTTGTGAAAAGTTTAAGTCAATTTGTTTTTTTTTTTTGGGAAAAGAGAGATAGAGAGAGAGAGAGAGAGAGAGAGAGAGAGAGAGTTATGAATGAAGAGAAAGAAAGTACGAGATTTGTCGATTTAGCCATTTGGAAAGGCTGAAGAATAGGATCATGAATCCAATCCCTCTCCTATTTCCAAAGCCAGCATGACCCTTTTGGAATTTGTTAATTAATTAATTCAATTACAAAAAGTTTTTTTTATATATTTGTTTAAAGCATAAAAAATAAAAATAAATTAAGTAATTTAATAAAATACAATGCATTTTTATAGTATTTTTACCCAATTTCTTTTAGGAATACAATTTTTTTTTAAATTCCATTTATTTTCTAAAAAGGATTTTCTTCTACATTGTATATACCTTTATTGATAAATCTTTTTCATTGTATTTAGGGGTGTTCATCGGTTCGGTTTTCGAATTTTTCGATTAATTCGATTCGGTTAATTCGGTTTAACATTTTTTAACTCCAAATCGAAAATCGAATCGAATTCATTTAAATTTAAAATTCGGTTTTCGGTTTGAATTCGAATTGAATCGAATAAATCAAAAAACTCGATTTTGATTTTTGAGATCTAAATTTTCACATAAATCCAATTTAACTAAATTCGAATTGATAAAATAATGAACTTTTTAACCACTATTTTATTGTTTGCTTAAAAAAGAAAAATTACCGATCAAAATTTGCATAAAAAGAAAAGAAAATAAATAATAAATAATCAAAATAAAAAAAAATGAGATAATTAAAAACTCTAATTCGGTTTTCGGTTCGAATTCGTATTAAAAATCTAAATTCGAAACTCGAACCGAAAACCAAATTTGTAATTCGGTTCTAACCTCGATTCGAATCTAAAAATCGAATTCAAATTTAATTCGATTTGGTCGGATTTTTGATTATCACCAAATATTGCACACCCCTAATTGTATTGAATAATATCTACTTAATTGGTCATTCTAAAATAGTTCCTTGAATATTGATTTTCAAATCCATTAGATTGATGGCACAAATAGTGGATATATGTTATAGTTACATAGACTTAAAATAAAAATTCGTAACTAATCGATGAAATTGGATATTTTATCATATATCCACTATATGTTGATAATCGCATGTTAATGAGAGATGATTTATCTTTAAGTATCGCAGACCCACTACAATAGTAGTTAATGGATTTGTTTAGCACTAAATGAGATACCTAATGTAATTTCTCAAAATTTACTATGTTACGTAAATTAATACTCTATAACTATACGTAGTTCACATGTTCTTAATCTTAATTATATGTGAATCAATTTTCAAAATCAAAATTATATATTTTAATGTATTATAAGTAAAACTCATTATAAGTTAATGGTTTCTTACATTGGGAATGAGTGTTGGTTAACTACGTGAGATATAGCCTTCTTGGGCTGTTCTATTAATTATTCAAAATTTGAGTTTCATGATATAATGTTGCAATATATCTTACGTTTTTAAATTTGTCTAATACCATTGGTCAACAGGAAATAAGTTAGATATTTTTAAATATTCTCTTTCTGTACAAAAGATTCAATGAAATTAACTAATTGGGAACATGATAAAACATTTAATTTATCTTATCTAAATTGTTCATATTACATAAATTGGGCAACATGTAAAAATATATATATTCATGGACAAAACTATAATTATTATTTGTAAAATTCTATAAGTAATACAATATTTATTTTAGAGTACATATCAAATTATTTGATGAATTAAATTAGATATATTGTCACGTCCCGACTCTCGGATCAAGTACGTGACAACCTTCGCATCACACCGACATACACGAAAACCCTGTCCGTATATTAGGATAACACAAGGCATTCATCCTGTTTTTAAAATAACACAACAACATGCAAAATACTCACTCGGTCTATCCCTGTTTCAAAGGCATGCATAAGGGTGACCCGGCCATTTCTAAATCCAATAAATAATATGCAAAGAATTCATTCGATCCATCCCTGTTTCAATAGGTATGTATAAGAGCAATCCGGTCATTTCTAAATCCAATTAAATTTCATAATTTTGAAAGAAAATCCAATAACGAAAACATAAAAAAAATTTAAGTATACTTTGAAATTTAAAAATCCAAATGAGGTGATTATGCGGAGTTTTAATTACAATTCAAAAGAATACTTTCTATATGGATCCAACTAATCTCCTCAAAAAAATTCATCTCAAGCAAGAACAGTTACCAACAGTAGGAATCTCCTCAAAAACTAACTCGAATTCTGTAAAGTCGGACACTAGAATCCACTAAATCCCCTAACTTAAATTTCCTCTGAAAAATGAAAGAAAGAATGGTGAGTATAAAAATACTCAGTGTGTGGAGTGCAATGGTATGATTGTAACAACAAATGAGAGGTGAGTGTGGAAATGTTAAATCATATAATTTAAACAGTTTATTAAACAATATAATTCCAATAATCATGGTAGTTCAAAAGAATAAATGTATCAACAATTTTTATATTTTCCAAAGATTATGGGGTCTTCTTAAAAAAACCACTTCCTCTCAAGGATTGGTCAAATCCTAGTGAAAGCCCGCCAAAGGGCTTTCAATTCGTTCGATTTACAACACTACATCCCTCTTCCTTGGCGTTGTCCCGTACCTTCCCAGTAGTGCAACCGGATAGTACAACGGGGGCGCGGGAGGTTGCGTTACTATCTTTTGCCAATAATCCCTAACCAACACTATATCACATACACCATTTTTTCACAATTATTCAATTCTCATTTAATATACCATGATTTCAATAAATGGTTATCAAACCATATCATAATATTCATAAATAAATTATTCAACAACATATGGTATATTTTTATTCATAAATAAAATGAATGCATATATATTTCAAATTCTCATTTTGAGATATCTCACAATCACAAATATTTGTATAAAATCAGATAAATTAAATTAAAACAATTTATAAAAAAATTTTGAAATGATTTTTCTTATTAAAAATACAACGGTCTGTTCACTCACATTTTGAGATGATAATCACTCTCAAATTTCTCAACTAAATGAGAATTATCTCTCTTTTAGCTCCTTCAATATTTTAACCTAATTTATTAGTCATAATTTAATCATTAAATCATATACCAATAGTAGAGCAATCATTTCTCCTTAATATTTTCATAATTTTAGTTTTCAAATAAAATTTTCAATCTGCGCAGTTATGGGAAAACGGCTATAACTTTCACTACACATATCCAAATCACATGACTCTTTTTGTAAATTAAAGATAAGACATTGATATAAAACTTTCATGTTTAGAATTTAGCCTAATTCAATCTAGAAGGGATCTCAAAATCAAAAGGAAACAAGCAGTAAGGATAGGATAGAACAGAACATTTTGTGCATCATGAAATTTTTTGAAAACTCATAACAAATCCAATTCTCATTCAAATGTTTTGAATCATATGTCATGTTAAAGATATGAGAGTCTAGTTTCATATGCAAAATGTCTCATGTGATTTTCTTTTGCATAGAGAAAGTTATGAGAGAAATATCACAATATGCTCAACCATCCATTATACAAAAATCAAGAATTTCAGCCCCAACACTATAGCACTTGAATAAATTCTAAAATATGTGTGCTCCTCATTCTTAAATTTCAATAAAAACCCAAGTCAATTCAACCAAATTCACTTAGGCACAAGTTTATAAAGTCTAATAATGGATTTTCAAACAATTATACCAATATACATACAAGAATTCATTCAACAATTCAGCAATCTAGAGATGATGTTGGGAAGTAGCACTTGTCTTTGTTTTGTAGAAAACTCATTCTCAAATGAAAAACCCAATACTCGCACGCACACAGCTAGGGGATTCACGTACACAACATCCCTGAAAAATGTGGATCATTTACATGTTTCTATACTCCAAAATCAGCAATGAAAAATGAAATAAAATCCAAGAGAGTAGATGTTCGCTCACCTAGGGTACCCCGACATTCCCTAATATTTGTGATTGAATCGAAGCACTACAATACTTTCAAAACATTGCAAAGGTTTCGAAAATGTTTGGGTTTGGAAGAGATTTTGACAGCCAATGGAGAATCGAATTTATTTCAAAGGATGCCCAAACCAAACCCTAGCCAAAAGAAGTCGAAATCCAACTGTTCTAAGCTTCAATTGCAACCTCAAACGTGCCTTTATGCTTCAGGAAAGCTAGAATAATGGATGATATTTGGAAAGGAAATGAAATTTGGAGAGAAAGAGAGGGAGCCGAGAGTGAGAGAGAGAGGGAGAGCAAGAGAGAGAGAGAAAGAGAGAGACCAAGGAGATGGGGAGATAGGTTTTTTAGGAAAATAAAATTGGGAAAGTGGGGGAGAGGGAAGAGAGAGAGAGTGTGCTTGACTTTTCTCCCATTTTTTTTTCTTTTTTTTGGTGCTACAACACTTAACATCTTAAAAAAAAATTTCTTGAAATTTAAAAGAAAATTATACATTAAAAATGTGGGAATGTTGTTTTCACATTGATTCTTCCCTCTCCCAAGTTTCCTCTTCCACATGATTGCTTCTCCACAACACCTTGATCATGGGAATTTGTTTAGTTCTCAACTGTTTGAGTTGTCGATTAAGGATCTTCATTGGTTGTATCTTGAAATTCAAGTCTTGATTCAACTCTACCAGAAGAGCTTCTAACACATGTGAGGGATCCGACAAATATTTCTTCAACATTAAAACGTGAAAAATATCATGAATCCTTTGTAACTCCGGCGGCAATTCAAGCTGGTAAGCTACTATTCCAATTCTTTCAAGGATTTTGAAGGGACCGATTAATAAGGATTTAATTTTTCCATTTCTGAAATCGAATTATACCCTTCCAAGGAGATACCTTCAAAAATACCATATCTCCAATTTCAAATTCCAAGGGCCTCCTCCTCTTGTCGACATAACTCTTTTGTCGATCTTGAGCTGCTTTCATTCTTTCTAGAATCATTCTTACCTTTTCCTTGGTGGCTTCAATCAACTCTACGCTTTCAATTTTCCTCTCACCAACCTCATCCGAATATAACGGAATCTGGTATTTCCTTCTGTAAAGAGCTTGGTAGGGTGGCATTCCAATACTAGTTTGTTAACTATTGTTTTCTGCAAATTCGATCAATGAGAGATGCCGATCCCAACTGCCTTGAAAATCCATAACACATGCCCTAAGTATGTTTCCAAAGTCTGAATTATACACTCAGATTGTCCGTCAATCTAAGGGTGGAAAGCTGTGCTAAATTTTAACATAGTCCCCGAAGCGGCTTACAACTTGGGCCAAAATCGAGAAGTAAACCAAGGTCACGATCCGATACAATAGACACCAGAACACTGTGAAGTCTCACAATCTCGTTGATGTACAACTTCGCTAACCTTTCCAAGGGATAAGAGTTCTGAATCGGCAATAAATGAGCTGATTTGGTGAGACAATGCACAATTACCCCAATGGCATCATGACAGCTCGGTGTACGTGGCAAACCCACTACGAAATCCATAGTAATGTGTTCCCATTTCTATTCGAGAATTGGTAGTGGCTGGAGGACACAAGTCGGCTTCTGGTGTTCGGTTTTGACTTATTAGCACACTAAACATCTAGCCACAAAATCGGCTATCTCTCTCTTCAATCCAGACCACCAATATGACTCTTTGATTATTCGATATATCTTGGTACTCCTGGGATGCATGGCATAGGCCGAGAAATGTGCTTCTTCAAGTATAGCCTTCCAGAGATCCTTATCCTTCGGGACACAAATCCGTCTTTTATAAGTCACTACCTTCCCCCTTGTGGATCTTCTTAACTATGCCTTTTAATTCCTCGTCAATAGCTTGAAGTTCCCTAATACGATCCACCAAAATAGGCCTCAGCATAAATTTAGCCAAGAGTACACCATGACCATCCTTAGCCAACTCAACTCCAAGTGCTTGGAGTCCTACTAGATAAGAGAGATATGAACCTCCATGAGATTTTACACTAGAAGAAGAGGACTTCCGACTCAAGGCATCGGCAACAACATTACTTTCCCGGGATGGTTGTCTATCACTAGATCATAATCCTTGATCAACTCTAGCCATCTTCGTTACCTCAAATTGAGCTCCTTCTGTGTGAGCAAGTATTTCAAACTTTTATGATCAGTGAAGAACTTGCATGTGATCCCATATAGCTAATACCGCCAAATCTTTAAGGCAAAGACAATGGCCGCTAGCTCTAAGTCATGAGTAGGATAGCTCACCTCATGTTTCTTTAACTAGCAAGAGGCATAAGCAATTACCTAATCGTCTTGCATCAACACGCACCCTAACCCTTGCTTGCTAACGTCATTATATACGAAAAAATCACCGCCGCCACTAGTAAAAGAGCAAGGATGGGAGCAGATGTCAACATTTGCTTAAACTTTTGGAAACTATCCTCACACTTTTCATCTCATTCAAATTTCACTCCCCTTCAAGTCAAATTGGACAATGGAGCCGCTATTTTCAAAAATCTCTCTACGAATCTCCAATAATAACCTGCTAATTCGAGAAAACTTCTCACCTCGGTGATATTTTTGGGTTGCGCCCACTTCAGAATGGCCTCTATCTTCTTGGGGTCTACAAAAATGTCATCTCCAATGTCACGCACCGAATCGGAATCGTGAACAGCCGCCCGTTGCCCCTGGATGCCAGCTGTATTTTTACAGAAAATTGGGTAGAATCTTCCCATAAATCAGAGGTTTTTCATGTACAATTTCACTTGTATATCACATTCATCCTGTAAAGTAAACAAATGGTCATCTCGGCCTCTCCAAAATCAACAAATACCACAACCAACATCCAGAACAACGCAAGGCTATAAAGTTTCTAGCAGTTCTAGCAACAGACCTCTACTGTCATGCCCAACTAGAGCATGAACAGCCGCCATACCGAGCGGACCTAACTTTTATCTTATATACTATCATTTTTCCCAAGTGACATTCAAATACATACAATCGCCTCAATGCAAATAAATTATGAGAGTTTCACAAATAAATATACATAAATTATACAGTTATCCCAAAATATAAATAAATGAGTATATTTATCAAACTAAAATCTCCAATAGTCGTAGCGAAAGATATGGTAACATCTATACCGAAGCCCGGTACTATCAATTCCACGTCGCAACACAATAATTCTTCTTCCGTCCAAGACAATAACATCTATACCCAAGGACGGGCGCATTGGGGGTTTTCACTATACAAATATCAAATAATGGCTCTCTACCCCAATGTTGGACACAGACTACTCCAACTAGCCTGTAAATAATAATAATGATACATATATATAGTCGGCCGTTTATGGTATCCCGACCAGTGCTAGACAGAGATAAACTCACGTCCTCCCCGATGAGGGTCAACCTGGGACACCCATACATATGACGATCTGGCGGATATCTCCGGCCGAAATGTATCCGGGCACAAGGGATGCCTCTACCAAATGTCCTTCGTAGCTACGGAGGTTTACACTCTAGCATATAATGTCCGAAAATGGATTCATTGCGAATTTAGTTTACATTCTAGCATATATAAGACTTCTTATCTTAAATTTACCCTAAATTCGATAACCAAATCGAATTGGTCCGAAATCACTCACCTAGGGTTTTTCTCGGATTGCAACCTTTGTCCGAATCTCTCCTCGATCACTCCAAGATCTGAAATGTTACCTATCAAGACAGGATTTATTAGTTAGGTTCAAACACTTAGATAGGAAGCAAAACCCTAAGTCATTTACCTGCGTGGAGGTTTGTGGGCTGTCACGGGCTCACGGGCCGTCACGGGCCATCACGGGCTCGTAGGTTCGCGGGTCAGCGGGCCAGTGGGCTTCGGCTAGCGGGCTACCGGTCTGCGGGCCAATAGGCTAGCGGGCTGACAGGCTTGCGGGTTGGTGGCCTGGCGGGCTTGCGGCTGATGGGCATGCAGGCTTACGGGCCTGCGGCTGATGGGCCTACGGGCTGATGGGCCTGCAGCTGATAGGCCTGCGAGCTGATGCTCGTTCCCCGGCTCGCGCTCCTGTGCACTGGTGAGCTGCGCTCGTGCTCTGGTGCACGCTCGTGCGCAGGCGCGCTCGCGGCCTGGTTCGCACTCGTGGTCTGGCTTGTGCTAGCGGGCTAGGTCCTACTCGCAGCCTGGGCCGATGCTACGGGCTGGGTCCTGCTCGCGGCTTGGCTCGCGCTCACGGGCTGGATCCTGCTCGCGGCCTGGGCTCGCGTTGCGGGCTGGGTCCTGCTCGTGGCCTGGCTCACGCTGCAGGCTGGGTCCTGCTCGCTCAGGGACTGAGGCGCTCTCGGCTCGGGCTGGGGGATCGCATTGCAGAAGGTGCTGCAGTCGCACGCTGTGGCGGAAGGCAGTGCTCGTGGGAGGAAAGAGCAGTGCGGTCGTGCACGGTGGCGTGTGGTGTAATCGATCGTGGCTCGCGACAGAGGAAGGCGACGCGGAAGGGAGAGAGATCGCAAGAGGGAGAGACAGTGAGAGAGAGAGAGATAGTGAGACTTGCGGCCGAAAGGGGAAAGAGAGAAGTAGAGAGGGAGAGAAAGAAGCGGCGAGCGGCGGCGATGGCACGCTCGCGGGAGGAAGGCGGAGAGAGTGCAGCAGCCACGGCGGCGATGGCACGCTCCCAAAACACTGCGTCTCCATTTTTCTTTTTTCTTTGTTTTTTTTTTGTGTTACATTTTCTAACCTCCTAAAAACAAATTTCGTTCTCGAAACTAAAAGAAAGCAATACACTGAATAAGTGGGGGTACTGTCTCCTAATAGTCTCTTCGAGCTCCCAGGTCTCTTCCTCGACCTGATCACTTCTCCACAAAACTCTAACCAATGAAACTTCTTTGCTCCGCAGTTTTTTAACCTGTCGATCTAGAATAGCTACGTGTTGAGCTGGAAAACTAAGGTCCTCTCTAACTGGCTGACCGTCGCCAGTCGTTGTTTGAGCTCCTGAAAGCTTGTCTCACAACGATCGTCCCAAAAGAACTTGACGTCCTTCCGCGTCAGTCTGGTAAGTGAAGCAGTGATCCGGGAGGATCCTTCTACGAACCGCCGATAACACCCCCCAAGACCAAGGAAACTCCGCACCTCGGTCACTGTCTGTGGTTACTGGTGCGTTGGTCAGCCCAAACAGCTTGACCACGAACTCGTAATGTCAATATCGGGTGCGGAATGCGGTCTTGGGCACTTCCTCAGCCCTAATCTGCAACCGATGATATCCAGATCGAAGATCGATCTTTGAGAAAAACACACGTACCCTGGAACTGATCAAATAAATTAGCAATACGCGGCAAAGGGTACCGATTCTTGATGGAAACCTTGTTTAGCTGCCTATAGTTCACACACAATCGTAGAGTCCCGTCATTCTTCTTCACAAATAACACCGGAGCACCCCACGATGAAGTGCTTGGAAGGATTAAACCCTTATCTAGCAATTTTGTAACTGGACCTTGAGTTTTCTAAGCTCAGCTGGCGCTATTCTGTATGGCGAAATAGATATAGGAGTGGTCCCTGGAGTTAGGTCAATTTCAAAATCAAACTCCCAAACCGGTGGTAGTCCGGGTAGCTCCTTGGGGAATACATCTGGAAACTCCAGCACCACTGGGACCTCCTCAAGCCTCGGCCCCTCCACGGTGGTGTCAATAACATGAGCCAGGTATGCCGTACACTCTCGACGTATCAATCTCCTGGCTTTCATCACCGAAACAACACAGTGAAGTAACACTTGCCCCTCGCCTGGGAACCTCAACAACGGCTCCTCGGGTCTCTGAAACTCCACTTCTTTGGTGAAGCAATCTATTGAGACTCTATGCATGCTTAGCCAATCTATTTCTAGGATGGCATCGAAATCTGTCATCTCAAGTGGAATCAAGTCTGTCTCGAGTATCGCATCTCTGACCATGACCTTACTCCCTCTGTAGATAGAATCTCTAAGTATCTGCTCACCGAGACAAGAAATAACCAATGTCTCCTCATCAAGTGGCGACAAAGACTGACTCAATCTGTATGTACAACCAACATAGTTAAGCCTCTAAGGCTTTAACTAGTGATGGTGCTCAAAAGAAGGTATATAAAAGAAAATATCTCTAAACATGAGGATCAGTGGGAGGAGCACCAATAATCACGTCAGGACTAGCCTGAGCGTCCTCCTGCGTCATTGCGTATACACAGGCCTGTGTCCTCTGCTGCTGTCGGAATGGTTCTGGCACCGTGTTGCTCCCGGCTACCGTTCGTGGAGCGGTGTGACTCGAGTGCGTAGGTGCTCCCTGCTGTCCTCCTTGGGGAACACTCGAGTGTCCTGAAACTATCTGACCTCCAAATCTCAACTCAGGGCAGGTGCTCCTGATGTACCCTGGCTTCCCACACCAGAAGCATGTAACAAGCACCATACACTCTCCAAAAGGGTGGTGTCCACCATATCGACAGCAAAAGGGGTGCTGCTGATCTGAAGTCTGAGTAGTGGCACTAAGGGCCGGTACTCTAAATCCCTGAGATCGTCATCCCTGTCCAGGATGTGCTTGTCTCGGCTGAGAAGAGCCTTCCTGATATCCTGAACTCCTGCCCTTCTTCGAGCCCTGGCTCGAAGAAGCCCAGATCTCTTCTTCCTTAGCTCTCTGTTCTCCCGCTATCTGCCCTCAGCACGGACGATCTCCTCCGCCCTAAGTGCTGAGTCTACTATCTCCGCAAAGGAGAGGCTAGGAGTCACTGTCATATAGCTCCTATTGTTCAAGTTGAGGCCGTCCTCAAACTTGAACCGTAGCTGCTTTGGCGTCGCCAAGTCTGGAACGAAAGCAGCTAGTCGCCTCATCTTAGTCTCATACTCTGTCACTGTCCTGGTTCCTTGCCGCAAGTGCAGAAACTCTGCTCTCTTGCGGTCCTGTTGGAACTCAGAGAAATACCTGCGATCGAACTCCTGCAGGAAGTCCTCCCATCGCAGCAGCTCGGTAGCATCGTCACAAATCGCCTCCCACCAAGTGACGGCGTCACCATCCAAGAGTCTCTCTACTATCCGAAGCCGGTAGTCCTCGCTCAACCCCAGATCAGTCAAAATTCTGCGGGTATGGTTGATCAGTGCTTCACTGCTGTGGGATCACCCGTTCCCGCGAACTCCGTGCAGCCTAACTACCTCGCCTCCTTCACCAACTGGGTAAGCTCGTGAATACGCCTCAAGGTGGAGGAGGTAGTGTCACTAGGTCCTGAAACAGTGGAAGGACCAACAACTAGCGACTGATCTGATACAACTGAAGGTGGCACGGTCGTAGAAGTCAGCACGGCCATCGGTACTGGTGGAGGTGGCACGACTGTAGATGTTGGCACCGCCGTCGGTGGTGGTGGGGGTGGCATCTGAATCCCGTGGGAGGTGTACCACTCATACACCTGCCCAAACACCTCAAAGGACGGTGGTGGAACCTCGGTTGGAGCAGCCAGCTGAGTAGGCGCTGCAAGGGGCACCCGTGAAGAGGAAGCAACCTCAAGCACTCCAAGTGTCTCAGGTCCCCTCGAAGGGTCAGGCACTAGAGGAGTCTCGGGAAGCGCGAGTCTAGTTCCGCGTCCCACTGGTCTACCGCGTCTAGGCGGCATAATTTTGCAAGGAGAGAACTTTTATTAGCTATAACTCTAGAGTTTGGCATGATTGAAAAATTAGGGTTAGTTATGTCATAACTAACCCTCTAAAATGAATGAAATTATTGGTTTACGACCATATAGGGGACTTTAAATGACTGTACGAAACTCTCAAACCTAGACGCTCTGATACCAACCAAACTGTCACGCCTCGAACCGGGATCGTGAACAGCCGCCCGTTACCCCTGGATGCCAGCTGTATTTTTACAGAAAATCGGGCAGAATCTCCCCATAAATCGGAGGTTTCCCATGTATAATTTCACCTGTATATCACATTCATCCTGTAAAGTAAACAAATGACAATCCCATCCTCTCCAAAATTACCAAATACCACAGCCAACATCCAGAACAACGCAAGGCTATAAAGTTTCTAGTAGTCCTAGTAACAGACCTCTGCTGTCATGCCCAACTAGAGCATGAACAGCCGCCACACCGAGCGGACCTAACTTTTATCTTATATACAATCATTTTTCTCAAGTGACATTCAAATACGTACAATCGCCTCAATGCAAATAAACTATGAGAGTTTCACAAATAAATATACATAAATTATATAGTCATCCCAAAATATAAATAAATGAGTACATTTATCAAACTAAAATCTCCAATAGTCGTAGCGGAAGATATGGTAATATCTATACCCAAGCTCGGTACTATCAATTCCACGTCACAACACAATAATTCTTCTTCCGTCCAAGACTAATCTTGTGGGGATACAGTGAGGGGTGAGTATCTATAGGAGGATACTCAGCAAATGAGGGGATTGATATCATACTATCAATAGCAAGGTGAATTTGGAGTGTCAAAGCATGTAACAAAATATCGAGTGTACGAAAATAACGTACTATTTCAGAATAAAACATATCTCAAGGCACACAACAGAAAATAACATATACATCTATCCATGTATCAAGTCATAAATGTAGAGCCGGCAGAACAAACAACCCCGGCAATGGTCTACCTAGACCAAGGACGGGCGCATTGGGGGTTTTCACTATGCAAATATCAAATAATAGCTCTCTACCCCAATGTTGGGCATAGACTACTCCAACTAGTCTGTAAATAATAATAATGATACATATATATAGTCGGCCGTGTATGGTATCCCGCCCAGTACTAGACAGAGATAAACTCACGTCCTTCCTAATGAGGGTCAACCTGTGACACCCATACACATGACGATCTGGCAGATACCTCCAGCCAAAACGTATCCGGACACAAGGGGTGCCTTTACCAAATGTCTTTCGTAGCTACGGAATGCTATAGGAAACATATCACCATATCACCATATCACCAAGTCGGCCGGGCACGTAACCCCATACATCATATCATCACATCGGCCGGGCATACAGCCCCATGCATTGTATCATACCGTCGGCCGGGCGTACAGCCCAAAGATTTTATATAAATTCATTCAAAACCATGTGCCAATACAGTGAAAGCATTAAAACATGTCAATATGTTAAAAAGGGACACAATATCAGTTATCAAACTCATGGATGCATAATCTATAAAATCAGCAGTTGGAACACTCCAATAGTCACAAAATATGTACATATACTTATCAAAATCCAAACATTCAGTTTTCACACGTATAGAAACCATATCGTTTGAAAATCGATAAAACATGATTTGTCAATCAATAGAAGATGTCAAAGTCTCACTCACTATTCTAGGGAGGGTGGTTACTCCCTATTTTTAAAACAATCCAATCTGACTATTCGAGTCTCCAAAAAGATCAACCTAATCAGATCATCAGAATTTAATATCAAATTTCAAGTATTATAGGGTTTATCCATTTTCCCTAAGTTTGTACAAAATTTAACTCTTCAATTTATGAATACACTCTAATGTCATCAGTTGCATTTCATTTATGAACAATTAACGTACATTTAATCCAAGTCAAATTCAACCCTAAAATCACTCAAGATTTGAAATAAGCCTTAAAATAAATAATTTTCCTATAAGATAGAAAATTTTTGAAAAATCATACACTTTTCGACTCCCATCCAAATGTTTCAAGTCATATGTCATTTTGAAGGTATATGAGTCTATTTTCATAATACGGAGATCGTATTTAAATTGTCAATAAGCAAAATAATTTATAATGAGAAAGGCTGCATCAACCCTTGCACTAAAATCCCAATTTCTGACTATTTTCATGCATAGGTCAATTTAAACTCCAAGTGAAACTATTCAAATCCACTTAATTTGATTCTATCATCCTGAACAGTCTCATTTTATATAAATTCCTATATTTAACCTAATGAACCGTATATAATGTCTGAAAATGGATTCATTGCGAATTTAGTTTACATTCTAGCATATACAAGACTTCTTATCTTAAATTTATCCTAAATTCGATAACAAAATCGAATGGGTTCGAAATCACTCACCTAGGGTTTTTCTCGGATTGTAGACCTTTATCCGAATCTCTCCTCGATCACTCCAAAATCTGAAATGCTACCTATCAAGACAGGGTTTATTAGTTAGATTCAAACACTTAGATCAGAAGCAAAACCCTAACTCATTTACCTGCATGGAGGTTCGTGGGCTATCACGGGCTCACGAGCCGTTGCGGGCCGTCGCGGGCCGTCGTGGGCTCATGGGCTACAATGAGCTTGTGGGTTCGTGGGTCAGCGGGCCAGTGGGCTTCGGCTAGCGGGCTTGCGGTCTGTGGGCCAATGGGCTAGCGGGCCAGTAGGCCTGCGGGCTGGCCGGGCTGTGGCTGATGGACCTGCGGGCTGACGGACCTGCGGGTTGACGCTCGTGCGCTGGCTTACGCTCCCGTGCGCTGGTGCGCGCTCGTGGGCTGGTGCGCGCTCGTGGGCTGGTGCGCGCTCGCAGCCTGGCTCGCGCTCGCGGGCTAGGTCCTACTCGCAGCCTGGGCCCACGCTACGGGCTCGGTCCTGCTCGCGGCCTGGCTCGCGCTACGGGCTGGTCCTGCTCGCTCAGGGACTGTGGCGCGCTCGGCTCGGGCTGGGGGATCGCGTTGCAGAAGGGGCTGCAGTCGCGCGCTGTGGCGGAAGGCGATGCTCGCGGGAGGAAAGAGCTACTGCGGTTACACACGATAGCATGCGGTGCGATCGATCGTGGCTCACGACAGAGGAAGTCAAGGCGGAAGGGAGAGAGATCGCAAGAGGGAGAGACAGTAAGAGGGAAAGAGATGGTGAGAGTTGCGGCCGAAAGAGGAAAGAAAGAAGTAGAGAGGGAGAGAGAGAGGCGACAAGCAGCGGTGATGGTACGCTCGCGGGAGGAAGGCGGAGAGAGTGCGGCGACCGCAGGGAGATGAAGAGTCGGGGAGAGAGAGAGAGAGAGAGGGATTAGGGTTTCCAACCCTAATCCCCAAATTTGGGGACGCAGCGTTTTACCCCAAAACGCTGCGTCTCCATTTTTCTTTTTTTCTTTTTTTTTTTTGGTGTTACACTCAGAAACCACGTGGCCCAAAAAGCCAATCTCTCTTAGCCAAAATTTGCACTTAGAGAATTGGCATACAGCTTATTCTCCCTAAGAGTTTGCAATACAATTTGAAGATGTTCAGAATGCTCTTCATCATTCTTAAAATATACCAAAATGTCATCGATGAAAACTATGACAAACTTGTCAAGGTGAGCATGAAACACTCGGTTCATGAGGTCCATGAAAGTTGCATGAGCATTCGACAATCAGAAGGGTATCACCAAAAACTTGTAGTGCCCATACCACATCCTAAACGCAGTCTTATAGATATCATCACCTTTAATTCTCAATTGGTGGTAACCCGATCTCAAACTATCTTTGAAAACGCACTAGCCCATTGAAGTTGATCGAAAAGATCATCAATCCTCGGGAGAGAATACTTGTTCTTCATCGTTGCTTTATTAAGCTGCCGGTAGTCAATACATAATCGGAAAGTTCCATCTTTCTTCTTCACAAAGAGAACTAGAGCACCCCAAGGTGAGGTATTTGGTCGAATGAACCCCTTGTCCAACAATTTTTGGAGCTAAACCTTCAACTCCTTCAACTCCGTTGGTTCCATTCGATATAGAGGGATTGAAATTGGTGCGGTATCGAAAATCAAATCTATGGTGAAGTCAAACTCTAACACCAGTGGTAATTCTGGCAATTCTTCTGGAAAAAACATCTGAAAACTCATTTACTATGGGAATATCATTCAAATTAGGACTCTCCATCGTGGTTTCAATAATGCGAGCTAAGTAAGCCTCGCACCATTTGTGTACTAGTTTCTGTGTTTCAAGGGCCGAAATCACACAACTTGATAATACTCGAAGCTCACCAGCAAAAACAAGTGTCGGACACCCCGGTTTCTAGAATTCTATTACCTTTGTGAAACAATCCACTGACGCCCAATGAAAATGAAGCCAATCCATACCTAGAATGGCATCAAATTTGCTCATCTCCAATGGAATCAAATCTGTTTCAAGAGTTACCTCACCGACTTTCACCTCACAATTCTTATCCACGGTGTCTCTAATCAACTGTTCCCCCAAAGGAGTGATTACCAACAACTCTTCCACAAGTGGAGTTAGAGGCCTATCAGAATGCCTAGCAAAACTCGTACTCACAAATGAATTATTAGATCCAGTATCTATGAACACACGAGCATCAAAATAAAAAATTTTCATCGTATCTATTAATATAAACCATAAACAATGATTAGTTGATACATAAAATACATGATTCATATGAGACTCCCCATAACATTTCATCACACTAAACAATCATGAATATTTCATATATTTACCTACCCTAGGAATTCATGCTATTGATATAGCCATAACATCTACTTAATGGAACTCTACGAGTCAATAATTTTAAACACATTCCTTACATTCAACCTTGTGCATATACTAATAACCATACGAAAATCATATCATCATATACTTCAAGTCATAACCACATATCACCTACATCACATTTCTAAATCATCTAATTCAAGTTTCAAAGGATTTTACCTGTGACCACGTCCGGATTGACTTGAATCTCTTCATTTATCATTGCATAAATTCTCACCTGAGTCCTTGGTTGGGGACGTTGAGTAGAGTTGGCTACGATGTTGCTTCCCGTCCCTACTCTCGGAGTAGTACTAGTGTGAGGTGTTAAAGTAGTACTTGGGCCACCTCTGGAGCCACTAGAAGGACCCTGAACTTGTTGACTCCCTTGCCTTTCCATATTCAATTCAGGACAAAAGTACCGAAAGTGACCCTCCTTTCCATAATGATAATATCTTTTAAATCCCCTACACTGACCCAAGTGATATGCCCTACAATTTGGGCAAGGATCTCATTTACTTTCTCTTGATCTTTCTCCCAATCCAATACTAGCACTAGCAGCATTTGGCTTTATGAACAATTGGCTTTGAGGAGTGCCAATTGATCTCGAGAAAGTACCACCACTATAAAAGCAGGCTCCCTTGCTTTTCTTGGAGCTTTGGCCCGGTATGAACCTGTCGGACCTCTTTTTCTATCCATGATACTCACCTTGCCTCTGTCAAGCACCATTTGCTCAGCCTTCAAGGCCAACTGCAGCACAATCTAGTATGTGTGATCCTCTGTTACCAATATCATCTTTCGAATGTTTACATTCAAGCCATCCTCAAATTTGAAAAATTTATATTCCTTGGAGGCTACTATCTCTGGAACAAATAAGGATAAATTTCTAAATTTTCCTTCATATTCTGCCACTGACATATTTCTTTGATGGAGTTGGAGGAACTCCCTCCTCTTTAAATCCCGATCAAACTGGGTGTAGAACTTCTCATCGAATTCCCTAAGGAATTCATTCAAAGTAAGGGGTGCAGCTACTCTTTCCTTCATGCCATCCCACCAAGTACTAGCATTATCATCAAACAATCTCACGGCCACCGTAAACTTTATCTCATCATCAATCCTCATATCTATTACAGCTTCTCGGACTTTCTTGATCTATTTCTTGGCCACCGAAGGATCGTTAGAACCCGAGAATGTCTCATACCCAAGTTTTCTAGCTTCCTTCAACAACCTGGACAATTCAATGGGTGGTCGAGTAGATGGTGTAGTTACCAAAGTAGGAGGAGCTACTAGGGACCGGTGGAACCATTGGATTTGGAGGTAGGGGTGGAACTTGCACTTGAGGTGGTGTTTGGGGATGTACTCCATATACATTCCACTACTCGGTCCATTGTCGAAGAGTATTGAGTGGCGATGGAGGAATCCCAGTTGAAGGAATCTCATTTATATTTCTCATTTTTCGACGTGGAGACATGATAATTTATAAAAGAAAAGCTATCTTTAGTTTACTACTTTAAGAAGATGCTAAACACCTATATCTAGATGTGTGTCAATGTCCTAGGACCCATGAAGGTTTTTAAAAACCATTCGAAAATATTTTAAACATCCAAATTTTTGGAAATCTTTGAAAACCTTTACAAACATTTGGAAGAATTTATTTAAACTTTCAAAACATTTAAAATCAAACATGACTCTGATACCAATAAAGTTGTCACGCTCCAACTCTCGAATCGAGTACGCGACAACCGCTGCATCACCCCAGCATACCGAAAATCCCTACCCGTATATCGGGATAACGCAAGACATTCATCCTGTTTTCAAAATAACACAACAACATGCAAAAAACTCACTCGATCCATCTCTGTTTTAAAGGCATGCATAAGGCCGATCCGGCCATTTTTAAATCCAATAAACAATATGCAAATGACCCACTCGGTCTATCCCTATTTCAAAAGTTATGCATAAGGCCAACCCGACAATTTCTAAATCTAATACAATTTTACAATTTCGAAAGAAAATCCAACAACATAAACATAAAAAAAATTTAAATACAGTTTGAAGTTTAAAAATCCAAATGGGGTGACTAGGCAGAGTTTTAATTACAATTCAAAAGAATACCTTCCATATGGATTCAACTAATCTTCTCAAAAAAATTCATCCTAAGCAAGAATAGTTACCAACAGTAGGAGTCTCCTCAAAAACTAACTCGAGTTCGACAAAATCCAACACTAGAATCAACTAAATTCCCTAACTTAAGTTTCCTCTGAAAAATGAAAGAAAGAAGGTTAAGTATAAAAATACTGGGTGAGTGAAGTGCAATGACATTATTGTGACAACAAATGAGAGGTGAGTGTGGGAATGTCAAATCATATAATTCAAATAGTTCATCAAACAATATAATTCCAATAATTATGGTAGTTCAAAAGAATAAATGCATTCACTATTTTCATATTTTTCAAAGATCATGGGCCCTCTCTAAAGAAACCACTTCCTCCCAAAATTTGACCGAATCCGAGTGGAAACCCGCCAAGTAGTTTTCAATTCATTCGATTTACAACACTACATCCGCTTCCTTGGCGTTGACTCTACCTCCCCGATGGTGCAACCGAATAGTACGACGGGGTGCAGGAGGTCGCGTTACCATCCTTTGCCAATAATCTCTAACCACGGCACCCCGTCGGATAACTCCTTGGAGGGAATGACTATAACTATTTATATCGCATGCACCATCCTTTCACAATCATTCAAGTCTCATTCAATATATTATGATTTCAATAAATGGTTATCAAACCATATCACGATATTCATGAATAAATTATTCAACAACATATAGCATATTTTCATTCGTAAATAAAATGGATGCATACATATTTCAAATTCTCATTTTAAGACATCCCGCAATTATAAATATTTGTGCAAAATCAGAAAAATTCAATTAAAAGAATTTATAAACGAATTTTGAAATGATTTTTCTCATTAGAAACACAATGGTCCGTCCACTCATCTTTTGGGAGGGTAATCACTCCCAAATTTCCCAACCAAATGAGAATTATCCCTACTTCAACTCCCCCAATGTCTTAACCTAATTTATTGGTTATAATTTAATCATTAAATCATATACCAATAGTAAAGCAATCATTTCTTATTAATATTTTTACAATTCTAGTTTTCCAATAAATTTTTCAATTTGCGCAGTCATGGAAAAAGGTTATAACTTTCACTATACATATCCAAATCAGATGATTTTTATCTCAAATTAAATATAAGACAGATCTAAAGTTTCGTGCTCAGAGTTTAGCCTAATTCAGTCTAGAAGGCATCTCAAAATTAAAGGGAAACAAGTAGCCAGGACAGGACAACACAGAACATTTTCTACATCATGAATTTTTTGAAAAATCATAATAAATCCAATTCTCATCCAAATGTTTCGAATCATATGTCACTTTCAAGATATGCGAGTCTAGTTTCATATGCAAAAAGTCTCTTGATTTGATTTTATATAGAGAAAGTTATGAGAAAAATGTCACAACATACTCAACTGTCAATTATGCAAAAATCAAGAATTTTAGCCCCAACACCATAGCACTTGAATAAACTCTAAAATATGTGCGCTCCTCATTCTTAAATTCTAGTAAAAACCCAAATCAATTCAACCAAATTTACTTAGGCACAAGTTTTTAAGGTCTAATAATAGATTTTCAAACAATCATACCAATATACATACAAGAATTCATTCAACAATTCAGAAGCAATCTAGGGATGATGTTGGGAAACAACACTTGTCTTTGCTTTGTAGAAAACTCATTCCCAAACCAAGAACCTAACACTCACATGCACATACTAGCAGGTTCACGTACACAACATCCGATCGTATGAGAAGGAGTTACAAATCTCAAAATCAAGAATATGGATCATTTATATGTTTCTACACTCCAAAATCAATAATGAAAAATGAAATAAAATCCTAGAGAGTTGATGTATCTAGGGTATCCTGACATTCCCTGATGTTTGTAACTGAATCAAAACATTGCAGTACTTCCAAAATATGACAAATGTTTCGAAAATGTTTGGGCTTGGCGAATAGATTTCAAAGGATGCCCAAACCAAACCCTAATCGAGAGAAGATGATATTCGATTGTTCTAAACTTAAATTGCAACCTTAAACGTGCCTTTATGTTTCAAGAAAGGTAGAATAATGGATGATATTTGGAAAGGAAATGAAATTTGGAGAGAAAGGGAGCCGAGAGTGAAAGAGAGAGAGAGACGAAGGAGATGGGGGATAGGTTTTCGGGAAAATGAAATTGGGAAAGTGGGGGAGAGGGAAGAAAGAGAGAAAGTGTTTGACTTTTCTCCTTTTTTTTGTTTTTTTTCTTTCTCTCGGTGCTGCATATAAAATAATTTTAATATAACTAATGATTTAATAAAATTATATTAAAATTATTTTGGAGGCAAAATAAAAATATTTTAGATTACTTCTCTATCCGGAAGCTCTGTTAGGATTGATCATTTATTCAATGTGGCACAATTAAATATTTGACTTTTGTGTGTATACATGATATTTGTATGTGTTGATAGGGTCTTAGCCTCGTAATAAAAGGACAAAGGGATAATTTGAGGAGGGATTTTTTATTTTTTATATGAAAAAAATATAATTTAAAATTAAATTGTAAATAAATATATGATATGTGACGTTAAGGGTAAATAGCTAAGGAGAGAGATTTTGTGCGAGATGCGAGATTTTCTTTAAGAGGGATGCAGATTTTGTGCGCTCTTTAGGTATTTTATTCTTTATCCTTTTTATTTTATTGATCAATGTTAATATGTTATAAATTTTGTATAATATCTTTTATACTTCACATTTTAACTCAAAATTTGCCATTTTGATGTATGAGACATTTTCATATTTATTTAACTTTTATATATTAGTTTTAAATTAATTTTTGTTTGTAAAATTTATATTTACTATTTAAAATTTTGGGTTTTGAAAGTAATAAATATAGAAACTTATTAGTACCACCATTTTAGTTTGTAGCCATAGATACTGTCAAAACTTCCAAATGACATCTTTTTCGAATTACTCTCATCATTATTGCCCAGTTATCACTGATGGTCGAGACAGATTTATCTCAATGTAGTTGTACGGTAAGAGACTACTTTATGACAATTTGCTATAAGTTTAGATAGTTGATGATACATAAGTACATTTTGTGTGATTTTTTGTTTTTGTAATAAATGATGAAAAATGACTTTTGAACCGTTGGAAATGGGTGATTCTAAGATATTTTTTAATATAATTTTATGGGTATTTATACTTATAATTTATAACTATTGTATAATATTTAATGATTATGATTTCTTATAAAATGATAAAATGATCAATAATTCAACAATCACAATAGAATGATATGTGATTCAAATTACCCTTTTTTTTGTTCAACTTGTGGGGCTGTGCTGGGAAGACAAACAGAACGGGGAAAGAGGGCAAAAACAGATGTCCCATCCCAAGTTTGAAAGGGCAACCTTAAACTGGTCAAACCTAACTAAAAAAGAGCCGGTCCAGCCATGTTGGAAAGTGTCACGTCCCTCTTAGTTGAGTCACTGGTATGGTTTCTTCTGTAGCTATGAGTTAGTACAGTGCAAAGAAGCAGAACAAGGTATGCATGAGCAGAGGGGATAACAGAAAGAAGATCGTCTTACAGGAGATGAGATTTCTGGGATTTGGAGAAGAAGAAGGAGAAGAAGAATAAGAAGAAGAAGAGGAAGAAAAAACAGAAGAAGAATAAGGAAGATGGAGAAAGGTAGAGAATTCAGAAAAGACTACTTCATTTCCTGACGTTTGTTTAGGGGTTAGTGCCCTTATGCACATATCTAATTTTTTGATGAAATTAATTAGATATGAAATAATTTCAATATAGCTGATCGTTTAATAAAATTATATTATAATTATAAAAAAAGACTCTTTAATTTAAGCGTCAAAATCTCCTCTGTCGGAATACCCTCTGACGATCCTTTTGTAAGTCTTATCGATCAAGATAATCAAATAACCAAATAATCCTGATCAGCAGAGTCAGTGAAATCAGACCCACCTCCAACAAAAACAATTGTGATGACATTAAAGGGATGGCTTGAATTGAGAGAGAGAAAAATCTAAATCAATTGATTTATATATTTTTTTGGTCGATGGATTCTGTTAATGAGATGCAAGCCAATGATGATTATGAGCACAAATTGGCCAAAATTTTAGATAAAAAAGATTTGAAAGGAAATTTCAGCTCCAGAGTTACAATTTGTCTAAATGGGAAGTCTAATGATAAAGATGAAAAATTATTACAGCCCAATTTATTCAACTCCAAGCCTCTCTTCTCAACTCTACATCGATTGATTGATTTATTGATAAAAGTAAAATAGAATTTGAACATTCTTCTAATTCATTTTTCTCACATCTTAGTGTATTTTTTTAATTATAAAAAATTTAGATTAAAATATTAGATATAAAAAGTTTATTTAAAATCAATAAGAAAATTATTGATCAATAAAATAAAAAAGACAGATAATGAGACACCGAAAGAGGAGATTTGTGACCGTGGGAACATGTGTGCGCTGGAGGAGAGGAATGGTATAGGGATGGGTCTATGACATGATCTTATTGAATCGAATAAATATAACAATGAAGGGATCTAGGGTGTGATTGCCCCCATCCAAAAAGGGTGACAAATTTGAAGATAAAGGTCCGGCCATTTTAGCCCATGACTAGATCCAGAAAGAAATTTAAAATTTGGATTACTTTTCAAGAAGAGGATTGCATTTTCCTTACACTTTCTATTTACTACCTAAGAAAAACAAAAAAAAAAAAAAAAAACTGATTTTACATTGGTCAACTTTGTGTCACTCCTTTGCTATCTATTTCTATTTCTATGAGAAGTAATATAATGATATGGATCCGTGGCGTTTACATAGAAACCCATTGTGAAAATATGAAAAGAAATAAAATTAAATATTTTTAAAATTAAATTAATTGTTAAATTATTCTAATAGATAATATTTTTTAAAAATTAATTTTATTTAATACATAATAATTTTTAAATTAATTATTAGTTCACTCCAATAAATGCAAAGGCACTTTTAACTTTTACTACATGAGGGAAGTTGCTGTGGGCAAAGATGATGTGGTGGGTCAGTCAACCGTGTGGACTGGTATTCCAAATTAAAGAGTTGTGGTGGTGGTGGAGGCTTAATAATGGTCATGTCCCATCGATTGACTTACTTTCTCTATCAAGTCCTCTATCGTTTTCATTCTTCTAACTCCAGATTTCCAAATTGCAGGCATACTTCCACTCACGCTTTCTTGATATTTAAATGTAGAAATCTTTTAGTTATTTATCGAGTATCAAGTCCTCAAGGAGAAAATAAGGATTGACTTCTCAAGTCAAGAAGGAAACAGCTAGACTTTGTTTTGCCCATTATAAGGGTTTTGTGAATGAAAATGATTTAGATATTTTGTCGAAACAGCTAAGAAACTCAACCAAGTTTTGTAACTCAATTTAAGGTATCGATTTTCAGCCTTCTTGAACTTAGACAAGTCGACTGATGTTTGGCCGATTTTTGCATATCATAGTTATATTAACTTTTAAATCCAATCTGTTTAATCTAAATCTGTTTAATTATACTATTTTTTGTATTTATTTAAATCTCTAATCTAACACAAAATTCAAAGTCTCTCCTAATAAATGCAAAGACACATTTACTTTTACTCCATGCGGGAAGTTGCTGTGGGCAATGTTCGTGTGGTGGGTTGGTGATGTAGCCGCATCAACCGTGTGGACTGGGATTCCAAGTTAAAGAGAGCTTGAGTCCACGTAGAAAGTTGTGATGGTGGTGGTGGTGGATTAATAAATGCTCATGTCCCGTCTATTGACTCACTTACTCTATCAAGTCCAGTTGTGGTGGTGGTGGAGGATTAATAATGGTCAAGTCCCATCTATTGACTTACTTTCTCTATCATGGTCATGTCCCATCTATTGACTTACTTTTCTCTATCTAGTCCAGTTGTGCTGGTGGGGGTGGGGGGAGGATGAATAATGGTCATATCCCATCCATTGACTTACTTTCTCTATCAAGTCCTCCATCGTTTTCATTCTATCAATCCAGATTTCCAAATTGCAGGAATACTTCCACTTACGTTTGCTGGTATCAATGGGGACTTAAAACTTTCCCAGAGAAAAGATAATTCCTCTCTCAATTTAAATGTCGAAATCTAGATATTTTTGAATGAAAATACAATTTACCTTTCGTCATTTATATTGTATTTTAGTACCTTATAGTGCCGTAAAGATTTTTTCATATCTTGACTCGAGAAATCAATCCTTGGCTCCATGAGGATCTATATTTAACATCATAAACAGCTGGGAGTGAAGTGAATGGCAGAGCCAAACATTAAAATATATTTATATTCTATTTACACCTCTATTTTCACCCATATATATTTATGTTCTATTTTCTTTTCCTTTTTTTTTCCCCTCTAGATAAATATCTAGAGAGGAAGTAGATAAAAGATTACCGGTTATTGTGCTGAATTTAATATATTTACATTCTATTTAATAAATGGTTGAGTATCATGACCCACAATTCGAAAAACATGGTGGAAGAATAGAAACCGAGGGAAAAAACTAGAGATGTGCTGGGGTCGGCTTGAACTCGAAAACCGATCCAGTCAGTAAGGAAAAAGTTTAGCCTGTGAATCGAATCAAAGCTACAATAATCTGACCTAGCCCGAATCACATACTGTAGTAATTCGGGTCGGTTCAATAGATTTTGGAATTGGGAACCGACCCGGAACCGGCCCGAGCCCAAAACCGGCCCGGTCCGGCCGGTTCTAACAGCTCCTTTTTTTTAATTTTTGAATTTTTTTCAATTTTATCCTTCCAAATAGTTATAAAACGACTAATTTTTAGATTATTTTAGTCTATAAGATCAAAAAATTTTCCTATAAATACCTTACACCCCATTTCCAAAATTTTCACAACAAAATATATATCTCTCTCACATCTACATTCTCTCAATATTACTATATTTTTTCAATTTTCATTACTATTTCTATTATTATTTCCTTTTCACCATTTTTACAATTCTCTATACCATTTTCTATACCATTTTAACAAATTTATACACCATTTCCACCATTATCTTTATTATCATCATTTTATTCATTAAATACATTTTCATTAAACACATTCTCAAATTTATACTCTAAACTTTTGTGAAACCCATTGACTCAGTATGCGACGGCATAGCATATCTAGAAAAGTTCTGTCTGGGAGCAACTAATTGTCGAAAGAAAGAGGTACTTAAGCGAGGATAGACAAACTCCACCTCTTACTTGGAAACTTTCCTGGTGCTCTTACTACAGAACAGTTTGGGTGAAGAAGGGAGGATTATAAAATTTTCACGACTTTCAACATTGATCAAGATTTGACAAATTTTCAACATTGAGAGCTCAAATTTAAGATTTTGTGAAAAACAATTGCAATATCCGTCAAGTCGGCTCATTTAATTTTTTTTACATTTTTTTTCTTACATTTGCATTACTTTTTTTTAAAAAAAAATTAAATCTTAAATTTTCTTTTAAAAATTTAATTGTATATTTTATTTTAAAAATTTATTCTTAATTTTTTAATAAAATGGCCGAAACACACTCTTTCCAATCTTCTTAACAATCTCCTCTTCCTCCATTTTTTTTCAAAATAAAATTTTCGATAATATCGATATTGAAACTCTTTTTGAAGAAACTGAACCTAGTAACACAGAATTTATTACAATACGGACTAAAAAATTATCACAAATAAGACAAGCACAAATTGCTATATGGGGAGGTAATATAATTGGTACATTTAAATATAATTCGGATAAAGAAAAAATTAGACAAATAGAATGGTTAACAAGAAAAGAATTACTACTCAGCATAGTTGCATTTCCCGTATTTGAAGAATATGTACAAAAATATTTACAACCCGATTATAAAAAAAGTAGTAGAAAATCTGGTAGGAAGAAATCATTAGATAGATATCAAGAATTAAAAAATGGTATAATTACACAATTTATGACTAGTAATTGTAAATTTTCATTAAATTCGGATAGTTGGAAAAATGAGTATAAAAAAGAATATTATATTGTAGTAACATATCATTGGATAAATAATTCGTGGTATTTAGAAAAAAGAATTTTAGTTTTTCAACGTTGGAAATTTCCACATTCCAGTACACATATAACTAAAATAATTTCAAATGTTGTTTATAACTATGGAATAAGTGATAGAATTTTTTCTATTTCATTTGATAATATTTCGCCTAATACTATTGCGGTTAATAGTTTAAAAAATTCTTTAAACACAATTTTAAATGAAATTTTTTTTCATATTAGATGTGCATGTCATATAATTAATTTATGTGTTAATGATGGTTTAGCAATGGGGGAACTATTTTTAAAATCTATTCGCGATTTAATTCATCAAATAAGAAATTTTTTTACAAAAACCCAAGAAATTAGACAATTATATTTGTTACATGATAAAAAATTTTAAAAATTTAAAATGGAATGTGACAATAGGTAGAATTCAACATATGATATGTTATGAGGTGTATTTTCTTTTCAAAATATTTTAATTGAATTTGCAAATTCAAATTACGAATATGGTTTTATTGATAATAACGCTTTTAATTTTGAATGTACACTTACTAAATTATTGAAAATTTTTTATTTATGTACAAATTTACTTTTCGGATATTTTTATCCAACTACTCATTTAATATTACCAAATCTTTGTAAAATTATTTATATATTTAATGAATTTGAAAATGAAGAAAGATTTTGTGAAATTATTCTTTCTATGAAAACAAAATTTTTAAAATATTATAAAAAAATTCCAATTTTATATTTAATTGCAAGTGCATTAGATCCACGTGTTAAAGTTGAAGGTGCTGAAATATTAATAGATTGTTTTGCACAAGTTTTTCCATCAAAAACGTCTATTAACCCACATTTTTTAAAATAACAAATATCTCATACTTTTCAAACAATATTTGAACTATATGAAAAGAAAAAAAATAATTTAAATACTAATAATGTAGGTAGTAGTAGTAGTAATAGCACTCAATCATCTTCATTTTCATTTAATCCCTTATATATGTTAGGAAAAAAAACAAAAAATTTCGTCATCATCATTTAATGAATTACTTTTATATAAACAAACACCTAAATTAGAAGATATTGATAATACAGATTTATATGATATATTAGGTTGGTGGAAAAATAATGTATCGTATTATCCAATTTTGACCCAAATAGCTAAAGATATACTAACCCCTCCAGTATCCACAGTGCCATCGGAAAGTGCTTTTAGTGCAGGTGATCGAGTGTTAACCGAAAAACGTACAAATTTAGTGGACGACATTTTAGAAGTTTTAATTTACATTAAAGATTGGAAGTATGCAGAAAAAAGAATGCAAAAAATCATCAAGATCTCGGAAGATGATGAACAAGAAGTAGAAGAAGAAAAAGAATAATAATAATAATAATGTAACAAAAAAAATCAAAATGATATAAAAATAAAAAAAATGTAACAAAAAAAAATTAGTAGATTTTAAAATTCAAGTGATGAGTTTGGTAGTGGACGTACACCGAATTCGGTGTAACCATTCTAAAAATTGTGTCTCTAATTTTTAATTTATTTTTTTATAAAAAGTGAATTAAAAAAACAAAATAAAGAAATAAATCATTACAAGAGAGTAAAAAAAAAAACAACAACAAAGTTAAAAGAAAATAGAGTTACAAAAATAAAATAAAATTAAAAAATAGAGTTACAAAAAAAAAAAGAGTTAAAAAAGAGCAATAGAGAAAAAAAAATTTCGGGCCGAACCGGGCCCGGCCTGGTGTGAACTAGCCCGTCAGTTCCGGTTCAGCGGGCCGGGTCGGTTCAACTAAAAAAAATTTTGGAACCGGCCCGGCCTGGCCCGGTTTGGCCTAGGAACCGCAGCCAGCCCGACCCGCGGTTCCGAGAACCACCCTTGAATAGGACCGAACCCGGCCTTGTTACAACTCTAACCGCAACTTATTACTATTATATTACTATATTACTAGTAGTAAATATTACTATATATAAAAACCGGTGGTTCATGCCTCATACTTCATGTCTCATGCCGCACCACTATATTAATATCTTATTACCATCATATTACTATTTTAGTAGTAATAAATATTACTACATTGTATTAGTAGTAAATATTACTGTAATATATAAATACCACAACTTATTACTACTATATTACTATTGTACTATATAAAAACCGACAGATCATGCCTCGTGCCGGTGGTTCATGCCTCGTACCGGCGGCTATGCCTACCCCACCCTGCCCGTAATTTAAAATACAACATTATTAATTTAAATAACAAAATAATAATTTCATTATTATTATATTATATGATATAATGATATGAAATTATATAATTATTTTACAAATTTTATTATATACAATTTGTATTTAAATTAAATTATTAATTGATCATTTATATCCCTTTTATTATGAGTAACTAATTTTACATCAAATCAAATGAACATAAATTATATCAATTGTCTTCACTACAAAAAAAGAAACATTCACCAGCGGTCTTTGACCGCTGGTAAAGACCCCAAAATCCTTTGGCAAAGACTCCAAGATTTTGTCTAGCAGCCAAAAATTCCGCTGGCTAGGCCAGCGGTACAAAAGCGCTATGCTAGCGGCCACATGGCCAGAGGAAGCTCCGCGGCTTTAGCAAAGTCCAAGTTCTTTGGTTTAAGTACCAATAATTTCTCCTCAATAGCAGTGTACTCAGCTAAGGAGCCAAATTGTTTGGGATTCTTCAATACTTTCTCACTGATATCACTGTAGAATTCATTGCCAACCTTTAGTTCCTTCACTTAGCTGCCCACCTTTACCACCACACCAGCAACATAAATGCCTGAAATAGTCTATAGCACAACAAGAGTTGTTCAGTGCTTGAAATTGACAACTAACTCAAGATTTGGTATAAGGAAGAGTGCATAAACAGTTATATTGCGATACTTTTCATGTTAAATGAAATATCGTTTTGTAATTCCTCCAAAAAAAGCACCAAACAAAATAATGAAAAATGAAAACATATATTACAGCTGACGGCTTATTATATGATGGAAATGCTATTGATTAACAACCATAAATGGAACAACCCAGGATCTTTTCAGTGAACATCACTATGATAATTTTCACTTTAAATCATGCATCAATTATTGCACAGAGATTGAAATAGAAATCATGTTTTCTCTTTAAATATCGGAGACTTAACCCCACATATAAAATTTCATGTTTCTGTCTTAATCCTCGCCCGCAAACAGAAATCAAGAAAATGTAGTTAGCCATTTTCAAGTAGAAAGTAATAGACCAACAAAATAAATTAGGGAACAACATGTTCTCTATACAGTAAAGATAATCATAAATAAAACAATTCAACAGAATATCAAATGTTACTGTAAAACAACAATTTATTTAGGGTAATTCAACTATATAAAACCATTGTGAAATCCCAAAGCCATTTGGAGAAGTTTTCAAATTTATCGGGTTTTCTGTAACTTTTGCTCAGTTGCCCTCTCCCAATGAGCAAACAACTCCAAATTCTTCACAAAGTTGCACATCATATTTTAAAATTCACAAACCCAAATAATTGTAATGATTGATTATTAAAATTCACTCTCCCAAAGTTACTCTCAGAGGCATTTTGTCGAACATATTTCGTGCGTTTATTCATACTCTTACCTTATTCACTACTAAACATCTGATCGGCAGTCAATGAATTGATCAATGATTAGTTGATCATAAAAGAAATGAATGATGCAGCTAAAATATAAATGAAAATGCTGTTTTATTTATAACAAATGCGAATATAAGAAAAAGAAAAATGAGAAACAGATCTGACATTTGAAAGGCCCTAAACGTTGACTCTCAAGCGGGGAGAAAGAGTGTATCTGTGATAGGCCAACGAAAAAAACCAAATGGACAATCGAAAAACAAAGAAAAAATTGTTCCGTTGAGATCAATCACAGTCATGGACATGAGAGAGAAAAAAGATGTAACATAACATAATCAAAGAACAAATCAAAAAGGAGAAAATACAGTAAGATCTAAGTCGACGAAGAAACCATAAGATCAATGCTTCGTATATGAGAAAAAATCAAAAGAAAGATGGAGAAGAGAAGAGAAGAGAGAGGGAGAGAAGGTGAACCTGTGAGATGAGCCGAAGAGAGAAAAACCTTCATCGATTTGTATGGAGATGAGTCTTCCTTTGTCGATTTGTATGAGATAAGCGGTTGTCCCGACTGCATAAAGGGGCCCGTTGGTAAATGATGCATTTTTTGTAGTGCTTCCTCCCGCTTCCTCCTCCTCCTCTATCGTATTTAGCACCATTTCTTGGCACCAAATAAAGAGGTGACAAAAGTTTGGCGCTAATACTAGCATTGGTTTTGTTGAATATTTAGATTTTGCCACCAATTAGAAAATATTCTCTATTGATTAATCTTTTTTCTTCTGTCATTTTCTTTTTATTTCATTTTGTTCTCTCTTCTCATATTTCATTTATTTCTCCGCTTATTTTTGCAATGGATAAGAGATTGATATATTTTTATATTTTTAATCACTCTACTTTCATTCTTATTCTTTGTATCACGTATTGTGATGTGGTATAATAACAAATGATAAGAATTAGTAATAACAACTATTTTCTCTTCCTACAAATGGTAACAAACAGTAAGAATTACTTTTATTCTCTATCTATATCGTAATATGGTAACTTTTATTCTCTATCTACAAGTGATAACTAACAAAGAATAAATGAACAAGGATTGGTTCAATATAACAAGTGGTAAGTCAATAATTATATAAAATTTGTATAATATAATATAATAACAAGTGGGTGGAATGGTAACAAGTAGTAAGAAGTAGTAATAACAACTATTTTCTCTTGATACAAATGATAACAAATGGTAACAAGTATTTTTATTCTGATAATGATTTTTATTGCGGTAACAAGTGATCTATAACAAATAAGAAGTGTACTTTTATTATTATACCAACAAAGAATAAATAGATGTATAATTATGTAAAATTTGTATAATATAACATGGTCACAAGTGGTAACAAGTGTTTTTTAATAACAATTGTTAAGAAATGATAACAACGTTAATAAATATATATCAACTAACAAATGACAATAAATTATTGTAATAATTATATAAAATATGTATAATATGGTATATTTTTTAACAAATGATAGGCAATAACTATATAAATAAGTGATTTTTATATATGATAATAAAATATAAAATAAATAAAAAATAATAAATGATAGCAGATTACTAATATAATAATTCTATAAAATTTATTAGTGGCATGTTAAGAAGTGATGACGTAAAAAGTGATCACAAGTAATTTAAATCAAATAACAAGTACAACTATATTTCTGACAATGCAATAATACTATAAAATTTGTATAAATTTGTTTTTTAAAATTGTATGAAATTTGTATAAACTGAAAAATAATACTAATAAAAATAACAACGTTTAAAAATTACTGAGTTAACGATAAAATAACACATATGAAATATATAAACATTGGAGAGGGTATTCACTATAACAACTCCAAAAGATATTCACTATAATTATTCAATTCCAAACTATAACTTTATATTAAAAAAAAACCAGTAAAAATTTTAAAAAGCCCATAAAAAATTAAAATGTCCCAATAAATTTGTAAAAGTGGGAAAAAGGCGCGGATAGATTTTTAACATTTGGGACTGGTTTCACTTGAAATATAAACTCTCAATATTTGAATATGTTGTTTGGCGGTATAATATAACTATTAGTACTCAATTGAGTTGAAGCATAAATATATTGTTTGATCAATATAATATAACTATAAATTATATTATTTCATAATATAAATTTATAAATTTATTATAATTATGATTATCAATTTTATTTGATTAACATTATATTACTATAATTTAATATTATTATGCTATACAACTTAATTAATTATCGATATTAATATTACTAAATAATACTACTTCCTAATTTCTATAATTATGTTCTATTACTAATATCAAATAATTATTAAATTTAAATAATATTATTGAGGTAGGGTTACATTTTAATTATCAAATAATGACTATCTAATTATTATATTCCTTAATTATAAATTCTAAAATATAAAATATAAAATAACATATTTAACAAGTGGGTTGTATGGTAACAAATGGTAAGAATTACTACTTTTTTTCGTATAAATGGTAACAATTACTTTAATTCTGAAAACAATGATTTCTATTGTGATAACAATGATAATAAATGGTAACAACTGATCTTGATCCAATGTAATAAGTGGTAAGACAATAATTATATAAAATTTGTATAATAGAATATCATAAGAATTACTTTAATTCTGATAACAATGATTTTTATTGTGATAACAATGATAATAAGTGGTAACAAGTGATCTTGATCTATTATAACAGTGGTAAAACAATAATTATATAAAATTTTTATAATAGAATATTGTAATAATGGTAACAATTGGTAACAAATGATAAAAATTATTTTAATTCTGCTAATAATGATTTTTATTGTGGTAACAATGATAATAAATGGAAACAAGTGATTTTGGTCCAATATAACAAGTGGTAAGACAATAATTATATAAAATTTGTATAATATCATATTGTAACAATGATAACAATCAGTAACAAGTGGATAATTACTTCCTCTTGTACAAATGGTAACAAATAGTAACAAGTATTTTTATTCTGGTAACAAGTATTTTTTAAAACTGTATGAAATCTATATAAACCGAAAAATAATGCTAATAAAAATATGTAATGTTAAAAACTACAGACCTAACAATAAAATAACACATATGAAACATATAAATATTAGAGAGGGTAATCACTATAACTACTCCAAAACTATTTATTGTAACTATTCCATTCAAAACTATAACCATACATTAAACGGTAAAAATTTAAAAAAACCCATTAAAAATTCAAACCTCACAATAAATTTATAAAGGAGGGAAAAAAACGCGCACGGATAGATTTTCAACATTTAGTGCGGGTTTCGCTTGAAAAATAAACTCTGAATATTTGAATACGTTGTTTGACGGTATAATACAACTATTAGCCTGCTCGAAGCATAAAAATGTTGTTTGCCAATATAATATAACTATAAATTATATTGTTTCATAATATAAATTTATAAATTTATTATAATTATGATTATCAAATTTATTTGATTAACATTATATTATTATAATTTAATATTATTATTCCATATAACTTAATTACTTATCATTATTAATATTACTAAATAATACTATTTACTAATTTCAATAATCATGTTCTATTACTAATATCAAATAATTATTAAATTTAAATATTATTATTAAGGTAGGGTTACATTTTATATAATAGATTTAATGGTACTAGTATATATATTCATAATATTTTTATGATAGTTTCCTTAATTTTCTTCATATTTCATTTAATTATTAATTTTATCATATTTCATTTAATTATTTTAGCTATTTATTATTATTATTTTCAATTAAATTATTGCTAATTTAAATAATTTCGATAATATTATGGACTCTTATTGTAAAGTTTGTTATCACATTTTGATTTCAATTCCTTACATTTCTAAATAAATAATATTAAATATAATTATCATATTCCTTAATTATAAAATCTAAAATATAAATTAGACATTAACATATCTAATTAATATTATTAATTTAAATAACTGATACTCATGCTCATCATATTCATCATATGCAATCCATCAAAGCACATGATACGAACTCACATTCTTTAATCATAACGAAATTTAAATTATAAATTAAGTATGAAATGTTATTATTTTAAATAATATAATCATATAAAATTATATAACTAATGTAGTAATAATAACATAAAAAATATATGACTTTTTGTAATATATGATTTTATTTAAAATTATATATTCATAAAAAATATAATAAAATATATTATGACACTATATATTATAAATTATAAATTTAATATATTTAATAATTGTATATAACAAACTTAGTAACATAATTTCATAATTTCATATAACAAATTTAGTAATATAATTTAAAGATCTGATATGATTATATTAATAATATAAATGTTTTGTTATTTAAAATAATAAAATAATTATTTTAAAATAAGGTACTAGTTGAGCCGTAGGTTGTGCCGCGAGGGCATTTGCGGACGTTTGCCTGGGCGGCTCAGCCGCCAGTTGTCTTGCACGCAGGCATTTGCGAGTACTCTTGCCTTGGCGGCTTAGCCGTCGGTTGGGCTACGCAGACATTTGCGCACGCGCTTGCCTGGGTGGCTTAGCCGTCGGTTGGGCTTGGCGCAGGCATTTGTACGCACTCTTGCCTGGGCGGCTTAGCCGTCGGTTGTGCCACGTAGGCATTTGTGCGTGTGCTTGCCTGGGTAGCTCAGTCGCCGATTGTGCCGGGCCCAAGCATTTGCGTGCGCAAGCATTTGCGCGCGCTTGCCTGGGCGGCTAAGCCGCCAGTTGTGCCACGTGTAGGCATTTGCGGGCGCGCTTGCCTAGGCGGCTCTGCAAGCGGTTATGCCGTGCAGGCATACACCAATCTAATAATATGGTAGTAATACTTACTACTAATTTACGGAGTTATATAGTAATCGGCTCTACGATTGTGCAGCACAGGCTAGCGCCGATCTAGTAACATGATAGTTATATTTACTACTATTTCACAGAATTATATAGTAATACATCAAAGTCAAATTTTTTGTTAATTACTCAAACTATAAAAAAGAGAGATAAATAGCAAAAAATTCAAAAAGTAAAATGTGATAAACGGGGCAAAATTACAAATTTTGAAAAATTTATTTAGTGCTAAACAAATTATATATACTACAAACCAAAATTTATTTGACGCTAAACCAAATATATATACTACAAACCTTTCCTCTCTCCACAAATATCGAAATTTCTCATTTTCTTCAAAAAATCTTCTCTCTAACATCTCTCAGATATTTTCAACCAAAAATTTTCAACGAAAAATATTGGACGAAATAAACGAAAAATGACTATTGTACCTGAACACAAACAATCAGAACCATCCGAAGGGCAAGTTGACTTTGAAGAAGCCCAATTATTCGAAAATGATATCTTAGGTTTGGTTTTGGTTATATTTATGTTTAAAAATAGTCATTTCTTTTTAATAATATATTTCTATGTAATTACTATGTTATCTATTTTTTATTTTTAATTTGCAACGGTTGTCAAAAGAAAATGTAGAGGTCTAACTTGCTATCAAGATGCTTGGAATTTAGAAAAAGAGAAATGTATGTTGGTTGAAATGAACGATTTGAATCAACCAATAGGAATCGAAGGTACGATTTGAATCATTTCTTTACTTTTTATCATAATTTTGCTTTTACTTCTGAACAATAATCCACATTATTTATATTTATATTGTTAGTTTTCTCCAATACAAGATGCTTGGAGTGCATATCGAAATCAACCATCATCATCATCATCACCTCCCGAGTCCATCCCCAAAGGTAATATTTAAATGTATAAGTTTTTATAATATACCTTATAATTGTATTAATTTGATTACTATAGAATGATACCACACATCACGGTGGATCCTAGAACCGGATGCTACGGATGCTGGAATTTTTTGGGTGCTTCAAGTCAACATTTTTGCCATCAATATTTCGTTTAAGAAGATATAAATATATGTATTGACCGGAAGTTACAATCTTTTTCTTTCTCTTGTAATGTGTTTGTAACATTATCATGTATACTTCATGATGATATAAAAGGTACTTCATTTCCTAAGATATGGTATTTATAATATTTCCTAACTCTTTGTATTATTTGTATTAACATATCTTAACATTTACTAACCTTGTGATAACTGACTCAAAATAGTAGTAACATTTGGTTACCAATATTAAGTAACAAATAACATATGCTAAGTTAGTAAAATTTACTCACCAACAACAATTTTGTAAAAAGTAGTAATATTTACTATCCAACGATAATAAATATAGTAACATTTACTAACAAATTATTTATGTAACTAATATCAAAGGTAGTAACATTTACTGACCCATAATTCTATAAGCCATAATAAAGTAGTAACATTTACTGACCAATGACTTTGTAAGCGACAATGACAATAAAAGTAGTAATATTTACTAACCCAATAAGTGACAATAAAGGTAGTAATATTTACTAACCCAATACTTCTGTAAGCAACAATAAAGATAGTAATATTTACGAACCCAACATTAAATGTGTGACAATAAAGAATTCACATTTCCTATGTTTTAAGATCCGATGGTATTGTAATAATATTTACTAACATTTGTATTTATCGACAATAAAAGTTATAACATTTCCTAACATACTATTATTTCATTGGCGATAATAAATAGTTATACCAATTCTAATGATTATATTGAGTCATTGAATGATAATAAATGTCGAAACTTTTACTAACCCTTAAATTGATGAAAAAAATAGTAACTTTTACTAACCCTTTATAAGTGATGATAAAAATTATAATTTTTACTAACTCTTTACAAGTGATGATAAAGGTTGTAACTTTTACTAATCCCTTTACAAAAGTGACGATAAATTTCTTACTATCCCTTTACAACCGATGATATAACGTTGATTTTTACCGACACTTTTTTAACCGTCCGGATATTGAACATGCTCCAACGGTCATCACAAGTGTCGGGATAGGTCTATCCCGACCCCTGTATAGCCAACTAGACTTTTATCCATCGGAGAAGACTTTATCGACGGATTTATCACCTTTTTCTCACGGTGTTCGTCCGTCTCCATAAGCCATTCCCGTTGTAGTGTTATTTTTTGTTGTGATGATGCTAACAATCAGATAAGACTATTGTTTCATTGGAGTGACGAAATTATAAGAGGGGCAAAATGAATTTGAGTACGATATACCATAAAAAGGGTATTATGGTTGATAGTAAAATCAGATGGCAACAGTTAATACAATTTCTGTATCAAAAAATTGGAATTAATGGTAGTCAATTCAAGTAGAAAGTTTCAAGTGAATATCCTATTGGGGAACTCAGACAATCAATTAGTCATACCTTATTACCAATTGATAATGATGACTTCTTTTCTAAAATGTTATCAATCCCAAAATATTTTCCATGGTTAAAATCCATGGCGTTGTTCTTTGAGCAAGAGCCTATTTTGCATGTGCCTAGAGGTGCACCTTATATGAGTTGCTTAAGTGGTAGGACATAAAATCAATTTATGGATGAAGGAGTTGGGAGAGGAGTAATTGGAGATGAGTGGCCCTAACATGGGGTAATGTTAACAAGCAATGCCATTGTGCCACCACCCGAGTATAGTGATATATCCCACCATGCAAATGACCCTGGGCAGCCCATTAGCAATAGACATGACATCAATCCTATAGAGGCATTCATTGCTGCCAAAGATTGAGACTTGGACTCAAGAGATGATGATGATGACACGAATGATAGAATGGGTGAAGGAGATCGTATTGTTGAGGAGAATAATGATATTGCTGAAATTTTATTCTTTTCTTACATAGGTGAACACTACAAAAAAATACGGTATTAGCGACGGAAAAAATTTGTCGTTATTTTGTGAAGAAAAATAATTTCGTCACTATTTTGCGACAAAATTTTTGACAAAACCGTAATCATGGCAAAATTAGCAACAAATACCTGATTTGTGGCTAAATTCTTTGCTAATTAGCGACAAAAATATTTTTGTTGTTAAATTCATCCCTAACTAGCAACGAATAATCTTTTCGTCGCTAATTTTAGTAATGGAAAATTTTGTGTGGCTAATTTGGTCGTTAATTTGCAAGGAAAATATTTTCATTGCAAAATTTGTCGCTAATTAGCAACGAATGTAAATATCATGGCTAAATTTTGCCACGAACCAATTATTCATCACAAATTTTGTCGCTCATTAGCAACAAAAATTTGTCGTCGCCAAATTCGTCACTAATTTAGCTACGAACTCCAAAATTCGTGGCAAAATTCGTCGCTAATTCCTACCACATTTCAAAATTTGTGACTAATTTCGTGACTAAATTTCTTCTACAATCTATTATGAAATATTTTCAACCGTGTCCTTCTTTTTAACCATTTCTGAATAATGAAATCGAGTTCAATATATATTAAATATTACGATTCTCAACAAATTGATAATTTTTATTAATAAATAATTGAATCAATCTCTAACAAATAATTCTTCATTACATGCTGTTGAAGACTTCACCCTTTGTGTTCTATCTTCACTGCCCATTCGCTTCTATGATCAATTGTCGAATCGCTTTCAAAGGTTTAGTCGTTATTCTTCAATTGTCATGGTTATCTGCAAGAAAGATAATAAATCGGAACTCTACACAAGGTTTTGAAATGATGGAATAATAGATCGGACATCTATGTCCGGTGATCCAACCTCTCCAGAAAGTAAATTAGACAGTAGTTTCTGGAGGATAGGAGCATTAGGCGGTCATCCATTTATTAATTGTTCTAAGGTTTGGAAAAGAAAAAAAAAAGATAATAAGATAAAGGGAAAAGTAATAAAATAAAAGAAAAGAAAAATAAAATAAAGAAATCATAAAATCATAAAATCAAAAGACTTAGCGATGGATTATCAAATTCGTTACTGACTTAGCGACGGAAAATGAAATCCGTCGCTGACTTAGCGATGGAAAAATGAATCCGTCGCTAAACGCAAACTTGAAAATCTAGGGTTGTTATGATTTTTGTTTCTCTTTCACGACTCTCCTAAGTCTTGCCGCCTCTCCCCTAGCCGCTTGGTTCGCCTTGCATCTTCTCTCCGTCGCATCGCATCCTTCATCCCTGACCATCATCTCTTCATAGCATCTTTGCTCGTTGCCATATGCTCGACTTTGCCGACTGTCGCAGCAACCAGCTCCCACAACCAGCAACCATCTAAGAGGGAAATTAGTGAAATCTGCATATTCTCTTGAATTGACAGCACGTCTAAGAGGTAATAAAAATTTGCATATTAAGAATAAAAATCATGATTCATATCTGGCCAATCTTAAAAATTAGTGAAATCTGCACATTAGTGAATCTCTTCTAGAAGTCCATTCTAGTGAAGGATACACTACTTTCTCTCTTTATCTTACCCTCTCCCTGTCTCTCAGCTTCGTCTTAATACAAATCGACGAAGGAAGATTCGTCTCCATACAAATCGACGAAGGACGACTCGTCTCCATACAAATCGACGAAGGCTTTTCTCTCTTCGGCTTATCTCTCAGGTTTGTCTTCTCTCCCTCTTTCTTCTCTTCTCCACCTCATCTTCTGTATTGTTTTGGATGGAAATATAAATCAATCCAATTGGTCCGATCAGATGTTTAGTGGTAAATAAGGTAAGTGTATGAATAACGTATAAAATATGTTCGACAATATGCCTCTGAGAGCAACGTCATTTTATCTTATGAATGGTTGTTGTATGTTTATTATGCTGAATGACAAATAAGATCACTCAACTAAAAGCAGATGTACTTTAGATATTTTAAAGGTAATTCATGAATTCACAAATTCCAAGATGAAGGCAGAAACGGTCAAGTTACTCCCAATGAACAAACATGTTAAGTTCTTAAAATTATTATAATGTTCAGTTGCAGAAATTATATTAAATTTTATGTATTCACACACGCACACACATACATATATATATATTGCAAGAACAAGATATCCAAGGCCAGAGAACAAATTCTGTATTTCCAAAAACGACTTTATTAAGGGTATTGTTGGTAATTAATCATCTATGTATAACACAATTTATTATCATTGTGTTTACTTCCTCAGATCTGAATTTATCACAACCTCCCTCCCTCTCTCCCTCTCTCCCTCTCTCTCTCTCTCGCTGTGTCTTCCCCTTTATTGTATAGGGTGCAGTAGAGGGTAATTGTAATTTACTGCAATTTTTTAGGTTGACTATGTACCATTTGGGTATTCAGTGGTGAGAGGTGTGAAGCAATGTGAGCGAGAGCATAGGGTGTTAATAGCAAAAATGACTTTCTTCTTTTTGATTTTGAACCTCACTTTCATCATAACCATCCTCTTTTTAACAAACCCTTTTGAAAGCCTTCTTTGATCAATTGATCCTCTCTCCCTTTCTCTTTCTTTCTCTCTTTGAAAAACCACAAAATAGGTTTTTGATCTCAGACACGCTCACAACAGTCTCTGAATAGTCTGCACAAAAGAGCAATAAATCTTCACCATCATCATCTCTCTCGCTCTCTCTCTCTCTCTTCGTGATCTTATGTTTGTGGGCTGTCTTGTGTTCTCTTTTTGGTCTTCAGGCCCTTCTTGGACAAATAGATGAATAAAAGGTACTTCTTATAAGATCTATAAGATCTTGTAGTTTGATAAGTTTATAACCCATTTCTTGGTTCATTGCTTTAATTATGACAGATTTGTATTCACATTTTTCTGCAGCTTGTATATTTGTGCAACTAACAATATGGAAGTGTAACTTTCTGTGCCAAGTGTACCAAAAAAGGTAAGAATATTCATTTGTTGCTGCTACCATTTCTTGCTGCCCTTCCCTGGATGTTGTAGTTCTTTTATCATACTGTTGTTCTGTTTAACATCGCAGTGCATGAGTCCTCTGATGATCTTACTGATAGTCATATTACATCTTTGAATTGATCCTTTAAATGAATTACAATCATTGTGCAAAGAGAAGATTATAGATAAAATGTTTGGTATTGGAAGCATTACTTTCGACTAATATCTGAATAATGTGGCAATCGAATTTAAATTTAACTTCATATCTATTATTATAATGTGTTGCATGAAAGAGAGGAGACATAAAAAAGGAGACCTACAAGTAAATTATAATATCAAATTTAATTTATTTGATTATATGATTATTATTGTTCATTTAATCATATCACGTCATCATCATTTGTTGTGCATTTGAAAAGAATTTTATTATACATAAGTCTTTTGTCTCTTCTTAAAGCTTTTGTTTTTTTAATTTGTAGAGAGAGATGATGCAAAGCGATAGAGTTTGGATATATAATAAGAATTTACCTGACCGTCGAGGGTTGACTGATAAGTTTCGTATTGGGTTGGAACAATTTTTGGATTTCGCTAGTAGTAAAGTTGAGTTCATGGATGGAAATAAGTTAAGGTGTCCTTGTAGGAAGTGTAGTAATGGTAAGTTTCATATGTGTCATAAAGTTAAGGAACATTTTTGTAGATTTGGTTTTACTCTAAATTATTATAATTGGATTTGTCACGGTGAACCGTTTACATCTGAGGAAAAATATGGAAGAAGTAGACAATTTTCCGACAGAGAAGAGTATAATTACGACCATTTAAACCCATATCAGAGAATGGTAATTGATGCAACTAGTGATAATTTTGTTTTATAATCGAACCATGCAAGTACTAGTTTTGCTCCAATATTTGAACAAGTGTATACTAGTTATGCAGTACCATTGCTGCCTTTCACAAACCGTTCATTTTCCCCCCTAATATTTAGACAACTCTCAAGACTGCACCAAGACGGTGAACCATGTGCAACCCAGGAGTCAAACAACAAACCTTCAGAAGACATCATAAGTCTTCCATTCTGAAAAACTAAGAAGGACCAAAACTGAAGGGGTTTACACCACTAAAGAATCTCTCTATACTTTCATTACCTAAAGATATTATTATCTATGTATGTTGTATGTATTTATGTGTGTTGTATGCATGTTTAGTATTCTTACATTTCTACCATCACTGTTGTTGTTTCGTTTTCTTGGAGGTTTGAACTTCCAATCATTGATACGTCCAGATAAGCATCTTTTTCCTATACAGTCTGACTATCAAAGTCTTCTCTTATCTGACTTGCTTATTCTTATTATTATTATTTTTTTAATTTTTGACTAGATGATATATAAGTTCTTGTCAAGTCAAGGCTGTTCTAATCCTTTTGTTGCCCAATACAACAACGACAGTTCAGGTGCTAGATGTGGTGGTGGTGTTTTTGTTTGTTGTTTGTTGTTTGTTGTTTTTTGTTTTGTTTTGTGTTTTTTTTTTTGGCACGGCATGCACCCAATCTGAAAACGGTAAAGCAGTGATAAGTGCAAGGCCCTTGCTCTAGGATTTGGGTAGGTGACAAATGTATTGAGGACTTTGGGAGTTTTGAAGCAATGAATTATAAGGCATACTGTGTCCAAATGACTTCCTTGTTCTTTCTTGGTGAAGCTAATTCATTTGGTTGGGCAGCATAAAAGAGACAGAGGAAAAAGGGATTTGGGAGTAGAACATTTGAAAGTCAAAGTGGTTTCCTAAGTTGTACATTAGCTTACATTTAAATATGCAAATGGTTTTAATAATTTTTGTTGTGTTGCACGTGCTATTAATTACACTAACAACATGATATGAACATTCTTTTGTGCAAATCTACTTGCTGATATCAGTATCTTTATGTACGCTATTGAAGTTAGAAAACGTTGGCATCTCAGCTTACAATTTCTATATTTATACTTTCTCCCAAATGCACAGTTTTGACTTAAATCATGTTGAGAAGCATAGTTTTGTTTGCCTTAGTCATTTTTTTTCTCTTTTGGTTGGAGACCAGGGGGATACCAAGTATGCAGTTGCAAAGCAATAGAATAATCAACATTATTGTACTGAGATAATCTTACTGCTTTATTCTTATTGATATATGTAATCAAAGTAGTAGAATGATGTCTAGAAACACATATATACATCATTTCTTCATTAAATGCACGACAGACAACTACCATGACCACTTTTCTTGCAATTAGTTGAATTCATGACCTTGTAATTATTCATTCTTACTATTTTATTATACTTTTATTTTGATTTCTATCATAATAATACAGAAAAAAATATAATGAACTTCTGCTGACTAATTTGAGTAGTGCTGATCATGATGGCTCATCTGAGCTATCTGTTGATAGTATGGCTTTGTGGTTAGAGGCATCTAGTGAGATAAAAAAGGGAAGAATACTTGGGATGGGATCGTTGAGCAGAATGTACACACTTGGCCCATCTTCGTCTAGCGCAATCGCTTCAAGAAAAGAAGTGCAACTAGATAAAGAAGTGTTTAATCTCAAAATGTAACTTGCAAAGAAAGATAAAGAAATGAAAGAAATTAGACAATCGCTTGAGGTAATGCAACAACTTATTTTACAGCACCTCAAATTGGATGCAAGTCAGTTTCTTCCCTCGCAGAGTCAGGTTCCCCGTTCTATACCTCTACCTCCTACTGATGACCATGATAATGAAGACCAGGATAATGACTGATGGTTATTCCTTGGATGTTATTATTGGATATTGGACGATATTGATGTTATTATTACAATCTTCTTAGATGTTAGATATTTGACTATATTTATATTTATTTGATTTTGTTCTTATTAACATTTTGTTAGATGTACAAAAATTTATGAACATTGTCTATTGATTAGATTCCTATCGGATGTTATTGACATTTTGGATTTCGATATCTATGTTGCTTGGATTGGAAAATTTTTAGATTTTTTGGATGAATGTCGATGGTTTATTGGTTGAATTGGATATTGATGACTTAATAGTTGGATTCCAAATAATATTGGATTGGATGAATATTGATGGCTTATTGATTTAATTGGATTAGATATTCCAAATTATATTGATTATTATCAGGTTTATGTTGGTTGAATAGGGACAACATTTTTTTTAATAGGGCAAAATATGAAAAATATCAAAATTTTTTTCCTAAATTTCCAAATCCGTCGCTAACTTAGTCACAAAAAAAAAAATCTGTCACTAAATTTAGCAACGGAAAAAAAATTCGTCGCTAAATTTAGTAACCGATTTTGGCTACAAAAAATTTTCGTCACTAAATTAACGACAAATCTCTCATTTTTGTTGTTAAATTTTTACAACGCGTTATTAGCGACGAAAAAATTTTTATCACGAAATCCGTCGCTAAAAATTTTAATGACAAATTTTTCTGAGATTTTCATCGCTAAATCCATTTCTAAAATGGTGTTTTTTTTGTAGTGGAAGGGGAGAATATGGTTGATAATTTCAATACTACAATCGACTGACATAGGAAAATGATTAGACTTCTATTCTAGAGGTTGGCATGGTCTTCAAGTAAAGGAGATGGTTGAACATGTTGTCAAAAGTTGGACAATACCTGAGCATAGATTTTATAGAGTTCATGAATGTATGACAACCAGTTAGTTCATGCAGGGTCCTTTCTACACCGAAAAAAACAACTTGTGGCATACTTGCTTTACCAAACAGTCTGTAGTGGATTACCCAAATTTGGACTCAAACATGGTTAGTCGATTGACACAAAACAATATCAAGGAGAAAGTGCTATACACTACAAAACAAATGCATTATTCAGACGGACAAAAACCGTTTGCTAAACATACTAAAACCGTCAGCAAAACTTTCTCCAACGGATACGCTTTCAGTCGGCTATACACCAGTCGGGATAGATCTATTTTGACGGTTTTGATGACCGTTGGAGCATGTGATTGATTTATAATGACAGTTAGAAAATTATTAGTAAAAATATTATTTTTTATCATCGGTTTCAAAATATCAATAAAAATTATTAGGTTTTATTGTCGGTTATCACATGTGTTAGGAAATGTTACTATCTTTTATCGTCAGTTATCACAACTGTTAAGAAATGTTACTATCATTTATCATCGGTTACCACATATGTTAGGAAATGTTAATATCTTTTATCGTCGATTACGCGTTAGTATAAATTACTGTTTGTACTATCGGTTACCACAAGCGAGAAAAAATTTCTGTTTTTATCGGTTGGAAAATATTATTATAAGTTACTGTAGATTACTACAAGATTACTATAGATTACTACATGTTACTGTCAATTATCATGTTACTGTCGATTACCACATGGTTACTAATCGTCATGGTTACTATTTTGTACCGTCGGTTACACAAGCGTCAGAAAGTTACTCTCTCTCTTTTATCATTATATTAGGTTAGAAATGTTATTCTTTTTTTTTCTTAGTTATTATAAATGTTAAAAAAATTTATTATTTCTGTTATCACTAAATTACTGCTCGTTACCAATATTACCATATGATTATCACATTGACGGTTTCTTTTTTTTTTAAGATGATAGGTAAATTAAAATACTGAAAAATAAAGAAATTATAAAAATAATATAAATATTATAAGAATTGTAATTGATACAAACTAAAATGATTGATACATATAAGACAAAAAAAATAGAAAAAAGATTACATGTCTCACAATTACATGTCTTCTGAGATGGTCCAAACCAAAAATATTCGTTACAGTTTCTGAAGATATCTTTATTCACAATCACAATTTTTGAAAATGTCTTTATCCACAATCTTTCGTGGCAATCTGTTCATTAAAACTCAATAGTAAAATAATGAAATCATTATAAATAATAAATAATGAATGTAAATGAAAATATTACCTAAGAAGTAAGCAGAGAGCGTTTCTTTTTTCTAAATGCAAAATATCTTGATAGCATTGATATTTATATTTCTTCACAACTGTCCAAAATAAAAAATTAAAAATGATATTTTAATATTAAATCTCAAATTAAAATAAAAATAAGATGTTTATTTTTAAAACCTGAATAACATCTTGGATGATTGAGCTTGTTCGACTAAACTTATTCTTTCTTGGAATTGTTGTGATTTTTCATACAATATTTATCCGTCGTTCGTCAAACCTTTCAAATACCAAACATGATTAACTTTTGATAAAACTTTGCAAAGTATGAGTGAGAGGTTTAAATGGGTTATGAGAGAAGAACATTCAAGAAAAGGATAGAGAAATTTTGATTGTAGAACTTTAGCCTACGTATGATTTATAATATATAATTTTTACAAACAAAATTTTAAAACTCCGCCTTCGCGCTTTTTCTCCCGCCTCTTTTTTCATCATTTTTTCTCCCGCCTCTTTTTTCATTACCGCGTTTTTTAATTTTTCACATGTGTCTTTTATATGTGTTTTGAAAAAATCACTTATAATTTTTACTATTTATTAACCAATACTTACTAACTAGTTACTATATTTGATTAATATCATATCTATTTGATTAATAAAAAATAATATATATTCTATTCGATGATAATAAACTTATTAATATTATTAATTTAAATAATGCAATGATATGAAATTAATAATTTATATAATATAGTGTTATAGTTTTGAACATTTATTGAATATAATTTGAAAATATGATAATATAATGTAATTATATGTAATGGTGTAATTAATTATATTAGTATAATTAATGAAGAACACTAAATTTTGTATCTATTGTATCGGTAGAAATTGAATTTCAAATTCAATTACAATTTATAATTACAAAATATAATTTGCAATAAATAAAAATTTAATCTTTTATATAGACACTCCACAATTTCCATATACACAACTTTTACATATTACATACACACACATACCATTAATTTCAACCACTAATATTTCACATGTAATATTATTTAAAATTAGTATAGTGAAATTCAATTTGGATATATTGGTTTTTTGACATTCTAAAAATAATTCATGAAATTTATTTTCATCCACATTAAATGCATGAGAAGTTGGTTTATCTGTAAATTTGTAAATGATCATGTAAATCTGTGAATGAATCATACATGCCAAACATATCATGTTCAAAAACTTATCATGTAATTGGATATATTAGATCCATATAAATTTTTATTACTCTCTTCTTCATGAATATACTTTTCCCCACTGGTGTATAGTATATCTTTATTTTTGTGAGTTTAATTTTATCTTGTTTTACCTGTTTTTATTATTATTACATCATGAATTTTATTTTATAATTTTTGTATTTGATTTTCTTTATATTTTCATTTCTGTTAACATTGTTTACTACACTTATACCAATTGTATCACTTATTATAAGAATATCATTTGTTACCGATTGTTACTATTTGTTACCACTTGTTATCATGCATTATATTATGATATATTATCATTTGTTACCGATTGTTATTATTTGTTACCACTTATTACCATGCATTAATACACTATCTTACATGTTGTTATTATTTGTTATCACGATAAAACAATATTTTCTCTTTTTTTTTTTTTGTAAATATATAATGTAAAATGCAAAATGCAAATCATGATTTGTAAAATGAAAAATATTCATGGAAAATGGGAAAAAAATAAAAAGTTTTTTGCGGGTACATTGATTCCGAAATAAAATGATAAAATGTTTTTGGAATTTTCACAAAATTTGCCGCTTGATTTTGAAATAAAATGATAAAATATTTTGGAGTTTTATCAAATTTAACCGCCAATTTGTGATGTGGTGCAAAGATCATTGTTTGAATTGTTTTTGATTTTGGCATGAATTTGTGGAGTTATCACTGAAAAATTTTAAAAAACTAAATTCGTATATTAAATAATTTTTTTTTAAAATTTATATAAAATTATATAACGTTGATAATTCCACTAATATATTTATTCCAAATACACTCAACCAATATGTTTCATCATTTTGGCATGCGGGACAATTGATAAATTAATATTAATAATCATGATTTTATATTATTACTAACATATATTCTCCATTTAACGATAATATAATTTATAATTTATAGTAATATATATAGTAATATGTATGTATTATGTAATAATTTACGAATGTTATTATTATATTATTAGAAAATAGTACATTTGTATCTGAAAATAATTCTAAATTTTTTATAATTTTTTTATACTTTCATTATCACTAATTAATTTAACAACTATAATAATATTTTTTAAATTAAATGTACGTATCATATCTCACTTGTTATCGGTTATTACTATTTATTACCACTTGTTACTCTGTATTATACCGCCAGTTTTATAAAGTTGAGTTGTTTGAATTTGAAATAAAATGATAAAATTTTTTTGCAATCAAATTTGATTGTTAATTTGTCATGTGGTGCAAAAAAAAAAAAAATCATTGTTTTGAATTATCTAAAATGAATTAATTGTTTTTGGTAAAAAAATAATTAGATTAGAATAAAAAAACAAATATTTTTTTTTACAAAAAATAGAAATTTGATTAAATTAGAAAATTGATTTTGACGAAAATATAATTTTATTGTAGAGTTATCAATTTTTCAATGTTAAAAAGTTAAATTTGTAAATTAAATATTTTTAGAATTTATATAAAATTATATAATATTGATAATTAATGTATTATTATCAATATTTCTCTTGGCGCACTACAAAGGGCAACCTGTAATAGTGAAACAGAAAAAAAAAGAATGAAAAAAAAGAAAATTAAAGGGTGAAGAAAAAACTGAAATAAAAAAAAGAAAAGAAAAAGAAGAAACAAAAAAAAAGTTAAAAAAACGGAAGGGTGAAGGTAAAAAAAATAAAAATAAAAATAAAAAAGAAGAAGAAAAAGAAAAAAAAAAGTTAAAAAAAAAGGAAAGGGTGAAGGGTAAAAAAAAAATAAAAAAAAAAAAGCAAAAAATTGGTAAATATATGAAAAAAGAAGTTAAAAAAAAGAAAAAATAAAAAAAAAAAGATGAACAATAGTGCCCACGGTTGCAGCCGCGGGGGGCACGGCCGCAAGCGCGCGCAGGGGCTCTGGCATGCCCCTGCACTCGCGGTTGCAGCCGCAGGGCACACGGCTGCAACCGCGCAAGGGAATTCAAAAAATTGAGGAAGAGAAGAAAATATATAAGGCAAAGGCCACTCCACGCTACATCTGTCAAGCGGTGTAGTGGTTGAATCTTCTGATATCATGTCCAATGCCCAGGTTCAATTCCGGTCCCTTTCTTTGGCAACCTTTTTTTTTTTTTTTTTTTTCATTCTCTTCTCTTCCTTTTTCTCTCTCTTTCTCTTATCAATTTTTTTTCCTATCCCACTCTCACCCATAAAATAAAATTTCTTCTCTTTGGTAAAATTTGTAATGAAATATTTAAATTTTTTAATTTTTTTATATATTATAATATAAATTAATATCGATAATTATCATACTAAAATTCATTGTAATTTATAGTAATATATATAGCAATATATATATATATATATATTATATAATAATATAAGATTGATATTATTATATTATTGGAAAATGGTGAATATGTATCTCAATTTTTTGTAATTTTTTTACATTTTCATTTTACCTTCTTGGATATACCACTTTTTCAAATTAAATTAATAACAAACAAATTTTCAAAATAAAATTTTAAAATCTCTTTTTCCGGATATTTTTTTATTACACAATTTTCCTGCCCTTTTTCATTACACATTTTTCATCTTCCAATTTTTTTCTTTTTTTCTTTTTTTCTTTTTTTTTTTCAAAAATACCGATGATATTTCTTTCTATTTCACTCTCCTTTTTTTTTTCTTATCTGCCACCTTTTTTTTTTCCTTATCTCACTCTCATTCAACCTTTTGTTCTCTTTTTTTTTTCAGTTTACAAATTTCAGGTATTTAAATATAATATATAATTGTTTAGATGAATATTATATTTGAAGATGATATAGATTTTTTATATTATCATTGACAAATAAATTTTAGATAAATTTCGCAGACGTAATTTTTCACAAATAAATATCATTTGAAAAACAAAAAATTAGAAAAAATAAATTAAAACAAATAATAAAGAGACACAATTAAATAAAAATGGAAGTAACGGAAATGACACAGCTTGCCATGTGTCTCATTTTTCTTTTTTTTTTCTTTTATTCTCTACCTTCCACAGATTATGATAAATTATTAATATTTTATATTTTGGTAAATATTTATAATTAAATATATAAATTTATTAAATTAATAATATATTATAATTTAAATTAATATTAATAACCATCATTTTATATTATCACACTAATATAATAATATCATTCATTCAAAATTATCATTACTTACCACTTATTATCACAATTACCAATATTCTTATCACAACTTATCACAACTTATCATTACTTACCACTTATTATCACAATTACCAACATTATTATCACAACTTATAATAAATTAAAAAGAATTCAATAAATTCTATAAATTATCACAACTTATTTTTTAAATGGTTTATATAAATTCTATAAAAAGTACAACATAAGAAAAAAAAATACAAATACAATTAAATTAAATGAAATAAAATTAATGGAAATATAAAATGATAAAATATAATAATTGAGTTATAAATTAAAATAAAACTTAAGTTACTACTAATGCAATTAAATGAAATAAAATTAATGAAAATAATATCAAATTCTAAAATACAAGAAGAAGAAGAAGAAGAAAAAAAGGAAGGGGTAAAAATAAAAAGCAAAAAAAAGGGTAAATATGTGAAAAAAAGAAGTAAAAAAAAAAAAAAAGAAGAAACCCAAAAAAGAAGGAAGGGGTAAAAAAAAAAAGTAAAAAAAAAAGGCAAAAGGTAAATATGTGAAAAAAAGAAATAAAAAAAAGGGAACCAAAAAAAGAAAAAAAAAAGGAAAGAGGGAACAGTAGCCTCGTAGTTGCAACCGCGGGGCACACAGCTGCAGGCGTGAGCAGGGGTGCTGGCATGCCCGCGTGTGCGCAGTTGCAACCTCAGGGCGCACGGCTGCAGGCGTGCGCAGGAGCGCAAGCATGCCCCCGCACGCGCGGTTGCAGCCGCAGGGCGCGCGGCTGCAAGCGCGCGCGCGCCTATGCAGGGGCACTCGCCCATGCTTGAGCAAAAATATGCATAAAAATGCATGTGACCCTTGTCTATGAGTTTGGAAGCTTGACTTGTCAACCATTATGCCACAGTTTTCATGTGTTTTTTTTTTGTTTTTTTTTTTGTTCTCTATATTCCTAACTTATTAATATTTTATATTTTGGTAAATATTTATAATTAAATATATAAAAATTTTAAATTATTAATATATTATAATTTAAATTAATATTAATAACCATGATTTTATATTATCACACTAACATAATAATATTATTCATTCAAAATTATCATTACTTACCACTTATTATCATCACCGATTACCATTCAAAATTATCATTATTTATCATTTATTATCACAATTACCAACAATTTTATCACAACTTATCACAACTTATCATTAGTTACCACTTATTTTCACAATTACCAACGTTTTTATTACAATTTATCATAAATTAAAAAAATTCTATAAATTCTATAAATTATCACAACTTATTTATAAAATGGTTTATATAAATTCTATAAAAACACAAAATAAGAAAAAAAATACAAATACAATTAAATTAAATTAAATTAAATTAATGAAAATATAAAATGATAAAATGTAATAGTTGAAATATAAATTAAAATAAAACTTAAATTACTACTATTTATCATCCATATACTAACCACTTATTATTTACTATTTACCACAACTATATATCATAAACTTACCACGTGTCCATTTTCTTTCCTTTTTTTTTTTAGTCTCAACTTATCTCACTTTCATATTAATAAAAATGTCCGTTGTCAAAATACTAAAAAATAACAAAAAAAAAGTTATCTCTCTTTTTTATTTTTTCTTTTTTTCTCTCAACCTTCCACACTTTTTTCTACTTTTCTTTTTTCTTTTTTTTTCTATACAAAAATATTTAAATTTTTTAAATTGTTAATATAAGAGAATTTAAATTAATATTAACTAATATATATTCTCCAATAATTTATAATTTATAATAATATATACAATACTAATATTATGTATGTATTATTAGAAAATGGTATATTGTGTATTTCAAAATAATTCTAATTTTTTTATAAATTTTTTATATTTTTACAAATTTCTTGCAAATTATTACCACTACTTATCACAAATTATAGGTTACCACTACTTAAGTTGTTACCATCACTTATCACACGTTATTAACATCACAGATTATAACGTCATCACAGATTATAATGTATTACAATACACATAACACACGTTATCATAAATTATTCCCTTCTATATTAACTCTAAAATTTTAAACTGTTTCTAAAAATTATATAAATATATATAGAAATATAACATTTGCAAATAGTAGAATACAAGTTATCATAATATAGATTTATACAAACAGTATGGTTAAGTAGATCCAGTAGACCTAATTATTTTCAAATCGTCTCTAAAAATATTATATTTACCAACGACAAAAGATAATCATCAGAAATTGAATATCATTTTTACCGACGGTTCTGTTAACTTTACTCACGGTTTATAAACTTTTCTCGACGTTATAATTTATACTGTTAAAATATGTATATATTTTTCTACGGTTTTGTAAAAAACGTCGGTATAGGTAAGAAGAAACCATTGTTAAAGGTTACCGATAATAAAAGTTACCGTCAGTATAGAGATATAATTTTGTAGTGATACAAGGTTTGTGATGTGGTTGAGAACGTGAGAACTTATAGTGTAAATTTGTCACATAAAAAGGTATGCATGGGAGGATAGAAAACAACTGAGATAGTATGTGGCAACTGTAAAACTTCATACACAGTGCTGCTCCAATTCATGGCTGCGTTGCATGCAATTAATTCAGGAACTGTGGTTGATTGGAGGTGCTCCGAATCATCAGGAGAGAGTCCTAGTGTATTCCACTTAGTGTTTAGGCATTCAAATTATGTATTGATGGGTTCCAATACTTTAAGCCACGGATTAGTATCGACACAATTTTTCAATATGGCAAGTAAAGAGAGAAAATTCTTAACACTAATACAAGACATACAATACTGTGACACTTTGAAATTTGATCCTAAAAAAGATCATCACGTAATGTTGTCTTCATGCGCACTCATGTTAGAAAATTAAGCAAAAAAAAAGAGTATATATCTTCTTGTATTAATATTTTTCATCATTTGCTAACTTATATTACTTGCATACTACGAATATTTACTGTATATCGTGTTAAAAATATTTATGGCTTAATTCATAACTAATTTTTACCATACTTCAAAATTCGTGGCTAAATTCCTTCTACAATCTTTATGAAACATTTTCAATCATGTCTCTCTTTTTCACACTTTTTGAATAATGAAATCGAGTTCAATACATAATAAATATTACAATTCTCAACGAATTGGTAATTTTTATGAATAAATAATTAAACCAATCTATAACAAATAATTTTTCATTAATTACTATTGTCGACTTCACCCTTCGTGTCTTTCGTCTTCTCTGTCCGTTCACTTCTCTCATCAATTGTTGAATCACCTTCAAAAGTTCAATTGTTTATCTTCCATTGTCATGGTTATCAGCAAGGAAGATAGTAGATCAGAACTCGGCATAAGGTTTTGAAACGATGAGACAGTAGATCGGACATCCACGTCTAGTGATCCATCTTCTCTGACAAGTAGATCAGACAGTAGTTTCTGAGGATAGAAGTAGTGAAATAGACGGCTAATGAGAGACGGCCCGCCAATTTACAAACTTTTAAGGTTTTGAAAAGAATAAAATAAAAATAATAAAAAATAAAAAAATAAAAAAAGAAAGTAAGATAAATGGAAAAATTATAAAATAATAAGTGCTAATTTAATTGTCGATAACTTTTATTGTCGGTTATCTTTAGTAACAATTTTTTATGCCCCAAAGTTCGTCTGTAAAAGTGATATTCAATTCTTTTAGTGTTAATTTAATTAAATATCTCTTTTTGACCACAAAAACATTTTATTTCTTTATTTAGAATCAATTTAATCAAAATCGAATTTAAACAGTAAGAAAAATTCAATTAGAATAGAAAAGAAAAAAAATAAACCAAAGTGAAGGAAAAATATAGACACTAAGAAAAGACCAATAAAAAAAAATGACAATGACCCCAAGGTGAAGGAAAAAAAAATAGAGGTGAGAGTGAGATAAGGAAAAAAAATATGAGAGTGAGATAAATAAAAAAAAAAAGTAAGAATGAGATAAGAAAAAAAAATGGACCTTGACATAAGATATTGTGGTATAGTAGTTGTCACAATTTAAATATTGCTTGCATTCTCAGGTTCGAATCTATGGCTGTCATTTTTCACAACAAAAAAGAAGGCATGCACGTGTAGGTAAGAGCGGGAGTGCATGCGTAGGCATGCACGCACTACAAAAAAACACGGAGTTTGCGACGGACCTTTACGACAAACTTTTTTCGTTGCTATTTTGCGACGAATTTGGCAGTGAAAAAAAATTTCATGACCAATTTCCAACGATATTAGCAACGAAAAAAACTTCGTAGCTAACTTAGCGACGAAATCAATCCTCGTCGCTAAATTTGCGACGAATACAAATTTCGTCGCTAAAGTTACGACGAAAACGAATTTGTCGCAGATTTGAGCGACAAAAACTAATTTCGTTGCGCATTTCAGCAACGTTTCAGCGACGAACGCGCAGTTCGTCGCTGCACTCAGCGACGAACGCGCTGTTCGTCGCTGCTTTCAGCGACGAACCCTCTGTTCGTCGCTGCTTTCAGCAACGAACGCGCTGTTCGTCGTTGAAATCAGCGACGAAAGGGCAGTTCGTCGCTGATTTCAGCGACGAACTTCGTGTTCGTCGCTGAATTCGTTGCAAAAAATATTTAATGCTTCTTTTTTCTACCTCTCTTCCCCCACTTTCCTCTCCCTCTCTTCCCCGCGGTGGTCTCCCTGCAACGAGGTACTCTCTCTCTCTCTCTAGTTCTGGCGGAAATGCCGCCGGATCGTGGCGGGGGAAGGGCAGCGCCCCTCCCCCGGCCTGCTTTCAACGGCGGGGGAGGGGCAGCGCCCCTCCCCCGGGCTGCTTTCAACGGCGGGGGAGGCGCCGCAGCGCCTCCCCCGCTGAGATCCGGCCACAGAGGCCGGATCTCGGACGGGATGGCCCCGCCCGCATCTTCGCGGGCGGGGCCGACCGGGGGAGGGGCAGCGCCCCTCCCCCTGGCTGCTTTCAACGGCGGGGGAGGCGCCCCTGCGCCTCCCCCGCTGAGATCCGGCCACAGAGGCCGGATCTCATACTTTCCATGAATAAATTTTTTTATTAAAAAAAAAAAAATTATTTTCTAAGTAGGGCTTTTAAATATTAATTATTATATTTTGAAAATTTGTTTATAAACTATATTTAAATTAGTTAATTTAATATAAATCTTGATTTTGATCTTAACGATTGCTACTTTCTTCCTATATTTAGAAATGATAATTTTGAATTTCTTTTAAATATATATATATTTTAGATTCGTGACCAAGCAGTATTTATATGAGTATCAAATTTTCTTCTCAATATTGTCAGAAGCAAAATATGAAGTTTTAGAATTTTTATTTTAGAAAAAAATTGCAATTTGGGTACATTTATTGAAAATGATTATAAATTGGCTTTATCTTAGGTTATTTCTGAAAAAATTACAAAATTTGCACAAAATCCGAGAAATGCGTTCCCCCTCCCCCCCAAAGTACCATCATTAAATTTTTTTATTAAATTAAAAAAAAAGTTATTTTTCCCATGAATGATAAATTATGATAAAGTAAAAAAAATTTCAAGAATAATTCTAAATAACATTAATGGTTTTGCATTGCAGATGTGTTTGCGTTGATCGGACGTGTTGTTCGATTAGAGGGGAGAAATTCATGTCTTCAAGCGGTCGAGGTATATATTTTTTTTCGTATATTTTATTTTATTTTCTTTGTTTTATATCCCTTATTCCTAGTTTCAATGTATGTATGTTGTGAATTCGCGAAATGCAATAGTTATAAATTATTTTGTTATTTTTCCGACTCAACGTTTTTATATTTGTTAAATTTTCTGAAAATATGTTAAATAATTTTAAAATGTTTTGTTATTAGATGTTCTTTATTTCTTATTAATGTTATTTTTTCAGTATAATATATAGTTTGTTAATAATTAATTTATTAATATTTTATAATATTTATTTTTTTTAACAGCGACAATGCAAAACGAAAGAAATTGGATGTATAATAAGAATTTACCTGATCGTCGTGGTTTAACTGATGAGTTTATTTGTGGGGTGGAACAATTCTTGAATTTCCCTACTAGTAAAGTTGAGTTTATGGATGGAAATAAGTTAAGGTGTCCGTGTAGAAAGTGTGGTAATGGCAAATTTCATGTCTGTGATAAAGTTAGGGAACATCTTTGTAGATTTGGTTTTACTTTAAATTACTACAATTGGACTTGTCATGGTGAACCGTTTATATCTGATGAAGAGTATGTGCGAAATTTGGATTATTCAAGTAGAGGGGATAATAATTGTTATGATCAGTTAAATCCATATCAGCAGATGGTATTTGATGCAGCGGGTCATAATTTTTTTCCCCAAACAAACTATGCAAGTTCTAGTTCTGTACCAACAAATCAAGATGTAATATCAAAATTTTAAATTGTTTTATAAAAACTTTTATTTGAACATATTATGCTCAATTTATCATCACAACATTTTAATAAGAATTTAATAGATTTGTCTATTCCAATAATTTCTCAAATACTTACTGTCAATCGCTTAATGAGAAATACAATTTTGTATTCTTACTTTATTTGTTAGATTTTTTAGAAAATTGTTCAACTGTTAATTAACACTTCTCAATTTCGTTGGATATTTTAGTATATTGTTATTTTATTTTTCTTCTAATTTCTTATACGATAATGCAGGAGAAATATGACCAGCTTCTACTTAGAAATTCCAGTGGTAGTGATGATGCTGCAACGTCTGAGCCATCTGTTAATGATATGGCTTTATGGCTCGAGGCAACTGGTGGAGCAAAGAAGGGAAGAGTACTTAGGATGGGCTCGTTGAGCAGAACTTGCAGACTCAGTGGTTTAAGTTCTTCCGGCCAGACACCAGTACGAGCAGAATTAATGCAAATGAACCAAGAGCTGAGCCACATGAAGGAGCTATTAGCACAAAAAGACAATGAACTTCAAGTCATGCGCGTAGAACAGCAGCGAAGAGACAATGAAATTCAAGCCATGCGCGTTGAACAGCTGCGAAGAGACAATGAATTTGAAGAGTTTCGCGCACAACAGAGGCTTATAATGCAGCATCTTCAGCTAGTCTCCGCTTCAAGTTCGATTCCCCCTTCTCTATCTCCTCCAATTGATGGTGATGATGATTTTGACATATTTGGTGATGGTGATGGTGATGGTGATGGTGGCGGTGACGGTAATGGTGATGATGATGGTGATAATGTTTTTTGAAACAATTTTTATTTCACGTTTATATTTAATTAGACTTCTCATTAGAATTTCATTTATACTTCTACAAATTCGATATTCTGTAACTTATTTAGTACTAATTAATATTATTTCATGACGATGGTAGTGTTTTTTTAATTATTATTTCATTCATACTATTATATGGTCAGTTATTTGAATTAGTAGATACTGCATAAATTTCGTATTCATGGCTGTTCGATGGTACCCTGGATGATTTGTTGATGATGATGTTGGTGGTTTAGCTCATAAACTGGTTGGTTGAGACTATCAGGGAGGAATATGATATACATGGAAATTTGGTGCAAATATTAAACAAATTAAATTTTTTTGTCGCAAATTTTCTATATTCGTCGCTGATTTTGATATTCGTTGCAAAATTTGTTGCTGAATTTTTAAGATTTCGTTGCAAAATTCGTCGCAAAAGCCGACGCTGATTTTGTCGCAGAATTGCGACAAATTATCTCACAAATAAATTTGTCGCAAATTGCGACGAAAATAAATTCGTCGCAGATTTTGTTGCAAATTTTAGCAACAAAAAACTATTGCTAGAAATTTGCAACGACAAAATTTGTCGCTAATTTGTGACAAAAAATATTCGTCGTTGTGTTGGTCGCTAAATTGCAACAAAAAATTTTTTGATGCTAATTTATCCGACGAATTTTCCAATTGAGAAATTTGAAACATACTATTTCGTCGCAAAATTGGTCGGAAAATTGCAACAAAAAATAATTGGTTGCTAATTTGTGCAACAATTTTTGCAACAAACATTTTATTGTTGGAAATTTTTCCGACAAAATGTTTCGTCTCAAATTTTGTCGGAAAATTGCAACTAAAAAGTTTTGGTCGCTAATGTTTGCGACGAATTTTGCGACGAACTATAATCTGTCGCTAATTGGCGACAAATTTCATATTTTTTGTCGGAAAATTTTACGACGAGTTATTAGCGACAAATTCTGATTTGTCGAAAAATTGGTCGCTAAATAATTTAGCGACGAATATTTCTTAAATTTTCGTCGCAAAATTTGTGGCTAAATACAAGTTTTTTTGTAGTGACGGGGCATAGGTGCCCACACAGGCAATCACGGTTCCACCGTGCATCGGGCGGCCCAGGCAAGCGTGCGTGGGCATGCGTGGTTCCACCGTGCAAGCATGCATGGGGCGTGGGTGCTCGCACAGGCAATGGTTCTCTACTGCGTAGTGGGCCGTCTTAGCTATGGAAATCATTGTCCGTCGCTATTTAGCGACGGATATTGCGATCCGTAGCTAAGTATGGGGTCGACTTAGCATCGGAAATAATGATCCGTCGCTAAATTTTGCTACTAAATGACGATCACAATATCCGATGTACAGGAAAATGAGAATATATGTTTCACTTGAATTTCAAAGCTAGGTGATGATATACACATGCCCACCCCTCTAATTTTAAATGACTGAGGAGACCAATTCAGGCATATGCAAAAATCAATCCATGATATTTTAGGGGAAAAGGTGATCGACTGTTTATATATAAAAAATTATTACAATAAATTAACTTCATATAAAAAATATATTATCATAAATATATAAACAGTTATTGTATTATGGTGAGAAATGGATAGAGAGGATGCAAAAAGGTTTAGGGGAATTGTGAAAGAGATCGAAGGGCTTGAAAACTAATCAAGGTCTAAATATATTATAATACTCAAATCATATTAGTTTTTAATAAGTTAGACTACATCTTACGATCATAAAATCTTTTGATAGTTCAAAGATTAAGAGATGAAAAATTATTGTATATTATCGTAATATTGTAAGATCAAAAAATAAAACTTAATTGTGGAGAATTTATACACCAAGTGCTTAATTCTCTTTTATCAAAATGTGGTAGAATAGATCGTGCTAATTTTATCATAATTTTGAATTATTAGACTCTAAAAATAAAAAGAAAATTGTATATGTGTGTTTCGAGATAAGAGAATTGAATGAATTGGGGGTGGTTTGATTAATGAGCACAAAAATGAGAAGAATGAGGATAAGAAATTCTCTTAGATATTATACATTGCTATGCTACAACAATTTCACAATTCTATTTTTGTTGGCTAAAACCACAAAAGTCTCATCATTTTTTTTAGTTATTTAAAATTATCTACCTAAATTTCACTTGCATTAAGTTACCCCCAAAAATAAAATCTTAAAATAACAAAATTGAGAAATTGACAGCCCTTAAATGATGCAGTCAACCTTGTGAGATCATATTAATTTATCATAATGAGAAATTATTATATCATATAGAAATTAGCTCACTCTTTTACGGTGAAGGTAGAATCAGCTTGTTACCCGACTGGGTCATTTATCATATACTTTCATAAGGTAGAATCCCACGATTACACCAATGCAATCAGCCACTATTGAATGTCCCAATTTTTTGGATTATTATGATGAAGACAGAATTGTTTTGGGCTTCTGTCCCAAATCTTGACCTAAGTATGAAAATGGCTTGATGCATTCGCGAGTATCCCCGAGATTATAATTATGGCAAATTTATAATTAAGCCAGAAATACCGCACCTTTTACAAATTTATGCATCTCAGCCAAACATTAAATTTAGTGAAACTCGACAGAAAGGACTTCCCCTCTTAAAAATGCCATTGAAACTTTAGTTGTTATAGGTGCAATATGTTTCACCAAACTTCAACTTTCCATAGGTCCTAACCAAAATAACATAGATTACTATTTATAATGCAAAATAACATAGGTCCTAACCAAACTAACTTTAGCCAAAATCACAGAGATTTTATATGAAAAGTGCTTGAAATTTCTTTTTAATTAAAATATGGTAGGATATTGTGTTTGATTATATAATTGGAGGATTACCCGCATCGTGAAAATATATATCGGAAAGAAAGGATTGAAAAAAAGTATCTCAACCTCACTACATGTAATGTGCACGATCGATTACTATTTATAATGTGTAAAATCAACTGTTTACAGAAGAATGTAAATGACAATAAATGTATTAGTAGGTGAATTTTAAGAATATAAGAGTTTGTATGCTTTTTTTATGGTTAAATTTATTAATCAAGTCCACCTACTACTCCCCCCCAAGCACAATAGGGGAAGCACCATGTTTAACATGGATCGTAAGTAGACAAAGTAAGGTGCAACCAAGTCTTTTAGTAAGAACAATAGCAATTTAATCTATAGAACTAATGAACCAAACAGTAAGCTTGTTACTAAAGACTTGCTCATTAACGAAATGATAAAATAGGTGGACAATGTACATGAAGTTGCAATTCTTTTAATAATGACTTTATCCAGATAACTTTAGCATTAGCAAAACTCTTTTATTCAGATTGTGTGCTGGAGCGAGCTACACCGTGTTGTTTCTTCAAGCTCCAAGAAAGATTAGGGTTAAGAAAAATGGTCACTCGTATAAAATATACTATGAAGAGTTATGAAGATGGTCACTCTCATGGAACGATAGTCAAGAGCTGGAGGCAACAAAAGAGCAATCAGGTTACACTTGAGCATAAAATCCTATCGTAGAATGTCATAAATATACTATTGACTGTATGAAATTTAACCCTTGACTTCTAAAAAAAATATCGATGTTCAAGAAGAAGCTAAGGGGAACATTTGGAGTGCCTGGAAGGATGATGTCATCAATGTAGACAAGAAAGAACATCTTGTAGATCCCTGGAAAATAGACACGAAGGGTGTCTGCATATAATTCCTGAAAACTGAGCTATTGAAAAAAAGCGCCAAGTCGATATACTAGACTCACGGTGCTTGCTTGAGCCCATAGAGATTACAACGAAAGAAGCTAACAAATTTGGGATGGACTAGTTAAATAAAATTGGGAGGCTGATGCATACAAAGTTCCTCATCAATACATCCATGGAGGAAAACATATTTTACCTCTTGCTGCTAATGGGCTTGTTCGTGGTAGTTGCTAAAGTTAACAACAATAAAATATGATATAAATTATCTAAATATAAATGAAAATATAATATATAATAGGGTATAATAACGTAAAAAAATATTCATATTTTCGACCGTATTTAATTGAATAAAAGTATGATTATTGTTATGATATAAAGAAAAGTACCATAGACTATCCAGAAAAAAGCATGCATGGGACTTCGATTGCAGGAGATTGGTTTTTCTTATTTTCTTTTTCCAATATTCATTTTGTCCTAGCTTAATCTTCTTCTATTATTTCTTCCTAATTTCCATCACTTATGCAAAAGAACTGCTGCGTGATGTGCAACTACAGTATTGCTACCGTAAAACGGGTATTCTCACCTTTCCTTCCATAGGCCGAAGTTGATCAAACATGTTCTTTCTCAAACTTCCTTTTTCTTCTTCCTAATTCTATCCATCATTTTGGTTATTAGATCTGCCTGGACTTCTGAGAAGGTCACCTAGTTAGTTGAATTTCTTGTGAATGAAAGTAACATAATTCCATAAATAATAGTTTAGGTGAATTTTTGAAATAGGTGAATTCTTCTTTTGATTAAAGATGGGTGCGTTCTGCAGCACATTCCTCAAAGTATTTGAATAGATAAGTTTAGATACAAAGTTTAACCAGATGAATAGGCCTCAAGTGCAGATACAATGACGTTCAATGGAATCTTTGATCTAGAAGGTGACGTTTTCTATGATTTGGCACTTGAGGGATTTCTAGGGTTCAAAATGTGGTCTTCTTGGAGGATGAGAATGGAAAATTTAATTCAATTATGCAATTCATTCACTTTGAAATGAAAGAGCATTGGTCTTTCAATCACTATACTTTTCACGTTAACTGGCTCAAAATATAGCGACTATAGATTGAATTTCTTCAATCTCAAAAAACTAGAGTAAAGCACAGCCAAAATATGAATTAAGTATATGTTGGTCCAAACTGGCCAAAGTCCTTGAGACAGCTTTAAAATGTATCTGAATAGGACTTAAATGAGTCTACAATGATGGATTTATTACAGTTGGAAGTGCATTTGTTAGAGTCCACATGGAGCTAGTTCGGATTCTAGCTGACTAGTTTGGTTCAGTTAAACTGGATTTTCGTAGTTTTCTTTGAAGGATATGTCAAGCGCTCATGAGCTTTTCCATGCCAGTATGATTGCTTTGCTGCTGCAAGAATGAGTTGACTGGCAGTTTGAGCCAGATCATGATGGTAATGTTCTTAAAACGTTGCTGCAGAAGAATCAGCGGCATGTGAGGATAGTTAATTCTATTCGTGGATTGTGAAGGTATTTGTGTTTATAGATTGGAACTTGTAAGTTGCAGAGTTGCTTTTCCTTCATCTAATCTGAATTTTGTTACGTGGCTCCTTAGTATTGGAGAGTTTATTACGTCTTTACTAGGTTTGGATAGCTGAAGTTTGTCTTGCACAAACACTATTAAAGATGATCAACTATGTCTCATGTCCATCTTGGCCATGTCCCTATGTGGATTTATTTTTTAATAAACCACTATGTCCAACAATTATATTAGATTAAACTAAATTTGATTCGAATCGAATTTTTAAGAGGTAAAATTCTCCTATTACCTATTTTGTTATACGCAATACTAGAACTTGAGATATTCTTAAAAAATAACAGTGATCAATCATTCCACCAACCAGGCATTATGTCCCATGTGGATCTATGCATCAGGTTGCGGAGACCATTGCACCCTTTCAAATTTTAGATTCATTCTTTAGTAAAAGGCGAAAAAATAGTTCACTATGTACCCATTGCAGCCACTTTGGATCCACTCTACTTTCTCTTAAGTTCTTAGAAACTTTGAAGGTTGCCCCTAATTTTTAGTTGCCTCCACTAAATTAAAGAAAAAGGGTTATTATACGTAAATGTCTTAAAAATTTTACCCATGTATATTTATATATAAATTTTTTTTTAGTTTACGTTTTGCTGTCTTGTTTGCTTAATGCCATGTCATCTCCCATGATTTCCCCGTCTGTGTTCATGCTTCATAGGTTGTAGCGATTGAAATCATATTTTTGTACAAATTTAATAACGCAAGTAAAATTGATAATGGACATGCAGACTAGAGCATTTGGCCCTTAAAAAAAGTAAAAAAAAAAAAATTCAAGAGTCTCGCAACAGTTATATCAAACACCTCTTAATCTTTATATACTCTACTTTCTCCCACCAGCCGACAAGTTAAAATCCGATCTGAACTGAAACTTCTCCCCATGGCCGATTCTGAATTAATACCTGACTGCCCAAAATTTGTGTTAATGATATCGAAATTCTGCTAATATCAAGGTTAGGTAAATTTCTGGCCAAGGAAGAGTTCCCACCTAGTCACTATTAATACAGGTGCATACATCTATATATGTAAGCATATAAAATTCAGAATTCGCATTTTAAATTGTGATTTGAAATAAACATATTATAGCTGGTTGGGCTTGCTCTGCTGTTCTGCTATTTCAAAGGTAAAATAGTTAAAGAACAAAAAGAACAAAAAAAGGGATTTGTGAATCATATTTAATACATGTGCAAGATGCAAAAAAAAATATGCTAAAGAACAGGGCAAAGCAACCAGTACATAACTATACATCAAAAACAGGGGGCGCAACCTTTGCTTTTGCCTAGAAAAAACTATTGCCAACCTCAAGAACACCACAGCCGTACTAAAGTTCTCAAGGGGAAGAAGCAGTGATCCAACCACATGAACTCCTCGAAAAGGGAGAACCTGACCGAGCAAGTAGGCGACAAATTGTAAGCAACTGAAAATGGTTACTTGAATTTGAAAAAAAAAAAAAAGTAAAGAGAAATTTATCATTCTTTTTTACCTCATTGTAAATGTGTGAACCTTGCATCTCGAAGAAGCATGTCCCGGACAATATGCAACTCTTTCAGAGCCTTGCTGATGGTCATTCTTTCTTGAGGGGACTCCATAGAGCAACCAATTCCAATCTTGATTAAGTAGACCACGCACTCCATTTTGTAGCCATTGCAAGTGCTATGCACAAGGATAGGATCCACAACATCTATGATCCGGTTTGGCAATGCCATCATAGCGAATTTGTGAAGATTAAGTCCATCAGAAAACATGGTGTCAGTGGGTCGTTTGGCTGAGATCATCTCCAACAGTAAGATCCCATAGCTGTAAATGTCCCCCGCTGTCATGATCTCACTTCCTAGACCGTACTCTGTTCGATCATTTCACAAATTACTAGAAATATATTATACCTAAAGAAAAAAAGGTACTTCTCCAAACCAAAATAAGTGTTAAAAGAGCAATGATTTTTGTGTACTTGAACACGTTGCGGTGCATGAGACTAATTATATAGTGCTATTGTTGGATGATTGAAATGATTTCGTTTCTATATCTAAGTCAGTGCCATTTTCCGGGACAGCGTCTAGATTACCCTCTAATTTCTTAGAATGATTCAAAAGAAAGCAAACTTTAAGAAGCCAAACTTAAGGATTGCGAAGTGCACTTACCTGGAGGAGCATAACCAATTGTCCCCCTTAATCCAATTGAGCTATTATGGCCATCATTTCCATTTGGAAGTAGAAACCTTGCCAATCCAAAATCGACAACACGTGCAGTCTTGTCATCATCCAAAAGAATGTTGCTCGGCTTTAGATCACAATGGACAATTGGACTCTCACTTTGGCGATGAAGATAACTAAGCGCGCAAGCTATATCAATTGCAACATTGACTCTCTGCAGAATGTTTAGATGCTGAATCTCAATATGACTGCTATCTGTTGGTGTAGAAGGATGCAGCCAATTTTCTAAACTTCCATTGGTCACAAACTCATAAACCAGAGCCTTGAAATCATTGCCCTGCAAATCAACAGTTGAGCAAGCAGTAATGATCTTTACAATATTTCGGTGCCTAATGTTTCTCATGGCTTCACACTCAGCTAGGAAACTCTTGAAAGCTCCATGGTATTGAAGGTTGAAGACTTTGATAGCAACAGAAGTACTAGATTCCCCAAGTATTCCTCTGTACACAGTGCCAAAACATCCCCTGCCAACCAAATTTTCCAAGGAGAAGCCATTTGTTGCCTTCAGGAGACTTCTATATGACACTTGCAAAAGACTTTTGCCTAAAAGTTCCCTAGATGATGGTTGCTTTTTTAGCTTTGCTCGTCTTCTATATAGACAAAGCAGGAAAGATGACACCACAAATGCAATCACTACAAAAAAACACATTTTTTGCGACGAAATTTAGCGATAAATTTTTTTCGTTGCAAATTTGCGACGAATTTAGCGACGAAATATTTTTTCATCGCTATTTCTAACGAAATTTCCAACGAAAAAAAAGTCGTAGCTAATTTAGAGACGACCGGAAATTTGTCGCTAATTTTGCGACGAATTTCAACATTCGTCGCTAATTTTGCGACGAATTCTAAGATTCGTCGCTAATTTTGCCACGAATTCTGAAATTCGTCGCTAATTTTGAAAATAATAAAATAAAATAAAATATTAATATATATTTATTAATTAATTAATTAATTTTGCGACGAATTTCAAAATTCGTGGCAAAGTTTGCAACGAATTTCAAAATTCGTGGCAAAATTAGCGACGAATCTCAGAATTCGTCACAAAATTTTGAAAATAATAATATAAAATAAAATTTTAATATATATTAATTAATTAATTAATTAATTAATTTTGCGACGAATTTCAAAATTCGTGGCAAAATTTGCGACGAATTTAAAAATTCGTCGCAAAATTTTGAAAATAATAAAATAAAATAAAATTTTAATATAAATAAATTAATTAATTAATTAATTTTGCCACGAATTTCAAAATTCGTGGCAAAATTGGGGACGAATTTAAAAATTCGTCGCAAAATTTTGAAAATAATAAAATAAAATAAAATTTAAATATATATTAATTAATTAATTAATTAATTTTGCAACGAATTTCAAAATTCGTGGCAAAATTTGCGATGAATTTCAAAATTCGTCGCAAAATTTTGAAAATAATAAAATAAAATAAATTTTTAATATAAATAAATTAATTAATTAATTAATTTTGCCACGAATTTCAAAATTCGTGGCAAATTTTGGGACGAATTTCAAAATTCGTCGCAAAATTTTGAAAGAATAAAATAAAATAAAATTTAAATATATATTAATTAATTAATTAATTAATTTTGCGACGAATTTCAAAATTTGTGGCAAAATTTGCGACGAATTTCAAAATTCGTCGCAAAATTTTGAAAATAATAAAATAAAATAAAATTTTAATATAAATTAATTAATTAATTTTGCAACAAATTTCAAAATTCGTGGTAAAATTTGCGACAAATTTCAAAATTCGTCGCAAAATTTTGAAAATAATAAAATAAAATAAAATTTAAATATATATTAATTAATTAATTAATTAATTTTGCGACGAATTTCAAAATTCGTGGCAAAATTTTGCGACAAATTTCAAAATTCGTCGCAAAATTTTAAAAATAATAAAATAAAATAAAATTTTAATATATATTTATTATTCTTTATTTAAAAAAATTATCACATTTATTATTTTTAATTAATATGTTATATTTTTTTATATTATCTTTTCTAAAAATAGTATTATTATTTTTATATATATGTTTTTATTTTATTTTAAACTAATATTTTATTATTTTATAATAAATTGTTATTTTATATTGTTTTATTATTATTTGAAATATGTAAGGGAAAGATAATAAGTAAAAAAAAAAATTTTATAACAGATACTAACGTTTAACTTGATGGTTACAGGATCTTAAAGGTTTACGGAAGCGCAAGGGTTCGATCCATGGTGGGAGCAAAGCGGTGGAATTTCTCAAGAATTAAGTGAGGGAGAGCGCGTGGGTGCCGGCTCGGGTGGGCGTTCGGGCGGATGCCGGCTCGGGCGGGCGTTCGGGCGGATGCTGGCTCGGGCGGGCGGGCGGGCCGGATTCAGAATTAATTAATTAATTTTGCGACGAATTTCAAAATTCGTCGCAAACTTAGCGACGAATCTTAGAATTCGTCGCAAAATTTGAAAAATAATAAAATAAAATAAAATATTAATATATATTATTAATTAATTAATTAATTTTGCGACTAATTTCAAAATTCGTCGCTAAATTTGAAAAATAATAAAATAAAATAAAATATTAATATATATTTATTAAATAATTAATTAATTTTGCGACGAAATTCAAAATTCGTCGCAAAATTTGAAAAATAATTAAATAAATTAAGATATTAATATATATTTATTAATTAATTAATTAATTTAGCGACGAATTTTTTATTTTCGTCGCTAAATTTGCGACGGATTTAGCGACAAAAAATTATTTGTCGCTAAATTTAGCGACGAATTTCTAATTTTTCATCGCTAAATTTTTGCGACGCGTTATTAGCGACGAAACATTTTTCGTCGCTAATTTCGTCGCTAATGTTTTTAGCGACGAATTTTTATTAAATTTTCGTCGCTAAATTTGTTGCTAAAAGCTGATTTTTTTGTAGTGAATGAATATTACACCTCGAACCAATATTAGCACAATGTGACCAAGCAGTACCTTTCTTTTCTTTGAGTCATCGGTAGTGTTACAATTAGGCAGATGTAGTTTGCTTATTCCACCACAGAGTCTATAATTTCCTACCAAAGATACTGCACTTGTGTTTAGGAAAACACCCTTCATTGGAACCTCGCCTTCAAAGTTATTGAAAGATAAATTTAGACTGTTTAGGTGAAATGATTCCAGAAATTTTGGAATGTGACCGGTTAGATTATTACGAGAAAGGTCAAGGTTCTGTAGGCCTCTCAATGAACTTAATGACTCAGGAATAGATCCATTGAATAAGTTCTCTGATAAGTATAAATCTACAAGGCTGGTGCAACTACACAAGGTGCTCGGAAGCTCACCTGATAAATGATTCTTTGATAAATTCAACCAAGACAAGTGAACCAGATTACTAATCTCAAAGGGTAGGGTGCCAAAAAGTTGGTTTCGAGACAAATCTAAAGCAACTGATAGTGCTGGAATACTAAATATTTGTTTTGGTATGGACCCACTAAGATCATTCAAGGAAAGATCCATCATGATCAAATCTCCACAGTTACCCAACTCTGGTGGTATGTTTCCTTGTAATGTGTTGTTGAATAAAGTGAGTTCCATAAGTAATGACTAGTTTCCTATAGAAGCTGGAATCTTCCCAGAAAGTTTGTTGGACGCGAGAGACAAAATTTGTAAACTCCGAAGCTTACCGATCTCTTTGGGTATTGGTCCAACCATAAGATTATTTCGCAAAGACAACGTACTAAGTTTAACAAGGTCACCTATCGCTGGAGGGATAGATCCGGATATTTCATTGTCTCCAAGACTTAAATAAGCCAATGTCGAGGAGAGATTGCCGATTTCTTTTGGCAATATCCCAGCTAATTGGTTGGCTCGAAGCTCTAAAGCTTCCAACTGCGTACAATTTGAAAGAGATTTGATGAAGTTCAGGCCACCGGGCTCTCCTCCTAAGCCAGTATAGGCAATAGAAACTCTAATCAAATTTTGTAGGCCTCCAAAATCAACAAGAATTTCTCCAGTAAAATTGTCATCTCCCAATTGAAGAACCTCAAGATGAGTTGCATTGGATAATGAGATTGGAAGAGAACCGCTGAAGTGGTTAAATTCTATTCCAAACCATTCAAGATTAGGAAGTGTGAGGCCAATGTTGGAGGGAAGTGTGCCGTGAAAATGATTTTGGGCAATGGCAAAGTCAGTAATAGAAGATAAGTTATATATGGATGTGGGGATCATACCATGAAGCTCATTGGATTCGAGATCAAGAATTTTTAAATTTCGTAGACGACCAAAAGCCTCTGGAATTGTCCCTCCCAACTTGTTTGCTCCCAGAAATAAGTATTCGAGTGATGTGAGGTTTCCAAGAAAGGGACTTATGCCTCCTGTTAAATTGTTTACAGGGAAACTGAGGTGAATGAGCTTTCGTAACTGGGCAAGCTCCTTTGGAATTTCGCCTATTAACTTGTTATTGTACATTTCTAGCACTATTAGGCTGGTGCAATGAGATAGAATACCGGGGATTTTCCCTTCAAAGGAGTTAGAACTTAGATCCAAATGATTCAGCCTGCGCAAATGACCAAGTTCAGGAGGGATTTGGCCATTGAAACTATTGTTGCTTAGGTCGAGTATCTTAAGGAAGCTTAAGTTCCCCACATGAGGAGGCAACAAACGACCTAAACCACTCGAAGTCAAATTCAAAACAGTTACCCTTTCATGTCGGCGAGAGCATGTCACACCCTCCCACTTGCAGAAGTGCATAGAATTATTCCAAGAGCTCATCACCCCTAGAGGATCATAACCAATGCTCTTTTTAAAGGCCAGCAATGCGTCGCGATCACTGTTGTTTTTGTGCTGCATGGCCATGGCTAATGGCATAGTCTTAGTTTTGTGGAGAATTATTGAGGTGTTGAGGAAGCATAACAAGAGTAAAAATTTTGGCATCTTATTAGCTACGCAGAGCACATTAAAGCAGCTCATCTCTGAATGTATATCAAGAAAGCTGAGTGGCTCTACCTTCACGTTATTCATAGATGATGATTTTAAATACCGATCCTCATGGAGATAAGGATTGACTTCTCGACCGTGTGGATCGGGATTACAAATTAGAGTGTTTGGGGTCCACACAGAAAGTTGCGGTGGACTCTTAATGACACTTAATGCTCGTGTCCCGGCAATGACTTTTTATGTTCTCTATCATTTTCATTCTATTAACTCCAAATCTCCAAATTGCAGGCTACTTCCGCTTACGCTTTGTATAACTTTCCTAGAGTAAAGATAATTCCCCTTTCAATTTAAATGTGGAAATCTAGATATTTTTGAATGAAAATATAATTTAAATATCTATTATCTTTTAGTTATTTATCTTGTATTTTAATAACTTATGGTGCTGTAAAGATTTTTTTCATATCTCGACACGAGAGAAGTCGATCCTTGGCTCCATGAGGATCTATATTTAACGTCATAATCAGTTGGGAATGCAGGGAAGACAGAGCCAAACATTAAAATATATTCAAATTATATTTATACCTATATTTTCACCCAGAAATATTTATGTTCTATTTTCTTGACAAAACATATGTTTTCTTTTCCTTTTTTTCCCGCTCTAGATAAATATCTAGAGATGAAGTAGATAAAAGGTATATTAGGTGTTGTGCTGGATTTAAAATTTAATAAATGGTAGAGTATCATGATCCACAGTTGGAAACAACTCTGCAAATAAATAAATAAATAAAAATAAAAACAAGTAGTTAAATAGTTCATTTATCAATGCTTCCGATGATTTAAAAATAAATTCTACATCTGCTAGTGTTAAAAAGATTCATAAGTAGGAAAAAGAAACACTTAATAGAGGACTTAAAAGCTATTTTTAGGAAACATGACCATAATGCCCTCCCTTGTACAATAAACAACAGATTTTTTAACTTATTTTGCATTCACAAAAAAATTTAAAATAATTTACTCTCTCTCTCTCTCTCTCTCACACACACACAACTTCTTGGAACCAAGCAATCATATTTTTTTTTCCAAGTTTTGTCAATATTCTTTTTAGAATACTTCCCTAAAAATTTGTACAAATTCTCGTCTTTGATCTCCAATATAAATATATGTTGACCCTACCACCCACCTCACCTCTCTCTCTAGTGAAACTCACGCGTACTCTTGCTCCTTCCCTTGGAATGAAATTGTGAACCTCTCTCTCTCTCTCTCCCCCCCTTCCATCCTCACAAACTAAAACTTGTGAACATTTTATTTATAAACATGTGCTTGCGTGGACCTTAGTGAAAGGCATGAGAACTTGTAAAAATGTTTTTGAATGAACCCAAGTGGAAGGCATGAGAGCTTGCAAACATGAGTATGCAATTCCTAATTGATTATTAGATTTAGTTAGCGGACACATTTTAGCTGCCTGGGGATTTCCCTAATCAAAACATGAACTCTAGCTTATCAATATGAGCTGGCATACTTGTGAATATAAGGTTGAATTTGGAAACATGAGCCAACAATATGTGTTTCACTATCAGCTGTTTAAATTAAAAGTAATGCATGTGGAGATGGTTTGGGGATTTACAAGACAAACTATCTCGATAAAGAGTAATCCACAATGTTCATAAAGCATGACGATTTGGGTTTGGCAAAAGAAGATTGTTTAAAAACATAATAATATGCATTGAAAACCCAAGCGTTAACCAAAATGGATAATCTCATAAAACGTGATAACATGATAGCAAGAGAAACCAACTCAACTACTTAAAAATAAGTAAATAAAATTACATGGATAGAAAATTTGTGATGTGGATTCGGCAATATGAGAAAAAATAAATAACTAAAATTATATGAAATGAATGCCCAAGAAGAGGAGAGGCAATTTGGTAAACCAGTAATGAATTATCCCGAATCGTGAAAATGCACATCCTCCAACCAAACATAGTGATTAGAGAAAAGAAAAATAAACTTCTATCATCCGGTTGAAAAATGCAATTGCTAAGATAAATAAAAAGTTACATCATCGTATAAAATACATAAATCAAAACAATTCAATTAAAGATTAAAGCTTTTGAAAAAAATGTTACTTATTCCTAACCCATTGATCCACCCATATCATCAAATCTGTAATCCTCAAAATCTTTGAATTGGAAGCTCAAAAGTGTTTAGACAAGGTCTAAAATTTGTACAATCGTTCCTAAAAAATATTTTCAAAAATAAGAATTATTAAAATATTTTAAAAAGAATGATAGTTTTCATGAAATAATTTCAAAAAGAGATGAGATATGAGAAAGAATCTCAAAAGGAGATTAACAACTTTCAAAATGGTTCCTGTGCTAGGGTTTTGAAAAAAGTTGATTGATTAAGGACTTTCCCATGACAGCGAGCTACTCGAACTTGGAACAATGTTGAAAAGTGCATGAGAATGTTTTTAAATCTTTAGACATTTTTACCATCGATGATCATCATCGAAAAACATGGTAGAAGAATGGAGACTGAGAGTAAATTCAAAGATTAAGATAACTTGGAGATCGAAAACACATTTTAAAGTAATAATCAAACTTAGAGGATAAAAATGTATTAGAAACAAGCTCCAATATGAAAGTTTGAAAGCTCACTGGCAGCAACAATTGCAGAAGTGTCATGGTGATGCGAGTTTGGCTAGAAAACATGACATTGAAGATGAAAAGGTGTTTCTGATGATGCAAAGATAGTGTATCTGAGTTAATTTAACACAAGAATTGAGTAAATACTTTCAGCTTGGGGAATCCAAGCACAAGTTTGCAAGTACTAAAATTCTAAATATTGTTATGAAATCTTACCGGTGTCATATCCGTGACATCCTGTATTTTTTGTTGCATCTATATAATGTTTTAAACTAAATTTGAAATCCTAAAGCACAAGTAATGTTCGTTGTTGTCATATTTCTTACCAAGTCTGATTAACTCACATATTATTCTCGTTCTTTCCTAGGCCATCAAGAGGTTAGCAGTCTGCATGTGGGTGTGGTAAGGAATGACCTAAGTCACATGCTATGGCTTCATCCAAATCAGGAAGGAGCTTCTATTATACAATCATTATAAGATGAAATAAAGTCTTTCTTACTAAAAAAAAAAGGACTACTTCGGCCTAAAATTGTGTAATAAGTTTGCTTTTGTAATTATGACTATCTTTTTGTTCGACTTTTTAAGTAATGCCCCTTTTAGTGGGCATATTCTCTTTAAAATAAAGGATTTTTTAAAGTTTGATTTACATAATCCACGTGCAATTTCAAGCTACTAGGCAGGTCATTACAATAAGTGCATATTCTATTTACTAGTAGTTAGAATTCTACCAACAGACAGTTGGTCTAATAGAAAGAGTGTTAGTTATCTTAAACAAGACTCAGTTTCGAATCTTGACAATAAAAAGAATTACGTTGAAAGAGTTTCCCCTAAAAAGGGCCACTATAGAAAAACATGATTTGAGCGACGAAATTTCAGGACGGAAAAAATTTGTCACTATTTTACGATAAATTTAGCAATGAAAAAAAGTTTCGTTGCTATTTTGCAACGAAATTTATGACGAAAATGTACCCGTGGCCAAGTTAGTAACGAATACTTTATTCGTGGCTAAATTAGTCGCTAATTGACAATGAAAATATTTTTGTTGCAAAATTCATGACTAATTAGCAACGAATTGAAATTTCCTAACTAAATTTTGTAACGAATCAATTATTCATCGCCAAATTTAGTGACGAAAAAAATTCGTGGCAAAATTCATCCCTAATTAACCACAAAAATTTTTTGTCACTAAATCCATCGTTAATTAGCTACGAAAAAAATATTTGTGATAAAATTTAACAACGAACTCCAATATTCATGACTAAATTCATCGCTAATTAGCCACAAAAAATATTCGTTACTAAATTCATCAATAATTTGTACCGGTATTTCAAAATTCATGGCAAATTTCGTGGGTAATTCCTTTTATACTCTATTAGGAAATATTTTTAACCGTATCTCCCCTTTTGACCCCTTTTTGACTAACAAAATCAGTTGAATATATAGTGAATGTTACAATTCTCACCAAATTAACAATTTTCAACAATAAATAATTCAATCAATCTCTAATAAATCATTTTCTATTGCTACTGCTATCGAGTTCACCCTTCATGTTCTTCATCTTCTCTGTCTGTTTGCTTTTCTTATCAATAGTTCAATCGCCTTCGAAAGTTTAGCCACTCATCTTCCATTGTCATGGTCATCAATAAGGAAGACAGCAAATTAGAACTCTGCATAAGGTTTCGAAACAATCAGATAGTATATCGGACATCCACATTTAGTGATTCATTTTTTCTGGCAAGTAGATTAGACATTAGTTTCCGGGGGTCGGGGCAGCGAAATGGATGGCTACTAAGAAGCGGTCGTCCGTTTACAGACTCTTCTGGTGTTTCAAAAAGAATAAAATAAAAAAAGAAAAAGAATAATAAAATAATAAAATAAAATATAAAATATAAAATGCAAATTTCAAAAATAAAAGAAAAAAGATTGGATAGATTTAGTGTTGGATTCTAAAATTCGATATTAAGTTAGAGACGGATTCTAAAATCCGTTGCTAAATTTAGTGACAAAATGTGAAATCCGTCGTTAATTGGTGACGAAAATATTTTCGTCGCCAATTTTATTGCTACTTAGCCATGAATGGAAATTTTGTGGGAAACTTTTTCCATGAATTTTTAATTCATCGCTAAATTTAACGATGAATAGAAATTCGTGGCAAAGTTTGTCATTAACACAACGACAAAATTTTCCGACGCTAAAATTGAAGCTAATTAGCCACGGGAATTTATTCGTTGCAAAATTTAGTATCGGACTCCAGTTTTCATGATTAAAGTCATCGTTAATTAGCAGCAAAAAATATTTGTGACTAAATTCATTGCTACTTTCTACCCCATTTCAAAATTCATTACTAATTTCATGACTAAATTCCTTTTACAATCTATTAGGAAACATTTTCAATCGTATATCTCTTTTTTACCCTTTTTGAATAACAAAATCGAGTTCAATATATTACAATTCTCAATGAATAGTTAATTTTTATCAATAAATAATGGAACCAATCTCTAACAAATAATTTTCCATTAGCCACTGCTATCGACTTCATCTTTCGTGTTCTTCATCTTCTCTGCCCGTTCGCTTCTCTCATCAATTGTTGAATCACCTTCGAATCATCTTCTATCGTCATGGTCATCAGCAAAGAAGACAGTAGATCAGGACTTTGCACAAGGTTTCGAAACGATGAGACAGTAGATTGGACATCCATATTCGGTTATTCATCTTCTCCGGCAAGTAGATCAGACACTAGTTTCTAGGGTACAGGAGTAGTGAAATAGACGGCTAATGAGAGGCAGCCGTCTATTTACAAACTCTTCTAAGGTTTGGAAAAGAACAAAATAAAAATAAGAAAAAAATAATAAAATAATAAGATAAAAGGAAAAATAATAAAATAATTATAAAATAATAAAATAAAATAATAAAATAAAATAAAGAGATAATAAAATAAAAAAATAAAAAAGTTATTATTTAAAATAATAAAATAAAGAAGTAATAAACTATCCCTCACCTCTTTATCACTACAATGTTCCTTTCTACTTATCCTTACTTCCCTCAATTGTGCTTTTGTTTCAATCCCAAACATTTAAACAGTAAGAAAAGTTCAATGAGAATAGAAAAAAAAAATGATCCAAGTTGAAAGGAAAATAAATAGACACTAAGAAGAGTTCAATGAAAAAAAAAGAAACATGACCTCAAGGTAAAGAAAAAAAATAGAGATGAGAGTAAGATAAGGAAAAAAAAGGTGAGAGTGAGATAAATAAAAAAAAAAGTAAGAGTGATAAAAGAAAAAAAAAAGACAATCACATAAGATATTATGGTATAGTGATTGTCACAACTCAAATATTATTATCAGTCTTAGGTTCAAATCCATGTGTTGTCATTTTTTGCAACAATTAAGCGCGGGAGGGTGGGCGTGCCCGGGCAATCAAGTGCGGGTATGCACGCGCGGGCGGCCCAAGCAAGTTTACCGATGGATTCATACTTCCGTCGCTAAACTTAGCGATGGATTCACACTTTCGTCGTTAAATTTTACTATAAAATTTAGTGATAAAAATATTTTCATCGCTAATTTAGCAATGAATTTCTAATTTTTATCATTAAATTTTTGCTACGCGTCATTAGCCATGAAGAATTTTTTGTTGTTAAATCCATCGCTGAAAAAATTAGCGATGAATTTTTCTAAAATTTCTGTCGCTAAATTCATCACCAATACCGGGTTTTTTTATAGTACGCTCGATAGCAACTCAAATCAAATTAGTCGAAATATAGTTTTAGATACCGATTGATTCAGTCTTTAAAAAAAAAATAGTTAGAATTCTTTAAGGATGACAATATCAAATCCTAAATAGAACAAACTATAAATTTTTTCCCCTTTTTCTAACTTTCCTATTCTTCTTTAGTTGTTATAGCTTTTTTAAAACTTAAATAAGATGATTAAAGTGAAAACAAAACATAAGAAAAAGAAAAAGGAAGACACCTACATATCATAGTTGCTTCCTTTTACTCTTCCAATGCCATGACATTAAAGATGCTGACAGTGGAAGCTGTAATTCTTTCAAAATCACACATGCAAACTATTGTTTAATTTATTTAGAAACTTAAAACACAAGGAATATTGAGTGAATCATCATCTGATAGAAAAGCTTATTGATCTATTAAGAATTTCAATTTTAATTTTTGAAACTTTAGTAAATTTATTATAAGCAAAATAATTAAGGTTCATTTCAATAATTCATCAGGCTGTTAAATTAAAAAGATTTATTTCTTCTCAACATGACCACATAAATGTTGATGCATTGATTATTTCTCTTTAAAATTCATTTGATCACTCTCTTTCTAAAAGAGAATTATTTCTTCCTCTCTAATTAACTATTCTACAATTTAGTGTCTAAAAGATTAACTTCTCTCTCCTTCTAAAAAATTCTCTCTTTTAATTTATCCGTACAAAAATTAATCTCTCAAAAAGTTCATTCTCTCTTCTCTTTTTATCTATGAAAATACTAACCACTTCCTTCTCTGTCTTCTCCCTTTTCCTCACTATGAAATGGAAAATCCCTCTCTTCTTAGGGTGGTGTCATAGATCCATCAAGCCCTTGGAAGACAAAATGTGTTGGTACTCCTAAAAGGGCATGGGATATTTTGGAGAAAATCTACTGAGCTTTGATAAAGTAAACAAAACTGATGGTGCATGATTTGAGTGATGTGGGGCCTAAAGGCAGCCAGGTCCATAAGCAACAGCAAACCCTCTCGTTATTTACCAATAACTCCTTTCTCAATAAATCAACTACTCGTTACCTCAACTGGTTGGTCCTCAGGTCTCCTCGGTGCTCGGTGTCAACTGCTCAATTTGCTAAGGAGATATTTGCTTCTCTAAAAAGACAGAAAGAATCATATGTAAATGGAAAGGAGATCTAAAACTATGGTCAATAAGGAAAAGAATCTCTGTGATGATTTGGACTTTCTAGACATGTAAGATTTCGTAATTTTTGAGAATCTTATGATCGGATTCCCTGAAATCTCGGAATACTCTTATAAGAAAACTAAGTTTTACAACCTCACATGCACGCAGCTCTCACAAGTGAAAAAGATATAAATTTCGATACGCCTACCACCCAAGTAAGTCCTCTTGATCTACATAGAGCATACAAGTATATAGAGCCCTTTTGCTCTCTTTGGCTATCATTCTGTTTCATTTCTTTTGAAAATCACTCTCCAACTTGAGCGTCAGAATCTCACCCACCGGATCAGACACCGACGATTTTTTTGCTGGTCTCATTGATCGAGATAACCAAATGACCAAACAATCCGTTCGAGTTAGCAAAGCCATCTTCAGTGGAGCCAAACCCACCTCCAATAAATTGGCACCGTTCGCGAGAATAGACAAATTTCCCAACCCAATTAGTCCTTGTTACTTTTTTTTTCTCCATCATGGCATCATGAAAAGAGTAAAGCCAACAATTGGTTTCGATGATGAAGATTTGATAGGAGTTTATACTCGCCGAAACAATCCACTAATCATTACAGTAAGAATCGACTCTTACCTCGTCAAGAGGATCTTCGAGGATCAAGGAGCGGAATGTGACATACTTTTCTGGGATGCCTTCCAAGGGATGGGTTTTGTTTCATCTCAACTTCAATCCTACGATTAGCCCATTAGAGAGCTTACTAGTGAATGCATATAGCCAGAAGGCCTCATTTCGCTCATTGTGTCACTAGGAACACCTCCTCATCACACTGTTATTCGGACCACTTTTTATGTGGTAAAACTCTCGTCCCCTTACATGCCATCCTAAGACACCCAACCTAAACGGCGTCGAAGCACTACCGAGCATTAGACACATGAAAGTCAAGTTCAGAACACCCTTGGGAATCGCGACACTTCATGGTGACCCTGATCCATTAATCGCCCCTATGGTGGAAAGAAAAGGGAAAATCTTAGCAATGGACACTATGGAAGTTCAAGATAACACTGAGCAACAGTCAAAATCTTAACCTGGAGAGAAGGTAATTGAGATTCTCATCACCGACATGCCCGATCAAACTGTTTAGGTTGGTGCCCACCTACCAACATCCTTTCAAAAGGCAATTGTTAATTGCCTACGACGCCATTCCAAAGTCTTCGTTTGGTCCCCCGAGGACATGCCATGCATTCATCCCTTGGTTATAATCCACAAGCTGACTGTAGATGCCAACCTCAAACCTATCAAGAAAAGAAATCGGTGTTTATGCTAGAACATCAACGTGCGATACAAGAAGAGATTCAAAAACTTTTAACAGCAGGGTTCATCCGAGAAGTGAAGTACCCCGAGTGGTTGGACAACGTGATCATGATAAAAAAGGCGAAAGGGAAGTGGAGCATGTGCGTAGACTTCAAGGACCTTAATAAAGCATGTCCAAACGACAGCCTCCCACTTCTCAATATCGACAAATTGATCAACAATTCATTTGGTCACCAGTTCTTGAGTTTCATGGATGCATACTCTGGTTATAGTCAAATATGCATGGCCCCTGAGGATGAGGAAAAAAAACCAGTTTCATTATGGAGTTTGGTACCTATTATTACAAAATCATACCGTTCAGTCTCAAGAATGCTGGGGTAACTTTTCAACGCCTGGTGAATAAGGTCTTCAGCAAACAATTCGATAGAAACATGGAGGCCTATGTTGACGACATGCTCATCAAAAGCTCTAACGCTAAAGATTGCGTCACAGACTTAGAAGAGATGTTTCAAATGCTAGAATAGTATAACATGAGGTTAAAGCTTGCTAAGGGCTTTGGGATCACATCCGGGAAGTTCCTATACTTTCAAATTACCTATTGAGAAATTAAGGCGAATCCAGAGAAGATTCAAACTATTCTAGACGTGACACCATTGAGAACAGTGAAGACATGCAATGTCACATGGGTAGAATTGCACCCTAAATCGGTTTATGTCAAAGGTTGGGAAAAAATAAAATTTTAGGATGCCCTAAAGAAGTCTCAGAAGTTCTCTTGGATGCCTGAATGCCAGGCTACGTTTGAAAGGTTTAAGGAATACCTCATATCACCCCTACTTCTCTCCTGACTGGTCCCTAGTGAGAAATTCTATTTCTACCTCTCTATCTCTAGCCACACACTCTTCTCCATCCTTGTAAGGCAAGAATCCACTATGCAAAGGTCTATCGAGAAGGTAGCTTTTAAATTGGTCATCACCACTAGGCGTCTTTGGCCATACTTTCATACCCATGCCATTGTGGTTTTGACCAACTAGCCCTTGAAGTAAATCCTATAGAAATGAGATATCCCAGGTCCACTCATCAAGTAGAGTAATGAATTAGGCGAGTTCGACATTGAATATCAGTCAAGACTAGTCATCAAGGGCCAAGCCCTCGCAAACTTCATTCTCGAGTGCACATTCTCAGCGTCCATCGAGCAGTCCCTTGCCAATGACAAAGAAGAGCACTCACAGCCCGAATGAACCCTCCATGTCGATGAGTTGTCTAATTCCTTAGGAAGTGGAGTCGGGCTCATCCTAGTAAAACCGGATGATTTTAAGATGGAATATACCCTCCGTTTCGAATTCTGAGAAACCAATAATCAGGCAGAATATGAAATCCTCTTAACTGGGTTGCGGATCGCGGTACCACTAGGGGCTTGAAACCTATGGGTCTTCACCGACAGCCAACTGGTTATCAAGCAGATCCAAGGGGTCTACGAGACCAAAGAACCAGCGATGGCAAAGTATCTATCTTAGATATATTAAGCAATGGACAAGTTTGACAAGGTGAACATACAACAGATCCCCTGATCTGAGAATACTTAAATTGATATGCTCTCAAAGTTAACCAGTTCTGACTCAGTAGTGACTAGCCGCACCGTCTACATAGAGAGCCTATCGTACCCTAGCATTGAGGAGCCTGATCAAGTTTTTACCAGCGAATAGTTTGCCAAGCTGGAAAGACCTCATAGAAGCCTATCTGAAGTATAAGCAACTACCGAGGTCACCCTTCAAAGCCAATAGGTTGAGACACAAGGCCACCCATTATGTCATCATCAATGGTGACCTTTACAATAAGTTTTATACATATCCCTATCAAAGTGTCAGATGCTCGAAGAATGGAACTATGTTCTTAGAGAAATTTATAAGGAAATATGCAGTACTATCTTAAACGCCCGAAACCTAACGAATAAAGCCCTTCGATAGAGTACTACTGGCCGACCATGAAAGTCGAAGCTGAAAACTATATCAAAAGATGTGACAGGTGTCAACACTTCTTGATGGTGCCACGACAACCTTCCACAGAGCTCTGCCCGATAGCCAATACTTGGTCATTCGCACAATAAGGAATGGACATTCTAGGACCACTCTCCCCAGAATGCAAATTCTTAATCATAGTCATGGACTACTTCATGAAATGGGTGGAAACTGAACCGTTAGCCCAAATCACCACTAGAAAATATATAGAGCTTCATGTGGACATATATCATCACTCAATTTAGTGTACCTCACATCCAATCACGGATAACAGTAAATAGTTTGATAACAGAAGCTTTTAAGGCTTCTGTAGTAGGTTGGAGATCCAACACTGATTCACCTCAGTTGCTTACCCCCAAGGCAATGGTCTCACAGAAATAACCAATCAAACAATTCTACAATGGCTAAAAGCCACACTTGAAGAAATCAAAGGTCGTTGGGTAGACAAGTTCTATAGCATTCTCTGGGCTTATCAAATGACCCCTCAAAGGACAACAGGCGAAATGCTATTCAGCCTAACGTATGGTAGTGAGACAGTCATATCGGTCGAAATAGGGATTTATTCATTAAGAGTTGACCAATATGAAGAGTGGCAGAATGAATCCGCGCTACGTGAGTGCCTAAATCTACTTCTTGAGCTGAGGGAAATTGCATCCATCCTTATTGCCGTTTGCTTATGGCCGCTTACCAGCAGCAAACGACAATGTATTACAACCGACAGGAGCCAAAACATTCAAACAAGGTGACTTCGTACTTAGAAAGGTGGTAGTTACCGGTCAGCCCCAACCAAGAGACAAGTTCGTACCTAAGTGGGAAGACCATTACAAGATACGTTGAGAAATCCGCCGAGACACATATCGCTAACCTATCAACTTGCCCTTATACTCCCTAAGACGTGCCGCCAAATGGGGATATATCTCCCTGAATGTGCCATAGTCCCCCGGTCCTCCTGAATAGAGTCTACCGATAAGGATTTATCTCCCTAAATGGGCCAGAGTCACCCAATCCTCCCGAACAGAGTCTATTGATTGCGATATACCTCTTTGAACGGGCCAGAGTCAATAGTCCTCCAAAATAAAGTCTACCGATAGGAATATATCTCCCCGAATGGACCAGTGTCACTCAGTTCTTTCGAATGGAATCCTATCATTGGGATCTATCTCCCTGAATAGGGTAGTGTCACCCAGTTTTCCCGAATGGAATCCTATCATTGGGATCTATCTTCCTAAATAGGCCAATAATGTCCATCCTCTTGAACAGAGTCCTATCATTGCGATCTATCTCCCCAATAGGGCAAGTGCAGCCCTGTCTAACAAACGAACGTGTTAAAGGATGAGTTCCCCGAACAAAATGTATATAGTCTCCTCACTCGAGTAAACTCACCCTCTTAGTCAAAGATTACACAAATGATGAAAGAATGGCATTGCGTCAACAAGAAAGTGAGCCCGTCACAAAGCCATCTATTGGTTAGATCCTATTGGTCAAGTCATTTCACTATTAGAAAATAACGTATCAGTGATGGAAGTATCCATCGCTAAAAGTAAAAAATCTATCGCTAAAAGATATTAACGACGGATTTTTTCCATCGCTAAATCAGTCGTTGAAAACCACGTCGCTAATTTACCGATGAAAAAACATCCATCGTTAATAGTAGAAAATCTGTAAAAGTATTAGTGACAGATTATATCGACAAAATTTAATGGCACCCGTTGTTCACATGAACACACTACTAAAGGCCAAATGATTGCTCAAAGGAAACATCGACAAGTAAGTAACAAAAACTTTTCTTTTATTTGAATACATATCAAGATACACAGTCGGTTACATTTTACGAATCCCAAAGTCGGACTGATTATACCAAAAGAAACACATGGGGAATCTACAATAGAAGGTAATCTAATGCAGCCAAAGCATTAGAAGAAGTTCCATGACCTAGCAACATTATACACTTGGCACCAGAAGACCGCCGAAAGATCCACAACCTACCAAACTGACTTTGAGGATGGAACTGAGGAGGTTAAAAATTGCAAACCCTTCCCAATAGAAGCCGAAAAAAGAGTTTGAAAAGGTAAGAGTTAGCCAAAAAGAGAATAGGATGATGCATTAGATTTTAAACCCTCTGCCATGCCTAGACTCCTCTGTTTCCCAAATTCTCTTATCGTCCGACCCGACGAAGCACCAAGAAGTGTCTGCAACAACCTCTATTACACTGAAAGGCCGGTCGATAGCTCCGACCTCAAAATAGCGCCCTACGCGAGCAAATATCTCTCCCTTCACGAGGTCGAAAACTCTGATGAGAGCCCTAATAGAATCCACCATGGCGTTCGAACACCAAATGACATGATGGGACCTCACATCAGTAGCCCTATCTTTGATGGATTCTCGCATTGACAGAAATTTTCTAAATTACGAAGTTTTGTGGATCAAAATCTATAATTGAGTTATCTCTCAGGAATGCAGACTTTCAATAGTAGAAACTTACCAAATCACTCATAGCAGTACGTTACTACAAAAAAACACGGTTTTTACGACGAAATTTAGCGAAAAATGTTTTTTGTTGCTATTTTACGACGAATTTAACGATGAAAACTTTTTTCATCGCTATTTGCAACGAAAAAATAGTCGTAACTAATTTAGCGACAACCGGAAATTCGTTGTTAATTTTGCGACAAATTGATAATGCGTCGCTAATTTTGCGACGAATTTAGGAATTTGTCGCTAATTTAGAAAAATAATTAAATAAAATAAAATATTAATATATATTTATTAAATAATAAATTAATTTAGCGACGAATTTCAAAATTTGTCGCAAATTTTACAACGAATTCCCAATTCGTCGCTAATTTTGCGACAAATTCAGCGAGAAATTCCGAAATTTGTTGCAAAATTAGCGACGAATTAAGAATTCGTCGCTAAATTTGAAAAATAATAAAATAAAATAAAATATTAATATATATTTATTAAATAATAAATTAATTTAGCGACGAATTTCGGAATTCGTCGCTAAATTTGAAAAATAATAAAATAAAATATTAATATATATTTATTAAATTATAATTTTAAAAAAAATTATCATATTTATTATTTTTAATTAATATGTTATATTTTTTTTATTTTATCTTTTTAAAAAATAGTATTATTATTTTTTAAAATCGTTTATTATTTTATTTTAAACTAATATTTTATTATTTTATAATAAATTGTTATTTTATATTGTTTTATTATTATTAAAAAAATGTAAAGAAAAGATAATAAGTAAAAAAAAAACTTATAACAGATACTAACATTTAGTTTGGCGGTTATATGATCTTAAATGTTTAAGGAAGTGCATGAGTTCAAACCATGGTGGGAGCAAAGCGGAGGCATTTTCCAGGAATTAAGTGAGGGAGGGTGTGTGGATGGATGCTGGCTCGGGCGGGCGGGCTCAGGTGCAGGCGGGGGAGCGTAATTTTTTTTTTCATTGCGAATTTAGCGACGAATTTATATTCCATCACTAAATTAGCGACGAATTTTAGATTTCATTGCAAATTTAGCAACGGATAATTTTTCGTCGCTAAATCTGTTACAAATTTAGCAACAAATAAATTTTTGTCGCTAAATTTGCGATGAATTTAGCAACAAAAAATAATCTATCACTAAATTTAACGACGAATTTTTAATTTTTTTCGTTAAATTTTTACGATGCGTTATTAGTTACGAAAAATTTTTTGTCGCTAATATTTTTAGCGACGAATTTTTATTAATTTTTCGTCGCTAAATTTGTGGCTAAAAGTTTAGTTTTTTGTAGTGCGTGAAATCTCTCCGAGATGATGTTGAGTCATACAACCCTCATTTACAATTGCGGAGACGAGATCTTCATTATTTTGAGCAGACGGAATGACCCAATAAGAAACGTGCGTAATGAATGAGGAGTCTCAACCTCTTCAACTCCTAACGAAACTTTTATTTCGAAATCATTTATTTAGAAGTTATACATATTAACACTCTCGCGGTTTTCCAAGTATCGACCGTTAGCTTACTCCTTATGTCTCTCCTACGAAGTGACATGAGGAGTAAGAGTAAATGATGGTACATGACTCGAATGATGTGGGTCTCAAAGGCAGCCGGGTCCATGAGCGACAACAAACCCTCTCAATGTTTATCGATCACCCCTCTCTCGATAAACCAACTATTTGGTACCTCAACCGGTTGGTCCCCAGAATTTCTCGGTACTCGGTGTCAATTGCTCAATTCACTAAGGAGATATTCACTTCCCTAAAAAGACAAGAAAAATCATATATAAATGGAAAGAGATCTATAACTGTGGTCGATAAGGAAAAGAACTTTTGTGATGATCTGAACTTCCTAAATGGCTAAGATTTCATAAGTTTTGAAAATCTTATAATTGGATTTCTCAAAATTTTGGGACACTCTCGGAAGGAAACTAGGGTTTTATCACCCCGCATACACACGGCTCTCACAAGTGAAAAAAATATAAATTTCTTACGCCTACCATCAAGATAAGTCCTCTTGATCTACGCAAAGCTCATAAGTATACAGAGTCCGCTCACTCGCATTGGCTATTAGTTTGTTTCCTTTCTTTCAAAAACGGTTATCTAATTTAAGCGTCGGAGTCTCCTCCGCCAGAGCACCCTCTAGCAGTCTTTTTGTAGGTCTCATCGATCGACATAACCAGATAACCAAGTAATCCCGTTCGAGTTAGCAGAGCCATCTGTGAAATCAGACCCACCTCCAACAAAAACAATCGTGATGACATTAAAGGGATGGCTTGAATTGAGAGAAAGAAAAATATAAATCAATTGATTTATATATTGTTTTTGGTCGATGGATTCTGTTAACGAGATGCAAGCCAATGGTCAAATTACAATAGGATCAGTAATTGTTGAGAAAATTCTTAACACTTTGCTTATGAATTATCAGCACAAATTGGCCAAAATTTTAGATAAAAATAGATTTGAAAGGAAATTTAGCTTCAGAGTTGCAATTTGTCTAAATGGGAAGTCTAATGATAATGATGAAAAATTACTACAGCCCAATTTATTCAACTCCAATCCTCTCTTCTCTCCTCTACATCAATTGATTGATCTATTGATAAAAATAGAATAGAATTAGAACATCCTTCTAATTCATTTTTCTCACATATTAGTGTATTTTAAATTATAAAAAATTTAGATTAAAATATTAGATATAAAAGGTTGATTTAAAATCAATAAGAAAATTATTGATCAATAAAATAAAAAGGATAGATAATGAGACACCGAAAGAGGAGATTTGTGACCGTGGGAACATGTGTGCGCCGAAGGAGAGGAATGGTATAGGGATGGGTCTATGACATGATCTCATTAAATCGAATAAATATAACAATGAAGGGATGTAGGGTGTGATTGACCCCAATCCAAAAGGGTGACAAATTTGAAGACAAAGGTCCGGCCATTTTAGCCCATGACTTGATCCAGAAGGAAATTTAAAATTTGGATTACTTTTCAAGAAGAGGATTGCATTTTCCTTACACTTTCTATTTCCTACCTAAGAAAAAAAATTAAAAAAAAAACTGATTTTTACATCGGTCAACTTTGTGTTGCTCATTTGCTATGAAAAGTAATATAATGATATGAAACTTTACAATCTGTATGGTTTACATAGAAACCCATTGTTAAAATATGAAAATAAATAAAATTAAATATTTTTAAAATCAAATTAATTATTAATTTATTCTAATATATAATATTTTTTAATAATTAATTTTATTTTAATACATAATAATTTTTAAATTAATTATTAGTTTACTCCAATAAATGCAAAGGCACTTTTAACTTTTACTCCATACGGGAAGTTGCCGTGGGCAAAGTTAATGTGGTGGGTTGGTTATGTGGCCGCATCAACCGTGTGGACCAGGATTCCAAATTAAAGAGAGCTTGAGTCCGCGTAGAAAGTTGTGGTTGTGGTGGTGGTGGATTAATAAATGCTCATGTCCCGGCTATTGACTGACTTACTTTAACTAGTCCTCCATCGTTTTCATTCTATTAACTCAAAATCTCCAAATTGCAGGCCACTTCCACCCACGCTTTCTAGTATCAAAGGGGACTTGATAACTTTCCTGAAGGAAAGATAATTCCTCTCTCAATTTAAATGTGGAAATCCAGAGTTGCATTATCATTTGTAAAGTCATAAAATTTGGCTAAATAGGAAGTCTAGTGTCAAAGTTGAAAAATTATTACAGCTCGATTCATTCGGTTCCAAGCCTCTCTTCTATATTCTATACTGTGGTGTCTAATCTAACCATTTTCTTCCATTTCGATTGATTGATTTATTAATCAAAACATTTTTCTCTCATATTATTGTATTTTTTAATTATAAAAAGTTTAGATTAAAATATTAGATATAAAAAGTTGTTTTAAAATCAAAAAGAAAATTATTAATTAATAAAATAAAGTGGATAGATAATTAGACATCGAAAGAGGAGATTTGTGACCGTGGGAACGTGTGTGCGCCGAAGGAGAGGAATTCTATAGGGATGGGTCTATGGCATGATCTCATTAAATCGAATAAATATATCAATGCAGGGATCTAAGGTGTGATTGCCCCCAGTCCAAAAAGGAAGACAAATTTGAAGACAAAGGTCCGGCCATGTTACATTGGTCAACTTTTTGTTGCTCATTTGCAGGCCTTATAGATGGTTTTTGTCAAATGGTTATTAATAAAAATCCCCCCAAAAGTGAATAACAAGGGGAAGAATGGCTATCCATATTCACCTTATAAAGGTCCTCCAATTTTAACTTCAGTGGAGTGATTGGCCACCATATGCCAAGAAAATTTAGTAAAAGATACATAAAGGGAGCGAAGTCAAATAGACTAATGTGAACATACCTTGAATAGAAAATATAGGCCAAAAATACTCGAAAGTCTCGATATTTTGAATGGATGGTAGGTTTTCTTCTAACAAATACCTCCCATATGTCTTCCGGGTCATATAATATTATGAGTTTTAATGTTTGATTTTATTGTGTGATTTATTTTAATAAAAAGTATATGAGATTAAGGTTATATAATAGATGTAATTCTATAAAATTTAAATTTACCTTTTTAAGGGAGACTAACGGGTGTGTATAATTAAACTATATTTTTGCATGTACGATATTGTTGAATTTTGATTTTATTTAGTCTTATCCCTAAATGTTGAATGTGGGATTGTATTTTCACTAATAAAAATACGTCATTAGCGACGAAAAATTTCATCGCTGAAAGCTAGAAGTCCGTCGCTGAATGGTATCAGCGATGGATTTTTTCCGTCACTAAATCCGTCGGTAAAATGGACCACGGTAAATATCAACGACAAAAAAAAATCCGTCACTGAAATAGAAAAAAAAAATCAGCGATGGATCCAGTTCCGTTGCTGTTACTAGAGTTCTGAAAAAAAAGCCAGAAATCCGTCGCTGAATGGTATCAGCGATGGATTTTTTCCGTCACTAAATCCGTCGGTAAAATGGACCACGGTAAATATCAACGACAAAAAAAAATCCGTCACTGAAATAGAAAAAAAAAAATCAGCGATGGATCCAGTTCCGTCGCTGTTACTAGAGTTCTGAAAAAAAATGGACCACGGTAAATATCAACGATAAAAAAAAATCCGTCACTAAAATAGAAGAAAAAAATCAGCGATGATTCCAGTTCCGTCGCTGTTACTAGAGTTCTGAAAAAAAAAAAAGTTGTTGCTCCAAGCACCTGTCCAGCTCACCTTTTATTTGAGTGAAAATTGCCTATGTCAGGATTGAACCCATGCACATGGAGAGAGATGAGAGCAACCCAACCACCAAGACAACTTACATATTTAATCATATTTATTTATTTATTTATTTATTTACTTTATCTCATATTTTTTAATAATAATAAAATAATAAAATAAATTTTATTTTAGCTTAAAATAAATAATAAAAAATTTTAAAAAATAAAATAATATTATTTTTCAATAAAATAAAATAAAAAGAATTATTAAATAAAATTTTAAATTTTAAAAATTTTAAAAAATTAAAAAATTAAAAAATTAAAAAATTAAATTAAAAATTTTAAAAATTAAAAAATTAAAAAAATAAAATAATAAAATAATATTATTCTTCTACAAAATAAAATAAAAAATTAAAAATAATTAAAAAATAATTAAAAAAAAATTCGTCGTAAATCCGTCAGTAATCCGTCGCTAAAATTTTTGTCGCTAATCCGTTGGGAATCCGAACTGTAAATATATATATTTTTTATTTTTTTTCCTTCAACAAATCAGCGACGGATTAGTTACGGAAATTTTCCGTCGGTAATCCGTTGTTGATAGATTTAATTTTTTTTTTCTTGGGTTTAGGCTTTATTGATGGATTAGCGACGGAAAAATTTCCATCGTTATCCGTCGCAAATCTCATAGTATTCTGTCCGACAATAATCCGTCACAATTCCTTCTCTATTAGCGATGGAGTTTTGTCCGTCGATAATTTTTTGTCGTTAATATCATATTTTTTGACAGTGTTTCCACGTTCAAGATTTGGTTATGACGGTTGGATTGAAATGTAGTTTGTTGTAAATCAAATGACAAACAGAAGATCGGACGGGTGGCAAGGGGCCGGAAAAGATGTCTTGAACGCAAGCAGGGATGCTAATCGATGTTGGAGGAATCTTCTGGCAGCATGTGATGACGCGTGGAGGACCATCTAGAGGTCTAGTTACCACAGTTAGAATTGTCTGAAAGACTAAATCTGTGGCTGTGTACCATATGGTTATACGATGACATGGATATAGGATTTAAAAAGCTAAAAGTGTTTTTGCAATTCTTTTTGTTAATGGACTCTCGTACCGTGTAAAAGTAAGAACGAGAGAGAGAGAGAGTGAGAATATATTTTATGTATTTCTATATATCTAATACATTAAACAAATGAACTATTAATATCAGTTAAGAGTATGTAAATTTAACAAAAAACTTTAAAATGAAACTAGTCAAATATTATCCTAAATATATAAAAAGTTAACATATTGTTGCATGTATACTAACATAACGTTAACATATTGTGACATAAATGGTAACATAACTACACATATGAGAAGACATACTTAAAATGGTAATGAATGATGACAGAAAGAAGTCATATGTGGATATATTTGTTAACAGTAATAAGTACCTCCCATATGTCTCGTGGGCTCATATAATATTGTGAATTTTAATTAAAAATACTAAGTGAATTTTCAAGCCTTATATATCTCCCGTCACAAACCATAAAATAAAGTTTAACAAACAATTCCCTTAGCATTTTGCCCAAAATTTTAAGACAGTATCTATGGCATCAAATACCTAAAGGACACAAATACTCACAGTTTGTCTTCAAGACAGGTGGTACACATGTAAGTGTTTTGACAGTATTATCACATATGGTTGCGACATAGATACTGCTTGTAGCCATAGATATTGTTTGTGAAAATTTTAAGTCGATTTTTTTTTTTTTTTTGGGAAGAGAGAGAGAGAGAGAGAGAGAGAGAGAATAATGAATGAAGAGAAAGAAAGTACAAGATTTGTCAATTTAGTCATTTGGAAAGGCTGAAGAATAGGAATATGAATCCAATCCCTCTCCTATTTCCAAAGCCGGCACGACCCTTTTGGAATTTGTTAATTAATTAATTCAATTACAAAAAAGTTTTTTTATATATTTGTTGAAAGCATAAAAAATAAAAATAAATAAGTAATTTAATAAAATACAACGCATTTTTATAGTTTTTTTACCCAATTTCTTTTAGGAATACATTTTTTTTTTAAATTCCATTTATTTTCTAAAAAAGATTTCCTTCTCCATTGTATATACTTTTATTGATAAATCTTTTTCATTGCATTGAATAATATTTACTTAATTGGTCATTCTAAAATAGTTCCTCGAATATTGATTTTCAAATCCATTAGATTGATGATACATATAATAGGTATATGTTATAGTTACATCGACTTAAAAGTAAAGTTCGTAACTAATTGATAAAATTGGATATTTCATCGTATATCCGCTATACGTTGATAATCGCATGTTAATGACAGATGATTTATCTTGAGTATCGCAGACCCACTACAATAGTAGTTAATGCATTTGTTAAGCACTAAATTAGATATATAATGTAATTTCTCAAAATGTACTATGTAACATAAATTAATACTCTATAACCATATGTAGTTCACATGTTCTTAATCTTATCTATGTGGATCAATTTTCAAAATCAAAATTATATATTTTAATGTATTACGAGTAAAACTCATTATAAGTTAATGGTTTCTTACATTAGGAATGTAGTGTTGGTTAACTGGGTCGGATATAGCCTTCTTGGGCAGTTCTAATTGATAATCCAAATATTCTCTTTTTGTACAAAAGATTCAATGAAATTCATAATAATACAATTACTTTATCTTATCTCAATTATGAATATTATGTAAATTGGGCAACAGGTAGAAATATATATAAATCAAGGACAAAACTATACATTATTATTTGTAAAATTCTATAAATAATATGATATTTATTTTAGAGTACATATCTAATTATTTGAGGAAATAAATTAGATATGAAATAATTTCAATATAGCGGATCGTTTAATAAAATTATATTATAATTATTTTGGAGGCAAAATAAAAATATTTTAGATTACTTTTTTATTCTAAAACTCTGTTAGAATTGATTATTTATTCAATGTGACTTACAATTTAATATTTGACTTTTGTGGGTATACATAATATATATGTATATGTTTATAAGGTCTTGGCCTCATATTCAAAAGAAAAAGGGAAAATTTTGGGAAGATGGATTTTCTATTTTTTATATGGAAAAATATAATTTAAAATTAAATTGTAAATAAATATATGATATGAGACGCTAAGGGTAAATAGCTCAGTAGAGAGATTTTGTGCAGGATGTGAGATTTTCCTTAAGAGTGATGCAGATTTTGTGCGCTCCTTAGGTATTTTATTCTTTACCCTTTTCATTTTATTGGTCAATGTTAATTTTTTTTTTTACCTATTTTCAGTAATATCTTTTATACTTTCACATTTTAACTTAAATTTTGCAATTTTTGAGTATGAGATATTTTCATATTTATTTAACTTTTATATATTAGTTTTAAATTAAATTTTGGATTGTAAAATTTATATTCACGATTTAAAATTTTGGGTTTTGAGAGCAGATGATATATAATAAGTACATTTTGTGTGATTTTTTTTTTATATATATAAATGATGAAAATGACTTTTGAACGATTGAAAACGGGTGATTCTAAGATTTTTTTTAATATAATTTTATGAGTACTTATACTTATAATTTATAACTATTGTATTAATATTTAATGATTATGATTTCTTATAAAATGAAAAAAAATAAAATGATCAATAATTCAACAATCACAATAGAATGATACGTGATTCTAATTACTCTTTCTTTTTTCAACTCATGGGGCTGTGCTAGGGAAGACAAACAAAACAGGCATGGAGGACAAAAACATATGTCCCATCCCAAGTTTGAAAGAGCAACCTTGAACCGGTCAAACCTAAAGCTCAGTCGCGTTGGAAACGTAGTTAGGAATGTGTTGCAACCTCACAGAAGGCTCTCTTCAAATGCCCTGTTAACTACATAGAATTTATTGGAGTAGTTATAGGAGACACCATTGCATGAGCTGCCTGCACATGAGAATGCATTATGGCATGAGCAGCCTGTGGAAGATCATGAGAAGATGCCAAGCAACTTGAGTAGTCTCATGCACTCTCGTGCAATGTCTTGGGCGATTGCTCTACTATGTATAAGAATGTTAACTCATCATGGACAGCCTTTGGCTTGCCTTGTGGAGTAGTACATTTATTCGTACGAACCTCCATAATTACATCATGGGTTTCAACGACAGGCTACTGTTTTTTTTTTTTGTCTTAAATTGGGTTGTAGGGATCGATTGCTCCAATGGTGGTTCATTGGCAAGTATCTTGAATTTTTTATCCAAGAGATAAAGCCTTGCAATGATCCACGATGTCCCTTGAATTCCAAACACTTTATTGTCGCAAGCCTTCGGCTGTCGTTGCTGGAATTGATCCTCTTCAATAGCCTTAAGAGAACTTGCCTTAACTGTGGCATTTAGATCGGTGGAGCCTTATAACGGCATTGCTGCCTGGTTTCCACTTAGGAAACGCACCAGAATGTCAGACGTACACTGCACGATGGACACAGTTGAGCAGATACTTCCCTAAACCGTGAGCATTAATGGCTATCTATGCCATAGATACTGCCCTAAAACAATATTGAACACACTCATATGTTCCCATTAAATGAATAGAATACAAATATGATTTATTAAATTTTGTATTTATTTTTTAAAAATTTTATCTATAAACTAATATTGAACACACTTTTTTTTACCAAATTTTTAACAATGATGCAAGACATACAACACTGTGATGGTTTCAAATTTGATGTATTATATTTTAAATTTGATTCCTTTGAAGGAGAATTTGTTGGACCATTATTATTCTAGGCAAATTTTTTTAAAAAGATTATATAAAATAAAAATATAAAAGTTAATTTTAATGAAAAATTAGATCAGAGGACAATAATTCAAAGTTTCTGAGGAAGTTTTATTATTATGTTCTGGTGACCTTGTCAAACTCAACAGTGACGATTAAATGAAAGGAGTAGTGGATTTGGATGCTCTCATCAGGAACCACAAGGGGCGGATTCGGACACTCAGATTGATGTTGAGATGGCAGAACTGTTTGTTGAATCGAGTGACCAGCCGTTGGTTTGTTGCATTTGTAAGGTGGCGGTGGCCGTGCTGGTTGCATGTTGAATAATCCAATAATTGTCTCTGCTATCGATTATCCTCAAGCATACACAAAAGAATTGGGTTTGATTGTTCAACTTCTACTTTCTCTTTTGCACACAATTTAATTTTTTTTATTTTCTAATTTTATATTTTTCAACTTTTTATAAGATTAAATTGGATATGTTTACGTTTATCATCCGATTCTTTAATAATTTTATATTTAATTATATAACCGACCAATGTCTTCTTTCTTAATTACTCTAAATTTTGTTACATGTTAAATTTTTAATATTAATGATTTTATATTTTATATATAAAGAATGCATATGCATAGAAGATAACCTACCTTGGGCTTGATTTGTAAAAGTTGTGATTAGATGGAGAGAGTGTTTGGTTAAATTTATAAACTCTTTTAAACTATTATAAATTGATTTTACTTTCACTTATAAATTAATCGGTACCTAACTTTTATCCCTTCTTATATCTCAATAAATAGCTATTTATAATATATTAAAGATATTATATTTTTTTAATTATTTTATCAATGATAAGAATTTATAAGTTATTAAATAGTACTTTTCTTGATGGAATTTTCATGATGCCAAGAATTTTCCTTCCCTGATGTTTTTGCCATAAAACGTCAGCAATTAAGAATAAATTCTGATATTTAATCGCAAATACATCGGAAAAATTCATTGATGTGCAAATTTGAACGGTGATGAGAATTTTTTATTGATGTTTAAGCACTAAAACATTGGTAAAACCTTTTTGGTTTTAACGACGTTTGGTGACAGACACGTCAGGAAAGGCCATTGGCATACAATTTTGGGGGATGACATGAACTTTTTCCAATGTTTTAACAATAAATGTTGGTAAAACACTTTAATTTTGGCGACATTTGTCCATAAACATCATTATATTCAACCTTTACCGATGTTTATTTAAATGTGAGCAAATAGTAGAAAGAGTGAGAGAGAGAGAGGAATACCGATGTTTATACTTGTAAACGTCAAGAAAGTGTAGAGTAAAGATATGGTAAACATCGTTATCATTTAAAAATATCGTCACAGGAGACAGTTCTCTCGATATAATTTTTTTATTTTTAAGTTTTGAATTGAGATTTGATTAAGAAATTTAATATTTTATTCTACTAACCCCTAAAAGAATATATAATTATTTGTATTCTCACGTTTTATCTATGATTTATCACCCTTGGGCTTTGTTTGTTTAGCAAAAAAATCTCTCAAAATGATATTTGGTGGAAATGTTTTCCAAGAAAATAATTTATTTTCTATTGTTTGATAGAAGATAAGGAATTATTTCCTATTGTTTGATTTAGTGGGGGGGGGGATGTAGCTTTTTACGGTAGAATATTGGATAGTACAAAGTGATATTTTAATAAACTTATTATATCCAAAATAATGAATCCAAATAATCAAAACTATACAAAACACCCAACTTAGACACTATCGAGTACATCTTACTCCATTTTCCCCAATATTAAGAGTGTTGGAATTTAAATTTGGTTTTTGCATTTTCATACATAAAAAGCAACCATGATTTCCAAAATCTTTTAAAATTGAATCACTAACCTTTTCTTTAATGTATTAGCATGAAAATAGCTTCAAAACTATCACAAATGGAGCCGTTTCAATTTTTAGAATTCAAATGTTTTTGTGGTATATTCCTTATAAAACAATCACCCATGCCTCACTTTCTTAGTTCTCCAAATTCAAAATGGGAATGTTATTCTCTTTGCACATACATGTATGTCTCAGACTCTTCCAAAAGCCACCATGTTAGAATTCAAATGGGAGGGGTGTCGACAGTTAGTTTTTCCCAAAGAAAACTACGCCCTTCCTTTTTCTTGTTTGAATTCAGATTTGGGGGGGGGGGCGGTTTCAACCTGGTACTCATTTCTAACAAATAGCCAATAGAGCGAAATATTATGCGGCAAAAAGCCTAAGAGAACTTAATTATAAATAAAGAATCGATTAAAAAAATTACTTTTATCACAAATAATATGTATGCAAACTAAAACCAATCAAACTATTGAATTTTCATGCATGACATGGAAAAATTAGAATAACCAAAGAAAATGTTACGTTCGCACCATTGAATTTTTATTTTTTTTCCACAAGTTTTTGGACTTTTAAACTATAGCATACGCAGTTGACATGGTAAAATTAGAATTACCAAAGAAAATGTTACATCTACAGTCTTATATTTTCATGTATTTTCACGTTTTCCTAAGTCTGTCAATTTCAAGCTTCTTTCCTTGTCCAATCAATGCAAAATATGCTACTCTGCTGATCTTACAATACTTATCCAATGACTTGTATGCATTGCAATTTCCCATTTTTTCTTTATTAAGAAAACACTAAAAATCCTAATTATTAGTATTTTTAGATACCAAAATTTATTAAACAATCGCAATAAATCACAATACGAACACAGCAATTTTTATGTATGAATTGCCACTACAAAATTAAATTCCTATGCCCACGGTAACTTTTATTATCGGTAACCTTTAACAACGGTTTTTTCTTACTTATGCGGACGTCTTTTACAAAACCATAGGGAAAAAAACACATATTTCAACGGTTTAAATTATAACGTCGATAAAAGTTTATGAACCGTGAGTAAAATTAACACAACCGTTGGTAAAAATAATATTTAATTTCTAATGGCTATTATTTGTCGTCGGTAAATATAATATTTGTAGGGATGGGTTGAAAATAATCTGACTCTTTTTTAGGGTCTACTGGATCTATTTAACCATACATAAATGATAATGATAATTGAAAATGCTATATACAATTATAATTATAACGGTTTTAGTTTATATATATTTATATAATTTTTAAGAACAATAAAATTTTAGAGTTAATATAAAATGGGTAATTTATAATGTGTATTGTAATAAGTTATAAGTTATAACATGATAAGCAATGGTAATAACCTAGTGGTAAGATATTTTAACACGGTAATAAGTCTGCTATAATAAGTAATGGTAACAAATGATAATTGGTAAGATGATATAACATGATAAGATGGTAAGATATTATAACTTGTGATAAGTAGTGTAATAACTTGTGATAATTCTGTGAGTATAAAAAAATTAGAATTACTATTTTCTAATAATATTACTGTAATATTATTATAAATTATAAATTATTAGAATTATTTTGAGATACACAATATACTATTTTGTAATAATATTACTGTATATATTATTATAAATTATAAATTATTGGAGAATATATGTTAGTTAATATTAATTTAAATTCTCTTATATTAACAATTTAAAAAATTTAAATATTTTTGTATAGAAAAAAACAAGAAATAAGAAAAATAGAAAAAAGTGTGGAAGGTTGAGTGGAAAAAGAATAAAAAAATGAAACGTGGGAAATGTAGAGAGTAAAAAAAAAACAAAAAAAGGGAAAAAGGCCACGTGGTGGCAAGTGGTTAACAGGAGAGAGAATGGATTCGAACCTCGGTGTTGCCTATTTCAAGGGCGCTTTTTCTCCTTTTTTTCACGCGGGGCATGCACGTGCAGTTGCAAGCGCTTGGCCCACGGCTGCAACCGAACTCACGGGGATTGCGAACACCCCTGTGTGCGGTTGCATCCGTGTGCCCCGCGCCTGCAACTGCGCGAGCGCGCTAATTCCTAGCACCCCGCGGGCGCTTGCAACCACGTAGGGAGCGGTTGCAACCGCGGGGCATTACTATGCCCTTTTTTTATGTTTTTATTTTTTGATTTCTTCTTTCTTTTTTTTTACTTCTTTTTTTCACATATTTATTTTTTGCTTTTGTTTTTTTTTTACTTTTTTTTTTACCCTTCACCATTCATTTTTTTTTGTTTCCATTTTTTTTACCCTTCACCTTCGGTTTATTTAACTTTTTTTTTTTGTTTCTTCTTCTTTTTCTTTTTCCTTTTTTTTTTTTACTTTTTGTTTTTTTTACCGTCTTTTTATTCCTTTTTTTTCACTATTACAAGTGTTTTTATTCATTTTTTTTCCACTATTACAAAATGGAAGAATGAGAGAAATATATTGGTGGAATGATGATAATACATTAATTATCAATATTATATAATTTAATATAAATTCAAAAAAAAATAACAATTATTTAATTTACAAATTTATCTTTTTAACATAACTCTACCATAAAATCTTTAATATTCTGTAAAAAATAATTTTCTAATTTAATCAATTTTTTTTTTTCATGCCAAAATTTTTGTTTATTTATTCCAATTTAATTATTTTTTTACCAAAAAAATTAATTAATTTTAGACAAGCACTCAAAAATTTTATCATTTTATTTCAAATTCAAAGAAAAGCAAAAAAATTTAATCGTTTTATTTCAAATTTAACAAACAAGTGCTAACAAATAGAATTTATATAAACTATTTGATAAATAAATAAATTAAAAAAATAGATTAAAACAGTAAAAAATCTATATATTTAATACAAAATTATCTAAAAAATATATATTGTTGTAATCATTTATAAATAATGAAAATAATGAAAAGTTGAATAAGAAAAAGATAAGAAAAAAGGGTGGAAGGTTATTAGAAATAATAAAAAACTAATAACCAAATGAAAAAAAATACAAATAAAATGTAAAAAAAATAATTTTAGTAGAAAATTTTGTTTTTTTTATACAAACAAACAATAATAGAGAAAAATTTAAAATTACAAGGTAATAAGTAATAATAATAAGTAATAAGTAATAATAATGGTGATAAGTTACGATAAAAAAGTTGATTTTGAGTGATGTAACCGTAAGTAAGTAAAGTAAGTAGTAATAAGTGGTAAATAAGTAAGTGGTAATTAATAAATAACTAATAAAATATAGTAAATTTATTCCTAAGAAGAGAAAAATTGGATTTATAATGAGTTATTATACAACAATTTTACAATTTTTTAATAAATTTTCTTTTTCCTTTTCTCTCATTTTTTCTCTGCTCTTTTGTCTGAATTCCTTCAAACTTGATATTCTTTGTTTCCTCGGTGTTCATCTTCATGTTGGATATCATCTCCGCACGGACCGTATTATGATCAGATATCAGAAGTTTGAGAAAATATTCTTTCCTTAAGAAAATAAGATCCTGCATTTCATAAAATGAAACAATTAATAATTTTAATACAAATACAATACAAAATTGAAATAAGGTGTGAGAGAACATACTTCTTGACTTGGTGTACTTAAAAACATTCCCGGTTCCCATATTTCCAAAAACCTCATAACAAATATTCCGCAATCATTTCTGATATATAAAAAATATTTTAGGTATGCATTATCACAAAATCAAAATTATGTAGTAAATTGTAACTTACGTATTAGACTGTTGTGGAACTTCAACACGAACAATGTTGGAAATATGGAGAGAATTTTCATAAATCCTTTCAATACAATTTTTCTGAAAATTAAGGAAAATATTATAATTTATAATTGAATAAAATTTGATATTTAAATATATTAAGTAATAATTACTATAAAAGTTTGGAAGTTAATATCTTCGTGACCTCTATAACCAGAGTCTAGGTAGTACATAATTTGATTGTGTAAAACAAAACAAAACCAATGTTCCTTGAAAAGAACAGGGATGAATACCTAAAAAAAAATAAGGTATATATTAATATACCTTATTAACAGAAATGTATAATAATAGTGTCTAATGTTAAAGTACTCACTAGGTTACACAATCGATAGTCGAATCCAAATACTTCCTCAGACAAGCAACTATCGACCATCGAAATATTCCAGTTATTTTGATTGTCACAAGCAGAAACGACGGACATCTATATTAGAAACCATAACATCTATATGAGAAAACTATGATTGAGAAAAGAAAATAATGCAAGGAGTATTATGTGTATATGAATATAATAAGTGGTCTTGGCAATTGACTTAGGTGTTGAGGAAAGATTAAGAATATATCAAAAAAGAAGATAAAAATAGAAAAATACTTACAGAAAACCATAATGGCAAAACACATCTGAAGAAAGTGCAGTAGGTGATGTTAAGTAAACGTATATAGCAATCCATAGTCTGTAAACATAATATTATATAATTATAATCATAATTATGCGATCATAATAATGAAAAGAAAAAATTGATAAATTCATACCAGCGTGCCAATCCAGTGAGGTGGTACCAATTCATAACTATCGCTCCAGCTCATATAGTATCCATCAATATTACATAAAATTGTTCTATCAAAAAAACTAGATTTAGTAACATATATCACAATAATAATCAAATGAGAACGATTATAACACCCTTACCTATCATTATTTTTCATGGCTTTTCGTCCATAAAAAAGCCAAATATTTTCTTCTTCATCAGAAAAAATCTTTGGGTTAGCAAAGGGAAAGGGAAAGTTAGAAACTATAGATGTTGTATCCTTATCCTTCATTTCAGTTAATGTATTCACAACTCTATATAATTCAACATCATCAGGTTCATCTTCAGGCTCCTCAGGCTCCGACCCTTTATCCTCATACCTTTTATTCTCCAAACTATCCTCCAAATCTTGGCCTTTATGTTGTTGGTCCTCATTAAAATGACTGTCCTTACCCTTTGTTTCGTCTGCTTCCTCCTCTTCTTGCTCATCATCATATTCAGAGAGTTTGCGCAAGAAATCAGACTGAATTCGAATTGACTCCTTCAAAAAATTTTTAATTTCCTGTTTTATATCAATTTTCTGCAAAATTAATATTACAGAGTAAGTCATTGTAAGTAACTACACTGTGGTGAGATAGTAATGTTTGTAATTTTACCTTTTTTATTTTTTCTCCAACTGTTTCAATAGATTTTGCAACAAATCTTTTGACATTAGATAATAAACCCTACAGTGAAACTCAAATTATATACGATTCTAATCAAATATAAACAACTTAAATCATACAATACAATATAAACTTAACTTACATTTCCACGCTCGAATCCCACTCTTCGATTTACACGATCCGTCGTCCAATACTGAATAGGTTGTTTTGTTATTTTTCCTCCTAAATCACCAATTTTTACATTCTCAAAATAAAAGATCTGTGTGCACAAGACCAATATTATTATGAATATATTTATTAATACTAAATTATAATATTTATAAAAATTGAATTAAATTATATTAAAAACTTACCATAAGTAAAAATAAACAACCACCGATTCCTGTTTTCTTCCTCTCTTCCTCCTCTCTTCCATTATTTATAACACCTTTGAATTGATAAACTTCATCAGCTAACCATTGTAAGACAAATTTAGCCCAATTGTATTGGTCAGCATTCTCCACATCAATAGTAGCACTGAGGTGTCTTGAAGCAGGGTAAACATTTGTTGTGGGACATAAAAAACATCCAAGCAGAAATAAAAGAAAGTATTGTCTAAACTTCAGAGAGGAGGAGGCATCTTCCATCTGCATCTCTTGCATATATTGTTTTAATTGACTATGCTTAAGTTTTGAAAAGTTTTTTCTCATCTCCAAGGATACAGTAGATGAACAATCCAAAACATCCCGTCCTTTATAAGGAATTCCTAAAATTCGGCCCACATCTTCAACTGTCAGCTTAAAATTCTGATTTAAACCGATAGAGAGACGTTTTTCTATAGGTTCAAACCTCATTATCAGTTCTTCATATAATTTTCGACTTAGTGTATCACAACTAAGTTTCAAAAGGTTACCGAATCCCATATTTTTAACTATAACTTTCATATCATCAGTAAGAGTAGAAAATAACTCTTTTATTTGCCTAGGAGAGCACCTCGTTTGAATCGGCGTGGTCTTTACCCTTGTACCAGTCTTTACCCTTGTTCCAATCAATGTTGTTTCATACTTGTCAATTTCCTCCTCCTCCCATGACTATTAAAAAAATCACATTAACTTGCATTAAAAACTTTATTCAATTCAAAATATACATAATCAAAATATAAATAAATAATAATAATAATAATAATAATAACTAACGGTTATTGGAAGCAAGTGCCCTGTGATTTTCTTCGACGACTCCTTTCTGATGCAAAAGAAATTCAAAATTAATTGAAATAAAAAATTTGTTTACATTTAAAATCATAAATCACAAAAAATTAAACTAATATAAATTTTAAAAATTTTAAAAAATTAGTAAGAACTAACTAAAATTATAACATAATTAACCTAAAATTAAAACTTAACTCATCTTTTCTCGGATGCCTCCTTCGATGCCTCCTTGCTCGTGTTAACTGTATCCTTCATTTTTCCTTTGTTTTTTTGATTTTCTTTTCAAATATAAGTGTAGAAATCTTCTTCTCAATCACAGCACGAAGTAACCAGATCTTCTTTTCTTCTTTCCTTCTTTCCTTCTTTTCCTATTCTTTCTTCTTCTTTCTTCTTTCTTAAAATTTTCAAAAAAATAAAATATTAAAATGTTAAGTTTCTACCGTTAGATCAAATGTTAGTAATTCGAGATAATTTTACTCGTTGATATTATGTTGATGTTACTTGAAAAGACAATAGCCTGCAAAATTTGAAATTCCCGACAACAAAACCCAACTATTGGATTTAAAACTTCCAAGAACAAAACCAACCATTGGATTTAAAACTCTATCAATTATTTATGCAATTACTGCTGCTTATGACTTTCTTACTAGTTATTACTTTACTATTACTACTTGTAGCTAATAACTACTAACTACTAACTACTTACTTACTTACTATGCTGCTTTCTAGTTTAACTACTTACTACTCTTACTACTTCTTACTACTTCTTACTACGGCTTCTTACTACTACATAGTACTACAGGTTACTACTATTACTTATTACATACTATTTACTACCTACTATTACTTACTATATACTATTTACTACTTATATAAACCTACTATTACTTACTACATACTATTTACTACCTACTATTACTTATTACTTACACGTTACTACTTTTATATATATAATTATATAATACCTAGGAATTCAATATAAAATAATAAATGAGATTATAAATTAATTAAATATAGATATAAATCTAATTACATAAAATTAATAATAATAATAATAATGAAAGAGGATAATGATTTAATTATGAATTTAAAGAATGTATTATTTGTAATCAAAGGATAAACCAAAAAATTGTATATATATATTCTATATTCTCATATATATTATATATGGTATATATATTATATATATTATTCTTATATATATTATATATGGTATATATATTATATATATTATTTATGGTATGTTAATGAAGTTGTGTGGAATTTTTATTATTTCTCTTGAATGCAGCACATTTGTCCGCAAATGTCCGAAAAAGGCTATTCATTTACATTTACATTTACTTGCATGCCATATGCCAAACAAAAACCTAATCTAGAAGTTCACTTGCATGCATGCCATATGCAAACAAAAACGGAAGTTCTCACTTGCATGCCATATGCAAACAAAAACCTAATCTATAGCTATGTATATTAGGACAACAAAAATACTATTCATATTCATTCATTCAGTGTTCACATGTGAGCCGTCGGTATGCAAACCCATAATATATATCCAAAAGAAAAGGAGGAAAAAAACAATTTGCATTCTGAGAACTCTGAACCATTGTCTTGACCATTTACAAAACAAACAAAAGAAAAAAAAATTTGCTCCAAGCAAATCTTGACCTTTCACAAAAAGAAACAAAATAACAATAATAAAGGTTCATTGAATAGTATTTTTGTATGGAAATTTCTTGCCGACAACACTTTTTTCACACTATCTCTCTCACTCACTCACTTATATAACAATTATCCTTCTCTCACTATCATCATCAAACTCTCACTCTAAACTTGTTCTTGTTCTCTCACGCCTCTTCTCCTTCATCTTCTTACCCTTCTCACTTTTCACATATCACTCACAAAGAGATGGGCTCTCGGAAGGGCTCTCGGAAAGGAAAACAAATTATGAGGGAATCGGAGCAATATAATAGAAGGGAGTTTCCATCTCTTAAAAGAAGCAAAGAATTTGACCAGGTATTTTCTGATCGGAATATTAGTGTTGGTCGTTTAATAGATTGGGAATTTTTGGAAAGTATAGATTTTAAGTACGGAAGTTTTTTAAAAGAAATATGTCCTCGTTGGATTCTCAATCCAAAAAAAAAAATTTTATGAAAATGTTGTGAAAATTTTTTATAATAATATGAAAAAAATTAATAGTGAGTATTTTATTGATATTGATGGTGAAATTAATTCCTGTTGTTTTCAAACTTATTTTGATGGAAAAAAAATTGAAGTTAACCCAAAAATAATATGTACAGAGTGTGATCTTCCATGGGTGGATTATGAAGAATGTGCTCCATATTTGAAAAGTGATGTGTTAACGGACGCCCAAATTGTTTTTAATAATAATAGTTTAGAGAGTTTTAGTAAAAATGCAGCAGATTTAAATTTGCATGAAAGAATTCTTCATTTATTAATAGTACATGTTATTAAGCCACGGGAGGTAATTATACATCCATTACTCGAGAAGATTTTTGGTTAATGGCACGTATTATTGAAAAACAAAATCCTGGTTTTCATTTCTTACTTCCATATTTTATGATATCCATAAGAGATTCAAATTCAAATTTATCATTTTGTAGTGTTGTGAACGGTATTTTAAAAACTGAAGGAGTAAGTTTACGGAACGAAATAAATTTCAAATTAAGTTTTAAAAATTGTATAAATCATAAAACGTTGTCACGGGCTTATTGGATTTATGAGAATGGTAGTTGGATGAATATAAAAAAAAGAGGTTTAGAATATAGGGGAGAGGGTGAGGAGTACAGGGGAGAGGGTGAGACAGTGGGCACAGAAATGAATGCGGATGAAGTGAACGTGGAAATGAATATGGATGAAGTGAATGTGGAAGCTGAGCAACATTATGTGAACGTGAACGAGGAGATCGGTGAGAATGTAAAGTGGGATCAACTTTTAGAATTGATGCATGCTATGAAAACACAGATATCTAGTGTTGATGAGAAAGTTGACTGTCTTGATCAGAAATTTGAAAGATACGGGAGGGAAATGAAAGAAATGAGAGATAACTTCACCGAATTCAAGCAACACAATCACCAGCAGCATCTAAAAATGTCACTTAACTTGATGAACATGATTAATGATATGCAAGTAAATACTAATTTTATTTATAGTATTAGAGATCATTTACAACTGGGTGGAGTTCCTTTGAGACCGAGTGCGCAATCTTCCTCTCATCCTGCTGCTGGAACCAGTGGAGCATCACCTCCTCCTCCACAACCCTCGAGCAACCCATTTATTCTCCGTCCATTTGGATCATTCGGTTCACCTCCAAGGACATTTGGTTCATTCAGTTCACCTAACAGGGTTAATCCGTTTGACATTCGAGATTTTAGCAAAGCAGCATCACCATTATCTGGGAGTAGTGCAAGTGCATCGACTTCGGATACCAGCAAGAGAAAGGAAAAAAAAAATTTAGACCTAAAGTCCAACTTCCCTAGCTTCTAATTATTTTTTTTTCTTTTCCTGGTGATTTAAATTTTTTTTCCTTTTTTTACTTTTTCTTTGTTGCTGTAGTATTAATGTAATGTTGCTGTAGTATTAATGTAATGTATATATTATTATAGTATTAATGTAAGATTAATGTAATGCATATATTATTATAGTGTGTGAATCTTAATTTTTTTTGTTTATATTTTTTCTAATTTATTTAAATATGGAAATGCTCATGCTCATGCAGCAGCTTAAACAGCGGGGCATGCATGCGGTTTTAACCACCGAGCGCGCGGCTGAAATCATGCATACCCGGGCATGGGCGCGGCTTCAGGCGCACCACACGCGAATGAAACCGCGCATGCCAGGGCAAGGGCGCAGCTTCAGCCGCGCACCTCGCGGCAACCGTGCCCGCCGCGGCTGAAACCGCGCTTGTTCGGGCCTGCGGGCGGCTTCAGCCGTGCTCTACGCGGTTGAAACCGCGTAGGCCCGGGGTGCGCGCGGCTTCAGCTGCACACCTGCAAGGCTGAAGCAGCGCACGCCAGCGTGCCCGGGCCGAACCTGTGGACGGCCATTAATATTTTAATTATATAAATATATGAAATTTTTTAAATTTCTTAATATTATTATTTCATGATATTAAATTATTATTTGATAGTATATATTTTTTTAATTATGATATACATTAAGTTTTTGATTTGAGAGAACTCACAATTAACTAACTAACAATAATAATAATAAAATTTGATAGAATTAAAATTTGCTAGAATTAAATTTTAAAATTTGATATGAAATTTTTTTAAATTCTTAATATGACTATTTCAAAAATATGATGATATTAAATTATTATTTCATAGTATAAATTTTATTAATTATGATATATATTAAGTTTTTGATTTCCAAACAACTCACAATTAACTAACTAACAATAGAATTAAACTTAAAATTTGGTAGAATTAAACTAGAATTAAACTGTGATAAAAAATATTTTTTTTTCACTTGCTTGAGCTTTGGCCAGACAAACAAAAACTTTTTTTGGCGCCATTAACAAAATTTTTTTGGCGCTAAAATTATGTTGATTTTGGCGCAAATGATCACTTATCACTTATCTTATTTATTTCTCTTCGCTTCTGTTTTCTTTATTTCTTTCACAATCCGTTATTTCTCTTCCTTTTTCTAATCTGTTTCGTCTCAATTCCTCTTTATTTCTTTTATTTCTCTTTTCACTTTTGCAATTTTCTCATGGATAGGAGATGGATGTATTCTAAATCAAGAGCAAGTGATGAATATATCAGGGGGTTAATGTTTTTCTTGAATTTGCATATGAAAATATTCAATCGATTGATGGGAAGATATCATGTCCTTGTGTTAAATGTTTCAATACATTAAGATTTCCTATATCCACAGTATTCAATCACTTATTACGTCATGGCTTTCAACATGGATATGAGAAGTGGATATATCATGGAGAGGGAGAGGGTAATAAAGAAGGTAATAAGGAGAGCATTGAAAATAGATCCAACAACAACCTTGCTAATCTTTTTGAGCATGATATGTTTGGCATGTTACATGATACATTCACACATTTACCTCATGATTCTTCCTTCAAAAGTTCTCATCAACCAAATTCTCATGCATCCGTGGACGAATCAATTTCAAATAAGTTTCAAGAATTACTTGAAGATGCCAAAAAACCCGTATATCCAAAATCGAAATACAGTCTGCTTACAACTATTGTACATTTATATCATTTAAACCCGTATATCCAAAACCCGCGAGCCCGCGACCGGCTTTCCCCTTCGAGAGCTCACCTGCATCTTCTGTACTGCAGGTAACGACTGTATCTGGTTGGAGTTCTAAGGTTTGGTGTTAGAAATTTAGTTGTTTCTAATATAATTGAAATTTGAAACAATTACAGGTTTTAGACCAATCCGACGGGCGAACGACAGCTAGGTCTGAAACCCGAGGAACTCTAGGTGAGAGAAACGCACTCACTTCTCAGTGTGAATAAATTTTCCCTTATTAGGGTTTTATATGATATAAAAATTTGCTGATTTGATTAGGTTTGTCTTTTGGAGACTTTTTGAAAAATAGGGAGTGACCACCCTCCCGTATACAGTGAGTGGGACTCTAATCTCTTGCATAAAATAGTAAAACTTTTTTTCTGCCGTGTTTTTGATAAAACATGCTTTTGATATGCATTGATCTGACGTATGACATTGAATTTCAAATCCGTTTTGTGATTATTTGAGTGTCTTGAATTATTATTACGATGACTATGCATCCAGGGTTTGAAATGAAACAATAATTGTGCCATTACTTGAAATTTTAAAATTCCTTTTCTACTGTCGCATTGATATGCTGTTTGAAATGATTCGATGAAACGTATTGGCACGCAGATTTGAAATGTTTTGATGAACTATGTGGGTTGGATGCCCACTAGTTATGAGATGATGTGATGTTACTTGTGGGACGTTGTGCCCTGGGACGTTGTGCCCTTGTGATACTATGGGACGTTGTGCCCTTGTGATACTATGATGATTCCGTAGCTACGAAGGGCGTTTGTAGAGGCACGGGTTGCCCGGATACGCTTTTGCAGGAGGTATCCGCAAACGTCATTTATTCTAAAGGCTATAGGCGCGGCCGGTTGAACCCACGTAGCGGGAGGATGTGTGTGACGCCACCGTCTAGCACCGGGCAGGGTCCTATACACGTTGATGAGTTGGCCCCAGCTAACTCATGGCCAACGTCGGGGTAGAGAGCGTTTCAAAGTCTATGCATAATAAAACCCCCGACGCGCCTGTCCTTGGTCACGGTTGACCTTTGCCAGGACTATTTTTGGCTCGCTCTGACATTACTTGATTTTAAATGGATGCATACATGCTTGCTATCGTGTGTTTGATTAAATGATTTCAAATTGATAAATATATCATTTTTTACTGCGAAATGTAAATTGTTGTTTCAAATGGTATTATTTGACACTCCAATTGTTCACCTATACTATTTATGCTTGATATTATCCCCCTCACTCACTGAGTATCTTCCCATGATACTCACCCCTCTCTTTTCCCTCCTCAGACAGGTTGATTGTGATAGAGCGGCGTTATAGGCTCTAGTGTGGATTTGTTGTTCTGACTGTGAGATTTACTTCTAATTTAGTTTCGACCCTGCGAGGTCTTGACATGGAGGTCCGTAGTTGGCCATGTATTTATTTTGGGATGACTGTATAGTTTAACTCTCATATTTCATGTGCATTGAGGCGATTGTACGTATTTGAATGTTACTTGGGAAATGTGTTATACATTGTATAAATTTAGATCCGCTTGGTATAGCGGCTGCTCATGCTCTAGTTGGGCATGACAGTAGAGGTCTGTGGCTAGGTTTGTTTATAGCCTTGCGTTGTTCTGAATGTTGGCTGTGGTGTTTGTTGATTTTGGAGAGGCCGGGATGGCCATTTGTGTATTGTACAGGATGATTTTGACCATACAGGTTTAATTGTACACGGAAAACCTCCGATTTATGGGGAGGTTCTGCCCGATTTTCTGTAAAAATACAGCCAGCATTCAGGGGCAACGGGCGGCTGTTCACGATCCCAGTTTGGGGCGTAACAGTTCTATTGGTATCAGAGCGTCTAGGTTTGAGAAAAGATAAAAGTTTTCCCAAGTATACGCAAAGTTCTCAATGCATTAGAGAGTTTCATACAGTCATTTAAAGTCCCGTACTTGGCCATAGGCATATAAGTTCGCCTATTTTGTGGAGTTAGATACATAACGCATCTAACTCATTACTTCGCATTCGAATGTTTTAAATCATAGTTCATTTATTTTTAGGGGGTTAGTTACGGAGCAACTAACCCTAAATCTTGATTTCTATCCGTTGACAATGTATTTTTTTCGCAGAATTATGCCACCTAGACGTGGTATGAGAGGTGCTGGATTCGCCTCACTTAAGGGTCTTACAGTGCCTGATACATCTAGGGCACCTGAGGCGCCACGAGTACCAGATGTTGCTTCCTCTACTCGAGCACGCTCACCAGCGCCACCTCCAGCACCTCCACCGGCTGCTACAGCCGAGATTCCTCCACCACCACTCGATGCCTTGAGACAATGGCAGGAGTGGTGCAGTAGATATGGGGCGCAAATGCCACCACCTTCACTACAGACTCCAGCGACCGCACCTGCGGCCGTACCTGCTCCTTCGGCACCGATTCCTCCTTCGGTGGCCGGCCCTTCCGTGTCTACTCCGACCGACGAGACGTCGGCTACTTTGAGGCGCATCCACGAGCTCACTCAGTTGGTGAAAGAGTCTCGACAGCTCGGATGCACAGGCTTTTCAGGATCCAGTGATGCAGTAGCGGCGAAATACTGGATCAACAGGATTCGTAGGATCCTTACGGATTTGGGGTTGTAAGAGGAGCTCAGATTGAGAGTTGTTGAGAGACTCCTCGACGGAGATGCCCTCTCGTGGTGGGAGGCTATCCGTGACAGTGCCACACAGACCCTGCGGTGGGAGGACTTTTTACGAGAGTTCGACCGCAGGTACTTTACCCCGTTCCAGCCGGACCGGATGAGGACGGAGTTCCTGCACTTACGTCAGGGGACGAGGTCAGTTTCAGAGTACAAGGTTGAGCTTAGACGATTAGCGGCCTTTGTCCCCGATATGGCTACATCTGCTCAATTGAGGTTCAAGTTTGAAGATGGCCTCCAACTAAGCATCAGGAAATATATGACGGTGACTCCCTCTTTTACACTATTGGAGGTGATCGATTCAGCGTATCGGGTAGAGGAGATCGTCCGAGCAGAGGCGAGACAGAGGGAGAGTCACCAGAAGAGGAAGACTGGGTCACAGGGTGGATAGTCTTCGAAGAGGGGTAGAGGTTCTGGATATCCCGGAGGTTTTTCTAGCTTCAGACCAGCAGCACCGGGACAAGGACCTCGACCACAGGGCTTTGGGGCACCAGCCCCTAGTGTCTCTACACAGTCTACTACACAGAGACCGCCCTTCTGCCATAGATGCAGCTGTCACCATGCCTTTGGGGAATGTAGAGTACCAGTTACTTGCTTCCAGTGTGGGAAGTAAGGTCACGTTAGGAGTGTCTGTCCCGATTTAGGTCGGGGAGGATTGACTTTACAGAGTCGTACTGGTACGTCTGGCACAGGCCAGTAGGGGGCACCTGCGCACTCAGCTCTTACCGCTCCCCGGACTACAGCCGGGAGTAATACAGTGCCAGGATCGTCGCGACAGCAACCTAAGGCCCAGGCTCGTGTGTTTGCGATGACACAGGAGGACGCACAGGCAAACCCTGATATTATTATGGGTAATCCTCCCGCAGACCCCTCAGTGTAGTACTTTTGTGTACTTTCTGTATGAGCTTATTGTATATCATGATGTCGATGTACAGTTTTGACTAGTTAAACCTTTAGAAGCTTAACTAGTTTGATATATATATATATATATATATATATATATATATTCGTTCACTTTTTCTTTGCATTTTAAATGTTGTTGATCTTTTTCTTACTTTTAGGTACCATGCGAATATTCGGTATCGATGCCCGTATTCTCATAGATACCGGGTCAAATTTTACCTATGTGAGCGATGCGTTTGCTTGTCATTCTGATAGACCTCTCTCGCCACTTGATGCGGAGATTCTGGTAGTCACTCCTCTTGACAAGCACATCATTCGAGATACAGTCTATAGGGGCTGTGAGGTCGGAATTGGGGAGACAGTATTAGAGGCAGATCTGATTCTACTCCCTATCACAGATTTCGATGTCATCCTAGGGATGGATTGGTTGAGTATATACCGGGCTTCCGTGGATTGTTTCACGAAGGAGGTTGAGTTTAGGAGGTCCGAGCAGCCACCGTTAGTCTTCCGGGGTGAGAGACGAGTGTTGCCCCGCAGTATTATCTCTGTTATGAAGGCCAGACGTTTGGTACGCCATGGTTGTGTGGCTTATCTGGCTTATGTTGTTGACACCACCGTTGAGGGACTGAGGCTTGAAGATGTCCCTGTGGTGCAGGAATTTTTAGATGTGTTCCCCGAGGAGCTTCCCGGATTACCACCAGTTCGGGAGTTCGATTTCGAGATTGATTTAGTACCGGGGACCAATCCTATTTCTATTCCGCCATATAGAATGGCGCCTGCTGAACTGAGAGAGCTTAAAACTCAGTTACAGGAACTTCTGGACAAGGGGTTTATTCGTCCGAGCACCTCACATTGGGGCGCTCCGGTACTGTTTGTAAAGAAGAAGGATGGTACATTTCAGCTTTGTGTGGATTACAGGCAATTGAACAAAGCTACCATCAAGAACCGATATCCCCTGCCTCGTATCGATGACTTGTTTGATCAGCTGCAGGGAGCTAAGGTTTTCTCTAAGATTGATCTCCGTTCGGGTTATCATCAGTTGAGGATTCAGGCCAAAGATGTGCCCAAGACAGCTTTTCGCACCCGATACGGCCATTACGAGTTTCTAGTCATGCCGTTTGAGCTGACTAATGCCCCAGCTGCTTTTATGGATCTGATGAACCGAGTTTTTCATGACTATTTGGATGGGTTCGTCATTGTATTCATCGATGACATCTTGATATATTCACGGAGCGATGAAGATCATGTTCAGCACCTTCGGGTGGTATTACAGATACTCCGTGAAAAGCAGCTATATGCCAAATTCTCAAAATGTGAGTTTTGGCTAAGACAAATTGGATTCTTGGGGCATATTGTCTCTGCGGAAGGTATTTATGTTGATCCGCGGAAGGTTGAGGCTATAGTGAAGTGGGAGCAGCCACAAACAGTTACCGAGATTCGTAGTTTTCTCGGTTTGGCCGGGTATTATCGCAGATTCGTAGAGGGATTCTCCCGGATAGCTGCTCCGTTGTCGAGATTGACCCAGAAGGGGGTCAAGTTTGTTTGGGATGATCGTTGTGAGTCGAGCTTCCAGGAGCTCAAACAACGGTTAACATCCGCTCCTATTTTAGCCCTTCCCACTAGTAGTCGGGAGTATACAGTGTACAGTGATGCTAGCCGACAGGGATTGGGTTGTGTTCTGATGCAGGATGGTCGGGTTATTGCGTATGCCTCGCGACAGCTAAAGAAACACGAGGTTAACTACCCGACACATGATTTAGAGTTGGCAGCCATAGTCTTCGCGTTGAAGATATGGCGGCATTATCTTTATGGGGTAACCTGCAGGGTATTTACCGATCACAGGAGTTTGAAATATCTGTTTACCCAAAAATACCTGAATTTGAGACAGAGGAGATGGTTGGAGTTATTGAAAGACTATGATCTTATTATTGACTATCATCCGGGCAAGGCAAACGTTGTAGCAGATGCTTTGAGTCGGAAGTCAGCATCATCCTCACAGTCGACAGAGAAAGCCTACCTTTCTTGTTTAGTGGGACTCCGAGCCTTAGGAGTCAGTTTGACTAACGATGATCAGGGAGGCTTATTAGCCAGATTTGAGGTCAGGCCGACTTTGTTCGACCGTATTAGGGAGCTCCAGAGTACGGATGAGGAGATCCAGGGTATTGCAGATAGAGTCCGCAGAGCTGAGGGCGGAGACTTCAGAGTCCGTGATGATGGACTCATGGTATTCAGAGACAGAGTGTGTATTCCGGCAGATAGTGATCTTCGGCATGCTATCCTTGAGGAAGCACATTCTTCTGCATATGCTATGCATCCCGGGGGTACGAAGATGTATCGGACCATCAGAGGTAGCTACTGGTGGTCAGGCATGAAGAGGGATATAGCAGAGTTTGTGGCAAGATGCTTCGTGTGCCAGTAGGTGAAGGCCGAGCATCAGCGTCCAGCGGGCACACTGCAGCCCCTTCCCATTCCTGAATGGAAGTGGGAGCATATCACGATGGATTTCGTAATGGGGTTACCGCGGACTTCGGCACAGCATGATGCTATTTGGGTGATAGTTGACCGACTTACTAAGTCCGCACACTTCATCCCGATTAGGAGTGATTACTCGCTTGAGGCATTGGCACGCCTCTATATTGATATAATTGTAAGACTGCATGGGGTTCCAGTGTCGATAGTATCAGATCAAGACCCCAGATTTACATCCCGTTTTTGGCCCAGTCTGCAGGAGGCTTTGGGCACTAGACTGAATTTCAGCACAGCATATCACCCCCAGATGGATGGTCAGTCAGAGAGGACCATTCAGACTTTAGAGGACATGCTTAGAGCATGTGTTATGGATTTTCGGGGGAGTTGGGATCGGCATCTTCCTTTAGTGGAGTTCGCCTATAATAATAGCTATCAGGCGAGCATTGGCATGCCACCTTACGAGGCATTGTATGGGAGGACGTGTCGTACCCCGTTGTGCTAGGATGAGGTTGGTGAACGACGACTCACCAATGTTGAGCCGGTAGAGGAGACGAAGGAGAAAGTGAGGATTGTCCGTACGCGGATGAAAGCCGCCCAGGATAGACAGAAAGCCTATGCAGATCGTAGGCGGCGACCTCTAGAGTTTACTGTGGGAGATATGGTATTCTTAAGGATATCTCCCTTAAAGGGAGTCATTCGATTTGGGCAGAGAGGGAAGTTGAGTCCCAGGTATATTGGACCCTTCCGTATCCTTGAGAGGGTCGGAAGTGTAGCATATAAATTGGAACTGCCAGCAGACCTATCGCGTATTTACGATGTATTTCATGTCTCAGTACTTAAGAGATATCAGCCAGACCCCTCACACGTTTTAGAGGCTCCGCCAGTTGGGTTTCGAGAGGAATTGAGCTTACCTGTTCAGCCCGTGGCTATTCTGGATCGACAGGTCAGAAAGCTCCGAAGCAAAGAAGTTTCTCTTGTTAGAGTTTTGTGGAGGAACGACCATGTCGAGGAACAAACGTGGGAGCCTGAGGAAGCCATGAGGAAACAGTACTCCCATCTATTTTCTGGATAGTTTTCTTTTAGTTTCAATGACGAAACTTATTTTTAGGGGGTTAGAAAATGTAACACCATATAAAAAAAAAAAAAAGAGAGAGAATTTTAAATTAGGGCTTAAAGCCCTAATTTTCTATCTCTCTCTCTCTCTCCCTCCCTCTTTCCCACTTTCTCTCTTTCTCTTCTCCGCCGCGGCCTCTCTCCCGCCACCGTACGCCGCCCACTGCTCCACCTTCCTCCAGCGATCGCGGCCGCTGCAGCGCCTCCCGTGAGCCGCCTTTCCCCTCCGCGCAGCGCAATCTCCTACGAGCTGCGCTAGCCCAGCCGAGCGCGAGACTGTCCGAGCGCTCCACAGCGCGAGCCCACGCCTACTCGGGAGCTCACTTGCGCACCCCGCTCCAGCGCTTCACCCTCTGTACAGCGCGTATTCGCGCGATCTCCTGCGAACGCTGCCGCCTCAAGCCATCGCGAGCCTTGCGCGCGATCTCCCGCGAGCCAGCACGAGCTGGCGTGCGACCCAGCTCGCGACACAGAGCAAGCTAGCGCGCGAGCCAGCGCGAGACCCAGCTCGCGACCCAGCGCGAGTTAGCGCGCGAGCCAGCGCGCGACCCAGCTCGCCACCCAACGCGAGCCAACGCGCGACCCAGCTCGCGACCCAGCGCGAGCTAGCGCGCGAGCCAGCGCCGACCCAGCTCGCGAGACTGCGCGAGCCAGCGCGCAACCCAGCTCGTGACCCAGAGCGAGCCCTAGCCTGTGAGCGGGCCAGCCCACCAGTGGCCCAAGGCCCAGTTCAGCCGCCGCCCACTGCAACCCACGAAGCCGCTGCAGCCAGCAAGCCGGGCTGAGAGCCCGTGAGCCACCAGCAGGCCAGCCCGCTAGCAGCCAGCCCACCGGCCCCCGAGCCCGTGACGGCCCACGAGCCCGCGACCGGCTTTCCCCTTCGAGAGCTCACCTGCATCTTCTGTACTGCAGGTAACGACTGTATCTGGTTGGAGTTCTAGGGTTTGGTGTTAGAAATTTAGATGTTTCTAATATAATTGAAATTTGAAACAATTACAGGTTTTAGACCAATCCGACGGGCGAACGACAGCTAGGTCTGAAACCCGAGGAACTCTAGGTGAGAGAAACGCACTCACTTCTCAGTGTGAATAAATTTTCCTTTATTAGGGTTTTATATGATATAAAAATTTGCTGATTTGATTAGATTTGTCTTTTGGAGACTTTTTGAAAAATAGGGAGTGACCACCCTCCCATATACAGTGAGTGAGACTCTAATCTCTTGCATAAAATAGTAAAACTTGTTTTCTGTCGTGTTTTTGATAAAACATGCTTTTGATATGCATTGATCTGACGTATGACATTGAATTTCAAATCCGTTTTGTGATTATTGGAGTGTCTTGAATTATTATTACGATAACTATGCATCCATGGTTTGAAATGAAACAATAATTATGCCATTACTTGAAATTTTAAAATTCCTTTTCTACTGTCGCATTGATATGCTGTTTGAAATGATTCGATGAAACGTATTGGCACGCAGATTTGAAATGTTTTGATGAACTATGTGGGTTGGATGCCCACTAGTTATGAGATGATGTGATGTTACTTGTGGGACGTTGTGCCCTGGGACGTTGTGCCCTGGGACGTTGTGCCCTTGTGATACTATGGGACGTTGTGCCCTTGTGATACTATGATGATTCCGTAGCTACGAAGGGCGTTTGTAGAGGCACGGGTTGCCCGGATACGCTTCTGCAGGAGGTATCCGCAAATGTCATTTATTCTAAAGGCTATAGGCGCGGCCGGTTGAACCCACATAGGGGGAGGACGTGTGTGACGCCACCATCTAGCACCGGGCGGGGTCCTATACACGTTGATGAGTTGGCCCCAGCTAACTCATGGCCAACGTCGGGGTAAAGAGCGTTTCAAAGTCTATGCATAATAAAACCCCCGACGCGCCTGTCCTTGGTCACGGTTGACCTTTGCCAGGACTATTTTTGGCTCGCTCTGACATTACTTGATTTTAAATGGATGCATACATGCTTGCTATCGTGTGTTTGATTAAATGATTTCAAATTGATAAATATATCATGTTTTGCTGCGAAATGTAAATTGTTGTTTCAACTGGTATTATTTGACACTCCAATTGTTCACCTATACTATTTATGCTTGATATTTTCCCCCTCACTCACTGAGTATCTTCCCATGATACTCACCCCTCTCTTTTCCCTCCTTAGACAGGTTGATTGTGATAGAGCGGCGTTATAGGCTCTAGTGCGGATTTGTTGCTCTAACGGTGAGATTTACTTCTAATTTAGTTTTAATTTAGTTTCGACCCTACGAGGTCTTGACATGGAGGTCCGTAGTTGGCCATGTACTTATTTTGGGATGACTGTATAGTTTAACTCTCATATTTCATGTGCATTGAGGCGATTGTACATATTTGAATGTTACTTGGGAAATGTGTTATACATTGTATAAATTTAGGTCCGCTCGGTATAGCGGCTGCTCATGTTCTAGTTGGGCATGACAGTAGAGGTCTGTGGCTAGGTTTGTTTATAGCCTTGCGTTGTTCTGAATGTTGGCTGTGGTGTTTGTTGATTTTGGAGAGGCCGGGATGGCCATTTGTGTATTGTACAGGATGATTTTGACATACAGGTTTAATTGTATACGGGAAACCTCCGATTTATGGGGAGGTTCTGCCCGATTTTCTGTAAAAATACAGCCGGCATTCAGGGGCAACGAGCGGCTGTTCACGATCCCGGTTTGGGGCGTGACATAATAGGTCTCAAAAGTTATGACTGTCATATTTTAATGCAAGAATTTATTCCAATAGCAATTCGTGGATCATTACCTGACAATGTTAGCTCTCTTATCATTAAAATTTGTAATATTTTTAAATGTCTTTGCTCTAGGATTCTTGACCCACGAGAACTAGAGCAATTGGAGGCAGCAGTTCCACAAATTATGTGTGACCTTGAAAAGATTTTTCCTCCTTCATTTTTTACCAGCATGATACACTTGATCGTGCACTTGACAACTGAAGCAAGGATTGGTGGACCAGTGACATATAGGTGGATGTATCCAATTGAAAGGTTTGTTTTATTTTGATCAATTATTTAACAATTGATACTTATTTTATTTAATAATAGTATATGTATAATGTATATATATGTATATAGGTACTTGCTTCAACTTAAATCCTATGTACGTAATAGAGCAAGGCCTGAAGGTTCTATTGCGGAAGGTTACATAGCAAATGAGTGCCTGTTATTTTGTTCGAGATATTTAGATGGGGTTGAAACAAGGTTTGATCGTGTATTACGGAATGATGACAACCATATTATGTTTGAAGAAGATGAGTCAACTTCAACCACTATTGGAAGGCCTTTGGGAAGAAGAAATATTAAAAGACAAAAAGGAAAAAGAAAAAAAATATCCCGAATTCAGCTAGACGAGAAATCATTGCAGCAATGCCATAGATACATATTATTTAACAGTGACTCAATTGCCTCCTTTAGAGTGTAAGTATACATTGCAGTATATTTTTAATTATTAAACTCTAATATTATATTATATAATTATATAATTATATACGTATTGTTTCTATTTGATATAGGGAACATATGCAATATGTTCGAAGAACAAATCGTGGAAAGAAATTAAACACTTTTCAAATTGATAAACTTCATAGTAAAGATTTCATTACCTGGTTTACTCATCGTGTAAGTATCAATATTTAATTTTTTTTAGTATTAATTTCTTCTAGTTAATCTTAGAATATTATTAATTTCTTCGTTTTCTTTTTCAGGTTATGAATCCAAAATATCCCGAAGAGATTACTGATAAAAATAAATGGATTGCTCGTGGACCAAATCCATTGGTTAGAAATTACAATGGGTATGTAATCAATGGATATCGATTCCATATAAAAGATAGAGAGAAATGCCTTCAGACCCAGAATTCAGGTATTGTGGTTGTAGTTGATGATATTAGTTATGCAAGTGCCAAGGATAAAACACCCATTCAAGCTAAAGTTAATTATTATGGAATATTACGGCAAATTATTGAAGTAAACTATAATGGAATGTATACATTTGTGTTATTTCGGTGTGATTGGGTCGACCTACAACGAGGATGCAAGAAGCATAGATTTGGTTCAACACTTGTAAATTTTTCATATCTCAATCATACAGGTGTGGATTTGTTGGATGATCCTTATGTGTTGGCAGCTCAGGCAAAGAAGGTATTTTATGTAATGGATGAAAGAGACAAAGGATGGCTTGTTGTAAAGCTTGTTAAACTTAGAGATGAATTTGACATGGGTGATGAAGTAAACTTGAATTCAGAAAGTAACACTTCAAACAATCAGCAAGTGTGGGTTCGGAGTAATATTGATGAAGACGAAGGGAATGTATCAATAGACATGAATGATGATGATATTGATATAGTAGGATGGGATGAATATTTGTATGAAATATAATTTTAATAGATTATATATTTTGTTTTCTCCTATAATGAATGGTAATGGTAATATGTATTGTACAGAAATGGTAATAAGTGATAACGAATGAAATTAATCATGAAGTGATATGAGTATAATAGATCGTAACAAGCGGTCACAAGTGGTCACAAGTGGTCACAAGTGGTAATAAGTGGTAATAAGTAATAATTGATATTTCTCAACAAGTGTGCATGATAACAAAGTGGTGTATTCAAATTGTAAGAAGTGGTAAGAAGTAATATTCCTTGTGTGCATTGACAAGTGGTATGTTATATAACCAAGTAATATTCCTTGTGTATGAAATGTATTTTTGTTAAATTATATCATCATTTGTTTTCTAATGGTAATGATAATATGTAGTGTAAAGAAATGGTAATAAATGATAATAAGTGATATTGATCATGTGAAGTGATATGAGTATAATAGACGGTAACAAGTGGTAATATAGTGTGCATGGTAACAAATAGTATATTCAAATTGTATGAAGTGGTAATAAGTAATCTTCCTTGTGTGCATGATAACGAGTGACAAGCGGTATATTATATAATGAGTGACAGTAATTTTGTTAGATTATATAATTCCTCCATCTAATATAATTTAATGAATGGTAATGGTAATATATAGTGTACAGAAATGATAATAATATGCTATAATGAATGGTAATGATAATATGTAGAAATGGTAATAAGTGATGACAAGGAGTATAATAGATGGTAACAAGTGGTAATAAGTAATAACTAATATTTCTCAACGTGCATGGTGCATGGTAACAAATGGTATATTCAAATTATAAGAAGTGGTAATAAGTAATAATCCTTCTGTGCAGATGATAACAAGTGACAAGTGGTATATTTAAGTGGTAACAAGTGATAACAAGTTTGAATAACAATCCAAATATATTATTATTACAAAATAATTGGTTTTTATATAAATATTTAAGTGAAAATTATATTTAATCTTTGTTTAAATTTAGTTAAGCAACCAATGCAAATTACGAGTGCTGCAATTATAATTATTAATTATATGTTATGTAGTAATTGGAAGGTTATAATACATATGGACATAAGTTAACAAGTGAATGTGGAACTAAAAATAAAAATAAGAGTGTGTAGAGAAAAAGGAGAGGATAAATATCTTATATTTTATTTTTCATTAATATAATAAAATAATAACTACCAACATAATAAAATAATATTAAATATAATTTAAATAATATTAAATATGATGTAACATAATTAATTATATCATTACATTTCATTTCATAATTTCATCCTCAATTATAAAATCAAAAATTAAATAAGTATTGTGATTATGTGGTATAATAAGTATTATTGGTATAATTATCACTAGAATAATATAATAATGATATAATAACAAAAGATATAATATAATATATTAATATTAGAGTGATAATGTAGTAATAAAAGAATGTAATAATAAAATAAAAATGTTGTTACAAATAAAAAAATATTTGTGTGGATGTGTACTAATGATAATGATAAAATGGAGGTAAAGGAAAAGTGGGTAAAGAGAATGATAATATTTTTCAAATTGTATATATGCATATATATATATATGTGTGTGTGTGTGTGTGTGTGTGTGTGCGTGCGTGTGTCGAGTCATTGCACCACTCCTCTAAATTTCTAATTCTCAGCTAAAATCACATTTCTATAAAAAAAATTAAACTATGAATTAATTAATATTATTAATTTAAATAACGAAATAACTACAATGAAGTAAAAAATGTTGTGAAGTTTTAAAAAATGGTAAAATATAAAAAAATGGGATAATAAATAAAAGTGTGAAAAAAGCGGGAAAAAATTGCACTATAAATTATTATTCAAAATATCAAAGCTTTTCTTTCCCTCCAAAATCTCTCTAAATATATTATAAATCATTCGTCTCTTTCCCTCCAAAACTCTCCAAATATATATTAGAAATCATTCTGCCCTCCAAAAACTCTCCAAATATATATATCAGAAAACTCTCCTCTACTCAATACCTCTCCTCCTCTCAAAACTTTCAAAACTTCTAACCTCACCAAAATTTTATTAGGTCCTTAATCACTCTGAATCACGTTATAATATATCTCCATTGCTGAAAAGGTAATCATTTTTTTTTAATAAAAAGTTGGTTGTACTGTATTTAAAAAAAATTTTAAATTTTTTTAGATTGTGATAAATATGGGACGAACTAAACGACGGATGATTATTGTGGCTGATCACGAAGAATCACAACCATCCCAAGAACAGGTTGAGTCTAAAGAACTCCAGTCATCATCCCAGGATGTTACCCCAGGTTTGGTTAAAAAATAAATACATTTTCGTGAGGTGATTAATAATTATCTATTTCTAATTTTTTATTTTTAACAGTTGTCAAGAAATGTAGAGGGCCAACGCGCTATCAAGATGTTTGGGACTTAGAAAAAGGAAAACGAATGATGGTTGAAATGAATGAATTAAATCAACCAATAGGAATTGATGGTACAATTTTTACCAGATTTCTGGGCTCTATAGTCAGAGTGTATTCCATTGCTCCAATAAACTATAAGACTTGGCGTGATATGCCAATAGAGTATAAAGAGAATATGTGGAAAATTGTACAGGTATTTAGTTTTATTAATCGTTTAATGGTTAATAGTATAAATGAAAATTAATATACCTAATTTTATTTTTTTTTTGTAGCCAAAGATTTCTTTCAATCCACTCAGAGATGAGACTAAAAAATGGGTTATTGCAAATCTGTGTGACAAATGGAAAAGTTTTAAAAATTCTTTGAAATCAAAGTGGTTCGATGATTCACTTGGAATAGAAGAAAATATCAAGAGAATGAGAGATGATAGGGTTGATCCAAATCAGTACAAGGAGCTTGTTACTTTCTGGTTGAGTGACAAAGGAAAGGTACAAATTAACAATTTCTTTTAGTACTCTGCTCACTTGTATTCTAATATTTCTTTTTTTGTGTTAGCAAAATTAGTCAAAAAAATTCAGAATGTCGTGCAAAGTTGACAGATCCACATTGTTTAGGATCTAAATCATTTGCCAAACTCATATATGAAAATGTATATTTCTAATTAATTTACTGCATAATATTTCAAATACTCCAAAGTAAATCTCTAAACCACTTTTATCATCACAGACGACACAATCTGGGATCAAACCTTGTAGAGCTGATCTTTATATTACCAGTAGAACCAAATCAAATGGCAGTTTAGTTTCTATGAAAGCATCAGAAGTTGTGGTATGGATGACTATTTTTATATAATTCTATTTCATATGTTTATGGATATTAATGTTTCATTACTTCTTCTGATGACGACAACAGGAAATGATGAAAAATGGAATGAAGTCTATTGAAAATGAAGAAGGGCAATTAGAAAATGGGAATTTATCTTGGAAAAATGATACTGTATCTAAAGTTAAAGGGTCTGATTCGAGGGGAAGAATCAGATGTGTGGGAAAAGTTATAACTCCATCACAACGCCTGCATTCAACCATACATAATGGAGATGTGACTATTATAATAGAACGATTAATGGAACAGAATCATAATCTTACTAATTTGGTAAGCAATGTTCTTATGCATGTTGTGATGCATGCCGAAAGTCCACAGCAAGATGGATTGATAAATCTGGTTAATGAAGCAAGGCTTGTTGGTGTTCAAGTAAGCTTTCACCATAATCTTACTAATTTCATTTTTATCTTTAAATAATAATTCAAATTATTTGTATTATTAGATTCCTTCAATACCATCAGATGCTGGGAGTACACATAGAAGCGAACCATCATCATCACCACTTCACTCTATCCCAAGAGGTAATATTTTCATTTACAACTATTTTTTATAATGTACCAATATTCATTTCATTATTTCACTGGTTACTGGTTTTTATGAATAGATTGAAGGAATCTACCGTCTTATAAATAGATTGTACTAGATGTTGGGAGTTCAATTTTCAAATTCTGTGATGGTAACATTTTTGGCAACTTCATCACATACTGCTATTGCTGGTGGTGGTGCTGGTGGTGTTGGTGGATCTGCAAATTATGATGATGACATTTTTTGCGAGAGAAGAATATCTTATATCTTAGAACAGGACATGTGATTTTTTTTTTTTTTATGTATCCATCACTTTCATTTTCATATATTTTATATTATTTTTGTGATCAGTGTTATTTTTTGTGATAATCAAAATTAATCTTCCTACAAAAATATTTGTCTAAGCTACGATGATGATGAAGCAGTTACAACCAAATAACTTTTCTAGCATTTTGGTCCTAAATAATATTTTTTCACACACCTATAGTAATTGAGAGTAAGTTATAGTAAGATATAGTAAGATGAATAGAAATAGTAATTTATAGTAATTTATAGTAAGTTATAGTAAGAAATGGTAACCGAGAATAAAGAAAATAGTAACATGTAGTAACCGAAGATACATATGATAACATATGATAATTGAATCTTAATTCCTTTTTTTTAATAAAATTAGTAATTGTTCTAACACTTTATGAAAAATTATTTAATTTTCTGTGTGCAACAAATAATAAAAACTTAATTAGTACGTATCCAATCATAAAATAATAACATTACGAACATTTGTGATACTTACATAGATAAATAGTAATAAGAATTCTTAATATATGGTGACCGACGAATTTTTTTTAACCGATACAAGAAATAACAATTCTTAACCTTTAAGGTAACCGACAATAAATATAGTAATATTTTCTAACACGTGATAACCGACGATATAGGTAGTAACTTTTACCAATATTTTTTAAACCGATACAAAATAATAACAATTCTTAACACTTATGTGATCGAGGATAAATGTAGTATTATTTCCTAATATATATGATAATCGATAATAATAAGTAGTAACTTTTACTAACGTTTTTAAACCGATACAAAATAATAACAATTATTAACACTTATGTAACCGACGATAAATCTAATATTATTTCCTAACACAATGTAATAACCGATGATAATAGGTAGTAACATTTACCGACGTTTTTTTAACCGATACAAGTCAAGACAATTTTCCAACACTTCTTTAACTGTCCGAATAGGTCTGGACATGCTCCAACGGTGACTAGAACCGTAGGGAGAGACCAATCCCGACTGGTGTATAGCCAACTGAAGATGCATCCGTTGGAGAAAATTCTCTCGACGGTCTTACGAGGTTTACCACACGGTTTTTGACCGTCTGCATAGAGCATTTATTTTGTAGTGTGCTGACCTCCAGAAAATACAATTATCAAGAATTGAAATTGAATATTATTTTAAATATATATATTTCCCATTAGCTCAACTAAAATTTTCAAATGCATTGCATGTAATAGTGCCGCAACTTACCTACCTCTCATAAAGTAGCTTACAATAGATATTTATTTTTCAAGTATGTAAAGTTTTAGGTTTTCTAATATCTCACCAAGGGAAAGCCATCTCTCACCAAAATTCATACATACCAATTTGGAAAATCAGAAGCAACAGGAGCCACAATTACGTCGGTTTCTATAAATTCAAACATGATTTCATATCTAATATATTTTTTTTCTTGACTATTAAACTTGAAGGATCCTTACTTTATCATGATTAAAATTGTCTATCATTCATGACTCCATTTGTATCATCTAATCATTGGGCTGCATTTCTATACTACAAAGACCTTGATTTAGGTTTTTGTCCTCATAATAGTATAAATTATTCCGATGCTATAGGTATGGTTGATCAAGACATTTTTTTTTAGATTTGAGCAAAACATTCCAACCTTTTCAAAATCTTAAAAAAAAAAATAGTAGGAAACTTTATCAAAGTGTAGACATGAAGTTCTCTCTAACTAATGTAATAAAATGTAATTGCTGCATGTAGTTGAATGAAGTAAGAGGGGGGAGCAGAGGTAACAAGATGCATTCATATTTGGAAAACAGATAGATAAGGCGAGTGAAATTACGCATATCCCCTCATTAATTTATTCATTAAAAAAATTAAACTAAGTTAAATTAAAACACTTTATATGAACTAGTCCAATTACTAAGTAATTGGGGACCAATCCGAAAACCTATGATTTATAAGATGTTTTCCAAAAACCAATCCAAAAATCTCTCAAAATAATATTTGGTTGAAATGTTTGCCAAGAAAATAATTTATTTTCTATTGTTTGATAGAAAATAAGGAATTATTTCCTATTGTTTGATTTAGTAGAGAGAGAAAAAAGTAGCTCTTTAGGGTATAGAAAGCACAGAGTGATATTTTAATAAACTTATTATATCCAAAATAGTGAATCCAGATAATCAAAACCATACAAATAACACCCAACTTAGACACTATCAACTACATGTTACTCCATTTCCCCCAATATTAATAGCAAATACAGCAAAATATTATGTGGCAAAAAGTCTAACAGAACTTAATTATAAATAAATAATATGTATGCAAATTAAAACCAATCAAACTATTGAATTTTCAGACACGACATAGAAAAATTAGAAGTTTCTTATAAATTTGAAGTCACAAAAGAATGACAAGAGTTCCCTTTGCTGTCTTTTCAGCAATAGTACACATAATCGACTTGGAAAAATTAGAATAACCAAAGAAAGTGTTACGTTCACACCACTGAATTTTCTTTTTCTTTTTCTTTTTCTTTTTCTTTTTCCACAAGTTTTCGGTCTTTTAAACTATAGCACATCCAATTGACGTGGAAAAATTAGAATAACCAAAGAAGATGTTACATCTACACACTTATATTTTCATGAATTTCCACTAGTTTTCCAAAGTCCGTCAATTCCAAGCTTCTTTCCTTGACCAATCAATGCAAAATTTCCTACTCTAGTGCAATTTCCCATTTTTCTAGAACAGAATAAAAAAAGAAATAATTAAATCTGGTCAATTTGAAGTAACTGACCCCTAATGTTTCCACATAAACGTCCCGTCAAGTACTCCGCCGGGGCATAATGCCGTCTTTGAACTGCTTTCTTCCGCAGGCCTCCATAGTCCGCACTGAGAAAAAGACCTTTTAAAATTTTCGTCTGTAAGTTACATTTTAACATTGATAAAAGATATAAATTACTAATTTATTATGAATTTAGGAAATTTTTTAAAAAATGTATGAATTTTAAATACATATAAACTTAAAATATTTATGTTTAATTTATAAATATTTTAAAATTATTTATGAAATTATTTACTTTATAAATTATTTATGAAATGTTAATATAAACTACCCCTTATTGTAATTTTACTAAATTTACATAATACAAATTGTCAAACTACTTATCATTTAAATTTTAAAATTCTTATTTATCATATTAACTTATAAAATAAAAATAAAAGTTTTTAATAAAAAAATTAGATCAAACAGCCTCCAAATATAGGCATTTTATACATGAACCGCAAGGATAATTTTATTGGCCCGGCGATCACCCTTGTCTGTTGCAATAAGAATTTGGTCTCTAATGAAATGATACGTTCAAAAGTTTGTTAAGCAAGCAATACGACTTGCACTCACCCACTTATGTTTGACCCGCCAAGTGCAGGCGAGTCGACCTGTCCTAAGTAGAAGCCTGAGAAAAACGAATTGCTTTCCAAGTTGCTTGAAACCAAAGCGGAGCACAATGCAAAACAAGGCTCGATTATTCTAAAGAATACTAAATCAACTGCATAAAAAAGAACCCTTCTTTTATTTTTTTAATAAACAAACCCATCTCAACATTCTCGAATCATATTTAGAGGAAACTCTCAACATGAGTCTTTTCCATTCATATGTTTCGAAACTGAAACTTAATTAAGTGACCTATCATCTTTATTTACTAGCACCCATCTTTTTGGTGTATATATAATTATTTGGTCTTTCTATAGTTCAAGTTTTACAAACAACTTGCTCAGGAGTCTTTTCTTTGCCAAAAAATCATTTTTCTTTCTATTTCTCTCTCTAAAAAATAACACCGATACAAAAATTATCTTTGTTATAAAAATTAATTTTGTCTACAAAAAGTTCTCTCTTTTCTTTCTCCTTTATATAAACCCTCAAAATATATCTGTAAAAATAATTTACTTTGTTGATATTTTCAAATACTTGGATTCGAACAGGAAGAAAATTCTGAAATGGGAATTGATACTATGCCAAAATGAGCAAAGATATGTCATTAAAAATGGGTTTACAACCCGAAGCTAGAAATTTAATAACAACACACCCAAAATAAAAGCAACTAAAACCGATAAACAGTCACACGAAAGAAAAGCCTAGTCGACTCAATGATTGACAAAGACTAGCGGCAAAATACTGAGCAAAACGTACAGAATCAACACCAGAAGACAACAATTAACGATCTAAAGAATATTTGAAATGAAAGGTTGCTTCAACATAAATCGGCAATGCAATACTAAATGAACTGAAAGGTAACATAAATCACCAATGCGACACTTAATGAACTAAAAGGTTGATTCAAATTCTAATTATTGTTTGGTTTTTGGCATCCTTTTAAAAGACTATTTGTATTCTATTCAGTTATAGGTTCATTACTTACCTATATTCATTAATCGTCTATCCTAAATTGTGAGTGTTGGAATAACCGCTAATGAGTTATAACTCAACTGAAATCATCCATTTCTTTCAGAAATCTCGAGTTCAAGTGTTTTCTAAAAAAAACAGTGGAATAGTCTAGGAAAATCTAAAACTTTTGGTATAATTAATCTAAAACTTTTAGCATAATATAATGATTCATATCTTTATTTTTTTTTTCAGATTATTACAGATTGCACAAGCTTTCTTTAGTAAATTTAACTTAAAATAAATAAACGGATAAAATCGTCGCCATGAGCTGCAAAGCCAAACATGGGGTATTATTTTTTGTTAGACACCACCCCAACAACATATTTTTATGTGATCTAGCTACAAATATCAAAGGGGTGTTATAATATTATATAACCTAGCTATTTCCAAAGTAGTGACATAATCGTTTCATAAGAAAATAGCAGTCACAATTAGTATTTAACAAGAAAAATCTCATAGTACGTGAAAAGTTCCCAATTTGCAAAGACACAATTTCCAAAAAATTCTACATTTGATGTATACAGTTTATAAAATTGAAGATTAATTTCAGTTGAATTATTAACATAATAATAATTATTATTAAAGATAAATTTTTCTTACAAAATTATTTTAACTAAATTACTTTTCATTTGATTAAATAACATTTATAATAGAATAAAAAATATAAAAATAAACATCTGTCAAACCCACATGGGCCCTCTTCAGTTGACTAGCTCGTTCGAGCCAAACCGCGGGCTCGGATTCTTGAACACCACAATCGGCCATCAAAGCAATTAGTCAAGTCTAAAATTTTGTTTTGCCCATTTGAGGTATACGTTTTCAAGCCTCTTGAACTTTGACAAGACTAGTCATGTTTGGCCGGTTTTTAAATGGAACCCTCTATTAGGTAACTTCAGAAGCACGAATCAAGTTTTCTTTCAATATCCTATCATAGTCATATTAACTTTCAAAATGGGTTGTGGTGCTATGGTAGAAAATGAAAATTACTTTTTTAGCTTGTTTTGCCCATTTGCGGTATGCGTTTTCAAGCCTCTTGAACTTTGACAAGACTACTCATGTTTGGCCGGTTTTTATATGGAACCCTCTATTAGGTAACTTCAGAGGTATGAGTCAAGTTTTCTTTTCATATCCTATAATAGTCATATTAACTATTAAATCCATTCCAAAGACACTTCTACTCCACGCGGGAAGTTGCCGTGCGCAAAGCTCATGTGGTGGGTTAGGTATGTAGCCACATCAACCGTGTGCACCGGGACTCGAAATTAAAGAGACTTTTGAGTCCACGCAGAAAGCCGTGGTGGGTTAGTCATGTCCCCTCATGACCGACTGACTTTATCTTTGCTAAAAAAGTAAGTCATTATAAATAATATACTATTCCAAATATTGTAGAGATAACCTAAAATAAATAAAAATAGAATTCTATTTCATTCCAAATATGGCAGCGATATAACCTAAAATAAATAGGTATACGCATATAAAGTCTATATTAAAAATCTGATTTCACACTATTAGAATAAGTGGCATCAGCGTGGATACGGACAGATCCATCGTTGAAGGCAGGATTTCCGTCACAAAAATAAATTATCGACGGATTTTTCTGACTGAAAATCCGTCGCTGAAAACATGCTCGCAAATTATTAGCGACGAATTCAATGCCATCGGTAAAATTTGTGACGGATTAACAACGATTAAATCCGTCGCTGAAGAAGACGTCGGTACTCCGTTGGAGATTTCTGTGACGGATCAACGACGGAATAATTTCTATCGGTGATTATCCGTCGGTATTCCGTCGCAATTTTCAACAGATTACCGATAGACAGTTAGCGACTACAAATGTATCCATCGGTAACCCGTCGGTAAATTAGCGACGGATTACCGACGGATTACTAGGGACAATTATTTCCCTCGCAAATCCGTTGGTGATGATGTATGTGATTCAAGGACGGATTACCGATTGGTTTGCGACGGATATTTGTCGGTATTTGTAAATCCCCTGCCCTGCAAATTTTGTTTCCAATGAAACCTGTAAGAACCTGTAAATCAACCCACCTGTTTCATCAAATTTATGAAATTACTCACAAATGGACAAATAATAGTATATCATTGATTGAAATATATGCAACTTAGTTTCAATACTTGCATAGAATCCATAGAAGTTGGATTTACAATGTCCAATGTATGAACTGAATGACAAATATATAAAAGTCCATGATAGTGAAATACAAATAAATGAAATCAGAAGCGTCACAGAGACGACTGGTCTGAATCAGGTGGTTCGGTGCTATCTAGGCCAGGAGGTGTCGGTTCGAATCAAATTTGTCCAAGAATGTCACGAATTTGTGCATCCGTTTGCGCTCTCACTCGACTCTCCATTTCTTCCATCATTTGACTTCTCATATCCTCCATCATTTTACTTCTCACATCCTCCATCATTTTACTTCTCATTTCCTCCATTATTTTATCTACCTCATCCCTTGTATACATCTAAGATGAGCGGTGGCATAGCGATGAAGTCGCACCAGAAGAACTAATGGTCAAAATATCATCAACTCTCTCACTGAAACCATATAACCGCCCCTTCATGCGACCTCCAGTCACCTCACATGAGCCGACATCAAATTCTGGTTGAGAAGTGTTATCAAAGCCATATTTTTTGTCAGTCATTTGTTTGTATTTGTCCTACGAATAAGCATATCTAATTACATATGTGCAATTACTAATGAATTGAAAAAATGTATAAATAATTATTTTAAAAAATTTAATACCAAAATTATTTCTGACTTCTTTCGACATATTGTCCTTTTCCCTTATCAAGCTTGTGCGTGCGATTAAAGAGTTCGAGATGCGAAATCGGATGGTTTATTTCACTACCAGAAAATACGGGTTCAGCGACGGAAAATTATAGACGGAAAAATATCCGTCGGTAATAGTGACGGATTTACGACGGATTAATGTCAGAATTTTTACCAAGGGATTGGCGACGGAATTTAGTGACGGATATATTTCCGTCGCTAAACCCTTAAAAAAAATAAAAAAAAATATTATAAAATTATTAGCGACGGATTACATATGGAATTTTTAGCAACGAAATTTTTTTGTCGCTAACTTCCGTCGGTGAATTGGTGAAGGAAAAAAAATGAAAAAAAAATATATATATATATTTACAGCTTTTAGAGACGGATTAGCAACGAAAAATTAGCGACGGATTTTTTTTATTTTTTATTATTTTTTATTATTTTTTATTATTTTATTATTTTATTATTTTATTATTTTATTATTATTTGATTATTTGATTATTATTTTTTAATTTTTTAATTTTTAATTTTATTTAATAATTCTTATTATTATTTTTTTTTGCAAAGAATAATATTATTTTATTTTTACAAATTTTTTATTTTTTTTTTAAGTAAGAATAAAATTATTTTATTATTTTATAATAAATTATTTTAATTTTTAATTTTTAAAATTTATTTAATAATTCTTATTATTTTTATTTTTTTTGCAAAGAATAATATTATTTTATTTTTTAAAAATTTTTATTATTTTATTTTAAGTAATAATAAAATTATTTTATTATTTTATAATAAATTATAATTTTATATTATTCTAATATTATTAAGAAATAAAAAATAAAGATAATAAGTAAAAAAAAAAAAGATACATAAGTATATAGCTTGTTTGGTTTAGTGGCAACAGTGTTCTCACATTATCATTAACGTGCGGGCTCGAGTCTTACCACCAGTGGGTGGGTGATGGGCTGTGCATTTTTTTTCTCTTTTCATAACTCAAATCAGCGACCGATCCCTGTCCGTTGCTGTTCTTTTTCGGTTTTTTTTTTTTTTTTTTTTTTTTTTTTTTTTTTTTTTTTTTCGGTATTAGCGACGGAACTCCGTCACTGATCCGATACTGATATTTGCGACGGACAAAAATCAGTCGCTAAAAATTAACGGGGTCACTTTTTGCGACGGAGTTAATGACGGAAAAAATCCGTCGCTGATACCTTTCAGCGACGAAAAATGGACTTTCAGCGATGGATTTCTCTGTCACTGAAAGTCCGTTTTCAAGTAGTGTTTCTTCAGCCTGAGAAAGAGGAAATAACGAAAATATTAAAATTTCAAAGAATATAGTTATTAACACAATTGGTAAATAACAAATAAATACAAACCATTCTCTTCATATGTGTCGCAAAAGAGATTGAACCGGCCGTGTGCTTTGTGATTTCCCCTTCCTTCTCTGTATGTCAGTTTTGCTTAGCAGCATTCGACTTTTGCTGTCACTTTGGTGTACTCTAGTATTGCTCAATTAATTCATCCCAAACAGCAGATGTCAAGAACACCGGGAGGATGACCTTTTGTGTCGGTTATATTTGTAGTTCCAAGAGCTTGCATCGATTGTTTCCTTGCTGCCGAAAGCATATCGGAGTATCTCCTTTGACACGAAGCTTTCCACGCCTGATGAATTGAAGATGAATCCTCGTGTCGCCTTGTGAATTTTTGCTGCAAATTATGTCACGTTGGAAATAGCAACTGAAATTATATACGTAGTTTATACTGTTGCCTTTGAAATGACGTGCATCAAACAAATTTCCAGCTGCATTAATAGATTATATAAGAACAGTCAAGAGAGCATATCGATAGCACGGACAGCATATCGAGGAAGGGAGCTTTTGTTCTTCACACTCACGCACAAAACAAAACAAACAAAACGAAACAAAATATCACCATATTTGAGGTACCATTGAAATGAACCATGATCGACCGCAAGCTCTTTTAGTACATTACAATACGAAAATTAAATATATTAGTTGGGTAAAATTGGAAGAAAATCATATTAAGGGGGGAAATTAAATGTAATATAATTGTGTATTCCTTAGTCATGAGCAGTAAGAGTAGGGTGATGGTAGTCTAGTCTTTATAATGCCTCAAATACACAGAGTAAGGTGACCCTTCGCAGGACCAAAACAAAATAGAGCTGATACTCTGAAGAATATTTTGAAGTCATCCATCTTAGCTTAAGGAAGTTCACCAGCTCCAAAAAAAGGCTAAGAATTTCAATTCAGTGTGTTCTGATATAAATATACGCTATTGGCAGCTATGCACCCGACAATTGAAACATTTCTGGACAGCTTTTTTTGTTTGAAAACTTGTCATAGTTTTGACTTACAACAAAGAAATCTAACAAAATTACCCCATAACTGTACAAATTAAAGTTTTGACATTTAAGGAGGTAATAATCCTCTTCCCCCATATTCTTCTTTTCTGTGACATTTAAGGAGTTCAGCGAGTTGATTTGAAAAAGAATGAACTGTTTTCCAGGTTGGCGTCAAGTTCAGTACTTATACAGCTATCTGATTCCAGTTTATGAAAGTGAACCTCTAGAAAATATTACAGCTGCATATCTGGAACAATATTTATGGTATGAAGGAGACAAACAGTTAACTAGATTGAGCCTGCACCTCAGAATGTATGTATGTATATTTTACTACACATATAGGAGCATCGTGCATGTTTATTGAACTGTTTGGTAGTGTGGGACACATTTTCTAGGACTTACTTTTTTCTTCTTTTCTACTTTTCTGAATTGATTTTCGTTTTCCATTTTACTGTGTGTGCTGTGTGCAATAATTTTCTTCGTTTATAGTTCTCCCTGCCCTATTAGTTTTGCTTTGTCATTTCCAACATTATTTTGTTTCCTTATTGACAATAGTTGCTCAATTGCATTTTAAGTCTGAGGTTTGAAGATGAAAGGCAAATGAAGAGAATACGCCTAAAAAAAGGGCGACAATGAATCTCCGAAAGGACACCGAATCAACAAATGTCACAAGTTTAAATGATGATGATGGCAGCAAGAATTTACACATAGCATCACTAGGCATCTCGGAAAGAGATATAACATAATTCAAAACTAAATTTGGCAGCAAGAACATTTATTGGTACAGCAGGATTCATTAGCTGCATGCATATGGGGCAAGAGTTTGGGCATGCAGTCTCATGAGCATGGTCTGCTCCTGCCCCAGCACATTAGTCTCCCAATTTTTTTTTTGGGTGTGTTATACCGACTGAGCCATTAAAAATAAAATTAATTCTAACTTGAAATTTCTCCCAAAATCCGTCTTTCGTCTCCTTTGGCACCGTGCGTCATGTTGGCCATGGCCCAGTTAGATGTCCCTTTATGTTCTCAGTAATAGATCGAGCAACTTTAGGATCAACATGTAAGACCGACAAAGTCAAAAAAAAAAAAAATAATAATAATAATAATAATTAATTGGGAAAGTTACTTTCCCAATTCACTCTCTCTCTCCCGTCACTTTCCCTTCTCCCTCAATTTCTCTCCCCCTCATTCTCTCCCGTGTTCTGTCTCTCACCCTCTCTCCCTCTCTCAATTTCTCCACCTCCCTCCCTCCATTTACATACTCACAAGCTCTCTCTCTCTCTCTCTCTCTATCTCTCCCTCTCTCACGGATCTCTCTCTCTCTCTCCTGCGGGCGCTACACAGCCCGAAGCGCGCGGCTTCCCTCCCAGCTGCTACAGCCCGCGAGCACAGCGGCTCTTGCTCGCGAGCAGCTCCGTCTCGCGAACGCTCTAACGCGCACCAGCCGCGACTCCTCTCCCTCGCGCGCGAACAGCCCACTGCTTCTCTCCCTCGCCTGTTCGCGTGCTGCCCTCTGCCGAGACACTTGCTGCAACCCCAGAAGAGACCCCAGCTTGGCAGTCATCTGTAAGCCCTCAAGAACTCTAGCTGAGATTTCAATTCATCCCCTGTACATGTGGTATGAATTTCCGATTGATATATTCTAGGGTTTCAATTTCCTTTGGTGATTGAACCTAAATACTAAATTTTGCTTCAATTTGGAAGCATTTCAGGTTTCGAATTAAATCGAACAGCGCACGAAGGTTTGGTAGGCAAATGCGAAAACCCTAGGTCTGAATTTGCGCTCCTTTCTCTGCACAGGTAAGGGCTAATTTCTGAAAATAACTCTAGGATTGCAAAATAATTACAATATGGTAGAATTGGAATGTATGTCCATGAATTGGAAAAATTAGAAGAAACTAAGACTATGTTAATTTAAGAAAATCTAGGAGAGTTGTGAATATGAATTTTGTAAAGATATAAATAGCGATAAAATTGGTAAAATGAGGATAGGAACAAGAAAATGTTAGAAATGAGGGTTAAACAAAATTAGGAAAGTTTGTGAACCCTTGAATTTGGAGGAGAAATGACTTGAGAATTGTTATGGTTGCTTCAAGACAATCCATTGGAGTTTGAAAGAAGATTTCTTGAGTATGGATAGGGTGTAGGGAGTGAATACCCTCTCTAGAGGTGAGTGGATGGTTCATTGTGTTCATGAATGAGAAACCTGTTTTAAATTGCTTTATAAATGATTTTCGAAAGATTTTTACGTGATTTATGCTAATTGTTTTGTGACTGTGGGCTGTCTGAACTAAATTATAAAGTATAAATGCATCCGTTGTGTTTAAAAATGATTCTGTGCCATATGTTATTTGGTATTGCTCTATGAATTGATTTGGCATGAGATTGTTGATTATTTGATGGAAAATTATGGCACATTGCTTGTGAACTGGATTGGTTTAGAAATGAAGGGTGCCGCAGATGACTATAGTCATATTCCCACCACGGAGCGACCCGACGGGGTGACGTGGTTTGGGGTTTGGATGTACAGGGGAGTTAGACGTCCCTCCCTCTGCCGAAATCGTACTATATCTGGTGCACCCCGGTGAGGTACGAGCCAACGCCAAGGTAGGGGATTTGTTTTGAGACATTGAATAGAAAAACCCTTGGCGGGATTTCGTCTGGGTTTGGCCGCCCTAAGACGGAAGTGTTTTTCGATGGAACCCCAAGAATTTCTGAAATGATAATTGACATGGATGCATATTTTGTAAATTATGATTTATTGAAATGTTTTATGCATATGAACTGTTATTTATGAGATATGCTTTGACTGCCCCACATTTACCCCTTATTTATGAACACAATCACACCATTGCACTCCACTCACTGAGTATACCCCTATACTCACCCATCTCTTTCCCTTTTTCAGAGGAGACTTAGTTGGGAGACTACTTGACGGAGGTTGTGCAGTATTTTTACGGATTGTATAGGTATTTGGCACATGCAGGGTTACTTTTGGAGATTTATAGATCTCAAACCATGGAAAGGGAAGACCGTACATCCCCTATCGTGCGGATTTCATTGATACTGGCCGAGTTGTTGGCAAGTATTGATAAAATCCGCTGATTTTTTGATTTGTTCTTTATTATCTTAATTACTCGATTATTTTTGTAAAACCGTTTATATCTGTACTGGGGAAATTTGGACTGTAAATCTTAATTTCGATACTTTTCTCTAATTTTGTGAAGTTCTGTACAACTCATACCGTTAGAACTCTACCAATACTGGCTTGTCTTCCTCAGGTAAGTGTTGGTAAAGTCCGACGGCTATGTTTTGGGACTTTTTGTTTGTCATACGCTTTATTGAGGTGAAAATTATGAATGGCTAGGATGGCCACATCGCATGCGTGCTTGTACAGGATCCCACTCCCCGATGTGTGCCAATGTGTGTGTTTGAATGTTCAAGGATAAGCCGGATGGGCTCCTTACGTGTGTATTGTTATATGATTTCACGTTTTGAAGAGTTTTATGCTTTCGATGATTTATTGTAAATTTGATAGCCTTGCGGAGTCCCAGTATACGGGGAGGTTCTGCCTGTGTATCGAGACGACGCGGCGGTTGTCGCGTGGTCGATCCGAGGATCGGGGCGTGACACAACAAACCTAAGTCGAAACAAATTAATGACTTAGTAATAATTTTACACCATTTTGTAGCATGAACACATAAATATAAATGTGTAAGAACGATTTATTTTACATATGATTAGCCACCTCAATAAAGGTTCGACCATCTAGATTCACACGTACCTTAGTGCCACGGTTTGGGCCTCTTCCTTGAGCGCAAGACGATCCCACATTACTGTCTTCCTCTATGTGCGTCACATGCTGTGGAGCAATGGTGTCTGGGAGAGTACTTAGATGCATAGACCAACGACTGCTCTCGCTGCCTCTCCTAGAGCTTCCCTTTGAGCTTGACCCTTTACCTCGTACCATATCTATTTATGTAAAACACACATTTCTTAATACATATTCATAAACAATATAACTTATTATCATAACATACTCAGAAATGAGATACAAGAGATCATTGTACAAATGTTATGATATACAACTGTCTTTATGGATAAAAACTGCATACAATGACCTAAATAGATACTTATGTCACATGCAAAAGAAAGTGTATCCATGATTAATATCCGAAACATTTGAAGGAATCGAGGATTTGATTTTGTTAAACGTTCCAAATCTAAAATATTGATATTTATCATAACAATATAGATTACAGTTCTGACCAACAACTCCATCAGGACTCCAATCTATGCTGATAGAATTCTTAACAAGTGCAATCACCCAAACATAAACAAAATTGTGACTCCAAATTGAAAGTATATTAATCATAAGATAAAGAAAAAAAGGAACCCTATTGGGGGGAGATAGATAGAGAGAGAGAGAGAGAGACCTTGGAGACGAGGATCTGATGCTTTCACTTCATTACACTATAACATGTCATTCATCACCACCATCATAATCAATGTATTCATTTTCCTCGTCTCTGATGAATTGAACTCCTCTTCATCTTCTTCTTCTTCAATATCCACTACAAAATCATAGCGGTTTTCTTCTTCTTTGGGTACTTCACTTTCATTTACATCCGCCATATCACCAACAACTAGAATCCTAGAATCATCGAGATCGGTTGTAGGGTGAACAACCATAGGGTTTGAAGGTTCATCTTCTTGATAAAAGGTTTTAGCTACTATTGGAGGCATAACACCATCATTAACTGAGTCTCGAGCCTTAGTTCTACATACAACCCACCTATCACTTCTCTTTTGCTTCGTAAAAGGGTATGACGTGTAGTAAACTTGATGTGCTTGTATTGCCAACACAAATGGCTCATTTGAATGCAGTATTGAGTTATGATTAACTTCAATAATACCATGACAAGGGTGCACCCTGACTCCTTTTTCTGTATCATACTAAATGCATTTAAATAATACCAACCGGTTTTCTACTTCAAAGTACTCCAACTTTATGATTTCAACCAATGTCCCGTAGAAGTCACGTTCGAAATCATTGTAACAACTCCCTTTGACACATATACCACTATTCATTGTTGATTTATCCTGTCCATAATCATAGGTGTGAAACTTGAAACGTTAACATGATATCCCTTGTAACATTTCACTAAGCGTGATGGCCCTTGTGCTATATCCCTTATATTTTTATTCACATAATTTCTCTCATCTGTGATCTAATCAAAAATTGAAATAATTAGAACATAGTTAGATATTATATCGAAAGACCTATATTGAAATGAGTTAATGTTGTACGTACAAATAGCCTTAACCAACAATCAAATTCTTGTTCTCGTCTCTTCTCCAGTTGCTCGTCTGTGATGTTCGAATTTCGTTGCCTAATAACCCCATCGTATATCCTACTCAAAATAACGATATAACACATCATTCGGAGAAGGTTTGGATGCATAAGTGTAAAGGTATGAAGCGACTTACTCTAAAAACTCGTTGAGTTCAATACAATTCAATAATACATATATCACAGCAGCTTTGTATTCTGTTTCAGAGAGATATCTATTATTACATTCCCTAATTGGTCGACCTTATTGAGAAAATATTGATAATCTCCCCATAGATTGAACTAATCCTCCATCGTCATTTCGATGAACTTGATTCAACTTAGTATCAATATGCGGTTCAAAATAAAAGGAGCAAAATGTTGAAATCTCCTCAATAATGTAGTCCTCACATATGGAACCTTCAATACACGCGCGATTTCGAACTTTTTTCTTTAATCGATACAAACACCTTCAAAAGAAATTAACTATAAATATAAAATTAACATCGAATGTCAAATTAATAAGAAATCAAGACATTACCTCTCAAATGGGTACATCCATCTGTATTGTACGGGTCCTTCGACCTTCGCCACATAAGCTAAGTGAACGGGCAAATGCTCCATACTATCAAAGAATGATAGGGGAAGATTTTCTCAAGTTTGTACAACGTCTCTACTATATTTCTCTCCAATAACTCTATATGATTAATACGCAACTCAAAAGCACATAAGTTTCTAAAGAAATTACTGAGTTCTATTAAAGCATCCCAAACAACATTTGGCACAAGGTCATGGAAGGCAATAGGAATCAATCTCTGCATAAAGATATGACAATCATGACTTTTCATCTCATAAAATTTGCAATCTTCCAAGCTCATACATCGAGACAAGTTTGAAGCATATCCATCAGGAAATTTCAAAATTTTCAGCCATCGACATACTTGTATTATTTGATCTTTATTTAAGGTGTATGAACCTTTTGGCATCCATGTCCTCTCATTGATTTCTCTTAATTCTAATTCAGGCCGTCTATAATATAACCCCAAGTCGAGTCTCGCCTTTACGTTGTCCTTCGTTTTTCCTTTCACATCCATCACAGTGTTAAATACATTCTCAAACGCATTTTTCTCGATATGCATGACATCCAAGTTGTGGCGAATAAGAAGGGTTTTCCAATAAGGAAACTCCCAAAATATACATCTTTTTACCCAGTTGTGTTCAATTCCAAAGCCTTGAATTCTCTGTCTACCACATTTTCTTCCGAAGATAATATCAGGAAGACAAAACACTCGATAAAACATCTTATCGCAAGATAAAAGAGGAGGAGGGACTTCATTCTCAACCGTTCCTTTCTGGAATTTATCCCTTTGTCTCCGATATGGATGATCAGTTAGAAGAAATTGACGATGACAATCAAAGAATGAAGTCTTTCAACCATTAGCAAAAACAAATGACTTCTTATGCTCCATGCAATATGGACATGCTAACTTTCCATGAGTGCTCCATCCTGACAACATCGCATAAGCTAGAAAATCACTTATCGTCCATAAAAGTACAGCTCTCATATAGAAGTTTTGTTGTCTTAAAATATCATTAGTGATAACTCCATCACTTTATAACATTTTCAGTTCTTCAATCAAAGGTCTCAAAAAGACATCAATATACTTAATAGGATTTCTCGGTCCTAGGATTATCAGACTTAGATAAATGAAAGGCTGCTTCATACACATAGAAGGAGGCAAATTGTAAACGGTCATAAAAGCAGGCCAACATGAATAAGGAATAGATGACTGACCAAAATGATTAAATCTATCTATGCATAATGCTAAACTAATATTTCGAGATTCAGAGGCGAATGATGGATGAGGGGAATCAAAAATGCTCCCATGCTTGACTATGAGCAGGGTGTGTAACAACTTCATCGTTAGTACGTTGATTTCTAGCATGTCATGTCATGTGTTCTGCTGTAGCTCTTGACATGTAAAGTCTTTGAAGTTTTGGTGTTAGAGGCAAGTATTGTAACACCTTGTTTGGTACTTGTTTTCTTTTTCCGCTGTCCACATTTCGGAGTTTATATTGAGAATGACCACATATGAAATAGTTGGTTTTATCCCGATGTTTTAGATAATATAACATACAATAATTTTCACAAACATCTATCTTATGATAACCAGGACCAAGTTTTTTCAGGAGTTTCTTTGCTCTGTAGAAATTGACGGTTAACTTTGAATCTTCGGGTAACATTGTTTGTATAATCCCATTGATGCGATCATAATATGCCGCACTCATGTTGAATTCTGACTTACAATTTAACAAATGTGAAACTGCTGAAAACGTTGTTTGCATTTTACACCCATTCCATAATGGTTCTTCAGCACTTTTCAACAACTCATAAAACATTGCCGCTTCTGGATTAGGTGGCTCCGTATTCTCAACATTCATGTAATCATGATTCGAATTCCAATCAAAATAAGGGCCTAATGCATCAACAATCATGGATCTATATGGACCTTCTACATGCTCTCTACGTCTAGATGATTCCCCTTCAAATGAATAGCCATTTCTTACTTCTCCGTGACAAATCCATATCGTGTAACCATTAACAAACCCTTTTGACAACAAGTATACTGCGACATCATCCCGAGAATAAAATTTATGGTTCCGACAGTTATGGCAAGGATATCTAATCGTTAACCCATCCATAAATTCATGTTGCGAACATGTAAAATCCAAGAACTTATTAACACCCTCCACAAATTCATTTGTCAAGTATCCATTTTCTAAGCGACGAAACATTCAATTCCAATCAACTGACCACATATCGAATGACAAAGTTTATAACAAAAAAAGATGTTTAATATCACATGTCGAATACTATAATGACAATATCAATAATGTATAAGAACGAAAAGGGAAAACAGGGGAATGCCAGTGGATGCTATGATGATGTGGGATCTATACAATATATACTTGACTTTACATCAATATAGACAGACAAAGACAGAGAATTAGACTACAATACTAATTGAAGTCACAGAGAGAGAGAGAGAGTCACCCTTGTTAACATAAAATCAAGATATTCTCACGGAAAGCCTGGGAAAAGCGTCTTCCTCCTGGCCAGAGTTATTTAATAAGAAAAGAAATGAATTCGTCATATTTGCACAGAGAGAGAGGAAGGTCAGACATTCTGAGAGACAGAGAGGAAATTTTACGTTTCGGAGGAATGGATAACAGTCAAATCAAATAATATCCTTAAGACATCAAATTTTACGTCTTCCACCAACACGTGCATTTAATGCCCTCCACATGATTCCAAGTTTCTAATCTTTCTTTCCCCCCAGGGAAAACAGCTCTATTTCCTAGTTGTTCAGACATTGAATATGTTTTTTGTATGCACTATGATAAAATATGGGTTTTGTGTTGAATTTCATCAAGGTATTAGGGGCACCTTAGCTGAGAACAAATTGATCCTATTGTGGCCTAAAATTCTTGGACAAGCATTTGCTTTAAAGGCATACAATGGTGAAGATGAGTTCCTCCTAATGTGGGCGGTAGAGAACTTATTTTTCTAAGGTTTGAAGACAGATTTGGCAATCGTAGAATAACACAAATATTCAAAATTGTACTACAAAGAAAAAGATATCGATAGCGTTAGAAAATAAAGAAGACATTAACCATAATATTGCTGAAAATTCAAACCATGAAAGGGCATTCTAGGGTTTACTTGCAAACTCCCTCTTCTTATTCCTTTACATGCGATGGGGAAACGCCTTCGATTCTTAAATCAGCCTGCAACCAAAGATGGATAATGAAAACCAGAAAGGCAAATTAGGGCAAAGAAGAAGCAGACATATGAAATTCAAGAACACCAAACCCTATAACAGCCAGTACCAACAATAGTTTTAGAAAATGAGATGAAACCCTAATCTAAGAATCTCAACGGACCTCAATGCTTATTCTATAACCCTAATTTTTCAAATCGAAAAATATCTCCTCTAAGATAATGCCATCACAGACGAAGAGGAAAACCCTAATCACGCACAAACCTTGATGATGCCACCACCACTTGCGGGAACAACCCTTCAGCATGGAGAATCTGGGATTTCGCTGACGGAGTATGCAGGTGAGTTTCGACAAGTCAGGGAAAGGAGAGACAGACGCGGTAGGAGCTGTAGATGTAATGACACTTAGATAACTTTTTGTTTTGTGTTTTGAAGAACACTGACGGCCAAATCCATCAGACTATTTTCCCTCGGTAAACCATCGTTAACTGGCAAATATTACTGACGAATTACAATCCGTCGGTAAATTCGTCGCTATTTGGTTGCAAATCCCTCGCAAAGCTCCAAATCACCGACGGAAATATATGCCGGTATTTCCATCAGTAAATCCATCGGAAATCCGTCGTTTTTCCGTTGGTAATTTGGGCTGATTAATATTGGCTTTTCGGACGAAAAACTATTAGAAATCTGTTGCAATCAGCGACAGAATTAATCCTCGCTGATTTTATGTCGGTGAAAATCACTATTCTAGTAGTGTCACTAAAATTAATTGAACTAAAAAATCAATAGATGATATATCCATGTGTAAATAGAAAAATCTGTCAATTAATCAATTAATTTATCAATTAAAGAAAAAAAATTGGAATCGATTTTGATGATAAAAGAAAAATATTGAAGGAATCTTGGAGGAGAGAAGAGAGAGGTAGCTGAAAAAAAAACAAAGAAAGAAAAAAAAAAACTTTTGCACGTCGGGTCAGAAGAAAGGATTATGTGTTTGTTTGATTGTCTTCAATTGCTCTGGAAAATAAAAAATTTAAAGACACAAACAGCATTTGAATTTTCTTAAAATTTTTATTAATAAAAATTTTTTATTACCTTAATCATTTTACCCCCAATCGTTTGTTATTAATTTAATTGCCATGCACATGCACGGCTATCACATCCCTTGCTCCATTATTATCCTAACACATCTCAAATGCAGTCCTCATATCAATCCGCAAGATAACCAACTTTCCAAATTCAGGTACACCATAATGCTATTCTTTATACAGATAGTGATAAAAACTGAAAAATCATGTTCATTGCCCTCTCTGCTTTGAAATTAACCTATGACTCTTCTATCGTTTTCTAGATGGACAAGTGGCACTTCAAATGAAATCTCATAAAATGTGACAACATGATAGCATCAGAAACACAGACTCTATTACTTGAGATATAAAGTTTGAGAAGTGGATTAGGCAATCTAAGAACAAGTAAATAAATATAATTGTACAATGTCTGGGAAGAGCACAATGCAATTTGGTTAACCCTGAGATTAACCATATTATCCCGGATGGTGAAAATACGCATCCTCCAACCAAGCTGCAGTGATTAGAGAAAAGAAAAATAAACTTCCACTTATATGATTAAAATCTACAATTGGTCCGATAGTTAACAAATATAACTGCATATAAAAGGCAAAAATCAAAAAAAAAAAAAAAAAGAAAAACTTAAAGCTTTGAAAAAACATATTGTTTAGACGTAAACCTGTTGAACTCCCCATGTCATCAAATTTGCAACCCTCAAAATCTTTGCATTGCAAGTTCAAAATGTTTAGAAAAGGTCTTAAATTTGCACAAAGGTTCTTTGAAAATATTTTCAAAGATAAGAAGTATTAAAATATTTTAAAAAGAATCATAGCTTTCATGAAATAATTTCAAAAAGGGATGAGATTTGGCAGAATAATCTCATAAAGGATTAAAATGCTAAAAACTTTCAAAATGGGTTGTGGTGTTGTTGTTTTGAAAAAAGTTGAAATAATGAGTTTCCCATTATAGTGAGCTACTCGAATTCAGAATAATGTTGAAAAGGGCTTGGGAGTGTTTTTAAATCATTAGAAGCTTTATCATCAAAAAACATGGAAGAAGAATGAAATCCGAGAGAAAAAACGAGATTGAGACAACTTGGAGCCTGAAAAAAATTTTAAAGTTATAATCAAACTCAAGGGATAAGAATATATTAGAAACAAGCTCTAATATGAAAGATTGAAAGCTCACCAGCAGCAACAGTGGCAGAGGTGTCACGGTGATGCGAATTTTGACTAGAAAACATGAAATTGAAGATGAAATGGGGTTTCTAATAATGCAAAGATAGTGTATGTGAGTTAATTCAACACGGTAAATGCCTTCGGCTTGGAATGCAAGCACAATTTTGCAAGTGCTAAAATTCCAATTATTGTTAAGAAATCTTACGGGTGCCTTATCTGTGATATATATACACATGATGTTTTAAACCAAATCTGAAACCCTAAAGTATGAGTAATGTTTGTTGTCATCTTAATTCATATTAAGTCTGATTGACTCAAATATTTTTCTTGTTCATTACTAGGAGCTTCTATTATACAATCATGATGCGATGAAATAAAGTCTTTTTTCCTAAAAAATGGGAATGCTTTGGTCTAAAATTGTGGTAATAAGTTTGTTTTGTAAATAGGCTTTTTAAATAATGCTCCTTTCAGTGGGGCGTATTCTCTTTAAAATAAAAGGATTTTTATAGTTTGACATTACCTAATCCACCTTTAATTTTAAGCCTACTAGCTAGGCAGGTCATTACAATAAGCAAATATTCTCTTTATTAATAGTTAGAATTCTTTAAGAATGACAATATCCAAATCCTAGATAGACATTTTTTAAACTTTGATATTCTTCTTTCCTTTTTCCTTTAATTTTTAAATAAAAGGATTTTTCCTTTTTCTTTCTAACTTTGATATTCTTCTTTAGTTGTTACATATATATATATATAACTTAAATAAGAAGAGTAAAGTGAAAACAAAACATAAGAAAAAAGAAAAAAAGAAGACACGTACACACACACACACACACACACACACACACACATATATATATATATATATTACTCTTCCCATGCAATAACAAAGGCGATAAAAGACTACAGAGGCTGATAGTGGAAATCACACATGCAGACTAATGTTTAATTTATTTAGAAACTTAAAACACATGTAATGTTGAGTGACGAAATTTAATTTTTTAAACTTTTAGTAAATTTATTGTAAGAAAAATAATTAAGACTCACCTTATTAATTCATTAGGCTGTTAGATTAAAAATATATATATATACTTCTTCTCAAGATTATCACAAAAATGTTGATGCATTGGTTATTTCTCTTTAAAATTCACATGATCACTCTCTTTCTATAAGAGAATTATTTCTTCCCTCTCTAAGTAACTACTCTACTCTTTGTTTTCAAAAAAAAATTGAACACTCTCTTTTTCTTTTTTATCTTTATGAAAATTAGTCTCTCAAAACGTTCATTCTCCCTCTAAAGAAATATCATTGTTTTGAAAATATTTAAAAATTATTATATATCAAGCTCAAATCAATTAAATACAACATATTATAATAGTTCATTGAACCAACGGGATATTAGGATTTTAAATTATTATTATTACTTCCGACTTTTAGTATGGTATTATAATCATATTCAAATTTTTTTCTTTTATACTGTCTGTGAAAATATAAACAACTTCCTTCTCTTTCTTTCTCTCTTTTCCTTTTTATGAAAAGGATAATCCCTCTCTTCTCAGGTCCTGTCACGGATCCATCAAGCCCATGATTATTTAGGAAAAATGGTGTTGATACTCCTAAAGGAACCGGGGATATTTTGGAGAAAATCTACTGAGCCTTTAAAGAAGTGAAGAAAACAATCGTGATGACATTAAAAAGATAGTTTGAATTGAGACATTGAAAAAACTAAAACGATTGATTTATATAGCTTTCTTGCTTGATGGATGCTGTTAATGAGATGAAAGCCAATGGTCAAATTATAATAGCATTAGTACTTGTTGAAAAAATTCCTAGCAACTTGAATTATGAGCACAAAGTGGATAAAATTTTGGAGAAAAAAAGATTGGAAAGGAAATTTCAATACCAGAGCTGCAATGTCATGAAATTTGTCTAAATTGAAAGTCTAATTATAAAGTTGAAAAATTTTTGCAGCCCAATTCATTTATCCTCTTCTTATCTATGGTATCTTGATAGCTATGGAGCCAAATCAAACCCTCATATATATCCTTTTGTATTTCAAGCCCGGTTGTTACCAGACTATGAAAAATGTACTCTGCCTGTTTGAGATAAATTTTGGCTGAGACTCCGGGTTTGCTAAGGAGAGCTCTAAACAGAGTTGTGCAAGCTAAGTCAGGGGTGATAACCCCCCCGACTGAATTATCCAATTATAAATGCCACATGCTTCCTCCAGACAACCTTGAATTGGTGCACTAAGGTAGGCAACAATCAGAATATGGAATGTAGATTCACTAGGCACCCGCCTCTGATTTATTATATCATCAAAAATGTCCCTGCATTTGGAGAATTTCCATTCTTTGACCATGTAATCAGCTAGCTTGGTAGCAACAGCAAAATCGGATTTAAACCAACGTTGTCGCATCATCTATTTGTACACCTGAAAAAGGTTCAGAGAATTTATTAAATATAGGTAGGACATGCATCATCACTCTTGCCTTTACTGCAAGAGCTATCGGCTTACATTCGCGTCACAAGTGTAAACCCAGTAATAAGAATTTGAAACCAAACGAGACACCAAATTGCAACTACCTTTTTTCTGTGCTTCTATAATAACCAAATTATAGGATTTCTAACATAGTTGATATAAGTTATGAGTACTGAGTCGGGTCGCCCATATGGATTTGACCCAAACCCATTCCCTTAAATCCATTTGAATTTTCAAAATGAGAGAAGGGAGGGAGTGGTTTTTTAAGAGAAAAACCAACTCCAACTCCCCAATAACCATCCATGATGCTTGGAGGTTGAGAGAGAACAAGAAAATTGTGAGGAAGAAGATAGATCTACAAAAAAAAAAAAAAACAATTTCCATATTTTGATATGCATTTGACTCTTGGATTGTGAACAAAAAGAAAATTGATCAATTTGTGACATTTTTTGGACCCGTACATCGAAAATGTTAGTGATCCGATCCTAGATCTTGGGACATTAAATATTCATTTCGCTGTAAATGCATGAGAGAATGCTTTCATTGGAATCAGAGCTAGGGTGTTTCCTATTTTTTGATTTATTTTCGAGTTTCATTTTTTTAAAAAGAAATTGAAAATGGTATCTTTGATTATAAACCACGAAATGCTTTGAAATTTGAAAGGTAGAGTACCCATGATGTTAGGAATTGATCTGCAAAGTTTCATGCATGGCCGTTATGTATTTTTGGAGAACAATGAAACCCTAATCGAAAATGAAAATGCTAATATTTATTTGTATGATAGGTTTTATGATTTAATACTTGTATGGTTAAATTCCCCATAAAAAATCCTTTCCAACCATATAAAGAACATGCAAAACGGTTCAGAAATGAATGAGATATGGATTAGGGAAATTAGGGTTAAAATGGAGCAAAAAAATTTTTTTTCTGCATGAAGAAGATGAACAGTGACGTCAGCACAGTCCCACTCTCGGGCCGTGGGCTGTGAAGCCCAAACGTCATGATCCAGATCTCAGATCAGAAAACTGACAGCACTATTAGATTCAGAGACCCCAAAAATAGGGGGTAGGCAAAATCCGGTGGCCAGATTCCTCCGGGAAGGAGGCGCGTGGGCTTTATTCGCTGCCTCGGCGCGTGGGTGGGTCACCCACGTGCCGCCGCCACCACCAAGTGGCGCGTGAGGGCGCGTGACATGCCCTCTCAGACCCCCGTTTTTTTTAAATTTTTTTTATTATTTTTTGATTGTTTTTTTTATGTATTTTTAATTTTTTTTTGACTGAAAGTATCCATTAAGTTTAAATTAATAAATTTTATTTGAAAATTACAGAAAAATCAATTAACAAGTGAGACAAATTTATGAAAATTTCTCACATATTTGAAAAAATATTTTCTAGTTTATGCCTACCTGAATTAAATTTTTATAACACATATTTGATTTGTATTCGTTGTTTAAGTATAAATTGTGGATGGTGTTTTAAAATTTTTTGGTTGGTTTCGTGTCCAATCTAATGTTTACTCCATTTTAGGGACATGGTGAGAATCAGATGTACCCTTGCACATCTCCGGGGGAGATGCAGAGATGAGAGGACCCCGGAACGTTTGGCAAAGTTGTATATGATGTTGTATTATAAGATGAAAGCAACGCATACTTTGCCGTAACATTAGTGGGTTATGAGTCGAAAACGTTATGAATTTCGGCGTTTGGGTTACTGGTTTGGAGACGACGAAGTCGAGATTAAAATTATAAGAAACTCCCTCCCTGATCATTTGGTTGGAATGACTGACAAAATATTAGAGGATAATAAGTAGTTCTACCTCAAGGATTTCAGACTAAAATTGCTTAGGATGTGGAGAGGTAGGGAGATAGAGATTAAAATGAAAAGGGCGTTGTCTCTAAAGATCAATAGCTCTACACCCCAAACTGTTAGGAGATTCACTCCGAGAGATAGACTTTCAGTTGGGATGGTCAATATGGTCACTCGCATGTATATGGAAGATAAGAAAGATAAGAAAAAAGAAATTTGATTGTATATATATATATTTTTTCTTTTTACATAGTTATTTACTGTGATGAGAATAATGCCATGAACATATGATGTAATTTTTTTTTTCTTTTTATATATATATCAGCAATGTGCATATTTTGTATATTTATGCAAGCATGTGAAGAGATATGTTCTAAATTCACATGATTTTAGTGGGAGTTTTTAGGTTGGTAGAATTTAAGTAATTCTCACATAAAACTTAAAGAATTTTGCTACTTTGAAATCAAATTTATGATAATCAAACATTTGGATGATGAATGATGATTAGGAACTTAGTGATCTTTCGAGTTTACACTTTATGTTCGTTTATGATAAATTTATTAGATTTCATGTACAAAATTACATGAATGAATGAGCATGATACTTACAATAATCTCTCTTTGAAAATCCAGACCATGGCATCGAAATCAATAATAGCAGATTTGAATAAAGGTGATAAGTTTAATGGCGACAATTATGACATTTGGCGCCATAAGATATGGTATGTTCTGGAAGAGCAAGATGCCTTAGAGGGTATCAATCATATCATGCATGACCCTGGAATTAGAAACACTGCTCAACAAAGAAGAGATCAAGAAGCCTATCAGGCGTGGAAGAAAAAAAATTCCACTACACGTGGCATCCTGGTTAGTTCTGTAGTTGATGATCTCATACATGAATGTGAGCAATTTTCTACTGCTCATGACATATGGGTGTACCTCAGAGAGAAGTATGGAGGTACCAGTGTGACCCGTCTGAGGCAGTTGGCTATTAAGTTTGACACGTACAAAAAAAAAATCTGATCACAATATCAAACTACACCTCAGAACTATGTCAAACATGATAAGGGAATTGAAGTCAGCAGGTCATGTTTTATCTGATGAGCAACAGGTTCAAACTTTAATCCGATCCCTTCCAGACCAGTGGGAGCACTTGAAGGTCAATCTGACTCACAATGATAACATTAAAACTTTCGCTGATACTGCTCGCCACGTAGAACTCAAAGATGAGCAGCTTGGTGCTGCAAAATCGATTTCTAATGCCTTTGTAGTTGAGTCAAGTTCCCAAAAAGTTTCAGGCTTTAAACGAAAGGGGAACAAGAATAAAAGAAAGAAAGGGAAGGAAATTGCGGAAGGGTTTAAGAAGAACAATTCCAACCGCAAGAACAAGCGCAAGCGGTTTTGGAAAAAGAAGGATAAGAGCAAACTGAAGTGCTGCAATTACAAAGCTCTTGGACATTTCGCTCGAGAATGTCCCGAGCCGAAAAAGGTAGCACCCTGTAACGCTTCTCTAAGTGTTATATATGTCTCTAACACTGTTTTACTTTTTGAATCTTATCCTGTGTGGATTATAGACTCAGGAGTAACAAACCATATGACGAGAGATCGAGAAGCGTTCGTAGACTTTCGTCGAGTTCCTCCTGGTACAAGATGGATATACGTAGGAAACAATACAAGAGTAGAAGTCAAAGGGATTGGCACTTGCAAACTAGAGTTACGAAGTGGCCAAACCCTAATCTTACATGATGTTCTCTTTGCACCGGAAATTCAACGAAATTTAGTCTCTACTATTGTTTTTCTTAAACTAGGCTATGACTTGAATTTTACTCGTAATAGGGTTTGTATTTATAATAGTGGTGTGTCTTATGGTACTGGACATTTGTTAAATGAATTTCTTACTTTGGATTGTGACAGACAAATGTTTAACTGTTATACTGATCGTTATATTTCGTTAAATGTTTGTTCTTCTAGTAATGCTAATATAGATGACAAAGTATGGCATGCTAGACTTGGTCACATAGGGCAGGACAGGATGAATCGACTTCTGAAAGTAGGACTATTGGGTTTGCTTACTAAAGTTGATTTACCGAATTGTGAATATTGTCTTGCCGAGAAGATGACTCGAAAACCATTTGGAAAAGCTGTGAGGGCTGAACTTCCATTACAATTGGTTCACTTTGACATTTGTGGTCCAATGAATGTGAAGGTTAGGATGGAGCGTCATATTTCATTACTTTTATTGATGATTTCACGCGTTTTGGTTATGTCTATTTGATTACTCACAAGTCTGAAACACTTAAGTGCTTTCAACATTATATGAATGAAGTAGAGAATTAAATGGATAGAATGATTAAAGCCTTAAGGACAGATTGAGGGAGTGAATATCTATCAGATCAGTTTAATGATCTGTGTAATGAAAAATGAATAATTAGACAATTGACTATTCCCCACATGTCTCAATAGAATGGTGTTACTGAGAGGAGGAATAGGATGTTGTTGGAAATGACGAGATCTATAATGACGCAGGCTAACTTGCCAATTTCCTTTTGGGGAGATGTATTGTTAACTGCGACCTATATCTTAAATAGAGTGTCTTCAAAAATAGTACCCACAATACCGTACGAACTTTGGACTGGTAGGACACCAAGTCTGACTGATTTTAGACCTTGGGGATTGGTAGCATATGTTCATGACCCTTCTAATAAATTTGGAAAGGTTGGTCCCCGGGGGAAGAAATGTATCTTTATTAGATATTCTTATCAGTCAAAAGGTTATGTGTTCATCGGTGAAAGAGAAGATGGTACTATAACCGAAATTGAATCGCGAAATGTGACATTTTTGGAAAATGATTTTCTTAGTAAAGGTGATATAACAAAAGGAGAACCTTTGTTTGAATTAAATAATTCAAATGATGGTTCCTTGCAAGATGGATCAAAGGAACTACGAGAAGTTGAATTCTTAGATGATCCCAGTAGGAGGGATTCAAATTCTAACGATCCAACCGAATCGTCAATTCGGAAAAATACTAGGAAAGGTGTGCCCAAACGTCATTACGAAATTGAAGGGTACACTTTTATCATTTCTCCACAGGATGAGGATGAGCCGAAAAATGTGAACGAGGCTTTATCTTGTCCTGCCAAGGATGAGTAGGTAAAAGCAATGGAGGAAAAAATAGAGTCGATGGATTCCAACCATGTTTGGGAACTGGTTGATCTTCCACCTGGGCGCAAACCTATTGGGAACAAATGGGTTCTCAAGGTTAAACGTAAAGCTGATGGAATAATTGAGAGGTATAAAGCTCGGTTGGTGGCAAAAGGTTATACCCAACAAGAGGGTATTGATTATGAAGAAACTTTTTCACCAGTAGTGAGATTTGTCTCTATTCGCCTATTGTTAGCTATTGTAGCCAATTTAGATTTAGAATTATATCAAATGGATATGAAGACTGCTTTTCTCAATGGAGGACTTAAAGAAGAAATTTACATGGAACAACCAGTAGGTTTCATAGTTAAAGATCAAGAAAACAAAGTTTGTAAATTGAATAGATCAATTTATGGCCTCAAACAGTCTTCAAGACAATGATATTTGAGATTTCATAGATCCGTAATCTCTTACGACTTCGTAATGATAGACGAAGACAATTGTGTTTACGTGAAAAAGTCTAATGATAAGTTTGTAATTTTAAATCTGTATGTCGATGACATATTGTTAGCCGGAAATGATATGGAGTATGTCCTGAATATCAAGAGTTGGTTATCATCAAGTTTTGAAATGAAGGACATGGGCGAAGCAGAGTACATATTGGGTGTTAAGATCCAACGAGATCGTTCCAAGAGATTGTTAGCCTTATCTCAAGAATCTTATATTAAAAAGATTTTGGAACGATTTAGAATGGATAGCTGTAAACCTATTGATACTCCTATGGCTAAAGGCGAAGGTTTAAGTTTAGCAATGTGCCCAAAAACCGCTGAAGAAAAACATGAGATGTCAAAAGTACCGTATTCTAGCGCTGTTGGGATCTAATGTATGCTATGATGTGTACTCGCCCTGACATCTGCTATGCCGTAGGTTTGATCAGCAAGTATTAATCCAATCCAGGTAAAGGTCACTGGACAACTGTGAAGACGATTCTAACATATCTGAAAGGAACTGCGAATTATTCCCTTTGTTATCAAAGAAATACTTGTTATTGAGCGGATATATAGATGCTGATTGGGGTGGTGACTTAGATGAATGTAAGTCCACCTCAGGTTATGTTTTCTTGCTAAATAAAGGCGCCATCTCTTGGAGAAGCAAGAAACAAATATGTGTATCACTGTCCACGATGGAAGCAGAGTTTGTAGCTTGTGCTTAGCAATTCAGAAGTGTGTTTGGTTAAAACGGTTTTTACAACATCTGGGGATCGTAAGCGACAAAGTGGGAGCTGTGACAATTTATAGTGATAGTCAATCAGCTATCGCTTATACGAAAGATCCCAAATATCATGGGAAAACCAAACACATTGATACGAAATTCAACTTTATTCGAAACATTGTTGAGAAAAGAGATGTGACATTGAAATATTTATCTACGCATTTAATGATGGCTGATCCATTCACGAAACCGATACCTAGAGATATATTTCTGAAACATATAAAATCTTTAGGATTGCATAGAGTGTAAGTGTATGTATATGCAATGAACGTGATATAATACTCATTATTAATGACATCTGAATTTGTTTGCATTTGCGAGTTCTTATGTCTTGATTAAAAAGTATGTTGGACAAGTTTGGAAGATTGGCTCTCTCACACGAGCAATCGCCTCTAATATTTGTGTGATATATAGAGATGACGCAATGTTAATTTTGGATAATTAACATAATTAGCCACCTTAGTAAAGAACTAAGATGAGATTATTTTTGATATTTACTTATTTGATAATCGAAATGGATTTCCCACAATCCATTACATTTGTCTAGAAGTCAGGTGTGGTTCTCTCTTAGAAAAGTGATTTTTTGGAGGATTTATAAGAAGAGAGAATCAAGTCAGTATCGTCAAATACTTGGACTAAAACCTATACGATATATTATAATTTTGAAATAGACATACGCTTCTAAATAAATAGAAAATGTATCATAGCATGTGTTCATACCACGTGTGCTTTCAGTGACCCTATGGGAAATGAGTTAATAAATCCATCTATCTCATTGTGTGAGACCCAGAGGTTTGTAATTAACCTCATTTAATACCTTTAAGACTTTCACCTGTTTCTTGAAATTTTATTTTAGTGTTGCTACTTTAGCATATAACCAATAGATCATGATTGATTCGATTTTGTGGTGCATGACAAGGAAAGCAGCTAAAATGAAGTGGAAAGATAGTAATGCGAGGAAGATTGTCTTAAAACTTATACGTAATTTTTGTATTCACAGACTGACCAGTTATGTTTTTTAACTTGATGTTCTGAAACATAATTGTGAATGCATAGTTGAGATAAATCAAGTATGCTCTTGGTCATTAATAGAGTGATAAGAGGTACAGTGACTCTGTATATATACAGTAAAAGAGGTTTGGGGTATAGCGAGACTTGATATCCTCATTATATTAGATCTTGAGCTGCTATATATCCTTAACCGGTGTATAGTTATAAGCTCTCGATATACTCGCTGGTCACACGATCCATTTGTCTGTATGAAATCGATGGTATATGGAAGTGATTGAGCAAAATGTAGGTTTAACCCTTATGTGCGAGTGGGAGATATAAGTTATGGGTACTGGGTCGGGTCGCCCATGTGGGTTTGACCCAAACCCATTCCCTTAAGCCCATTTGAATTTTCAAAAGGAGGGAGGGAGGGAGTGGTTTTTTAAGAGAAAAACCAACTCCAACTCCCTAGTAACCATTCATGATGCTTGGAGGTTGAGAGAGAACAAGAAAATTGTGAGGAAGAAGATAGATCTACACAAAAAAGAAAAAACAATTTCCATATTTTGATATGCATTTGACTCTTGGATTGTGAACAAAAAGAAGATTGATCCATTGATGACATTCTTCGGACTCGTACATCGAAAAAGTTAGTGATCCGACTCTAGATCTTGGGACATTAAATATTCATTTCGTTGTAAATTCATGAGAGAATGCTTTCAGTTGATAATGTGGTGAGATTCTTTCTCTTTCTTTTTTCCTTCAATTTAATCTTTGTGCCCTGCTTGGAACCAAATGATATCCGCAAAACTGAGAAATTGAATTTTAATTCCAATATTTGCTTAGTGTGGATTTGCAATCAACAAAATATGAAAGAATCTAGAATTGTTTTGGAATTGAACTCCAATGGTATTTCGGTTGTTCAGAGCAATGGAATTCTATTGAATCCTCATTTTACTCTTTGCCCAGCGCCAAAAGTTCCATCTTGAAATCAAATGAAGGAACTCAGTTCATTCTATCACTAATTCACATAGAAATATAATTTGAATCTGATGGAGCAGAGACTAAAGTGGCGCGTGGAAGAATTGCAGGCTTGGTGGTGGGAAGAGAAGAGGCGATTAGGATTAGGATTAGGGCTTAGTGTTCAGCTGTGTCAGCGTTGCTCTGAAGCATTCTCCGTGTTTTTGCTTCTGCTTAGTTGCCTTCGCAAATCTTCATTCCCATTAATTCAAACAATTAATATATATTTTATATTCATTCTTGTTTTTCGTATTCTTTAACCCTTTTAGTATATTTATACATGTGATTTTTATTAATAAATATATATAAAATAAATTTTATTGAATTCTGAGACAAACAAAGAAATAAAGAATAAGTACTTAATCTCATACTTCCTCTTTAAAATAATTATATTTTCAATTCATGTGGTTTGTATTTTGTGGATTACTTCCAACCTATTTTTGAGTTTGGACACGCCTTATTAGTTATCCAAATAGTTGTAATACCAAGGTATGGATTGCAGATTGCCATGGAATAGAGCAATCCCGGTAACTTTGATAATGTTGGTAACTTGAAGATGTGGCAATAGTCCTTGCAAAATTACAGCCAGTTTTAACATTCTCTGGATTACTTTTATTAATATTAATACCAAGCTATGGATTGCAGACTGCCATGGAATAGAGCAATCCCGATAACTATTGTTTGGTTTAAGAGGGTTGATTATGCTACTGACGAAAGGAGAAAATGAGAGAATTTCAAGAAGGAAGCAGAATGCTTTTTTTATTTCTCCTCTACTAAACAAGACTAACATAAGTGCCTATTTGTAGGCTTACAAATAACTGGAATGCAGAAAAATAAGGAACTAAATATTATTTGATTTGCTCATGAAACAACTCCTAATGAATAGCTAACAACTTAACAACTATGGAGAATCCATTTCAAAATTTTCTGTAGCAGATTTTGGATCATATCTCCGACACTCCCCCTTAATCCAAAATCACACACTCCAAGCAATGTCCTAAGATAAGCATGTCTCTCACTTGATAGAGCCTTTGTGAAGATGTCTGCAACTTGAACTTCAATATGACAGACTTCATAATTATTTCTCCTCTGGCCACCAATTCTTGAATGAAATGAAATCTCAGCTCAATGTGCTTTGTTCTCCCATGAAATACTGGATTCTTTGCCATAGCAATTGTTGATTTATTATCACAATAAAGTTTAGTCCCCTTATCTTGCTTTTGATGCAACTCACTTAACATTCTCCTAAGCCAGATGCATTGACAAGCTGCTGTAGTGACAGCCACATACTTTGCCTCTACTGTTAACAATCCTGTTGTTGCTTGTTTCTTTGAATTCCATGTGATTGCACCTGATCCTAGCCCAAACACATTTCCGGAAGTACTTATTCTATCATCTATTGAGTTTGCCCAATCACTATTGGTGTAGCGAACCAATCTAAAATTGGTTACATGAGTATACCAAATTCCATAACTCAAAGTCCTTGCAATATACCTTAAGATCCTCTTTGCTGCTCCATAGTGTTGCTTTGATGGTTGTTCATAAATCTTGACACAACTCCAACTGAGAATGAAATATCTGGTCTTGTGTGTGTTAAATATATCAATCCACCAACCAAACTTCTAAAACTGCTTTTGATTTGCTTCTTTTGCCCCATCTTCTTGTTGCAATTTTTGATTCACATTCATTGGAGTGGCCACCATTTTGCAGTTGGACATGTTGAATTTCTTTAGCAGATCTACAGCATACTTCTTTTGAGAAATGAATGTCCCAGCTTTATCTTGCAGTATTTTCAGTCCAAGAACATAGTGCAGCAATCCCAAGTCTGTCATTTCAAAGCTACTCATCATGCTGGATTTGAATTCTTCTACAAGTCCTGAACATGACCCCATGTAGATTATATCATCAACATATAAGCAAACTATCATAAAATCAGTGATACCTTGCCTCTTTAAATAAAGAGTAGGCTCATTTTCACTCCTTACAAAGGCAGTTTGCTGAAAATATGCATCAATTTTGCTGTACCATGCCCTTGGAGCTTGCTTTAAGCCATATAGAGCTTTCCTTAGCTTGTATACCTTTTCTTCTTTCCCTTTAATCTCAAACCCTTCTGGTTGCAAGATATAAACTTCTTCTTCAATTTCACCATTCAGAAATGCTGATTTGACGTCAAATTGATACACCTTCCACCTGAGTTGTGCTGCCAGTGCTAAGAGTATTCTTACTGTCTCAATCGTGCTACAAGAGAAAAAGTCTCATCGTAGTCAATTCCTTATTCTTGAGAATAGCCTTTCACGACCAACCGAGCCTTATGCTTTTGAACACTTCCATTTACATGAAATTTTGTCTTGAATATCCATTTTAAGCCTATTGCATTCTTCTCATTAGGCAAATCTATTAGCTCCTAGGTTAAGTTCCTTTGAATGGATATGAGTTCCTCTTTCATTGCCCTTCTCCGCTCCTCTCTTTCTGCTGCCTCTGCATAAGTTGTAGGATCCAGGACTAAGAGAACAAACTCATGTGATTCATACATTTCCCTCAGTGATCTAAATTTTCTTGGTTGCATCTCCTCTGAAGACTCACTTGAATTGTTGATTGTTGAGGTTGTATTCTGTGGAGTTGCTGGACTACTTACATTTGGAGTAGAAGTTGGTGAGTCAATTGAAGTTGAGTTTGAGTCTTCCTCAACAAATGGAATTTGAGACTGATCTTCCTCATTGCTGCTTTTATCTCCCCAGTTCCAACCTACTTCCTCGTTAAACACTACATTTCTACTGACAATTATCTTGCCAGTAATGGGGTTATACATTTTATATGCTTTGGATTCAGCACAATAATCAATGAAAATACATTTTTATGATTTTTCATCTAATTTTTTTTTCGGTTTTGAGGATTTACTAAAACATAAGCAATACAACCAAAGACTTTTAAATGATTTACAGTTGGTTTAGTTCCTTTCCATGCTTCAAATGGAGTGTAATTCTGAACTACTTTTGTAAAGATTCAGCAGATACACTGCTGTTGCTATAGTTTCTGCCCAAAACGAATTTGGAAGTGCTTTCCCTTTCAACAGACTTCCTGCCATCTCCACTACAGTTCTGTTTGTACGTTCTGCTACTCCATTTTGCTCTGGAGTATATGGTGCTGTCATCTCCTTAACAATTCCACTCTCCTTACAGAAATGATTGAATTCCTTTGAAATAAATTCACCACCTCTGTCTGTGCGAAGTACTTTTATGCTTGCACCACTTTGCTTTTCAACCAGTGCTTTGAATTTCTTGAAATTCTCAAATGTTTCTGATTTGAATTTCAGAAAATATACCCAACTCGTCCTGCTGAAGTCATCAATGAACAAGAGAAAGTAATAACTCCCTCCAAATGACTCTGTATTCATGGGACCACATTGGTCTGCATGAATTAGTTCAAGACATGTTATGGCTCTCCATGCCTTTCCAGTAGGAAATGACTCCCTAGTCTGTTTCCCATAAATACATGCCTCATATATATCAAATGTTTAAATTTTTGGAAGTTCATGAACCATACCTTTTCATTCCAGCAGCTACAATCCTTTAATATTCAGGTGTCCATATCGAAGATGCCATAGCTTGGATTCATTTTGTTCTCCAGCAACCAGGGCAAATTCTTCCACATTAGAGACTTCAAGTGGAAACATTCTACTTTTGGTCATAAGAACTTTTACAACCATTTGGCCTGAAGCTTTGTCTTTAATGACACATGCTCCATCATCAAATATAATTGAGTATCCACTAGCCATCAGCTGTCCAACACTCAGCGAATTGTGTGCCAAGTTAGGAACAAATTGAACATCCTGCAAAAGTTTTGTTTTACCTTGGCTAGTAGTAAGAGCCACCGTTCCTTTCCCTTCGACCTGCATTTCTTGATCATCTCCCAATTTGACCTTCCTTTTTTAACTTTCATCAAGCTATTTGAAAATTGCCTTCCTGTCTATCATATGATTTGAACACCCGCTGTCTACAAACCACACTTCACCATGTGTGTCAATTGTGTCACAATGTGCCATAAACAATCTGCTCTCTCCATTTACCTCTTCTGCATAATATGCTTGCTTGTCTTTAAACCAGTAATCAGCTTTCACATGCCCAAATTTTTTGCAATTGTGACACTGGATGTTGCCCTTATTGCTGTGGAATCTTTGCTCAGATCCTCTGCCTCTTCCTTTGTCACGACTGAAATTCTTCCCTCAAAATCCTCCTCTGCCTCTTCCTCCGCCTGCTGATCCATCATGCTCCTTTGACACCGAGCCTTCTCCTTTTGCCTGAAATGCCTTCTCTTCAACCTTTTCTTCTGTTCTATTGACTCTTGCTTCATGAGATTGTAAGGAACCCATCAACTCATCAACGGAATAAGTTGACAGATTTTTAGACTCCTCAATGGCTGCGACCACATGATCAAATTTAGGAGTTAAACTCCTTAACACTTTTGTCACAATAGTCTTCTCTGTGACCTTCACCATAAGATCTCATTTGATTGACAATTGCTGCCACTTTTGTCAAAAATTCCTGCACTGATTCTCCATTCTTCATGTACAGATTTTGAAATTCACGATTAAGTATCTGCAACTTCAATCTGACTACAGTGGATGAGCCATGAAATGCTAGCTGCAAGGTTTTCCATGGCTCTTTTGCTGTTGAGGCTGCTGCAATTTTTTAGAAGATTGATTCATGAACAGCTTTTTGAATGAAAAACAAAGCTTTTGAATCTTTCTTTCTTCAAGCCCTGAACTGTGATCATGAACAGCCGCCCGTTGCACTGGATGCCAGCTACATTCTATAAAAAATCGAGCAGAATCTCCCCATAATTTTGGAGGTCTCCTATATACAAACCAACCAATATATTGAATGACTATCCTGTCACCTAAATAAAGGGGCCAACCCGACCTCATAACAAATCAACCACATTCGTATAATACCAATCAATCCACAGCGTATAAATCAAGACAACGCAAGGCTATCATGAATACTAGCAGTTCTAGCCACAGACCTCTACTGTTATGTCTAACTAGAACATGAGTAGCCGTCACACCGAACGGGCTTAAAATTTTATGCATGTGTACAACAAATTCCCAAGTTAGGGGATTAAATGCTTTCAAGTGTCTCAATGCAGGTGTAATAATCCAATATGAGAGTTTCACAAATAAATATCAATAATTTATATAGTCATCCCATAAAATGTATATATCCATTTACGGACCTCAATATTAAGATGTCGCAGGGTCGATATATAACTCGGATCTCATAATTCAAATGAAATTTAGATCTCACCGTAATGAATACGTAAATCCATAAATACACGATAAAAAACGTCTAGAGCCCGACGTGCCGCTTTATCAAAGTAACCCTGTCTGAGAAAGGAAATGAGATGGGTGAATATCAAGGGAGTTATTCAGTGAGTGAGGGGATCAATATCAAATATAAATAGTGCGTGTGAGCCATTGGGGTATCAAACATGATTATTCGTAAACAATAATTCACATTTCGCAATAAAATATGGTATGCTCGGTAAAATTGAAATCATTTAATCCATTCCACGGTATCATACATATATGTATCCCTTTAAAATCAAGTATTTTTAGCGCATGCCGAATATGATCCTGGCAAATGTCGACCATGACCAATGACAGGCGCATCAGAGGTTTTATTATGCATAAATGTTTAAAAGTCGCTCTCTACCTCAACGTTGGCCATGAGATTCACCGAGACTAGCTCATACATAGATCAGATCATGTAGAGGACCCTGCCTGGTGCTAGACAGTGGCGTCACACATATCCTCCCTCTTGCGGGTTCAACCAGCCGCGCCTATACCCATATACCGGACGTTTGTGGGTACCTCCGTGCGAAGTGTACCCAAACACATACTCGACGTCATAACAAACGTCCCCCGTAGCTACGGTCGTCCTCACAGGACTAAATCATGTCATAACAGTCACCCCACGGCTACACGGCCCCAAATTAGTGATATAAAAATCATAGTGCTCAATAAATATGCCATATTGGATTATATGAAATTTAGCATGTAAAAATCATAAAACATGACACCATTTCAGTTGAATCAAATTTATGGATGCATATTCATAGAAAACATGAGTTTGCAACACTCCAATAGTCACAAAACAAATTCAAAATCTAGTGGCACACGACGAGTCATGCATATCAAAAGTATTTTTTGTTGAAATCATGACAAAAATCAAGTTTCTCTTTTGATGCATGAGATTAGAGTCTCACTCACTGTATATGAGAGGATCAGTCACTCCCTACCAAGTACCACAAGTGTCGAAAGTGTTTCCTCTCGTTTGGTCACCACCCGTGTGCCTACAATGGCAACACAATACATATATGAGAATTTGTGTCATGATTTGAACTTACTAGGTTAAGTTGTATTCTAGCAATTCTTTTCTCTAATATCAAGGTTAGGGTATCCTAGTGCATTATCTATCTTTCTTTCCATCATTCTTATCATATATTCTTTACAATTCACTCAATTAGTACACATTTCATTACCCCAACACAACACGTGCTTATAGTTCATTATTCATGATTTCTGCACATATGCACCTTTGCGCAGTCATGGGAAAATGGTCATAAATTCTACTACACAACTCCGAATCACATGCTTCCTATCTCATTTTAAAGCTAAGAGACAGCACTACAACTTTCATTTTGAACGTTTCTTCAGATTCTAATCGCAGAATTTCAGAAAAACCAATCTTTGTCTCAGTTTTGTTTTAAATATCCATTTTGTCCTGTCTTAGTAAAAATGCAATAACTCTTTGCACACAACTCCAATTCAAATGCATTTTGGATATGTCATAGATGAGACATAGACCTACAACTTGCACATTGAACATTTTTTTAATTCAGTCAAGAAAAGTCGAAACAGGTCACAAAGAAGGCGGTTGATCTGGGATAAAAAATAGAGTGAAAATTTGCATAGTTTTAGGAGGATTGTCATAACTTTTAATATAAGAGTCAGATTAAAGTGATTCTTATCTAGTTAGAAAGATAAGACCTAGAGCTACAAATGTCATAACTAGGGTACAAGCTAATTTAGAAGGGAAGGCACCTCAAAAGTAAGGCAAATTTCATAGCAGAATAGAACAGAACAAAATATGATTCTGCAAAACACCTAATTTTGAAAAATCATAACAAATCCAATTTAATTCAGAATATGAGGAATCATATCTCATTTTAAAGCTCTAAAGGTTTAGTTTCATGTGTAAAAATATCACTCAATTTGCCTTTGTATAGAAAATGTTATAGCTAAAACACTATAACCAGGTCAGAGTATTCAGATTTCATAATTTCTGTTTTCCTTCTTGATTTCAAACTTCAGCCAACCCTAGCTCCCTAACCAAACCACCTCATTTTGGTCCCAAATTAAGATATGTTATACTATGTAGTATACCTGAAGATGTACAGCTGGGTTTGAAGCAAAACACAAAATTTTGGTCTTGAACTCTCAGCTCCCTCCTTGGATTTCACCAAGCAATCCTTCTCATTTTGTCTTGATTTTTGGATATGTTGGTGTTAAAGATGTATAGAAGGGATCTATGCAAAAGAAATTGAGTAGCATGTAGGAAGATTTGGAGATCTTACCTTGACAGTCCACGACTATGAAGAGGAAGAAAAAATGGAGTTTGTGTGTTCTTCTCTTCTAGGGTTTCACGGTTCCAAATGGAGAGAATAGAGCAAGTGTTGGCTTTTTGTATGCAATTGCTTAACCATGGTTCCCTCAAGGTGTAACCAAGGTTAATCTCCACTTTTAGTCAATAAATGCCTACCGACCATCACCAAAATCTAAGGCTCATATTTGTTCATTGACTTTTGAATCAAATCTTGGCCATCCACCTTATGGGTACACTTCTCATGGTCATTAATTGTCTCCAACCCCTTTTTCAAATTGTATATGAGGCCATTTCTAGATTTGCGTGAAATTTCACTACAAAAAAAACAACTTTTTAGTCACAAATTTAGCGACGAAAATTTTAAAAAAAATTCGTCGCTAAATTTAGCGACGAAAATTGAAATCCGTCGCTAAATTTAGCGACAAATAATTTTTCATCGCTAAAATTCGTCACAAACTTTAGCGATGAAAAATTATTCGTCGCTAAATTAGCGATATAAAAAAATCCGTTGTTAAATTTAGCGACGAAAATCTAAAATTCGTCGCTAAATTTAGCGACAGATAATTTTTGTCGCTAAAATCCGTCGCTAATTTAGGGGAAAAAAATCTGTAATAATAAAAAAATCCTTCGCTAAATTTAGCGAAGGATTTGGAATCCGTCGCTGATTTCAAATTCCTTCAAAATGTCCAGGGAGCGCACGTGTCACCCGTGCTACCCTTGCCCACCCGAGCCAACACCACAACCTGCCCGCCCGCCCGAGCCAGCTCACGTGCCACCCTTGCCCACCTGAGCCAGCACCAGCCTGCAACCTGTCCGCTCGCCCGAGCCAGCACCCCCGCGCAGGCACTCTTAATTGCTGGAAAATGCTGTGCCTTCTGCCTCCACCGTGGCTCCGAACTCCTGCATGCACTCACGCAACCTGTAAACCACCGAACCAAAAATATTATTATGATATAAATTTCTTTTTTATTATTTATTATTTTTATTTCACATTTTTCTAATAATAATAAAACAATATATAATGATAATTTAAAATAATAAATATAATAAATTTTTTTATTTATACCACCAACCTAAAATAATATTAATTAAAAATAATAAATATGATAATTTTTAATAAAATAAAAAATAATAAAATACTAATTTAAAATAAAATAATAAATTAATTAAAAAATATGTTAATATTATATTTTGATTTCTTCTTTTTTCTTTTATCTTATTATTTTATTATTTTTTTTTCATTTTTATTTTATTTTTTTCATCCATAATTTAAAAATGGATTACAATATCTCAAAACTATAAAATTATAATTATCAATAAATTGTAATATACTAATAATTTAAAAAATCTATATATTTAATTACAAAATATTTTTATTCGATATAATAAAATTATTATATATTATAACAAAATTATTATATATAAGAAATGAGAGTAGAAAGAAAAAAAAACCCAAAAATAGAGATAAGGAAAAAAAAGTGAGAATAGAAAACAAAGTGGAGAAAGAAAGAAAAAAAAATATTATCACACAACACTAACACTAAGCGGTGGTGCAGTGGTGATATGTCTTCTGTTAAATCCGAAGTCTAAGGTTCGAATTCCTTCAATTTCAAATTTGTATTTTTTGTATTAAAATAATGAAGGGCGCCCAGGCACGTCCCAGCAAGCGCGGGCGCCCGCGCCTGTTTGCCTAGGCGCCTGCCTGGGCGCCCAGGCAGGCACGTCCCAGCAAGCGCGGGCGCCCGCGCCTGTCACGCCTGCCTGCCTGGGCCCCCGCGCGCGCCTGCCTGGGCGCCCGCGCGCCTGCCTGGGCGCCTAGGCAGGCACGCCCCAGTAGGCACGGGCGCCCAAGCAAGCATGCGCCCGTGCGTGCATGGGTTGACGGCCGTGCAGGCTCGATTAATATTTAATTAAAAAATTTATATTATTGAATAAAATAATACAAATAAAATAAAATTACATATACAATAATAAAAAATATTAAATCAAAAAAAAGAAAAAAATAATAAATAATTAAAAAATATATATAATTTAAATAAAATAAAATATATGGTTTTTTTAAGAATTAAATAATATTATTCTTCTAAAAAATGAAATATAAATATAATAAAATAAAATGTAAATTAAAATATTATAAAATAATAATATGATTTGTTAATATAAATTAATAAAATAAAATAAAAATAAATTATAATTATAATAAAAGAAGATAAAATTCAGCGACGGATTTTCAAATCCGTCGCTAAAATTATTAAAATAAAATAAAATTCTAATTATTCAGCGACGGATTTAGAATTTGTCGCTGAATCAGTCACGGATTTGGAAATCCGTCGCTAAATTAAATTACCAATCGATATATTTCGTGGTTGTTAAATTAATTTTTTAATTTTAATATTATATTAATATTATATTTTATTTAATTATATATAAAAAACTTAGCGATGCTATTTAACGACGAAATTTGCAACGAAAAATTTTTTATTGCCAATTAGCGACGAATTTAGTCACGAAAAATTTTTCGTCACTTATTAGCGACGAATTTAGTCACGAAAATTTTTTCGTCACTAATTAGCGACGATTTTTGCTACGAATAATGTGTCCGCCGGTAATTTAGCAACGATTTCCTTTTCGTTGCAAATTTTGTGGCAAATTAGTGACGAAAAATTTTTGTCGCTAAATTCGTAGCAAAATAGCGACGAATTTTTCCGTCGCGAAAATCCGTGGCTAAAACCGTATTTTTTTGTAGTGTTTACTATCTCGATTTTTACGTAACGCACGGTGGGGTCAATTTCCCTTCATTTCGAGTGAATTTTGGCAAATTCTCTGAATTGCGTTTTAACTTGTTGAAACGTTAATTTAGCATAATTTGTATTTCCTAACGAAATTTTAACAGTTTTGCACAAATAGAATTAAATTTGGCTCGGTGAGTACAAATTTTAATCTCCGACGATTAAGTATCGGGCGTTTCTTTGCAAATGATAGAGAGTTGCCCGAATTCGAGTTCCCTTAACTTTTTAAGTTAATTTAGCACGTGTAATTTTATCGGGGTCGAGATTGCACGTGTAGATTTTAAAATGACACAGAGGGGAAAATTTTTTAGTTTCTGGAAATTTTACCAAAAATTTTTAAGAACAATATCATTCGAAAAAAAATTTCTTAGAGACTTTTCTTTATATGAAAATGAAAATATATCATATATAGAATAATCTAAACAAGACTAACATAAGTGCTTATTTGTAGGCTTACAAATAACTCGAATGCAGAAAAATAAGGAACTAAATATTATTTGATTTGCTCATAAAACAACTCTTAATTAATAGCTAACAAATTAACAACTATGGAGAATCAATTTTAAAATTTTTCTGTAGCAGATTTTGGATCCATATCTCCAACAACTATGATAATGTTGGAAACTTGAAGATGTGGTAATAGTCCTGGCAAAATTTCGTGGTATATCCGGCAATTTCAACCCGTGACCAAGTCTAGAAAGAACTCTAAAACTTGGATTACTTTTCAAGAAGAGGTTAGCATTTCCCCTCCCCCTCTATTTCCTACGTAAGATAATATATGGGGAAAATCTGTTTTTTACATTGTTGAACCTTGTGCTGCTCGTTTCCAGTCCATCCCTCATTTCCAACCTTGTCTTTCAAGGGTTATGACACATTAGCTGAGAATTAAAAAAAAAAATTGAGTCCACGATGAAATATTGAAATTAGTCACTATGCAAATTACCTAGTGGGTCAAAAACAGTAACACACATTTTAAAACAAATGATTCCTAATATATAAAGTTAAATTATGTTATTGTAATTGAATAAAAATAAAGAAGAAAGTATAGAGGGTTAGGACACTAGATAATCCGTGGTTCTCCACCCTTAACATAAAGAGAGCACTTAGAGTTTGCCAAACTACATTAATCCCGTCAGCTCTCAAAATGTTGAGTTTGAATGACCTCATGGCCTCTCGCTTTCCCTCTCTCCTCTCGATGACGAAGTCGAGTTTTTGGTACCCTCATCATCCTTTTGAGGTTTTTCGCTCTCTCCATTTGTTAAAACCATTCTGTACTGCACATTACTTTACACAATTCTTCCTTGCACTTCACACTATTCACCATCCCTCTTACCCAATATCTCCAATCAGACATTACTCCAAACCAATATTAATTTGCTTCTCTTTTGCATTCTCAAGCTTCAAACCTCAGATTCATCATGCCCACAACTCAAAACCAATCCGAAGTGGAGATCATAATTATGAAGGCCTCTTTTATATAACCCCCACTCCAAATGTCCCCTTTATTGTCCTCAACTTGTTCAATCTTCAATCATTGATATCGATATCGAAAATGAGACTTCTTGGGTTCAACGGGTGCAACTTTTGGCAAACTTTACATAATATGTCTGAGAAGAGCAAAGTCCATGGCTTCCCTGGTTGGATTTGTTCTAGTATGGTACTGCTGGACAAATTTCTGGAGGTGAATATCGAATCTTGATGAGAAAATACGGTCTCTCCATCAACAACACAATCGATGCAAGAATAGTTGATATTAAGAGAAAAATTCTTGACATGAGAACCAATAAGGAAGATCGTTTCTGGGCTGTTAGAGGGAGGTGGTGGAGCAAGCTTTGGAGTCATTCTTCCGGGGAAAATTAAACTTGTTTCTGTTCTTGAAAAAGTTTCAGTGTTTGGAGTCTCAACAAATCATTGGAAGAAGAAGCAACTAATATCTTTTTTCAGTACCAAAGGTTAGTCGGCGCAGTGCGAAGGGCACTGCGTTCTTTAACCAAGTGTTTGGATTCGAACCCTTCTTGAGAACAGAAAAGACTATTTTAAGAGACCTCCCCCTCTATAGGAGGCCCGACAGTCAGGTCGACTTGGATTAGTCGGTGTGAAACTCTGGATACCGGGGGTTAGGGACCCAAAAATATATATATATATATATATATATATATATATATATCTTTTATCAGTGGCAACTAGTTGCTCATGTGTTGCATAGTGATCTCTTCATTTGAGCCATGCCACAAGTAGTCAAAGATTATGTGAGAGGCAATAAAACCAGTAAAATTTCCTTTGTAGGAATATTCCTTTGCAACACTACTAGGCTTCTGGGTTTGTTGGATGAGATTTTTCCCTGATTTGCTTTTGCAGAAAGATGTGTGCTTAAAATGAGTTGGATTGAGTCCGTCCTTTCTTGGGCAGATTTTACGAATGGAACTTCTATAAATCTTTTACTCAAATCGAGCTTCACAGTGGAAAGTATACGAAAAGTACAATTCAGTTTTTTGAAGAAATCTATTTCAAAGAAATGTCTCAAAACTTATATGGCATAAATGTTTGAATTGGAGAGAGTGACTATGCAATGGAATCCATACCAATCTAAAAAGACCTAGAGCTAACCTAAAGAACACCCGCAGCCGTACTAAAGTTCTCAACGGGAAGCAGTGATCCAACTACATGAACTCCTCCAAAAGGGAGAACCTAATTAGGCAAGTAGGCGACAAATTGTAAGCAATCTGAAAATAGTTATCATTCTTTTTTAACTCATTATAGATGTGTGAACCTTGTATCTCGAAGAAGCATGTCCCGGACAAAATGCAACTTTTTCAGAACACTGCTGATGGTCATTCTTTTTAGAGGGGACTCCATAGAGCGACCAATTCCAATCTTGATTAAGGAGGCCATGAACTCCAATTTGCAGCTATTGCTAGTGCTATGCACCAGGATTGAACTACCAGTACTGATAAGTGCAATGATAGAAAATTTCTGATAAGAACAGTGACAGAGAGAATATGATAAGTGTAAAAAAAATGGCTCTAATATGAGTAATGATAAAGAGTTTATAAGTTGGGATCAACATGAGCAGTCAAGTTTGGTATATAATAAATGACTAGCGGATAATGAGTTGAAAAAGATATACCATCGTAGGGTTTCGAATGGTTGTTGTAGAAACTTCTGATAGTGCATGTGGGTGCCTAAGAAGGCTTTTGGAGGTCTGGTTCTTACCCATGTGATTGTCTTAAAAAGTAAAACCATTTGGTATATATCAAATACTTACCAAGTGACCTAATGAATAACACAGAATTTGAATAGATTTAGAAAACTTAGAGGTGTTTTTGCACTCTTTTGCAAAGGGAGCTTGATACCATGTTAAAAATGAAAAAAAAATAACAATATGAAATCCTAATTATTTATTACCTCCCATAAACTATTGCAATATATTGGATTTATATAGAAAACATATTATTACAAATATGGAAATAAATAAAATCAATTATTCTCAAAATTAAATCAATAATTATCTTATTCTAATACATAACGTTATTTAATAATCGATTTGATTTTAATAGATAATATTTTCTAACACCAATCTTGTGTTTCTAGGAGTTATGACACGTTACCGAGAATTAAAAATAAAAATTGTGCGTCCATCATGAAATATTTGAATCAGAATCAAAAGCTTGTTCTCGTGTAAATTACCTAATGGGTCAATACAGCAATACACATTCACAATAAATATAAAAAATGATTCCTAATATAAAAAATTAAATAATGTTATTGTTATTGAAAAAAAATAAAGATGAAAGTATATAGGCTAGGAAACTAGATAATTCGTGGTTCACCATCGTTAACAAAAATAGAGCACTTAAGAGTTTGCAAAATTACATTGATGTTGTCAGCTGCAAAAATGTCGACTTTAAATAACCTTGTGGCCTCTCGCTTTTCCCTCTATTCTCTCCTTGATGAATTTGAGTTTTTTGATACCTCTTATTATGTTGAATCCTTCTTTTTAGAGTTTTTCGCTCTCTCTATTTGTTCAAACCTTCTTTGTCTGCTACAGATTACAGAAGATAGGTTTCTTCATTGAACTTCATACCATTCACATTGCTCTTACCCAATATCCCAAGTCATACATAATCAAAACCAATCTTAATTTGTTTCTCTTTTGTGTGCTCAAGCTCAAAAACTTAGATTCACCACGCCATCAAACTCCAAAACCAATACTAAATTATGACCCAACACATGATTCCCATGTCCGAAGCAACAGTTGTTTGTGGTAAAACCCTTGGCTTGCAAATTAGAGTCCAAAGTGGAGGACATATTACGAAGGCTCTCTTATGTAACAACCACTCCTAATGCCCCCTTTATTGACCTCGACTTGTTCAATCTTCAATCCGTTGATATTGATGTCGAAAATGAGACTACTTGGGTTCAAACGGGTGCCAACTTTGGGCAAACTTACATAATAATGCTGAGAAGAGCAAAGTCCAATGCATCCCCGGTTGGATTTGTTCCAATGTTGGTTCTTGGGGACAAATTTCTGAAGGTGAATATCGAAGCTTGATGAGAAAATATGGTCCCTCCATCAACAACACAATTGATGTAAGAATAGTTGATGTTAAGTGTAAAATTTCTTGATAAGAGAAATAGGAGGGAAGATTTTTTTGGGCTATTAGAAAAGGTAAGGGAGCTAGCTTGGGAGTCATTCTTTCATGAAAAATTAGACTTGTTTCTACTCCCAAAAAGGTTTCAGTGTTTAGAGACTCGAAATCATTAGAAGAAGAAGCAACTAATATCCTTATCGGTGGCAACTAGTTACTCATGTGTGCATAGAGATCTTTACGAGTGCACTACAAAAAAAGAGATATTAACCAGCGGTCAAAGACCGCCGGTAAAGACTCTAAAACCCATTGGCAAAGACTCTAGGGTTTTCTCCGGTGGCCACAAATTCCGTTGGCTGTGTCAGTGCTAGTAAAGGGAAATGCTGGTGGCATGTGGCCATTGGCATTGCTCTCGACATTTGCCAGCTGCCACCTGGTCCACTGGCATAGGTTGGGAGTTATGCGATAGGATTGCCAAGTTAGTTTCTGGAGGGAGGGAGTGATTGGAACAAGCATTAAAATCATTGTCAACGTAATCATTAAGAAATACTTAGAATTCGGGAAATAACCAATAGAATTGGATAATTGATATTAGATTTCACAGCGTCTATTATATTTTGGATCAAAATAAATGTGTTTGGTCCAACAGAACATCCAAAATCAGCAATTCTACAGGGGTTCGGAAGAAAAATCAAAATTTGATTTTGATGTCAAATTCATTTGCAATTGTTTCATTGATCATTTGCTTTGCGGCATCACACCAATCCTTTCTGCATAAACCAGAAATACAATATCAATGAGAATAATTTGTGAGTAAAAGAGAGTATATTTAAATATTGTAATTTAATAAGATGATTCAATCAGGTGCATCAAAGGTTAAATTAAAATTCACATAAAGGATTGTACAATAGTTGACAATGCTAAAGAACAAGGAAAATTATGACTTGAGGCACAAAAGTGGCAAATGACCCCGACTAATCTTTTAGAGATCTAGACATTCAAAGATCTATATCATTTCTTATTACCTTTATAAAATTCTGTCAAGTAGTTCTCCGCCTTCACACAATCTGATAAAGAAACAAAATTCCTTGTATGCAGTTTGTACGCTTCATTTGTGAGCAAATTATTGTTGTCGACCTTAAAAGCCTAACCCAGACAATGAAACTCCTGTGCCTTTTTCTCATTACCAATAGCACTCTATTAATAATAACACGAAAATGAAAAGAAACATATCATTAGCAATTTACTGTAATTTTGACAGAAGTACAAGTGCTTTAATTTTTATCGGAAAAAAAAGTGCAAGTGCTTAAATTTTTATCGGCCACACCCGCACAATGAGGAAAAAAAATATATATATATATATTTTGCCAGAAGATCGAAGCATATTGGTTATGATAAAATGATATGCTTCATTTCATATTGCCGTTATCATTAATCTATGGGGTCATTGATGTTAAAAACTAAGTCAAGAACCAAAAATGATAGTTTCAAGACAGAAATCCTTTAAGAACAATAAAATAAAAACCAAATACGGTAATGGCTTCTATTATTTACCCAAGAAGAGACAAGGGAGACAAATATATAGCATCCAAATCCAAGAATAAATGTGACTATCCTATTAATCCAAAAATGCTACATTTGAAACCTAGACACCACCCTCAACTCCACTACAACAGGGAAAAAGAATAGGAAAACCAGGTAAGGTGCGCACTAAACATGTAATGTGAAAAAGGGGACCCTCATGTGTGAGAAAATGTGTAAGCACAGCAAAGACACCAGCAGTTTTGTTCCATTCACAGAAATAGAAGATGAAAACACACATACCTGAACTTTGTCCCTCCTCCTGTCCTGAAGCATGGGCCACAGTTTCTACATGCCATGCCACATTACTTCAGTCAACATTAATTCTAATGTGGTTAAGAAATTTAAAGAAAAACAGATTATTAAACTTCTATTTTTCCTGGGCCACCAAAATAGATTTATAGGTTTGGTCCAACAACACTATTTAATTCACTTAACTTGCCAAAAGTGCCAGACTCATATCACAATATCATTTGGAACCAGAAATCTACCACGTAAATTCAGACGTACCACAAGAAGATCCACAATGAAGAAGAGAGCATCACATGTATCCTGACATAGGAAACAGAGAATAAGAGTAATTATACTACAAATAAGTAGTTCACTGCACCATGTATCTTTACAACTCTCCAATTGGTAACAGGAGGTATACCCATAAAAAATATGCAATATTAGATATAAATACTAGACCATGTATCTTTATCAGGGATATAGTGGTAAATCAAATCATCTCACTCTTGTATTTATCAGTCATTTAACTTTTGTAAATGATCAAAGGCAAATCTCATGTCAGGGACATAGTGGTAAATCACTTCATCTGTCACGTCCCGATCCTCGGATTGACCACGCGACAACCGCCACGTCGTCTTGATATACGGCAGAACCTCCCCGTATACCGGGACTCCGCAAGGCTATCAAATTTACAATAAATCATCGAAAGCATAAGGCTCTTGAAAACGTGAAATCATATAATAATACACACGCAAGTAATCCCATCTGACTCATCCCTGAACATTCAAACACACACATTGGCACACAACGGGGAGTGTGTAACACCGAAATTATATATATATATATATATATATATTATTTATTTATTTTTGAAAAAAAAATAAATAAAAAAAAAGGAGAGCCAAAACGCAGCGTTTTGGCCCTCCCCAAATCGAATTAGGGCTAAAGCCCTAATTCCCCCATTCTCTCTCTCTCTCTCTCTCTCTCTCTCCCCGACCTTTCATCTCCCCACCGCGGCGCCGCCTCCTTCACCGCGTGTTCCACCGCCACCAGCCACCTGCCCACTGCCATCGCCACCTTCTTCTTCTTCTCCTTCTTCTTTTTCTTCTTCTTCTTCTTTTTCTACTTTCTTCTTCTTTCTCCCGCGGCTCATTTCATTGCGATCTCTTATCGCGATCTTCGCCATGAGCAAAGCCTGCAAAGAAATCACGCCACCACCGCGAACATCCGCCATTGCAGTGATCTTCTTCTCGCGGCTCACTCTCCCTTCTGCAGTCGCGATCGTTCGCGATCTCATCTCCTTCGCAAGCTCTGCCACGCGCCGCCACCGCGCGTGATCTCACTTCATCCGCGAACAGCCGCCACCAGCAGCACAGCCCCCTCCTTCTGCCGCCATCGCGCGAGCTTGAGCGCTCCACAGCGCGATTCCTCCGCGCGAGCCCGATCGCGCCATAGCGCGCGATTGCTGCCTTCCTCGCGCGATCGAGCCACCGAGTGCGCCCTCCAGCTCCAGCGCGCTACGTTGCAAGCCCGAGCGCTCAGCCGAGCACACGAGCGCGAGCGCTCTAGCCCTGCGCGCGAACGTGCCCCCAGCAAGCGCGCGCCCTGCTTACACACGCCCCTGCTCGCGCCCCTGCCGCGCGCCCCTGCAGCACACCTTTGCTCACAGAGCGCCTGAGCCCTTGCTCGTGCGCGAGCCAACGCACGAGCGTGCGCGAACCAGCGCACGAGCGTGCGCGAGCCAACGCATGAGCGTGCGCGAGCCAGTACAGGAGCGCGCACAGGCGTGCAGTAGTGCAGGAGCGCGCACCAGCTCAGCGCACTAGCGCGCCGCAGAGCCGGCGCACGAGCGCGCACCAGCGTACGGGCGAGCACCAGCCCGCAGGCCCATTGGCCGCAGGCCCATTGGCCGCAGGCCCATCAGCCCATCGGCCCGCCAGCCCGCAGGCCCATCAGCTAGAGGCCTGGCAGTCCGCAGGCCCGCCAGCCTGCAAGCCCACCAACCGCAGGCCCGCCGGCCCGCTAGCCTGTCAGCCCACTGGCCCGCAGACCAGATAGCCCCGCTACCTGTAGCCCATGAGCCCGCGACGGCCCCGTGACTGCCTGTGAGCCCCGTGACAGACCACGAAGCTCCACGCAGGTAAATGATTTAGGGTTTTGCTTCTGATCTACGTGTTTAGATTAACAAATAAAATCTTGTTTTGAATAGGAAATTTTACAGACTTTGGAGTGACCGAAGCGACTTTCGGATGAGACTCGGCGCTTCGAGAAAACCTTAGGTGAGGGACATTCGGCTCTAATTGATAAATTGAATGAATCTAGGATTGAATCTAGATGAAAGGTTCTGTATATGTTTAGAGTGTAAGTGGAATGCGAATAGAATACAATTTCTGAATGATTATATGTGACTTGAAAGTTAAGTATAGAATGTTACAAAAATTAGATGATCTGATACGAAAGAAGCGTATTATAGAAATCACAAAATCATGTCGAGTGAATTTGAATAGTTTTCTTAGAGTTAAACTTTGAAATATGCATGAAACTATCTGGGTTGTAGGGTTGGATTGAAATGAGCCGAAAGTGGAGGATATTATACATTTCATGTCTTTCGGATAAACCCTAAAGATACTTGAGAAATTGATATTCAATTTTGATGATTTGATTAGGTTGATCTTTTTGGAGACTCGAGGAAGCAGATCAGATTTGATTGGCTTTGAAATAGTGGGAGTGACCACCCTCCCCTAGAACTGTGAGTGGAACTTTACATTCGCTATTGATTGAAAACCATATTCAAAATACTTTTTAAATGACATGTTTCTGCAAAATGTATGATTGTTAGAATTTTTGAATATTTTATGAAATTTTTTATGACCTTTGGAGTGTTTAAATTACTGACATTATTGATATGCATCCATGAATTTTTGATAACTGAATATTGTGCCATATTTTCGACATATTGATATGCTTTAATACTTCCACTGCATTGGCACATGGTTTTAAATGGATTTACTTACATATTTGGGCTGTATGCCCGACCGACGTTATGATATGATGCATGGGGCTATATGCCCGGCCGACATGGTGATGGGATACATGGGGCTACGTGCCCGGCCGATATGATATTGTGATCCGTAGCTACGAAGGACATCTGGTAGAGGACACCCCTTGTATCCGGATACGTTTCGGGCCGGAGGTATCTGCCAGATCGTCATGTGTATGTGGTGTCCCAGGTTGACCCTCATCGGAGAGGACGTTGAGTACGGTTCCGTCTAGCACCAGGCGGGGGCACCATATACGGCCGACTAGTTATATGTACATCATTATTATTTACAGGCTAGTTGGGGTAGCCTGTGGCCAACATTGGGATAGAGAGCTGTAACACCAAGCTAAAAAAAAAAAAAAAAAAAAATGAAAAATGAAAAATGATTTGGAGACGCAGCGTTTTGGGACAAAACGCTGCGTCCCCAATTTGGGGATTAGGGTTAAAACCCTAACCCCCTTTCTCTCTCTCTCTCTCTCCCTCTCTCTCTCCCGACCTTTCATCTTCTGCGGCTGTCCGTCTTCCTCCGCGACCGTTCGCCTTCCTCCGCCACCGCCACCCGCCATCGCCACCTTCTTCCTTCTTCTTCTTCTTCTTCTTCTTTCTTCCCGTGGCTCACTTTCCTTTCTGCAGTCGCGATTGTTCGCGATCTTTACCTCCTTCGCAAGCTCCGCGAGCATCGCCACCGCGCGATCTCGCTTCCGTCCGCGAACAGCCGCCACCAGCAGCAACCCCCTCCTGCCACCATCGCGCGAGCTTGAGCGCTTCCATAGCGCGATTCCTCCACGCGAGCCCGATTGTGCCACAGCGCGCGATTGCTGCCTCCTCGCGCGATCGAGCCACCAAGTCGTGCCCTCCAGCCCACAGCGCGAGCCAGGCCCCGAGCAGGACCCAGCCCGCAGCACGAGCCCAGGCCGCGAGCAGGACCCAGCCGCAGCGCGAGCCCAGGCCGCGAGCAGGACTGAGTCTGCGAGCGCGAGCCCAGGCCGTGAGCGAGCGTGAGCCAGGCCGCGAGCGCGCAGCCCAGCGTGCACGGGCGAGCGGCCCAGCGCACGAGTGTGCACTGGCGCGCCGGCCCAGCGAACGGCAGCGTAAGAGCGCGCGCTAGCCGGCGCACCAGCGCACGGGCAAGCACCAGCCCGCAGGCCCATCAGCAGCAAGCCCCACGGGCCCACCAGGCCCGACAGCCCGTCCAAGCCCGCAGGTCCAGTACGGCCCGCGACCCAGTTCAGCCCATCGGCCCGCCAGCCCGCAGGCCCATCAGCCGCCGGCCCGCCGGCCCGTCGACCCGCCTAGCCCGTTACCTCACTGGCCCGCAGACCAGCGAGCCCGCTAGCTATAGCCCACGAGCCCGCGACGGCCCGTGAGCTCGTGACAGCCCACGAACCTCCACGCAGGTAAATGACTTAGGGTTTTGTTTCGGATCTATGTGTTTAGATCTAACAAATAAACCTTGTTTTGATAGGAAACCCTACAGACTTTGGAGTGACCGAAGCGACTTTCAGACGAGACTCGGCGCTTCGAGAAAACCCTAGGTGAGGAGATTTCGGCTCTAATTGATAAATTGGATGAATTTAGGATTGAATCCAAGATGAAAGGTTTTGTATATGTTTAGAGTGTAAGTGGAATGCGAATAGAATACAATTTCTGAAATGATTATATGTGATTTTGACAGTTAAGCATAGAATGTTACAGAAATTAAATGATCTGATACGAAAGAAGCGTATTATAGAATCACAAAATTATGTCGAGTAAATTCGAATAGTTTCTTTAGAGTTAAACTTTGGAATATGCATGAAAGTATCTGAGTTGTAGGGTTGGAATGAAATGAGCCGTAAAGTAGAAGATATTGTACATTTTAGGTCTTTCGGATAAACCCTAAAAATGCTTGAGAAATTGATATTCAAATTTTGATAATCTGATTTAGGTTGATCTTTTTTTAGACTCGAGGATTCAGATTGGAATTGTTTTGAAAATAGGGAGTGACCACCCTCCCTAAAACGGTGAGTGAGACTTTGACATTCGCTATTGATTAAAAACCATGTTTCAAAAATACTTTTAAATGACATGTTTTTGCAAATGTCTGATTGTTAGAATTTTCGAATATTTGATGAATGTTTTGTGACCTTTGGAGTGTCTAAATTTCTGACTTTATTGATATGCATCCATGAGTTTTGATAACTGTATATTGTGCCACATTTTCGACATATTGATATGTTTTAATGCTTTCACTGTATTGGCACATGGTTTTAAATGGATTTACTTATATATTGGGCTGTATGCCCGGCCGACGTTATGATATTATGCATGGGGCTATATGCCCGGCCGATCTGGTGATGGGATGCATGGGGCTACGTGCCCGGCTGATATGATATTGTGATCCGTAGCTACGAAGGACATCTGGTAGAGGCACCCCTTGTGCCCGGATACGCTTCGGCCGGAGGTATCCGCCAGATCGTCGTGTGTATGGGTGCCCCAAGTTGACCCTCATCGGAGAGGACGTTGAGTACGACTCCGTCTAGCACCAGGCGGGGGTACCATACACGGCCGACTAGTTATATGTACATTATTATTATTTACAGGCTAGTTGGGGTAGTCTGTGGCCAATATTGGGGCAGAGAGCCATTCTTTAATACTTGCATTTGGAAAAAACCCCCAATGCGCCGTCCTTGGTCGCGGTAGACCTTTGCCGGGAATATTTCATTGGTCGGTTCTTCATGACATTGATGTGAATATTGGATGCATATCTTGCTTTCTGATGTGTGCGTATTATATATGATTTTGAAATAACATGATCGGTTTGCACACTGTGGATATTTTCTTATCTTATACTTTGACACTCTAAATTCATCTCGATATTGATAGTATGATGTCAATCCCCTCACTTACTGAGTATCCTCCCATAGATACTCACCCCTCACTTTCTTTCCCACAGGATTAGTGTTGGACCGAGGAGATATCACCGGGCTTGGGTATGGATATTTTCCATCTCTTCCGCTACGATGATTGGTGATATTGTTATGTATTGGAGATTTTAGTTTGACCATTCCATTTATCTAAATTTTTGGGATGACTGTATAAATTATGGACTTTTATTCGTGAAACTTTCGTGTTGATTATTTCATTGCATTGAGGCATTTGTAAAGATTTAAAAATAACTTGGGAATTTATTTTATATATGCGCAAAATTTAAATCCGCTCGGTGTAGCGGCTGCTCATGCTCTAGTTGGGCATGACAGTAGAGGTCTGTTGCTAGGACTGCTAGAAACTTAGAGCCTTGCGTTGTTCTGGATGTTGGCTGTGGTATTTGTTGATTTTGGAGAGACCGGGATGGCCATTTACTTATTTTTTTAGGATAAATATGATATACAGGTGAAATTGTATTTGGGAAACCTCCGATTTATGGGGAGGTTCTGCCCGATTTTCTGTAAAAATACAGCCGGCATCCAGAGACAACGGGCGGCTGTTCACGATCCCGGTTCGGGGCGTGACAAGAGCCATTATTTAATACTTGCATTTGGAAAAACCCCCAATGCGCCGTCCTTGGTCGAGGTAGACCATTGCCGGGAATATTTCATTGGCCGTCTTTTCATGACATTGATGTAAATATTGGATGCATATTTTGCTTTCTGATGTGTGCGTATTATATATGATTTTGAAATAATATGATCAGTTTGTATATTGTGGATATTTTCTTAACTTATGCTTTGACACTCCAAGTTCACCCTCGATATTGATAGTATGATGTCAATCCCCTCACTTACTGAGTATCCTCCTATAGATACTCACCCCTCGCTTTCTTTCCCACAGGATTAGTGTTGGATCGAGGAGGTATCACTAGATTTGGGTATGGATATTTTCCATCTCTTCCGCTACGATGATTGGTGATATTGTTATGTATTGGAGATTTTAGTTTGACCAATCTATTTATCTAATTTTTTTCTTAGGATGACTGTATAAATTATGGACATTTATTCGTGAAACTCTCGTATTGATTTATCTCATTGCATTGAGCTATTTGTAAATATTTAAAAATAACTTGGGAATTTATTTTATATATGTATTGAATTTAGGTCCGTTCGGTGTGGCGGCTGCTCATACTTTTGTTGGGCATGATAGAAGAGGTCTGTTGCTAGGACTGCTAGAAACTTTATAGCCTTGCGTTGTTCTGGATGTTGCTTGTGGTAATTGTTGATTTTTGGAGAGGCCGGGATGGCCAATTGTTTATTTTTATAGGATGAATGCGATATACAGGTGAAATTGTATATGGAAAACCTCCGATTTATGGGGAGGTTCTGCTCGATTTTCTATAAAAATACAGCCGACATCCAGGAACAACGGGCGGCTATTCACGATCCCGGTTCGGGGCGTAACAGAGTGGGATCCTGTACAAGCACGCATGCGATGTGGCCATCCTAGTCATTTAGAATTCTCTCCTCAATAAAGCGTATGACAAACAAGAAGTTCCAAAACATAGCCGTCCGACTTTACCAACACTTACCTGAGGAAGACAAGCCGGTATCGGTAGAGTCCTAACGGTATGAGTTGTACAGAACTTCACAAAATCAGAGAAAAGCATCAAAATTAAGATTTACAGTCCAAATGTCCCAATACAGATATAAACGGTTTTACAAAAATAATCGAGTAATTAAGATAATAAAGAACAAATCAAAAATTAGCGGATTTTATCAATACTTGCCAACAACTCGGCTAGTATCAATGAAATCCGCACGGCAGGGGATGTACAGTCTTCCCTTTCCATGGTTTGAGATCTAAAAATCTCCAAAAGTAACCCTGCATGTGCCAAATACCTATACAATCCGCAAAAATACTGCACAAGCTCCATCGAGTAGTCTCCCAACTAAGTCTCCTCTGAAAAAGGGGAAGAGAGGGGTGAGTATAGGGGTATACTCAGTGAGTGGAGTGCAATGGTGTGATTGTGTTCATAAATAAGGGGTAAATATGAGGCAGTCAAAACATATCTCATAAATAATAGTTCATATGCATAAAACAGTTCAATAAATCACAATTTACAAAATATGCATCCATATCAATTATCATTTCAGAAAATCTTGGGGTTCCATTGAAAAATACTTCTGTTTTAGGGCGGCCAAACCCAGACGAAATCCCGTCAAGGGTTTTTCTATCCAATGTCTCAACACAAACCCCCTACCTTGGCGTTGGCTTGTATCTCGCCGGGGTGCACCAGATATAGTATGACTTCGACAGAGGGAGGGACGTCTGACTCCCCTGCACATCCAAACCCCAAACCACGCCACCTCGTCAGGTCGCTCTGTAGTAGGAATATGGCTATAGTCATTTGCGGCACCCTTCATTTCTAATTCAATCCAGTTCACAAGCAATGTGTCATAATTTTCCATCAAATAATCAACAATCTCATGCCAAATCAATTCATAGAGCAATATCAAATAACATATGGCACAGAATCATTTTTAAACACAATGAATGCATTTACATTTTATAATTCAGTTCATACAGCCCACAATCACAAAACAATTCGCATAAATCACGTAAAATCTTTCGAAAATCATTTATAAAACAATTTTAAAACAGATTTCTCATTCATAACACAATGAACCATCCACTCACCTCTAGGGAGGGTATTCACTCCCTATTTCTATTAGCTTTCTAAAATGACTCCTTTCAAGTCTCCAAAAGGTCCACCTAGACCAATAATTCACAATTTCAATTCAAACTCCAAGGAAAACTAATCTCATCAATCTAATAAGTTTCTAATTTCATCTAACACGTTCCTTCCGTATTAATCGATCTAAATTCATGTAGAAGTTAGAATTAACCCTAGAAATCACATATCAAACTTCAAAAAAAATGTATTCTCTTCAAATTCCATATATTTTCAGAATATATATAAGACATCTCATTCTAAATTTAGCCTAAATCCGCTCAATTATTGCATACATAAAAAAATTCCTCACCTAAGGTTTTCGCAGCTCGTAACCCTAATGTCCGTGCTTCTGCAATTCAGTCTGGGCCTGCAATACTTTTAGACTGACACAAAATTCAATAATTAGGCTTAAATTACCAAGAGAATCAAAACCCCTAACCTATTGATAAAAAATCGACCCTTCCCTATGCAGTGGAAGAGTCGCGCCTAGGATTCTCGGATACCTCTCGCCACTGCCAGCTTGGGACTTCTGCGAAGGTTGCAGAAGGGTGGAGCTCATAGGGTGCAGCGCGCACGAGCAAGCAAAGGAGAGAGTGACTGTCGCGTGCGAGCAGGAGAGAAATCAAGGCTGTCGCGTGCTCGCGGGAGGGAAGCTGTCATGCGCGAGCAAGCAAGGAGGAAAGCTGCCACACGCGAGCAAGCAAGCAAGGAGCGAACTGTCGCGCGAGCGGGAGAGAGATGGAGCAAAGCACAAAATCGAGAGAGGGAGAGAGATGATAAAGAGAGACAGAGCGATGGAGAGAGAGACGGTGAGCGGTGGACAGAAAGGGCAAAGGACGGCGGAGATGGTGGAGGTGGTGGCGGAGAGGCGACGGGAGTGAGAGGGATTCGGGAGAGAGAGAGAATGAGATAAAGAGAGACGGAAGGAAGAGAGAGAGAAATTAGGGCTTTTTGCCCTAATTTCACTCTTGGGGAGAGCGCATCGTTTTGGTCCAAAACGTTGCGTTTCCTATAATTTTTTTTTTTCGGTATTATAACTTTTAACCCCTAAAAACAAATTTCGTCCTCAAAATTTAAATAGTAATTATACAGCAATTTTATAATCCTAGTTTCTGTTCATAATATCTTAAATAACAATTTCGGAAATATTCATCTTTAGGTCAAAATTCCTTATGAACTCTCGAGAATATTTAGTATATTGAGGATGTCTCCTCCACCCTCCTAAAGTATAATTCCAAACAATATATTAGAAATGTTAATAAGTCAAAACATTAGAGACTAGATCAGTTATAAAGTTGCTTAAACTTCTAAAAAGCAATAGAATGGTTTAAATCATTGTTAGAGTAAGGATTTTAGGAAGATGAAACATTCCTTAAACCACTTTACATCATAAATCTGCAAAATTCCAATCATTGATTCTACCAAATCAATCATGATAAGACTCCAATGAGCCAAATGTCTGTGTTTGACTACCATGAAAGTAGATAACATTGATTTAACTCAGTAACCTCGTAAAACTCAATGAAAACAAAGTTGAACTTTGGAGTACCCAAGAAAAACCCATTAAACAGAAGGATTACTGAATCGAAGAATTGGCCTTAAGGATACACTTGAAATTCAAGCAAGAAAATACTAGCATTAAGATTCTATAATTATTTCTCATCGAAGAAGAAAGAAGAATTCGTACTTGGAAGACGATTGTCCTGATTATACCTAAGTTGATGATTCTTTTAAACTATCTCACTAACCATATAAGGCCTGAATGGGCAATGTAAAACCAACATTACCTTCTTTTTATAAAAGATGTTTCTAGACCTCAAATAAAGAAACAATCAATCTTTTACTATTAGGCTAAGATTCATCTCAGAAAGAAACAAGAGTTTAGAATGTCATTACTATGTCCATGTGAAACTAGACAGCAATAGAGTTCTAACTATGAACTTTTGGGCATGCTTATATCTATCCTTTTAACCCATATATCATCATAGTTTGACCAACCACTATGCCATTACCTTGGCCTTGCCATCATTAAGTAGGGCTAGCCATGTTAGTAACCAAATCATGCCTCTTAATACTTCCTTTAGCATAGTCAGATGTCCCAGTAGCTAACTCTATTCAAGCTTATCCATATCATATCCCCTTAACAAAATGCTCATCTTGTAACTTATATTGCATCTCTATTGGGCCGAACACTCTTTCATATCAATAATTTACAACAATTTTACCCTCACAATACAATATCCTCTTAATGGTCATAATCAGTGGTTATAAACAATTACAGAACCTTTTTGGTAATCCCTACCAATATCATTCTCGTCTACCTCTATCATTTTTCTAATTCATTCTGCCTAAGGTACTAAATTCACATCCATATGATTCAATTTAAACAAAAGTCAATCGAGCATTGCATATAAATAGTTGATGCTTGAATTGATAATACTCATCGATATTTTAGTATCAATATTGTCTAAATAAGAAAGTATTAATCATCATATTTACTACTTCATACTTCTATTACAATTTAAAATATATATATATATATATATTAAGCATCTCTGGCTCCTTTATTAACAATATCCTCCCCTTTTTATTTATACTCAACACTAATTCAAACTTTGCATACAAAAATTCCTCGAGATGCTTAAATTCTAAAATATATTTAGTTTGCTCTCTTCAAAGGCAAAATAGACCTGGCTACCAAACTTGCAATCCTTTCCTACTATACTCAAAATTTTCTTTAACAATTTGCAAAGTTAAAGCCTCTTTAGCAAGAAAATATCATTGGCAACTAGAAAATAATTTAGTGTTATTAATTTAATACCAAGGGGATCTATCAATCCATGAGTATACCATATACAAAAATCCTAAGACTGCAATCTGTCAACTAAGCAAAAGCTGGATTCATGGGTTTTTGCTATCTACAATCCACTGGCAATATTAGAACCCTTCCAAGTTTTAAATCTCAAATCCTTAGTTGGAAAATCTTCCAATCAAGATACTTCTATCATGATCATTCTCAATCAATTTTAGTATTATGCAAAATCACTAATATGCTATCCAAATCAAATCAAGCACATATAACCACCTCAAAACTAATTATTATAAATATACCTACAGTTCATTAGCTTCTACAAGTGCCAACTCAGCCACAACAAAATGAGGCTGCGTGCTCTCCTAATCATTCGTTTACTAGAGAACCTGAATAATATATCTCTAATACTTGGTCGTGACCTCTCAATACATATCTCCATAGGTTAATTATATTTATTCTTATCTTACCTCCACTTCTCTCTTACCTCCACTTCTCTCTACGTTTACTCTCTATCTACTCATCAATTCAAAACATCAAAAAAATGTTTATATTAATGTCAGTATACAAAACCCTCATCTCCAACCCACTTCTTCCGTCAACTTATTTCCTCCTTCAAAGGAAGCTCTTCAAGATAATTCCCAAGATTCTACCAAGCGAAAAGATCCTCCGACAAACCTTTTATCAACCTCAAGCAGATCAATCTCATCAATATCTCAAAGAGTAACACTTTCCTTCTCTCTAGTATCTCCAAAAAGATTCTTATTCCAAACTTTGGGATCCATTTTTTTTTTTTTTAATTTTCAATTTCCTCAAAAACTTAAAGATTAAAATTGTTTTACTAACAAAGAACTTCCCAAGTCTGTACAAGTCAATCTTCTCAAAGTGCAAGAAACTCAAAAACAAGTGAGAATTACTTGGATTTAGATTGACAAGCCTACTGAAATACAGCCAACCAGAGTTATTCCTTGAAAGAAAAGCTCATATGCTCAATAGAGAGCCTGAACCAAGCATGGTACAGAATCCAAAATGCGAATAGATGACAGTTACTTGAAAGAAACATTTAATGCTTACTGAGACCATTCATCGTATGGTTAAAGATTTTGGTGTCACCCAGTACTTATGGCATCTCATTTTAAGTAATTGTTCTACTCATCTAAGTTTTAATGAATCAATTATAGATTGGATGGAGCATTTGCGTATGGCCAAAAATTTGCTTGTAGTAAATATAGTTGGATTGTAAATCAAATATGTCATATCAGTCTAGATTCTATAGAATCAAAAGAACGATAGTATTAGCAATGGAAAGATAAGTATTACAACTATTGGAAAAGACAACCTTGATAAATTTAATATCAATTTCAGTATGGTATGTATTGAATTTTAATAATTATAGAATCCCAAATGCTAGAGACAACTATTAGCCCTCTTCAAGTTGCAAATCGAATTTGTTCATTGACAGCTGAACTTTAACCTCACTAAGATATTAATACCACCAAACATATTTGCAAGATCCCATTAGTCATTGTTACATACTTGAAGTCACATTGCTATTATCACATTTCTCATGGTTTAACCGACAAATTGGGCACACTAATCCTCTACTAGCAATTCCACTTCTATCAAAATCATAAACAAGCATTCCACCTACATCATGTCCCTAAAAAAAAATGTGTTCAATCTAACCATTTGCATATACTTTGTCCTTATACATGCTTCTTATAGCCTATAGTCCACCTTGGAGAGAGGGCTGCATATGATACAATGTAGTTGCACAAAAGCAAAGCAAAGCATCGTCAAATTTTCCTACTGATTCAAACTGTCTGCTTTTCCAAATCACAAGAAACATTTATCAAACTCCAACATCTATTCGCAATTGCAATCTCTCAAGAGTATTTTACCCTATAACCTAATCATAAACAATTTCATATTGTCATGCCTAATACACAAGTGTGTCAAACTTTTAACATCAAAATGTTAGTCCAAGGGACTTCAATCACAATTGAGAAACTATTTATAAAGTGACACATCATTTGGGTTGTGGAGGTGGAATAGAAAAGATCATATTCGGATTCCTTACTCTTCGTATGGGGAGCAAAACTCTACAGAGAGGGTCTAAGCTTAACAATTTAAAATAGATACTAACCCAGGTGTTTAACCCCCTAAAAAGAATATTTCTAATTTCAAGAGAATCCATAGAAAGTTCTTGTACATCCCTTGACAGATAAACCTTTAAAATTCACAATTTTCAAAACTAACCCTTTCAAAATCTTTGAAAAACTTTCAGGGACATTTGGAGACATTTGAAAATGTTTCAAAATCATCGAACTTTTAAAATCGTGAACCTGGCTCTAATACCAATAAAGCTGTCACGTCCCGATCCTTGGATCGACCACGCGACTACAGCCGCGTCGTCTAGATACACGGGCAGAACCTTCCCGTATACTGAGACTCCGCAAGGCTTATCAAATTTACAATAAATCATCGAAAGCATAAGACTCTTTAAAACGTGAAATCATATAATAATACACACGCAAGGAGCCCATCCGGCTCATCCCTGAACATTTAAACACACACATTGGCACACATCGGGGAGTAGGATCCTGTATAAGCACGCATGCGATGTGGCCATCCTAGCCATTCAGAATTCTCACCTCAAGTAAGCGTGTGACAAACAAGAAGTCCCAAAACATAACCGTCAGACTTTACCAACACTTACCTGAGGAAGACAAGCCAGTATCGGTAGAGTTCTAACGGTATGAGTTGTATAGAACTTCACAAAATCAGAGAAAAGTATCGAAATTAAGATTTACAGTCCAAATGTCCCAGTACAGATATAAACGGTTTTACAAAAATAATCGAGTAATTAAGATAATAAAGAACAAATCAAAAATCAGTGGATTTTATCAATACTTGCCAACAACTCGGCCAGTATCAATGAAATCCGCATGGCAGGGGATGTACAGTCTTCTCTTTCCATGGTTTGAGATCTATAAATCTCCAAAAGTAACTCTGCATGTACCAAATACCTATACAATCCGCAAAAATACTGCACAAGCTCAGTTGAGTAGTCTCCCAACTAAGTCTCCTCTGAAAAAGGGGAAGAGAGGGGTGAGTATAGGGGTATACTCAGTAAGTAGAGTGCAATGGTGTGATTGTGTTCATAAATAAGGGGTAAATGTAGGGCAGTCAAAACATATCTCATAAATAACAGTTCATATGCATAAAACATTTCAATAAATCATAATTTATAAAATATGCATCCATGTCAATTATCATTTCAGAAAATCTTGGGGTTCCATCGAAAAACACTTCAGTCTTAGGGCGACCAAACCCAGACGAAATCCTGCCAAGGGTTTTTCTATCCAATGTCTCAACACAAACCCCCTACCTTGGCATTGGCTTGTACCTCGCCGGGGTGCACCAGATATAGTATGACTTCGGCAGAGGGAGGGACGTCTAACTCCCCTACACATCCAAACCCCAAACCACGCCACCCCGTCGGTCGCTCCGTGGTGGGAATATGACTATAGTCATCTGCGGTACCCTTCATTTCTAAATCAATCCAGTTCACAAGCAATGTGCCATAATTTTCCATCAAATAATCAACAATCTCATGCCAAATCAATTCATAGAGCAATATCAAATAACATATGGCAAAGAATTATTTTTAAACATAATGGATACATTTATACTTTATAATTTAGTTCAAACAGCCCACAGTCACAAAACAAATCACATAAATCACGTAAAATTTTTCAAAAATCATTTATAAAGCAATTTTAAAATAGGTTTCTCATTCACGAACACAATGAACCATCCACTCACCTCTAGAGAGGGTATTCACTCACTATTTCCATTAGCTTTCTAAAATGACTCATTTCAAGTCTTCAAAAGGTCCACCTAGACCAATAATTCACAATTTCAATTCAAACTCCAAGGAAAACTAATCTTATCAACCTAATAAGTTTCTAATTTCATCTAACATGTTTCTTCCGTATTAATCGATCTAAATTCACGTAGAAGTTAGAATTAACCCTAGAAATCACATATCAAACTTAAAAAAAAAATGCATTCTCTTCAAATTCCATATATTTTCAGAACATATATAAGACATCTCATTCTAAATTTAGCCTAAATCCGCTCAGTTATTGCATACATAAAAAAATTCCTCACCTAGGGTTTTCGCAGCTCGTAACCCTAATGTCCGTGCGTCTACAATTCAGTCTGGCCCTACAGTACTTTTAGACTGACACAAAATTCAATAATTAGGCTTAAATTACCAAGAGAATCAAAACCCCTAACCTATTGATCAAAAATCGACCCTTACCTATGCAGTGGAAGAGTCGCGGCCTAGGGTTCTCGGATACCTCTCGCCACTGCTAGCTTGGGGCTTCTACGAAGGTTGCAGAAGGGTGGAGCCACAGGGTGCAGCGCGCGCGAGCAAGCAAAGGAGAGAGTGATCATCGCGCGCGAGCAGGAGAGAAATCGAGGCTGTCGCGTGCTCGCGGGAGGGAAGCTGTCACGCGCGAGCAAGCAAGGAGGAAAGCTGCCATGCGCAAGCGAGCAAGCAAGGAGCGAACTGTCATGCACGCGGAAGAGAGACGGAGCAGAGCACAAAATTGAGAGAGGGAGAGAGATGATAGAGAGAGACAGAGCGATGGAGAGAGAGACAGTGAGCGGTGGATAAAAGGGGCAAAGGACGGCGGAGATGGTGGAGGTGGTGGCGGAGAGGCAATGGGAATGAGAGGGATTCGGGAGAGAGAGAGAGAATGAGATAGAGAGAGACGGAAGGAAGAGATAGAGAAATTAGGGCTTTTTGCCCTAATTTCACTCTTGGGGAGAGCGCAGCGTTTTGGTCCAAAACGCTGCATTTCCTTCCCCTTTTTTTTTTGTGGGTATTACATCATCACTCTTTTGTATTTATCAGTCAACACGCACTATTGTAAAACTAATAAGAGAACTTACATAACCTGAAGAGAAATGCAGTTTTTTATGGCACCAAGATAATTTCCAAGATGTACAATCCTATTGGCTGGATTCCAGGGACTACCTCTTCCTATAAAAGAAACACCAATTTAAAACATAGGCATCAAGAGAGAAAATATGGAAAATGTTAAGGCACCCTAAATGAATCATTGAATTCATAATCCTGGTGAATAATATATCCCCCCTACCTTTTTATACTAGAAGGTACCAAATTTGTAATGTCTGTTATGTGTATTTCAGACCAAATTCTGGATGCAGAGGCATTTAATCAGGGGCTATCTTGGGATGTACTTCATATATAAATACATTATATCCAAAATAAAACATAAAAATGAATAGAATGCTTGTTAGTAGCTGATGACATAAGGCACCATATATTACTTTATGCATCTGTAAGCATTTTATCAAATATCTTATTTTTTTCGAGTTATCCACTTACATATTCTAAATAGGACTTTTCTCAAACACTTTGCAGACACGATATCAAAAGACTTCAGATACTAAACCCTAAATTTTTTAATACACCACAAAAAACCAATAAAGGACTAGTGATCTCGTCAGTACAACCATGCCACAAGTAGTTAAAGATTATGTGAGAGGCAATAAAACCACTAAAATTTCCTTTGTAGGAGTGTTCCTTTAAAATACCACTAGACTTTTAGGTTTATTGGATGAGAGTTTTCCCCAACTTGCTCATGCAGAAAGATGAGTGCTTTGAAAAATGAGTTGGAATGAATCCATCCTTTCTTTGGCAGATTTTACGAATGGAACTTCTACAAATCTTTTACTTAATAGAGCTTCACAGTGGAAAGTATACCAAAAGAACAAATCATATCTTGTGGTGAAACCTATTTCAAAAGAAGATCTCAACTTATATGGCATAAATGTTTCAAATCCGAAGAGTGACTATGCAATGGAGTCCTTATGGTGGAAGAATGAGTAAAATTTCCTTAGTTTGGTTAAAACTTATATGCAACGGATAAATTGCGTATTTTAGACTCATTTTTTTGGTAGATATTAATTTCTCTGGTGTTTCAAACTCATTTTTCAAAACATTTTCTTACAAAAAAAAGTCCTTATTAAAGCTTAAGCTCAGCTTGAGATTATTAGGTATACGGATTCAAATTTTATTGAATGACAAGATAGTATGGAATTGATGTCGGGTGGTAAGTTATCTCCTAAAAGAGTGCTAAACAGTCTCTTATAGTTTCTTTTAATATGCTGGTAGATCTCATAGCATGTTATGAAGTGTTCAATTGTAGAATATGACTATGGAATTTTGTCACAGGACTGCACATAGTAGATGGATTTGATAGATCACTCAAATTATTTTGTGATAATAAGTTGACAGCTTAAAATTCCAATAACTAAAGTAGCTCGACAAAGTCAAAGTATATAGACATCAAGTTTCTAATTGTCAAGTAAAGAGTTCAAAGTTTCTAATTGTAGACCCGTTTAGTAAGGGATTACCATCCAAAGTGTTTCATGAGTACGTTGTTTGTATAGGAGTCTTGACAATACTCAGTTTTAGCAAGAGTTTATAATTTTTGGATACTTTTAATATAAACACATTTTGTTACATAGGATTATGGATATTTTGAAATTATTTTTTACAGAAATAAAGATTTAATTTATTCATACTCTTATTTTTGTAAAATTTGATCTCACTAAGGTTTAAATTGGATTAGTTGGAAATGGACATGTCATGATCACATTACATGAAATTTTCATTCTATACGTCTACATCATGATTCATGTCATTTAGTTATAGAGGCATATGTGACCATTGACGGGTTGAGTTATGACATATGTAATAAATGTCGGTTTGATCCTATGTTGGTATGATTGATTGACCGGTTATTTATACATACCTTTCATTAATGACAACAAAGTTGAGCTCGTACAATTATTTTTCCAATGCATAATTATAAGGTTACACATATACCCTTAGCAGGAGATTGCTAAATCCTTTATCCAACGTTGGTGTTATACATGAATAATTATATGTTATAAACTATCTTATAAAATTGAGTCCATTTAAAAGTAATTTTCTGATATTTAGGTAATTTGGAGTCTAATGTATCTGATAGTGTGTGAGCCTTTAATACGTAAAGATCTAAGAGATAATTTTTTTTTATGATAAGTTAAGATAGGAATACGAAGAAATAATATAGTTATCCATATATAGTGGTTGGGGTTCCCAAATTACACGAGACTTTCATTCTTTCTAACATTTCATCATCTAGAAAGAAAACTAAAATTGAACTTAAAGGGTTCTCTTAGAAATGCATGTAGATTTGCAAGGAAAATTACATGATTCTAAACAACAATTGGTCGTTATGAATTTAAGTATGTGTTCGCATATTTATGTAATAATTTCTTGATGTTTTAATGTGATAATTTGGATCTATAGATGATGGTTTTTATCAAAGAGTTATTAATAAAAATCACTCTGGAAGTGAATAACAAAGGAAAGAATGGCTATCCTTTTTCATCTTATAAAGGTCCTCTAAATTTAACTTTAGTGGAGTGATTGGCCACCATATGCCAAGAAAAATTTAGTTAAAGATACGTAGAGGGAGCAGAGTCAAATTGACTGATGTGAACATACCTTGAATAGAAAATACAGGCCAAACATACTCGTGAGTTTCAATATTTTGGATGGATGGTGGGTTTTTATTCTAATAAATTCCTCCTATATGTCTTTCTTGTCATATAATATTGTGAGTTTTAATGTTTGATTTTATTGTGTGATATTTTTTTTAAAATAAAAGTATATGAGATTAAGGTTATATAATAGATGTAATTCTTTTTTATATAATCATTATGTAAATTAAAATCAATATGAAATTTAAATTTACTTTCTTAAGAGAAACTAACAGGCATATATAATTAAACTATATTTTTGCATGTACTATTGTTGAATTTTGATTTTATTTAGGCTTATCCTATAATTGTGAAAGTGGGATTGTATTTTCCGCGTTCAATGTTTGGTTAAGACCAATGGAATCATATTGAAAAGTAGTGCTGTTTGTTGTCGGACGGGTGACAAGAGGTTGGAGGAATCTTCTCGCAATGCATGATGGTGCATGGAGGACTCTCTGGAGGTGTAGTTACCGTTGTTAGAATCGTCTCAAAGAGTAAACTCGTGTGCTATGTACTATATGCTTATTAGATGACATAATTAATGACACCAAATCTACATAGAGAATTTAAAAAACTAAAAGTGTTTTTGCAACTCTTTTTTGTAATTGGGCTCTCATACCATGTAGAAACAAGAATGAGAGAGAGAGAGAAAGAATTTTTTGTATTTCTATATATTTAATACAATAAACAAATGAACTATTTATACCAGTTAAGGGTATGTAAATTAAAAGAAAAAAAAAACAAACTCTAAAATCAAACTAATTAAATAAAATGATTTATACCGAAAATGATAATAAATAAAATGAATTCATATGTAGATATATATATTAACAATAATAAATACCTCCCATATGTCTTGGGGGCTCATATAATATTGTGAATTTTAATTAAATATACCAAGTGAATTTTCAGGCCTTATATATCTCCCATCACTGAACCATAAAACAAAGTTTAACAAACAATTCCCTTACCATTTTGCCCAAAATTTTAGGGCAGTATCTATGGCATAAAATACCTATAGGTGGCACAGTTTGTCTTCAAGCCTTATAGGTGGCACATGTGAGTGTTTTGGCAGTATTATCATACGTGGTTGCGACATACATACTTCTTGTAGCCATAGACACTGTTTCTTGTTGCTAATATTTGCAACAAATTTTACGACGAAAATAATTTCGTCGCAATTTGCGATAAATTTTATTCGTCGCTGAAGTGCGACGAATATTTATTTGTCGTACAATTTGTCGCAAATCTGCGACAAAATCAGCGACGAATTTTGTGACAAATTTTGCGATGAAGTGTGAAAAATTCAGCAACAAATTTTACGACGAAAATCAGAATCAGCGACGAATCTAAAAAATTTGCGACAAAAAAATTTAGTTTGTTTTATTTTTGCACCAATTTTCCATATATATCATATTCCTCCCTAATAGTCTCAGCCAACCAGTTTATGAACTAAACCGCCAACATCATCATCAGCAAACCATCTAGGGTACCATCCAACAGCCAATAATATGAAATTTATCCAGTCTCTACTCATTCAAACAACTAACCATCTAATAGTATCAATCAAATAATAATTATAAAAACACTACCATCGCCATGAAATAATAATAAATAGTAATAAATAAGTAACAGAATATCAAATATCTAGCAGTATAAACCAAATTCTAATAACAAATATAATTAAATATAAACGTGAAATAAAAACTGTTTCAAGAAACATTATCACCATCATCGTCACCATCACCGTTACAGTCACCGCCACCGTCACCATCACCATCACCATCACCATCACCATCATCATCACCAAATATGTCATAATCATCATCACCATCATTTGGAGGAGATTGAAAAGGGGGAATCGAACTTGAAGCGGAGACTAACTGAACATGCTGCATTATAAGCCTCTATTATGTGCGAAACTCTTCAAATTCATTATCTCGTCGCCCGAGTTCTACGCGCATGGCTTGAAGTTCATTGTCTTTTTGCTCTAACAGCTCCTTCATGTGGCTCAGCTCTTGGTTCATTTGCATTAATTCTGCTCTTACTGGTGTCTGGGTGGAAGAAGATAGACCACTGATTCTGCAAGTCCTGCTCAACGAGCCCATCCCAAGTACTCTTCCCTGCTTTGCTCCACTAGTAGCCTCGAGCCATAAAGCCATATCATTAACAGATGACTCAGACGTAGCAGCATCATTACTACCACTGGAATTTCTAAGTACAAGCTGATCATATTTCTCCTGCATTGTCATAAGAGAAATTAGAAGAAAATTAAAATAATAATATACTAAAATATCCAACAAAAAGAAATACACGTGTCAATTAACAGTTTAACAATGTAATAAAATATCCAACAAAGAAATTCAAAATACAAAATTGTATACCTCATTAAGTAATTGACAGTAAATAATAAGATACAAAAATTAATATGTGAATTAATTATTACAAATTTAATAGACTTATGGAATTGAAATTACACATACTTATATTTATATATTTAGTTGCTTAATCCATTAGAATGATATTTAGATAATGAGGAGTGTTGTAATTGAAATTAAAATTCAACTACTATTAGGAGTTTGAAACTATAACAGATCGAATAAAGAAAAAAATTATACTAGTACGTAACATAATGAACCAACCATTTGGAATTAACGTAACAAAATTGATATTATGTATTCCCTAATTTTAATTAATAATGATAAAAATATATATATATATGAATTAGAAATGAAAAATTCAATTTAAATAGTGAAAAAAATATTGGAATAGACAAATCTAATAAATTCTTCTTCTAACGTTGTTATGATAAATTAAACAAAATATATTAAAATCTTTGTTACAAAGTGTCTATAAAACAATTTAAAATTTTGAAATTACATACCATAACCGTTCTAACTCTCTACCCACTCCAGGTCTTGTCTTTTTTCTGAAAAATCCATGCGAAAGTCTCTATAAATGATGGCGGTGATCCCATTTTCTTGGCCTAAAAAAAAACACTGTTAGATGAAATAATGAAAAAATAAATGAATTAAATTCAAAAAAATAATAATTGAATGAAATTACCATTCTATTTCTATGCTCATCAATATTGATTGAGCCTCCCGCATAAGTAGCAGATGATTCCCCATAATTATAAGATCGATTTTTTTTATTCTGCTCACTCCTCCGCCGGCTCTCATCGAAATCCCAGAAGTTTAAAATCTTGAGCCAATTTTCTTCGGTGATGCAGTGTGGCTTCTTTCGATTCTTTTTTGCTTGATTTAGTACACCTCGGATGTGATGACCGCATTTTTTCTTAAAAATTCTTCTTATTTCAAGCTCCCCGGTTTCATCCCAATTGAATTTTCGCTGCAATAAATAATAATACAATTAGTTATATTTAAATTATACACTTATTTTTTTATTTTAACTTAGAGGCCTAATTTGTCACGCCCCGAACCGGGATCGTGAACAGTCGCCCGTTATCTCTGGACGCCGGCTATATTTTTACAGAAAATCGGACAGAATCTCTCCATAAATCGGAGGTTTCCCATGTACAATTTCACCTGTATATGACATTCATCCGGTAAAAATAAACAATTGGCCATCCCGACCTCTCCAAAATCAACAAATACCACAGCCAACATCCAGAACAACGCAAGGCTATAAAGTTTCTAGCAGTCCTAGCAACAGACCTCTACTGTCATGCCCAACTAGAGCATGAGCAGCCGCCACACCGAGCGAACTTAAATTCTACGCATATATAAAATAAATTCTCAAGTTATTGTTAATCAAATACCTCAATGTAATGAAATAAATCAATACGAGGCTTTCACGAATAAATGTCCATAATTTATACAGTCATCGCAAAAATTTATATAAATACATTGGTCAAACTAAAATCTCTAATACATAATAATATCACCAATTATCGTAGCGGAAGAGATGGAAAATATCCATACCCAAACCCAGTGATATCTCCTCGGTCCAACACTAATCCTGTGGGAAAGAAAGTAAGGGGTGAGTATCTATGGGAGGATACTCAGCTAGCGGGCTCGTGGGCTACAGCTAGCGGGCTCGCTGGTCTGCGGGCCAGCGGGCTGGCGGGCTGGCGGGCTGGCGGGCCGACGGGCCGATGGGCCGGTGGGTCTGCAGCTGATGGGCCTGCGGGCCGACAGTGGCTCGCGGGCCGCAGTGGCTCGCGGGCTGGTACTCGCCCGTGTGCTGGCGCGTACCCATGCGCTGCGCTGGTGTGCTCTCGTACGCTGCGCTGGCTCGTGCGCGCTCGTGCGCCCGTACGCGCTCATGCGCTGGCTCGCGCGCGCTCGCTCGCACGGTCGTGTGCAAGGGCGGGTTGAGCTCGCGGAGGTTCTGCAGTCGCGCTATGGCGTGCGGTGGTGCACGATCGTGGCTCGCGGCGGTGTGCAGCGAGGCGGAGAGAGGGCGATCGTGGGTGATCGCGAGAGAAGGAAACAGTGAGATAGAGAGAGAAACCTAGAGGGAAAAAGAAGAAGAAGAAGAAGAAGAAGGCGGCGATGGCGGTGGCGGTGGCGGAGGTGGAGGAAGGCGAACGGTCGCGAAAGAAGACGAACGGCCGCGGAAGATGAAAGGTCGGGAGAGAGAGAGAGAGAGAGAGAGAGAGAGAGAGAGAAGGGGGGTTAGGGTTTTAACCCTAATCCCCAAATTGGGGATGCAGCGTTTTGCCCCAAAACGCTGCATCTCCAATCCTGATTTTTTTTTTTTTTTTAGCTTGGTGTTACATTTTCTAGCCCCCTAAAAACAAGTTTCGTCCTCGAAACTAAAAGAAAGTAATACGCTGAACAAGTGGGGGTACTATCTCTTAAGTCTCTTAATAGTCTCTTCGGGCTCTCAGGTCTCTTCCTTGATCTGGTACTCTGACCAATGAATGTTCTTTGCTCCGCAGCTTTCTGACCTATCAATTTAGAATAGCTGCGAGCTGAGCTGAAACACTAAGATCCTCTCTGTCTGGCCGTCCCTCGTCAGATGTTTGAGCTCTTGAAAGCTCGTCTCACAACGATCGTCCCACAAGAACTTGACGCCCTTCGTATCAATCTGGTAAGTATAGCGGCGATCTGGGAAAATCCTTCTATGAATCGCCGATAACACCCCGCAAGACCAAGGAAACTTCGCACCTCGGTCACTGTCTGTGGCTGTCGGTGTGTTGGTCAGCCTAAATGGCATGACCACGAACTCGTAATGTCCATATTGATTGCGGAATGCGGTCTTGGGCACATCCTCAGCCATGATCCGCAACTAAAGATATCCAAATCGAAGATCAATCTTTGAAAAAAAAACACGCGCACCCTGGAACTGCTCAAATAAATCATCAATATGCGACAAAGTGTTCCGATTCTTGATGAAAACCTTGTTTAGCTGCCTACAGTTCACACAATCTTAGAATCCCGTCTTTCTTCTTCACGAATAATACCGGAGCACCCTAAGGCGAAATTCTCAGACGGATAAAACCCTTGTCCAGTAATTCCCGTAACTAGACCTAGAGCTCTCTAAACTCCACTGGCGCCATTCTGTATGGCAGAATAAATATAGGAGTGATCCCTGGAGTTAGGTCAATCTCGAAATCACACTCCCAAGCTTGGGGTAGTCCAGGTAGCTCCTCGGGAATATATTTGGGAAAACCTGCACCACTGGGACCTTCTCAAGCCTCGGGTCCTCAACAATGGTGTCGATAACATGAGCTAGGTATGTCGTGCAACCTCGCGACAAGGCTTACCCAACCCGTGGGCAAAAAGGCGCTTCTCATATACGAATGGTTCGACCCGGTGTCAAATAGGACACGAGTGTCAACTTCCCATATTTCCATAACTCCTAATGTGAGGAAATAAATGATCAGTCGATAAATATGGAAGAAAATATGTGCTCACATAGATATATATATCAAAATGTATGTACAAACCCACATAGTTAAGCATCTACGGCTTTAACTAGTGATAGTTCTCAAAATGTACATGGACATGTCTAAACATGGGGATCAGTGGGAGGAACACCAAAAATCTCATCAGGACTCGCCTCAGCATCCTCCTGCGTCATCGCATATACACGGGCCTGTGTCCTCTGCTGCTGTCGTGATGGTCCTGGCACCGTGTTGCTCCCGGCTACCATCCGTGGAGCGGTGTGACTCGAGTGCGCAGGTGCTCCCTGCTGTCCTCCTCGGGGAACACTCTAGTGTCCAGTAGCTACGTGACCTCCAAATCCCAACTCAGGGCAGGAGCTCCTGATGTGCCCTTGCTTCCCACACCGGAAGCATGTAATGTGCATCCTACACTCTCTAAAAGGGTGGTGTCTACTACATCGGCGACAAAAGGGGTGCCATTGATCTGAAATCTAAGTAGTGGCACTAGGGGCCGTTGCTCTGTACTCCTGGGATTCTGATTCCTGCCTAGTAAGTGCCTGTCTCGACTGAGAAGAGCCTCCCTGGTACCCTAAAGTCCTACCCTTCTTCGAGCCCTGGCTCGAAGAAGCCCCTAATCTCTTCTTTTGCTCCCTGTTCTCCAGCTGTCTTCCCTCAGCACGGACGATCTCCTCCGCCCTAAGTGCTGAGTCCACAATCTCCACAAAGGAGAAACTAGGGGTCACTGTCATGTACCTCCTGACGTTCAAGTTGAGGCCGTCCTCAAACTTGAACCGTAGCTGCGTCGGCGTCGCTAAGTCTGGAACAAAAGCAGCTAGTCGCCTCAACTCCATCTCATACTCTGTCACTGTCCTGGCTCCCTGCCGCAAGTGCAAAAACTCTGCCCTCTTGCGGTCCTGCTGGAACTCAGAGAAGTACCTGCGATCGAACTCCCGTAGGAAGTCCTCCCATCGCAGCGGCTCGGTAGCATCGTCACAAATCGCCTCCCACCAAGTGAGGGCGTTACCATCTAAAAGTCTCTCTACTATCCGAAGCCGGTAGTCCTTGCTCAACCCCAAATCAGTCAAAATCCTGCGGGTACGGTTGATCCAGTGCTTCGCTGCTGTGGGATCACCCGTCCCTGCGAACTCTGTGCAGCCTAACTGTCTCGCCTCCTTCACCAGCTGGGTGAGCTCGTGAATACGCCTCAAGGTGAAGGAGGTAGTGTCGCTAGGTCCCGACACAGTAGAAGGATCAGCAACTGGTGGCTGATCTGGTACAACAGAAGGTGGTACGTCCGTAGGAGTCAGCGCGGCCATCGGTGGTGGTGGTGGGGGTGGCATCTGAATCCCGTGGGAAGTGTACCACTCGTACACCTGCCTAAACGCCTCAAGGGACGGTGGTGGAATCTCGGCAGGAGCAGCCGGCCGAGTAGGCACTGCAGGGGATGCCCGTGTAGAGAAAGCAGCCTCAGGCACTCCAAGGGTCTCAGGCTCCCTCGGAGGGTCAGACAAGTGAGGGGTCGCGGGTAGCGCGGGTCTAGCTCCGCGTCCTGCCCGTCTACTGCGTCTAGGCGGCATAACTCTGTAAAGGGAAATTATTATTAGATATAATATTATCGCTTGTCGAGATTTAAGAAACAGGGTTAGTTACGTACCAACTAATCTCCCAAAATAAATGAAGTCTTGGGTCCAAGAATTTAATAAAAAATGACATATTAGGTTAGATACGAATCGTATCTAACCCCCTAAATGAATAACTCATATGCCTAAAACCATGTATGGGACTTTAAATGACTGTGTGAAACTCTCAAATGCATTGAGGACTTTTAAAACAAAGTTACTTGGGAATGTTTTCAAATTATTTTATAAAACATAACTCTAAACCAAGAGCTCTGATACCAACCGAACTGTCACGCCCCTAACCGGGATCGTGAACAGTCGCTCGTTGTCTCTGGATGCCGGCTGTATTTTTACAGAAAATCGAACAGAACCTCCCCATAAATCGGAGGTTTCCCATGTACAATTTCACCTGTATATGACATTTATCCTGTAAAAATAAACAATTGGCCATCCCGACCTCTCCAAAATCAACAAATACCACAGCCAACATCCAGAACAACGCAAGGCTATAAAGTTTCTAGCAGTCCTAGCAACAGACCTCTACTGTCATGCCCAACTAGAGCATGAGCAGCCACCACACCGAGCGGACTTAAATTCTACGCATATATAAAATAAATTCCCAAGTTATTGTTAATCAAATGCCTCAATGTAATGAAATAAATCAATACGAGGCTTACATGAATAAATGTCCATAATTTATACAGTCATCCCAAAAATTTATATAAATACATTGGTCAAACTAAAATCTCCAATACATAATAATATCACCAATCATCGTAGCGGAAGAGATGGAAAATATCCATACCCAAACCCAGTGATATCTCCTCGGTCCAACACTAATCCTGTGGGAAAGAAAGTGAGGGGTGAGTATCTATGGGAGGATACTCAGTAAGTGAGGGGATTGACATCATACTATCAATATCTAGGGTGAATTTGGAGTGTCAAAGCATAGATAAGAAAATATCTACAGTGTGCAAACCAATCATGTTATTTCAAAATCATATATAATACGCACACATCAGAAAGCAAGATATGCATCCAATATTTACATCAATGTCGTGAAGAGCCGGCCAATGAAATATTCCCGGCAATGGTCTACCTCGACCAAGGACGGCGCATTGGGGGTTTTTCCAAATGCAAGTATTAAATAATAGCTCTCTGCCCCAATGTTGGCCACAGGCTACCCCAACTAGCCTGCAAATAATAATAATATACATATAACTAGTCGGCCGTGTATGGTGCCCCCGCCTGGTGCTAGACGGAGCCGTACTCAACGTCCTCTCCGATGAGGGTCAACCTGGGACACCCATACACACGACAATCTGGCGGATACCTCCGGCCGAAGCGTATCCAAGCACAAGGGGTGCCTCTACCAGATGTCCTTCGTAGCTACTGATCACAATATCATATCGGCCGGGCACGTAGCCCCATGCATCCCAACACCAAGTCGGCCGGGCATATAACCCCATGCATAATATCATAACGTCGGCCGGGCATACAGCCCAATGCATAATATCATAAAGTCGGCCGGGCATACAGCCCAAATATGTAAGTAAATCCATTTAAAACCATGTGCCAATGCAGTGGAAGCATTAAAACATATCAATATGTCGAAAATATGGCACAATATTCAATTATCAAAACTCATGTATGTATATCAATAAAGTCAGGATTTAAGACACTCCAAAGGTCACAAAACATTCATCAAATATTTGAAAATTCTAACAATCAGACATTTGCAGAAATATGTCATTTAAAAGTATTTTTGAAACATGGTTTTCAATCAATAGCGAATGTCAAAGTCCCACTCACAGTTCTAGGGAGGGTGGTCACTCCCTACTGACAAGCCAAATCGGATCTGACCGCTCGAGTCTCGAAAAGATCAACCTAAATCAGATTATCAACATTTAATATCAAATAAAAGCCAAATCAGGGATTTTCAATTTTTCCCTTCCAAATATATACCACCTAATTTACAAAACTTCGTTATAGATTCTCGTTTCCTCAATTTCGAATCATCTGACTCACCAATGGTCAAGTTTCTAATATTTCTCATTTTTTTGTCTAATTTTCCTCGGATTTCACACATTTCAATATATTATGTAACTCTCGATCTAAATTCGACCTAATTTCGATAGAATAATTCAAATGTTGAAAAAGTTACATTTCCCTCACATAGGGTTTTCTCGGATTTTCGGATCTAGCTTTCGTTCGCCCGTCAACCTGGTCTAAAACCTGTAATGTTTACCATTTGAAACACAAGTGAGAAATTTAAGTCAAATTACCAATAATTTTTGAAACCCTAGTACGTACACGAAATCGCGAATTCATTTACCTGCTCGCGCGCTCGCTCGCGCACCTGCTCGCGCGCTCGCTCGCGCACCTGCTCGCGCGCTCGCTCGCGCACCTGCTCGCTCGCTCTCTCGCGCACCTGCTCGCGCTTGCTCGCGCGGTCGTTGCAAGGGCGGGTTGCGCTCGCGGAGGTTCTGCAGTCGCGCTGTGGCGTGCGATGGTGCTCGATCGTGGCTCGTGGCGGTGTGCAGCGAGGCGGAGAGAGGGCGATCGTGGGTGATCGCGAGAGAAGGAAACAGTGAGATAGAGAGAGAAACCAAGAGGGAAAAAGAAGACGAAGAAGAAGAAGAAGGCAGCGATGGCGGTGGCGGTGGCGGAGGCGGAGGAAGGCAAACGGTCGTGGAAGAAGCCGAACGGCCGCGGAAGATGAAAGGTCGGGAGAGAGAGAGAGAGAGAGAGAGAGAGAGAAGGGGGGTTAGGGTTTTAACCCTAATCCCCAAATTGGGGACGCAGCGTTTTGCCCCAAAACGCTGCGTCTCCAATCCTTTTTTTTTTTTTTTTTTTTTTTAGCTTGGTGTTACATAATTTACCTTGAATTCTCTCCACCATAACTCTTTGATATCATCTGGAGTACTTGTATAAGACATCGATACTCCTCCCCAATGGTTGTTAATGATTCTATTTAGCTCATGAATAATATACACAGAATTTGTGAATCTATCATAAAATTAGAAACAAAATAAATGGTTAGTAAAAAAATTAGTTAAATAAACTAATCAACTATATAAATAAAGAAACTATTGTGATAATATTTCAAAATTTACTACTTACGAATCTCCGCAAGGGGATATCACCTCTTGCGTATCTTCCCCCTCAACGTGTGAATCTTGCATTGTAGGTACAACTGAAGGTGCAACTGAAGGAAACGGTGAAGGTCTATCAGTACAAGGCGAAGAGGCATGGGAAGGTGCAGCTGAAGCGGAGGTGACGCTGAAGAGTTTGGTCTTGCATCAGAAGATCGTCTATGCCCTCCACGTCGAAATTGTAACAAGAGTTTTTTCTTGCAAGCAATGATAATTGCATGTTTATAAAAAATATAATAAAGTATATGAAGAAACATACCATATTTAAATTGTCGTCCGAAATGATCTATACAAAAAAAAAACAACCTATTAGCAAATAATATTTCGAAAACGAAACATGAGACTCTAAATATAACATACAAATTGAGAAACGAAATATGCAAATCTAAATGTATTTTCACATTCAAACAGTAAAATAAAATTTAATCTGATATTAGACAATTATAATAAATCTTAAAAAAACAATACCTACCGACAATCAAAAATCAAAGTCATCATTGTCATCATCATCCTCATTATCAGATTCTTCAATATCAAATTCATCCTCATCTTCTTCATCTGTCTCAAAATCAGGTTCTTCAACGCCAGCCTCATGAATTTCATTTTGATCCACATCTATCACTACTCCATGTGGATCTCGTAATGTTGGAATAATATATTCCTCAGTCTGAAAAGTGTTGGCAACTTCCTCTTGTTGATATGTTGTCTTCCCAACGTTCCTCAATTTCTTTCGTACTTTCGTTTTACAAACAGCCCACCAATCAATTTTATCACGTTTCAAACTAGGATATGATGCATAATACACTTGAATCGCTTGTTGTGTCAATACGAATGGTTCATATCTTTTATAAAATTTTTTATGATTTATATCAATCAAATTAAACTTTGGATACACATCCATCCCTTTTACGGGGTCAAACCATTGGCACATAAATAAAACGAATCGCAACTCTGCTCCAATGTACTCTACCTCAATAATTTCATCCAACAAACCATAAAAATAATTTTTTATATCTCCATCGTTGGATAACTGAACGCAAACACCACTATTCATAGTAACTTTTCCGGTTCCATATTCTTGAGTGTGAAAATTATACCCGTTTATAAAATATGATGGCCAAGTTCATACCGTTGAGTTTGGACCCATGACAGATTAATTAACAATTTTTGTTCAACTTGATCTTGATTACATTGAACCTGAAGTAAAATAAATGTGTTATTTTGTTATTAATCAAATATTTATAAAATTTCAAAAATTTGCAAAACTAACATATGTTTTGAACCATGCTGCAAATTCTTCATTGCACACACGATTGAACTCATTCATCGATAGTTCAGACCGTGAATATTGAAAAATCATACGATTAAAGAAGATGATTTATGTCAACAATTTTAACAAAACAAAGAATACATTTTTTATATTTGAGAAAAAAGTACTTACTCGAAGTATGGCGTAACTTCTGGATAGTTCACTTGGTCGATCGAGATAGTTGAAAATAGAGAATGAATTTAAATTAGAATCAACAGGACCCTCATCATTTTTGCCCACTCTCCATCTCTTACATTGAACATGAGGCTCGAAATAATATGAAGCAAAAGTTGTCACTTCCTCCGCAATGTATGCATTAACAATGAGGCTTCAACCCGTGCCTTATTTTTCACTTTTCTCTTCAAATGATATAAAAATCTAATTATAATTAAATAAAGTGTATTAGAAAATGATATATAATGAATTTAGTAAAATGACATGCACTCTAAATATTCTTATGAAGAGAAGGTGCAAAATTTACCTTGCAAATGGATACATCCATCGATATTGGACGGGACCTGCAACTCTTACCTCATAAGGCAAGTGAACTAAATGGTGTTCCATGGAATCAAAAAATGAGGGAGGAAAAATTCTTTCTAGATTACACAAAATGATAGGGACATCTCTCTCTTATTTTGCCATATATAATTCCTTTAATACTGTCGAGCAAATATCATGCAGGAAAATACTTAACTCTGTAATGACACCCCATACAAAATCTGGTAAAAGTTCCCTAAAAGCAATCAGAATCAATCTTTCAATAAATATGTGGCAATCATGACTTTTCAAACCAATCAACTTGCATTCTTTCGTATCGACACATTTCCCAAGATTTGAGGCATAACCATCAGGAAATCTAAGCAATTTCAACCATTCACAAACTTTCCGTCTCTGATCCTTATTTATTGTATAAATTGCCTTTGGTTTTGGTCCCTCACTGCTTCCATCCACATCAAGTGTAGGCCGATTACAATGAAACCGCATATCTTTTCTCGCATTCAAGTTATATTTTGTTTTTCCAGAGACATCCATCAATGTATTAATCACATTTTCAAAAATGTTTTTCTCGATATGCATCAAATCGAGATTATGATGAATCAGATGGGTCTTCCAATTTGGTAAATCCCAAAATATACTCTATTTGGTCCATTTATGCACACTTCCATATCCATACGTTGTACCATGTGGGTCTTCAATAACAGATGGAAAGTGAGACACTCGCTCCCAAATTTGTTGACCAGTTAATCTCAACAGAGGAGGTGTTTTTCAACTTGATTCTTCGTAAACTCTTCTTTATTTCTTCTAAATTTATGATTTTGTGGCAAAAATTATCTATGATAATCAAAATAACTCGCCTTCTTACCATATTTTAATCTGAATGACTTAGATCTCTCCACGCATATTGGACATCCTAAAACCTCAGCAATACTCCATCCCGATAACATGCCATAAGTTGGGAAGTCATTTATCGTCCAAAGAAGAGTTGCCTTCATTACAAACATCTGATCAGTGTTAACATCATATGTAAGAACACCGTCATCCCATAATTGTTTTAACTCCGCAATCAATGGTTGCATATAAATATCTATCAACTTTTTTGGATTTTGCGGGCCCGGTATCACCAATATCAAAAACATATGGGGTGTTTTCATACACGTACCCGGAGGAATATTATACGGAATTAAAATCACTGGCCAACATGAATAAGTTTTCCCTGACTTTCCAAATGGAGCAAACCCATCAGCACAAAGACCTAACCTAATGTTTCGAGTCTCTCTTGCAAATTCATGATGTCATATCAAAATTTTTCCATATCTCTGCATCCGAAGGATGACACATTAACCCTTCTTCTGTTTGATGATTTGCATGCCAAGTCATATATTCAGCAGTAGCTTTCGATACATAAAGTCTTTACAATCTAGGAGTCAAAGGCAAATAAAACATTTGCTTGAATGGTTTAGGTCACTGATTACGACCTGCTCTCCTAGTACTCTTGTACCTACTTTGCTTACAGAATTTACAAAATTCTACATTTTCATCAGCTCCCCAAAATAACATGCAACCATCTCTGCATACATCAATTCTTTCCACCGGAAGACCCAAGTCATTCATCAACTTTTTCATACTATAATAGTCATTCGGTATTATATGATCACGAGGTAATACTTCTCCCATTACTTGAACAATATCATTGAAGCAATTTTCAGACAAATTATGCTCTGTCTTAACATTTAACATTCTAGCCGTTAATGACAACTTAGTATGGATGTCACAACCAACCCATAAAAGTTCATCTGCAGCTCTCAACATTTCTTGAAATTGGCTAGACAAATAATTTTCATCTTGCACATTCTCATCGACACATGTTGCTTCTACCCCCTCCAATGGTTATGCATAACTTGTAGGTACATCTTGATTTGTTGGTACAAAACTAGAACTTGCATAGTTTGATTGGGGAACAAAATTTTGACCCGCTGCATCAAATACCATCTGCTAATATGGATTTAACTGATCATAATAATTGTTATCCCCTCTAACTGAATAATCCATATTTCGCACATACTATTCATCAGATATAAGCGGTTCACCATGTTATCCCCTCTAACTGAATAATCCATATTTCGCACATACTATTCATCAGATATAAGCGGTTCACCATGACAAGTCCAATTGTAGTAATTTAGAGTAAAACCAAATCTACAACAATGTTCCCTAATTTTATCACATATATGAAATTTGTCATTACCACACTTTCTACACGGACACCTTAACTTATTCCCATCCATAAACTCAACCTTACTAGTAGCGAAATTTAAGAATTGTTCCACCCTACAAATAAACTCATCAGTTAAATCACGACGATCAGGTAAATTCTTATTATACATCCAATTTCTTTCGTTTTGCATTGTCGTTGTTTACAAAAATAAAATTTATAAAATATTAATAAATAAAGTATTAACAAACTATAGATTATATTGAAAAAAAAAACATTAATAAGAAATAATGAACATCTAATAACAAAACATTTAAAAAATATTAACATATTTTCTGAAAATTTAACAAATATAAAAAGGTTAATAGAAAATATTAAGACATACTATTTACGGAAAATAATAAAAAGTAAATAAATCTTTTTTATGTTGAGTCGGAAAAAATAACAAAATAATTTATAACTACTGCATTTCGCAAAAATACAACATACATACATGCAAACTAGGAACAAGGGATAAAAAACAAAGAAAATAAAAAAAAAAATGCGAAGAGAAAATATATACCTCGACCGTTTTAAGACAAGAATTTATCCCCTCTACTTGAACAACACGTCCAATCAGAGCAAACACATCTGTAATACAAAACCATTAATGTTATTTAGAATTAATCTAATATTAAAATATATTATATAACATTAACAATATATATTAACTATATATAACATTATATGTATTATAAATTTTTAAATATGTAGAGAACATTATCAATTTCAAATTCTACATTATATATATTATATATTATTACATATATATCAAAAAACATTATACAAAATTATATAATTATATTTATGTTATAATTACCATAATTATAATATATAATATATATAATAAGTTAAAATATATATAATACATAATATTATAATATTATAATATATAATATGTTATAATATATGTTATAATGTTAAAATTATAATATATAATATATTATAATATACATAACATATAGAATTATATATAAAAACTATAAATTAACATATATGTTATAATGTTTAAACTATAATATATAATACATAATAATATATACAATATATTAAATTATATATGTTAAAATTATAATATATAATATATTATAATAAATTATATATAAATTTAATGATATAATATATAATTTCTAAGAAAAAAAAAAACCAGGGGATGGGGGAGACGCTCCCCTGCCCAGATCCGGCGGCAACATCGCTGGATAGGGCGAGGGGGAGGACCCTCCCCCGTGGGCCTCGGCGAGGTCCTTCGCCAAAAGCCCGTGGAGGAGGGACCTCCCCCACCTAGATCCGGCGGCAGTGCCGCCGGATCAGGGGAAAGGGGGATCCCCCCTTCGTCGCCTCGGCGACCGAAGGGGAGGGCCGTCCCCTGCCCGGATCTGGCCGCTTGCGGCTAGATTGGGCGGTCGGATCGGGGAGGGGAAAGCGGCCCCTTCCCAGATCCGGCCTCTGCGGCTGGATCTCGGAGGGGGGAGGCGCTGCGGTGCCTCCCTCGCTGTTCAAACAAAGCGGGGGGAGGGGCAGCGTCCCTCCCCCGCCAAGAACTTGCGGCATTGCCACCGGATCTAGAGAGAGAGAGAGAGAGAGAGAGAGTACCTCCTTGAAGCCGTGAGAGAGAGGGAGACGCACTGTGGGGAAGAGAGGGATGGGAATTTTGGGCGCAGAAGGAAGATTTGTGATTTAAAAAATTCTATGACAAATCAGCGACAAAATTGTCTTTATCGCAAAATTAACAAATTCAGCAACAAAATTAACGACAAAAAAATATTCGTCGCTAAAATCAGCGACAAATTTTAATTTTCTCGCTAAAATCAGCGACAAATTCCATATTTGTCGCTAAATCAGCCACAAATTCCGTGTTTGTCGCAAAATCAGTCACAAATTTAATATTTGTTGCTAAAATTAGCGACAAATATATATTCGTCGCTAAAATCAGCAACAAATTTCAGATTTGTCGCTAAAATCAGCAACAAATTTTAAAATTTGTCACTAAAATCAACAACAAATTTTAAAATTTGTCGCTAAAATTTTGCGACAAATTCCGTATTTGTCGCTAAATCAGCCACAAATTCAGTATTTGTCACAAAATCAACCACAAAGTTAATATTTGTCACTAAAATTAGCAACAAAAAATGTTTTATCGCAAAATTAACAGATTCAGCAACTCAGCGACAAAAATATATTCGTCGCTAAAATCAGCGACAAATTTCAATTTTGTTGCTAAAATCAGCAACAAATTTCGAATTTGTCACTGAAATCAGCGAAAAATTTTATATTTTTCGCTAAAATCAGCGACAAATTCCCTTTTTGTCGCTAAATCAGCCACAAATTCCGTATTTGTTGCTAAATTCAGCGACAAAATATGTTTTGTCGCAAAATTAACAGATTCAGCAATGAAATTAGCGATAAAATTTTAAACGTCGCTAAATTCAGTGACAAATTCTTATTTGTCGCTAAAAATCAGCGACAAATTTTGTATTTGTCGCTGAATTCAGAGATAAAATTTTTCTGTAGCTAAAATTGCATAACGAAGAATTGGAATTAAATTTTCTTATAATTGATTTTGCTCCAAATTCTCTTATAATGTGCATTAAGTTATTCATTTCCTCTTATTATGGCAAAAAAATTCATTCCGATTAACAAAAGTATTGATTTATATAATAAATGTTATGTAGAGTTGTAAGAGAAACCAACTAAAAAAGAGTCATGCCATTCATTAGTGTTAAAATTATTTCAAATTTTGATATAAAATCTTTTTTGTGTTGTAGTTAAAGTCGTGATATTATATAAAAGGGAGTATGACTCAATACAATACGATTAGTTTAATTAAATAAATAAAGGTTATTTGGGGTGCAACGAGTAGTATTTTGATTTTCTATGAAAAATATGTCCAAAATTCTAAATTTTTTTCGAAAAAATTCTTTTGAATATTCTATTACCAGTACCAAGGGGTGGTGAGGAAAATCATGAAATGATATAATTGCTTAGGATATTTCATGATGTCTGAATTTTACCTCATCTCTTTTGTTACTCTATTTGTAAATTTTATGATATTTGACCACCATTTTGTCGTCCTTTAAGAAGCTTCTTCGCAATTCCTATAAGGAAATGTAAATTTAAAAATCATTTCAATCTATAATTTTAAGAAAATAATATTATAATTTTTAATATAATAAATAATATTCCAAACTATGCAAATGGTTTAAATTTCACCAACTCTTTTAAAGATAACTCAAATAATGTCTACAAAAATAGGGAAATTATTGATAGAATAAAAAATAAAAAATAGGTTTTTAGAATACCCTTTAACAAATATATATATATTTGTTATATATATATATATATAAATTTTGTGTGTTGATAGAATATATCTATGTCTAATATAAATCAGCGACAAATATGATTTTGTTGCTAAAATCAGCGATAAATATGATTTTTGTCGCTGAAATCAACGACAAATTTTAATTTCGTCGCTGAAATTAGCAACAAATTTTTTTGGTTGCTAAATTTAAATTTTTGCAACGAAATTAGCAACAAATTATCATTCGTCGCCAAAATCAGCGACAAATTATGTTTTTCTCGCTAAAATCAGCGACAAATTTATTTTTGTCGCTAAAATCAGCAACAAAAAAATTTTTTGTGGCTAAAATTGCACAAAATAAAAAAATTTGTTTTAAAATTCAGCGACACATTTTAGTTTCCTCGCTGAAATTAGCGACGAAATTCTGGTTCGTCGCTGAAATCAGCGACGAAACCTTGGTTCGTCGCTGAAATCAGCGACGAACTTATGGTTTGTCGCTGACTTTTGTGACGAACACTCGGTTCGTCGTTGACTTTTGCGACGAACCATGTTTCGTCACACATATCAGGGACGAATACATATTTTGTCGCTTCATTTGTCGTAAAATTAGCAACAATATCATAAATTCGTTGCTAAATTAAATTATTATATAATAAATATATATTAGTTTTTTATTTTATTTTTTTTTTCAAATTTAGCGACGAAGTCCGAATTTGTTGTTGAATCCGTCGCAAAATCGGCGGCAAATTCAAAATTGTGGCAAAAATAGCAACGAATCCTAATTTGTCGCAACATTAGCAATGAATTATGAAAATCGTTGCTAAATTAATTTATTATTTAATAAATATATATTAATAATTTAATTTATTTTATTATTTTTCAAATTTAGCGATGAATTAATCGTTGCTAAAATTAGCGACGAAGTGAGAATTTGTAGCTAAATTAGCGACGAATTTTGTTTTCGTCACAAAATTAGCAACGAATTTTCCATCGTCGCTAAATTAGCTACGAATTTTTTTCGTCGCTAATTTCGTTGCAAAATAGCTATGAAAAATATTTTCGTTGTTAAATTCGTCGTAAAATAGAAACAAAAAAATTTCGTCGCAAAAACCATGTTTTTTTGTAGTGAGAGAGAGAGAGAGAGAGTTATGAATGAAGAGAGAAAAAATATGAGATTTGTTGGTTTAGTCATTTGGAAAGGCTGGAGAATAGGATTATGACTCCAATCCCTCTCCTATTTCCAAAGTCGGCATGACCCTTTTGGAATTTGTTAATTAGTTACCTTAATTACAAAAAAGATTTTTATATAGTTGTTGAAAGCATAAAAAATAAAAATAAACTAAGTAACTAAATGAAACACAACGCATTTTTATAGTATTTTTACCCAATTTTTTTTTGGAATAAAAGTTTTTTTTAATTCCATTTATTTTCTAAAAAAGATTTCCTTCTCCATTGTATATATTTTTATTGATAAATCTTTTTCATTATATTGATTTATATTTACATAATTGGTCATTCTAAAATAGTTCCTCGAATATTGTTTTTCAGATCTCTTAAATTGATGATACATATAATAGGTATATTTTATAGTTACATCGACTTAAAAGTAAAATTTATAATTAATTGATAAAATTAGACATTTCTTCAAATATCTGCTATACGTTGATAATCTCATGCCAATGAGAAATGATATATCTTGAGTATCTGACACAGATCTACTACAATAATAGTTAATGTAAGTGTTTAGTACTAAATGAGATATATAATGTAATTTCTCAAAATGTCATTTGTAATGTAAATCAATACTCTATAACTATATATAGTTCACGTGTCCTTATTCATAATTAGGATAAATTTTCAAAGTTAGAATTATGTATTTTGTTATATTACGAGTAAGACTTTGTTATATTTGGATAAATTAAGAGTTTCATACATCGGGAATGTAGTGGTGGTTCTAGGGGAGATGTATATGCAATATAAAATTTATACTGATTGTGTAGGATATGATTTTCTTGTGTTGTTTTAATTGATTATCCGAAAACTGAGTTCGTTGATTTAATGTTATATTGTATCGGATTTTTGTTAAATTTGTTTAATACCATTGGTCAATAGGAAACAAGTTAAACACCTTTAGATATTCTCTTTTTGTATAAAAGATTCAATGAAATTAACTAATTGAGGACATGATAATACATTTAATTTATCATATCTCAATTATGAGTATTATGAAAATTGGGCAACACATAGAAATATATTTAAGTCAAGGACAAAACTATACATTATAATTTATTAAATTCTGTAAATAATTCGATATTTATTTTTGAGTGCACATCTAATTATTTGATGAAATTAATTAGATATAAAATATTTTTTATATGGAAAAAATAATTTAAAATTAGATTGCAATTAAATATATGATATGTGATGTTAAGGGTAAATAGATAAGGAGAGAGATTTTGTGTGAGATGTGAGATTTTCTTTAATAAGGATGCAGATTTTGTGCGCCCTTTAGGGTTTGTAAATAGGATTCATGCATTTTTTGTGTGCGAGTTATTTTCATATTTATTTAACTTTTATCTATTAGTTTTAAATTAATTTGTGTTTGTCAAATTTATATTTACTATTTAAAATTTTGGGTTTTGAAAGTAATAAATATAGAAACTTAGAAGTACCACCATTTTAGTTTGTAGCCATAGATACCGTCAAAACATCCAAATGACATCTTTTTCGAATTACTCTCATCATTATTGCCCAATTATCACTGATGTTTGAGACAGATTTATCTCAATGTAGTTGTACAGTAAGAGACTACATTATGACAATTTGCTCTAAGTTTAGATAGTAGATGATACATAAGTACATTTTATTTGATTTTTTTTTAATAAATGATGAAAAATGACTTTTGAACTGCTGGAAAAGGGTAATTCTAAGATATTTTTTTAATATAATTTTATCCGTATTTATACTTATAATTTATAACTTTTGTATTAATATTTAATGATTACGATTTCTTATAAAATGGAAAAGATAAAATGGTCAATAATTCAACAATCACAATAGAATGATATGTGACTCAAATTACCCTTTCTTTGTTCAACTTGCAGGGCTGTGCTGTGAAGACAAACAGAACGGGGAAAGAGGGCAAAAACAGATGTCCCAGTTTGGTGATACTACCCCAAATGGCACAATGCCGGACATGAAACTTGTACGTTGCACAATGGACACAGTTTGGTGAGACTACCCTAAACTAATATTGAACGCACTCACATGTTCCCATTAAATAAATAAAACACAAATATGATTTATTAAATCGTGCATTTATTTTTTAAATGTTTTTTTATAAACTAATATCGAACAATGTTTTTCTCACTAAAAATGAAGGAATGAATGCCCACGTTGGGCATCTTTCCATAATTGGAAAAAGGAAATATCACACTTTCCATATGCACAAATGGTAACTTATGGGATTTGAATTCCCTACCATTTGTGGTGACGGAGATATATGAAAACTAGGGCAAAACCCTAGTTGACAACCATTGCACAAACATTGTGAGGAGACAATTGTGAGAGAGGGAGAAAAATTCTGCGAAAAGAATTTGTGTCACCGGATTCGATTGAGGTGTCGTGGTGCTGCGGTGATAGCTCGACTTTTGTGGTTATCATCCCGACTGCGAGGTCGATTGATCGAGGTTCGTGGTTCCCAGATTTTGCAATCTACTTTTGAGGTATGCCCGAAAATCCTAATCTTTTATGATTCCGAAATATTTTGCACGCTTCCGCATGTGTATGTGCATATAAATCCAACATTGGTATCAGAGTGTAGGGTTGGATTTATTAAATTATTTTCGGAATATTTTCGGGTATAAAAATATGGGGTTGCAAAAATGGGTTTCGGATCACGGATGAGTTTCGTGAATCCGAATATACCGTGACGTTACCCAAATCACGTAGATCTCAAATATAATTTTTTCTGAATTTTTGGAGCATGTTTAAGCCATAAAAATTGAAGTTGAAGTTTTCGGCCCTAAGGGTGCCCAAAACTTAAAAACCTAGATCTATCCATGTAGAGGGATTGTTGATCTAAATAAATGGCATATTTGTGTTCCATGTGCATTGATCTACGTTTTGACATGCATTTTGCATTGATTGGTTGCCGGAAACTGGGATTTCCGACGAAGCCGCGGAGGGCCAAAATTTGGATATATGATTCGCCGTGTTTAGGGCTTGAATCATTCAGAAAAAGAGTTCGAAATATTTTTGGGAAGTCCAAATATATTTTCCGACAGAAACCGTCGTAAAAAATTAGCCGGAAATGGGTTTTCAGAAAATCGGGTCGAAAAACCCGTTGCAGGACCCGTCGGGCGAAGAAGAAGAAGCCCAGACCCGCGGGCGCGTGACGAGCACGCGCCAGAGGGCGCGTCCAGCAGGCGCATGTGGTGCACGCGCCAAAGAGGCGCGTGAAGCGCGGTACGCGGGCGGCGGTCGGGTCGGACCTTGACCCGGACCGACCCGCAGCCCGACCCGACCGGGTCGGACCAGACCGTTGACCGGGTCGGTCGGGTCAACCCTGACCCGTTGACCGACCCGGTCTGACCGGCTCATGGGCGGCTCAGCGCGTGAGGCGCGTGAGCCGCGCGCCGCGACTGGGCGAGCGTGAGCCGAGCCGCGCATGGCGCGTGGCAGCGCGTGTGACGTGCGCCGCGCGTCTGGCGCGTGCAGCTTGCTGCTGCCGGCGCGTGACGGCGCGTGACGGCGCGTGGCGGCACGCGGCGGCGGGTGGGGAACCCCGGCGGCTCGTCAGGTCGTCCAAAATTGATTTTTTCAATTTTTTTGGGGCTCCTATGTGTATATTTGTGACTATTTGTGGGATTTTGTGCACCGAATTAAAGTCCGAATGATGAGATGAGATCCCAGGTTGTGGTGTATGGTGTCCGTTGACTCATATGCTCACTTTGGGGTCAATACTCGATTCATTTTGGATTGTTAATTCGTAGGGTGTACGAAATTGTGAAAATAAGCATTATTAGTCACTAACGTCTCTTTCTTTTTGTGTGACAGAGACAATGGCTGCGACAAAAAGTATCGTACTTGATCTCGTTAAGGGAGACAAGTTGAACGGTGACAATTATGAGATTTGGCACCGTAAAGTTCAATTTGTTTTCGAGGAACAGGACCTAGCGGAGGTTCTATTACACGAGATGACAGACCCCGGGGTGGGTGATACGCCTCAGGCGAAACTGGATGAGGAGGCGTATCGTGCATGGAAGAAGAAGGATGGCCAAGCTAGGGTCATCCTCCTTAGCAGCATGCACGATGATCTGATTCCAGTGTACGAACAGTATCCTACTGCGATGTCGGTTTGGAGTGCTCTGAGAGAGCACCTTGGCTCCCGGTCAGCTCCTAAGCTGAGGATGCTGACTTATAGGTTTATCACCTATAAGAAGAGACCCGATCATACCATAAAACAACATTTAATGCATATGTCAAGTATGATCGCTTCTCTAAAGAATATGGGGGAGCCAATGTCTGATGAGCTTCAGGTACTGGGAGTAATCCAGTCCTTGCCTGACTCCTGGGATGTTGTAAAGACCTACCTCACGCACACTGAGAGTATTCGTACTTTCATGGACGTGCGTAGGCATTGTGAGCTCGAGAAGGAGCGCCAGGAGGTGGCTAGGTCGGTTTCTGGTCATGCCTATGTGGCGGAGTCGAGTAAGGGCTCCAAGGGCGTCAAGCGTAAATGGCGCAAATATGACAAGAAACCTAGCCAGGCTAAGAGGAAGCCAGCAGCGAAAACCGTTGATAGAGGGCAGACACGAAAGAAGAAGGAGCTCGACAAGAGCAAAGTCCGATGCTACGTTTGTGGCAAATCTGGGCATTTCGCTCGCGAGTGTGGCGAGCGAAAGGTATGTCCTTCTTCTTTACATGGTATGAGTTATGTTTCATCCACCGTGATGCTAACTAACTCTTCTCCTTTGTGGATTGTAGACTCAGGAGCCACCGACCATGTAGCTCGAGATAGGAGCGCATATGTGGAGTTCCGCCGATTGAGTCCCCAAGTGAGGAGGCTATACGTGGGGAACGAAGCATTTGTGGTTGTGAAGGGGATTGGTACATGCAAGCTGATGCTGCCAAGTAACCAAGTCCTATACCTGCATCATGTGCTGTATGCTCCCGAGATTCGGCGGAATCTCATTTCTGTCCTTTGTTTAGATTGTTTAGGATACTCTGTCATTTTCAGAAATTTGAGTGTTTCTGTCATTTACGATAACTCTGTTTTGTGTACTGGTTTAGTCCATGATGGACTTTATGCGTTAGATTTGGTTTCCTTTAATAAAATTTCTGATTTGTCTTCTATTGCGTATACATCTGATAGCGTAGTTGATGATGTTTCTATTTGGCATAGTAGACTTGGCCACATAGGGCAAGAGAGAATGAATCGGTTAGCTACGAGTGGCTTGTTGGGCCCGCTAACCCGGATCGAGTTGCCCTTATGTGAGTTTTGCCTAGCCGGCAAAGCGACGAGGAAACCATTTGGAAAAGCAATGAGGGCTGGGACTCCATTGCAATTGATCCACTCCGATATTTGTGGACCTATGAATGTGAGAGCCCGAAACGGAGCCACGTATTTCATTACGTTCATAGATGAGTACACGCGTTTCGGTTACGTCTATCTAATCTCGCACAAGTCTGAGGCATTAGATTGCTTCAGGAGGTTTATCAGCGAGGTTGAAAACCAGTTAGACTTGAGAATTAAAACTCTCAGAACCGATAGAGGACGCGAGTACTTGTCTGAGGAGTTTAAATAGCTTTGTTTCGAGAAGGGCATTACGAGACAGTTGACTATTCCTGCTACTCCCCAGCAGAACGGGGTAGCTGAGAGAAGGAATAGGACTTTGTTGGAGATGGTAAGATCGATGATGGCGCAGGCCAATTTGGCTATCTCCCATTGGGGAGATGCATTGTTGACTGCCGCCTACGTTCTTAACCGTGTTCCAACCAAATCCGTAGTCAGTACCCCATACGAGCTTTAGACAGGGAGGCAGTCTGACCTTAGCCATTTGAGACCATGGGGTTGTGCCGCATACGTTCACGATTCCTCGCACCCACACGGCAAGTTAGGCCCACGAGGAAAGAAATGTATCTTTGTAAGGTACTCTGAACATTCTAAGGGACATGTGTTCCTAGGTGAACGTACGGATGGCACGGTCTCCGAGATCGAATCTCGTAATGCTACGTTCATGGAAAATGATTTCCCTAAGAGAGGCGAAATCGATCAGGATTTCACCTTTTATGAGATGGGTGAGCCTGACGGCCCAACTGAGCCCAGGGGAGGGACCCAAGAGCCTACAATGGATCTTGGTCCTAGTGGGAGTGACCCATCTCGAGGTGAGGAGGCTCCTCCTCCTCGTAGGAGTAGTCGGGGACATGTACCCCGACGTCATTTTCCGATAGAGGATGAGATCCTCATCGTGACTCCTGAGGATGATGAAGAACCTCAAACCTTTGAGAAGGCTCTCGAGAGTCCTATGAGGGACCAATGGCTAGAGGCCATGAAAGAGGAGATGGAATCAATGAGGGTCAACGGGGTCTGGGACCTAGTTGACTTACCTGAGGATAGAAGGGCCATAGGGAACAAGTGGGTTCTCAAAATCAAAAGAAAGGCCGACGGATCGGTAGAAAGATACAAAGCCCGTCTAGTAGCCAAGAGTTACACACAGACAAAGGGCATTAATTACGAGGAGACTTTCTCTCCCGTAGTCAAATTTATATCGATCCGTCTACTCTTGGCGATTGTCGCGAGTATGGATCTAGAGTTGCATCAGATGGATGTAAAGACCGCTTTCCTTAATGGAAATCTGGATGAGGAGATCTACATGGAGCAGCCCTCTGGGTTCGTTCTAGTAGGTCATGAGGACAAGGTCTGTCGACTTCGGAAGTCGATATATGGCCTAAAGCACTCATCCAGGCGGTGGTACCTAAGATTCCACGAGGAGGTGATATCTTATGGTTTTACAATGATCGAGGAGGATCATTGTGTTTACTTGATACGATCTGATAACTCTTTTGTGATCCTGTCCCTGTATGTGGACGATATACTGTTGGCTAGGAACAACATTCAGTATATGATGACGATCAAGGCTTGGTTGTCATTGAGCTACGACATGATCGACATGGGTGAAGCTGAGTTCATCCTTGGAGTTAAGATCCAGAGAGATCGATCGAGAAGACTGTTGGCTCTTTCACAAGAGACCTACATTAAGAAAATTCTCGAGCGCTTTGGGATGAGTGATTGTAATCCCATTGATACTCCAATCGCCAAGTGTGATGGTCTGAGTCTTGAGATGTGCCCGAAAACTCAGGAAGATATAAGGGAGATGCGTAAAATCCCTTATTCCAGCGCAGTGGGAAGTCTAATGTATGCGATGTTGTGTACACGACCAGACATATGTTACGCAGTCGGTCTGGTGAGTAGATATCAATCAAATCCTGGAAGGGGTCACTGGAGAGCAGTGAAAATGATTTTTCGATATCTCAAGGGAACTGCGAGCTACTCCTTGTGTTATGGGAGAGGGGATTTGCGCCTCATAGGATATTCAGACGCCGACTGGGGCGGTGATCTGGATAAGCGCAAATCGACATCAGGTTTTGCATTCTTGCTCAATGGCGGTGCCATTTCTTGGAGCAGCAAGAAGCAGACCTGTGTAGCGTTATCTACGATGGAGGCTGAGTTCGTGGCTTGCTCAGTCGCAGTTCAGGAGAGTGTTTGGCTCCGAAGACTATTAGATGACTTAGGGGTTGTGGCTGATAGTGGGAGGCCAATGATAATTTACTGTGATAATCAGGCTGCTATCGCTTACACTCGAGACCCTAAGTATCATAGTAGGACCAAACACATAGACACCAGATATAATTTTGTTAGAGACATCATCGAGAAGGGTGAAGTGACCGTCAAGTACATCTCGACACATTGCATGGTGGCTGACCCCTTCACTAAACCCATCACTAGATATGATTTTGTGCATTATTCAGTCACATTAATATTTTCTTAAATAATGCACTTATTTATATCATGTATATTTTGATGTGATAAAATATATGTCAGGCAGGTGAGGTCGACTCTTTCACACGAGCGACCACCTCCAACTCTGAGTGAGTGGAGATGAGACAGTTTCTAGTTGTAAGAGGCATTGAGAGTGGTCCAGCTAGAACAAAAGTCGCGCTGATACGCGTTCAGGATGAGGTCATTTGGGATATGACCGACATGGAAATACCCACATCCATGTTGCCTGTGAGTAGCCAGATTTGAGATCTCAGACATCACCTGCGATAGTGATATTGTCTCTGAGACACTCTCTCTGAGATCTCTGGGTAGAGTCTTATGTGTAGACTGAGTCCCGTATCTGCACAGTGTTAAGAAATCTGACATATGCCCTTTTGAGAAATAAGGGATTAACACTGTGGCACGCGTTTCATACCGCGTGTGATGACGACTAGGGATAGTGGGAGCAATTATATGAGACGATGATCTATTCATGATCCCCGTTCCCACTGTGTGAGACCCGAGATCCATTGGGTGGGATCTCAAGTACCCTTATTTTACTTTCGACTGTCTCTAGAAGTCTTGATTCAGTGTTTGCTACTTTAGTCTGTTTACCTATGGTCCGGAAGATAAATTGAGATCTAAGGGGCAGGTCTAGGAAAGCAGCTGAATTGAGATCGATGGATTCGAGTTTGGGAAAGGAAGACTAATCTACATTACATCGTTGTGTTGTATTCACCGACCGGTCTGTTACGTATATCCATATTGGGATACGAACGTAATAGTGAATACACATTCGAGGATATATTGGGGATGACTTTCGATGAGGAAAGTGACTCGAAGGATGTAAATGTGATGAGTCTGGGGTACAGCGAGATGTTTTTTTATTATTAACGACGACTCCTCGAACATCCTAACAGTTGCATCGAGAAGTCTTTATTTGCAGGTGTACTCGCCAGTCGCACGACACCCAATCTAGTATGAAAATCCAGAAGGGTGATACAGGAGATCGCATGAGCTGTGATCTCGTGATGGATGAAAATGCTCTCGTGTGCAAGTGGGAGATGAAGGAATGAATGCCCACGTGGGGCATCTTTCCATATTTGGAAAAAGGAAATATCCCACTTTCCATATGCACAAATGGTAACTTATGGGATTTGAATTCCCTACCATTTGTGGTGACGGAGATATATGGAAACTAGGGCAAAACCCTAGTTGACAACCATTGCACAAACATTGTGAGGAGACAATTGTGAGAGAGGGAGAAAAATTCTGCGAAGAGAATTTGTGTCACCGGATTCGATTGAGGTGTCGTGGTGCTGCGATGATAGCTCAACTTTTGTGGTTATCATCCCGACTACGAGGTCGATTGATCGAGGTTCGTGGTTCCCAGATTTTGCAATCTACTTTTGAGATATGCCCGAAAATCCTAATCTTTTATGATTCCGAAATATTTTGCACGCTTCCGCATGTGTATGTGCATATAAATCCAACAAAAAAGGATCATCATGTAATGCTGTCTTCATGTGCAACAACGATAGAAAATTAAGCAAAAAGAAATAAGAAAAAAGAAAGAATATATAACTTCTCGTATTAAATGTTTTTCATCATTTGTTAACTGATATTACTTGTATTCTGTGAAAATTTACAATATATTATGTTAGAAAATAGTCCATTTGATAAAATCCATTACTTTTACATCTAAAATTTTATGCCAATTGCATAGAACTGTGAGGTTAGTCAGTTTTCTCTCTAGATGATGAAATAAAAGGAAAAAAAAGAAAAAAATATCTCATGTGATCTAGAACCATAACTATTATATATAAATAACTTTATTATGCCTTTATATTTTTATCCGAGTTCATCATAAAAATAAGAATTACGCTTATATTAAAATCTCACTCCCTATTTTTTTGTTGGGTAGTAGATTTGAGAGGATGAGCTGACATTTCACTCCCTATAAAACACATTAGAGTCCAAATTATCTAAATCACAGTAGATTACTTTTAAATGGCTTCAATTTTATATGACAATTTGTAATAATTTACATGTAAACTCAATATTGGATTGAGGATCCAATAATCTTTCGCTTGGCATATATGTTTAATCTTATAATTATGTATTGCAAAAATAATCGTATGAGTTCGAATATTGTTTTTCAGATCCCTTAGATTATTGATACATATAATAGATATGTGTTGTGGTTACATTGACTTAAAGGTAAATTCAAAAATTTATAAACGTAATATAAAATACATGTGTGATTTTTAAAAGTTAAATAACGTTATATAAAGTGGCTCTTAAATTTTTAAATTTTTTTATTGTATTATATTGTAAAGTTGACCCCTTTTAAAAAATTTATCAAACCATCATTATTCTATGCAAAATTTTTTAAAAAGATTATAGAAAATTAAAATATAAATGTTAATTTTAATGAAAAAATAGATCGAGGACAATAATTCAAGGTTTCTGACACCATAAGAAAAGGGGCCATCACTGACGGAAATATACCAATGGATTTAATCTGTCGCTATATCGACAGATTACTGACGGATTACCGACAGATTTGAGAAAAGTAAAGTTATGAATTACCGACGGATCAACAATAGATTTATTGACATAATCAGTGAGGGGAAAATAATCCGTCAGTAATCAGTCAGAAACCTAAAATAATATGTTAGTTAACGACGGATTACCGATGGATTTTAGAGACGAATTTTATCAGTCGATAATCCATCGGTAAACAACAAAAGAAACCTAATCAACGAGGGATTAACGAGGGAAATTTGTGACGGAATTTTTCATTCGCTAATCCGTCGGTGTTCTGAAAGGAAATAAGACATTTGGTTACTCCCTTTGCTCTCCCCTCTGTCCCTCCCTCTCTCTGTCTCTCCCTTCATTGAGGCTTCTGCTCTTGGTGGGTTACGCTCATCCGCGCCTATCGCAAAAGGGGAAATCAATGAAGTCCATTACCAATAGCAGGAAGGACATATGTATTTAGTAGATTAGGGTTTCTCTCTCCCTTGAGGTTCGTCTCTATCTCTCTTCTTGTCTCTTCTCTCTTTTTGACATTAAGCCAACTAATTAAGCCATTGGCATAACCCTAAATTTTAAACATTATAGATTTTTCAGATCATTGGATTCATGTATTTAGGTTCAGATTACAAAATTTTAAACATAACCCTAAATTTTAAGGTCGGGAATGGCGAACGTTTCTCTCTCCCTTCCTTTCTAGTCTTGTATTTAGGGTTTCTCTCAGCCTTCCTTTCTGGTCTTGTGTATGATATTTTCAAAGAATAATTGATAACATGACATGGTCTTGAATAATAGGTTAGCTAGTATTTCTGCAAAGGGAAATGGAGAAGCTTTAAAATCAAATAAGAGAAAAATGGATGATTGTTTTGTATCCTATCCCTATTATGTTGATCTATTGTGCTAAGTTTCGTTTTGTCAGGGCTTTTGTTGCTCAGTGCTAAGTAGCACTCAGACACTTCTTTCCCTCCTCAGTAACGCTGTAACTCCCTGGCAGGCATTAGTAAAGGAAAAACGGCTTAAACCCTAGATAAAAAGATGCCTCTGTTTCTCCTTTGCTTTCTTTGTACCCAAAATTTACAGTGCAATTAGGGTTTTGGAGAATTAAAGGAGATAATTCTATTGATATTTCAAGGTTTTTTGATGTAGGATTTGTGTTGGACCAAGTGCATATGGATAGAGATTGATGTATGCTTTGGGAGATATGAATGTTCTTTGATCAAATGATGGTATGATTGTGATGGAAATTTGACTTTGTCTAATAGTCCGTTTGTAAATATGTTGTATATGTTTGACATAAAATAGAAAAGGGCAGTGATCCGGACAGAGCAAATTCCTTTTTGCCAGAGCAATTTTTATTTAAATATCAATTATACCCTTAATTAGTTAAACTCTTTTATTTCAATTAATTTTTTTAAAACGCATTATACATCAATTATTCTCTCTCTTCTCTCCCCATTTAATATCTACATTATTATATGATTTATTTATTTATGCGTATTTAATTATTTATTATATTATAATTCTTTCTTTTAATATATTATTTTATTGTTTTATATAAAAACATATTATTTTTTATTTTTGTATTTGCATTTGAAAATTTAATTTTATAACTAAAATTATAGTGTTTCAAATAAATAACATGAAAACGAAAAAACATCATTATTATATTTCAGTTTCCAACAGTTTTCGGGTTCTTCTAATTAGTGACTGGTCTGATTTTGCCGTTTTCTTTCATCAAATTCTCTGAAAGAAATATTCTATTGCATTTATTTTGCAACCCTTTGTCATGATTGAAAAATTCGTGGAAGATATTCTACTAACAGTGGGTGTAGAGGACTAGATTTATAATATTATTTATGTTCCAGGCCTCTGAAGGGAAGCTGGTTGTGGGTTACAAAGATTGGCAAATTCTGCTTGGATATTCAGGTATGTCAAAATAGTGTTTTGGAGGCAATTATGGTTTCTGTTACATGCTTGTAAGAATACCTCTATTTTTTACATGAGAAAAACTCCCATGCAGTTATCCAATACCTATGTTCCTCTAGCATATCCAATACCTAGGTTATCTGATTTTATTGCTTATTATTACAAAACCATCGATAATTTTCCTGTTCTTAGTGAAGTTGTGGTTACCCAAAACTCTAACTCCTTTCTCTTAAATTCACGTATATTGGACTTGGTGAGCACAATAGAATTTTTTCTATTTCCCATGATTGTAAAGGAAGGTACTTGGCTCGATTTGCCTTTCTATCCATTTGATTGTTTTATCCAATAATGTACCAATAGGCATGTGTAGTACAAAAGCCATTCTCAAAAGCCATTCTTTTATAAAAATATTGGTTTTTTATGCCCATCGCGGGCATTTTAGAAAGATATGGGACAACTTTCCATTACTCTCATTATTTATGTGATAACCTACCATAACTCCCAAGTTAATCTCTCCCTAATGAGTCTCATTTTGTTTTGGGAGAGTTACTTAGGATACGATTGAGAGATTATTTTTCCTTGAGAGAGCAAAATACAGATTCTCTAGAGTGAGAATAAACATGAGGGAACGAGAAATTTTCGCATAGAAAAATTTCTCCTGTCGTTAAGATCACAGACTAAGGTTGCGACGGTTGTGACACTGTGGTGATGATTCAATTAACCTCGTGATCACCATTCCGGCCGCGAGATCCAATCAAGGGACATGCCGTTCGGTTGACTTTGAAGATTCTACATATTGAGGTACCCCTATACCCGATCCATTTTATTTTTTTGAAAATTATTATATGTTTCCGCTGTGCATGAGAATCTTAAAATTCTAACAATGGCATCATAGCAATTGTTGGATTAATTAAAAATAATTTTCGGAATGATTTTTGAGTATAAAAAATATAGGTCATAAAATTTAGGATTCGAATTACGGATGATTTTCGTGAATCCGAAAACACCATTGTGTTGCCCATGATCCGTAGAGCATAAATATATTTTTTATTGAATTTTTTTAGTACAATAGGGCCATGAAAACTGAGGCTAATTTTTTCGGCCCAAATATTGACCGGACCTTTAGATCTTAGATCTGTTTAGTTTAAGGACAAATTGATCTAAACAAATGGCATATATGTGTTCTACGTGTGCTGATCTACGTTTTGATATATATATTGCGCATTGCCGTCGCCGGAAACTGGGATTTCCGAAATTGGCTGTGACTTTGAGTGTTCAATTCGACCGGTTCGAGCATTAATCCTTCATAAAATTGAGTTAGGATGATTGAAGGATGTTCAAATTAAATTTTCCAGTCGAAATCCATCGGAAGTATGGCCGAAAATGGAGGTTTCCGGAAATCGGGTTGAAAGACCTGGTTGCGGAGAATTCGGGCAGAGAAGAAAGGCTCCAAACCCACAGGTGCGTGCATTGCACGCGCGGGGGAGGAGCGTGACAGGAAGGATTGCAGGCACGTGAGCTCCAGAGTCCGAACAGGGTTGGTTCCAACCTGGATCCGTTTCGACCCGCGAAGGGGGTCCGACCTGCCCCAGGACCCGAAACCCGACCCGGCAGGTGGGTCGCGCGCGTGTAAGCACCTAGTCCCATGCCCTGCGCGTCCGGCACATGCGTCTACGCACAGAGTGCGCATGCCATCCTGTGGGTAATCCATCTCTAATCCATCACAGACTTTGCGAGGGATTACTGACTGTTTGTTACCAAGAGATATTTCGTTGATAATCTGTCGTAGATGGTCAATTAAGGTTATTCCACTTAGCCTCAGATTACAGAGGGAAAGCTTACTGATGAAAAATTTACGTCGATAATTCGTCACTAAGGTAAATTCCCTGCCTATTTGATTCGATCTGTAACCGAACTACCTGCCATCCTATTGTTTATTCAACCTGTTTCATTCACAGTTCTCATCTTATGAAATATATTACAAACAACTCTGAATTATATAAAAAGCAACTAAATTGGTTACATGGAATTGATTAAATGTAAAGTTACAAAGTCCATTGTATGTATAAAATCTCAAGTTACAATCCATAATAATACACACCATCAAACTGAAGTAAAAAAATAAAAAATAAAATCCTAAGTGTCACTATAGGGGCTCAGAATCTGGTGACTAAGTACTACCTAGGTCAAGTGATGTATGTTGGTAACCTATCTGTGCAAGAATGTCACGAATTTGTGCCACAGTTTCTTGCTTGACTCGATTTTTCACTTGTTCCAAAATTTTGCTATGCATGTTCTCGATCATTTGAGTTTTCATTTCCTCCATCATTCTATCCACCTCCTCCTTTGTATACATGTGTGACGAACGCATGCGCGAAGATGAAGTGACACCAAAAGAATTTATGGTCAAGACGTCATCAACTCTTTCTCCAAAACCATATAAACGTCCCTTTATTGAACCCCCAATCACCTCACACCATGATCTGGCATCAAACTCGGGCTGAGACGTGCTATCTGATCCATATTTTTCCTCAAGCAATTGTTTGTACTTGCTCTACATTTGTGAAAATACAAGGATATATAATTAAAGTTTTGACAATCCTAAAGTTTCAAAATTTTTAGATAAAGAACAGAAGAAGAATTGATCTTACTGTAATTGATTCAGATTTCTTGTCAACATATTCACCTTTGCCTTTATCACGCCTGTGAGTGCGATTAAAGAGTTTCAGATACGAAACGGAGTGGTGGCTTTCCTCATACTGAAATTATTTTAAATCATTAGTAATTTCATCAATATACAAATTATGAAGACAATTTATAAATAAAGAATAAATACAAACCATTCTCTTCATATGAGTCGCAAAGGGGATTGAACCGGCTGAGTGCTTTGTAATTTCCCCTTCTTTCTCCGTATTTCGGTTTTGCTTTGCAGCATGAGTCGCAAAGGGATGACCTTTGGTGTTGATTATATTAGTTGTTCCAACAACTTGCATTGCTTGCTTCCTTGCTACTGCAAGCATATCGGCATATCTCCTTGTGATGAAGCTTTCCACGCATGATATATCGAAGGCGAATTTTCGTCTCGCCATGTGAATTTTTGCTACACATAATAAATCATTTGGGAGTAAGCAAGTGAATTGGCATGCTTAACATTATGACTATGCTTATGAAATGAGATGCCTGAATGGTATTTGCAACTTCTGATCATGTGTGTACTTGTGTGGCTCCTACGGCTAAGGACAGGCCTTATGGTTAATAGTCTTCAATCCCTATGATCTGCCACTTTATTTACCTAACATACCACCTACAACTATAGTCAATAAATTCTTAATGGAGTTATGTTAGGTGCAGGTTATGTGCAGTGAAATTGAACATGCGCTACAAATAAACAAGTAATGAATGCATTCCCAGCTGCACACATGGTTATGTGCAGGTTCCCAGCAATGAAGCATGAACTAACCAACTGATCAGCAACAAAGACTTTGAAGTTCTGTAAGTGAATGGCAAATTAAAGGAGATAAAATTGACAAATTGACTACCATACTAAACTGAGAAACCAATCATTATCATGGGGAACGTAGGTTGCTTGTGTGCAGAAGAGCATACATGATGGCAGAAGTATGAGGGACTGAAAACTTACTGCTAGAAACTTAGTACTGCAAAGGACAGTAAGTAGTGATAGCATTTTAAGTTGTTTTCATCATATTCAATGTCAATTGTTGGAGATTATATAACATAGAGGAATATTACAGATGTCTCTGCCTATGCATGGAACCAAATTACGACAGCCATTGGAATAGAGAAGATGCAGCTGCTGTTAGAAGCTTGCATCAAGTTCTAATTTGTTGACAGGTCCAAATCACTCATTCGTAAACAGTAGCATATGGGTTAGACCAATCACATACATGGCATGCCATATTTCAAACATGAAGTCTGAAATCTTCTAAAAAAAGTACATGGAAGTTTATGGAGAAAGAGAAAATGGTGTTCCATACCAGCCAGTGGACATTTGCACAAAAGATAGCTAAGTACATATAACATGTAGAGGATCCAAGTGGTATAGACTGATGACAAATGTTAGTAAGGACAGGCAAACAGGTTATTCAATTTGTAGGAACATAAAAGAAACAGAAAATGTTTATGTTAGTAAGTACATAAAAGAAACAGAAAATGTTTCAATCCTGAACACATTCTTCAATTTTATTAATAATTTTTTATTTTTTAAAAAAATAAGTTCCTTTTGCGCTTAGAGCTGATCGTCAAGTTCATGTTTGTGACAAGCAAGGTTTCCAAATCCTGACATGTCCCCAATGCATGGGAGCATTTGGGATACTGGACTTTGTCTCTAGAAGCTGACGCCAATTAGATATGGACATTTATTCTTGAATTTTTTTTTTTTTGTTTGTGTGTGTGTTTTCCTTTTTCGTTTATTGTTTTATTTCTTTTCTGTAGAATGGAAAGACTAGTTGTTTCTTTTTTTCGCTAAGTTGATTTTTGTTAACTTGAGCACGAAAAGCTTTTAGCATATGTTATGGTGATTGTCATTCCTTGAATTGGAGGTTTTCTACATGAGGTGAACCCTTGTTGTAGTTGAAGGGCTCACCTCCTTTTTTTTCTTTTTTAAATCAAATTTCAAGTCTCTCAAGTTAGTCTTGGCAGTTTGTTTTATCCCAAATAAGAAGAGAGAAAAACTAACAAAAAAATTTGTTTCTTTTTTTTTTTAATAATTAAGAGAATTATATGTATTACTTTAGAAATGTTGAATTTTTAAATGTTAACATCAAGCGTGTCTTTCTTTATATTTTTTTTTTTGAAATGGTGATACCCTTATAATTATAGGCATTTAAACATCAAGGCCCTTGAAGAGAGAAGCATATGATAAAATATGGCGTTGTATGAAAGCAATATTTTACAATTGAAGGAGAAGCATATGATAAACTATGTTAGTTGACCTTTCTATGGCATCAGCTATGTGTGTTGGAGGAATTTATTGACATAGCTGGCGAAAGAAATGGGGAAAATTAAATGTGTCTAGGTGAGCATTGGTTGGTCGGAATGGTGGTGGTTTCTTTGGAGTTTCTTTTAAGGGATTGTGCTGTTTGATCTTTGGAGTTTGTTTAATTCATTCACAATTTTCATTTCATTTTTTAAGCTGTTAAATTCTGTAGGGACTGCTTCCTTTGTTGCCTGTCATAGTCTTATGCTGTGAAGAAATAGCTAGCAGTGAATGTGGATAGGGAGTTTAAGTGGCATATTGGAAAGGCTAATCTGTTTCATATTGAAATGAATGGGTGAGTACTGCCCTATTGCTCGATTCAATTACCTTTGGTCAAAATAAGGAAAAAAAATGAGAAATCAGAATGGTAACTATACAATTTGCTTTCCTATAGCTTTGTGCAGTTGTTATCTTATATATGATAAGCTCGTGTGTAAATAAGGATATTGAAAATTCGTCCTGTGCTGCACATGCAAGAGAGCATGCTAAATATGTTATGTTTTAAACATAAGGATATTGAAAATTTTAATATTGATTTTTTTCGAACTGTAAGACTTTATTCTGTGATCTTCTTTAAGATCTATGTTATACCTTAACTATGTTATATCATATGCTAGGTATTGTGTTCTGAGGCATTAAAATAAAGATAAATAAATTTTGCAGATATATGAACAGAATTATTTTCTAACCTCAAATTTCTCCGAAAGCCCATCTTTAGTCTCCTTTGGCACCATGCGCCAAGTAGGCTAGGCCCCAGAAAGATGTCCCTTAATGTCCTCAGTAATAGAACGAACAACTTTAGGATCGAGAAAACAATTGGGAAAAAAATTTATTGCTTTATGGGCAATTTGACGCATAAAATAGCATAAACAAGTGTATTGAAAAGTTAAAGTAATGGCTGTTTTATGTATGATCAGCCGCTTCAAAAAATGTTCTAGCCTCTGGATCGAGTGGCACCTCAGTCCCCTGGTTTGGGCCTCTACCTATGGCAGATGATGATCCGCCATTACCCTCCTCATCAACATCGGCCACTCTGTGAGGGACAATGGTATGCGGGAATTGACTTACATGCAAGGACCCGCGACTGCTATTGCTACCTCTCCTAGAGCTCCCCCTAGAGCGGGATCCCCTGCCTTGTACCATTTATGTTTATCTGAAATAGAATTGTTAAGACAAATTAAACAAGAAAATATAGACAGAAAATGGTTATACAAAAACATTTGAAAATTTCAACTAAGTTTAACCTGATGCTCTCATAAATTTTTTGTAATTTAAAATGTAGACACTTGTCAATGATACAAACAAAATAATGAAACAGGCACAAACAAATACAAATATCATTAATCAATAAATACACCATAAAAGCAACAATAATTAAATAAACCATAAAATCAAAACGCACATAAACATTAGTGTACTTCGCATTGATAAATATGTACAAATACATAAGTTTCAGCAAATATCTAATCAGTCAATGTCATTGTTAGCAGCATCAAGATCATTTTCTTCATTTTCCTTGAAGTTTATGTCTTCTTCGATATGTACTTCAGAACGGGGAACCTCTTCCATTTCACCACCAATTACAAATCCAAAATCATGAACCTCACTTGTATAGTCAACAACTATAGGAATTGATGGTTTATCTTCTTGATAAAAGGTTTCAGCTACAATTGAAAGTGTAACACCATCAGTAGTTGACCCTCGAGCTTTAATTTTATATACAACCCACCAGTCACTTCTCTCTCTCTTCCTAGAAGGGTATGAGACGTAGTAAACTTGTTGTGCTTGTGTTGTCAACACAAAAGGCTCATTTAATTGCAGTCTTGATTTATGATTAACTTCAACAAGATCGTGATGCGGTTGCACCCTGACTCCTTTTTCTGTATCAAACCAAATGCACTTAAATAACACCAACCTATTACTAACTCCAAAATACTCCAACTCTATTATATCAACCAACGTACCATAGAAGTCACATTCAAAATTATTGTAACAACTCCCTTTGACACATACACCGCTATTCATTGTTGATTTATCCTGTCCGTACTCCTGTGTGTGAAACTTAAATCCGTTAACAAAATATCCCTCGTAACATTTTACTGCGCGTGATGGTCTTTGTGCTAAATCCCTAACATTTTTATGTACACAATTCTTGTCATTTGTTAACTATTAATAAAACAAAGCAATAGAACATGGTTAGATATCTTACGTACCATCATACTCATATACTTAAAAAGGACTCTGCCTATGCAAAGGGAATGGTCAACACACAAAATGCCTCAACCAACTTTGAAATTCTTGTTCACGTCTTCTCTCTAGTTGCTCATCTATGATGTTAGAATTTTGGTACCTAACAAAATCATCAAATATCTTACTCAAAATAACGATATAATACGTTATTGCTTGTCAATTAAAATCAATTTATGACACACAAATTGATCAAGATACTTATTCTATAAATTCAGTGAGTTCAATACAATTCAATAGCACATATATCACTGCAACATTGTACTCTGATTCTGAGATAAATCTACAGTGAGATTCCCCAATTACCCGACCTGAGAGGGAAAAATTTGATAACCTCCTCATACATTGAACAGATCCACCATCGTCATTTCGAGGAACTCGATTCATCTCTATTTCAATATGCGGTTCGAAATAGAAAGAGCAAAATGTTGATATCTCCTCGATAATATAGTCCTCACATATGGAACCTTCAGCGCACGCTCGATTCTGCACTTTCTTCTTTAATCGAAACATACACTTACAAATTAATGTACCATAATTACAGACTATTAATATGTATTGTAAATTAAATTAAACTAGTTGATATTACCTCTCGAATGGGTACATCCATCTGTATTGAACTGGTCCTCCCACCTTAGCTTCATATGCTAAGTGAACAGGCAAATGCTCCATACTATCAAAGAATGATGGGGGAAGATTTTCTCAAATTTGCATAGAATCTCAACTATATTTCTCTCCAATAACTCCATATGCTTAATAGGCAATTCAGTCGTGCATAAGTTTTTAAAGAAATTATTGAGTTCTATTAAAGCATCCCATATCGCGTTAGGGACAAGGTCACAAAAGACAATTGGGATCAATCTCTACATAAAGATGTGACAGTTGTGACTCTTCATCCAATAAAATTTGCATTCCTCCAAGCTCACACATCTAGCCAAGTTTGAAGCATATCCATCAGGAAACTTTAAATTTTTCACCCACCAACAAACATCTATTATTTCATCTTTATTTAATGTGTACGAACCTTTTGGCTTTCAAGTCCTCCCATTCATTTCTTTCAATTCTAATTCAGCTCATTTGCAATACAACCTCAAATTCAGTCTCACCTTAACATTGTCATTGGTTTTTCCTTTAACATCCATAACAGTGTTAAAAACATTATCAAAAATATTTTTCTCAATATGCATCATGTCTAAGTTATGACAAATGAGAAGTGTTTTCCAATAAGCCAACTCCTAAAATATACTTTTTTTCACCCAGTTGTGTTCGATTCCAAAACCTTTAATAGTCTGCTTACCGCATTTTGTGCCAAACACAATTTCAGGAAGACAAGACACTCGAAAAAGCATCTCTTCGCTAGATAGTAGAGGAGGAGGCTCATCAATGTTAACTTTTCCTTTATAAAATTTATCCCCTTACTTCTAATATAGAAGATCACTAGGAAGAAATTGACGATAACAATCAAAAAAATGAAGCTTTTTGACCATTTTGAAGAACAAAAGACTTTGTGTGCTCCATGCAATAAGGACAGGCTAATTTTCCATGAGTGCTCCATCCTGACAATATCGCATAAGCAGAAAAGTCACTTATTGTCCAAAGCAGTGCTGCCATACTTGAAAGTTTTGTTTTCGTGAAATATCATAAGTCTTAACATTTTCACTCCATAACATTTTTAATTCTTCAATCAGAGGTCTCAAGACCACATCAATATGCTTAATCGGATTTTTTGGGCCAAGGATAATCAAACTCAAATAAATGAAAGGTTGCCTCATACACATAGAAGGAGGTAAATTGTACACAGTGATAAATACCGGCCAACAACAGTAAGGAATATTGGACTGACCAAAAGGATTAAAACAATCTGTGTATAACCCTAAGCGTACATTTCGAGATTCATAGGCGAAGGATGGATGAGTAGAATCAAAATGCTTCCATGCTTCACTATGGGCCAGGTGTCTAACGGTTTCATCATCGCTATATTGATTTCTAGCATGCCATGTCATGTGCTCTGATATAGCTCTTGACATATAAAGCCTTTAAAGTCTTGGTGTTAGAGACAGGTATCGTAACACCTTATTTGGTACTTTTTTCTGTCTTCCACTACCAATATTTATTATTTTATATCATGGATGACCGCATGCCACATAGTTCGTCTTATTCCGATTTTCTTGATAATATAACATGCAATAATGTTCACAAATATCAATATTCTCATACACAAATCCAAGTTTTTTCAGCATTTTCTTGGCTCCGTAGAAATTGGTTGTCAACTTTGAATCATCGAGTAACATAGTTTGTATAATCCCATTGATACGATCATAACATGTCGCGCTCATGTTGAACTCTGACTTGTAATTTAACAATTGTGAAACTACTGACAACATTATCTGCATTTTACACCCATCCACAATGGTTCTTCTGCATTTTTCAACAACTCATAAAACACTGCCACTTGCGAATTAGGTGGCTCATCATTTTCAACATTAATGTTATCACAATTGCAACTCCAATCAAGTTGAGGGCCTAACGCATCTACTACCATCGATCTATATGGGGCGTCAACATCCTCTCAACGTATAGATGATTCTCCTATAAATGATTCTCCACTTCTAACTTCTCCGTGACAAACCCATATGGTGTAACCATTAACAAAATCTCTTGAGAACAAGTGCACTGCGACATCATCTCGACTACAAAATTTATGATTCCGACAATGATGGCAATGACATCTAATGTTTAATCCATCTACAAAGTTATGTTGAGAATATGCAAAATTCAAAAACTCATTTACACCCTCAACAAATTCATCTATCAAATATCCATTAACTAAGCGATGATACATCCAACTATGATCTATAGACGACATTTCCAAGGACCAACTGTATAAGAAATAATAAATGTAACATATTAAAAAAAAATTATTGTAATATAATCTTCAAATTACATCACTGAATATTACTCAGAACAATTATTAACGGTCTTTCGGTAAATGAAAATATAAGTCGAAAGGGGAGAGAAGTTATGATATAGATAAATAACTACAAATTACTATAATTATACGAGAGACCCACATCAACAATTTACAGTACAAACTAATTGTTTGAGTTACGAATATATTTTATGTATAAAATATTCAAATTATAAAAAATTGTTGAGTCATTTGAATAATTGTTCCCTTATGAGTTAGGAAAAAATTGCAGATTTAGAACAATTTTGGAAAAGTTTTTATGTTGAAAAAAAAAAAGTTTTCCGCTTATAGATAGCATGTTTGGAATTATAAACATTGATCTAATTAATTCTAAATGTATAGAGAAGTTTTAATATTGGTGAGGAGTTATAAATGGAGGCATGTTAGTATACCCATGGCATGGTAGAGTAGAGATCCCACATGCATGCTGAAGAGCATACTAGGCATACCTTTGCGTGCAGCCAAGCACAAGCATGCATTTTCCACACACATGCATATTCATGCAGCTGAGTGCCCATTCATGCTTATTAAGAACCTGAAAATATGCATGTCTAAAATATTGTTTGGGATTTTCAGAATTTGAATAATGGATAAAATCAAATTGGATTTAATTTTTCATTTAAGGAGAAAAAATTAAAAGAGTTATTACTAATCAAATTTTAAATAAAAGAGTTATTAACTAGGTTAATATCGAGTTCTTAGAAACATCTGGGATATAAAAACAATAGTTATTTGATAAGTCTAAGTGAAACCCTATACATAAAATCACTAAATAAATGAGACTTATTACTAAAATTTGAAATTTTCCCCTATAGGAAATTACTTAGCTGTATAACTATAAAACAAGTCAGGAACATATTTTAATTCAAAATATAATAAGTTAGGAACAATTTTTTCCACATCAACAAATTTTTCCAGACCCATAGGAACATCCTTAGCTTTTTAAGATTTATGATAACTTAGTACAGCATGTATGCACAAATACCATAACATTTTCTGGCATAAGTATAGCATGCATTTATGTAATAGGTTTTCAGGTGCATGGATTTTATCCAAACTAATATAATGGATCTAACCTGAAATGAAAAAATTCTCTACGTTTAAAGGACTTCAATAAACAAAATCTGGTGCTTCAAAGGAAGAGCTTATTTCAAAACCACACTTGAAAAATTGTTAGTGCTTCCATCTCAGCTATAAGCCCAAAATGTGCTCCCATCCATCCCACAACATGGGGGCAAGAGAGACAGAGTGAGAGAGGTCATAACATTAAGATCTTCAGGAAGTGAAAAAGAAAATCAAAACTACACTTGCATGATGGGCAGATCCTTAATGACCGAAAATTGGAAGACTCCTCACCCTGCTGCAAATGAATTCTAGACATAAAAAAGAAAAGGAAGACATCTCACAACATTTTCATACAAAATTTGGGTTGTCCTTTTCATTTTCCCAAGTCAAATTAGGATTACAGCTACAAAGACGCATAATCCAAAACTTTGGCCCCAAGAAGAAGAAGGAAAGAAAAAAAGAAAAAAAGAAAAAAAAAAACTCTCCACTCTTCAAACATCTTAAACGTGGCTATCTTTATAGTGTTTAGCAGGTCAAGAAAGAAAGCTTTTTAGAAATCAGATGATTAAGAGACATAGCATATGACTTTAATTATATTTTAAGGAGCTTTGCGACAACAAGGGAGAGAAAGAGAGAGAGAAAGAGGGAGAGAGGTCATAACATTAAGCACTCCTAGAAGGTAACAAAAAAGGAAAGATATAATTACACCTTAACGGACAGGCTTAATGACCAAAGATCGGTGAACAGGATATCTTATACCTTAACATCATTAATCAAAAATAAATGCTCCCATAATCATGGATGCTCTGCCTTCGGGAAAAGATGCATATGCAGGCCAATCCATAACTGAAATAAGAAAGAATGACCTAGCTGTATATGTTGTATTTTACTATTGGGAGGCCAAGGATGACAACAGGTAACAAGATCCAAATTTAAGTATTTCTTTCATCAGTTCTATTATGCAGGATAACAACCAACAAGTAAAGTAAATAGGATTTAAGTTCAGTAATTGTTTCATCAGTTATATTATGCAGGAGAACAACCGAAAACTAATGAATCAAACATACATTTGAATTATGTTCTTCTCTGACCACTCTAGTGGACTTTCGGCAGTTGAAGAAGTACTCTGCAATGTTCCCAGATTAGCTGTACTTGGAAGATGGTAGATAAGTGCTGACAGCAGTTGATCTTCAGATGGAATCCAGGAAGAAATGTCAGACTACGATCTCTCATCAACAGTTAGGGAAACCCCTTTCTTGATAAAGCAAGGGCTGATTAGAATTCACCATTGCGAAGTTTGAAATTGAACAGGAATTGATTTACTTACAGATTTCAGAGTTCGATGTACTCTACTGCCTGCCCTCTAATTAAATCAACAATAAGGAGAGGAAACCCTATATATTTAACTATACCAGCAATAATATGGGAAATTGGGAGGAAACCCTAATGTCAGAAAGAGAGAAGAGACAATAAGAGAGATAGGGACGAACCTCAAGTGACAGAGACACCCTAATCTACTGAATACATATGTCCTTGCTGTTGTTGGTAATGGCCTTCATTGATTTCCCCTTTTGCGATAGGCGCGGACGACACCAAGAACAGAAGCCTCAGCGAAGAGAGAGACAGAGAGAGGGAGGGAGAGAGAGGCGAGCGAAGGGAGAGACCAAATTTGTTATTTCCTTTCACAACACCGACGGATCAGTGAAGTGAAAATTCGGTCACTGATTTCCGTCGATAGTCTCTCGTTGATTAGTATTTTTCTTTTTTTGTTTCATCGATGGATTACCGATGGACAAATCCCGACTCTAATGTCCATCGGAGACACATATTATTTTGAGTTTGTTGACAGATTACCGATAAATTATTTTTCCTCTCTGATTTTATCAATAAATGCTTCACTCATCCGTCATAAATTCATAAATTTATTTTTTTTTAATTTAATTGTAATCTGTCACTAATTCATCATTATCGGCGATGAATTAGGTCGGTCGATATTTATCTGTTGGTGAGGGTCCCTTTTTCTTGTGGTGAAGTCTTTTTTCCTAAAAATTGGGACTGCTTTGATCTAAAATTGTGCTAATAAGTTTGTTTTGTAAATAACCTTTTTAAGTGCCCGTATGGTACGATTTTTTTTTAACTTCTTTTTTTCTTATAAGAATAATCCCTATAAAATAGGATTTTTTAAAAACTCTTAAAAAAAGAGCTTTTTTTTATGAAAAAAAATTTGAAAAGTAACTTTTAAGTAAAAACTCCTAAGAAAAGTTTTTACTTCTCTTTTTTTTTAATGCTCCAACTTTTCTGAAAATTTATATTTTTTTTTCCATTTATATGCTCACACAATTATTTTTATTTCATTAATATTTTCATTTAAATAATACAAAATTTCAAATATACCCATTAATTTTAAACGTTTAACTTTACTTTAAGAGTAAAAAAGTAAAAAAAAAAATTAACTACTTTATTTTAAAAGTAAAAAAACCAAACAACTTTTAACTCTTTTTTTAAATAATTAATTTTTACTTTTTCTTAAAAGAAGAAAATATATCAAAAAAAAGTCTAGCTAAACGGGTACTAAGCAATGCTCCTTTTGGTGGACATATTCTCTTTAAAATAAAAGGATTTTAATAGTTTGATATTACCTAATACACCTTTAATTTTAAGCCTACTTGGCGAGGCATTACAATAAGCAAATATTCTTTTTATTAATAGTTAGAATTCTTTAAGAATCACAATATCCAAATCCTAGATAGAATAAACTATAGTTTTTTCCTTTTGCTTTCTAACTTTGATATTCTTCTATAGTTAAACTTAAATAAGATGACTAAAGTGAAAACAAAACATATGAAAAAAGAAAAAAAGAAGACACCTACATGTCATAGTTGCTTCCTTTTACTCTTCCCATGCAATGACAAAGCCATAAAAGACTACAGAGGCCGATAGTGGAAATCACACATGCAGACTGATGTTTAATTTTTTTAGAAACTTAAAACACGTGGAATGTTGAGTAAATCTTCGTCAAATAGAAAAGCCAATTGCATTTCTATTTAAGAATTTCAAATTTAATTTTTGAAACTTGAAGTAAATTTATTGTAAGAAAAGTTTACTAAGGCTTATCTCAATAATTCATTAGGCTGTTAGATTAAAAATATATATATATATATATATTTCCTCTCAAGGTGATCACAAAAATGTTAATACATTGATTATTTCTCTTTAAAATTCACATGATCACTCTCTTTCTATAAGAGAATTATTTCTTCCCTCTCTAAGTAACTACTCTACTCTTTATTGTCTAAAAAAATTAAACACTCTCTTTTTCTTTTTTATCTTTACAAAAATTAGTCTCTCAAAATGTCTCAAACTTATATGGCATAAATATTTGAATCGGGGAGAGTGACTATGTAATGGAATCCTTATGATGGAAGAATGAGTAAAATTTCTGAGTCGGGAACAGATTTCCACATAGAGCAGGTGATATTTTTAAGTTCCATTGCATGAATATGTGGTTAAGAAAGGAGACAACTTCTTATCACTACATAAATAAATAAAGATCCGTGCACGAGCCCATTCCTAGATTTTCTTTTGGACGTATGTATTATATATTAAAAATAATAATGTATTATATATTAATAAATCTAACTCAAATCAAAGTGAATTAATGAAGTTTAAACTTTAAGGAGTTTAAATTATCTTATTTAGTGTGAACTTTTATGTGTGAAAACCCTAAAATCATTTTTTTTATTTATAACAAACAAATTAAAAATAAAAAATATCAATAAACGGCTATCGTCGTCCCCGGTTGGTACTTAAGCTTTTATATTTTCCAATGTCTCATTGCTAGAAAACGTAAAGCTGTCTCTTTCAAAATGTCATATATGCCAATTTGGAAGATCAAGAACTGCATGATCTACAATCATGTAAACTTCTATAAATTCAAATATGTTTCCACATCTGCATTTTTTCCTTGATGAATAAATGTGAAACATCTATGCTTTGATAATGGATTTCAATTACCTTACCATGATTAAATTTATCTATCAATTAGTATTATAAGAGTTTTGATATTGAATTATTGAGAAGTAAGTATATCGATTTAGGTTGTGATGCATAAGTAAGTATAAATGTTAAGTCGACTTGTACTTAAGGTTTTCACTATTATGCATAAATGTAGAACTAAATCCTATTATGCATTTGTCACATCATGCTTGAACCACGCCATTGGTTATATTCATATACATGAGAATTGATGGATCTAGTTATGATAACTGTATTGAAGAACGTTTTGATCTTATATTGATATGATTGACAAACTGAAATGTTTAGAGATGGTTTTGATAATGATAACAATTTTAAACTCATAAACTCATATTATGATATACAATTATAAAGTGTTACATAGACATAAGTAGTCCAAGTGAAAGATTGTCAAATTTTCTTTTGGATGCATATATTGCATATATAAATAATAATAATGACAATAATTATATATTATATGCTATCATAAGGTTTAACTCAAATCAAATTGATCTAACAAAGTTTAAGATTAAATGAGTTTCAATCATCTCAATAAATATGGGCTTATGTGTGTAAATAAATGGATTGTGGTTCCCAAATAGTATGTAAAGTTTTAGGTTTTCTAATATCTTTTTATTATAAAATGCAGAGCAGTCTCTCTTTGAAAAATTCAAACATTCCAACTTGTAAAATCAAGAGCACCAAGAACCACAATGATATCAGTTTCTATAAATTCATATGTGATTCCGCATCCAATATTTTTTTTTATGATTAAAATTGTCTGTCATTTATGATTCCATTTGTCTTATCTAATCCTAAGGTTGCATTTCTAAATTATAAAGACCTTGATTTAGGTTTTTATCCTCATCATAGTATGAATTATCCCGATGCTATAGCTTATGGGCTCATGTATTTCAAGAAGAATTTTCAGGCTTTGATGCGTCCTTAAGGGATGGTTGATCCAGACAATTTCTTTAGATTTGAGCAAAGCAATCGAACCCTTCCAAAATCTTAAAAAAAAAAAAAAATGAAGAAGGATACTTCATCAAAGTGTAGGCATGAAGTTCTTTCTGAGTAAGGTAATAAAATGTAATTGCTGCATGTCTTTGTGCATTAAATTATTATCGTCGTAAATGTATATATTCGTAAAACTAGATAACATAATTTGAAACTGTTAAGAAAGGAAACTGCTCTTAACATAGAATTCTTTAGTCGGCCAAAAAAAAGTTTGGCTTTAATCTGAGTGTTCAACCACAATATCAAATAAAAATACTAAATTAGTACCTCATGTCTTTGTGTACAAAAAAGGTACAAATAGCCTAATTATAGGGCTATATATCAAAAAAAAAAAAAAAAGTAGAACCTCTAAATGTACAAACAGCCGGCTTGCATAGGGCAATATATTATAATTTCTTAGTTGTAAAAGAATATATAGTTGTTTGTATTCTCACATTTTACCCAATGATAAATCACCCTTCGGCTTTGTTTGTTTTGCAAAAAAGTATCTCAAAATGATATTTGGTGGAAATGTTCCAAGAAAATAATTTATTTTCTCTTGTTTGATGGAAGATAAGAATTATTTCCTATTGCTTGTTTTTTTGGGGGAAAAAACAGTAGCTTTTTACTGTATAAAATTGGAAGGTACAAGGTGATATTTTAGTAAGCTTATTATATCGAAAATAGTGAATCCAAATATAGAAAAAGAAGAGTATTTTTTTTTGTATCATGTCTTGGACACCGCCCGGTATCCAGGTTTTGCCTCGACTAATCCGGATCAACGGCAGTGGCTCCTTTCAGAGGGCAGGTCTCCCAATAGAGAACGTTTCATACACATGAAGCCCGATACTCCCAGTAAGAATCGAATCTCGGTCATGTTTAAGTGTACTCAACTCTACATCACTTGAACCAACCCACGTTGATGAGCATTTTTTTTAGTTACCTCATTGGAAGCACAACTTATTACGTTATAACATTGACGTTATATATATTGAAAAGAATGTTTATGAAACCACAGTTTTGATGATTCTCAATAATTCTTGAAAATCCAAAGATAATTTAAAGACACGTTTTGATTTGAAGAAAATGGGTATTAGACATGAATTACATCCACGCTTGCTTACTAATGGGAAGAGACATTCCAACAACTTGTTACTCCTTAAGAAAGTACGAGAAAAAGCTTTTCTATAAAGTTTTATAAGAAATTAAGGTGTCTAATAGTTATGTTTTAAATGTTTCAAGATATGCAAGCAAGAAAGAGTGTAAATGTCATGCCCTGAATCTCAAATCGAGAACGTAACAACTGTCGTGTTACCCCAGAATACAGGTAAACCTAACTCGTGCACTAAGATACCGTAAGACATTTATAGATATCCATCTATTTTTAAAAAAAAAAAACATTTCAACAAATTCAAATAAGTTAATATGCATTCATCACACAAACAAAAGATCAACCCAATCCGTCCCTATTCAAAATATACATGCATAAAGCCATCTGTTAACCAATCACATGCACAAGACTAGCCCGACCGTCAATATCCAATCTCATACACCAAAAATAAAATAAGTTTCTACTCAAGGAATCCAAATCAAATCCAATAAAAATAAGTGTTAAGTAAAGTTTTTGAGAAAATAGAAAATAACTATCAATATAAAAAATTTTTATCATACCTATTTAATGTAAATCATCAAGCAATTATTAGTAAATATTTAAAATACATACTCTACAGATGACCCTCCTATATCATGATATTACACCATACTAATCACATGTATGTATATTCATAAGATTTTAGAATTTATGATTTTAGGCTTAAAGGCGATTATGGATTTGTAGGATTCAATACCCTTTGGTCCCAAACTAGCTGCTACTAAACAAAAAAAAAAAGGATTTTCAATTGCTATCGAGTAATCACTTATCAAGTGACGTTCACTTAGGGAGTTCTGTGGGTTAGCTAATCAATGACATATTCCTAACTCAGTCATCATCAACCATAGAATACTTATATTATCATTTTCAAATAACCAAGGAAAAGATTGGGGGGAGGCACCTGTGACCACGTCTGGGTTGGCCTGAGCTTCATTATTTGTCATGGCATAAATTTTTGTTTGAGTTCTTAGCTGAGAACGTTGGGGAGGAACAGTCATCGTGTTACTCCTTGTCCCTATTTGTGAAACAGTATTTGTTGAATAAGGGGGGTATTGGTTTGACCACCCCTAGATCCGCTAGGTAAATCCTAACCTGGTTTGCTTCTTTGTCCTCTCATTCCCAACTCTGAACAATTGTTGCATAAATGCCTTTCTTTCCCTTATTGATAACATCTCCGTGACTCTCTACATAACCTGAAATGAAATTTCTTGCAATTTGGGCAAGGGTCCTTCTTACTCTCCACTGACTTACTTCTGGAGGCGACATTAGCTGTAAGAGTACCAAATGGAGGTGGTTGTTGGCTTTGTGGAAAGCCAACAGATCCAGTGATGGAGATGTCACTGTAGGAGTCCGAGCTCCTACTCTTCTTGAAGTTTTGCTCTGATGGAAATTCGAACTTTTTCTTCTTTCCTTGTCCATCTCTTACATTCTCCCTTTCTTTTGTAATTTGTTCAGCCCTCAAGACCAACCCCAAAACATGTTGGAAGGAATGGGCCTTGGTCACCGATATCTTCTCTCAAAATATGCAAGTTCAAGCCATCCTCAAACTCGAATCTCATGTACTCCTCGGAGGCCATATCAGGAACAAAAGAGGACAGTCTTCTCAACTTAGTCTCGTACTCTATCACCGTCTTATTGCATTGGTGGAGATGGAAAAACTCTTTCCTCTTCAAGTCCCGAGAAACTGAGTATAATATTTTTCATCGAATTCCTGAAGGAATTCCCTTCAAGTAATTGGTGCCGCAGGCCTCCCTCTCAAATTATCCCACCACACACAGACATTTTCATTTCAGAGCTTCACAGCCACTATGAGCTTCCTCTCATCATCAAGCCTCATATTGGCCACCACTTCTCGGACACGGTTGACCCAACTTTTGGCTACCGTGGCATCACAAGTTTCCGAGAAGGTGCCACATCCAAGTAGTCGAGCTTCCTTAAGCAATTTAGATAACTCAACAATTGATCAGCTGGCCAGTGTAGCAATGGAAGTAGGAGGGACCACCTGTGCCACTGAAGGAGTCAGTGGGGCCACCGTAGTAAGTGGAGGTGGAACCAGTTCTTGAGGCGGAGTTTGCATTTGAGCCCCATAGGCCATCCAAAACTCCATCACTTGTTGGAGTGCAACGGTGGGGTCGGAGTCCCAGTTGTTGGAACCGGGTGAGTAGGAGCCGAAGGAGGCGCATATGAAGACAATGCAGCCTTTGGTTGAGAAGATGGCACTCGTCATAGCGTCATCAACATCGGTATCTCTATATGCTCATCAAAGGCACCCATAGCAACAGAAGTAGTTGGAACCTTTGGATCGGTAGCACTTTGCATAGATGTTGAAGAACAATCTCTCTCAGGTGTCATATGTCCAAATCTCTGGCGTGTGTCCCATGTCCTATCTCTGATATAACCAACTTGAGGATCCATTCTTTTCATAGTGAGAACGTCAGATATTACTAAATGGATAGCTTCGAGCTGATAGCATTGCACCATCAAAAGATTATAAGTAGAAAAACATTTTGAACACAATAAAAGTAATATAAAACGGCAAAGTTCTTTTGACTTTCAAGATCCGTCATGTCATCTGCCGTCGGCCGAAATTCTTATTGATACCAATGTGCAGGACTACCAATCAACATGCGTGTCATTACAAAAAAACACGCATTTAGCAATGGGATTTAGGGACGGAAACAATTTGTCTCTATTTTACAATGAATTTAATATTATCGTCGATATTCATACGATATTGGGACTGTTACGGTTGACTTTCCCAAGTGTGATGAGTGTAGGCCAGCTCGTGTTCCCACCAAACGTTAGCCGCATCGAAATTCTGGATGACCTCTTTGCGGTACTTAGTATAGGCTACCACTACAAAACAAGTGAGTTATTCTGACGAACTAAAACCGTCTCCTAAATATGATAAAACCGTTGGCAAAAGCTTCTCCGACGGATGGGGTTTTAGTCGGTAATACACCAGTCGGGATAGGTGTATTCCGACACTTTTCATGACCGTTGAAGCATGTCATATATTTATAGTAACGGTCAGAAAGTGTTGGTAAAATTACGCTAAGTATGGGTAAAAATTACTATATTTTATTATCAGTTACCATTCGGTTACTACTTTGTTACTACTCGGTTACTATTTGGTTACTACTCGGTTACTACTTGATTTTGATTATCACTCGGTTACGACTCGATTATTATCACTCCGTTAGCACAAGTATTATTTTTGTCGTCGGTTACTACATAACTGTTAAGAAATGTAACTATCATTTAGAAACGGTTATTTATATGTTAGGAAATGTTATAACTTTTATCGTCGGTTACCACTCGATTACTACTCGGTTACCACAATTGTTACCTTTTATCGTCGGTTAGTCATTTATGGTCGGTTAGTACATATGTTTATATGTTATATCGGTTACTGCAGTCATTTATCCGTTAGCAAATGTTACTATTTCGTCAGTTATCACATACTACGATTACCACACAATCTGACATTTTAGGAAATGTTATAAACTATAAAATAAAGAAATTACTAAAATAATAAAATATCTTGTATTATTATTGAGAATGATTGATACATTAATAGAATAAGAAAAAAAATATTACATATCAAATAACTATATATCTTCTCTTCTCTTCTCTTCAGCATATCTTCTGCCCCAAATATGCTTGAGTCGCAGCATCAACCTTCATGTCAATCTATTCATAAAAAGGGTTATAAAAAAATATTATTTTTTCTGAATGGAGTATGTCAATCCATTCATAAAAATAAAAATTGTTATAAATAAAAATATTACCTTTTGGATGCAGTCACGTAGAGATAATGATTGTTGGTTGGGAGCTAAAAATACAAATAATTTAGATTATTATTAAAAGTAAAAATGAAATTGAAATTAGTAATATTGTGTGAAAACAAAGAAATAACATTCGTACTTAAATCTGAACTAAACCAGATGATTGATTTCTTCAAAGTCAAGTTGCTCTAGGATGATTGTGATTCTTCAAAAATACTCATCCTTCGTTTAATTCATCCAAAATGAACACAAGCTGTGAAAATTTAAAATATTTCAAAATATAATATAATCTAAATTTTACTTAAAAAAAATATGTGATTATTTGCTTCATGAAGATTTTGGTTGATTCACAAGCAAGAGCTTTGAGCGGAGATGAGAGGTTTTGAGGGGAGGAAGGGAAAGAGCGTTCAGAGGGAATGATTTATAGAATATTTGGTTTATTTCACCGCCTAAACAAATTTTCAAAATTTTCAAAAGCCCGTCAATTTTTTTCGCTTTTTTTTAACCTTTTTACCGCCTTTAAATCATCAAATTTTTACCGCCTTAGAGTTTAATTTCATCTTAATCTACCGCTCTTTTTTTTATTATATCATCAAAAATTTTGTATTTTCATTTGTATTTTTATTTCTGTTACCAACTATTACTATAAAATTACAACATTGTTACTATGTTATTACAATATTGTTACTATGTTATGTTATAATATTATTACTAAATTACATTAAAAACTTTTAATTTTATATTATTACATTATTTAAATTAATAATATTAATTATACCATTATTCTACATAATTCATATTTAAAATTTTTTATATATTAATTATAGCATTATTGATTGAAAGGCCGGTGCTCGTCCCATGACGCATACCTACACGGGTGCCTGCGCGGCATGCATGGTAGTCCATGCAAATGTGTGCGTGGGCGCCCGCATGGCATGAGTGGCATATGCCCCCGCGTAGGGCAACAACGCATGCAAGCGCCTGCGCAAGGCGCCCGCGCGGGCGCCCGGCTATGCCAACATGGGCGCCCGGCTATGCCAACGCGAGCGCCCTAGCATGGGGTATGCACATATGGAAGCGCCCCGTAAATTAGTATATTATTAAATTAGTAATTTATATATTATTATTTTAAATTATTAATATTATTATTTAAAAATTATAATAATATTTAATCAATCAAGCAATTCTCACAAAAATTAGGCAGTAGATTTTGTTAAAGTCCCAAAAACATTTTACATTTTGGTATCAGCCGCCAAAATTTTTTATTTGTTTTTTGTTTCAACTGCGAAAAATTTAGTTTTTGCGCCAAATTATCATGTTACTTACTTGCTATATGTCTCTGTCTTTTTTTTTCTTTTTTACTTTCTTTGTTTGCTTTTATTTAAACAAAAATAATTTAAAATAATTATTAAATTAAATTGACTTTGTGTTAGGAAAATCAAACCACCTTACCATCAAATTCAAATAAAATTCATTAAAATTCATTGTCTCATTATGGTTGGAAGATGATATGATAGTTTTAACAAAATTAATCAAACCACTTGAAAAATAAAATTCATTGTGTATGATGTTTTGCTTTTGACAAAATTGGGGCGAAAATTTTAGATTACTTTATTGTTAAATTTTGTTAAACTACTTGTAAGATTAACACGATGAACTAAGAGGTGTTACATAAATATCAATTGCGTTTTTCTAAGATTGGTTACTTTAATCAATGAACTAAATTAAATTTGGATTTAAGTATCTATCCAAGAATAATGTTCTAGTGTAACATAAATTTTATCTTCGCCCCTAGCAACATTAACTTGGTCTTGGTGCCTAAATGTCAATAATGGTAATTGAGCAATTGAACAAATATTTGTTCTATCTTATCATATCACTTGTTAGTGGGTGAGATTGATATTGTTAGTGGGTAGTACAACTAATAAACACGATATTGTTAGTTGTTGGTGAGTGATACAACCTTAAATTTATTATTATATAATTTGATATTATTTTTTTAAATATTATTCTTAAAAGAGATGACAAATATTATAAATACATACTACTCAATAGTGACTCAATTGCGTCATATATATATATTAATATTAAACTCTATTAAACTCTAATATCCTATGTACTATTTCATATGAAGTGAATGTAGAAGAATAAATCAATCATGGTTGAAACTTTATAGTAAATCATAATAAAGACTTTATTATGTGGTTTATTTATCATGTAATAAATGGGTACAATGATATTAACAAATGGAAACAGTATAATTGGTATTTTGACATGAAAATTTAAGTAAAAACTAGATTTAATCATTTGTTTAATTAGATTAATCTGGCAAGACAAACCGCGAATACTCTACTACTTATAAGGAGTTGTAAGAGTATAGATCTGAAAAAATTAACAAATTCTAAAAATTACATTGTATGAGAACTATAGAGAAATGGAGACAATGAGTATAATAATATAGTGACTAAGAAAAAAAGAGAGAGGGTCAAAAAATTGTGAAATGTAGTAATTAGTTAGTAAGTAGTTAGTAAGTACGTCATAAGTAAGTAATAAAAATCACATGGCGGTATTAATTAAAAGTATAAAAAAAATTGTGAGAAATTAAAAAACGCGGTAATGAAAAAAGAGGCGGTAATAAAAAAAGAGGCGGGAGAAAAGGCGCGAAAACGAAGTTTTAAAACTTTGTCTGTGAGAATTATATATTATAAATTCAATTCAGGCGATCCCTCCAAAGTTCTTCTCCCCAAACTCTAACTCAAAAATTTTTCATCCTTCCCTTCAAAGTTCTTCTCCCCAAACTCATTTAAATCTCTCACTCATACTTTACAAAATTTTATCTGGGAAAACTCTTCTTCCCTAACTCATTTAAACCTCTCACTCATATTTTACAAAATTTTATCTGCCATCAAAATTTCTCCATCCTTCCCTTGCTCTTCTTCCCTAACTCATTTAAACCTTTCACTCACACTTTATAAAGTTTTATCTTGCATATTTGAAAGAACAACGATGAACATTATACGAAAAATCACAACTACTTCAACTTCAGTCGAACAAGCTCAATCATCCAACATATTACCCAGGTTTTAAAAAATAAACATATTATTTTTATTTTAATTTGAGATTTAATATTAAAATAGAAAATTTTCATAAAATTAGTGCAGAAAAGGAAAATTTTTGTGAAAACTTATTTTCAAAATTTGTTTATGAAAATAGAGAGAGATTGTTACAGCGGGTGTAAAAATTTTATAAAAAATTTGAAAATATTTTGGGAGACAAATAATATAATAAATATATTATTATAAATTATATTATAAATTTACCAATTTAGATCAAATTATCGAGCTAATGTACTTTTTCATAATATAATATTTGTATAATGATCATTTAATTATTATTAATGTTATATTATATAACTTAATTAATTATTTTAGATGTGAAAAAATATTTCAAGCGGTGTCAATATTAATAATTTTAAATCATTAGGTTCGTTAAACTCTAAATAATTTTCTTAATTTTTATTATTATTAATTTAAATAAAATTACTAGTAATTTAAACAATTAAAAAATTGCTTGCCTGCACCGTGTTAGGCTGCTACAGGCGCTTGACCCTGCTCGTGCAGGTGCCCGCGTAGGCAGGCGCTGCGAGCATGCGAGCGCCTACCCTTGCTCGGTTTGGCGCCCGCGTAGGCGGGCGCTGCGCGCAGGCAGGTGCACATGCGAGCGCCTGCACTGGCGCCTGCCCATGCTCGAGCGGGCGCCCGCGTGGGCAGGCGCCCCGCGCAAGCAGCGCCCGTGCGGGAGCCCGCCCTTGCTCGCTTTGGCGCCCGCGTTGGCGGGCGCTTCGCGCAGGCAGGCACGCATGCGAGCGCCCGCACCGGCACCTGCCCATGCTCGAGCGGGCGCCCGCGTGGGCAGGCACCCCGCGCAAGCAGCGCCCGTGCGGGAGCCCGCCCTTGCTCGCTTTGGCGCCCGCGTTGGCGGGCGCTGCGCGCAGGCAGGCACGCATGCGAGCGCCCGCACCGGCACCTGCCTATTCTCGAGCGGGCGCCCGCGTGGGCAGGCGCTCCGCGCAAGCCTCGCCCGTGCGGGAGCCCGCCCTTGCTCGCGCTGGCGCCCGCGTTGGCGGGCGTTGCGCGCAGGCAGGCACGCATGTGAGCGCCCGCACCGGCACCTGCCCATGCTCCAGCGGGCGCCCGCGTGGGCAGGCGCCCCGCGCAAGCAGCGCCCGTGCGGGCGCCTGCCCTTGCTCGCACTGGCGCCCGCGTTGACGGGTGTTACGCGCAGGCAGGCACGCATGCGAGCGCCCGCACTGGTGCTTGCCCATGCTCGAGCGGGCGCCCGCGTGGGCAGGCGCCCTGCGCAAGCAGCGCCCGTGCGGGCGCCTGCCCTTGCTCGCGCTGGCGCCCGCGTTGGCGGGCGCTACACGCAGGCAGGCACGCATGCGAGCAAGCAGGCACGCATGCGAGCGCCCGCACTGGCGCCTGTCCATGCTCTAGCAGGCGCCCGCGTGGGCAGGTGCCCCACGCAAGCAGCGCCCGTGTGGGTGCACGCAAGGGCAGGCGCCCTGCTCAAGCAGCGCCCGTGCGGGAGCCAGCCGCGCCCGTCCGGGCGTCCGCTGGGGCAGGCGCCCAGCAGAAGCAGCGCCCGTGCGGGCGCTAGGTTGCTCAGCTTCCTTTTATTTATGCAAAAAAGGATAAAGTGTTGCAAGTACCCGGATTCGAACCTATGACTCAGCTTCCTTTTATTTATGCAAAAAAGGGTAAAGTGTTGCAAATACCCGGATTCGAACCTATGACCAGAAATGAGCTAAATATTTGGGGTGTTAACCATTAATCCACAACTTTCTTGTGTAAGTTTCTCTTTTTTTTTTATTTCGTTTTTTCTTTCTACCAATCTGAATCTCACTTTTTTTTGCCTCCTATTTCACTCTCACTTTTTTTTCCCTATGTCACTCTCACCTCTATTTTTTTCTTTTTCTGGGAGTTTTTTTTTTCGTTTTATATTCTCTTTGAATTATTTTTTTTCGATTTTAACATATTCAAAACCAATGATATTTAAATTGAATATTATGAATGAATTATCATTTATTAATTTTTGATATTTTGAAGGGGAAATATTTGTGATTAAATATATATATATTTTTAAATTATTAATATATTATAATTTAAATTTCATACTTATTAGACAAACAAAAAATTAGAAAAAAAAAACGAAAACAATAAAGTTAAATGAAATAGAATAATGGATGATATAAAAATTAATTGTTATAAGAAATTTAAAATATATTGTTAAAAATTAAAATATACAAAATTTTGAAAAATTGATGATATTTTTATAATTTATAAAATCTCGATACTATATAAAATCTAGGGAAATAGTTTTATATAGTTTTTTAAAATTTCATAAAATAAAAATAAAAGTTAATATATGTAATTTTGTACTATTTAGAAAAATTTTAAAAATGAAAGTAAATATAATATTTATAAATAAATGATGTTTTTCGATTTTTAATTTTCAAATTATTAAATCATAAAACTTTTCAAAAATTCTTTATACATTTTTAAATTTTAAAAAATGTATATAAGTTAATATTAAATTAGTATAAATAATTAAAATATTTAATAAAATTATTTAATGTATATAAGTAATGTATGTTAATAAATATTAAATAAATGTATGTTAATAAAAAATAGAAATAAATATAATGATAGTAGATTAAATAACGATTATATATCACAAATTTACCACTATATAAAATTACTTATCCACTTACCATCTACTTAATATCTACTTATCACGACTATATATTACAAACTTATCACTAACTTACCACTATATAAACTTAATTACCCAATTACCATCTACTTATCACTAATTTACAACTAACTTACCACTATATAAACTTATTTATCCACTTACCATCTACTTATAATTTACTTACTATCTATTTACCACGACTATATATCACAAACTTATCACTATATAAACTTATTTATCCACTAATTATTTACTTACCACTAACTTACTACTATATAAACTTACTTATTCACTTATCATCTACTTACCACGACTATATATCACAAATTTATCACAAACTTACCACTATATAAACTTACTTACCCACTTACCATCTACTTACCACCACGTACCTACTACTTCTACTTATCATTATCACAATTGAATATTGCTTTACAGACGGTTGTGGTAGCTTTACCTACAGTTGATAAATTTTTCTTCACGGACATTTTAGTCAGTTGATAAAAATATATATTTTCCGACGGTTATGTCATAGTGCGTCTTTATAAACCATAAAAACCGTCACTAAAAGTCACCGTCATTAAAAATTACCGTCAGCACAGCGCTTTAATTTTGTAGTGTACGCATATTGGATGTATTATATTGTAACTTTGTAAATTATAATTTCAAATTTAATTCAGAATTGTTTGTTTATTATAATTTTCATAACTTCTTTATTTGATTTCAAAATTTTTAAATTGTTTTGATATATGTTGTTTTTATGTTTTTGGTTTTGGAGATGATAACTGTTGTTTAGAATTTGGTTGTGTTGGTATTTTGGTGAATTGATTGGTCATGGCTATTGGTGTTTCTGGTATATTGGTTTGCTATGGTTGTTTGGTGTATTGATGGCCATGTTTGTAATGTGTGGATGTTGGAGTTTGCTCATGGTTGTTTTGGTGTATTGATTGATGTTTGGTGTGTTGGTTGTATGTGTGGAGGTTGTTGTTTGCTCATGGGTGGGGGTTGGTGTATTAGTTGTATTGGTTAACGTTGGAGATGTGTAGAGGTTGGTGCTTAGTGTTTGGTGCTGTAGGGTGTGTGGATGTGTGGAGTTTGATTCAACGCAGAAGTAGCTGGGTCAAAAGGTGGGGGCATATAGATGTCGTGGGTGCTGATGTCGATACGCATGTCGTGATCTGCAAACACGATCCTACTTGCGCTCTCACTGAGCACAACATAGATGTTGTGTTGGCTGAGCGTGGATTGATGTCGCGGTTGCAGACCGCGACATTAGTTTTTTCATTTTTTATTTTTTAAATTGTGTAATTTATATGGTAGATATCGCGATCTCAGATCACGACATCACTAAATTAGGAAAAGGAAAAAAATGATGTTATTTAATTAATTTTGAATAAAAAAATATTATTTTAATAAAAAGCCCATTCTATGACTTACGCGTCTTTAATAGAACTTTTCAACCATAACCTTCCAAACCAAATTATGGAAAGCTTGTCTCCCTCTCTCACTACTTTTCTTGCTCCGACAGATTTCTTGTGGGTCTATTCTATTCTTATAGACGCAATGGTGACCCGCTATGTTACCCGCTATGTTACCCCATGAGTTTAAAATAAAAAGAAGGAAAAAAATACTAACATTCGTAATATGTTAGGATATGGGAGAGCACAGCAAATTCAGTAAAATTGAGCACAAGAGCAATCATAACTCCAATTCCTTCGGTAAAATGATTTATCCGAGAGCCATAATATTACGGCAGATTAATCAAAATTGTTATTTTTCTGCTGCCTCCCACTGTTATTTATTATTATTATTATTATTATTATTTTTACATTTTATGTCACAACATTTCTTTAATCAATTTTTTTATTTTAATCCTTCAAAATTAAAAAATTAAATTACTTAATTTTTATTTTAAAAATTAATCGGTAATATAAAGAGGATTTTTTTTTTTCCTCTATTATCTGTAATGAACAAGAGGTTGAGATTCTATTCACTGTTACAAGATACAGCGCTACTCTTGCAGCCGTTTTGGGGGGGGGGGTTGGGTTTGATATATATATTTTACATCTTTGCGAGTACTAATCTGTTTTCTGGGATTGCCACAATTGAGATTGGATGAAGAAAGAAGTGGATGGTGCAGAATTTTTTATTACAGGTAGGATTATAAATGAAATTTTTGGGGGTTGCTTGGTCAGTGAGGAATACTTGAGTCATATGGCCTTGAACAGATATAGGGCGACCCTGGCAAAGCTTCTCACACTTTTTCATATTATATTTTATTCGTTAGATGCTAATGCAAAAATAAATGCCTTATTCTAATCTTTTCTGTGTGTGAGGTGCTAGTCAATAAGGTATGGGCTTTCCAAAGCATTAGACTTCAGTTCATTTGCCATCGAGAAAAAAGCGTGTATGAGACTTTTAAGTTTTTGCGTGGGACCAGTTCGTTTGCGGGAGATTGGTTTTTTCTATTAATTTCTTTATCTCTTTTTTGTTTCTTTTTCCAATATTCCTTTTGTCCTAGCTTAATCTTTTTTTATTCTTTCTTCCTAATTTCCATCACTTATGGAAAAGAACTGCTGCGTGATGTACAGCTACAGTATTGCTACTGTAAAACGTGTATTCTCACCTTTCCTTTCAAAGGCAGAAGTTGATCAGATATGTTCTTTCTCAAACTTCCTTTTTCTTCTCCCTAATTCTATCCGTCAGGTTGATTATTAGATTTGCCTGGACTTACAAGGTCATCTACTTCGTTGAACTTCTTGTGAATGAAAGTAACATAATTCCATAAATAATAGTTTAGGTGAATTTTTGAAATAGGTGAATTCTTCTTTTGATTAAAGATAGGTGCATTCTGCAATATATTCCTCCAAACTAAACAGATAAGTTTCGATGCAAAGTCTACCCAGATGAAGAGGCCTCATGTCCAGATACAATCACATTCGATGGAATCTTTGATCTTGAATTTGACCTTTTCTATGATTCGGCACTTGAGTGATTTTCTAGGGGTTCAGAATGTGGTCTTCTTGGTGGATGAAGATGGAAAATTTAATTCAATTATGCAATTCATTCACTTTGAAATGAAGGAGCATTGGTCTTTCAATCACTATACTTTTCATATTAACTGGCTCAAAATATAGCGACCATCGGTTGAATTTATTTAATCTCATACTACTAGAGTAAAGCAGTGCTCAAATATATATTAAGTTTATGTGAAAGAGCCAAAAAAAAAAATCAAAATGAGATGGTCGAAACAGGCCAAAGTCCTCGAGACGGTGATAGTGCTTAAATGAGTGAATATTTGTAATTGATTTTATTTTATTTTTGAATAAATATTACACTAATATTTATATTTTATGACATTTGACATATTACGATTGATGGATGAGAGTCATTAAGGAAAGTGAAGAAAATGAACTAAATTGGAGTAATTACGCATATGATGGAAAATTGGACAACAATGTTCTTTCATTAACACGTGGACACGTTGATTGTAAAGGGACAATGCAAGATTTTAAAGATTTATTACAGTAAAATTTCCTTTTCCAATTGCATATTCAAGAGAAAATTGAGATGAAATTAGAGATATTGAAAATTTTATTCTACTCTTAATATTTAGGAATAGGAAATTTTGAGTCAAGTTATTTTATCTTTAAGGAAATTCTTTCATTTGAAATTTCTTTAACTATTATCTTTTAGAAGTTTTTCTTTCCGTAACAAGATGAGAATATTTTATTAAGTTGGAAAGAGGAAGGGGCTCCAATGCTTCTAGGGTTAGCAGTCCACTGCCTATATATACCTCTTTATTGTCTTGACAGAAAAAGATACATTGGTTTTTGGGAGAGGAGGTAGCCCCAAAGGGGGCAGCAACCTCTCATATCCAGCAGTGAACAATTTTTTTTTTTTTGTGTTTTTCCATCACTTTTGAGCGGCAATAACATTTTCTTTGAGTCTTTATTTTTCATGCTTTAATTTTTAATTTATTTTTCTAGTTGAAATGCTATTGAAATCTTGATTTTCAATAATTATAAGATTTAATTGAGCATATTAATTCAATTTTTCAGAAGTATTTATTTAATTCCTACACTTTATGGATCATGATTTTCTAGAGTTTATTGAATAGTGGCTAATATTTAATAGTTCTAGAATAAGGTACAATTAATTAAAATGAAAAATCCGTAATTATTTATTTTTTTAATTTAGTGGTGGATGACATTTATGTTATGTAATTGAATAATCTAATCTAAGCAATTCCGTTATGTATTTGTCACTTAGAATTGGATCTCTCTTGATCTTAATACTGTCGAAATACTAAATTCAATGAGAGTTTTTTTTGTTGTTTTTCGATTAGCGAAATAGTTAACGATGATATTTTAATTATCGAAGAAATAATTATCGAAAAAATAATGAGAGATTAGTCGTTTGTGGTATTTAATGACTATAATTAATTTATTTATGGTTATTGAAATTTTTAGTTAGATCGATAATAAATCCAATAAAATCAATGTGAATATAATTCTTTTGACTAGATTTTATTTTCATTGATATTTATTCTTTTAATTGGTATTATTTAATTTTCTTACTCTAGTTAATTTTATTGATTTATATATTTTTATAGTTTTAGATAATTTCTTAAACTCTCATATTTTTATTTTTATTTTTCTTGAAAGAAATAAATCCCTCGTTCCCTGTGTATATGATTCTACTCATCCTAAACTCATCTTTTGTGAAATAGGTATTTTTAATTTTAGTTGGATTGACACCCACCAGACAACGATAAAAAGTATCTGAATAGGACTTCAATGAGTCTACAATGATGGAAATTGGTTTTTTACCATTGGAAGTGCATTTTCTAGAATCCACATGGAGCTAGACCGGATTCTAGTTGACTTGTCTGGTCCAGTTAAACTGGATTTTCGTAGTTTTCTTCAAAAGCGCTTATGAGTTTTTCTATGCCTATATGATTGCTTTACTGCTGCAAGAATGAATTGATTGGCTGTTTGAGCCGGATCATGATAGTAGTGTTCTTGAAATGTAGCTGCAGAAGAATCAGCAGCATATGAGGACAGTTGATTCCATTCGTGGATTGTGGAGGTGTTTGTGTTTATAGATCGGGACTCGTAAGTGGTTGAGCTATTTTTCCTGTATCATGATCTGAAATTAATTGTGTCACATGCCCTAATTTATTTACACAAAATAACTTATTATTAATAATAAAATAAGGATTTTACCTGAATTATGAGAATTCGGTACGAAATCGGACACTTAGAATGTTGAAAACCTAGGTTTGACCAGTTCGCTGAAAATTAAGTACCATAAAAATGAGGTTTTTGAAATGTTTAGAAAACAATAAAAAAAAATCCCGATAATTATTCCTCACATATCAAATAAAGGAAAAAAATATTTTTTTTGAATTTTTCTAGGCCATTAGCCTCCAAATAAAATTCAACAAAGTTATCTGTTCGAGTTTTGTTCTTAGAAGGAAGAATTGAGTTTTTATCCGTAAGGAATTAGATCCTAAAATTATTTTTATTCAATCTAAATGGGGGTATTTCCTTATTTACGTGTAATTCTTAAATAAATGAACTAAAATAATATAAATTCATTTACTTAAATGATATTACATAAAAACAAATACTCATAACAATTAACCAGTGCTGAATACCTAAATCTGGACACATCACATAAGTATGCACCGACCAACAATTGACCATACACCGATGGATAAGCTTCCACCGACCATGTGATAAATAGGTGTTTAGACATGTGTCACTTTAGGTTGTCAATTTGTATTTTACCTTCTCCATCCACTTGACATATATTGTTGTCAAATTATATTTCACCTTCTCTATCCACTTGGCACATGTCCATGCACATGTTAACAACCCATTAAAGGTGTCATCTATGATAAACAAATGTCCTACACATGTCCACAATTCATGAAAGAAGATGATGACTCATCATTCTCCAACACCTATAAATATCCCATCCCTTCCATTCCCCAAATCAATTCAGCCAAAAGAAAAGGAAAAAGAGAGAGAGACAGGAAGAGAGAAAGAGAAAAAAAGAAGAAAGAGAAAAAGATAAATGGAAAGAGCAAACTAGTTAAGGATTTTCGCTAACTTTTGAGGTGAGTGTTCTTTATATTTTTTTAAAGTGAGTGTTCTTTATATTTACTTATAGTGAGTGTCCTTTGTATTCATATATTTTTATGCATAACTATCGTGATTTTCTACTGCAATCATACTGTTACAATGATTTTCTACTACTACATCAATGTTTGTATTTATGATTGTTATATAAGTCGGTATATGTGGAGATTAGGGGTGTTATGACACCCGGATTAAGTTCGGGTATCACAATACCCGAGCTCGAGCTCGATGTAGTTTAGGTGAGCTCGAGCTCGAGCTCATCGAGCCCATAATTCTAGAGCTCGAGCTCTACTCGAAGTGTTATCGAGGAACTCGAGCTCGAGCGTCGCGAGCTTGTCAAGACCTGAATGAGCCCGAGCCTGAGCTCGACCTCGACATAATACCCGAACCCGAGACCGAGCTCGACATGATACCCAAACTCGAGCTCGAGCTCGAGCTCGAGCCCAAGATGATACCAAAGCCCTAACCCGAGCTCGAACTCGGGGTTACTTGAGCTCGAGATTGGCAAATTGTGCTTCAAATTTTGGTTCTCTGTTTGGCAAATTGAAGTTCTCTTAAAATGGGCAAAATTTTGCCTAAATTCATAATTGTATAAATTCCTAATTTCAAAATTGACAGAATCTTCCCTATTTTTTAGAAATTCCAAATCCAAATCTGCTTATAAAATTAAATAAAATTCAAATTCAAATTGAATCCAATTACAATCTTATTTGTAACTATGCAAAAATTAAATAAAATCCATAACAACTACCGAATAAATCCAACCACATAAGTCTCCAACCATACAAATCAAAACTAGTTACATATTACATTTATAACAGTTATTTCGAATAAAAGTATACCAAATCCTAACAACAAACCAACAGTATCCTCCAACACTCACCAACAGTAACATTTGAAAAATAAATATTTCCCAACAACAACACTTAACAACTCAATCTACACAAGTCATAAGTGTTATGAAATAAAATTATGCCAACAATAAAAATAAAGATATTGATACGATTATTTACTTATTTTTTGTTGGATGTACAAACGGAATTTCATTCACTACAATGATATTTTCTGCATATAACAAAAATCAATATATTAACAACATATATATATATATAATTTTACATAATGAAATTGTTTAACAAAAATTTAACACGATATACCTTCAGCTGTATGTATATCCGGTATTTCACTACCATCTCCTCCTTCAACATCATCATCATCTCCTTCTTCTTCACCACCGAGTTCTTGTTCCTCCATTTCCTTGTTCCATTGTTTAATTTGTACCTCCATCGGAATGGATGTGTTATCAGTACTTTGATATGAGATTTGTATATTTTGTACTCCTTGAACAACAAGCGTAGTAGAACCTGTTGAAGCAATAACGGGTGTAGTCGACAATTCAGTTGGATCTACATCTTCAGATTTATTTCTCATTCTCTTCCTATCACTACTTGTACTTACTTTTGGATCCATCCTTTTATTAAGAACAAAAACAAAGAATTAAGAATCAAAATCAAATATGATTCAATAATAATGCATAAAAAAAGCTAAATAAATGGGATTTGCATTAAAGTAGAAGAATGTAACAGGGATTACTGCAACAATTTGTGTGTGTGTGTGAGTGAGTGAGAGAGAGAGAGAGAGAGATTTATACCAAAAGTGTATAACAAAAACCACTAATAAATAGGATTCCAAGGGCAAGATGAAAGATAAAAGAAACCAGACTTTCATCATCTCCATCCACCCTTTCTGGATGGACACATCATTCCCCAAAGTTAAATATAAATGTTTCATTGGATCTCATTTTGAGGAAACTAAATAAGTAAGAGAGATGCATGAAACAAAAGAAAAAAATTTAATAAAATATATAAAGGTAACACAAAAATTTATTTTTTAATAAGGGCAATATTAATAGAATATGATTACTAAATATATATATTTATATATAGTATCAATATAGGTATTGATAATGCCAAAGATTATACCTAGAATTTTGCATTCTTACCATGGAACTAATAAAATTTATCAAATTTCTTTCTATTCTATGCCAAAATCCTTCGTAATACTAATGTTGACAATCCTATAAAATCCTTTTCAGTTACTAAAATATTGTTGGTATATTGGTCTTTAATAAAAATGTGGCATATTAATCTCATCCACGTTCCACATTCCAAGCTTCAAAAACAACGACAATCACAAAAGATTACATCACCAAATCTCAAGAATCCTCTGCCTACCTAATAACGACAATCACAAAAACAAGCCTAACATCAAATATTACCTAGATCTAAATAACACAATAAAACAACTTCAGTCACAAAACCATAATTATCAAGTGAGGAAAACAAAGATTGTACAGCATAAGAGTTTCGGACACACTCCAAGAAGGGAAAATAGAAAAAAAAAATGCCCTAGCACTCACAGTGTCGCCATCCCACCTACCTAAATTTATAAGGATTTCAGAGATTAATTCCAGCAAGAATCCCACTGTTGTAAAGAAAAGTTGCAGTGCATAATGTGTAGGGTCGGCTGTCAAGGAAAGACTTACAGAAAGGAGCAGTATGATAGGGGTGTTTATCGGTTCGGTTTTCGGATTCTTTGGTTATTTCGGGTCGGTTAATTCGGTTTAGATTTTTCTTAAAAACCGAACCAAATCGAACCGAATTCAATTAAATCCGAATTCAATCCGAACTGAATTCGAATTCGGTTTTCGGTTTGAATTCAAATTAAACCGAATTCAAATTCGGTTTCAATTCGAATTTGAATTAAACCGAATTCAAAATTTGATTCTGATTCGAATTCGAATTAAACCGAATTCGAATTCGAATTAAGTCGAATTCGATTTCAAATTTTCAGAAATCACTCTAGTTTATGCCTGTTAAAAAATAAAATTTAAACATCATAATGCATTTGACAATTCCTACATTGTCAGTACCTGTACCTGTAAAAGAGACTTGAGTAATGCCATGCAAAAGAAACTTGAGTAATTAGTCTAAGATTAGCCTCTTTGAAAGAGTGCAGTACCTGTACCTGTATCAAGTATCATCAAAACTCTATTACCTAATGCTGTCAAGTAACTACATTGATAGGGGTAGGGCTAGGGGAATCATGAACTTAAAGTTACTCAATGTAACAAGTATACTCAAACCACACAAATAAAATACAGGAAGCACTTCTAAGTCCAGAAAATGACATGAGAATACATGTAGATAATATATTATATACAATCACAATAAGAAAAATCCAGCTCCCTCCTGTGTCCCAGCTTCAGCAAAAGTCTCAAACTTTCCCCATTTGAAGTTCTTGTTGGAGCAAATACAGTAAAGAACATTTATACAGCTACAGCCCCCATGATAATTACTAATAATCCGCATGAATGGTGCAGCCTGCAACCAAGGTAAGCAAAATGTTTAATGAGAAATACAGGTAAACAACATTAAGTAACCTATATCATAATCATTGGCACCACATTAGAAGCATTGCTTTTATTCTAACAAAAGCACAATTCATACATACAATGCAATTATGTTATTAAGCGATTAAAGATACAATGCAATTATGCAATTATGTAATTTTTCTAAAGAAATAATAAATGGAGCTATACACTGTTGGTACTAAACATCAACAACGGTTGATTCAGACATTGATTGTTTTACTTCTGCAATAGATTGAAAAAAAAGCGTTATTTCTGTAATACATTTATTGTTTTACTTCTGCAATAAATAAGAGAGAATAAGAGGTTACCTTGTTCAAGCTTTTCAAGATCCTCAATGTTTTCTTCCACATTAATCGGAGATTCACCTGAACAGAGCCAATCTTGGGTACATATTAATGCTTGCACAATTTTTGGAGTTAAAGAACTCCTAAAACAATCAAGAACTCTTCCTCCTGTACTAAAAACAGATTCGGATGCAACTGTGGAAATTGGAATGGCTAAAACATCTCGAGCAAGTAAAGATAATATAGGAAATGCCGGGCTCTTTTTCTTCCACCATCCCAAAACGGTAAAGGTTGGACTCTCAAGATTATCTTTGTCTTCTTCATCATCCTCAGTTAAATATCTATCCAACTCTGACTTAGAGTCCCTCATAGCACCAGAATCAGCCTTTCTCCTTTTCAATTCAGCCATGTGCTTTTCTTTTATTCTTCGCATAGGATCACTATCACTAGCATTAGTGCACCAATTTGTATCAACTGAACCTGAACTTGGACCCAAGGAAGTGGAAGACAATGAGGATGAAGATGAAAATGAAACACTCCTAGAAGGATGATCCGAATGAATTCTCTTGTACTCATTAAACAACTCATACAATGCATTCTTCACTTTTTCAGCCAATTTTCTCCCATCTTCATCACCATACATATTACAAAGGACAATATCACAATAATCAAATTTGCTCCTAGGATCAAGTATACAAGCAATGAAAACCAGCAAATTAAACTTTTCAATATTACCCCAATATTTGTCAAATTTTTTCTTCATTTGCAATGCCATGTCTCTAAAATGATTATCTTCACTTGAAAGACATTCTTTCAAAATTCCATAAATGCAACTAATGTCATCTAAATAATAGTTTGCAGTTATATATTTTGTACCGAAAATTCTTAAAGTGAGAACATAAAAATGTCGAAGAAAAATAACCAATCTCTTGACATTCTCCCAATCCCAAGAAGTTGGAACCCCAGGTTTAGAGCCATGATTTTCAAGATCCTCCCGAAAATAAGAATCCTCTGTATCTAACCTATCAAATGCCCTCTCATACATCTGGGCCACACTCAACATCAAATAAGTAGAGTTCCATCTTGTTGCAACATCTAAACATAAAGATTTGCTGCAATCACACTTTTCTAAATCAGCAAATCCCATAAACTTTTTCATCCTGGAAGGTGATTGTCTAACATATTTAACTACTGCCCTAACACTTTCAACTGACCCACCAAGGTCCCTTAGGCCATCTTGGACAATTAAGTTCATAATGTGAGCAATACATCTAACATGCATCCATTTTCCTTGTGAAACACATAGTCCTCCCCAATTGACACACTTTTTTTTGAGATATTCAAGTGCTACATCATTAGAACTTGCATTGTCAACTGTAATAGTGAAAACATTTTGTAAACCCCAATCAACCAAACATATTTCAATAGCCTTTCCAATGTTTGACCCTTATGACTTGAAATAGGACAAAAATTTAACACTTTCTTTTGCAAATTCCAGTCACTATCAATAAAGTGAGCAGTGAGACACATAATTAATTCTTTGCAAAGATGTCCAAGTATCAGTCGTTAAGCAAACTCTGATGGCTGTACGTTTGATTTGAGCCCTAAGTTTTGCCTTTTCATCAAGAAACAACTGATAACAATCTTTTGTTATTGTACTCCTAGATGGAACCATAAGTGCAGGTTGAATTGCTTTCATACAACGCCTAAAACCTATATTTTGTACAAACTTAAATGGAAGTTCATCAACAATAATCATTTTAGCTATAGCCCTCCTAGCAACTTGCTGATCAAATTTCCATGCCACTAAATTAATCTTTGTCTCCCCAGTGTCTTCATTTGTCAAAGTATTATGAGACAATTGAGTTTGGCTTGAAGATTGGTTGGCAGGGTTTGAGGTGTAAATTCTCATGTGATTCAACAAAGTAGAAGTCCCACATGACTTGGATGCACAATTATACTCTCTACCACAATAATTACATGTGCACTTTTTTCTACCCTCAGAATCTACATATTTAGTTAAATGCTGCCAAACGACTGACCTCTTATTATACTCTTTGCGTTTTCCGGTGCTCTTCCATGTAGCATTGCTTCCTATCGACCCTTGGCTTTCACCTTCGGTGCTTCCACTTTGGCCTTGGCTTGTATGAAGCATTGGATTGACATCATTTGATGCAGACATCTTGACCACCACCTATAGCTCTACAACCTGAGAAAAAATGTTATTAGAATCTGTCAAACAAATGTAGAGTCCAGAGAGTGAAGAGTGCAGAGATTGAAATCATACCTGATGTTGATAGTTGAGTTGATATAAGAGCACAGAGTGCAGAGAGTAAAGAGGAGACGAAGGTCAAAGATGAGAGTGAGACAAAGATGATAGATGCAGAGAGTGAAGAACAGATGCTATTGAAGACTGAAGATAGATTAGGGAAAAAGGGTTAGGGTTCGTGAGCTTGTGAAGGGAAAAAGGGTTAGGGTTCGTGAGCTTGTGAAGGGAAAAGTGAGTTCATGAAGACTGAAGACAGATTAGGGTTAGGGTTCATGAGTTCGTGAGGATTAGGGTTAGGGTTAGAGGAGATGATGGTCGAAATCAGATGAGAGTGAGACTGAGATGAAGATTGAAGACCAGATGCAAAGAAGATGTAGACGAAGACAAAGATCGAAGATCGAAATCAGACGAACACGAAGGGTTCGTGAAGATTGAAGGTCGAAGAAGAGAGTCTAGGTCAGATGCAAACTTGCAAAGAGTGAATACTGAAGAGCAATTAGGGTAGAGAAGTCGAAGGTCGAAATCTGAGAGTGAGACAAGTGTACTTCATGAAGAGCAGACAAGACGAAGATGAAGACGAACCATTCGTGTCGTGAAGACTGAAGTGCCGATGCAGAGACAAAGATGGAAGGTTGATGTCGAAGATGAAAGTGCAAGGAACTACGATCTACGAAGATCGATATCGAAGGTCGAAGATGAAGAGCAGATTAGGGAAAATGGGTTAGCGTTGATTTTGAAATTGGGAAAGTGTTCTTCTGCTTTCTTGGCTTGGCTTGATAGTTGATAATGATAAGGATGGATTCGATCGAGATTGACCTCTGGGCAGTGGGCACCGGGCAATGAGTACTAGCTATTACCTACTATACTAGACTAGTCACAGTGGTGTCATTGTCACACACGCTGGTGTAATATCAAATAATAAAATGACTCTAATGCCCTTCGATATTTAACTAAATCAATTATTTTTTGAAGGACATTTTCGTACTTTCACAGATATAGAATAGAAGGAACCCTAACCCTAATTCAAATTCGAATTCGGTTTGAATATTACTCGAAAACCGAATTCGAATTCGGTTTGAATATTACTCGAAAACCGAATTCGAATTCGAATTCGGTTTTCGGTTCGAATTCGAATTAAAAATCTCAATTCGAAAGTCGATTCGAAAACCGAATTTGAAATTCGGTTCTGACCGAAATTCGATTCGAAATTCGAAAATATAATTCGAATTTGTAAATTCGAATTCGATTGAATTAGATTCGGTGGGATATTCGAGTGTAACCGAAAATTGCACACCCCTACAGTATGACATATGAGATCTCTGACTAAATCAATGAGAGAGAGAGAAAGAGAGGGTTTACCTTCGAACAGTGATGGATTAATCACAGTTACACTTCGCAGATCTCTATTGAAGACTTGAAAGCTAGGTAAAGGTGAGAAAAGAACAAATCATCAAAGAAATTATCAAAATTCTAAAGGAAAACAAAAAAATTCGCAAAAACCCTAATCTTGCAGAAACACTAGACAGACAGAGAGATAGAGAGAGAGATTTTACCTTTCAATCGACATCTAAATCGTGAAACTGGAGCAACAATGAACACAAGAACAAGATCTTCGCCGCACATCCCACACAAAGTTTGATCTTCGCTGCCGGATGCGAGAGCTGCGCCGCTAGGTCACCGCGAGAGGAGAGAGCAATTCGATTCGGGATACAGAATGAGAAACGAAACGTCAAAAGAGAAAGGGGATACGAAAACCAAATTATCTTCCTGTCCTTTAAAATTTTAAACTCAAGAATAACCAGCAGGGGCATAACCGTATTTTCACAAATGTCAGGTAGCCCGATGAGCCTTCGAGCTCGACACATTTTGGGCTCGAGCTCAAGCTCGAGACATAAATAGTTGGGCTCGAGCTCAACTTGAGCTCAAGTTGACCGAGCTCAAGCCTTGACCGGGTAGTGTCACGGGTACCCGTAACACTACCCGAGTGTCATAACAGGCCTAGTGGAGATAGCTCAAGCAAGCAAGAGTTTTGTCAAACGTCAAAATACATACCGGTAGCACCTTATTAATGTGGATAGGAGGTTTGTTCACTTAATGCGGGGGAGAGTTATAGGCCTTTCCAGAAATGGATCTCATGGGAAGGATAAGAAAACTATCTTCGTAATTGAGAGATAAAACGAATGTGAATTGTCTGAATTGTTATGTGTAACTGTTATTATTGTTTTGTGTGTGTTATTTTTTCATAAGGTTTTACTATGAAAACTTTATCATACGATTTGATAATAAAAGTTTTCCACACATACATACACGGACCTCATTGGACTATCAAGTTTATACCAAAAATTAGTTTTTGATCCTGAAGGAACTGAATGAGGAGGACTAGATGAACGGGTAAAGATAGTTTTGTTATGGATAATCTCTCTAGTATAGAAGTTCTGCTGCTTTGTCATGTATAAGAAAACTTTTGTAATATATAATGATTTAAATAAATAAAAGATTTATTATTTTAGTATGACTTCCACTACCATGTAAGTGACTGAGTCTTGGTGAGAATCAGGCAGTCCGTCGCCGATGAAGCCCCAGCAAGGGGGTGGATTTGGGGCGTGACAAGTTGTGTGGTTCCTTAGTATTGGAGAGTTTATTATGTGTTCTAGGTTTCGATAGTTAAAGTTTGTCTTGCACAAACACTATTAACATAGGTTGAGTCAACTGCATGTAGGGTTGAGTACCCTTAAACATGATCGAGATTCGACTGCCGCTGGGAGTATCAGACCCTCATGTCTATGGAGTGTTCCCCATTGGGAGACCTGCCATCCGAAAGGAGCCACTGTAGCGGTCGATTAGGATTAGTTGGGGCAAAACCCTAGATACTGGATGGTGTCCAAAATATGGTACCAAAAAGAAAAACACTATTAAAGATTATCATCTATGTGCCATGTCCCCATGTATGTGGATCTTTTTTCTTCTTATAAAAAAATTACTGGTATTCGATACCTATATTGGAGTCAACGAAATATGATTCGAATCCGGTTGAACACTTAAGAGTCTAAATTCTCTGAATGCCTATTTTTACTATACACAATACTTGAATTTGAAATTTTTTTTAAGAGATAACAGTGTTAGTCACCCGACCAAGTAGGCGATCTGTCTTGCTATGGATCCTTGCATTAGGTTGGGGAGATCATTGCACACTTTCAAATTTTGGATCCACTCTACTTTCTCATAGGTTCTTAAAAAACTTTGAAAGGTCTATTATTTTAGTTGCCCCCACTAAATTAAAGAGAAAAGATTATTATGCCCAAATGTCTTGAAAATTTTACCCATGTATATTTATTTATAAATATAGTTTAATTTTGTATTATCATAATTGTTGATATATTAACTTTGTTGGGTATCGTATTGGTCTTCGAGTGCATAGTTGCGAGTGCCGCCCCCGTTGACAAAAATTTCTAAATCCGTCGTTGCATGTCATTATGTCACAAAATGATATGACACTCTCAATTTTAAAATGGTATATAATATGTTTTCATTTTTTTGCCTTTTCAACGTTTTGCCGCCCTGTTAGCTTAATGTCATGTCATCTTCCATGATTTCCCCTATTTATGTTCATGCTTCATAGTTTCTTCATTTTCCCGTCACTATGATCCATGCCTGGCACCTAATTGATTTGAATTCAAAAATTTATTTGAAGTTAACTTCATCTTATAAACTCAATTGAAATTTAGATTCACTGTTTATAGATATTAGAGAATGATAGTATACTATGATTTTTAAAGTCAAAAGTTACTTTGGGATTTTTTTTTTATAATTTTTGAATTATAGCTTGGAATTTTATCAAGTATCAGCAAATCACCAAACAATCCTCAAAAAAAAAACAGACAGTCAAGAGCCTCCCAGTGGTAATATCATACACCCCCTTAATCTATATTTACTCTATTTTCTCCCACCAACTGACAAGCTAAAACTTTACTTGAATCGAAACTTCTCCTCATAGCCGATTCTGAATTAATACCTGATTGCATAAATTTTTGTGTCAACGTATCAAAATATAGAGGTTAGGTAAATTTCTGGGCAAGGAAGAGTGGCCACCTAGTCACCATTAAAAAAATATATCTGTATATAATTTTGTATACGTGTAATATTTAATGCGGAAAAAAAAGGTTACGTAAACACCTAGTCACAATTATTGTTGGAAAAAATACACATACTGGTGCATTCATCTACATATTTATGCGTATATGTGTATATAAAAGAAATTGTGAATCGAAATGAACATATTATAGCTGGTTGGGCTTGTCCTGCTGTTCTTTGGTAAAACAGTTAAAAGTAAAAAAAAAGGATTTGTGATTTATATTTAATACATGTGCAAGAAGCAAAGAAAAATATGCTAAAAAAAACAGGGAAAAGCAACCAGTACATAATTTTACATCGATAACTGGGGACGCCGACCTTTGATTTTGCCAAGGAAAAACAATGACATGAAGCAAACACAATAGACCAGTCTAGAAAAAACTAGAGCCGTCCTAAAGAACACCTGCAGCCGTACTGAAGTTCTGAAAGGGAAGCCGTGACCCAACCACATGAACTCCTCCAAAAGGGAGAACCTAATTACGAAAGTAGGCGATAAATTGTAAGCAACTGAAAATGGTTACTTGAATTTGAAAAAAGTAAAGAGAAATTTATCATTCTTTTTTACCTCATTGTAGATGTGTGAACCTTGCATCTCGAAGAAGCAAGTTGCGGACAAAATGCAACTCTTTCAGAACATTGCTGATGGTCATTCTTTCTTGAGGGGACTCCATAGAGCAACCAATTCCAATCTTGATTAAGGAGACCATGCACTCCATTTTGCCGCTATTGCTAGTGCTATGTACAAGGATAGGATCCACAACATCTATGATCCGGTTTGGCAATGCCATCATAGCGAATTTGTGAAGATTTAGTCCATCAGAAAACATGGTGTCAGTGGGTCGTTTGGCTGTGATCATCTCCAACAGTAAGATCCCATAGCTGTAAATGTCCCCTGCTGTTGTGATCTCACCTCCTAGACCATACTCTGTTGGATCATTTCACATATTACTAGAAATATATTATATCTAAAGAAAAAAAAAAGTACTTCTCCAAATCAAAATAAGTGATAGAAGAGCAATGATTTTGGTGTATTTGAACATGTTGCGGTGCATGAGACTAATGAGACTAATTATATAGTGCTATTTACAGCATGTAGATAACCCTTTAATTTCTCAGAATGAGTCAAAAGAAAGCAAACTTTAAAAAGCCAAACTTAAGGATTGAAAGTACACTTACCTGGAGGAGCATAACCGATTGTCCCCCTTAATGCAATTGAGCTACTTTGGCCATCAGCTCCTTTTGGAAGTAGAAACCTTGCCAATCCAAAATCCGCAACACGTGCAGTCATGTCATCAGCCAAAAGAATGTTGCTCGGCTTTAGATCACAATGGACAATTGGAATCTCACTTTGGTGATGAAGATAACTGATCGCACAAGCTATATCAATTGCAAGATTGACTCTTTGCAGAATGTTTAGATGCCAAATCTCAATATGACTGCCATCTGTTTGTGGAGAAGGATGCAGCCAATTCTCTAAACTTCCATTGGTCACAAACTCATAAACCAGAGCCTTGAAATCATTGCCCTGCAGATCAACGCTTGAGCAAGCAGTAATGATCTTTACAAGATTTCGGTGCCTAATGTTTCTCGCGGCATCACACTCAGCTAGGAAACTCTTGCAAGCTCCACGGTATTGAAGGTTGAAGACTTTGACTGCAACAGAAATACTAGATTCCCCGAGTATTCCTCTGTATACGGTGCCAAAACATCCCCTGCCAACCATATTCTCCAAGGAGAAGCCATTTGTTGCCTTCAGGAGACTTCTATATGACACTTGCAAAAGACTTTCGCCTAAAAGTACCCCAGATGATGGTTGCTTTTTTAGCTTTGCTCGTCTTCTATATAGACAAAGCAGGAAAGATGACACCATAAATGCAATGAATATTACACCTCCAACCAATATTAGCACCATGTGACCATGCTGTACCTTTCTTTTCTTTGCGCCATTGGTAGTGTTACAATTAGGCAGATGTAGTTCGCTTATTCCACCGCAGAGCCTATAATTTCCTATCAAAGATACTGCACTTGTGTTTAGGAAAACACCCTTCTTTGGAACCTCGCCTTCAAAGTTATTGAAAGATAAATTTAGACTGGTTAGGTGAAATGATTCCAGAAATTTTGGAATGTGACCGGATAGATTATTACGAGAAAGGTCAAGGTTCTGTAGGCCTCTCAATGAACTTAATGGCTGAGGAATAGATCCATTGAATACGTTCTCTGATAAGTATAAATCTACAAGGCTCGTGCAACTATGCAAGTTGCTCGGAAGCTCATCTGATAAATGATTCTTCGATAAATCCAACACAGCCAATTGAACCAGATTACCAATCTCAAAGGGTAGGGTGCCAACAAGTTGGTTTCCAGACAAATCTAAAGCAATTGATAGTGCCGAAATACTAAATATATGTTTTGGTATGGACCCACTAAGGTTATTCAAGGAAAGATCTATTAGGATCAAATCTCCACAGTTACCCAACTCAGGTGGTATGTTTCCTTGTACTGTGTTGTCGGCTAAAAAGAGTTTATAAAGTAATGACAAGTTTCCTATAGAAGCTGGAATCTTCCCAGAAAGTTTGTTGGAGTCGAGAGCCAAAACTTGTAAACTCTTAAGCTTACCAATCTCTTTGGGTATTGGCCCAACCATATGATTAATTTGCAGAGACAACACACCAAGTTTAACAAGGTTTCCTATCTCTGGAGGGATTAATCCAGATATTTCATTTGCTCCAAGGTTTAAATAAGTCAACGTGGAGGAGAGATTACCAATTTCTTTTGGCAATATCCCAGCTAGTTGGTTGGCTTGTAGCTCTAACGCTTCCAACTTAGTACAATTTGAAAGAGATTTGATGAAGTTCATGCTTCCGGGCTCTCCTCCTAAACCATTAAAGGCAATAGCAACTGCTCTCAAATTTCGTAGTCCTCCAAAATCAATCAAAATTTCTCCGGTAAAATTGCAACGTCCCAATTCTAACTCCTCAAGATGAGTTGCATTGGATAATGTGATCGGAAGAGGACCACTGAAGTGGTTCCTCCAGATATTAAACGTTTCAAGATTAGGAAGTGTGAGGCCAATGTTGGAAGGAAGCATGCCATGAAAATGATTTTCGAAAATGTAAAATTCGGTAATAGAAGATAAGTTATATATGGATGTAGGGATCATACCATGAAGTTCATTGGATTCGAGTCCAAGAACTTTCAAATTTCGTAGACGACCCAAAGCCTCTGGAATTGTTCCTCCCAACTTGTTTTCTGACAGATACAAGTATTCGAGTGATGTGAGGTTTCCAACAAAGGGACTTATGCCTCCTGTTAAATTGTTTGCAGAGAAATCGAGGTGAGTGAGTTTTCGCAACTGGCCAAGCTGCTTTGGAATTTCACCTATTAACTTGTTATCGGACATTAGTAGCTCTATTAGGTTGGTGCAAAGAGCTAATGTACCAGGGATATTCCCTTCAAAGAAATTGTCACTTAGAACCAAATTGTTCAGCCTACGCAAATGACCAAGTTCAGGAGAGATTTGGCCGTGGAAACTATTGTTGCTTAGGGAGAGTATCCGGAGGAAGCTTAAGTTCCCTACATGAGGAGGCAACAAACCACCCAAACCACTCGAAGTCAAACTCAAAACAGTGACCCTTACATGTCGGCGAGCGCATGTCACACCTTCCCACTTGCAGAAGGGCATAGAATCATTCCAAGAGCTCATCACCCATGCAGGATCATAAACAATGCTCTTTTTAAAGGCCAGCAATGCATCGCGATCACTGTTGTTTGTGTGCTGCATGGCAACGGCTAATGGATTTGTCTTAGTTTTGTGGAGAATTATTGAGGTGTTGAGGAAGCATAACAAGAGTAAAAATGTTTGCATCTTATTAGCTAAGCTGAGCACATTAAAGCAGCTCATCTCTCAGTGTATCAAGAAAGCTAATTGGCTCTACCGTCATGCTATTCATTGGTGATGATTTTAAATATTGATCCTCATGGAGACAAGGATCGACTTCTCAAGTCAAAAGCAAACAGCTAGACTTTGTTTTGCCCATTGTAAGGGTTTTGTGAATGAAAATGATACAGATATTTTGTCAAAACAACTCAACCAAGTTATCAAACTCAATTTGTGGTATACATTTTTGGTCCTCTTGAACTTTGACAAGACTACTCATGTTTGGCCGATTTTTGTATAGAACCCTCTATTAGGTAACCTTAAAAGTTTGAGTCAAGTTTTCTTTTCATATGCTTCCATAATCCATTCCAAAGATACTTTACTCCATGTGGGAAGGGGCCTTGCGCAAGCTGATGTGGTGGGTCAGTTATGTATCCATCAACCGTGTGGACCGGGATTCCAAATTAAAGAGAGTTTGAGTCCTCGCAGGGGGTTGTGGCGGTGGTGGTGGAGGATTAACAGCGGTCATGTCCCTCTATCGACATACTTTCTCTATCAAGTCCTCTATCGTTTTCATTCTATTAACTCCAGATTTCCAAATTGCAGGCATACTTCCTCTCACGCTTTCTGGTATCAAGGGGAACTTGACCATAATGCCCTCCCTTGTACAATAAACAACAAAATTTTTAACTTATTTTGTATTCACAAAATTTTAAAATCTCTCTCTCTCTCTCTCATCTTCTTGGAACCAAGCAATCATATTCTTTATTTAGAATTCATTTCCTATTACAAGTTTGTCAATATTCTTTTTAGAATACCTCCCGAAAAATTGGTTCAAATTCTCTACTGTGATGTGCTACATAAATATATGTTGACCCTACCTTCCACCTCACCTCACCTCTCTCTTTCTAGAGTGAAACTCACTCGTACTCTTGCTCGTTTCCTTTTGACTGAAATTGTGAACCTCTCTCTCTCTCTCTCTCTCTCTCCCTTCCATTTTCACAAACTAAAACTTGTGAACATTTTACCTGTAAGCATGTGCTTGCATGACCCTTAGTGAAATGCATGAGAACTTGTAAACATGTTCTTGGATGACCCCAAGTGGTAGGCATGAGAACTTGTAAACATGGGTAAGCAATACTTATTTGATTAGTAGATTTAGTTAGCGGACATATGTTAGCTGGCTGGGGATTTTCCTAGGCAAAACATGAACTCTAGCATATCAATATGGGCTGGCATACTCGTGAGTATGACGTTGAATTTGATAGCAAGAGAAAATTTGAGAAGTGGTTTAGGCAACCCGAGATAACATAAACAAATAAAATTATACAAAAAGAATGGGTAAGAAGAGGAGAGGCAATTTGGTTAACCATTAGCCGAACTATGACGAATCTTGAAAATGCACATCTTCCAACCAAGGTTTAGTGATTAGAGAAAACAAAATGCACTTCCACCCATACGATTAAAAATTGCAATTGCTCGGATAAATAAAAAAGTATACCATCATATAAAAGATATAAATCAAAACAATTCAATTAAAACTTAAAGCTTTTGAAAAAAAAATGTTACTTATTCATAGACCCACCCATCGCATGAAATTTGTAGCCCACAAAATCTTCGAATTGGAAGCTCAGAAGTGTTTAGACAAGGTGTAAATTTTGTACGAACGTTGTTAAAACATTTTTTCCAAAACAAGAATTATTAAAATATTTTAAAAAGAATGATAGTTTTCATGAAATAATTTCAAAAAGTGATCCCATTTTGAGAAATAATCTCAAAATGGGATAATAACTTTCAAAATGTGTTACTGTGCTAGGGTTTTGAAAAAGGTTAATTGATTAAGGACTTTCTGATGATAGCGAGCTACTTGAACTTGGAACAACGTTGAAAAGGGCATGAGAGTGTTTTTAAATCACCAGACACTTTTGCTATTGATGACCCCGAAAAACATGGTGGAAGAATGGAAACCAAGAAAAAAACCTGAGATTGAGGCAGCTTGTAGCTCGAAAACACTTTTTAAAGTTATAATCAAACCAGGGGATAAAAATTTTTTATAAGCAAGCTCTAATATGAAAGTTTGAAACCTCATCGGTAGCAACAGTGGCAGAAGTATCACGGTAATGTGAATTTCGGCCGGTAAACGTGAAATTGAAGATGAAATGAGGTTTCTTTTGATGCATATTAGATAGTGTATGCGAGTTAATTCAACACAAGACTTTAGTAAATGCCTTCAGCATGAGGAATCAGAGCATAAGTTTGCAAGTACTAAAATTCCAAATTTTGATATGAGATCTTATCATTGTCATATCTGTGATATTCTGTATTTTTTGTTGCATCTAATATTTGAAACCAAGTCTGAAATCCTAAAGTATGAGTAACGTTTATTATTGTCTTAATTTTGACTAAGTCTATTTGACTTATCTTCTCATTCCCTCCTAGGTCATCAAGAGGGTTAGCAGCCAGCATGTTAGTTTGGGCAGTGAGGAATGACCTAAGTCAGGTGCTATGGCCCTGTCCAAATCATGAAAGAGCTTCTATTATGCAATCATTATGAGATGAAATAAATTCTTTCTTCCTCAAAAATTGGACTGCATAGGTCTAAAATTATGCTAATAAGTTTGTATTTGTTTATATGATGATCTTTTTGTTCGGCTTTTCATGTAATGCTCCTTTTAGTGGACATATTCTATTTAAAATAAAAGGAATTTTTATAGTTTGATTTTACATAATCTACATGCAATTTTAAGCCTACTGGGTGGGTCATTACAATAAGTGAATATTCTCTTTACTAATGGTTAGAATTCTTTGAGGATGGCAATATCCAAATCCTAGATAGAATGATCTATAGATTTTTCCCCTTTTTCTAACTTTCCTATTCTTCTTTAGTTGTTCTAGCCTTTTTAAAACTTAAATAAGATGACTAAAGTGAAAACAATACATAAGAAAAAGAAAAAGGAAGACACTGACATTTTGTAGTTGCTTCTTTTCACTCTTCCCATGCAATGACGAATGTGTTGGATCTTTAATCTAACGTTAGGGTAATATATAAATTAATTATCTATTTTGACTGTCAAAAAAGACCAAATATGTGAGAAAGTGATTTACTAAAATTTTAATTAATTTTGGATTCTAGAGCATCTCATAGGGTGTGGAATTAAGGTTCATCTCAATAATTCGTTAGGTTGTTAGATTAAAAAAAAATTATTTCTTCCCAAGATGTTCACTTAAATGTTGATGCGTTGATTATTTCTCTTTAAAATTCACATGATCACTCTCTTTCTATAAGAGAATTATTTCTTCATTTCTAAGTAACTACTCTACTCTATTGTCTAAAAGATTATCCACTCTCTCTTTCTTTTTATCTTTTCAAAAATTAATCTCTCAAAAAGTTCATTCACTCTCCTCTTTCTGTTTGTGAAAATACTAACCACTTTGTCTCACCCTTCTTCCTCCCCCTCTCTATGAAAAGGAAAATCTGTCTCTTCTTAGTTGCTATCATAGATCCATCAAGCCTTCGACTATTTTATGTTTGGGAAGATTAAAAGTGTTGGGGATATTTTGGAGAAAATCTAAGCCTTTGATAAAGTGAATAAAACAATCATGATGACATTAAAGAGATAGATTGAATTGAGAGAAAAAAATCCAAATTGATTGATTTATGTATATATTTTTTTGGTTGATGGATGCTATTAATGAGATGAAAGCCAATGGTCAAATTACAACAAGGATGTTTTTATGTTTGGGAGGATTAGTAGTTGTTGTTTGGGAAGATCAGTAGTTGTTGAGAAAATTCTTTGCACTTTGCCTATGAATTATAAGCACAAACCGGCCAAAATTTTGGATAAAAGAATCTAACGACAAAGTTGAAAAATTATTACAGCCCAATTATTCATCTCCATGCCTCTCTTCTCTACTCTATACTGTCATGTTTAATCTGACCATTTTTCTTCCGATTTATTAAAAAAAAATAGATTAGAATTAGAACATCCTAATTCATTTTTCTCTCTTATTATTGTATTTTTTAATTATAAAAAGCTTAGATTAAAATATTACATATAAAAATTTGATTTAAAATCAATAAGAAAATTATAGAGCAATAAAATAAAAAGGATCAATAATGAGAGGCCAAAACAGGAGATCTATGATTGTGGGAATGTGTGTGCGTCGAAGGAGAGGAATGCTATAGGGATGGATTATGACATGATCTCGTTGAATCAAATCAGTATAACAATGAAGGGATCTAGGGTGTGATTGCCCCTAATTCAAAAAAGGTGACAAATTTGTAGACAAAGGTCCAGCCATTTTAGCCCTTGACCAGATCTAGAAAGAAATCTAAAACTTAGATTATTTTTCAAGAAGAGGATAGCGTTTCCCTTTCCCTTTCCATTTCCTACCTAAGATAATATATGGGAAAAATCTGATTTTTACATTGGTCAACATTGTGTTGCTCGTTTGCAAACTATTCCTGGTTTTCAATGGTTAAATACGAGAAGTACTAAAATAATATGAAACTCTAATGATTCATTAATCCATAAACTATTATAATCTGTTGGGATTACATAGAAACTCATTGAAATAAATAAAGTCAAATATTCTTAAAATCAAATCAATTATTAATTTATTCTAATATACAATATTCTTTAATTATTAATTTTATTTTGATATATAGAATTTTTTAACATCCTCTCAAACTTAATGCAGTATAATAAAAATCAATTGAGTTTGAAAGAAATGATACACCACAAAAGGGCCATTGGAGTTAACCAGGACTAACAATACTGATAAGTGTAGTGATAGAAAAACTCTAATAAGAACGGTGACAGAGAGAATCTCATAAGTATAACAACTGAGGATTTAACAAGAGCAATGATAAAGAGACTAATAATATCAGGTTACTATAGTTGGGATTAACTTGAAAAGCAGTAAACTTTAGAACATACCAGATGACTACTAAATGATCAAATGAGTGGAAGAGAACTAGAAAAGATAAAACTGATACAGGGATTCAAATGGTTATTGCAGAGATTTCTAATAGCACCTGTGGTCGTGTGCGAGGGTTTTTGGAGATTTGGTTCTTACCTATGTGATAGTCTCAAAGTAAAATGGTTACTTGATGACCTAATAAATGAGACCAAATCCACTACAAAAAAACCAGCTTTTAGCCACAAATTTAGCGACAAAAATTTAATAAAAATTCGTTGCTAGAACGTTAGAGACGAAATTAGCGACGAAAAATTTTTCGTCGCTAATAACGCGTCGCAAAAATTTAGCGACGAAAAATTAGAAATTCGTCGCTAAATTTAGCGACGAATAATTTTTTGTCGCTAAATTCGTCGCAAAATTAGCGACGAATTCCAAAATTCGTCACAAAATTAATTAATTAATTAATTAATATATATTAATATTTTATTTTATTTAATTATTTTTCAAATTTAGCAACGAATTCCGGAATTCGTCGCTAATTTTGCGACGACTTTCGGAATTCGTCGCAAAATTAATTAATTTTTTAATAAATATATATTAATATTTTATTTTATTATTTTTCAAATTTTGCGACGAATTCCGGAATTCGTCGCAAAATTAGCGACGAATTCCAGAATTCGTCGCAAAATTAATTAATTATTTAATAAATATATATTAATATTTTATTTTATTTAATTATTTTTCAAATTTAGCGACGGATATAAATTCGTCGCTAAATCCGTCGCTAAATTAGCAATGAAAAAAAAAATGCGCTCCCGCCTGAACCCCACCCGCCCGCCCGCCCACCCGAGCCAGTCCGAGCCAGTATCCGCCCGCATGTTCGCCCGAGCCGGCGCCCACAAGCCCTCCCTCACTTAATTCTTGAAAATGTCTACATTTTGCTCCCACCATGGTTCGAACCCTTGCACTTCTGTAAACGTTTAAGACCCTGTAACCATCAAGCTAAATGTTAGTATTTGTTATAAGTTTTTTTTTTTTTTACTTATTATCTTTCTTCACAAATTTCTAATAATAATAAAACAATATAAAATAACAATTTATTATAAAATAATAAAATATTAGTTTAAAATAAAATAATAAAAGATAAAAAAAAATAATAATACTATTTTTAAAAAAGATAAAATAAAAATAAAATATAAGATATTAATTAAAAATAATAAATGTGATAATTATATTAAAATAAAAAATAAAAAATATATATTAATATTTTATTTTTTTTATTTTTTTTCAAATTTTGCGACGAATTTGAAAATTCGTTGCAAAATTTGCGACGAATTTAGAATTCGTTGCAAAATTAGCGACGAATTTAGAATTCGTCGCAAAATTAATTAATTATTTAATAAATATATATAAATAAATTTATTTTTTTTCAAATTTTGCGACGAATTCGAAAATTCGTTGCAAACTTAGCGACGAATTTAGAATTCGTCGCAAAATTAATTAATTATTTAATTAATATATATTAATATTTTATTTTTTTTTATTTTTTTTTCAAATTTTGCGACGAATTCGGAAATTTGTCGCAAAATTAGCGACGAATTTCTAAATTCGTCACAAAATTAATTAATTATTTAATAAATATATATAAATAATTTTTTTTTTCAAATTTTGCGACGAATTAGAAAATTCGTTGCAAAATTAGCGACGAATTTAAAATTCGTCGCAAAATTAATTAATAATTTAATTAATATATATTAATATTTTATTTTTTTTTATTTTTTTTTTCAAATTTTGCAACGAATTCGAAAATTCGTTGCAAAATTAGCGACGAATTTAGAATTCGTCGCAAAATTAATTAATTATTTAATAAATATATATTAATTTTTTATTTTTTTTTTATTTTTTTTTCAAAATTTGCGACGAATTCCGAAATTTGTCGCAAAATTAGCGACGAATTTATAAATTCGTCGCAAAATTAATTAATTATTTAATAAATATATATAAATAATTTTTTTTTTCAAATTTTGCGACGAATTAGAAAATTCGTTGCAAAATTAGCGACGAATTTAAAATTCGTCGCAAAATTAATTAATTATTTAATTAATATATATTAATATTTTATTTTTTTTTTCAAATTTTGCGACGAATTCGAAAATTCGTTGCAAAATTAGCGACGAATTTAGAATTCGTCGCAAAATTAATTAATTATTTAATAAATATATATTAATATTTTATTTTTTTTTATTTTTTTTTCAAATTTTGTGACGAATTCCGAAATTTGTCGCAAAATTAGCGACGAATTTCTAAATTCGTCGCAAAATTAATTAATTATTTAATAAATATATATAAATAATTTTTTTTTTCAAATTTTGCGACGAATTTGGCGACGAATTTCCGGTCGTCGCTAAATTAGCTACAACTTTTTTTTCGTTGGAAATTTCGTTGCAAATAGCGACAAAAAAAGTTTTCGTCGTAAAATTCGTCGCAAAATTGAAACGAAAAAAATTTGTCGCTAAAGTTCGTCGCAAAAAACGTGTTTTTTTGTAGTGATCTGGATAAAAACCCAAAAAGCTTATAAGTATTTTTGTAACCTTTGTTGTAAAGGGAACTCTAATACCATTTTAAAGATATAAAATAATATAATATTATGAAACCCTAATAATTCATTGCACTAATAACGTATTACAATATATTAAGATTTATATAGAAATTCTATTATCACAAATATAGAAACAGAGAAAGTCAAATATTCATAAAATTAAATCGATTATTGATTTATTCTAATATATAATATTATTTAATAATTGATTTGATTTTTATACATAATATTTTTAACATAAGTTCTCAAACTCATTTCGGCATAATAAATTTCCTTTGAGCTTGAAAGGCATGGTATACTACAAAAGGGCTATTGGACTTCTCCAAAAGTACCTATATATTGATAAGTACAACAATAGAAAAAATCTGATAAGAAAAGCAACAGAGAGAATATGAGAAGTGTAACAATAATGGCTCTAATATGAGTAGTGATACAGTGGGATCAACATAAATAGTAAAGTTTGATATATAACATATTACTATCGGATAATGAGACGAGTGGTAATGAGTCGAAAAAGATAAAACTATTGCAGAGATTTGAATGGCTGTTTTAGAGACTTTTGATAGTACGTGTCGATGGCTGGGAAGGTTTTTGGAGGTTGGGTTCTTACCTATGTGAACCTCTTGTATATACCAAATAGTTATTAAATGACCTATTGAATAACATAGAATCTAAAATGATGACTTAAAAAACTTGGTGTTTTTGCAACTCTTTTGCAAAGAGAGCTCGATATCATGTTAAAAGTAGGAAACAATATAATAATATGAAATTCTAATGATTTATTGCTCCTATAAATTATTACAATATGTTAGATTTATATGGAAAATATATTATTATAAATATGAAAATCAATAAAATCAACTACTCTCAAAATTAAATCAATTATTATTTTATTCTAATACATAATATTATTTAATAATTGATTTGATTTTTATATATAATATTTTTTAATGCCAACCTTGCATTTGTAGGAGTTATGATACATTAGTTGAGAATTAATATAAAAATTGTGAGTCCATCATGAAATATTTGAAATTAGATTCAAAACCTTGTTCACCGTGTAAATTACCCACTGGGGTCAAAAACACTAATACACATTCACAATAAATATAAAAAAATGATCCCTAATATATAAAATTAAAATAATGTTATGGTTATTGAATAAAAACAAAGACAAAAGTATATAGGCTAGGAAACTAGATAATCTGTGGTTCACCAAAAGAGAGCACCTTTGCGGAATTACGTTTGTAACACCGAGAAACAGAAAAAAAAAAAAAAAAAGAAAGTCAATAAAGAAAAGGGGCCCACTTACTTTTCTCCCCTCACTTTCCCCTTATTCTCCCTTCGTCTCTGATTTCCTCTCCTTCACCCTCACTCTCTCGATTATCTCTCTCCCTCTCTTCATTTCACCTAACAATTCACACGCATCTGCATAGGATCATCATCATACGTCCAAGATTCAGCCTTTAGAAGGGTGACGAACATGTGAGATCAAGAATCAAAGTCACGAACATCTTCGATCTTGCCGTTCATCATTGTTGTGTCAGGTCCAAACCCCTCTTCTGTCCCGTCAAATGCATGAAGAAATCCTAGGTGAGTGGGTATTCTGTTTCCTTCGATTTTATCTCTTGATTTTGATTATATTAACCCCTTGTCTAATCTCTTCCATAGACTTAGTCTCATCTCAAATAGGATTTAGGGATTTAAATGTATAATCTTTGGTGGATTATCGTTGAGCACGTAAATATTGATATTTAGGCACCTTAAAATCAATTGGAAATAGTGAGAAGTATGGAGCAATGTTCTGAACTCATTAGCTAAACTTGTATATGTGGTAGAATGTTAGATTAAGTGCAAAACCCTTGAATTTCTTGTACAATGGACAGATTACGCATGCTGTAATCTTACCTTCATAACTCCTTCTGCATATAGGCAATTCAAATGTGGTTTTCTTCTTATGAAATTAGATTCTCACAGCTTTGAAATGAGATATGATTCGTTGAAATCAGATAAGAATTGAATTTGTTATAATTTTTCAAAGAATTTTTGTGATGCTGTTTTGTCCCTGTTCTGCCTGCTCATTTCCCTTCAATTTTGAAATACCATCTAAATTGAATTTGGCTAAATTTTGAACATGAAAGTTGTAGACCTATGTTTTATCTTTAATTTGAGATACAAATCATGTGATTTGGATATGTGTAGTGAAAATTATAGCCATTTTCCCATGACTACGCAAATTAAAAAATTTACTCGAAAATTAGAATTGTGAAAATATTAAGAAGAAATAATTTCTCTAGTATTGGTATGTGATTTAATGATTTAATCATGACCAATAAATTATGTTAAGGTCTTGGAAGAGCTGAAGGATGGATAGTTTTCATTTAGTTGAGAAATTTGAGAGTGATTACCCTCCCAAAAGGTGAGTGGATGGCTCGTGACCTTAAATGAGTAAAATTATTTAAAATTCTTTACAAATGATTTAGAATGATTTTTATATGATTGATATGAACTATTTTGTGATCGTGGAGTGTCCGAAATGTGAATTTGAACTCGATATGCATCCATTATATTTATAATTAAGATTGTGCCATGTGATTATTGGATATTTGATTTATAAATGCTAAATTATGGCTTGACAACTTATTATTGAAATTTTGGTATATTGATTGAGAAATTGAATTGTTGCGACAAAGAAAAGAAAGAGAAACGGTGCAGTGAAAATGACTATAGTTATTTCTCCCCCCACAGAGTGATCCGACGGGGTGACGTCGTTGAGGGTTGGATCAGATTAGTGGGGGAGACAGACGTGACTTCCTTTACTGTATGTCAAGCTATATCTGGATGCACCCTAGTAAGACATGATTCAATGCCAAGGAAGGGGGTTTTGGTATTTTGAGATATATGAAATGAAAACCCTTTGACAGGCTTTCGTCCGGGTTCGGTCAAACCTAGTACGAGACTGTTTTCATAGAATGATCCTATGATTTTCGGGAAATATGAATTAAATGGATGCATGTTTGTTGAATTATTCTGATTTGTTAAAATCATTTTTCTTATATATATATATATAATGTTGTTTATAAGTTATGTTTTGACTTTCCCACCTGCATCCCTTATTTATTGTCACAACACCGTTGCACTCCAGTCATTGAGAATTCCCGATATTCACCCATCTCTTTATACTTTTTAGAAGACACTTAGCAGGGAGGTTTCACTTGGAAGTTGCGGAAGACGTTATTTTGGTGAAATTATATAGGTATTGATGGTGTAGGTTTTATTTTTGGATTGATGTAGTATTACCGTTGGAAGGAAATAATTGCACTATTCTTTTGATTTCGATTTGATTGATACTTATCCTATCTCTTGGGGAAAGTATTGATAGAATCCATGTTTGGCTGTTGTGGAATTTGTTTCATTTTGTTTAAAACTTTGCTTTTGAAAAATTTATTGTTTCATTGGAACATTTGGACTTTACTTGTGAATTTTGAAATATCTGGTGTTTGAGGAAATTTTATTAATATTTCTTTGATCGGCCGAGATGGTCTTATACATGTATTTGATTTTGATTGGCTGGGATGGGCTCCTGCATGCCTGTTGTGATAAAATGAATCGGGTTGGTCCTTTGTATACTGTTGAGTTGTATATAGATGAAAGGGTGTTGGAAACTGTCTAGAAGACCGAGTTGGCCAAATTGCATGCGTACATGTACAGGAATGGATTGGTGGATCCTTTGTTTATATATTCTTGCATGCCTTTGATAATTGATGACCTAGGAGGGTCATTTGAATGTTGATTTGTTTTTGCATAAGGATAAACAGGCTGAATGCCTTGCGTTATCCCGGTATATGGAGAGATACTGCCCGTATACCGGGATAATGTGGCGGTGTTGCGTGCTCGACTCGAGAGTCAGGACGTGACAACTTTATTGATATCAGAGTTCAGGTTCAAATTCTTTTTTTTTTGTTTAAAAATATGTTTGAAAATTTGAAATATTTCCAAATGTTCTCAACAGTTTTTCCAAAGATTTTGGAATATTGATTGTTTTTGAAAATTCAGTTTCTAAAAATTTTCAAAAAATGTACAAAGTCTTCCATGGATTTTCTAGGGAATTAGAAATATTATTTTTAGAGGGTTAAGTAATTAGTTTTCATTTAACCCTTTGACTTAATTATAGTTTTTTATTTTATAGATTACCATGGCTCCATGAAGGAGAATGAGGAATTGAACGGGATTCCTCCTCAGGAGCACGAGGATGAGTCATCCTCGCATGCTCTACCTCCTTTTACATCTACAAGACCATCCTAGTAGATCTATGGGTGGCCAAGTCAATGCTCCTACCCCACCTTCAAATGTCATTACACGAACAGGGACTGGGAGCAACACTGTGGCTGCTCCAACTCAACGTCCACAAATGAGGACTCAAACGAGGATCTACGCAATGACCAACGAGGATGCCCAGAACAATCCTGATACAGTCACAGATAAATTTCTTAGAACCCAAATTTGATGATTTAGAATATTATGAAATATTAATTGCTTAATTCTGAATTTGAAGTATATTAGATTAGAGACTCTGTATGATATTAAGGTCGATAGAGATGATTTTGATATTTGGTGATGACTTTGATATTGATGACGACATGGTGTTATAGAAGATTATAAATTCTGATCGAGTTTGGTTAAATTAGAATTTAATTCTTATTTGTTTGCGTATATATAGGTATGATGAAAATTTTTGGAGTTGACGCCGTGCTTTAATTGATACTGGGTCTAATAATTCTTTTGTGAGCACCGAGTTTGCTAAACACTTAAATAGCCTTTTGACCCCACTCGAAGATAAGTTATTTGTTATCACTCCATTAGGAGAACGATTAAATAAAGACACCGTATTCAAGGCATGTGAAGTAATTGTAGAAGGTACAAATCTTGAAACAAACTTGATTCATTGGAAATGAGGGACTTTGATGCCATATTGGGCATGGATTGGCTTCACCTATACACTACAAAAAAACACGCTTTTAATCACGGATTTTTACGACAGAAAAAATTCGTCGCTTTTTTGCCACGAAAACTTTTTCGTAGCTAATTTGCTACAAAATTTGCGACGAAAAGGATGTCGTGGCTAAATTAGCGACGGACACATCATTCATGGCTAAATTCGTCACTAATTAGTGACGAAAACGTTTTCATCACTAAATTCATCGCTAATTGGTGACAAAAAATTTTTCGTTATAAATTTTGTCACTAATTAGCGACGAATAATATTTTGTGGTAGCTAAATTTAGTGACAAAAAAAGTTTGTGACAACTTTTGTCACTAAATTTAACAACGAAAAAATTTCGTGGGAAATTCTATCGCTAATTAGCTACAAAAATTTTCCGTCGTTAAATTCGTCGCTAATTAGTCACGAAAAAATATTTGTCTCTAGATTTAACAATGAACTCTAAAATTCGTGACTAAATTCGTCACAAAAAAATATTTATATATAAATTCGTCGCTAATTAGCCACAAAAAAGTATTCGTGGTTAAATTCGTCGCTAATTTATTATCTATATTTCAAAATTTAAGTCTAATTTCGTAACTAAATTTTTTTTATACTTTGTTAGGAAATATTTTCAACCGTGTCCCCCATTTTAACCAATTCTGAATAACGAAATTGAATTAAATATATAATAAATATTATAATTTTCACCAAACTGAGAATTTACAACAATAAATAATTCAATAAATTTGTAACTGACAATTTTAAATAAGTCTCGGTTGTGGAGTTCACCATTTATGTTTTTCATCTTTTATATCCGTTCACTTCTCTTATATAGTTCAATCGTATTTGAAAGTTCAGTTGTTCATTTTCATTTTTCATTGTTATCAACAAGAAAGAAAATAGATGATACATCCATGTTCGACGATTCATCTCGTTTACCAAGTAGATCAAACATTAGTTTTCGGAGAATGGAGAAAATGATACGGATGGTACGGATGGTTAGGTTTGGCAGCTATCGATTTTTAAACTATTCTATGGATTCAAAAAAATAAAATAAAAATGAAAAAAATAATAAAATAATAAAAAAAAAGAAAAAAGAAGAAAATAAAATATAAAATACAAATTTATATAAAAAAAGATTAAATTAGTGACAGATTTTGCGACGGATTAAGAAATCCGTCACTAAATTAGCGACGGATCGAGAAATCCGACGGTAACTTAGCAACGAATAAAGAATCTGTCGTTAATTTAGCGACGGATTTAGCGACGAATTTATATCCGTCATGAATTTAGCGATGAATTTATACCCGTCGCTAATTTAGCGACAAATTTTCATATCCGTAACTAACTTAGCGACGGATTTAAAATCCGTCACAAAATTTAATCTATTTTAAATAGAATTTTGAATTTTATTTTTTGAATTTTTCTTTTTATTTTATTAATATGTTATATTTAAATTAAAAATTAATTTAGCTACAGATTTGTTTTCCGTAGCTAAATTTAGCGACGAAAATCCCAATCCGTTGCTAAATTTTATATATATAATTAAATAAAATATAATATTTAAATTAAAAAATTAATTTAGTAACAACGAATTTTATCCGTCGTTAATTTAGCAATGGATTTTCATATCCGTCGCTAAATTAGAGACGGATTTCAAATCCATCGCTAAATTTAATATTTTTTTAATTAGAATTTTTTTTTTTTTTTTTTTATTTCATTAATTTATATTAACAAATCATATTATTATTTTATAATATTTTAATTTAACATTTTATTTTATTATATTATATTTCATTTTTTTAAAAGAATAATATTATTTAAATCTAAAAAAAACCATATATTTTATTTTATTTAAATTATATTATTTAAAATCATATGAATAAATCAATTTATTATGTTATAATATTTTAAAATAACATTTTATTTTATTTTTTATATTTTATTTTTCTAAGAATAATATTAATATATTTTTAATTAATTTATTAATTTATTAATTTTTCTTTTTTTGTTTTATTTAATATTTTTTATTATTGTATAGGTACTTTTTATTTTATTTGTATTATTTTATTCAATAATACAATCAAATTATTATTGTTTTATAATATTTTTTAATTAATACTAATTCGACGGGCTTGTTCGGGCGCGAGCCTGCGCTGGCGCCCGCGCATGCACACACGGGCGCCAGGCGCAGGAAGGCGCTTGACTGCACGGGCGTGCCTGCCCGGGCGCACGCTTGCGCGGGCGCTCACGCATGCGCGCATGGGCGCAGGGCACAGGCAGGCGCGCGCACTTGCGCGGGCACCCGCGCATGCGCTCATGGGCGCCGGGTGCAGGCAGCCATGTTCTATTGAAGGGATTCGAACCTGGACCTCGAATTTGAACGGAAGACATGTCAACCACTGCACCACCGTTAAGTCTTGTATGATAATATTTTTTTTTATTTCTTTCTTCCTCCTGAATCTCATTTTTTTTCTATTCTCACTTTTTTTTCCTTCCTCTTACTCTCATCTCTATTTTTGGGTTTTTTTTCCTTTCTATTCTCATTATTGAAATTTCTTATATATAATAATTATATTGAAATTTCTTATGTATTTAAATGAATAAAAATATTTTGTGATTAAATATATAGATTTTTTAAATTGTTAATATATTATAATTTATTGATAATTATAATTTTATATTATTAAGATGCCGTCATCCATTTTTAAACTATGGATTAAAAAAATAAAATAAAAAATGAAAAAGAATAATAAAATAATAAAATAAAGAAAAAAGAAGAAAACAAAATATAATATTAATATATTTTTTAATTAATTTATTATTTTATTTTAATTAGTATTTTATTATTTTTTATTTTATTAAAAATTATCATATTTATTATTTTTAATTAATATTATTTTAGGTCGGTGGTTTAAGTAAAAAAAGTTATTATATTTATTATTTTAAATTATTATTATATATTATTTTATTATTATTTGGAAAATGTGAAGGGAAGATAATAAGCAAAGAAAGTTATTATGTTTATTATTTTAAATTGTTATTATATATTATTTTATTATTATTAGAAAAATATGAAGGAAAGATAATAAGTAAATAAAAAAAAATTTATATCACATACTAACATTTGGTTTGGTGGTTAAACGCTTTTATAGGTTTATGCGTATGCAGGTGTTCGAACCACGATGGGCAAAGCAGAGGCATTTTTCAGCAATTAAGTGAGGAGGGCTGTTGTTGGAGCGGGCGTGTGGACGGGTGTGCTTGCAGGCGGGGGGTGCTGGCTCGGGCGGGCAGGTGCGCTTGCAGGCTAGTGCTGGCTCCGGTGGGCGGGGGCCCATCCAGTCACGTGCGCTCCTGGGGCATTTTGGATTCCGACGAATTTAGAATTCATCACTAATTTAGCGACGGATTTTTTTTTTGGGTGCTAAATTAGCGACGGATAATTTTTCGTTGTTAATTTAGTGACGGACTTTTTTTTGTCATTAAATTAGTGACGGATAATTTTTCCGTCGCTAAATTAGTTACGGATAATTTTTTCGTTGCTAATTTAGTAATGGATAATTTTTTGTTGCTAAATTAGCGACGGATTTTAGTGACGAAAATTATCTGTCGCTAAATTTAGCGACGAATTTTAGATTTTCGTCACTAAATTTCGTAACAAATTTTTTTCTGTCGCTAATTTAGCGATAGATTTTAGATTTTCGTCACTAAATTTAGCGACGGATTTCTAATTTTTATCGCTAAATTTTTGCGACGCGTTATTAGTGACGAAAAATTTTTCGTCGCTAAATCCGTCGCTAATGTTTTTAGCGACGAATTTTTTTTTAATTTTCGTCGCTAGATTTGTAGTTAAAAGTGTGTTTTTTTTGTAGTGATACCGAGCTTCGGTGAATTGCTTCACTAAAGGAGTGGAATTCCATAGGCCAGGGCACCCACTACTTGTGTTCGCCGGCGAACGTTGAGTTATGCCAAGCTGTGTGATTTTAGCTCTTGAAACACGAAGGTTAGTGCATAAAGGATGCAAAACTTATTTACGTCATATTGTTGACACCATGGTGGGAAGCGCTACTCTGGATGTTATTCTTGTGGTGAATGAGTTTCCGGACATTTTTCAGAAGAGTTTGCCACCTGCCCAAGAATTTGATTTCACCATAGATCTTGTTCCTGGCACGGCACCAATTTCTATTCCTTCCTATCAATGGCATCTGCAGAGTTGAAAAAGTTAAAGGTTCAACTCCAAGAGTTGTTGGACAAGGGGTTTATTAAGCCGAACATATCGTCTTGGAGTGCTCCGATTCTATTTGTGAAGAAAAAGGACGGGATCCTTCGATTATGAATTGACTACCAAAAGCTCAACAAGGCAGCAATCAAGAATAAGTATTCTCTTCCGAGGATTGATGATTTGTTCGATCAACTCCAAGGTGCAAACGTCTTTTCGAAAATCGATTTAAGATCCTGTTACCATCAGTTGAGGATAAAGAATGATGATGCTTACAAGACTGCGTTGAGGACGTGGTACGGATACTACAAATTTCTAGTAATGTCCTTTGGGTTAATGAATGCTCCGGTAGGTTTCATGGACCTCATGAACCGAGTCTTCCATTTCTACCTTGATAAGTTTGTCATAGTCTTCATCGATGACATCTTGGTGTATTCCAAGAGTGATGAAGAGCATTCTGAACATTTCTGAATCATCTTGCAAACTCTTAGGGAGAAGGAATTATATGCCAAATTCTCCAAATGTGAGTTCTGGTTTAGGAAAATTCGGTTTCTAGGACATGTTGTATCTAAGGATGGAATTTTTGTGAATCCAACAAAAGTTGAAGCTATTCTGAAGTGGGAAACGCCTAAGAATGTCACCGAAGTAAGAACTTTCCTCGGATTGGCTGGTTATTATTGGAGATTCGTAGAAGAGTTTTTGAAGATAGCAGATCTAATGACTAATTTGACTCGGAAAGGAGTTAAATTTGAATGGAGTAACAAATGCGAGTAAAGTTTCCAAGAACTTAAAAGAAGATTGACTTCAGTTCCTATCCTCTATCTCCCGACTAGCATCGGTGGTGATTTCATTGTATATAGTGATGCTAGCAAACAAGGATTAGGGTGTGTGTTGATGTAAGGTGATAAGGTGATTGTTTACGCCTCTCGCCAACTAAAAAAGTATGAAGTGAATTATTCTACTCATGACTTGGAGTTGGCTGCCATTGTCTTTGCTTTAAAGATTTGACGGCATTACCTATATAGGGTTACCTGCAAAATCTATACCGACCACAAGAGTCTCAAGTACTTACTCACTCAAAAAAAGCTCAATTTAAGGCAACGAAGGTGGTTGGAACTGATCACTATGATCTGGTAATTGATTATCACCCGAGTAAAGCAAATGTAATTGCGGATGCCTTAAACCGTAAATCTTCATCTTCGGCATCCCAAGGGAGTTCCTATCTCTCTTGTCTAGTTGGACTTCAAGCATTTAGAGTTGAATTGGCTAAAGACGATCATGGTGCATTATTTGCCAAGTTTGTGGTAAGGCCTTCTCTGGTCGGGAGCTTCAGGCTACCGTTGATGAGTTGAAGGATATAGTAGAAAAGATCCAGAAAGGGGAAGGTAGTGAATTCCAGATTCGGGATGATGCGATTGTAACTTATGGGAGACATATATGTGTTCCAAAGAATGAGAATTTTCGGAAGGCCATACTTGAAGAGGCACATTCCTCGGCTTATGCCATGCGTCCGGGAAGTACAAAAAAGTACCGTACCATCAAAGAAAACTACTGGTGGTCAAGACTAAAATGAGAAATAGTCGAATTTGTAGCGAAGTGCCTCATGTGCCAACAAATCAAGGCCGAACATCAGAAGCCAGCCAGAACACTTCAACGATTGCCTATACCCGAATGGAAATGAGAGTATATCACTATGGATTTCATAGTGGGATTGCCACGTACTCCGAGCCGTCACGATACTATTTGGGTGATAGTTAATAGACTCACCAAATCAGTATATTTCCTTCCGATCCAAACCACATATTCTTTGGAGAGATTAGCCAAATTGTATATAGATGAGATCGTGAGGATTCATGGAGTTTCGGTGTCTATTGTATCAGATCGTGATCCTTGATTTACTTCTCGCTTTCCATCCTCAAATCGATGGGTAGTCCGAACGTACTATCCAAACATTGGAAGACATGCTTAAAGCAAGTGTCATGGACTTTCAAGAGAGTTGGGATAAATACCTTTCATTGGTCGAATTTACTTATAACAACAGCTATCAAGCTAGCTTAGGGATGCCTACCTATGAAGCTTTTTACGGAAGGAAGTGTCGGACTCCATTGTGTTGGGATGAGATTGGAGAAAAAAAGATTGAAAGTGTAGAGTTGATTGAGACCACTAAAGAAAAAGTGAAATTGATTCGGGAAAGAATAAAGATGGCTCAAGATCATCAAAAGAGCAACGCTGACAAGAGGAGGAGACCCTTGGAGTTTAAAGTTGGAGATATGGTATTTTTAAAAGTATCTCCTTGGAAGGGCATAATCCGATTTCAAAGACGAAAAAATTGAATTCTTGTTATATCGGTCCCTTCAAAATTCTTGAAAGGATTGGAAAAGTGGCTTATCGACTTGAATTGCCACTGGAGTTGTAGAGAATCAATAATGTTTTTCAAGTTTCGATGTTGAAGAAGTACTTATTGGATCGCTTGCATGTATTGGAAACTCCTCCGATAGAATTGAAAGAAGATTAGAGTTTCAAGCTACAACTAGTGAAAATCATTGATCGACAGATCAAACCGTTGAGGAGTAAACAAATCTCCATGGTCAAGGTATTGTGGAAAAGCAATCAAGTGGAAGAAGAAACTTTGGAGACCAAAGAGTTGATGCGAAAATAGCATCCCCAACTTTTTTAATATGTAATTTTCTTTTAAATTTTGATGACGAAATTTCTTTTTAGGGGGTTAAGTATTGTAACACCGAGAAACAGAAAAAAAAGGAAGAGAGAGAGAGAGAGAAAGTAAAAAAAAAATGGAGCTCACTTATTTTTCTCCGATCACTTTCCCCTTATTCTCCCTTCATCTCTCATTTCCTCTCCTTCACTCTCACTCTCTCGATTATCTCTCTCTCCCTCTCTTCATTTCACCTAACAATTCACACCCATCTACATATGATCATCATCATGCGTCCAAGATTCGGCCTTTAGAAGGGTGACGAACATGTGAGATCAAGAATCAAAGCCACGAACATCTTCGATCTCGCCGTTCATCGTTGTTGTGTTAGGTGCAAACCCCTTTTCTGCCCCGTCAAATGCACGAAGAAACCCTAGGTGAGTGGGTATTCTGTTTCCTTCAATTTTGTCTCTTGATTTTGATTATGTTAGCCCCTTGCCTAACCTCTTCCATAGACTTAGTTTCAAATAGGATTTAGGGATTCAAATGTATAATCATTGGTGGACTATTGCTTCGTGTGTAAATATAGATGCTTGGACACCTTAATAATCAATTGGAAATAGTGAGAAGTATGGAACAATGTTCTGAACTCATAAGCTAAACTTGTATATGTGGTAGAATGTTAGATTAAGCACAAAACCCTTGAATTTCCTGTACAATAGACAGATTGTGCTTGCTTTAATCTTACCCTCATAACTTCTTCTGCATATAGGCAATTCAAATGTTGTTTTCTTGTCATGAAACTAGACTCTCAGAGCTTTGAAATGAGATATAATTTGTTGAAATCGGATAAGAATTGAATTTGTTATAAGTTTTCAAAGAATTTTCGTGGTGCTATTCTGCCCCTGTTCTGCCCCTATTTTGCCTGCTCATTTCCCTTCAATTTTGAGATGGCTTTTAGGCTGGATTCGGCTATACTCTAACATAAAAGTTGTAGATCTATGTCTTATCTTTAATTTGAGATAAGAATCATGTGATTTGAATATGTGTAGTTAACGTTATAGTCATTTTCCCATGATTGCGCAAATCGGAAACTTTACTGGAAAATTAGAATTGTGAAAATATTAAAGAGAAATGATTTCTCTAGTGTTGATATGTGATTTAATGATTTAATTATGACCAATAAATTAGGTTAAGGTCTTGGAAGAGTTGAAGAAGGGATAATTCTCATTTAGTTGGGAAATTTGAGAGTGATTACCCTCCCAAGAGGTGAGTGGATGGTTCATTGTGATCTTAAATGAGTAAAATTATTTAAAATTCTTTACAAATGATCTGGAATCTGTTTTGTGATCGTGGGGTATCCCAAATATGAATTTGAACTCGATATGCATCCATTATATTTATAATTGATATTGTGTCATGTGATTATTGGATATTTGATTTATAAATGCCAAATTATGGTTTGACAACTGATTTTTGAAATTTGGCACATTGATTGAAAAATTGAATGGTTGTGAAAAAAAAAAAAGAGAAATGGTACAGTGAAAATGGCTATAGTCATTTCTCCCCCCATGGAGTAACCCGACGGGGTGACGTGGTTGAGGGTTGGATCAGATTAGCGGGAGAGATTGACGTAACTCCCTTTACTATATGCTGAGCTATATCTGGATGTACTCCAGTGAGGCACGATTCAACTCCAAGGAATGAGGTTTTGCTATTTTGAGATATATGAAATAGCGGGCTTTTGTTCGGGTTCAGCTAAATCTGGTACATGAGTGTTTTCATAGAAGGACCCCATGATTTTTGGGAAATATGAATTAAATGGATGCATATTTGTTGAATTATCCTGATTTATTGAAATCATTTTTCTTATATATATATATAAAATGTTGTTTATGAGTTACGCTTTGATTTTCCCACCTCCACCCCTCATTTATTGTCACAATACCATTGCACTCCACTCACTGAGTATTCCCAATACTCACCCCTCTTTTTATACTTTTCAAAGAATACTTAGCAGGGAGGTTTCACTTGGAAGCTGCGGAAGACATTATTTTGCTAAAATTACATAGGTATTGATGGTATAGGTTTTATTTTTGGATTGATGTAGTATAACTCATGGAATGAAACAATTGTACTATTCTTTTGATTTGGATTTGATTGATACTTATCCTATCTTTTGGGGTAAATATTGATAGAATCCATACTTGGTTGTTGTGGAATTTGTTTCATTTTGTTTAAAACTTTGCTTTTGAAAAATTTATTGTTTTATTGGGACATTTGGACTTTACTTGTGAATTTTGAGACATCTGGTGTTTGAGGAAATTTTATTAATATTTCTTTGATCGGCCGAGATGGTCTTATGCATGTATTTGATTTTGATTGGCTGGGATGGCCTCCTGCATGCTTGTTGTGATAAAATGGATTGGGATGGTCTTTTGTATACTGTTGAGTTGTACATGGATGAAAGGGTGTTGGAAACTATATGGAAAGCCGGGTTGGCCAAATTGCATGCGTGCATGTACAAGAATGTATCCGGAGGATCCTCTGTTTGTGTGTCCTTGCATGCCTTTGATAATTGATGACCTAGGAGGGTCATTTGAATGTTGTTGAATTGTTTTTGAATCAGGATAAACAGGTTGAATGCCTTGCGTTGTCCCGGTATATGGGGAGATGTTGTCCGTATGTCGGGATAATACGGCGATTGTTGCATGCTCGACTTGAGGGTCGAGGCGTGACAACGTTGATGCTGTTAGCTACCAAAATGTCGACTTTAAATAACCTTGTGGCCTCTCGCTTTCCGTTTCTCCTCTCCATGATGAATTTTAGTTTTTTGATACTCTTATCATGTTCAATCCTTCTTTTTGGAGTTTTTCGCTATCTTTATTTGTTCAAACCTTCTTTGTCTACTACACATTACTTTACACAAGATAGGCTTCTTCCATACACTTCACACTATTCATATCCCTCTTACCCAATATCCCAAATCTTACAAATTTAAAACCAATCTTAATTTGTTTTGCTTTTGTGTACTCAAGCTCAAAACAATAGATTCATCACACCAACTCCAAAACCAATACTAATCATCACCCAACAAATGATTCCCTTGTGGAAGCAGTAGCTGTTTGTGGTAAAATTCATGGCTTGCAAATTAGAATCCAAAGTGGAGGTCATGATTATGAAGGCCTCTCTTATATAACAACCACTCCTAATGTCCCCTTTATTGTCCTCGACTTTTTCAGTCTTCAATTTATTGATATTTTTATAAAAAATGAGACTACTTGGGTTAAAAGTGTGCAACTTTGGCAAATTTTACATAATAATGCCGAGAAGAGCAAAGTCCATGGCTTCCTCGGTTGGATTTGTTCCAGTGTTGGTATTGGTGGACAAATATCAGGAGGTGGTTATCAAAACTAGATGAGAAATTATTGTCCCTCCATCAACAACACAATTGATGCAAGAATAGTTGATGTTAAGTGTAAAATTTCTTGATAAGAGAAACAAGAGGGAAGATCTTTTTTAGGGCTATTAGAGGAGATAGGGGAGCTAGCATTGGAGTCATTCTTTGATGGAAAATTAAACTTGTTTCTGTTCCCGAAAAGGTTTCAGTGTTTAAAGTCTCAAAATCATTAGAAGAAGAGGCAACTAATATCCTTTATCAGTGGCAACTAGTTGCTCATGTGTTGCATGGAGACCTTTATGAGTGGTAGCTAGTTGCTCATGTGCTGCATAATGATCTCTTCATTACAGTTCAACCATGCCACAAGTAGTTAAGAATTATGTGATAGGCATTAAAACAATTAAAATTTCCATTGTAGGAATGTTAATTTGGAACTCTACTAGACTTATAAGTTTGTTGGATGAGAGTTTTTCCCAACTTGGTCATGCAGAAATATGAATGCTTTGAAAAATGAGTTGGAATGAATCCGTCCTTTCTTTGGTAGACTTTACCAATGGCAAGCTTCATGGTGGAAAGTATACCAAAAGAACCACTACAAAAAAACACGCTTTTAGCCTTCAATTTAGCGACAAAAAATTTTTTGTCACTAATAACGCGTCACAAAAATTTAGCGACGAAAATTAGAAATCCGTCGCTAAATTTAGCGACGAAAATCTGAAATCTGTCGCTAAATTTAGCAACATAATTTTTCATGGCTAAAATTCGTCACAAAATTTAGCCACAAAAAATTATCCGTCGCTAAATTAGCGACAGGAAAAAATCCATTACTAAATTCAGCGACGAAAATCTAAAATTCGGCCCTAAATTTAGCAACAGATAATTTTTATCGCTAAAATCCGTCGCTAATTTAGTAACGAAAAATTATCCGTCACTAAATTAGCGACGAAAAAATTATCCGTATCTAATTTAGCGAAGGAAAAATTATCCGTCACTAATTTAGCAATAAAAACAAAGTCCGTCACTAAATTAACGACGAAAAATTATCCATCACTAATTTAGCGATGAAAAAAAGTCAGTTACTAAATTAATGATGAAAAATTATCCGTCGCTAATTTAGCGACGGATTTCAAATTTGTCGGAATCCAAAATGCCCAAGGAGCGCACGTGCCTGGACGGGCCCCCGCCCACCCAAGCCAGCACTAGCCTGCAAGCCATGTGCCTAGACGAGCCCCTGCCCACCGGAGCCAGCACTAGCCTGCAAGCGTGCCCGCCCGCCCGAGCCAGCACCCGCCCGCCCGATCCAGCACCCCCGCCTGCAAGCCCGCCCGTCCACACGTCCGCTCCAACGCCAGCCCTCCTCACTTAATTGTTGGAAAATGTCTCTGCTTTGCCTCCATCATGCCTCCACCGTGGTTCAAACTCCTGTACACGCATAAACCTGTAAAAGTATTTAACCACCAAGCCAAATGTTAGCATATGATATAAATTTTTTTTTTTTACTTATTATCTTTCCTTCACATTTTTCCAATAATAATAAAATAATATATAATAACAATTTAAAATAATAAATATAATAACTTTTTTTACTTAAACCACCAACCTGTGCGTGCATCCGCGGGTGCCCAGGCAGGCCCGCCGGATTAATATTAATTAAAAAATATTATAAAACAATAATAATTTGATTTGTATTATTGAATAAAATAATACAAATAAAATAAAAGGTACGTATACAATAATAAAAAATATTAAATAAATAAAAAGAAAAAAAATAAATTAAATAAAAAATATATTAATATTATTCTTAGAAAAATAAAATAAAATGTTATTTTAAAATATTATAACATAATAAATTGATTTGTTCATATGCTTTTAAATAATATAATTTAAATAAAATAAAATATATGGTTTTTTTTTAAGATTTAAATAATATTATTCTTTTAAAAAAATGAAATATAATATAATAAAATAAAATGTTAAATTAAAATATTATAAAATAATAATATGATTTGTTAATATAAATTAATAAAATAAAAAAACAGAAAAAATAAAATTCTATTTAAAAAAAGATTAAATTTAGCGACGGATTTGATATCCGTAGCTAATTTAGCGACGGATATGAAAATTCGTCGCTAAATTAACGACGGATAAAATTCATCATCGCTAAATTAATTTTTAATTTACATATAACATATTAATAAATTAAAAAGAAAAATAAAATAAATAAAATTCTAATTAAAAAAGATTAAATTTTACAACGGATTTTAAATCCGTCACTAAGTTAGCGACAGATATAAAAATTTGTCGCTAAATAGAAACGGATATAAATTTATCGCTAAATCGGTCGTTAAATTCACAGCGGATATAAAATCCGTCGCTAAATCCGATGGATATAAATTCACGACGGATATAAAATCCATCGCTAAATTTTGCGATGGATTTTAAATCCGTCGCTAAGTTTCCGATGGATTTCTCGATCTATTGCTAACTTAGTGAGGGATTTCTAAATCCATCGCAAAATCCATCCCTAATTTAATCTTTTTTTATATAAATTTGTCTTTTATATTTTGTTTTCTTCTTTTTTCTTTTATTTTATTATTTTATTATTCTTTTTCATTTTTATTTTATTTTTTTGAATCCATAGAATAGTTTAAAAATCGACGTGCCATCCGTATCATTATCTTCATTCTTCGAAAACTAATGTTTGATCTACTTGGCAACCAAGATAGATTGTCGGACATGGATGTATCATCTATTATCTTCCTTGTTGATAACAATGACAAATGAAAATGAATAATTGAACTTTTAAATACGATTAAATTATATGAGAGAATCGAACGGATATAGAAGATGAAAAAGATAAATGGTGAACTCCACAACCGCGACTTATTTAAAATTATCTGTTACAGATTTATTGAATTATTTATTATTGTAAATTCTCAGTTTGGTGAAAATTATAATATTTATTATATAGTTAATTCAATTTCGTTATTCAGAATATGTTAAAATGGGGAATACGGTTGAAAATATTTTCTAACAGAGTATAGAAAAAATTTAGTTACGAAATGAGTCTTAAATTTTGAAATATAGATAATAAATTAGTGATAAATTTAGCCACGAATACTTTTTTTATGGCTAATTAACGACGAATTTAGCTTTAAATATTTTTTTGTGGCTAATTAGTGACGAATTTAGCCATGAATTTTAGAGTTCATTGCTAAATTTAGAGACAAATATTTTTTCGTGGCTAATTAACGACGAATTTAACGATGGAAAATTTTTGTAGCTAATTAGCGATAGAATTTCCCACGAAATTTTTTCGTTGCTAAATTTAGCGACGAAAGTTATCGCGAACTTTTTTTGTCACTAAATTTAACTACAGATAATTGTATCCGTGGAAAAATTTAGTCACGAAATATTATTCGTCGCTAATTATGGACGAAATTTGCAACGAAAAATTTTTTGTCACTAATTAGCGACGAATGTAGCCACGAAAACCTTTTCGTCACTAATTAGTGACGAATTTAGCCACGAATGATGTGTCCGTCACTAATTTAGCCACGACATCCTTTTCATCTCAAATTTTGTGACAAATTAGCGATGAAAAAGTTTTCATCGCTAAATTCGTAGCACAATAGCGATGAATTTTTCCCGTCGCGAAAATCCGTGGCTAAAAGCGTGTTTTTTTGTAGTGAACAAATCAGATTTTGTGGTGAAACCTATTTCAAAGAAAGGTCTCAAACTTACATGGGATAAATGTTTGATTTTTGGAGAGTGACTATGTAATGGAGTCCTTATGGTGGAAGAATGAGTAAAATTTCCTCCGTTTGCTCGGTTAAAACTTATATGCAGTGGATAAAATGCATATTTTAAACTCCTTTTTCAGTGGGTATTAATTTCTCCAGCGTCTCAAACTCAATTTTCAAAACATTGTTTTTACTAAAAAAGTCCTTATTAAAGCTTAAAGCTCAACTTGAGATTATTAGGTATATTGACTCCGATTTTGTTGAATGTCAAGATAGCATGAAATTTACATCTAGTAGCATGTTATCTCCTAGAAGAATGCTAAAGAATCTCTTATATCTTCTTCTACCATGCTGGTAGATTTCATAGCATGTTATGAAACATCCAATCATGGAATATGATTGCAAAATTTTGTGACGGGACTGCATATAGTAGATGGAATTGATAAATTACTCAAATTATTTTGTGACAATAAATTAACAGTCTTATATTCCAATAACAACAGGAGTTTGATAAAGTCAAAACATATAGGCATCAAGTTTCTAATTATCAAGGAAAAAGTTCAAAGTAGGTAGTTGTCTATAGAGTACATCAGTATAAACTCTATGATTGTAGATTCTTTTTGTAAGGGTTACCACTCAATGTGTTTTATGAGTACACTGCTCATATGAGAGTTATATCATTTGAGTATATTTAGTTTTAGCGAGAGTTTATAATTCTTGGATATTTTTTTTAATATAGACACTTTTTTTTATAATGATTTATGAATATTTTGAGATTATTTTTTGCAAAAATAAAGATTTAGTTTATTCATGCTCTGATTTTGGTAAACTTTGATCTCACTGAGGTTTAAAGTGCACCAATTGAAAATAGGCATGAAATTTTGTAACACTGAAAATTTGGTGTTAGAAAAAATTTTACCAAAATTTTGACTAAGTAATTGATTTCAACTCTTCAATGAGGGTTTTATAAAATTTTATTTGGAGAAAAATATGTTGTGGTGATGATTTGGGACAATTAAAATTTATTTGGAGTCAATTAAGTGAAGACAAGTCGACTCGACCCATGATAAGGCGACTTGGAGCTCAAAAATTGAAATTTAGTTAAATATAGAATTCACCAAGGTGACCTGAGGAAGTTCCAAGATGACCTGAGGAGATTAGGTCTCAGAATCCTTGACTCTACACAAAGACAAGTCGACTTGTCCCAGTGACAGGTCGACTTGTGCTTCCAAAACCACCAGGCAAGCCGCCTTGCCTCAATGACAGGTTGACTTGTGCTTTCTGACTTTGTGTCTAGTAAGGATACTTGTGGCCAGGACAAGCCAACCCACCAGATTCAAGTCTCAGAGAAATATGTCTGTAGTTAAGTGAGGCGACTCACCAAAGAAGTGAAGTGACTTGTGGGTTACAAAATAAGAAATTTAGGTTGCCTTGAGGGAATTTTGAGATGACTTGAGGGCTCGATGAAACAAAAGCAAGGTGACTTGTTGGACAACAAGGCGACTTAGCCTCTGAAAACCTTAGACACATAAGGTGACTTGTGGTTTATTGCAAGTCAACTCATGAGTGTGAAAATTTATGAAATGACAAAAAGGGACGACCAAATGTGAACAAACCTTAAAAATAATGAGAGACAAGATTGAGATTTGACACTCCATTATAAAAAGGGCTTAAACAAGCCTTCATTCTTATTTTTTTCATTCTTCTTTCCTGAGCTCACTCTGCTCTCTCTCTCGACTCTCATCTCCCTCACCCTTCTCACTCTCAATCTCTCCCAAAATCAATTACATCTCCCTCAAACCCACTCTACAAAACTTCCAATCCTCAATCAACACTTGGATTGGGATAGATTTGGGGAAAGAAAAACTAGGGTTTATGGGAACAGGGAAAAATCTAGGGTTTTTTAAACCCAACGTTCAAAGTTCAATCCATGTACGAAATTGAAGTAATTTTTTCCTTCCTTTTCATGGGTTTAGTTCCATTACTCTTGAAATTGTTTTTTATGCTTGGATTTGAGAAATTTGTTGCAAGAGAAAATTAGGGTTTTGGACAAATTTGATTGAGACGAAATTGGTGGATTCTCTAGAGGTAATACTTCCCTCTTATCTTACATTTGAGTTATCTTACTTGTTTTAAGATCTATGTGAAGATTTGAAAATGTGAAATTTTGGAAAAATTAAATATAGGGTTATAAATGTGAGATTTAGGAGAAATTGTGTATGAAAATGGTATATAGATGCAAATGATATGTAGTTGATGAAATGAGAATATAGATTTGTGGATTTTGGAAATTAGGGTTTGTATTATATTTGGGAAAAACTCATAAACCCTAATTTTAGATATGATTTAATGTCGAAATTTTATTTATTGCTTTAGGATAAACCAATTGGAATCCAAGAAGGGATTGTCTTGGATTGATTGTGGATTGGGAGTATTCACCCTCCCAAGAGATGAGTTGTTTCATGATTGTATTTAAATAAGAAAATGATTTTATTGAATTTTCTAAATGAATTTCAAAACTTGGATTTAAATGTTTTAGCATGTGTGGAAAATCTTGAAAATTAAATTTTAAATTTTTATGTATCCTATATGTTTTGAATGAGCAAATGTGCCATGTGAATTTATTGATCTTGAATCCATTGGTATTATGCTTTCTATTGAGAAAATTATTAGAATTGATGGCACATGATTTGAATTTATGATTTTGTGAAATAGTGCATGTGATTGGTTTGAGTTGAGAGCCTGAATCTCTATTAAATGACTAGTCACTTCCCGTTACGGAGCAACCCGACAGGATGACGTAATAGGGCTGGTGAACCATAGAATGTAGCTGAGCATGTGCGTTGCATTCATGACTAGATATGATAAATAAGGTCGTGGGATAGTTGGTTACACCAATAACGAAACACCACATCCAATGTCAAGGATATGAGAATTTTTAAAATGTGAAAATTATGAAAACCCTTGACGGTTCCACCCTAGGTCGTGGTAGACTTTTGTTGGGAACAATAAATTTTGGTTTACCCCGTGTTTGAAAATATGAAATTGTTAGATGCATATGAGGTTGAATTATAACAATTGAGAATTATGATGATATTGGAAACAATATTTGAATTATTCATTCACTTGATGAAATTATGAATGACATGATGGTTTGAAATATTTACGATTGATATACCTATCACACAAATCTTATTCTTGTACAACTTGTATATTACTCACTAGATATATTATATACTTACCCCTCTTGCTTCCATTTTTATAGAAGAAATTTAGTCGAAACTTGTGAACTCTTGGGATGATTTGAAGAAACTTGTTTTGTTGGATTTCTGCGGGTACTAGTTTGTTTTTTTTTTTTTTTTGTTTTTTGATTTGAGGTATGAATGGACCTCAACAAAGGCAAATTGGGTAATTATTTCGAAAAACCTATTTTCTACTATGTTTATTTGGATTTGGAACTTGATTATGATTTGTATACTTAAAATGAGGACTCTTTTTCTTTATTTCCCTAAATTTTCTTTGAAAATTGTTTTGGAGGAATTTTTTTGTGGATCCCTTGAGTAGGGACTTGTTTATATTTTGTGAATTTGATTTGGATGGCTGGGTTGACCAGACGCATGCATGTTCTAAGCAGGGATGAACTGAGTTAGTCTTTTGATTGTGCAATAAATGTATGCTGGTTTATTTTGTTGGATAAATTTATTTTGGAAAATAGGTGGATATTGGAATGTCTTGTGGTATCTCGGAACACAGAATGGAGTTCACACGTGTTTCAGGGTAACGCGACAGTTGTCACATGCTTGATGGGTGGGTCTGGGCGTGACAAATTTCATTCTATAAGTCCATATCATGATTTCTGTCCTTCAGTTATATAGGTATATGTAACCATTGATGTGTTGAGTTACAACATATATAATGAAGATCGCTTTGATCCCATGTTGGTATGATTAATTGACTAGAATGTTTAAAGATATCTTTCGTTAATGACAACAAAGTTGAACTAATACGGTTATTTTTACAGTGCATAATTATAAGGTTACACATATAGTCCAAGTAAGAGATTGTTGAATCCTTAATCCAACCTTGGATTTATATGTGAATAATTACGTGTTACAAACTATCATATAAAATTAAGTCCATTTAAAAGTGATTTCTTGATATTTAAGTAATTTGCACTCTAATGTATCTAACAAGGTGTGAGACTTTAATGTGTAAAGACCTAAGAGAGAATTTTTATTTTTATGATAGGTTAAGATAGGAATACCAAGAGATAAAAAAGTTATTCATAAATAGTGGTTAAGGTTCCTAAATCACACGGGATTTTCATTCTTTTTAACAGCCCATCATCTAGAGAAAAAGCTAAAAGAGAAGTTAAAGGGTTTTATTAGGAATATGTGTAGATTTGCAGGGCCAATCATGTGATTCTAAACAACAATTGGTCATTATGAATTTAGGTATGCTTTTGCATATTGATTTAATAATTTTTTGATGTTTTAATATGATATTTTGGATGTATAGATGATGGTTTTTATCAAAGAGTTATTAATAAAATCCCTCCAGAAGTGAATAACAAAGGGAAGAATGGCTATCCTTTTTCATGGTCCTCTAATTTTAACTTTAGTGTAGTGATTGGCCACCACATGCCAAGAAAATTTAGTTAGAGATACATAGAGGGAGCAGACTCTAATAGACTAACTAATCTGAACATACCTTGAATAGAAAATATAGGCCAAAAATACTCGCGAGTCAATATTTTGGATGAATGGTGTGGTTTTACTCTAATAAATGCCTCCTGTATGTCTAATGGGTCATATAATATTGTGAGTTTTAATGTTTGATTTTATTGTGTGATATGTTTTTTTTTTAATAAAAAGTATATGAGATTAAGATTATATAATAGATGTAATTCCTTTTTATATAATCACTATATAAATTAAAATCAATATAAAATTTAAATTTATTTTCTTAAGAGAAACTAACAGGTGTATATAATTAAAGTATATTTTTGCATGTGCTATATTGTTGAATTGTTATTTTATTTAGTCTTATCCTACAAATGTGAACATGGGATTGTATTTTCCATGTTCAATGTTTGGTTATGACCGTTGGAATTGTATTGAAAAGTAGTGCAATTTGTTGTATACCAAATGATGAACAGATGATTGAACGGGTGGCAAGAGGCTAGGCTAGAAAAGATGTCTTGAGCACAAGCTATTGCAGGGATGCTAATTGATGTTGGAGGAATCTTCTGGTAGCGCAGGATGGTGCATGGAGGACTCTCTGGAGGTTTGATTACCATCGTCAGAATCATCTTGAAGAGTAAAACCTTGTGCTATATACTTATTAGATGACATAATGAATGGCACTGCATTTGAATAAAGGATTTAAAAATGCTAAAAGTGTTTTTACAACTGTTTTGTAAATGGGATCTCAGACCATATAGAAATAAGAATGAGAGAGAGCGAACTAACTATAGCTCAATTGACACCGTACCTCTCTTTCTTATAAACGTCTCGACTTCAAGTCTTCGTATAAATAAAAAAAATAAGAATGAGAGAGAGAGAATTTTTTGTATTTCTATGTGTTTAATACATTAAACAAACGTGTTATTTATATCAGTTAAGGGTTTGTAAATTTAAGGAAAAACTCTAATATCAAACTAATCAAATATTGTTTCAAATATATAATATGTCAATGCATTGTGACATATATGCTAACATAATATTAACATATCGTGATATATATGGTTACATAACTTGACATATGAGATGAGAAGATATACGGAAAATGGCAATGAATGATTACAAAATGAAGTCATATGTAGATACATATGTTTCCTTATGTCTCGTGGGCTCATATAATATTGTTAATTTTAATTAAATTATAATAAGTGAATTTTCAAGCCTTATATATCTCCCGTCACTAAACCATAAAATAAGGTTTAACAAATAATTCCCTTAACATTTTGCCCAAAATTTTAGGGTAGTATCGATTGTATAAAATACCAAAAGGACTCAAATACTCACAGTTTGTCTTCAAGCCTTATAGGTGGTACATGTGAGTGTTTTGGTAGTTTTATCACTGATAGTTGTGACATAGATACTGCTTGTAGCCATAGATACAATTTGTGAAAATTTTAAGTCCCTTTTTTTTTGAAGAGAAAGATAGAGATAGATAAAGAGAGAGACACTACAAAAAAACACGCTTTTAGCCACCGCTTTTTGCGACAGAAAGAATTCGTCGCTAATTGGCGACGAATTTAGCGACGGATATTGTTTCGTCACAATTTTGCCACATAATTAGCGATGAAAATAAAGTCATGGCTAAGTTAGCGACAGATAAATTAGCCTGGTAAACTTTGTCGCAAATTAGTGACGAAACAATTTTCGTGACTAAATTCGTCACGAATTAGCATAAAAAAATTTTCCGTTATAATGTTCGTCGCTGATTAGCGATGAAAAATATTTTGTGACAAAACTTTGCCACGGATGCATTTATCCGCAGCTAAAATTTAGCGACAAAACAAATTCATGGCTAAATTTTGGAAAATTATCACCCCACATGTCTATAAATTTAGCGACGAACTAAAAAATCATTTAGCAACAAATATCCTAATCCGTCGCTAACTTTTTATACATAATTAAATAAAATATAATATTAAAATCCGGCGTTAAATTTTTTATATATAATTAAATAAAAAATAATATTAATATAATAATTAAATTAAAAAATTAATTTAGTGGCACGACGAAATTTCATATTCCGGATTTCAAATCCGTCCCAAATTAGCAACAGATTTGAAATCCGTCCCTAACTTAGCGATGGATTTTGAATCCGTCCCTAAATTAGCGACGGATGTTAAATCCGTCGCGAAATTTAATTTAGAATTTTAAATTTTTTTGGTTTTTTTATTGTTTTAATTTATTTTAACAAATCATATTATTATTTTATCATATTTTAAATTAACATTTTATTTTATTATATTATATTTCATTATTTGAAAAGAATAATATTATTTAAATCTAAAAAAAGCATATATTTTAATTTATTTAAATCGTATTATTTAAAACCATATTAACAAATCAATTAATTATTATGTTATAATATTTTAAAATAGCAATTTATTTTATTTTTTATATTTTATTTTTCAAAGAATAATATTAATATATTTTGTAATTAATTTATTATTTAATTTTTTATATTTTTTGTTTTATAAAATTTTATTTATTATTTTATTGAATAATAGAAATCAATTTATTATGGTTTTTAAAAATTTTTTAATTAAAAATAATTCAGTGGGCCTGCGGGCGCGAGCGTGTGCGGGAGCTCGGTCATGCACTCACGGGCGCCGGCCGCAAGCAGGGGTGTGCCTGCACGGGTGCCAGCGCATGCACGCATGGTTGTTGGGTGCAGGCAGGGAGGCAGGGAGGTAGGGAGGCAGGCACACTAACTTAGCGACGGATTCGAATCCGTCGCTAAGTTAGGGTTTAGCAATGGATTTAGCAACGGATTAAATATTAAATTAACATTTAATATTTTATTATATTATATTTTATTATTTTATTAATTGATATTAAATAATCATATTTATTATTTGATAATATATTTAATTATCATTTTATATTTTTTATTTAAATGATCGTGGAATGAAAACATTATCCTTCCCTAAATTCATGGGCAATTGGCAACCACAAAATTTGTCATAATTATTAAATTTGTATTTATTTATTATAGCGTAATCGCTAAAATAAATTTTTATTTATTTATTATATTAATATTTTATTATATTTTTATTATATAAAAAATTTAGCGAGGAATTATTAGATTCGTCAACTTTTGGGTTTATCGACCCAATTCGAAATTCTTAGCTAAAATAAATAATTAATTAATTTTAATATTAATAAAATATATTATTTTTATTATATATAAAATTTAGTTAAAAATTGTAGGATTCTTAGGACGAATCTAGAATCGTCGCTAAATTAAAATTTTATTTAAATATTATATTAATATTATAATTTATTTTTATTATATATAAAATGAGGGAAAATTGTAAGATTGTTGGGTTTAGCGACGGAAACCAGAATCATCACTAAAATAAATTTTTTTATTTATTATATTAATATTATATTTAATTTTTATTATATATAAGATTCGATAGAATTCGAAATTCATCTAAATTAGGGACAAATTAAATTTTAATTTATTTATTATATCAATATTATATTATATTTTTATTATATATAAAATTTAGAGAGGAAAGGTAATGGCCAGCGCCGGCGCCCGGCCTTGGCAGCATGGGCGCCCGAGCATACGAAAGCGCACTGCGTGTGCTCCCAGCGCAGGCGCCCGGGCATGCCAGCACTGGTGCCCGCGGATGCAAGATATAGATAAGTATATGGTAACGAGATGATATGGTAAGTAATGATCATGCAAGATATGATAAGATAAGTAAATGATAATGATTGTCACTGCATTTAAATTTATTTTTATTTATACTTTTAACTAATATATTTTATCATTTTTTTTATTTTCATTAATTTCATTCCATTTAATTAAATTAAATTGTTTGTATTTATTATAAATTTTTTAATTTTTTTAGAATTTATATATATAAATAAATAAATTGAAATAAGTAAAAATTCTATATATTTCATATTAATTTCATTTCTAATTGTGTTTGTTTTTTTTATATTTTTTTAATTTTTTGTAGAATTTATATTTATAAAGAAATAAAACGAAAGAAGTAAAAATTCTATATATTTAATACAAAATAGGAAAATATATATTCTAAGCAAAAAAAAAGGTGAGAAGTTTTTGAGGGAAAAAGGAAAAAGAAAAGCAAAAAAACTTTTCTCAAAAATAGGACATGGGCCTCCGGTCCGGTTCGGTTCGGAAGGTGGGCCGGGATGCGTTGTAAGCACGCATGCAAGCCAGAGCGAGCGCCATGCCTGTGTGGGCGCCCGCGCATGGCACAGCGTCACGAAGCACGGTGCAAGTGGCTACACGGTGCAAGTGGCTACACGGTGCAAGTGCCCGTGTGGCGCTCGATCATGGCATGACGGCCTTCGCGCAAGCCCGTAGCATGAGCGCATGCAAGCGCCCGTACAGGCGCCCGGGCTTGCCAGTACCCACGCCCGCGCATACCAAAGCGCACAGTGTGTGCTCATGCAAGTGCCAGCGCGGGTGCCCTGGCTTGCACTGTCGCCCGAGCATGCCACCTTGCGCTGCATGTGCCGATGCAAGCCGCCGCGCATGCCATGCTAAAGCGGGCACTAGGCCATGCGAGCACGGCGGCCGCGCATGGCAGCGTGTGCATGGCAGCGCGCGCATGCCCGGGTTCCACACGGCCGCCCAGGCATGGCAGTGGGGGCGCCCGTGCAAGTTACTGCACGGGCCAAGTGAGCATGCAAGCAGCCGTGTGAGGGCGACCGGCCATGCCAGCGCGGGTGCCCACGGATGCCACTGTGTGGGGAAGCTTGCCCGCGCTTGGCAGGGCACTCGCAAGTGCCTGCGCGGGCGTCCGGCCATGCCAACGCGGGCGCCCACGAGGCAAGCATACCACGCCATTGCAATATTAATTTTTATATTAAAAAATATAAATATGTGTTTATAAATATAAATAAATTTATTATTGCTGTAGTTTTTAATATTAGATTTAGGAGCATACTAATATTATTTTAATATTTGTAATTTTAATATTAATGAAGTTTTAAATATTTGTTTATAAATATAATTGGATTCTTAGTGGAGTTTTAAATTTTAGCACATATTTTTAATTTTGGAAGTTGTTTGAGATATTATGTTATAGGTTATAGTCTGAACTTATAATTTTAGAAGTTGTAATTTTAGAAGTTATAAGTTATTTGAGAGTATTGTAATTTTGGGAGAGTGTTATGTTATAGGTGACAAGTGTGTGTAAGTATGCTTGAGTATGTGATAATTTTGTGATATGTCATAAGATGATATGACAAGAAAAATTTGTTTATACATACATAGAGACATTGTGATTGTGATTTGAGTATGTGATAAGTGTTGTGATATGTTATACGATGATATAAGATGATATGACAAGAAGAAAAAATTGTTTATACATACATAGAGACATTACAATACATCATCCTCTCAATTTTCCTCTTTCCTTTTCCTTTTCTTTTCTCCTTTGTTTTGTTTGAAACTTTTTTCCTCCATCTTTTTTCTTTTCTACTTGTCTTCTGTGAAACTTTTTCCTCATTGTTTCCGTCATCTTCAATATAATATCATCTTCAATATAATATTCTGAAAATAAAAGTTTGAAAAAATATATTTTTCTCAAAAAGAGATCCTGAAAAATAAAATAAAACCATCGTAACAAAACCAATACCAATACCAAATAAAAAAAAACAATAAAATAACAAATAACTACAAATGTGAAACTCACCGGTTTCATAATCGAAATTCAATTCTAAGACGATAGAAATATCCACTTTCTTTTGGGCTTGCTTTCGGCTCTAAGCTCTAAAATAAGTATAATAAGTAAATGAAAAAAATTATTAAAAAAGAATGATATTTGAGTACAAATGATCATGATGAGAAGTGAGGAATGATGATGGTAAAATGCAGATAATGACTTTGACAATAAGTTTGGATTGAAAATGGTATTGAGTCGGCATAAAAACAATTAATGTAAAATTAAAAATAAATAGAAAGAATTCATAGTAACCCCAATCTGTAAGCATCCGGTTCTAATTCCACTAAAAATTGAAAAATTAGATTAACTAAAATATCTTTAAAAAATGGATTCCAAATTAAGAAAAACAAAGTCGAACCAACTCGTGCTCAAAAAAAAACCTAACCTTAACATAGGAGAAAGATAGTTGGTTTGTCTTTCCATCTTTCATTTCAATTCATTTTCAGTATCTTTATCATTCTCCTCCTCCCATCCTTTCTCATCCAAACCCTTCTCCTTCTCCAAACACTCCTCCTGCTCTTTCCCTTTCTCTTGCCGGGCTTTGTCCTCCTCCTCGTCCTCCTCTTTCCCTTTCTTTTGATTTTTTTCCTTCTTTTGTTCTTCCTTCTCTTCTTCATTTTGTACATAATCACATAATCACAAAGTCTGTACAACATATCATAACATATCATGATTTGTAACAAATTGAAATGAATTTGAATTGATTTCTCCAAAAATATTTTAAGTTCTGTATTATTATATAAGTGTATATATAAGTTTGTAAGTGGTATAAATTAGTGATTTGTAAGTTTACTTAATTTTTTTCTTCACTTCCTTCAACACCAACACTTTTTTCAGCTTCTTCAACACTCAACAACACTCATCAATCAACAACACTGAACACTCAACAATTTTTCAGACAATAAACCCTAAAAATAAAGAAAATATAAAAGGTGAATAAACCTATAAATAAATATTATACTATTTAGATTCCATACTAATTATGGTAATTACATAATGTATATAAACATATTTTAACTTACATATATTTATAAGTCGAATTCAAGTCTATCGGTCGAATTCAAGTTGATCCGTCGAATTCAAGTCTTCGATCCGTTGTCCATAACGACGTCGAATTCAACTCTGACTTTCTCAAAATAAAAAATCTAAATATAAAATAAAATTTGTTAAATATTGTTAAATAGATTGCAATCATTCATTTCGAAAATTAAATTGAAAGCTTATGCCGTCTTCTTCCTCTCTTCTTTCTCTATTCCTTTGCTCTTCTTTCTCTCTTCTTTCTCTGTTCCTCTCTGTTCCTTCGGTCGACGTTCTTCTTTCTCTGTTCCTTTGCTCGACATTTGAATTCACAAATCTCATCAGCTAATCATTCTAATACAAATACAAATTTAGCCCAATTATATTGTCGAATATTTTTAACATCGATAATATCAATAATAGTAGTAATAATAGTAGTAATACCGGAACACATTTGTAGTCGAAGGATAAATAACCCACCCTAAACATCGTTTAAAGTTGTGTGATTTTTTGGTTTTGATGGAAGGAAGTTTTGATTTTGATTTGTGTGATATTTTGGTTTTGATAGAAGGAAGAAGTGAGTTTGTAGACGGTTCGGTGAACTCAAGCACGCTGACTCGACTACTCGACTGACTGGATGTTATCGATATGAGATTAGCCGCCTCCGTAGAGAACGAGCGCAGAGAACGGAGTTCAAAGTTTTTTGAATAAACACTATTATTAATTATAAATTATTATAATTATCGTTAATCAAATATATTATTATATTATATTTAAATATATTATATTAACACGTAGTTACAAATATAAATTCATATTATTAACTTTATTAATAACTAAACCGTTACTTTTTCTATGAATTTGAGCTTTATTAATCTATTTATGAATTTGTGTTAATCTATTTAGCATGAATTTAGCAAGGAAACATTTATGAAAAAATCACCTTACAACAAAATTAACATTAATATGTTATAAATTAACATAACAACATAACATATAACATATATATAATATGTTATGGGATATTGTTGTGTTAAATCAAATTGATATATGTTTTGAAAAAATTACTCTTTTTTTTTCAGTTTAGTAATGTTCCATCATGCTTTTTTTTGACTAAAAACAAATTACAAATTTATTATAAACATTAATTAATTTATTTGATAGGGATTTTTTTGACTAAAAACAAATTTACAAAAGTAGGAAAATAAGAAGTGTTGAATGAAAATAAAGAATTAAAAATAGTATTTTAATATTTGAAAAAACTTTGCATTAAATTTTTGCAAAGAGGTTAAAATGGCGCTAGAAAAAATTTTTATACTTTTACTTACAAACTACTTACTTGGTTACACCACACTTACCACCACACCACCACACCACCACGTTCCCTTCTTTGCCATAACCTTTATACTTTTATTAGAGTAATTAAAAATAACAAAGAGTAATTAAAAATAACAAGACAATAAACTTATTAATATTATTAATTTAAATAATATAATTAATTTAAATAATATAATGATATGAAATTATGGATTTATATTAATTTATATAATATAGTATTATAGTTTTTAAATTATAATACTTATTATTATAGTGATTCAAAATTTTATTTCTCACCGTACACAACTTCTCTACATCACCACCAACTCGAACCAGATCTCAACCATTAATATTTTTATAATTGACATGTTTAAATTTAATTATAGATTTCATTTTACATTTTGAGATGTTTAAAATTAATTAATATAGTACTTTATATTTGGTTTTTTGCTATAGAAGTCATCTACCATTATATCTACCATTATATAAATCTATGAATAAAAGATGCCAAACATGTTCAAAAAATTAGAATACATGACCGTCCGTGTGTTTAGGGTGTGTTTATAGCGTAGGTGTGAAATATAGGTATTAAATTGAATATCCAGTAAAAATTGAAATACTGACGTCATATTAAATACAAATCATTTGCACAAATTTGTATTGAAAAATAAAATAAAATAAAATAAATAAGAAAATGTTTTTGATGTGTTTTTAAATCGGCAAAGAAAGGAAGGCGGGAAATTTGATTAATTTGGTAGTAAAATAGAAAATTATTTTTGGGATGAGAAATATTTTTTTGGGTTATTATTTAAATATTTGTAAATGTAAATTAAGTATGAATTAAAATAAATTTATATTAATATTGTTAATTGTTTTTTTAATTTATATAAAATTATATAATATTGTTACTTATTTAAATTATAAATATGAACAACTTAAATTAAAATAATAAATTCTAATCATATTAATTAAATTAAAAATATTAATAATTTAAATTCCCACACAAAACATAAAACAAACAAAACAAACACACTCACAAACACACTCGCAGCCTAGGACCGCACCGCATCCAAGTGCGCAAGCGCCTGCACGGGTGCTTGCACATGCCATAGCGGGGGCCCAGGGCGCTGGCTCGCGGGCGCGTGGCACATGCCACACAAGCCTTGCAGGAGCCCAGGCATGCGGGTGGCAAGCGCCCTTGCTGGCGCCTACACGGAGCCTGTGCACAACACATGGTTTTCTCCTTTATTTAAAAAAATTCATCAAAAATTGCTCTTCAAATATGCTTCCAAAGGGATTCGATGTGCTCTTCTCCTTTGGTTCGATGGAATGGATGTCCTTTTAAAAAAAGAAAATTCATAAAAAATGCGCTTCTAAAGCAATTGATGTGCTCTTCCTTCTCCTGTTTTTAAGAAAATCATTGCTTCCTTCCTTCCGAAAAAATGTGCTCTTCTCCTGTTTGCTTCTTTCTTTAAGAAAATTCATTCGATAAAATTCATCTTCTTCTCCAAATTTTTTAAAGAAAATTCATAAAAAAATGCTTTCAAGTTTTTAAAAAAATTCATCAAAAAAAGTATAAGATATTATAATAATATATTACAAAATATCATAACACTATTATATAAATTAATAATTGAATATCAATTCAATTGTTAATTAATAATATTATTAATTTAAATTAATAATATATAAATAACTAATTTAATTATAATAATAATTCCCTAACTTAATAATTATATAGCCCAGTAAAAAATATATTTTAAAAGAGAGAAGGAAAGGTTTTCGACAATAATATCATTTAATAATATTAATATTGAATAAAGAATTTAGTGGGCTCACGACAAAATTAATGTCCAGTAGTTTTATAGTAATTTTTATAATTTATAAATATGTCATTTAATTTAATACCTCTCTTAACCAACTAACTAGATTAAATTTTGCTAACATAAATATAGATTTAATTTAATTTAATTTTGTGATTGTTTTATGAATAGAAAGACAGGTAAGTTGAGTAAAAATGAGTAAAAATGAAAAGTTTGGATAAAATGTTTGTTGGCACTCAAAATTTGGGGAAAAGCTTGATTTGTGATTTGTAATTGTTTTTTAAAAAATATTAAATTTTCAAATTTATTTTGAATTGATTAAAGGATTTCGTGAGAGGGAGATATGGCCGATGATGATGACAAGACTGAGAAGAGAGAGAGGAGAATTTCATGAGAGGGATATTGAAAGACAGAAAAAGGTGACTAGAGGTGAAAGAAGACTGAGAAGAGAGAATTTTTACTTAAAAAAGGAAAATTGTCGGAGATAGAGAAAGAGATAGAGAGCGATGAGAAGATTTGGGAGAGATGATTCGAGGAAGAAAAAAAAAAGAAAAAGGGATAGAAAGTTGAATATTAAAAAATAAATATATTTTTTAATAAATTTGTATTTTCAGGAAATTTTAGAAAAAGGGGTTTATAAGTTTTTTTTTTAAAAAAATCTTTTTCTTTATCTTAATAATCAATTTTTTTTTACATAAAAAAATTTGTAACATTACAATAAAATCTTTTTTTTCTCATTTTTTTCTCCACGTCCATAAAATATTTTATAATCTTTTTTTCTTATTCTTTTGGAATTAGAATGGCCTCCTAAATAACTTATTTTTTTTAATCAAAAATAATAATAATTTGATACCTAATATAAACAAAATTCTAATAATAATAAAAAGTAGTTTGTTTGTTTATTATAATTTGTAAATGATTATATTATATTATATAATATGATTAAGATTAAATATGAAAAAGAATTAATGTTAATGTTTTATGAAGTTTTGTTGGTTGAATTGATAGGATGAAAGGTTTGATTGATTGAAAGATTGAAAGAATGTTGTGTGAGAGAGTTGAAAGAGGTGATTAAGAAGATTGAAGATTGAAGAATGAAGTTAAGAAAAATTGGAAAATGAAGTTGTTTAAGTTTTTTATTTGGCGCCATAAAAAGATGTGAAGCTTTTGGGAGTAAAAAGGGATGTGAAGATTTTGGGCATGGGAGATTAATTTGAGTTTTTTTTTGTCCAAGAAAAAGAAAGAAAGGATGGAGGTGAAAAATAAAATATAAATTTATTTGATATTATAATATTTTTAAAAACTCCAATTATTTATTTATTTATGTACAACACAAAATTCTAAAATCAATTAAATTGTTATATATATATATATATAGTCTATCCAATTTTCTTTCCTCTGTGTTTTGACTAATTATGTCTGTCCAATTTGTTGTTAGACCAAGTGAAGAACTCTATATATCACCACCAAACACAACCTTTTCAAGCAAGTGAAGTAGGTATGATTGAATTATAACAAAATTTTATTATATTAATTTTTAAGTTTAGTAAATTACAAAAATGTAAATTATTTAACAAATTTTAGTAATTAAATGTCAAAGATTTTTATGTACAATAGGTGAAAATTAAATTAAAAAAAGAGTTAGTATATTATTGGATAAATTTTATGGAGAATCAATAACACATTTTCCTTTAATATTTCATGTTTAATATATCATGAAAACTACTCCAACATTGATACTAATTATATATATATATATATATATATATATATAAGACACCCGCTTTCATTGATACTAATTCTATATATATATATATATATATAAAAGGCACCCGTTTTCACAAATTCATGGTCAGGATATTCTTAAAAGTTTTTTTGTATAAAAAATTTAATTCAAATAAAATTTTAATAATATATATAATTTTACAATTTAAAAATAATTTTTAAATAAATTTAATTATTATTATTCCACTAATTACAAACCATTTGAATCTCACTTTGATTTAGCCTTTGAACTTCCTCTCCAATAATGTACGTGCGTGCATAATACTTTTATTTGAATTGTGTACTATCTACAAGTGTGCGTCAATCTTATTCAACACTCAAATTTTTATTTAGTATATTACAACTAACCAAGTTAGACTATCATTTAATTGTTTCAGATAAGTATTCAGAATAGCATCAGCTGGTGTGAGATTTTCATCGGGCATGGTGCATAAGCAATAAATGTATTCTCTTAAAAAAATAATAAAATTAATTAAACCGAGAAACAAGCATAGTGTTTATTATGGCAGTACTGGCCATGGGAATTCACGTGGCAAATTCCAGACCAGCATTGCATCTGTCCCGGCCATAATTCATCTGTCCCACCATAATTCATAGTGTCCCGGCCATAATTCATCTGTCCCAACATAATTCATGATTGAAAGAGAAGATTTTGGCTCAGCATCCAACAACACAATGGACACGACCACTCTTATTCAACACACCCGCGCACCAATAAACTCAAATAAACTCAAATCAAACGCATTAAACTCAAATCAAACGAATTGAATTCGAATTGAATTGAATAACTACTGGCTATAAGAAAACTTACTATAATTCAATTTATTTGTATGTATAATCATTTTAATTAAATAAATTTAAATAATATATATAATTTTATAATTATTTAACATTACATTTTTAATGAATTTAAATTTTCATTCCACTAATTACAAAATTTACATTCCAATTCCAATCTCAAATTGTCCTCTCTCTCTCTCCATCTCCAATGTGCATGGATCTATGAAATAATAATGGAATTGCGTAGGAGTATTAGTTCAAGTACACACTCTCTCTCTCTCACACTCACACACAAATATAGTAGTTCAAGTATTTTGCGAGAAGTCAAGTTTGTCATGGTCACCCATGGCATGTCCCAATCCAATTTGCCAAATTCTTTTTCTCTGCTACTCAAAGCAAAGAAAAAGGCAACCGGTAACCATGACTACTGAGTTTAGATTTGAATGACAGATATAGTTGTTCCGAGACCAATTGAGACCAATTTGATCCTATGACTTCCACACAAATAAATAGGCAGTATCATTTTCAAATAAATAGAAGTCATGCCAAAGGAAAGAAAATATAAAGAAATAAATAAATAGAAACAAAAAAAATTTAAAATATTTCTTTGTCAACAAATTTTTAGAAAAAAGGCTGATGTTTTTTATTTCTTAATAATCATATTTTTTTAATCTTTTAGTCCTCTAAATTTTTTAATATTACAATAAAGTTTTTTTTGTCTCATTAACATCGATCTTTTTTTTTTTCTACAAAAGAATTCATTATATTTTTTTTTCTAATAATAACAATTTGAAGAAAATTAAAAAATAATTATATAGTTTGAGTTTCACATGATTTGTTTGTAGCAAAAAAAAATTTTGTTTGTCTATGTAGCTAAACAAAAATAAATAATTGAAGAAATAATAAATACTATAAACAAAAGATAATTTAACAAAATTTTATAAAAAAATTAATTACTTTACAAATTTGTTTTTTATGGAGATAAAGAATACATTAATAAATATATGGATAGAAGGAAGAAAGAAATAACAAGAAAACAGAAAAAAAAAATTAGAATTTTTGCCACGCTATTTGAAGTTTGAAGTTTCAACTTGCCTTGTGACAAACTGACATAACTTCTTCAAATGAACACTGACAAGTTTGAATTTTTTTATTTGGTCATCGCATTTATGCGAACAGGAAATTTCAACTTTCAAAATTTGAACGCTGCTGCTGCAATGACAGGACAAAGTTTGAATTTGAGTTGGTCATCGCATTTACGGGAACAGCAAATTTCAACTTTCAAAATTTGAACGCTGCCATGACAGGACTCCTCCTCGCACTCTGGACTCCACTCAGTCCGCGCCACTCAGCTACCCACCTACACTACCTTCCAATGCCTTGCACAAACACTACACTGCACTGCTACAACCCACAAGAAAACAATCAACTGCAACTCCCATAGCCTCACTGAGCTCACTACACTCCAGCTATTTCTACACTCTCTAGCTACACTGCTCATTTCAGCTATTTCTGCACTCTCCAGCTATACTACTCTACACTACTACTGCACTCTATCCAGCTACCCGATACTTTCGCACTCTTCTTCGGTACACTACTACACTCTATCCAGCTACCTGCACTCTATCCAGCTACCCGAGCTAACACACTTCTTTTAACAGTAGTGCTATTTGCTTAACTCTTACTCATCCCATTCCTCTCGCCATACTCGGTCTCCAACAAACTTCAGTCCTCTGGCCACTTTACTCACTCACAAACAAACTGTCCTCTCGCCACCGCAAGCTTCCTTCACCACTCCTTCCTACCCTCTCCTTCAAACCGCCTCTTCAGTGCCTCTCCAAACTCACCAACTCGACAGTCGACAATGGCCTCCTCGTCTAGAAAAGCAAAAAGAATTATGATGGTTTCGGAAGGAAACAAACACTTTCCATCAATGAAAAAATACAATCTATTTCAAAAGGTATTTTCTCATAGGAGTATTACTTCAGGCCGATTAATTGATTGGAATTTTTTGGATAGTATAAATTTTGAATACATAAGTTTTTTAAAAGAAGTGTGTTCATCTTGGATTCTTAATCCAGATAAAAATATATATGAGAATGCTGTTAGAATTTTTTATAATAATACGAAAAAAATGGATAATGATTGTGTAGATATTGATGGTAATATTACTTCCTGTAGTTTTGAAACATATTTTGATGGTGAAATAATTACAGTGACTCCTAAAATGATATGATCAGAGGCTGATCTTTGTTGGACGGAATATGAAGAGTGTGCTATGTATTTAAACAGTGAAATAATAATGGACGCTAAAATAGTTTTTCATAATGATAATTTAGAATTTTTTAGTTCAAATGCTACCGATTTAAATTTTCAAGAAAGAATTCTTCACTTTCTCATTATACATGCTATTAAACCACGTGCAAGAAATTATACATCTATTTCGAGGGATGATTTTTGGTTAATGGCACGTATAATTGAAAAAAAATCCGGGTTTACACTTTTTACTTCCTTATTTTATGATATCTTCAAGAGATTCTAATAATAATTTATCGTATTGTAGTATGGTGAGTGGTATTTTAAAAAGTCACGGAAATTAAATATACATAAAAATAGTATAAATCATAAAACTTTACGAAGAGCTTATTGGGTAAATCAAAATGGTATTTGGATTAATTTAAAAAAAAAAAGGTATTCCAGTGCCAGAGCCACAACCACGAGCGGAAGGAGGGGAAGAAGTTCATGACGATGTAAATGATGTAAATGACTATGTAAACGATGACAATGAAAATGAAAAAAGAAGGTGGGAAGAATTGTTTGAATACATGAATAATATGAAATTGCAATTGGATAGTGTTCGCAGTGAAGTAGGCCAGGTTCATAGTGAAGTCGGTGAGATTCGCAGTGAAGTGGGAGAATCACGAACAGAAATCGGACAAATGCAAACCCAAGTGAGTGAATTGAGGTATAATTTTGATGAATTTAGGCAGCGTGATGATCATTTTAAGGAACAGAATCAAGAAGTTCATATGAAAATGGTAGGTCGCTTGATGAATATGGAGGGGGATCTACGGGTGAATATAATTTTATTACTTGTATACGAGATCATTTGCAGCTCGGAACCGCGCAACCAGTTGGGAGCTCTGCCTACCCGGCCTACCCATTCATCATTCGTCCTCATCGTCCAAGGTCTTCATTTGCTTCTCCTCCCAGACCGAGACATGATCCTAACCCTTTTCGTATCGATGAAGTGATAAGGGGAATACCATCCTCTGCTGGTGGGACTGCTTTTGCGACCCATGGAACTACATGTGGAACTGCATCATCTTCTCAACCAACCAAACCAACCAGCGCAAAAAAATTTCGACCCAAAGTTCAATTTCCATAATTCCAAATTTTTCCTTTTTTTTTCATGTATCTTTCATGTACCTTAATATAATATCTTAATATAATATCTGCCATCCAAATATGAAATATTAAATGTAAAATATTTTTCTTATTTTTCTTATTTATTTCATTTTTATTTTTTTTAATGTTTATATTATGAAAAAATTGGTTCCTACGCCGCAATCTAGCCGCCCGTGGTCGGCCATGCGATGGCTGGCACCCGCGCATGCCACATTCGTGCATGCAGCACACGACGTGGCATGCGAGCATGCAGCACCCGTGAAGGGCATGCGTGAAAGGGGTAGGCGCAGGCGCCCGGCGAAGCCAGTGCTGGCGCACGGCCAATCCAGAGGGGCCGCCCGCTCATTCCACCGCGCAGGCCATCCATGTATGCACCTGGCCGATCAGCCAAGGCCAGCCTTATGCAGTGCCCCTGCGGGGCATTTGAGCAGCAAGGGGCCAGTGACTTGGGGATGCGAGCAGCAAGGGCAGCGCGGGCTCCCGGCCATGCCAGCCCTGGCGCCAGGGCGCCCGTGCATGGGACCGCATGCTCCACACAGCCATGCTAACCGTGCGATGGCACTAATTACTCCATTTTTTATTTTTTAAAATTACTCATTTGTATTTATTAACATTATTATATAAAATTTATAATCATATTAATTACTTTTATCATTTTAAATAAAAAATTTTTGAAACCTTTAAAAATTTTTAATATGTCAAAACTGCCAAAAACTTTAATTTGATTCAAAAACTTTTGTTTTTTTTGTTTGAGACGGGTTACTTTAAATATTCAAATACTAATCTTCTTTTAACAATTACTCAAATTTAGCATGATTATGATTGATCTATGATTAGAACATTTACCTCTTATAACCCTCTTACTTAACCCAAACAAATCCTAAAATTTTTATTTACTTAACCCTCTTACTTCTTAAATTTTTAATTTAGTCGAGAGTTGCAACCACCAAGGTTATTACTTAAATTAATTTTGGCGGAAAGGTTTAAATTCATTTTGGCGCAGCAAATGAACAAAATTGGCTCCAAAAATTTCTTCTCATATTAAAAACATAGATTTCATTTGTTTTGCTTCGGTCAATATTTTTGGGATTTAGAAAATGGGATTTAGAAAATGGGAAAATATTTAATTCGTCAATTAAATAACCGAGAGAGGGAGAGAGGAATTGATAAGATTTCTTGCTTTATAGTCATAGTCAGAGTCCACTCCCATAATTAGACTTGGGTGATATGCATGTATGTACTGGTAATTGAAAATTAATCTATTTAAATTTATTTCTTTCATTTTTGAATTGCAAGATTACTTTCAAACAAATGAACAATGGAAGAATATTCGGTTCTTGGAGTAGATCAGTAGATTGGAGTAGATGAAAATATCAACAATGCAATGCAAGATTACTTTCTTTCTTTCTTTGCCTAAGTGTTTCTGAAGGTAAAAATTAAATAATTTTTTTCCTCATTCTAAAAATTATACGATGCATTCTAATATATTTAATTGTTATACTAATACTATTAGGAAGTAAAAAGAAATTTAAAGTAAGTGAGTAACTGAGAGTAAGAGTAGGGGAGTAAGAGTAAGTGGTAGTAACTGAGAAATAAGTGAAGAATTCATTTAGCGACGGTTTTCATAACCCGTCACTGACTTACTTAGGGTTGAGAACTTGTACTATCTAGGGTTGTTCTTAGATTCGTTTTTATTTTACACACGACTACCCTAAGTCTTGCCGCAACTCCCCTCGCCCACTTACACCTTCTCTCCATCGCATTTCATCGTTCATCCCTGACCATCGTCATCTTCGGTCGTTGCCATATGCTCGATCGCAGCAACCAGCTCCCACCTCATCTCATATTAACTTAGCGGTGAAGGTTTTCTCTCTTCGGTTCGGTTTATCTCTCACGTTCGTCTCTTCTCTTCTCCACCTCATTTTCTTTATCTTTTTTTTTTCTTTCCTTTTCTGATGGTTTCATCCTCATTTAGGTTCGCCTTTTTTTGTTCGCCTCTCACTGACACACAGCCTTCTCTCTTGATGTAATACCCAAAACAAAAAAAAATGAAATTTAAATTTAGGGCTTAAAGCCCTAATTTTTCTTCCATTTCCCCCTTCTCTCTCTCTCTCTTTCTCTTTCTCTCTCCGACTTTTCATCTCCCCTCTCCCCACCGCTTCCTCTCCCACGGCAGCGCCTCCTTCCACCATCGCCACCGCGAGCAACCTCCACCACCACCATCTTATTCTTCTTCTTCTTCTCCCTTACTGTTTCTCTCTCTCCGCGGCTCACTCACTCTCTCTCTCTCTCTTTGTCTCTCAATCCCTCCCGCTGCCATCCTCCGTCGCGAAGATCTCCGTGCGCCACCCAGCCGCTGCAGCTCCTCCCTCCCGCGAGCGAGCCACTGCAGCTCCTCCCTACATGAGCACCACTGCGCTCTCCTTCACGCGACTGCGCGCTCTCCCGAGCGCTAGCGCACACGGCGCGAGCCCAACGCGAGCCAGCGCACGAGCCCAACGCGAGCAACGTGCGACCCCCTGCGCGCCTCTGCACGCTCCTGCACGAGCGCCAGCTCGCCCTTGCGCTCCTTTGTACGAGCCCCTGCGCGCCTCCAACACGCCCCAGCACGAGCAAAGCGTGCTCCAGCGCACGATCCACTACTCGAGCGCGCCCCAGCACGAGCACGAGCGCGAGCGCTCCAACGCGCGACCCATTACCCGAGCGCTCGATCCAGCTCGCGAGTACGAGCCCTAGCCACTGCGGCCCAGTCCAGCACGCGGCCCAGTCCGGCCCGCGGCCTACCAGACCCATTAGCCCGCGACGGCCCATGACAGTTCGTGAGCCTTTGCGAAGGTAAATGACTCAAAGTTTCGATTTCCGCACTAGGGTTTCGAAATTCTTTAGTAATTGGACTTAAATTACTCACAATTGTTTCAAATTTGAAAACATTCAGGTTTTAGACCAAACCAACGGGCGAACGAAAGCTAGATCCGAGATCCGAGGAACCCTAGGTGAGAGAAAGGAAATCTCTTTAACTCTTGAATAAATTTTGTCAAATTAGGTAGTTTTGGTTGGAAAGAAAAATTGAAGATTCATAATTAGGCCCTTATTTGATATCGAACCGTGGTGATTTGATTAGGTTGGCTATTTTAGTGATTCGATTGAGGGGAGCATTGCTTTACGTATTGTGGTTTTATTGGGAAGTGTGCTATCCTCCGCAAAACTGTGAGTGGGATTTATTTCAATGTTTTTGTTTAATATGTAAATTCTGTTTTACAACATTTTGATGAATGAGTATGATTTGTCGTATGCTTGAAATGTTTTGACTGGTTTTAAATTTGATTTTTTTTGTGAACCGATGGAGTGTCCAAAAACTGTGTTGAATTATGAAATTATGCATCCATGTGGTTGAAATGTATAATGTGTCATTTTATGCTATATGTTGCATTTGGTTTGTAAACCTGATTTCGGCATATTTTTTATACGATATTGATTTTAGCCTTGAGGGGTTTGGATTGTATTATTCCGTAGCTACGAAGGACACCGTGAGAGACGCTTTGGTGGCGTCCGGATATGCCTAGGCCTGGGGTATCCCACGAGTTGTCGTGATTTGATTATCGACACGGTACTAGCCAGGTTGAACCTGAAAGTGGATTTGGATTTGGATATCCTCTCCAAGTCTAGCACCTGGATGAGGTTCGTCGCCAACACCAGGGTAGAGAGCACTTTAAATAAACTTGCATATAATACCCCCGGTGCGCCTGTCATAGGTCGCGGTAGACCTCTGCCAGGATATTTTTGGCTGGCAGCTCTATGATTTTAATGACAGTGCTTTGGATGCATATTTGACTTGATAATGCGTGCAAATGACACATTGTTGAAATGAAAAGCATGATGATTTGAAATATGATTTGTATACTTATGTTTTGACACTCCAGCTTCACACTTCATATTTGACAATTGCATTGAACCACTCACTCACTGAGTTTTCTTCCCCGAGTACTCACCCCTCATTTCCTTTCTTGTTTCAGAGATAGTATTTGGCAAGGAGTGTTGCTTTTAGGACGCTCAGTATCATTGGGAGATTTGATCTGGATCTGAGGAGTTATTGTATATTTTCGTTGAAATTTTGTGAGTTAGCAATTGTATTGGTGATGTATATATATTATGAGGTCGATAGACGACCATTGTATAATTCTGAGATGACTATATAAATATGGACATGTCATTGCATAACATTGCATTGAGACATTTCTGGTTCATTGTGTAAGTACTTGGGAATGTGTCATGTCTTAGAAGTGTCCTCTAGGATCGCTCGGTGCCTCCTCTAAATCACAGGAGGGGCGACTGGCGGCTGTCCATGCCTTTGACGGGGGCATGGCAGTAGAGGTCTATGGTTAGGTTGTTGAAAATTTTTATAGTCTTGCGTTATCTGGATGTTGGTTGTGAGATTGGTTGATTGGAGAGGCCAGAATGGCCATTTGATTATATTACAGAGTGGTTGTGATTTATACAGGATAAATTGTACTTGGGAAACCTCTGAAATATGGGGAGGTTCTACCCGATTTTCTGTAAAATTACAGTCGGCATTCAGGATAACGGGTGGCTGTTTACGATCTCGGTTCGGGGCGTGACACTTCATCTTATCCTCTCTCTGTCTCTCAGTTTCATCTCCAAATAGCTCGACGAAGGCTTTTCTCTCTTCGGCTCATCTATCAGGTTCGTCTTTTTTCCTTCCTCTCTTCTCTTCTCCACCTCACCGTCTGGATGGAAATATAAATAAATCCAATTGGTCCGATCAAATGTTTAGTGGTAATTAAGGTAAGTGTATGAATAACGCATGAAATACGTTCGACAATATGCCTCTATGCCTCTGACAGCAACGTCATTTGTGGTAAATAAGGTAAGTGTATGAATAACGCATAAAATATGTTCGACAATATGCCTCTAAGAGCAACGTCATTTGTTTTTAAGAGATTTTTAAAACCGTATATTTTTAAAACATTGTTAACTAATTTAACCCATAAATACATTTCAAACTGCGTCAACAAATTTTCAGTTTGGTATTTTTCCTTGTACATTATGCTCACATTTATTCCTTGGAAATCTTAAGGTAATATCTCTAGTTTATACTAATCCCTCCTTTCAGTGACTTGAGTAATGATACTGTTTACTAAACCGAATCCTGTACCACTTTATCCGTGTGTAATTTTAGTCAATTATTCTCTATGTTGAAGGAGGTTAACTATTTGTCTTCTAAATATGAGTGTTAATTTTTAGTCAATTATTCTCTATGTTGAAGTAGGTAAACTGTTTGTCTTCCTAAATATGGGAGGCTGGGTGTGAGTACCTTTGTGAATTAGATGGAAAACATTTGGCTTAATCCTTAGTATATATTTGATTATTTTAAATTATTAGCACAATTTTTTTGGAATTGACCCACATATGTTTTGGGATAATCTCCATAACTGTTCTTTACCCCTATGGGTTAGTTTCCTTACCAAGTTAGGATTTAAAAATAAAACCTCTATTTATTTTTACAATGGTTGCTCATAATTATCTTTATAATTCATTAAAAGTTCTCTCTTGCAAAAATGAAAAGGATAAATTGAGAGCTTGCCTATTTGTTCAAATATATCTCGGGCATATAAGTCTGTTGCCTCTTCTCAAAGCTTTTGTTTTTTTTAATTCATAGAGAGATGATGCAAAAAGATAGAGTGTGGATGTATAATAAGAATTTACCTGACCGTCGAGGATTGACCGATGAGTTTCGTATTGGGTTGGAACAATTTTTGGATTTCGGCTAGTAGTAAAGTTGAGTTTATGGATGGAAATAAGTTAAGGTGTCCTTGTAGGAAGTGCAGTAATAGTAAGTTTCATGTGTGTGAAAAAGTTAGGGAACATTTTTGTAGATTTGGTTTTACTCCGAATTATTATAATTGGACTTATCATGATGAACCGTTTACATCTTAGGAAGAATATGAAATAAGTAGACAATTTTCCAATAGAGAAGAATATGATTACGACCGTTTAAACCCATATTAGAGAATGGTAATTGATACAGCTGATAATGTTGTTTTACAATTGAACCATGCAAGTACTAGTTCTGCTCCAATATTTGAACAAGTGTATGTAGTGATGCAGAACCATCGCAGGAGATAGAAGTAATAGGTGTTGATAAGAATGCAAGTAATAAGACTTTTTTCTCTGATCAGTTTGGGGAAGTGTTGAAAGCTGCAGATCAACCTTTGTGGGGAGGTTGTGATACTCACACTAAGTTATCAGTAACAGCAAGACTGTTAAATATCAAGGCAGAATATAATGTGTCTGAGGAATGCTTCAATGAATTTGTTCAAGTAATTCGAGAAGTATTACCTCGTGATCGCATCATCCCAAGTGATCTTTACAATATGAAAAAGTTAGTGAAAGACCTGGGTCTTCTTGTGGTAAGGATTGATTTATGTAGTTAGGGTTGTATGTTATATTGGAGGGACGATGAAAATGTAGAATTTTGTAAATTTTGTAACCAATGTAGGTATAAGAGTAGTAGGAGGCCGGGTCATAACAAGCGGAAACTATACAAGCGAATGTTTTATTTGCCCTTAACCCCCGATTGCAAAGGCTTTATGCATCTAAAGCCACTGCTGAACACATGAGGTGCATGCAAACCATCAAACAGAAGAGGGTCTAATGTGTCATCCTTCAGATGCAAAGGCATGGAAATATTTTGATAGAATATATCCTGAGTTTGCAAAAGAGTCTCGAAACATTAGATTAGGTCTTTGTGCTGATGGTTTTGCTCCATTTGGCAAATCGGGAAAAACGTATTGATTTGGCCAATTATCTTAACTCCATACAATCTTCCGCCTGATATGTGTATGAAAACGCCATATATGTTTCTGACATTGCTTGTGTCTGGCCCACAAAATCCAAAAAAATTAATAGATATTTATATGCAGCCACTGATTGCAGAGTTAAAACAACTATGGGATGAAGGTGTTTGTACATATGATGTCCATTCTGATCAGAACTTTCTAATGAAGGCTGCTCTTCTTTGGATGATAAATGATTTTCCAGCTTATGGCATGTTATCTGGGTGGAGTACAGCTGAGATCTTAGGATGTCCCATATGTATGCAGAAATCAAAGTCATTCATATTAAAATATGGTAAGAAGGCGAGCTATTTTGATTGTCATAGACAATTTTTGCCACTAAATCATTCATTCAGAAGAAAGAAAGCTGAGTTCATAAAAAATAGGGTTGAAAAAACACCTCCACCCTTGAGATTGACTGGTGATCAAATTTGGGAACAAGTGCATAACTTTCCGTCTGCTATTGAAGGCCCTCATGGTACCACTGTTGGATATGGAAGTACGCATAAATGGACAAAACGGAGTATATTTTGGGATTTACCATATTAGAAAATCCTTCTTTTGTGTCATAATCTTGATGTCATGCATGTTGAAAAGAATGTTTTTGATAATGTCATAAATACAATCATGGATATTCCTGGAAAAACAAAAGATAACTTGAGTGCAAGAAAAGATATCAGAGTTGTTTGTAATCGGTCTACACTAGATGTGGATGCAAATAGTAAGGGACCAAAGCCAAAGGCAGTTTATACATTGAATAAGGATCAGAGACGGAGTGTTTGTGAGTGGTTGAAAATGGTGCGGTTTCCTGATGGATATGCTTCAAACCTTGGGAGATGTATCGATTTGAAGTAATGCAAGTTGACTGGTTTGAAGAGTCATGATTGTTATATATTTATGGAAAGACTAATTCCAATTGTGTTTAAAGAACTTTTACCAAATTTTGTCTGGGGTGCCATTACAGAGTTAAGTATTTTTTTCCATGACATTTGCTCAACTGTGTTGAACTTATCACACATGGAGAAACTAGAGAGAGATATTCTAATTATTCTATGCAACTTAGAAATGATATTTCCTCCATCGTTCTTTGATTCAATGGAACATCTCTTAGTTCACTTGCCTTATGAGGCAAAAGTTACGGGTCCCGTTCAATTTCGATGGATGTATCCGTTTGAGAGGTTAAATATTTATATTATTTGTTTCAAAATAATACTTCTTTACAGATTTCCTTTTATAATCTTCTTATTTTTTTTCTTATTAGATTTTTATATCATTTGAAGAAAAAAGTAAAGAATAAGGCATGCGTCGAAGCCTCTATTGTTAATGCATATATTGTGGAGGAAGTAACAACATTTGCATCGTATTATTTTGAGCCTCACGTACAGTGCAAGAGGCGAAGACCAGGAAGAAATGACGAGGGCCCTATCGATCCCAATTCTTCGTCATTTTCTATTTTCAATTATCTTGGTCGAACTAATGGAGCATGTAAGAGAAGATATTTAATTGGTTAAGAATTGCGAACAGCCCATACATATATTTTATTGAACTGTCCAGAAGTGAGACCATATTTCGAGTAAGTATATAGTTTTAACTGGTCAAGAAATGTGAGCAGTCCTTACATATTTTGTTTGGGTCAAAAATTTATATAATATATAAGTGGTATTTTATAATAGGATTTTTCAAAACTTATTTTCGGAACTACCTAACAAGGAGTTTGATCATCTGTGTGATGAGAAATTTGCAACATGGTTCAAAACATATGTAAGTTACCTATCTACCAAGTTCCCATCATATTTTGTTTTTATAATCATTACTTAACAATAATAGTTTGGTCACTTTCCTTTAGGTTCATGCCAATGATGATCAAGTTGAACAAGAATTCTTATATCATCTATCATGGGGTCCAAATTCATATGTACGAACTTGGCCATCATATTTTATAAATAGGTTTAATTTTCACACCCAAGAATATGGAATTGGAAAAGTCACAATGAATAGTGGGGTATATGTTCGGTCATCTAATAATGGAAGTGTAAAAGATGATTTTTATGGTTTATTGGATGAAATCATAAAGATAGAGTATCCTGGAGCAGATTTGCGAGTGATATTATTTAAGTGCAATTGGTTTGACCCCATCAAAGGAATGAAGGTGCATCCAAAGTATAATTTGGTTGAAATAAATCATAAGAAGAAGTATAAGAAATATGAACCATTTATATTGGCACAACAAGGAATTCAAGTATATTATGCATCATATCCTAGTTTGAAACATGACAAAACTGATAAGTGGGCTGTATGCAAAACAAAAGCATGGAAAAAAATTGAAGAGCATTGGGTTGATATAGCATATCAATAAGAAGAAGTTACTAATACGATTCAAATGGAGGAATATGATATTCCAACTTTACGAGATCCATGTGGAGAATTATAGATGTGGATCCAAATGAAATTTGTGGGGATGATGATGAAGAATCAGATTTTCATACAGAGGATGAGGATGAGGATGAGGATGAGGATGGGGATGGGAATGGTGATGGTGATGGAGTTGAATGTGAAAGTGGAGATGTCAATGAAAAATTTGATTTTTGAAACGGGTAAGTTTAGTTTTGTACACATAGATATGCTTAATGTAATACATTTCAATTTGCTTCCTTATGATATAATTATCTTTATTATACATCATTTATTTATTTATCTACACATATGCTTATGCTTTTGCCAATCACTAATTTTGTATTTCTCTAATTTTAAACCATGTTCGCATCACAAAAGTTTGAATATGGTAAGTTCTTCATGCCCTTTCTTATGTATTGTTAAAACATGCGATTGTTGTTTTTGTCATTTGTTTAACATTTATGCTTTAACATTTATGCTTGTTAGTATAAACGTGGAAGACACGTTCGAATTTCACAAGGAAGATCAAGCACTTCCCCTTCTCCTTCCCCTTCGCCGTCCCCTTCTCCCTGCCCTTCTGCTTCAGCCCCATTAGTTGTACCTTCACCTTCTGTGCAACAATCAAATGATGTGGGGGATACAAGTATAGAGGATAGGTGAAACATCATATCCGCTTGTGGAGATTCATAAGAATTTAATTTTAAAATTTTACTTAATTTGTTTATTTTATTTATATATATGGTTCTTTAATTTATCTTAATTATTTATCATTGCTCATTTATAAATTGTTCATATCTAGATTCTCAGACCCAATATATGTGGTGCGTATTATAAATAAAATTGTTAATAATCATTGGGGAGGGATATCAATGAATTACACAAGCACGGAGAATGAAACAAAGGAATTATGGTGGAGAGAATTTAAGGTAAATTTTATCTTTCAATTGATACATCAATGGGATGAATTAGAAGAGACTGAGATAAGAAGAAATTAAAAAAAAAAAAAGCCGATGATCACATTAGAAATGTAATCAACAAAGCCAAAACAAATCGGAAGAAACCAAATTGCATCATGGAGGAAAATTGGGTAAGAATGTTGGCAATTTGGGAGTCCGACGACAGCAAAAAAAGAAGTGACCAGAATAAAAGGAACAGATCTTGTAATTCCGGGCAAGCGTCTACCACTTACGCGGGGGGTCAATCAATGTCGATGAACATAAAAAAAGATTAGTAACTATTTCAAACACTTATATTTTTATTTAATTCATTTAATTATTTTTTTACTATTTCATTATTATTGTTAACTTTAAATGATTTTTTTAAAATTTTTTTTAGGCCAAGGAAAAGGGATTTGAGCCATCATATATCGACACTTTTGAGCGAACATTTCAAAAGAAGGACAACACTTGGAGTGAGGAGAGAGCAAAAGTAATATCGATATGTAATTGAAACTTTGACAATTAAAATTGCAATTCCATAGGCCTAGATTTCTCCTTCTCTTGCACGTTATCTTTCTGATAAATATACATGCATCTATTTTTTCCTCCGTTTTTTAATACAATATGATATAATCTAAGTGGTCTTCCCTCCCCAAGCATACATTATAATTTTGAATTTTATTACTCAAAGTAATTGCTTTTCGATTTTGCATCCATAGAATCTTATCAGAGAAAAGGAGGAAAGAACATTTCGGGTGTTGGCTGGTGGATTCCCATTGGTAATGGTAATGAGAAATTTTATAGGCTAACCTAGGAGGTATGATCATGTTAGCAGAGCCACATGCCCACCCACCCCAGCACCAACCTGCAACCTGCCTGCCCTGCAACCTGCCCGCCCAAGCCAGCACCCCCACCTGCCCGCCCGAGCCAGCACCAACCTGCCCGCCTGAGCCAGCACCCCCGCGCAGCATCAACTCTTAATTGCTGAAAAATGCCGCGTCTTCTGCCTCCACCGTGGTTCGAACTCCGAACTCCTGCACACACACGTAACCTGTAAACCACCAAGCCAAAGATATTATTGTGATATAATTTTTTTTTATTATTTATTATCTTTTTTTCATATTTTTCTAATAATAATAAAATAATATACAATAACAATTTAAAATAATAAATATAAAAACTTTTTTTATTTATACCACCAACCTAAAATAATATTAATTAAAAATAATAAATATGATATAATAAAATAAAAAATAATAAAATACTAATTTAAAATAAAATAATTAATTAATTAAAAAATATATTAATATTATATTTTGATTTCTTCTTTTTTCTTTTATTTTATTATTTTATTATTTTATTATTCTTTTTCATTTTTATTTTATTTTTTTAATCCATAATTTAAAAATGCATCTGAAAACTATAAAATTATAATTATCAATAAATTATAATATATTAATAATTTAAAAAATCTATATATTTAATCACAAAATATTTTTATTCGAATTTCAATAAAATTATTATATATAAGAAATGAAAATAGAAAGAAAAAAAAAACCAAAGGAAAAAAAAGTAAGAATAGGAAACAAAAAGGAGGAAGAAAGAAAATAAAAATATTCTCACACAACACTAACACTAAGCGATGGTGTAGTTGTAATATGTCTTCTGTTCAAATCCAACGTCCAAGGTTTGAATCCCTCCACCTGCATGTTTTTTTAGTATTAAAACAAAGGGCACCCAGACGCGGGCGCCCGAGCGTGCATGCGCCGGCGCCCGCGCAGGCATTAATATTTAATTAAAAAATTTATATTATTGAATAAAATAATACAAATAAAATAAAATTACCTATACAATAATAAAAAATATTAAATCAAACAGAAAAAGTAAAAAAAAATAATAAATTAATTAAAAATATATATATATATAATTTAAATAAAATAAAATATATGGTTTTTTTAAGAATTAAATAACATTATTCTTCTAAAAAATGAAATATAATATAATAAAATAAAATGTAAATTAAAATATTATAAAATAATAATATGATTTGTTAATATAAATTAATAAAATAAAAATAAAATAAAAATAAAATAAAAATAAAATAAAATTATAATTAAAAAAAGATTAAATTCGGCGACGGATTTTAATCCGTCGCTAAATTACCGGATATATTTTATTTAATTATATATAAAAAACCTAGCGACGGATTGGGATTTTCATCTAGCGACGGAAAACAAATCCGTCGCTAAATTAATTTTAGATTAAATTTTGCGACGAATTTTAAATCCGTGGCAAAATTTTGCCATATTTAGTGACGAAATTTGCAACGAAAAATTTTTTGTCCCCAATTAGCGACGAATTTAGTCACGAAAATTTTTTCGTCACTAATTAGCGACGAATTTAGCCACAAAAATTTTTTCATCACTAATTAGCGACGAATTTTGCTATGAATGATGTGTCCGTTGCTAATTTAGCCACGACTTCCTTTTCGTTACAAATTTTGTAGGAAATTAGCGACGAAAAACTTTTTCGTCGCTAAATCCGTCGCAAAATAGCGACGAATTTTTTCCGTCTCGAAAATCCGTGGTTAAAATCGTGTTTTTTTGTAGTGAACTCAAGAACTACCCATACTCACATCTAAATCAAGAAACTGATACAAAAGCCAAATGGGAGAGTTTGTGATAAATAATCTATAATTGATGAGGTACTTTTCAAGTTTCTCAGAGAGTCTTGCATCTATCTCTTAAAAAGTTTTTAACAAATGACGCATATACTGTGCATAGATCAGAAAAGAGGTCCTTTAAAGTGATGGCGAAACAACTTATGTCATTCAGAACAGAAATCCTCAATCCCACTTCAAATCACACCTCCCTCGCAATAAAAATGCAAATACAAATAAAACCCAGCCACCTTCTTATCTCCTTCCCAAGTACCAGAAGAAAAGGGTCCAAAAGTATACCACAATGTCAACACACGATTCCAAGCTCACTAACACCAATATTTGAGTTGTGATAACCACTATACAACTATACCATAATATCTTATGGATTGTCCTTTTTTTTTTTCTTTTATCACTCTTACTTTTTTTTTTTTATTTATCTCACACTCACATTTTATTTTCCTTATCTCACTTTCACCTCTATTTTTTTTTCTTTACCTTGGGGTCATGTTCCTTTGTTTTTTTATTTTTCCATCGAACTCTTCTTAGTGTCTAATTTTTTTTCCTTTCACCTTGTGTCATTTTCTTTTTTTATTTTTATTTTCTATTCTCATTGAACTTTTCTTATTATTTAAATGTTGGGAATTGAAACAAAAGCACAATTGAGGGAAGTAAAGGATAAGTAGAGAGGAACATAATAGTGATAAACAGGTGAGAGATGGTTTATTATTTCATTATTTTATTATTTTAAATAATAACTTTTTATTTTATTATTTTATTATTTTTCCTTTTATCTTATTATCTTATTATTTTATTTTTATTTTATTCTTTTCCAAACCTTAGAAGAGTTTGTAAATGGACGGCCGTCTCTCATTAGCTATCTATATATTTCATTGCTCCTGTACCCCAGAAACTACTGTCTGATCTACTTGTTGGCGAAGATGGATCACCGGACATAGATAACTAATCTACTATCTCATCGTTTCAAAATCTTGTGCAGAGTTCTAATCTAATGTCTTCTTTGTTGATGACCATGACGATGGAAGATGAACAACTAAACTTTGGAAGGTGATTCAACAATTGATGAGAGAAGCGAACGGGCAAAGAAGATGAAGAACATGAAAGGTGAAGTCGATAGCAGCGACTAATGAAAAATTATTTGTTAGAGATTGGTTCCATTATTTATTGACAAAAATTATCAATCTTTGAGAATTGTATCATTCACTATGTATTGAACCCGATTTCATTCTTCAAAAAGCGTGAAAAAGAGAGATACGATTGAAAATGTTTCATAATAGATTATAGAAGTAATTTAGTCATGAAATTAGTAACGAATTTTGAAATGAGGTAGAAATTAGCGATAAATTTAGCCACAAATATTTATTGTTACTAATTAGCGACGACTTTAGCCATAAAAACTAGAGTTCGTTGCTAAATTTTGCAACAAATAAATTCTTGTGGCTAATTAGTTACGATTTTAGTGACAGAAAATTTTATCGTTGTATAAACGACAAACTTTGACTGGAATTTCTATTCATCGTTAAATTTAGAGATGAATTAATATTTTCCAAAGAAATTTCCATTCGTTGCTAAGTAACAATGAAACTGGCGACAAAAATATTGTCCTGGGCAATCAAGGATGGATTCCAGATTTCGTTGCTAAATTTAGTGACGGATTTTAGAATTCGTCACTAATTTAGCAACGGATTTTAGAATCTATTGCTAAATCTATCTAATCTTTTTTCTTTTATTTTTGAAATTTGCATTTCATATTTTATTTTATTATTCTTTTTCTTTTTTTATTTTATTCTTTTTGAAACACCAGAAGTGTCTGTTAACGGATGATCGCCTCTCAGTAGCTATCCATTTTGCTACCCCGTCCCCAGGAAACTAATCTAATCTACTCGTCAGAAAATATGGATCACCGAATGTGGATGTCTGATATACTATCTGATTGTTCCAAAACCTTGTACAGAGTTCTAATCTACTGTCTTCCTTACTGATGACCATGACAATGGAATTGAGTAGCTGAACTTTCGAAAGTGATTGAACTATTGATGAGAGAAGCGAACGGACAAAGAAGATGATGAACACGAAGCGTGAACTCGATAGCAATGACTGATAGAAAATTATTTATTAGAGATTGGTTGAATTATTTATTATTGAAAATTATCAATTTGGTGAGAATTATAACATTCACTATATATTCAACTGATTTCGTTGTTCAAAAAGGGTCAAAAGATGAAATACGGTTGAAAATATTTTCTAATAGAGTGTAAAAGGAATTTAGTCACGAAATTAGCCATGAATTTTGAAATATCGGTGTAAATTATCGACGAATTTAGTCATAAATTTTTTTTCTGACTAATTAGCGATGAATTTAGTCATCAATATAGAGTTCGTTGCTAAATTTTATCACGAATATTTTTTGCATTGTTAATTAGTGACAGATTTAGTGATGGAAAAATTTTGTGATTAATTAAGGATGAGTTTTGCCACGAAATTTTTTTTCGCTAAATTTAGCAACGAATAATTGATTCGTGGCAAAATTTAGCCATGAAATTTCTATTTGTTGCTAGTTAGTGACGAATTTTATAACAGAAATATTTTCATCGCCAATTAGCAACTAATTGACACACAAATAAAGTATTCTTAGCCACGAATACGTTTTCATCGCAAATTTGGTTGCAAAATAGCGACGAAACTCTTTTCCGTTACTAAATTCATCACAAAATAAAATCAAATTTTTTCCGCCATGAAATTCCATCGCTAAAATCGTTTTTTTTTTTTTTTGTAATGGCCCTTTTTAGGGAGGTTTTTTCTAAGTAATTCTTTTCATTATCAAGATTCGAACCCATGTCTTGTTTAAGATAACTAATCTCTTGTTTAAGATAACTAATCTCTTTCCATTAGACCAATCGTCTGTTCGTAGAATTCTAACTATTAGTAAATATAATATTCATTTATTGTAATTACCTACCTAATAGTTTGAAATCGCATGCGAATTATGTAAATCAAACCATAAAAAATCCTTTCATTTTAAAGAGAAAATGCCCACTAAAAGGAGCATTACTTAAAAAGTCAAACAAAAAGATGGTCTTAATTACTAAATCAAACTTATTATCACAATTTTAGGCTAAAGTTGTCCAATGTTTTTAGTAAGAAAGACTTTATTTCATCTTATAATGATTGTATAGTCGAAGATCCTTCCTGATTTGGATGAAGCCATAGCATGTGACTTAGGTCATTCCTTACCACACCCACATGCAGATTGCTAACCTCTTGATGTCCTAGGAAAGAACGAGAAGAATATGTGAGTTAATCAGACTTGGTAAGAATAAAGATAACAACGAACATTACTTGTGCTTTAGGATTTCAAATTTAGTTTAAAACATTATATAGATGTAACAAAAAATACAGAATGTCACGGATATGACACCGGTAATATTTCAAAACAATATTTAGAATTTTAGTACTTGCAAACTTGTGCTTGGATTCCCCAAGCTAAAAGCATTTACTCAAATCTTGTGTTAAATTAACTCAGATACACTATCTTTGTATCATCAGAAACACCTTTTCATCTTCAGTTTCATGTTTTCCAGACAAACTCGCATCACTGTGACATTTCTGCAATTGTTGCTGCCAGTGAGCTTTCAAACTTTCATGTTAGAGCTTGTTTCTAATACAATTTCATCCTCTGTGTTTGATTATGACTTTAAAATGTGTTTTCGATCTCCAAGTTATCTTAATCTTTGTTTTTACTCTCGGTCTCCATTCTTCTACCATGTTTTTGGATGATCATCGAGGGTGAAAGTGTCTAAAGATTTAAAAACACTCTCATGCCCTTTTCAATGTTGTTCCAAGTTTGAGTAGCTCGCTGTCATCGGAAAGTCCTTAATCAATCAACTTTTTTCAAAACCCTAGCACAGGACCCACTTTGAAAGTTGTTAATCTCCTTTTGAGATTCTTTCTTTCTCAAATCTCATCCCTTTTTGAAATTATTTCATGAAAACTATCATTCTTTTTAAAATATTTTAATAATTCTTATTTTTGAAAATATTTTTTAAGAACGTTCGTACAAAAACATTTTTAAGCTTCCAATTCAAAAATTTTGAGGATTACAGATTTGATGATGTGGATCAATGGGTTAGGAATAAGTAACATTTTTTTTTTTAAAAAGCTTTAATCTTTAATTGAATTGTTTTGATTTATGTTTTTTATATGATGGTGTAACTTTTTATTTATCTTTAACAATTGTATTTTTCAACCGTATGGTAGAAGTTTATTTTTCTTTTCTCTAATCGCTATACTTGGTTGGAGGATGTGCACTTTCTCGATTCGGGATAATTCATTAATGGTTTACCAAATTGCCTCTCCTCTTCTCGGGCATTCATTTTGTGTAATTTTCTTTATTTTTTTTTTCTCATATTGCCTGATCCACTTCTCAAATTTTCTATCCGTATAATTTTATTTACTTATTTTTAAGTAGTTAAGTTTGTTTCTCTTGCTCACGTTTTTTGAGATTATCCATTTTGGTTAACGCTTGGGTTTTCAATGCATATTATTATGTTTTTAAACAATCTTCTTTTGCTAAACCCAAATTGTCATGCTTTATGCACATTATGCATTACTCGTTGTCGAATGCATTATAGAAGAAGAAAAATCTAAACCAATCTAAAATGTGGACATATTTCAGTACAACAAGGTGGGCTGGGGACATGGTTCCTATAGGTACTTTTGTTGGTCCTTGTATTGTATTGTAGGGACACTTGAATGATAAAAATTTATTATTTAAATATCTTTTTTGAGATATAATTTTTGAATTTTTAAAAATATATGTATTTTCATAATTTTCATAATTTTATGTAATAAAAACATATATCATTATTGATTTCGTCCTATTAGACCCGACCTCAACCCAAATCAAGACTAATATTTTTGGTGCACACCAAGGGAAGGGTTTAGACCTTAAATTTCAAAAATAAAAATAATATATACTTTCTTAACATTATTTAAAAGTATCACTAAAAATCTTATGAATGTCACTAAATATTTTTAAAATATTATAAAAAGATTTTAAAATTTTATTTATTATTAAAATTTATAATATTCTGCATGTTATAATTTACTCTGATATAATCTTTTAACTATGCCCTTGTAACTCGGGGTCCATGATTTTCGACCCATGTTGATATATATTCTCAATCTGACTCCTCCTCGCACGTTCTCTTCCGGTCAAACCAAATACACGAAGATTAATAGCATTCGGGAATCATGCCGGTGGAATATATTCAATGTAGACCTGGCCAACCACAGTGGGCCACCTATAAGAAATGTTGAAAAATAGGATGCGGGTCCGCCCATGAAGGTTAACCCATCCCAACTTCAAGTGTTTGATTTTAAACGGGGAGGGAGCAGTTATTTTTCAATAATCACCCCCTCAACTCCCCTCTCAATTTTAAACAAAGACCAAAAAAACAAAAGAAAAGAAAAGGCACCTTTATTCTTGGGTGTGCATAAAGTGGCAGGAATGGTTCCTTTTCTGTTTTTGAGACCGAGAAACCAAACACAATGAAGCGAAAATCTTCTCATATGTGAAGAAATAAAAAAAGAGTTCAAACAAGGGTTGATCATTATCACTAAAGGCACTTGGATCGTAAAACATAAAAAGTAATCCGATTTATGTGATATTTTCTCGATTTAAAATACCAAACCGTCGGAAAGAGATAAACGATTCTAACCCAATTTAAGTTCCGGAATTTCCGCATGAGAACAATTGTTTGTTGGTTTATATGAAAACTTTCGTTGGTATCAAAGCGATTTAGGGTGTTTCCTACCTCTTTAGTTGGGTATTAAAAATAAGAATGCCGAATGTCATAAATAATATTTTAGGTTCATTAATGGCAACTTGGTATAAACCTCACGAAGTGGTGTCAATTTTACACAGTAGGATGTTGTCTCATGAGGATAAGATCTGCAAAATTTGGCATACATATGATGAGTACATCATAAGATATTGCAAATCCTAATCAAAATTTAATGTACTTAGATTTATAAAAATACTGTGTTTCATTCTTCTTGAAAAAAGCTTTCTAACCATATAAAAAATGCAAAAAATGGTTAAGAATTGAGAGAGAGATATGACCATTCGAAAGTTGGGTCCAAAACCAGAAATTGTAGAAGATGATGAACAGTGCGTATGTCATTCCCACTCTCGATTGTGGAGAGTGAAGCCCAACCCTAGACTAGAGATCTCCGATTGAAAATCTAAGAACATCATTAAACTCAAAGATATCGAAAATGAGGGGTAGTCAAAATTTCGGAGTCAAATGCCACTGGAAGAAGGCACGTGCATGTCACGCGCCACCCAAGGAGTATGGGCACGTGTCTATTTTAGATAGCCTACTCCGGCGGCATGTGGGGGCGCGTGAAGGCCCCGTTTCAAGTGAAATTTTCACAAGAATAATTTTTTATTCCATATGAATTTTTTTGTAATTTTTAATTTATTTTTCAGAGTCAAAAAATAATTTTTATTAATTTTGAACTTAAAAATTGTTTAAAATTATACAAAAATTATTTCCAATGCACAAAAGATTCTAAAAATTTTTATATGTGTTAAGAAAATTATTTTCTTATTTTTGGCTACCCAGTGAAGATTTGTTTTTTCGTCCATCATTTGTTTGAATTTTTGCTCAGTTATTTATGTTCGAAAATTAATTTTTCTAACATAAAATTATTTTTAAATTTGAGCAAATATTTTTAAAAATAAATACTATGATATTTATTACAGTATTATAGTTGGCTTGATATCCAACTTAATGTTGTTCCCATTTTCAAGAGTAATAGTGATTTCAGATGGAATGTCGTCTCTAGGTGAGAGTTAGAGTATTAAGAAATTTAGAGTGTATGATGAAATGTGGTCAAATATTTATTTATAAGATGGACCCATCTCATATTTTACAGTTTGGAACTTCTCAAATTAGATCATTCTTTTAGGAAGAATGATATATACATCTTAGGAAATTTTTTAACTCTTTATTGGATTAGTGTGGTTGATAAGACGAATGTCGAGAGAAGAAATATGTTCTTGACAATATGAGATCCATATTAATAGAAATATGGAGGGTCAAAAATCTAGAGACCCAAATGAAAAGAAGGTTATCCCATAGTAAGAATAGCACTAGTCCACGTGCTATAAGGAAATTTTCCTCATAGGGATACACAATCCAAGAGGATGTTGAATATGTTTACTCGAATGGATATATTGTGAATTGAAATAATAAATTTGCATATTTTCTTTTGCACACGAAGATTGTTTGTTTGAAATATTATCATATGTCAAAAACTTTTTTTAAATTTTTTTTATATAAAATTTCTATTGAAAATGTGATTGAAAATATTTATTATTTTTCATATGATCATGCATGCAAAAGAAAATTAGGGTATTTAAATATTTTGTGTACTTAAATGAAAATTTTGGATCGATAGAATTTGAGTTATTCTCATCCAAAATTGTAATATTGTTTAAATAATTTGTGTATTTAAGTGCGAGATTTTTTGGTTGGTAGAATTTGAATAATTTTCACCTAAAACCTATTGAATTTTGTAGTCTCAAATTAAATTTATGATGGTGATACATTAGGATCATAAATGATAATTGGGAACCTAGTGAACTTTAGATTCTATACCTAATATTGACTTCACATGAATGTTAATTTTTGAAATACAAAATTATGTGTATAATATGAGCATTAGTGTTCAACCTTTTAGAAAACCAAACCATAATATCGAAATCCATTATTGGGGACTTGAATAGAGATGATAAATTGAATGGCGACAATCATGAAATATGACGCCACAAAGTTTGATATGTGCTAAAAGAACAAGATACCATGGAAGGTATCAAGCATATCATGTAGGACCTTGGTGTGGACAATGCTACGCTACAGATGAGAGAACAAGAGGTTTACAAGGCATGGAAAATGATAGATTCCATTTTTCATGCAACCTTAGTTAACTCTGTGATTGATGATATAATACCCGAATGTGAGCAATGTGTGACTGCTCGTGACATTCGGGTGCACCACATGGTAAAACATAGAGGTACCAGTGACTCGTCTTAGATAAATTACCATAATATTTGATATTTATGAAAAGTGATATTGTCACAGTATCGAATAGTATTTAAAGGTCATGTTTAATATGGTTAGAGAATAGTAGTCAGCTGGTCATGTTCTCTCCGATAACTACAAAGTTCAAATCTTTGTCCGATCCTTTCCTACTAAGTAGGAACACTTGAAAGTCAGTTTGACTCACAATGACAGTGTGAAAACTTTCTCGAATGTTACTCACTATGTTCAGTTTGAGGATGAGTGGCTTGATGCTGTAAGATCCATAATTGATGCTTTTGTTACAGAGTCTAGTTCCAAATAGCGTTTCGAACTCTAAGTGTAAAAGCGACAAGAACGAATGCAAGAAAGAAAAGGAGAAAGGAGAAAGATCATAAGAGAACAACTTTGGAGATAAAAACAGACTAAGAGACATTTGAAAGTTTTCCTGTCGAATGCCTCCTAGTTGAAGATAGATCGGTATGGAGAACAATGCAAAAATAGAGGTTAGAGAAAGAGGCACTTGTAAATTGAAGTTACTAAGTGATCGAGCTCTCATTTTGCACGATGTTCTGTATGTACCATAAATTTAATGAAATTTAATATCTGCTCTTGTTCTTTTGGAATTTAGATATGTTTTGAACTTACAGAAAGATAATATGAATTTACATTTGAATAACATGTATTGGTTCTTAACAGTTTATAAATTGTTTTATAATTTTTCAATATAATGGACGAATGTTTAACTATTAAGTTAAATATTGTCATGTTTGCAAAATGATGATAAATCTATTTGAAAAAGTCATTTGGGTTGAATTCCATTACTATTAGTCCATTCGAACATTCGTGGTTCAATGAATATGAAGGCAAAAAGGCACGGAATTTTGTGTTACATTACATTTATAGATGACTTCACATCATTTGGTCATGTCTATTTGATTTCTAGCAAGTATAGAACACTTGAGTATTTTAGACGTTATATGAGTAGTTTAGAGAATTGAATGGAGAGATGGCGTGAATATTTATCAGATCGAGTTAAGAATCTATGTAACAAAATACACATAATCCGACACTTGATCATTCTATAAACACGTCAGTAAAGTGGTGTTGTAGCGAGAAGAAATAAGACATTGTTAGATATAACAAAATCCATAATAGTGCAGGTAAACTTGTCGATTTCCTTTTTGGAAAATGTCTTGTTAACTGCTGATTATATTTTGAACAAAGTGTCTTCAAAATCAGTACCATTGAAATTATATAAACTTTAGACTGGTAGAAAGTCGAGTTTGAGTAACCTTAGATCTTGGGGGATTGGCCGTTTGTATTTAAAATATTTCCAATAAGTTTGGATGGATGGATCCTTATGAAAGTAAGAGTATCTTTATAAGATACTCATACTAGTTTAAAAGTTAAGTGTTCATTGGTGAACAAAAAAAAGGTACTGTAATAGAAATTGGATCACGGCTATCACATTTTTTAGAGTATGCATTTTGTAGCAGAGGTGATCTGAAGGACATAAAACCTTTATATTGAATTAGTTAATTTGAAAGATGGCTCTGTCCATAATAGATCATTAGAATGATGTTGATCTCAGTGGAAGAGATTCAAATTCTACTGTTCCAACTGAGTTACAAATTCAGAAAAGTGTTAGGAAAGTGGTGCCCAATTGTTATTTTGAAAATAAATTGTACATATTTATTGTTTCTCCAGAAAATAAAGAAAAGTCTAAAACATAGGTTATGTTCCATCTAGTCCTGCCTAGTATGAGTTGATAAAAGCAATTGAGAAGAAAAATTGGAGTCATTGAGTTATAACCATATATTGGAATTAGTTGAATTTCAATTGGGGCGCAAGGTTATTGGGAACAAGTGAGTTCTCAAAATCAAGTATAGGGTAGATAGAACTATTGAGAGATAAAAGAATCAACTAATAATAAGAGGTTAAACTCTCTAAAAGGGTATTCATTATGAGGAAACATTTTCCCAATAGTGAGATTTACCTCATTTCGTCTATTGTTGGCAATAATGGCTAATTTGGATTTAGAATTATATCAGATGGACGTGAAGACTATCTTTTTCAGTTGAAAACTTGAGGAAGAAGTCTATATGACACAATCAAAGGGTTTTGTCATTAAATGCTAGGAAGACAGAGTATGTAAATTGAGTATGTCAATTTATGACTTTAAACAGTGTGCCCATGTTGAGATGTCTAATAACAGGTTTGTAATTTTATCTTTATATATCGAGAACATGTTGTTAGTCGCAAATGATAAGAGGTATGTCTTTCAGATCTTGAAATGGTTGTATTTCAATTTTGAGATGAAACATATGTATGAAGACAGATTGAGAATTAAAAACCATAAAAATCGTTTCAAGAGATTATTGAGATTATCTCAAGATTCTCATATTATAAAGACTATGGAATGATACAAAGTTGAAAGCTGCAAACCCCATTAATACTCCTGTGGCTAAAGGCGATGGTTCAAGCGATGCAATCCCCTAAAACTCCTGATGAATAAATGAAATATCCAAAATATAACATATTAGCACAGTTGGGAGCTTGAAGTACGCTATGATATGTACTCGTCCCAATATTTGTCATGCTGTGGGTTTGGTCAGTAGGTATCTATCCAATCCAGGAACTAATGATTGGATTGATGTAAATTGGATATTGAGATACCTAAATAGAACTGTAGATTATTTTCTTTGTAATTAAAGAAACGATCTAGTATTGAAATGATACATGATAGTGATTGGTGAGATGATTTAGATTAAAGAAAATCTACATCTGGTTATATTTGCTTACTCAATGATAGCTCTATCTCATGAAATAGTAAGAAACAAAACTGTGTATCTATTTCTATAGTGAAAGTAGACTTTGTGGTCTGTATTTTTGCAGTTTAAGGAGAAGTTTGGTTGGATAGATTTTTGTAATATTTGGGAGTAGTAAGCAATTCAATGGGAGTTATGACTTAGTGACAATAAGTCAACTGTTGCTTACATTAGAGACTCCAAATACGATGGTAAAACCAAACATATAGATACAAAGATCAATCTTGTTAGAGACATGATTGAAAAGAAGGAAATGACATTGAAATACATATCTACGCATTTGACGGTGGTTGATCCGTTTACAAAACTAGCACCTAAAGACATATTTGTGAGACATGTTAGAGTACTTAAATTGTGTAGATTATTATGACAATACTGTGGTTGTGATTGTAATCATATACAGACTATATATGATGTAGTGTTCATATTCGATAACATTTGAATTTTGCTTTTTGTGTCAAAAATTATGTTGTATATGTTAAAAGTATATTGGGTAAGTTTTGAAATTGACTCTTACACACGAAGGATCACCTCTAATGTCTGTGTGATATGTAGAGATGAGTTTGTATTTATTTGTGGTGGATTAACACACATATATGCCGTTTTAGTTATGTACTAAGATGAGATTATCGTTTGAGTATACATATGTGATAATCGAAATGAATTCCCTACAATCAATTATACTTGTCGAATAGTCAGGTGTAGATTTTTCCTTGACATTGTTAGCTTTTTTTAGGATATGTAATAAGAAAAACTCAAATCAGGTATTGTGTACATTTGAACTAAGACCTATACAATGTCTTTTTTTTAGAAATATAACATATGCTTCCAAATGAGAAGATAGCGCATCGTAGTACATGTTTCATACCACGTGTGCTTATGTGACCATATGGGTAATGAGATGGTGTATCCCTCTTCATCTCATTGTGTGAGACTCGGAGGTTCTTATTTAAGCTCAATTTATACCTTTAGGACTTTTGTCTATCTCTTGAGATTTTATTTTAGTGATGCTATTTTAACATGTCATCAATTAACTATGATTGATTCGGTTTTGCGGTGTATATTTAGGAAAGCAACTAAGATAACGTTGAAAGTTAATAGTATGAAAGAAAGATTGTCTTTGACCGACACATTACTCTGTACTCACAGATCGATCAATTATGTCTATGACTTAATGTTTAGAGATGTAATTGTGAATACATGAATGAACTTGAATCAAGTATGCTCTTATATTGTTTTGAGAAATGAGAGATATATTGATGGTGTCGAATAAAAGAAGTTTGGGATATAGCGAGAAATGATATCCTTATCACCATATTGATGATGAGCTACTGTATATCCTTAACCAGTATATAGCCCTAAAACTCTTGGTATTTTCGTAGGTTACACGGTCCATTTGTCTGTATGAAGTTGGTGATATTCGATTGTAATGATCATGCTATGTACGGTTCTAACCCTCATGTACGAGTGGAAGATGTCGGGTCCGCGCATGAAGGTTGACCCACGCCAACTTCAAGTGTTTGATTTTAAATGAGGGAGTGGTTATTTTGCAATAACCATCCCCTCGACTCCCCTCTCAATTTTAAACCAAAAAAATAAAATAAATAAAAGGCACCTTTTTTCTTGGGTATGCATAAAGTGACGGGAATGGTTCCTTTTTTGTTTTTGAGAGTGAGAGACCAAACACAATGAAGTGAAAATCTTCTCACATGTGAAGAAATAAAGAAAGAGTTCAAACAAGGGTTGATCATTACTACTAAAGGGATTTGGATTGTGAAACGTAGAAAGTGATTCGATTTACGTGATATTTTTTTGATCTAAAATACTCAATCATCGGAAAGAGTAAGTGATTTTAATTCAATTTAGATTCGAGAATTTTCACATGAGAAAAATTGTTGTAAAAACCTTCAAGAAATATCAAGTCCTCTGACTTTTTGTAGTGAAAAATAGAACATGTACAAGATGGACGGCCAGATCAACTGAGTCTTGATTTTCATTATTTCTATAAACTACTGAAATGATATTTATTTTTTCATATACAAAATTAAAATTTAAAATTTTATTTAATAACTATATATATATATATTCGGTTATTAAAGCAATTAGCATCAATGACGCACGATTTCTATCAACAACTTGTCCGACGCTTGCTTTTTCTATAATCACGTTTCAATAATCGTCAGCGATTGAAAAATTTATAAATTACAAATCTTGAAAGGCCCAGTGGCCCCAATCTTACAATTAAGTCTACGTGGGTGGGTGCATTTTTTGGCAACATATGTGCAAGAAGTCTTTTTTTTGTACCTAATTAGGGTGCCGACCTTTTATTTTTGGGTTGCCATTTGCCAACTCCACTTTGAGTGGGCAAAGAGACTATGCAATTGATTTTGACAATTGAACTCTACTTCTCTTGAAAATCAATTTAGGGCACTTCCTCTTCCCCTAATGAGATTATGCAATTGATTTTAACAATTGAGCTCTAATCTTGACAGTCAATTTAGGTAACTTCCTCTTCCCCTAATTTTGCTCATTGGGAGAGGGAAAAAAGGGACAAATTCTACTTTATGTCACTTTAGATAAGGGATATTCGGTTACTTTCCCCTTCTAAAGGAAAGTGTAAATTGCAACCTTATATTTCAACGTTATATTCACAAGAATGCCTGCTCATATTGCATACTCATGTCTACAAGCTCTCATGCCTTCCATGTCTTAGGGAAATCCCCAGGCAGCTAAGAAGTGTCCGCTAACTAAATCTAGTAATCAAATAAGAATTGCATACTCATGTCCACAATGTCACGCCCCAAACCTGGAGCGTGAGCAGCCGCCCGTTACCCTGGATGCCGGCTGTATTTTTACAGAAAATCGAACAGAACCTCCCCATATATCGGAGGTCTCCCACATTAAAATAAACTTGTTACCTGTCCAAAAGGGGCCATCCCGGCCTCAAAATGCATATATTATCCTCAACAATAAACTAGATCATCCTACTGCACAATCCAGGGTAACGCAAGGCTAACAAACAATTCTCCACAGTCCTAACCACAGACCTCTACTGCCATGCCCCCATCAAAGGCATGGACAGCCGCCAGTCGCCCCTCCTGTGATTTAGAGGAGGCACCGAGCGGTCCTAGAGGACACTTCTAAGACATGACACATTCCCAAATACAGACGCAACAAAAAAGAAATGCCTCAATGCAATGTCATGCAGTGACATGAGAGTTCCACAATTTAAATGTCCATATTTATACAGTCATCCCAGAATTATAAAAAAATGGTCATCTATAGACCTCAAAATACATATACATCACCAATACAAATTTGCAGCGGAAATATACAATAATTCCTCAAGTCCAGGCCTGATCTCCCAAAGAAACTGAGCGTCCTAAAAGCGACACTCCTTGTCAAATACTATCTCTGAAACAAAAGGGAAATGAGGGGTGAGTACTCGGGAAAGAATACTCAGTGAGTGAGTGGGTCAATGCAGTCATCAAATATGGAGTGTGAAACTGGAGTGTCAAAACATAAGTATATAAATCATATTTCAAATCATCATGCTTTTCATTTCAACAATATATCACTTCACGCATTTTCAAGGCAAATATGCATCCAAAGTACCATCATTTAAAATCATAGAGCTGCCAGCCGAAAATATCCTGGCAGAGGTCTACCGCGACCTATGACAGGCGCACCGGGGTGTTATATGCAAATTTCTTTAAAGTGCTCTCTACCCCAGCGTTGGCGACGAACCTCGTCCAGGTGCTAGACTTGGAGAGGATATCCAATCCAAATCCAAATCCTCCCCCTTTCGGGTTCAACCTGGCTAGTAGCGTGTAGATAATCAAATCACGACAACTCGTGGGATACCCCAGGCCTAGGCATATCAGGACGCCACCAAAGCGCCTCTCACGGTGTCCTTCGTAGCTACGGAACAATACATATCAAAGCTCTCAAAGCCAAAATCAATATCATATCAAAATGTGCCGAAGTCAGGTTCATAAACCAATGCAACATAGAGCATAAAATGACACATTATACATTTCAACCATATGGATGCATAATTTCATAATTCAATACAGTTTTTGGACACTCCAACGGTTCACAAAAGTCAATTTTAAAACCAGTCAAAATATTTCCAACATACTACAAATCATACTCATTTTCAAAATGTTGTAAAACAGGATTTACATATTAACAAAAGCATTGAAATAAATCCCACTCACTGTTTTGGGGAAGGTAGCGCACTCCCCAATGACACCAAAATACGCAAAACAAGGCGCCCCTCAATCGAGTCACCAAGAAAGCCAACCTAATCAAGTCATCACGATTTTCATCAATTTCCGACTATTTCAGGGTTTATCATTTTTCTTAATTTCGTACGAACCCTAAATTCCTCAATTTATAAACAAATCAACTAATGCTACCTAATTTGACAAAGTTTATTCAAGGGTTGAAGAGATTTCATTTCTCTCACCTAGGGTTTCTCGGATCTCGAATTTAGCTTTCGTTCGCCCGTTGGTTTGGTCTAAAACCTGAATGTTTCCAAATTTGAAACAATTGCGAACAATTTAAGTCCAATACTAAAGAATTTCGAAACCCAAGTGCGAAAATCGAAACTTAGAGTCATTTACCTTCACAGAGGCTCACGGACTGTCACGGGCCGTCGCGGGCCGTGGGCCGTGGGCTGATGGGCTGGCGGGCCTGGTGGGCCTGGGGGCCTGGTGGGCCGGCGGGCTGGTGGGCCTGCGGCCTGGCAAGCTGGATCGCGCGCTCGGGCTCGTGCTGGCGCTGGCGCTGGCTCGAGCGCTGAAGCGCACTCCTAAGCTGGATCGTGCACTGCTCGCGCTGTGGGTCGCAAGCTGGAGCGTGCTGGAGCAGTGGATCGCGCGCTGGAGTGCACGCTGGCTCGTGCTAGGGCGTGCTGAGGCGCGCTGGGGTCGCGCGCTGGGTGTCGCGCGCTGCTCGTGGCTGATTGAGCGCTGTTCGCGCGCTGCTCGCGCGCTGCTCGCGGGCTGCTCGCGCGCTGCTCGCGGGCTGCTCACGCGCTGCTCGCGGGCTGCTCGCGCTGGGCTGGCGCTGGGCTCGCGCGCTGGGCTGGCGCTGGGCTCGCGCGCTGGGCTCGCGCGATGCTCGCGCTAGCTCGCGCGCTGTTGTGCGAAGGAGAGGAGCTGCAGCGGCTCGCTCGCGGGAGGGAGGAGCTGCGGCGGCTGGGTACGGTGGCGATGGTGGTGACCGGCAGTGCTGGCGGCGGCAGCGGGAGGGGAGAGAGGCGCGGCGGCGTGGGATCGGGAGAAGAGAGAAGAAAAGGAGAGAGGGAGAGGGAGAGAGAAGAGAGGGGAAAAGAGAGAGAGAGAGAATGGAAAGAAATTAGGGCTTTAAGCCCTAATTTTAAATATCTCATCTTTTTTTTTTTTTTTTCTGATGGGTATTACATTTTCTAACCCCCTAAAAACAAGTCTCGTCCTCGAGACTAAAAGAAAACTATACAGAAAATAGATGGGAGTACTGTTTCCTCATGGCTTCCTCAGGCTCCCAGGTTTGTTCCTCGACCTGGTCGCTCCTCCACAAAACTTTGACAAGAGGAACCTCTTTGCTCCGTAGCTTTCTGACCTGTCGATCCAGAATAGTCACGGGCTGAACAGGTAAACTCAAGTCCTCTCGAAGCTCAACTGGCGGAGCTTCTAAAATGTGTGAGGGATCTGGCTGATATCTCCTAAGTACTGAGACATGAAATACATCGTGAACACGCGATAGATCTGCTGGCAGCTCCAATTTATATGCTACACTTCTGACCCTCTCAAGGATACGGAAGGGTCCAATATACCTGGGACTCAACTTCCCTCGCTGCCCAAATCGAATGACTCCCTTCAAGGGAGATATCTTTAAGAATACCATGTCTCCCACAGTAAACTCTAGAGGTCGCCGCCTACGATCTGCATTGGATTTCTGTCTATCCTGGGCGGCTTTCATCCGCGTACGGATAGTCCTCACTTTCTCCTTTGTCTCCTCTACCAGCTCAACATTGGTGAGTCGTCGCTCACCAACCTCATCCCAACACAACGGGGTACGACACTTCCTCCCATACAATGTCTCGTAAGGTGGCATGCCAATACTCGCCTGATAGCTATTATTATAGGCGAACTCCACTAACGGAAGATGCCGATCCCAACTCCCCCGGAAATCCATAACACATGCCCTAAGCATGTCCTCTAAAGTCTGAATGGTCCTCTCTGACTGACCATCCGTCTGGGGGTGATACGCTGTGCTGAAATTCAGTATAGTACCCAAAGCCTCCTGCAGACTGGGTCAAAAACGGGATGTAAATCTGGGGTCTCGATCTGATACTATCGACACTGGAACCCCATGCAGTCTCACAATCATATCAATATAGAGTCGTGCCAACCTTTCAAGCGAGTAATCACTCCTAATCGGGATGAAATGTGCGGACTTAGTAAGTCGGTCAACTATCACCCAAATAGCATCATGCTGTGCCGAAGTCCGCGGTAATCCCACTACAAAATCCATCGTGATATGCTCCCACTTCCACTCAGGAATGGGAAGGGGTTGCAATGTGCCAGCTGGACGCTGGTGCTCAGCCTTCACCTGCTGACATACAAGGCAACGAGCAATGAATTCTGCAATTTCCCGTTTCATACCAGACCACCAATAACTGTCTCTGATGGTGCGGTACATTTTAGTACTACCGGGATGTAAAGCATAGGCAGATGAATGGGCCTCCTCGAGAATAGCCCTGCGGAGATCACTATCTGCCGGTACACATACTCGATCTCGAAAAACCAACAGTCTATCCTTGCGAACTCTAAAGTCGTCAATATCACCTCTGCTGGCTTTCTCATAAATACCTCGGAGCTCTTCGTCACTCTGCTGAAGCTCCCTGATACGATCGAGCAAACTCGGCCGAACCTCAAATCTGGCTAGTATAGCTTCCTGATCATCACTAGCCAACCTGACTCCCAAAGCTCGGAGTCCCAATAAACACGAGAGATAAGTACTCTCGGTAGTCTAAGAAGAGGAAGACGACTTCCGACTCAAGGCATCAGCCACCACATTAGCCTTGCCCGGATGATAATCAATAATGAGGTCATAATCCTTTAGCAGCTCTAACCATCTCCGCTGCCTCAAATTCAGCTCCCTCTGAGTGAACAGATACTTTAGACTTTTGTGATCTGTAAACACTCTGCATGTGACCCCATATAAATAGTGGCGCCATATCTTTAGCGCAAAGACTATGGCCGCCAACTCCAAATCGTGCGTAGGATAATTCACCTCATGCTTCTTTAGCTGTCGAGAAGCATAGGCGATAACTCTACCATCCTGCATCAATACACAGCCCAATCCCTGCCTGCTGGCGTCACTGTACACCACATACTCTCGACTACTCGTGGGAAGGGCTAGAATCGGAGCGGACGTCAATCGTTGTTTGAGCTCCTGAAAGCTCACCTCACAACGATCATTCCATACAAACTTTACACCTTTTCGCGTCAATCTAGATAACGGAGCAGCAATTCGAGAAAAGTCCTCTACAAATCTGCGGTAATACCCGGCTAGACCAAGAAAACTCCTGATTTCTAATACTGTCTGTGGCTGCTCCCATCTCAATATAGTCTCAACTTTCTGCGGATCAACAAAGATACCCTCCGCAGAAACTACATGGCCAAGAAAACCAATCTGCCGCAACCAAAATTCACACTTGGTGAACTTGGCATAAAGCTGTCTCTCACGAAGAGTCTGCAAAATCACCCTAAGGTGCTGAGCATGCTCATCATCACTCCGCGAGTAGACTAAGATATCATCAATAAAAACAATGACGAACCGATCCAAATAATCGTGAAAAATTCGGTTCATTAGGTCCATAAATGCGGCAGGGGCATTAGTCAGCCCAAACGGCATGACCAAAAACTCATAATGTCCGTATCGGGTGCGGAAAGCCGTCTTAGGCACATCCTCGGCCCTAATCCGCAGTTGATGGTAACCCGACCGAGATCTATCTTCGAGAATACTCTGGCACCCTGTAATTGATCAAAGAGATCATCAATACGTGGTAGTGGGTACCGATTTTTAACGGTAACTTTGTTCAGCTGTCTATAATCTACACAGCCGAAATGTGCCGTCCTTCTTTTTCACAAACAACACCGGTGCACCCCACGGAGACGTGCTAGGACGGATAAACCCCTTATCCAGCAACTCCTGCAGCTGGACCTTGAGCTCTCTCAGCTCAGCCGGCGCCATCCTGTATGGCGGCATAGAAATAGGGGTAGTCCCCGGAGTTAAATCGATCTCAAAGTCAAACTCCCGAACAGGTGGTAGTCCAGGCAGCTCCTCGGGGAAAACATTAGGAAAGTCCTGTACCACTGGGACATCCTCCAGTCTCGGTCCCTGAGCAGTGGTGTCAATGATATGAGTCAGGTAAGTCGCACATCCGCGGCGAATCATGCGTCTGGCCTCCAAAACTGAAATGACACAGCGGGGTAAAACCCGCCTCTCGCCCTCAAAAATCAACACTGGCTGATCGGGTTTTCGAAACTCCACCTGCTTCTTAAAGCAGTCAACTGAAGCCCGATGCATATGTAGCTAATCTATCCCCAAGATGGCATCAAAATCAATCATGGCGAGGAAGATTAGATCTGCTTTCAGCACTGTATCCCCAACTTTGATCTCACATTCTCTATACACTGTGCCGCGCACAATCTGCTCACCCAGAGGAGTGATGACCGATATCTCCTCGTCCAAAGGTGAGAGCGGTCTATCAGAGTGTCGGGAGAATTTATCGTTCACATACAAATAATTAGACCCCGTGTCAATAAGGATACGAGCATCTATTCCGAAAATGGGTAGAGTACCTATCATTTGAACAAATACACATAAACTTAGAATAATTTCAAACCTGATATGTATATATATATGTCAAAATATTTGAGCCTCTAGGGCTTCTACAACCTCGGTGTACAAAGATGTCAGAGAGGTATCATGTCGACAAAAGGGAACACAACTCAAAATACCTATACGACTGATACAATGCTGACATCCTCAAAAGAAGTGAAAATACGAATAGAGATCCTATTCTACAGGATCAGAAGGAGGAGTACCCATGATGATGTCGGGGTTCGCCTGGGCGTCCTCCTGCGTCATGGCATAAACCCAGGCCTGAGCCCTAGGCTGCTGTCGTGCCTGAGTCTGAACTGTGTTATTCCCAGTGGTCACCCTGGGAGTAGAAACTGCTGGCCGAACAGGCTGCCCCTGCTGTCCCATACGAAGAGTACTAGTGCGGCTCAGTGAACTCTGTGCTCCGAGTCCTAACTCAGGGCAAGAACTCCTAATATGCCCCGGCTTCCCACAGTGGAAGCAAGTGACCGTCACTGAACAAGCTCCGCTCGGATGGGACTGACTGCACCTGCGGCAATAAGGGTGCCGCTGAGTAGTAAACTGTGCAGGGTGAGTCGGTGCGGGCTGTCTAAACCCCTGGGAGTACTGTCCCCGTCCCAGCTCAGGAACTCCAGATCCAAATCCGCCTCTGTACGAACTGGATCCCCTGCCCCTCTTGGAATTCTCTGCAAAATGAGACTTCTCTTTTTTTCTCTTCTGCTCTCTGCTCTCTTTCTGCCTAGTCTCAGCGCGGACCAAAGCCTCCGCGCGGTGAGCAGAGTCTATCACCTCAGCCAGTGTAAACTGTGGAGTAACAGTCATATACCTCTTTATGCTGAGGCTAAGACCGTCCTCAAACTTGAAGCGCAAATACTGAGGTGTGGCCAGATCTGGTACAAATGCGGCTAGTCTCCGCATGTCTGCCTCATACTCCGAGACAGATCTGGACCCCTGTGTAAGCCGTCCCAACTCCGACCTCATCCGGTCCTGCTGGTAGAGTGGGAAAAATCTGCGGTCAAACTCCCGAAGGAAGTCGTCCCACCGCAATGGCTCTATCGCCTCATCAGTGAGGGCCTCCCACCATGAGAGGGCCTCTCCCCCTAATAATCGCTCTGCCACTTTCAGGCAGAGCTCCTCTCCAATCCCCAGATCGGTCAAAATCCTGCGGGTGCGGTTGATCAAATGCTTGGCTGCCGCAGCATCACCAAGCCCTGTGAAATCCGTGCACCCCAACTGACGGGCCTCCTTAACCAACTGAGTCAACTCATGTACCCGTCTAAGAATAGCCGATGTGCTCTCACTCGGCTCGGACAAAGTAGAAGGACCGGCCACCGGCGATGGAACCGGTGCCGTAGGAACTGGCGCTGCTGCAGGTGCAGGCGCCGCTGTAGGAGGTGGTGGGGGCGGAATCTAAACCCCATGCGAAGCGTACCACTCATACACCTGCCTAAAGGCGTCGAGTGTGGGTACAGGAGTCTCAGCCTGAGCAGCTGGCTGAGTAGGTGCCGGTGGTGGCACGCGAGTCGAGGTACGATCCTCCGGCTCGTCTAAGTCCTCTCGTACTCGTGGGGTCTCGGGTGCCCGAGGTGCATCTGGCACTAACAGATCCTCAAGCGATGCGAATCTAGCACCTCTCCTTCCACGTCTAGGTGGCATAATTCTGCAAGAGAAAGATGTTTATTATCATAAAAAGAATAGGCACGGTTCAAGAATTTTGGACTAATCATAGCTTGGCTACCTTCACAAAAGGATGAGAGTCTTAGTTCAATAGGAGAAGAATATAACAAGTTAGGTTAGATACAACCGTATCTAAGCCCCTAAAATAGATGAACTCATATGCCTATAACCATGCACTGGGACTTCATGACTGTATGAAACTCTCATGCATTGAGGACTTTAAAAACTAATATATTCGGGAATGTTTCCAAGACTCTCTTCCTACATAGCTCTTAACCAAGTCGCTCTGATACCAATCCAACTGTCACGCCCCAAACCTGGAGCGTGAGCAGCCGCCCGTTACCCTGGATGCCGGCTATATTTTTACAGAAAATCGGACAGAACCTCCCCATATATCGGAGGTCTCCCATATTAAAATAAACCTGTTACCTGTCCAAAAGGGGTCATCCCGGCCTCAAAATGCATATATTATCCTCAACAATAAACTAGATCATCCTACTGCACAATCCAGGGTAACGCAAGGCTAACAAACAATTCTCCACAGTCCTAACCACAGACCTCTACTGCCATGCCCCCATCAAAGGCATGGACAGCCGCCAGTCGCCCCTCCTGTGATTTAGAGGAGGCACCGAGCGGTCCTAGAGGACACTTCTAAGACATGACACATTCCCAAATACAGACGCAACAAAAAAGAAATGCCTCAATGCAATGTCATGCAGTGACATGAGAGTTCCACAATTTAAATGTCCATATTTATACAGTCATCCCAGAATTATAAAAAAATGGTCATCTATAGACCTCAAAATACATATACATCACCAATACAAATTTGCAGCGGAAATATACAATAATTCCTCAAGTCCAGGCCTGATCTCCCAAAGAAACTGAGCGTCCTAAAAGCGACACTCCTTGTCAAATACTATCTCTGAAACAAAAGGGAAATAAGGGGTGAGTACTCGGGAAAGAATACTCAGTGAGTGAGTGGGTCAATGCAGTCATCAAATATGGAGTGTGAAACTGGAGTGTCAAAACATAAGTATATAAATCATATTTCAAATCATCATACTTTTCATTTCAACAATATCTCACTTCACGCATTTTCAAGTCAAATATGCATCCAAAGTACCATCATTTAAAATCATAGAGCTGCCAACCGAAAATATCCTGGCAGAGGTCTACCGCGACCTATGACAGGCGCACCGGGGGTGTTATATGCAAATTTCTTTAAAGTGCTCTCTACCCCAGCGTTGGCGACGAACCTCGTCCAGGTGCTAGACTTGGAGAGGATATCCAATCCAAATCCAAATCCTCCCCCTTTGGGGTTCAACCTGGCTAGTACCGTGTAGATAATCAAATCACGACAACTCGTGGGATACCCCAGGCCTAGGCATATCCGGACGCCACCAAAGCGCCTCTCACGGTGTCCTTCGTAGCTACGGAACAATACATATCAAAGCTCTCAAAGCCAAAATCAATATCATATCAAAATGTGCCGAAGTCAGGTTCATAAACCAATACAACATAGAGCATAAAATGACACATTATACATTTCAACCATATGGATGCATAATTTCATAATTCAATACAGTTTTTGGACACTCCAACGGTTCACAAAAGTCAATTTTAAAACCAGTCAAAATATTTCCAACATACGACAAATCATGCTCATTTTCAAAATGTTGTAAAACAGGATTTACATATTAACAAAAGCATTGAAATAAATCCCACTCACTGTTTTGGGGAAGGTAGCGCACTCCCCAATGACACCAAAATACGCAAAACAAGGCGCCCCTCAATCGAGTCACCAAGAAAGCCAACCTAATCAAGTCATCACGATTTTCATCAATTTCCGACTATTTCAGGGTTTATCGTTTTTCTTAATTTCGTACGAACCCTAAATTCCTCAATTTATAAACAAATCAACTAATGCTACCTAATTTGACAAAGTTTATTCAAGGGTTGAAGAGATTTCATTTCTCTCACCTAGGGTTTCTCGGATCTCGAATTTAGCTTTCGTTCGCCCGTTGGTTTGGTCTAAAACCTGAATGTTTCCAAATTTGAAACAATTGCGAACAATTTAAGTCCAATACTAAAGAATTTCGAAACCCAAGTGCGAAAATCGAAACTTAGAGTCATTTACCTTCACAGAGGCTCACGGACTATCACGGGCCGTCGCGGGCCGTGGGCCGCGGGCTGATGGGCTGGCGGGCCTGGTGGGCCTGCGGACCTGGTGGGCCGGCGGGCTGGTGGGCCTGCGGCCTGGCAAGCCGGATCGCGCGCTCGGGCTCGTGCTGGCGCTGGCGCTGGCTCGCGCGCTGAAGCACACTCGCAAGCTGGATCGTGCGCTGCTCGCGCTGTGGGTCGCAAGCTGGAGCGTGCTGGAGCAGTGGATCGCGCGCTGGAGTGCACGCTGGCTCGTGCTAGGGCGTGCTGAGGCGCGCTGGGGTCGCGCGCTGGGTGTCGCGCGCTGCTCGTGCGCTGATCGAGCGCTGTTCGCGCGCTGCTCGCGCGTTGCTCGCGGGTTGCTCGCGCGCTGCTCGGGGGCTGCTCGCGCGCTGCTCGGGGGCTGCTCGCGCGCTGCTCGCGGGCTGCTCGCGCTGGGCTGGCGCTGGGCTCGCGCGCTGGGCTCGCGCGCTGCTCGCGCTGGCTCGCGCTAGCTCGCGCGCTGTTGTGCGAAGGAGAGGAGCTGCAGCGGCTCGCTCGCGGGAGGGAGGAGCTGCGGCGGCTGGGTACGGTGGTGACCGGCAGTGCTTGCGGCGGCAGCGGGAGGGGAGAGAGGCGCAGCGGCGTGGGATCAGGAGAAGAGAGAAGAAAAGGAGAGAGGGAGAGGGAGAGAGAAGAGAGGGGAAAAGAGAGAGAGAGAGAGAATGGAAAGAAATTAGGGCTTTAAGCCCTAATTTTAAATATCCCATCTTTTTTTTTTTTTTTTTTCTGATGGGTATTACACACAAGCTCTCATGCCTTCCACTTGGGGTCATCCATGATCATGTTTACAAGTTCTCATGCCTTTAAGGGTCACGCAAGTACATGTTTATAAATAAAATGTTCACAAGTTTTAGTTTGTGAGGATGGAAGGGGGAGGGAGAGAGAGGGGTGGGAGAGAGAGAGAAAGAGAGAGAGAGAGGGGTTCACAATTTCAGTCCAAGGGGAAGGAGCAAGAGTACGCATGAGTCTCACCAGAGAGAGAGAGGTAAGGTGGGTGGTAGGGTTAACATATTTTTATATAGGAGATCAAAGACGAGAATTTGAACCAATTTTTAGGGAAGTATTCTAAAAAGAATATTGACAAAACTTGGGAAAAAAAATGTGATTGCTTGGTTCAATTTTTAAATTTTTTTGTGAATACAAAATAAGTTAAAAAATTTTTATGGTCATGTTTCCTAAAAATAGCTTTTAAGTCCTCTATTAAGTGTTTCTTTTTCCAACTTATGAATCTTTTTAACACTAGCAGACGTAGAATTTATTTTAAATCATCGGAAGCATTGGTAAATGAACTATTTAACTACTTGTTTTTATTTTTATTTATTTATTTATTTTCCAATTGTGGGTCATGATATTCTACCATTTATTAAATTTTAATACACCTTTTATCGACTTCATCTCTAGATATTTATCTAGAGGGTGAAAAAAGGAAAAGAAAACATATGTTTTTCCGAGAAAATAGAATGAAAATGATAGAGAACCTACAAAATCATAGAATGAAAATGATAGAGAACCTACAAAGTCATACCCGGGACACGAGCATTAAGTGTCATCACGAGTCCACAACAACTTTCTGTGTGGACCCAAATACTCTAATTTGTAATCCGGATCCACACAGTTGAGAAGTCAATCCTTATGTCCATGAGCATCGGTATTTAAAATCATCATCTATGAATAACATGAAGGTAGAGCCACTCAACTTTCTTGGTACATTCAGAGATGAGCTGCTTTAATGTGCTCTGCGTAGCTAATAAGATGCAAACATTTTTACTCTTGTTATGCTTCCTCAACACCTCAATAATTCTCCACAAAACTAAGACAAAGCCATTGGCCATGGCCATGCAGCACACAAACAACAGTGATCGCGACGCATTGCTGGCCTTTAAAAAGAGCATTGTTTATGATCCACAAGGGGTGATGAGATCTTGGAATAATTCTATGCACTTCTGCAAGTGGGAGGGTGTGACATGCTCTCACCGACATGTAAGGGTTACTGTTTTGTATTTGGATTCGTGGGGCTTGGGTGGTTTGTTGCCTCCTCATGTAGGGAACTTAAGCTTCCTTAAGATACTCTACCTAAGAAACAATACTTTCTATGGCCAAATCCCTCCTGAACTTGGTCATTTGCGCAGGCTGAGCTATTTGGTTCTAAGTTATAATTCCTTTGAAGCGAATATCCCTGGTACTCTATTTCATTGCACCAACCTAATACGGCTAGGAATGTCCTCTAACAAGTTCATAGGCAAAATTCCAAAGGAGATTGGCCAGTTGTGAAAACTCACTCTCCTCGATTTGTCTGCAAACAATTTAACAGGAGGTGTAACTCCCCTTCTTGGAAACCTCACATCACTTGAATACTTGTACCTGGCAGAAAACAAGTTGGGAGGGACAATTCCAGAGGCTTTGGGTCGTCTACAAAGTTTAAAAGTTCTTACACTCGGTGCCAATGGGCTTCATGGTATGATCCCTGCATCCATATATAACTTATCTTCTATTACTTTATTTTCCATTGCCCAAAATCAATTTCATGGCACACTTCCCTCCAACATTGGCTTCACACTTCCTAATCTTGAATGGCTTCAAATCAAACAGAACTACTTCAGTGGTCCTCTTCCAATCTCATTATCCAATGCAACTCATCTTGAGAAACTTCAATTGGAGGAGTGCAATTTTACCGGAGAAATTTTGATTGATTTTGGAGGCCTACAAAATTTGAGAGTAGTTGTTATTAGCTTTAATGGCTTAGGAGGAGAGCCCGGTGGCATGAACTTCATCAAATCTCTTTCAAATTGTACCCAATTGGAAGCATTAGAGCTACAAGCCAACCAATTAACTGGCATATTGCCAAAAGAAATCGGAAATCTCTCCTCGACATTGACTTATTTAAGCCTTGGAGACAATGAAATATCCGGATTTATCCCTCCAGAGATAGGTAACCTTGTTAAACTTAGTACGTTGTCTTTGCAAAATAATCTAATGGTTGGACCAATACCCAAAGAGATTGGTAAGCTTCAGAGTTTACAAATTTTGTCTCTCGCATCCAACAAACTTTCTGGGAAGATTCCAGCTTCCATAGGAAACTTGTCATTACTTAACAAACTCACTTTGTCCAACAACACATTACAAGGAAACATACCACCAGAGTTGGGTAAATGTGGAGATTTGATCATAATAGATCTTTCCTTGAATGATCTTAGTGGGTCCATACCAAAACAAATATTTAGTATTCCATCACTATCAGCTGCTTTAGATTTGTCTCGAAACCAACTTGTTGGCACCCTACCCTTTGAGATTAGTAATCTGGTTCACTTGTCTTGGTTGAATTTATCGAAGAATCATTTATCAGGTGAGCTTCCGAGCACCTTGCATAGTTGCACCAGCCTTGTAGATTTATACTTATCAGAGAACTTATTCAATGGATCTATTCCTGAGTCATTAAGTTCTTTGAGAGGCCTACAGAACCTTGACCTTTCTCGTAATAATCTATCTGGTCACATTCCAAAATTTCTGGAATCATTTCACCTAAACAGTCTAAATTTATCTTTCAATACTTTGAAGGCGAGATTCCAATGAAGGGTGTTTTCCTAAACATAAGTGCAGTATCTTTGGTAGGAAATTATAGGCTCTGTGGTGGAATAAGCGAACTACATCTGCCTAATTGTAACACTACCAATGGCTCAAAGAAAAGAAAGGTACTGCATGGTCACATGGTGCTAATATTGGTTGGAGGTGTAATATTCATTGCATTTGTGGTGTCATCTTTCCTGCTTTGTCTATATCGGAGACGAGAAAAGCTAAAAAAGCAACCATCATCTAGGGCACTTTTAGGCGAAAGTCTTTTGCAAGTGTCATATGGAAGTCTCCTGAAGGCAACAAATGGCTTCTCCTTGGAAAATATGGTTGGCAGGGGATGTTTTGGCACTGTATACAGAGGAATACTCGGGGAATCTAGTACTTCTGTTGCAATCAAAGTCTTCAACCTTCAATACCATGGAGCTTTCAAGAGTTTCCTAGCCGAGTGTGAAGCCATGAGAAACATTAGGCACCGAAATATTGTAAAGATCATTACTGCTTGCTCAAGCATTGATTTGCAGGGCAATGATTTCAAGGCTCTGGTTTATGAGTTTGTGAACAATGGAAGTTTAGAAAATTGGCTGCATCCTTCTCCACCAACAGATGGCAGTCATATTGAGATACGACATCTAAACATTCTGCAAAGAGTAAATGTTGCGATTGACATAGCTTGCGCACTCAGTTATCTTCATCACCAAAGTGACAGTCCAATTGTCCATTGTGACCTAAAGCCGAGCAACATTCTTTTGGATGATGACATGACTGCACGTGTTGCCGATTTTGGATTGGCAAGGTTTCTACTTCCAAATGGAAATGATGACCAAAATTGCTCAATTGGATTAAGGGGGACAATTGGTTATGCTCCTCCAGGTAAGTGCACTTCTCAATCCTTAAGTTTGGCCTCTTAAAGTTTGCTTTCTTTTGAATCATTCTAAGAAATTAAAGGGCAATCTATATGCTATCCAGGAAAATGGTACCCACTTAGATATACAAATGAAATCATTTGATTCATCCAACAATAGCACTATATAATTAGTCTCATGCACCGCAACATGTTCAAGTACACAAAAATCATTGCTCTTTTAACACTTATTTTGGTTTGGAGAAGTACCTATTTTTCTTTAGGTATAATATATTTCTAGTAATATGTGAAATGATCGAACAGAGTACGGTCTAGGAAGTGAGATCACGACAGCGGGGGACATTTACAGCTATGGGATCTTACTGTTGGAGATGATCTCAGCCAAACGACCCACTGACACCATGTTTTCCGATGGACTTAATCTTCACAAATTCGCTCTGATGGCATTGCCAAACCGGATCATAGATGTTATGGATCCTATCCTTGTGCATAGCACTTGCAATGGCTGCAAAATGGAGTGTGTGGTCTCCTTAATCAAGATTGGAATTGGTTGCTCCACGGAGTCCCCTCAAGAAAGAATGACCATCAGCAAGGCTCTGACAGAGTTGCATATTGTCCGGGACATGCTTCTTCGAGATGCAAGGTTCACACATTTACAATGAGGTAAAGAAGAACGATAAATTTCTCTTTACTTTTTTTTTTTTCCAAATTCAAGTAACCATTTTCAGTTGCTTACAATTTGTCGCCTACTTGCCTAATCAGGTTCTCCCTTTTGGAGGAGTTCATGTGGTTGGATCACTGCATCTTCCCCTTGAGAACTTTAGTACGGCTGCGGTGTTCTTGAGGTTGGCAATAGTTTTCTCTAGGCAAAAGCAAAGGTTGTGTCCCCTGTTTTCGATGTATAATTATTTACCGGTTGCTTTGCCCTGTTCTTTGGCATATTTTTCTTTGCTTCTTGCTCATGTATTAAATATGTTTATTTCGAATCACAATTTAAAATGCGTATTCTTAATTTTATACGCACACATATGCATACGTACATAGATGTATTCACCTGTATTAATAGTGACAAGGTGGGAACTCTTCCTTGCCCAGAAATTTACCTAACCTTGATATTAGCAGAATTTTGATATTATTATCACAAATTTTGGGCAGTCAGGTATTAAGTCGGAATCGGCCATGAGGAGAAGTTTCGGTTCAGGTCGGATTTTAGCTTGTCGGCTGGTGGGAGAAAGTAGAGTATATAAATATTAAGAGGGTGTTTGATATAACTGTTGCGAGACTCTTGATTTTTTTTTAATATTTTTTTGAGGGATGTTTGGTGATTCGCTGGCGGTTGACAAAATTTCGACAGATAAATTTTTAAGGTGAATTTAACTACGATTAAATATTTGAATTAAAATCAAATGGTGGTTCTGGAAACCGTTGGGTTGGGTGCTGGGCATACATCATAGTGACGGTCAAGATAATACAGCTAAGAGAAATGGGAACCACAGAACCATCGTGCCACCGCATTTGTGGATAAAAAGCACCTACGGAAAAGCAAATGAAGTTTCAAAATTAATTACTGTGACTTCGAGAATTATTGTTCTGAATATGGAATATTTGAATAAGTACTGCTGGCTCCACAACATTAGACTAGAGTTCTTCAACTTCTTTTATCTTTCGTTTTTCCTCTATGTCTGCAATTCTTGATCCAAAGTTTCTAAGAACTTAAGAGAAAATAAAGTGAGTAGCTGCAATGAGTGAATAGTGATAATATGTAAAATATCTATTTTATTATTGATATTATGGTATGATTTTATATTGATTAAGTATTCTAATGGATGTTTTTAATGAACTTTTTATTTTGAATTTTATTTGTAGTAAAAATGATTTTGAATTTTATTAAGTGTTCTAATTGATTGAGTAGCTGTAATATGATTTTGGATTAATTGGATCAAAATGGGTTTAAGGAGGTATTTTTTAAGCTAAATGATTTAAGATAGCATTTGGGCCTACAAGGGAAAGGAAGAAATATCTAGAGTGAAGATTTATTTGTAGTAAAAAATTTTACTTCAAGTAAATTGTTTTTAAAGAGTTAATTGTTTCCCCATTTTAAAGGATTATATGAGAGGAGAATCTTTTTAGATCTAGATCTAGATCAAGGTCACAACACAAGAAGACTTCTAATTTGCCTCTCATGCCTATGTATATATATTCCAAGAAGACACTATTCACGTCTACTATTCATCACTATTCATTATTCACATGGGGCGGCTACTGTAGCTCTCCTTTTAGGTTTCGTTTTTTTTTTTCTTTTCCTTCATGAGCATTTTTTTCCTCTTTTGTTTCCACCATGAGTGGTTAGTTTTCTTTTTTCTGATTCAAAAGAAATTTTATTGATTGTATTCACTGTGATATTATGTGTTTTATTTAATTTATTATACTTTTAATTCAAGTATTTATCGATTCTTGGTTTATTTTTATGAAATATTGGTATTAGTTAATCTCATAATTTATTTCAATATCAATTTTTCTACTTCATCCAGGATTTCAGTGATCCGTAATTGTCATGAATGAATAGTACGAGTAGCAAATAGGTTATTTATATTTATGGGTCGTTCGTCAATATTCATTTTAACCTAATGAATCGATGGAACAAAATCAAATAATTGTACGGCTATCTGATTATTTGTATTTTGATTTAACTATTTTCACAAAACTTAATACTGTCATTATGTCTATATAGAATGCTATCGTGCCCAATCGATTAATGATAAGTTTTAATTGGATGTTGGGTTTGGTCAATTAATTTAAGAAAATACAAGATTTATTATGGTTATCCTAATAAATCTAAGATTAAATACTTAAATCGTAAGAATAATATTTTTAACTCATGATCAGTGAAATAATCGAATGTGTGAACTCTTGGATCGGATGTTTAGTATATTGAATTTCTTCTCTAATTTTTTGTATTTTTGCATATTTGATTTGTCCTTTAATTTTATGTTTTAATTCTTGATTTAAGAATTTATTTTATAAACCCCCTATTTTATTTTAACAATAACTAAGAGATTAAGTTCACATAGTTCTCGTGGAATTCGATCTGGTACCGTTATTGCTACAAATTTGTTACATTTGGGGATCAGTGTTAATTTGAGGGTTTCGACAACCTGACCACATAGCCAACTACTTTTTCGCCTTTTACTAAAGAGTGGATCCAAAATTTGAAAGGGTGCAATGGTCTCCACAACCTAATGCATAGATCCACATGGGACATAATGCCTAGTTGATCAAATGACTGATCACTGTTACTTCTTAAGTAATATCTCGAGTTTTAGTATTATGTATAGCAAAAAAAGGTATTTGGAGAATTTTACTTCTTAAGATCCAATCAGATTCAAATCGAATTTAGTTTGATCTAATATAATTATTGGATATCAGTGATTTATTAAAAAGAAAAATCCACATAGGGACAATGCCAAGATGGACATGGCACATAGATGATCATCTTTAATAGTGTCTGTGCAAGGCAAACTTCAGCTAGCCAAACCTAGAGCACGTAATAAACTCTCAATAGTAAGGAACCACATAACTAAATTCAGATTAGATAAAGGAAAAGCAACTTTGCAACTTACAAGTTCCAATCTATAAACACAAACACCTCCACAATCAATAGTTGCTATATTTTGAGCCAGTTAACATGAAAATTATAGTGATTGAAACACCAATGCTCCTTCATTTCAATGTGAATGAATGGCATGATTGAATTAAATTTTCCATCTTCATCCTCCAAGAAGACCACATTCTGAACCCCTAGAAACCCCTTAAGTGCCAAATCAGAGAAAACGTCACCTTTAAGATCAAAGATTCCGTTGAATGTGATTGTATCTGCACTTGAGGCCTCTACATCGGGTTAAACTTTGTATCTAAGCTTATCTATTCAATTACTTTGAGGAATATGTTGCAGAATGCACCCATCTTTAATCAAAAGAAGAAATCACCTATTTCAAACATTCACCTAAACTATTATTTATGGATTTATGTTACTTTCATTCACAAGAAGTTCAACTAAGTAGATGGCCTTCTCATAAGTCCAGGTAGATCTAATAATCAACTTCATACATAGAATTAGGGAGAAGAAAAAGGAAGTTTGAGAAAGAACGCGATTGATCAACTTCGGCCCCGAAAGGAAAGGTGAGAATTCCTGTTGTATGGTAGCAATACTATAGCGGCACATCACGCAGCAGTTCTTTTGCATAAGTGATGGAAATTAGGAAGAAAGAATAAAAGAAGATTAATGTAACACTTAAAAAAAAAAAAAAAAGTCAAAATTAGGGCTTAAAGCCCTAATTCTTCTTACTTCTCTCTCTCTCTCTCTCTCTCTCACTCTCTCTCTCTCTCTCTCCCTCTTTCCCTCTTTCTCTTTCTCTTCTCCGCCGCGGCCTCTCTCCCGCCACCGCACGCCGCCCACTGCTCCACCTTTCTCCCGCGATCCCCGCCGTTGCAGCGCCTCCACCCTCCTCACACGAGCACGCGGTCAGCCAGTGAGCAGCGCCTCACCTCCTGCACAGTGCGCACTCGTGCGATCTCCCGCGAGCAGCACGACACCCAGCCCGGGCCAGCGTGCTACCCCTGCTCGAGCCAACGCGATCTACCACGAGCCAGCGCGCAAGCCAGCACGCGACCCAGCACGAGCCAGCGCGTGAGCCAGCGCGAGCCAGCCCGTGCCAGAGCGCGACCCAGCTCGCGACCCAGCACGTGCCAACGCGCGACCCAGCTCGCGACCCAGTGCGAGCCCTAGCCTGTGAGCGGGCCAGCCCACCAGCGGCCCAAGGCCCACTCCAGTCGCGGCCCACTGCAACCCACGAAGCCCGCTGCGGCCAGCAAGCCGGGCTGAGAGCCCGCGAGCCACCAACGGGCTAGCCCGCTAGCAGCCAGCCCACCGGCCCGCGAGCCCGTGACGGCCTGCGAGCCAGCTACCGGCTTTCCCCTTCGAGAGCTCACCTGCATCTTTTATACTGCAGGTAACGACTATATTTGGTTGAAATTCTAGGGTTTGGTGTTAGAAATTTAGTTGTTTCTAATATAATTGAAATTTGAAACAATTACAGATTTTAGACCAATCCGACGGGCGAACGACAGCTAGGTCTGAAACCCGAGGAACTCTAGGTGAGAGAAACGCACTCACTTCACAGTGTGAATAAATTTTCCCTTATTAGGGTTTTATATGATATAAAAATTTGATAATTTAATTAGGTTTGTCTTTTGGAGAGTCATTGAAAAGTAGGGAGTGACCACCCTCCCTAAATAAGTGAGTGGGACTCTAATCGCTTGCATAAAATAGTAAAATGTGTTTTTTACCGTGTTTTCGATAAAACATGCTTTTGATATGCATTGATCTGACGCATGATATTAAATTTCAAAACCGTTTTGTGATTATTGGAGTGTCTCGAAATATGTTTACGATAACTATGCATCCATGGTTTGAAATGAAAACAAAACTTGTGCCATTACTTGATAATTGATAAATTTCCTTTTCTATCGTTGCATTAATATGCTGTTTTGAAATGATTTGATGAAACGTATTGGCACGCAGACTTGAAATGCTTTGATAAACTATGTGGGTTGGATGCCCACTAGTTATGCGATGATGTGACGATACTTGTGGGACGTTGTGCCCTGGGGCGTTGTGCCCTTGTGATACTATGATGATTCCGTAGCTACGAAGGGCGTTTGTAGAGGCACGGGTTGCCCGGATACGCTTCTGCAGGAGGAATCCGCAAACGTCATTTATTCTAAAGGCTATAGGCGCGGCCGGTTGAACCCACGTAGGGGGAGGACGTGTGTGACGCCACCGTATAGCACCGGACGGGGTCCTATACACGTTGATGAGTTGGCCCCAGCTAACTCATGGCCAACGTCGGGGTAGAGAACGTTTTAAAATCTATGCATAATAAAACCCCCGATGCGCCTGTTCTTGGTCATGGTTGACCTTTGCCAGGACTATTTTTGGCTCGCTCTGACATTACTTGATTTTAAATGGATGCATACATGCTTGCTATCGTGTGTTTGATTAAATGATTTCAAATTGATAAATATATCATGTTTTGCTGCGAAATGTAAATTGGTGTTTCAATGGTATAATTTGACACTCCAATTATTCACATATACTATTTATGCTTGATATTACCCCCCTCACTCACTGAGTATCTTCCCATGATACTCACCCCTCTCTTTTCCCTCCTCAGACAGGTTGATTGTGATAGAGCGGCGTTACAGGCTCTAGTACGGATTTGTTATTCTGACGGTGAGATTTATTTCTAATTTAGTTTCGACCCTGTGAGGTCTTGACATGGAGGTCCGTAGTTGGCCATGTACTTATTTTGGGATGACTGTATAGTTTAACTCTCATATTTCATTTGCATTGAGGCGATTGTACGTATTTGAATGTTACTTGGGAAATGTGTTATACTTTGTATAAACTTAGGTCCGCTCGGTATAGCGGCTGCTCATGCTCTAGTTGGGCATGACAGTAGAGGTCTGTGGCTAGGTTTGTTTATAGCCTTGCGTTGTTCTGAATGTTGGCTGTGATGTTGTTGATTTTGGAGAGGCCGGGATGGCCATTTGTGTATTGTACAGGATGATTTTGATCATACAGGTTTAATTGTACACGGGAAACCTCCGATTTATGGGGAGGTTTTGCCCGATTTTCTGTAAAAATACAGCCGGCATTCAGGGGCAACGGGCGGCTGTTCACGATCCCGGTTTGGGGCGTGACAGTTCTATTGGTATCAGAGCGTCTAGGTTTGAGAAAAGATAAAAGTTTTCCCAAGTATACGCAAAGTTCTCAATGTATTAGAGAGTTTCATACAGTCATTTAAAGTCCCGAACTTGGCCATAGGCATATAAGTTCGCCTATTTTATGGAGTTGGATACATAATGCATCTAACTCATTATTTCGCATTTGAATGTTTTAAATCATAGTTCATTTATTTTTAGGGGGTTAGTTACGGAGCAACTAACCTAAATCTTGATTTCTATCCGTTGACAATGTATTTTTTTCGCAAAATTATGCCACCTAGACGTGGTAAGAGAGGTGCTAGATTCGCCTCAGTTGAGGGTCTTACAGTGCCTGATACACCTAGGGCACCTGAGGCGCCACGAGTACCATAGGTTGCTTCCTCTACTCGAGCACGCTCACCAACGCCACCCCCAGCACCTCCACCAGCCGTTACAGCCGAGATCCCTCCACCACCACTCGATGCCTTGAGACAGTGGCAGGAGTGGTGCAGTAGATATGGGGCGCAGATGCCACCACCTTCACTACAGACTCCAGCGACCGCACCTGCGGCCGTACCTGCTCCTTCGGCACCGATTCCTCCTTCGGTGGCCGGTCCTTCCGTGTCTACTCCGACCAACGAGACGTCGGCTACTTTGAGGCGCATCCATGAGCTCACTCAGTTGGTGAAAGAGTCTCGGCAGCTCGGATGCACAGACTTTTCAGGATCCAGTGATGCTGTAGCGGCGAAACACTGGATCAACAGGATTCGTAGGATCCTTACGGATTTGGGGTTGTCAGAGGAGCTCAGATTGAGAGTTGCTGAGAGACTCCTCGACGGAGATGCCCTCTCGTGGTGGGAGGCTATCCGTGACAGTGCTACACAGACCCTGCGGTGGGAGGACTTTTTACGAGAGTTCGACCACAGGTACTTTACCCCGTTCCAGCAGGACTGGATGAGGACGGAGTTCCTGCACTTACGTCAGGGGACGAGGTCAGTTTCAGAGTACGAGGCTGAGCTTAGACGACTAGCAGCCTTTGTCCCCGATATGGCTGCACCGGCTCAGATGAGGTTCAAGTTTGAAGATGGCCTCCAATTGAGTATCAGGAAATATATGACGGTGACTCCCTCTTTTACACTATCGGAGGTGATTGATTCAGCGTATCGGGCGGAGGAGATCGTCCGAGCGGAGGCGAGACAAAGGGAGAGTCACCAGAAGAGGAAGACTGGGTCACAGGGTGGACAGTCTTCGAAGAGGGGTAGAGGTTCTGGATATCCCGGAGGTTTTTCTAGCTTCAGACCAGCAGCACCGGGACAGGGACCTCGACCACAGGGCTTTGGGGCACCAGCCCCTAGTGTCTCTACACAGTCTACTACACAGAGACCGCCCTTCTGCCGTAGATGCAACTGTCACCATGCCTTTGGGGCATGTAGAGTACTAGTTACTTGCTTCCAGTGTGGGAAGTAAGGTCACGTTAGGAGTATCTGTCCCGATTTAGGTCGGGGAGGATTGACTTTACAGAGTCGTACTGGTACGTCTGGCACAGGCCAACAGGGGGCACCTGCGCACTCAGCTCTTACCGCTCCCCGGACTACAGCCGGGAGTAATACAGTGCCAGGATCGTCGCGACAGCAGCCTAGGGCCCAGGCTCGTGTGTTTGCGATGACACAGGAGGACGCACAGGCAAACCCTGATGTTATTATGGGTAATCCTCCCGTAAACTCCTCAGTGTAGTTCTTTAGATGTACTTTCTTTTGAGCTTTTTGTATATCATGATATCGATGTACAGTTTTGACTAGTTAAAGTTTTAAAAACTTAACTAGTTTGATATATATATATATATATATATATATATATTCGTTCACTTTTTCTTCGCATTTTAAATGCTGTTGATCTTTTTCTTACTTTTAGGTACCATGCGAATATTCGGTATCGACGCCCGTGTTCTCATAGATACCGGGTCAAATTTTTCCTATGTGAACGATACGTTCGCTTGTCATTCTAATAGACCTCTCTCGCCACTTGATGCGGAGATTTTGGTAGTCACTCCTCTTGACAAGCATATCATTCGAGATACAGTCTATAGGGGCTGTGAGGTCGGAATTGGGGAGACAGTATTAGAGGCAGATCTGATTCCTCTCCCTATCACGGATTTCGATGCCATCCTAGGGATGGATTGACTGAGTTTACACCGGGCTTCCGTGGATTGTTTCACAAAGGAGGTTGAGTTTAGGAGGTCCGAGCAGCCACCGTTAGTATTTCGGGGCGAGAGACGAGTGTTGCCCCGCAGTATTATCTCTGTTATGAAGGCCAGACGTTTGGTACGCCATGGTTGTGCGGCTTATCTGGCTTATGTTGTCGACAACACCGTTGAGGGACCGAGGCTTGAAGATGTCCCTGTGGTGCAAGAATTTTTAGATGTGTTCCCTGAGAAGCTTCTCGGATTACCACCAGTTCGGGAATTCGATTTCGAGATTGATATAGCATCGGGAACCAATCCTATTTCTATTCCTCCATACAGAATGGCGCCTACTGAACTGAGAGAGCTTAAGATTCAGTTACAGGAACTTCTGGATAAGGGGTTTATCCGCCCGAACACTTCACCCTGGGGTGCTCCGGTACTGTTTGTAAAGAAAAAGGATAGTACATTTCAGCTTTGTGTGGACTACAGGTAATTGAACAAAGCCACCATCAAGAACCGATATCCCCTGCCACGTATCGATGACTTGTTTGATCAGCTGCAGGGAACTAAGGTTTTCTCTAAGATTGATCTCCGTTCGAGTTATCATCAGTTGAGGATTCAGGCCGAAGATGTGCCCAAGACAGCTTTTCGCACCCGATACGGCCATTACGAGTTTCTAGTCATGCCGTTTGGGCTGACTAATGCCCCAGCTGCTTTTATGGATCTGATGAACCGAGTTTTTCATGACTATTTGGATCGGTTCGTCATCGTATTCATTGATGACATCTTGATATATTCACGGAGTGATGAAGATCATGTTCAGCACCTTCGGGTGGTATTACAGATACTCCGTGAGAAGCAACTATATGCCAAATTCTCAAAATGTGAGTTTTGGCTAAGACAAATTGGATTCTTGGGGCACATTGTCTCCGCGGAAGGTATTTATGTTGATCCGTGGAAGGTTGAGGCTATAGTGAAGTGGGAGTAGCCACAAACAGTTACCGAGATTCGTAGTTTTCTCAGTTTGGCCGGGTATTACCGCAGATTTGTAGAAGGATTCTCCCGGATAGCTGTTCCGTTGTCGAGATTGACTCAAAAGGGGGTCAAGTTTGTTTGGGATGACCGTTGTGAGGCAAGCTTCCAGGAGCTCAAAAAACGGTTAACATCCGCTCCTATTTTAGCCCTTCCGACTAGTAGTCGGGAGTATACAGTGTACAGTGATGCTAGCCGACAGGGATTGGGTTGTGTTCTGATGCAGGATGGTCGAGTTATTGCGTATGCCTCGCGACAGCTGAAGAAACACGAGGTTAACTACCCGACACATGATTTAGAGTTGGCAGCCATAGTCTTCGCGTTGAAGATATGGCGGCATTATCTTTATGGGGTAACCTGCAGGGTATTTACCGACTACAGGAGTTTGAAATATCTGTTTACCCAAAAAGAGCTGAATTTGAGACAGAGGAGATGGTTGGAGTTATTGAAAGACTATGATCTTATTATTGACTATCATCCGGGCAAGGCAAACGTTGTAGCAGATGCCTTGAGTCGGAAGTCAGCATCATCCTCACAGTCGACAGAGAAAGCCTACCTTTCTTGTTTAGTGGGACTCCAAGCCTTAGGAGTCAGTTTGTCTAACGATGATCAGGGAGGCTTATTAGTCAAATTTGAGGTCAGGCCGACTTTGTTCGACCGTATCAGGAAGCTCCAGAGTACGGATGAGAAGATCCAGGGTATTGCAGATAGAGTCCGCAGAGCTGAGGGCGGAGACTTCAGAGTCCGTGATGATGGACTCATGGTATTCAGAGACAGAGTGTGTATTCCGGCCGATAGTGATCTTCGGCGTGCTATCCTTGAGGAAGCACATTCTTCTGCATATGCTATGCATCCCGGGGGTACGAAGATGTATCGGACCATCAGAGGTAGCTACTGGTGGTCAGGCATGAAGAGGGATATAGCAGAGTTTGTGGCAAGATGCTTGGTGTGCCAGCAGGTGAAGGCCGAGCATCAGCGTCCAGCGGGCACACTGCAACGCCTTCCCATTCCTGAGTGGAAGTGGGAGCATATCACGATAGATTTCGTATTGGGGTTACCGCGGACTTCTACAAGGCATGATGCGATTTGGGTGATTGTCGATCGACTCACCAAATCTGCACATTTTATCCCTATTTGCAGTGACTATTCCTTAGAGGCGTAGTCACGCCTCTACATTGATACCATAGTTCGGCTTCACGGGGTGCCTGTGTCGATTGTTTCAGATAGGGACCCCAGGTTCACATCTAGGTTTTGGCCCAAATTGCAGGAGGTATTGGGTACTAGATTGAATTTCAGTACGGCATATCACCCTCAGACGGACGGCCAGTCTGAGAGGACCATTCAGACCCTTGAGGACATGCTGAGAGCATGTGTGATGGATTTCCGGGGTAGTTGGGATCGACACCTTCCACTAGTCGAGTTCGCATATAATAACAGTTATCAAGCCAGTATAGGGATGCCCCCGTATGAGGCACTATATGGCAGGAAGTGCCGCACCCTGATATGCTGGGATGAGGTCGGAGAGCGACGTCTCAGCAGCGTTGAGTTGATTGAACAAACAAAGGATAAAGTTAAGGTTATCCATGAGCGGATGAAAGCCGCCCAGGACAGACAGAAGACGTATGCTGATCGTAGACGGCGACCTCTTGAGTTTGCTACGGGAGATATGGTTTTCTTGAGGATATCTCCTTGGAAGGGAGTTATACGGTTCAGGCAACGGGGCAAGTTGAGCCCCAGATATATTGGGCCCTTCCGTATCCTTGAGAGGGTTGGAAGTATGGCATATAGATTGGAACTGCCAGATGAACTCTCCCGTATTCACGACGTATTCCATGTCTCAATACTCAGGAAATACTTGACCGATCCTTCTCATGTCCTTGAGCCTCCACCTCTTGAGTTACGAGAGGACCTTAGCCTTCCAATCCAGCCCGTGACTACTCTAGATCGACAAGTTAGAAAGCTGAGGAGTAAGGAAATTTCATTGGTCAAAGTTTTGTGGAGAAGTGATCAGGTCAAAGAGGAGACCTGGGAGCAAGAGGAAGCTATGAGGAGTCAATACCCCAATTTATTTACAGTGCAATTCTCTTTTAGTTTCGAGGACGAAACTTGATTTTAGGGGGTTAGAAAATGTAACACTTAAAAAAAAAAAAAAAAAGTCAAAATTAGGGCTTAAAGCCCTAATTCTTCTTACTTCTCTCTCTCTCTCTCTCTCTCTCTCTCCCTCTTTCCCTATTTTTCTTTCTCTTCTCCGCCGCGGCCTCTCTCCCGCCACCGCACGCCGCCTACTGCTCCACCTTTCTCCCGCGATCCCCGCCGCTACAGCGCCTCCTCCCTCCTCACACGAGCGCACGGTCAGCCAGCGAGCAGCGCCTCACCTCCTACACAGTGCGCACTCATGCGATCTCCCGCGAGCAACACGACACCCAGCGCGGGCCAGCGTGCTACCCCTGCTCGAGCCAACGCGATCTCCCGCGAACCAGCGCGCAAGCCAGCACGCGACCCAGCACGAGCCAGCGCGCGAGCCAGCTCGAGCCAGCCCGTGCCAGCGCGCAAGCCAGCCCGTGCCAGCACGCGACCCAGCTCGCGACCCAGCGCGTGCCAACGCGCGACCCAGCTCGCGACCCAGTGCGAGCCCTAGCCCGTGAGCAGGCCAGCCCACCAGCGGCCCAAGGCCCACTCCAGCCGCGGCCCACTGCAACCCACGAAGCCCGCTGCGGCCAGCAAGCCGGGCTGAGAGCCCGCGAGCCACCAGCGGGCCAGCCCGCTAGCAGCCAGTCCACCGGCCCGCGAGCCCGTGACGGCCCGCGAGCCAGCTACCGGCTTTCCCCTTCGAGAGCTCACCTGCATCTTTTATACTGCAGGTAACGACTATATTTGGTTGAAATTCTAGGGTTTGGTATTAGAAATTTAGTTGTTTCTAATATAATTGAAATTTGAAACAATTACAGGTTTTAGACCAATCCGACGGGCGAACGACAGCTAGGTCTGAAACCCGAGGAATTCTAGGTGAGAGAAACACACTCACTTCACAGTGTGAATAAATTTTCCCTTATTAGGGTTTTATATGATATAAAAATTTGATAATTTAATTAGGTTTGTCTTTTGGAGAGTCGTTGAAAAGTAGGGAGTGACCACCCTCCCTAAATAAGTGAGTAGGACTCTAATCTCTTGCATAAAATAGTAAAATGTGTTTTCTACCGTATTTTCGATAAAACATGCTTTTGATATGCATTGATCTGACGCATGATATTAAATTTCAAAACCGTTTTGTGATTATTGGAGTGTCTCGAAATATGTTTACGATAACTATGCATCCATGGTTTGAAATGAAAACAAAACTTGTGCCATTACTTGATAATTGATAAATTTCCTTTTCTATCGTTGCATTAATATGCTGTTTTGAAATGATTTGATGAAACGTATTGGCACGCAGACTTGAAATGCTTTGATAAACTATGTGGGTTGGATGCCCACTAGTTATGCAATGATGTGATGATACTTGTGGGACGTTGTGCCCTGGGACGTTGTGCCCTTGTGATACTATGATGATTCCGTAGCTACGAAGGGCGTTTGTAGAGGCACGGGTTACCCGGATACGCTTCTGCAGGAGGTATCCGCAAACGTCATTTATTCTAAAGGCTATAGGCGCGGCCGGTTGAACCCACGTAGGGGGAGGACGTGTGTGATGCCACCGTCTAGCACCGGGCGGGGTCCTATGCACGTTGATGAGTTGGCCCCAGCTAACTCATGGCCAACATCGGGGTAGAGAGCGTTTTAAAGTCTATGCATAATAAAACCCCCGATGCGCCTGTCCTTGGTCACGGTTGACCTTTGCCAGGACTATTTTTGGCTCGCTCTGACATTACTTATTTTAAATGGATGCATACATGCTTGCTATCGTGTGTTTGATTAAATGATTTCAAATTGATAAATATATCATGTTTTGCTGCGAAATGTAAATTGTTGTTTCAATGGTATAATTTGACACTCCAATTGTTCACATATACTATTTATGCTTGATATTACCCCCCTCACTCACTGAGTATCTTCCCATGATACTCACCCCTCTCTTTTCCCTCCTCAGACAGGTTGATTGTGATAGAGCGGCGTTACAGGCTCTAGTGCGGATTTGTTGTTCTGACGGTGAGATTTACTTCTAATTTAGTTTCAACCCTGTGAGGTCTTGACATGGAGGTCCGTAGTTGACCATGTACTTATTTTGGGATGACTGTATAGTTTAACTCTCATATTTCATTTGCATTGAGGTGATTGTACGTATTTGAATGTTACTTGGGAAATGTGTTATACTTTGTATAAATTTAGATCCGCTCGGTATAGCGGCTGCTCATGCTCTAGTTGGGCATGACAGTAGAGGTCTGTGGCTAGGTTTGTTTATAGCCTTGCGTTGTTCTGAATGTTGGCTGTGGTGTTGTTGATTTTGGAGAGGCCGGGATGGCCATTTGTGTATTGTATAGGATGATTTTGATCATACAGGTTTAATTGTACACGGGAAATCTCCGATTTATGGGGAGGTTCTGCCCGATTTTCTATAAAAAATACAACCGGCATTCAGGGGCAACGGGCGACTGTTCACGATCCCGGTTTGGGGCGTGACAATTAAGCTATTACAAAAGGAATATTAGAAAAAGAACCTAAGAAAAACCAATCTCCCACAATCAAATTCCATGCATGGTTTTTTCTGGATGGCATATGATTGTTTTATTTATATTACAACAACAATTGTATTTTTATTTCACTAAATACAGTTAGAAATTAGGAAGAAAGAATAGAAGAAGATAAAGCTAGGACAAAAGGAATATTAGAAAAAGAAACTAAGAAAAAACCCATCTCCCACAATCGAAACTCATGCATGTTTTTTTCTGGATAGCATATGATTGTTTTATTTATATCATAACAATAATTGTATTTTTATTTCACTAAATCTGATTGGAAATATAGATATTTTTACATATCGTACCCTATTATATATCATATTTTAATTTATATTTAGATAATTTATATCATATTTTATTATTGTTAACTCTAGCAACTACCATGAATAAGCCCATTAGCAGCTAGAGGTAAAAAATGTTTTCCTCCATGGATGTATTGATGAGGAACTTTGTATGCATCAGCCTCCCAATTTTATTTAACTAGTCCGTCCCAAATATGTTAGCTTCTTCGTTGTTATCTCTGTGGGCTCAAGCAACCACCATGAGCCCAGTATATCAACTCGTCGCTTTTTTTCAATAGCTCAGTTTTCAGGAATTATATGCAGACACCTTCATGTTTATTTTCCAGGGATCTACAACATGTTCTTTCTTGTCTACATTGATGACATCATCCTTCCAGGCACTCCAAATGTTCCCCTTAGCTTCTTCTTCAACATCGATATTCTTTTTGGAAGTCAAGGGTTAAATTTCATACAGTCAATAGTATATTTATGACATTCTACGATACGATTTTATACTCTAGTGTAACCTGATTGCCCATTTGTTGCCTCCAGCTTTTGACTATCCTTTCATGAGAGTGACCATTTTCATTACTCTTCAGATTATATTTTGTAAGAGTGACCTTTTTTCTCAACCCTAATCTTTCTTGGAGCTTGAAGAAACAACGCGGTGTAGGTCGCTCCAGCACACAATCTGAATAAAAGAGTTTTGCTAATGCTAAAGTTATCTGGATAATGTCATCATTAAAAGAATTGCAACTTCGTGTACATTGTCCACCTGTTTTATGGTGTGAAAAGTTTTTAGTGGTTTATCATTTCGTTAACAAACAAGTCTTTAGTAACAAGCTTACCATTTGGTTCATTCGTTCCATAGATTAAATTGCTACTGTTCTTACTAAAAGACTTGTTGCACCTCACTTTGTCTACATGTTAAACATGGTGCTTCCCCTATTGTGCTTGGGAGGGAGTAGTAGGTGGACTGGATTAAACTACTAGCAATCACAATAAATTTAACAATAAACAAAGCATACAAACTCTTATATTCTTAAAATTCACCTGCTAATACATTTATTGTCATTTACTTTCTTCTGCAAACAGTTGATTTACACATTATAAATAGTAGTCGATGATACACATTACATAGAGTGAGGTTGAGATACTTTTTTTCAATCCTTTCTCTCCGATATATATTTTCACGATGCGGGTAATCCTCCAATTATATAATCAAACACAATATCCTACCATTATGAATAAGTTAGACAAGAAGGGAAATATTTTGTTTTTAGTATGTTTGTTGCAAGCAGCTTTTGAACAATGTGTTAGTGGAAGAAGACAATATGACTTTGGCTTTTAACACGAAAAGTGAGTCTCTCTCTCTCTTTTGGATAGTGTTGGGAATGTTGCTTATGTTATTTTGGTTAGGACCTATGGAAAGTTGAAGTTTGGTAAAACATATTGCACCTGTAACAACTGAAGTTTCAATGGCATTTTTAAGAGGGGAAGACCTTTCTGTCGAGTTTCACTAAATTTAATGTTTGGCTGAGATGCACAAATTTGTAAAAAGTGCGGTATTTCTTGCTTAATTATAAAATTTGACATAATTATAATCCCGGGGGTACTCACGAATGCATCAAGCCATTGGTGTAATCGTGGGATTCTACCTTATGAAAGTATATGATAAATGACCCAGTCGGGTAACAAGCTGACTCTACCCTCACCCTAAAAGAGTGTGCTAATTTCTATTTGATATAATAATTTCGCATTATGATAAATTAATATGATCCCTCAAGGTTGACTGCATCATTTATGGGCTACCAATTTCTCTATTCTACCGCTTTTTAATAAAAGAGAATTAAGCACTCCGGGTATAAATTCTAAGCAATTAATATTTATCTTTTGATCTTACAATAACATGATAATATACAATAATTTTTCAACCCTTAATCTTTGAACTATCAAAGGATTTTATGATTGTAAGATGTACTCTAACTTATTAAAAACTAATATGATTTGAGTGGTTATTATATATTTAGACTTTGATTGGTTTTCAAGTCTTTCCATCTCTTTCACAATTCCCCTAAACCTTTTCCCATCATCCCTATCCGCTCACTATAACTATGGTTTTAATGATGGAATTTGGTGAAACAAAAAATTCGTTACTATTTTACGACGAATTTAGCGGTGAAAAATTTTTTTATCACTATTTTACAATGAAATTTATGACGAAAAAGTAGTCCAGGCTAAATTAGCAATGGATACTTTATTCGTTGCTAAATTGGTCGTTAATTGTCAACGAAAAATTTTTCGTTACAAAATTCGTCAGTAATTAGCGATGAATAGAAATTTTGTAACTAAATTTTGCCACAGAAGCTATTATCTGTCGCTAAATTTAGCGACGAAAAAATTTTATGACAAATTTTGTCGCTAATTAGTTATAAAAATTTTTCATCGCTAAATTCGTTACTAATTAGCCACAAAAAAATATTCAGAACTAAATTCATTGCTAATTAGCTGCAAAAAATATTTCTAACTAAATTCATCGCTAATTTATTATTGGTATTTCAAAATTAATGGCTAATTTCGTAGTTAAATTTCTTGTATAGTCTATTAGAAAATATTTTCAACTGTCTCCCTTTTAATCTATTTAGAATAATGAAATCGAATTAAATACATAGTGAATATTATAATTCTCACCAGATTGATAATTTTCAATAATAAATAATTCAACCAATATCTAACAAACAATTTTTCATCAATTGCTACTGTCAAGTTCACCCTACGTGTTTTTTGTCTTCTACGTCTGTTCACTTTTCTCACAAATAGTTCAATCGTTTTTTAAAGTTCAGCTATTCACTTTCATTTGTCATTGTTATCAGCAAGAAAGACAATAGATCATACATCCACATCCGACGATCCATTTCGTTTGGCAAGTAAATCAAACAATAATTTTCGGAAGACGGCGGCAGTAAGACGGATGGCTACTTTGAGGCGGCTGTCCATTTACAGACTATTCTAGGGTTTCAAAAAAATAAAATAAAAAATAAAGTAATAAAGTAATAAAGTAATAAAATAATAAAATAATAAAATAGAAGAAAATAAAATATAAATAGGTAATTCTAAAAAAAGGGTTAACTTAGCGACAGTCGCTAAGTTAGTTATGGATAACGGAATCCGTCGCTAAGTTAGCAACGGATTCATTAGCGATGGATAACGGAATCCGTCGCTATCTTAGCGACGGATTCATTAGTGATGGATACAAGAATCCGTCGCTAAGTTAGCGACAAATTCTAGAGTCCGTGTTAAACTTAATCTTTTTTTTTAATTAGTATTTTATATTTTAATTTAATTTATTTTTCTTTCATTTTATTATTTTATATTAACAAATCATTTTTATTATTTTATAATATTTTATATTAGCATTTTATTTTATTTTTTATATATATTTTTTAAGAAAAATATTTTTTTAAACCTTTTATTATTTTATTTTAAGTTAACATTTTATTATTTTATTATTTTATAACAAATTATCAATTTATATTATTTTATTATTTTTCAAAAAATGTGAGAGTAAGATAATGAATAAAAAAACACATTAAACATTGTGGCATAATGGTTGTCCCAACTGAAATTCCCTTTGCGGGTGGGCGCGTTAGCGACGGAAATAGCGATCTGTCGCTAAATTTAGCGATGGATTCTGACTTCCATCGTTAAATTTAGTGATGGATTTCAAATTATCATCGTTAAATTTTTGTGACGCGTTATTAGCGATGAAAAATCAACGCCAATACCATACTTTTTAATAGTGACTACTCACCATAATGCCTATGAAAATATCATAGGTTGATTTTTACATATGCGTGAATTGAACTACTCGTCATTTAAAATCAGAGGGGTGGGCGTATGTATATTATCACATGGCTTAGAAATTCAAGCAAAACATAAATTCTCATTTTCCTGTACGTTAGATAAACGTTGATAATAGTACAACCTTTTACAAAATTAATAAATTAGTTGGCAATGTATCATACGCTATTTATTTCAAATAAGACGAGATTTTTTAAGATGATCCACACCCAATGAGATTGATCAACGAGAAGAACAACAAATATCAACATGTAAGGAGGGGATTTGAACTTTGATACCTTTAAAGCATGATAACCCCTTAATTTCGTCAAACATATTGACATCCACTTGCAACCCTCCAAATGGTGGGACTATCGGTACTTCATCCACACGAACAAGGTGTTGGCTAGTAATCCCTTCAAACTCCTTCGAAGGATCACACGATCAAGCAATGTGATAGAGAGTGAGAGGGAGTGATATGGCCTCGAGTTGCTTATCCATGTAGTTGAGTTTGTTTGTTTTTAACACTTACTAGCTTCTCTAGAGAGTGCTCAAGGAAGAACGAAATGGAGTAGAGCTTAGAATGGACATCCAAGAGAGGGAGTGTGAGGGATTTTTTTTTTACCCGGCTCCTAATCTTGGTAGTTGGGTTAGGTTACAGCATTCAAATTGGTTCACTCATTGAACAATCTATCCACATGCAATTAAGCTCACTACTTGAACACTCTTTAACACTTCAGAGTTTTCGTCACTATTTTCCTTACTAATTACATTTATCACATGAAACATGGTACACTATATGAGCACTTGAAAAAAAAATAAAGAAACAATGCAGTACTTGGTTTCCAATACCATGGTTTCTCCAAACCCATGAAGGACAATGGGGTTTCCGAAACTCATAATGATCTTTAGGCTTTTAATGTCACCATTTTTCTAAATTCCCACAAGGATTCTAAACATTTAGGAGTTCCGAATTTATAAAACTAAAACTTTGATTTTCAAATACTTTATCATCTGATTTGGAAAATGTGAATAATCCCTCTCTCTCTCATCCAGTCAATCCTTTTTTGACTTAATTTTAGGATATACTAGAAACCTTAGACATGAAATTGTCTGTCGAGTCCATAAATTTTGATTAATGACTGAATAATTTTAATCAATAAAACTTTATACATGGGAAGAAAATTTTCTATTGTGCATAACTTTTTAAACTAACTACTAAATTGACAATGAGATTATAATATTAGCACCTTGACATTATTAAAAAATTTATCTTTTTTTCATCACTAGGATAACATTGAGAGTACCCCTATTTCTTATGAGTCATATTTAACATGAACAATAGTGAGTCATCACTACGTCCAACTTAACAGGAATTAGAGATCATTATTGTCATGCACAAAATCCTTTCATTTCAAGATCTCAATCCATCTAGTTCATGAATAATGTCGAACCCAAATAGTTTAGATGATATTATCTCATCTAGTTCGCGCTCATCATTAACATCACTTAAACTAAAAGATTCTTTCTATTTAAATCATTTTGCTCCCATCGAGAAGTATTTTTATTAAAAACAACAGGATATAATTTTATTCTTATTTAGGTAATAAATTTCGAAGCCAAGTCTGAGTTAATACTAATATATAAATATAAAATTATTTAATTTATTTAATAATTGATCAAGGAAAACTCAATCATTTGCAGTTATTGGCACAACAAAACATGGGAATGTCAATAATAGCCACATCCCAATTTTTATATTTCCTTCTTAATAAGAGTTGAGTTTTTAAATATGACAATTTTTTTTTTTTTATTTGACAATCGGTATCAAGATTACACGATTAATCCAGTTCAAATATCGATGATTATTTTATTGGGCCCTTGGTGACTTCTATGTTTAACAAGGTTCCAAATAAAGCAACCGTCAAAACTCCCTCTTTATGAACTTTGGATAGACAAGAGGCATAGTTTAATGCACTTTCACATTTGGGGATATCCAGCTGAGATAAGGCCTTATATACCTAATAAAAGGAAATTGGATTCAAGGATGATGAGTTGCTATTTTGTTGATTACTTTGAAAGATCTGGAGAGTACAAATTTTATGATTCCGAAATTAAATTGATTTCCAAAGGAAATGTCCAATTCTTTGAGGACATTGACTTTGTTGGGGGGATATAGCTAGGGACTTTGTCTATGAAATGGAATACCTTGATATCACATGGAACTTTCATTCTTTTTGACATCCCATCTTCTTGAAAGAAAATTAAGAAAAAAGTTAAAGGCTTCTTTTTAAGAATACACTTAGATCTGGAAGACCAACACCACATCTCTAAACAGCAATTGAGATGAAATTTTGGATATATAGATTATAGTAAATTTCTCAATATACAGTAAATTTAATAAGTTATACAATATACAGCAATTGACTGGTAAATTTTGGATATAGTAAATTTCAAAAGTTTATTTTCTAACACAATATATAGTAAATTTCGCAGTATACATGTAATATAAGTTAGCAAATGATGAAAAATATTAATAAAAGGAGATTTATACTCTTTTTTTTTTTTTTTTTCTTAATTTACTAACATGGGTGCACATGAAGACAACATTACATGATGATCTTTTTAAGCATCAAATTTTAAAGTGTCACAGTATCGTATGTCTTGTATCAGTGTTAAAAATTTCATAAGAAAAAACTGCTTTCAATATTAGTTTATAAATAAAATTTTTAAAAAGGAAATACACAATTTAGTAAAACATATTTGTGCTCTATTTATTTAATGGGAACATGTGAGTGTGTTCTATATTCTTTAAGGGTAGAATCTATGACATGGCCATGTCTTGCCATCCATGATATGACTTCTTGCTTCATTCCGATATTTATTAAAATAAACCACCATAAGATACAAATTTGCCTGAACACATACACTTATTGACAACTGGTGGGTGTCAATTCAAGCAAAAGAAATTTCTCCTACTTCAAACAATTTTTTTTTTTTCGGCCCTATGGTTAGGCCATCGCTCGGTATCCGGAGCTTCACCCCTACTAATTCAAACCGACCTGACTGTCGGGCACATTTGGGGGGAGGTCTCCCAACAAATGCCTCTCTGTGACCAGAGAGAGTCGAACTCCCGATCTAATTAAAGGATGAAGGTACCCTTCCCACCTACGCCACCACTTATTGATTACTTCAAACAATATGAGTATAATGCAAGTAGGGTCATATCACTACAAAAAAACATGGTTTTAGCGACAGATTTAGCGACGAATTTTTTATTTAATAATTATATTAATATTATATTTTATTTAATTATATTTATAATTTAGCAGCGAATTTGAAATTTTTGTCGCTAAATTTAGCAACGTATTCCCAAATTCATTGCTAAATTAATTTTTTATTTAATAATTATATTAATATTATATTTTATTTAATTATATTCCAAATTTAGCGATGAATTTCAGAATTCGTCGTGAATTCCCAAATTCGTAGCTAATTTGTGACGAATTTTACAACGAAAAATTTTTTATTGCCAATTAGTAACGAATTTAATCATGAAAAAGTTTTCATCGCCAATTGGACATGACTTTATCCACGAATAATTTATCCGTTGTTAATTTAGCCACGAATAAGTTTTTGTCACAAATTTCGTTGCAAAATAGCGACGAAAAATTTTTTCGTCCCTAAATCCGTTGCAAAATAGCGACGAATTTTTTCCATCGCTAAAACCGTGTTTTTTTATAGTGTATCCACAAGGTACGGTGAATTTATTTCTTTTAAGAAAAATAAAATAAAATAAAAATAGGGGTTGAACTTAACTAAACTAACAAAATGAATAAATCAATAAAATTAACTTAAAACAAGACAATTAAATAATATCAAACAAAAGAAGAAATATCAACGATAATAAAAACTAATCAAAGGAATTATATTTACCTTGATTTCATATGATTGATTATCGATCTACCCAAAAATTAAATAAATCTGTTATAGTTGCTCAGCATATGCCGAAAAACCAAATCTCTCCTTATTTTATCGATAAATAAAAGAATCTCTTTAATTATATCTCTTATCAAAAGACAGTTCCAGAGAAACTCTTAGAATTTAAAGTTTTGATAGTATTAAGATTGAGAGAAACTCAATTCTAATTAACAAACACACAATGTGGTTATTTAAATTAAATTATTCAATTACATGATATGGATTAGACTATTAACAAAACCTTATATTTATGTCATTCACCACTAAATTAAAACAAATAAACAATTACAAATTTGCCGTTTTAATTGGTTTTAGATTATTCCAGAATTATTAAATATTTGCAACTATTCAATAAATTCTAGAAAATCATGATCCATGAATTGTAGGAATTAAATAAATACCTATGATACGTTGAATCAATATGCTCAATTAAATCTCGCAATCATTGAAAATCAAGATTTCAATAACCTTTCAACTAGAAAAGTAAATATAATCCCTAAAAAAAAAGAAAAATCCCACGCCACCTTTACTCTTTTCCCCTTACCCGAGACCCAACATTTTTCTCTCTTCTCTCAATCTCATTCACTCTCTTCCCCACTCCCTCTCTCGCCTCTCTTTCTCTTGCTCTCTCCTCACCCAAACTCACAGCACTCTCTCTCTTTTTCCCCCCAAGAAGCATGATGGTTAGGGTATGGTGGTAGCTTGGCTTGGAGGTGAAATTGATGATGAAAATTTAGGTAATTTTCTCACCTTAATTTTGGGTTTACTTTCTTGTTCCATGAATTTGAAAATTTTGTTGAAATTAATGAAATTAAATTTGGGAAATCTAGACCTAGGGTTATAAAATTTGGGTTTAGGGTTTGGAATGAATGAAAATTATATAATTATATAAGTAAGGCAATGATAGATGATCTAAACTTCGAATAATGGAGGAAAGTGAAATCTAATTGAAACCTTGATTTTTCTGCAAAGGGGATAGCTCGTGTATGCTGTGATCTTACCCTCATAACTCCTTCTGCTTACAGGCAATTCAATTGTGGTTTTGTTCTCATAAAACTAGACTCCCAAAGCTTGAAAATGACATATTGCAATAGGCGTTTCTTTGAGAATTGAATTTTTGGTGAATTTTTCAAAACAACATGTTCTGCAGAATCCCCTGCTTCCTGTCCTGTTTTGGATGTGATTTTTGTTGTGGATTTGAGCTGTTTTTGAGGCAAAGTTAGGCTAACATCTGAGCATAAAAGTTATACATCTATGTTTTATCTTTAATTTGAGACAAAAATCACTTAAATCCGAGATGTGTAGTAAAAGTTATGGTGATTCTTAGATGACTACGCAAATATGGTCATGAATTTAGGACTATCACATTCATACACTTGGATTTTTTTGTATGATTAGAATTGACTTGAGTCATGAACATAAAAATCATAGTCACATGTTTAATTTTTAAGTAAAAATTGGAATTACCGTAATCCAAGAGTTATAGTTCAAAATATAGCCCTTTTTCTATGACATATTATGTTAAGAATTTATGGGAAATTAAAATTTTGGAATATTGAAGAAAAACAAATTAGCCAAATGTTGATTCATGATTTATTGATTTATTTGGTACTCAATGTCCTAGGTTAAAGCATTCACAAAGGAGGGGTTGGATTTAATTTGGTTTGAAATTGGGAGTGAATACCCTTCCAAGAGATAAGTGGATGGTTCGTTGTGGATTTAAATGAGTAAAATGTTTTAAATTCTTTAATAAATGATTTTGAATGCTTTTATATCTTTTATATAATTTTTTGTGATTGTGGGATATCTGAAATGAAGATTTGAATTACATATATATCCATTGTATTTATAAATGAATGTGTGTAATATGTTATTGGATATTTGATTTATGAATGCTTTGATATGATTTTGGAAATTGTTTGTTGAAACATGGCACACGGAATGTGATTTAGATATTTGTGAAAGGATGGTGCATGAGGTAAATGACTATAGTCATTCTCTCCACGGAGTGACCCGATGGGGTAACGTGGTTGGGGTTGGATGAGTGGGGGAGGCAGACATGGCTCCCTCTGTCGAAATCGTGTTATATTTCGGTGAGATACGAGTCAACGCCAAGGTAAGAAGATATAGTATTTAGAGATAAGTGGATTGAAAACCCCTTGGCGAGCTTTTACCCGGGTTAGGCCAAATCTTGGGTGGAAGTGTTTTCTTAAGAGAAACCCCGTGATTTTCGGAAAGTTTAAAGTCTATGGATGCATGTTTATTTAAAATTATTCCAATTTGCTAAACTTATTTTTCATGAAATGAGTTGTTTCACTATCAGAAAATGGACTTTCAGTGACGAAAAAATCCGTCGCTAAAAGTTTATTTTCCATCGCTAAATCCGTCACAAAAAGTGACCCCTCTAATTTTTAGCGATGGATTTTTTTTTCATCTCAAATATCAGCGTCAGATTAGCGACGGAAAAAAATCTGTCGCTAAAATAGAAAAAAAAAAAAAAAAAAAAAAAAAAAAAAAAAAAAAAAAATCAGAGAAGGACACCGTCCCTGATTTGAGTTATGAAAAAAAGAAATAAAATGCAGTTTCTCAACACCCACGCTTGTTGCGGAAGAGAATCGAACCCGGGCGTGCGCAAAGACAGGAAAGCACCCTAGCCACTAGCCCAAACAACTTATCTTACCATACTACTTTTTTTTCTTTTTTTATTTATTATCTTTATTTCTTATTTCTTAAAAATATTAAAATAATATATAATTATAATTTATTATAAAATAATATAATAATTTTATTATTACTTAAAATAAAATAATAAAAAATTTGAAAAAATAAAATAATATTATTCTTTGCAAAATAAAATAAAAATAATAAGAATTATTAAATAAAATTTAAGATTTAAAATTTAAAAAATTTAAAAAAAAAATTTTTAAAAAAAAATTTGTCGCTAGTCCGTCGCTAATTTTCCGTCGGTAATCCATCGCTAATCCGTCGTTAAAGGCAGTTCATATAATTTTTTTAATTTTTTTAATTTTTTTAATTTTTTTAATTTTTTTAATTTTTTTTTTCTTTCACCAATTCACCGACGGAAATATTCCGTCGTTAAAAATTCCGTCAGTAATCCGTCGATAATAATTTTATAATTTTTTTTTAAGGATTTAGCGACAGAAATATTTCCGTCGCTAATTTCCGTCGCTAATCACTCGGTATTTATTCCGACGTTAATCCGTCGTAAATCCGTTACTATTACCGACTGATATTTGTCCGTCGGTAATTTTCTGTCGCTGAAGTCGTGTTTTCTAGTAGTGTTTATGACATATATGTTGTTGACTTCCTCACACTCACCCCTCACTTATTGCACAATTATGTCATTGCACTCCACTCACTGAATAATTATAGTAGTCACTCCTCTCTTTCACATTTTTCAAAGGAAGTTAGATGGGAGACTTCGTTTGGAACGATTGGAGAAGTGTTTTTGCTGATCTTTGATAGATATTGATGGTGTAGATTCTATTTTTGGGATTGATGTAGTAAAATTCATGGAAGGAGAATTTTGTATTTTTATTTGGTTTGGATTCAATTAATATTTGCTTTATTTTTTTTTTTTGGGTAAGTATTGGTGGAATCCTCTCTTAGACTATTTGGAATCTTATAAATGATGTTAAATTTATTTTCGCGAATTTTTTTTGTTTATGTGTGACATTTGTACTTTTATTGTGAATTTTGATAATATTTTTGAAAATTAATTATTGACTGTATTGGTTTAGAACATGTATTGGAATTGGAATGATCGGGTTGGTCTTGTGTGTGCTATTGAGATTGGATGGATCGGGTTGGCCTTTTGTATGATTTTAAATAGTTTTGAAAATAAATTTGAACAGATGAAATGTCTTGTGTTGTTCCAGTATATGGGGAGATTTTGCCTGTATACAGAAATAATACGACGGTTGTTGCATGCTTGACTTGGGAGTCGAGGCGTGATTGTAAATTAGAAATAAAGCATGAAAAGTAAAAACTCACAAAGTGATTTTATTACTATCGAAAATATAAAAATAGACCGAAAATGTTGGGACTACATGGCTGAAGAATGCTTCCTGGCTGCTGCCTTCCTAGCACCCCACACTATGCTAGAAAGTCAAAATAAATAGAGAAAATACCTTTTCCCAAGGCTGCCGACTGCATCTCTAAAAGTGGTGGAGTTATCTCTTCTTTTTCTCCTTAACAAAATATTCTAATTGATTTTTAAGAAGGGATAAAACTCTCTAAAAGATAATATGCTAAAAATTTTAAATAAAAGAAAAGTTCTTAAAAGATAAAATATTTTGAGAGTTGAATCTCCAAAATTTTCTATTCCTAAATATTAGGAATAGAACAAAAAAAATTTCAAAATCTTTAATATTTCCAAATTAGACTCAAATTTCCTTGAATTTTTGTGAAAACAAGGAAGGAATATTATTGGCTTGGCATCTAGAAAATTCTGCAATAGTTGTCATGATCCATATGCCCACGTGCTAACGAAAGGGCATTGCTGTCCAATTTTTCTATTCTCTGTATAAATGCTCCAAATTGCTTCCTTTTTCTTCTATCAATATCACAAAATATAAATATTAGTGTAATATTTATTCAAAAATAAGGTAAAACCAATCATAAATATTATACTCATTTAAGCCATATCAAATTCCCCCACACCTATATGATGTTTGTCCTCAAGCATTCCTAACTCTAATAAAACTAAAACTATCCAACTTATTTTTCTTCTTCCAAACTCCCAAGTCATTATATACTAAAAGAGTCAATCTGAAAATATAATCGGAATAGCAAGTACTTCATAACTTTTTGTACTAAAACAATCATTATACACCCCAACAGCTCCTTATAAAATCCAAACATTAAGATTCAACAATTCTCTCCAGGGTCCAATCAAATGCTCTCAAAAGGGGTGAAGAATACATATATATGTCTCTCAAATCAACAACATGAAATTATATTAATTTAAACTTACAAATATATCAAATCTACACCACTTAAAATTTGAAATTTCATGTACTAATCAAAAGGTTTTATAACAGGGTTAGGGTTAAGGATAGGATAAAAGAGATATTTAAGGGTTAAAACATACCAAAGAAAATATAATTAATCCACACAATTTTCATGACATTAATCAATCTTTGCTCCAAACAAACAGTATACTAGAATAACTTCTTATTGTTCAGATATAAACAAATAGCCAATAACATACAAGATGTCAACTAATTTCACTAATTTCCAATATTGAGATGTAAATGAATGAAATTTCAATCAAAATTCAGCACTTTTCTTTCTCATTTTTCTTTTTTTTCCTCTTTTCTTCATTTTTTTCAATATTTTTTCTGTTTTTTCCTTCTTTTTTTTTTTTGCTCTTTGTTTTTTTTTTTGGGGGAAAATGAAAAGTCACTTGATATCCATGAAAACATCAAGCTTGAAATTCCAATCATCATCTTTTTATTGAGACAAACATATAATCAAAACCATGCAATTAACTATATACACCTTTGGTATAAGGGTTTGAAACAAAGGCTAAAATGAAAGGTTAGGTGTTGTATTGATGGGTTATAAAAAAGAAAAGAGGTCATAGACTCAACTTGGTTAACTAGGAGTTTTTAAAATCAAGGTAGGGATTTTTTAAAAAGCCAAAAGAGGGTAAAACCTAGGTGCCTTTGTCACTTAAATGCATGAAATTCTAGAATATGCATTCCAAATGTAATAATCATTCATCAAGAAAATAATCCGAGCACAAAGAATGAGATTGCTCGTTTTCGACTCAAAACCTCACTTTTTAAGTAGCGTTTGTGTCAAATTTTTGCATATTTATCTTTCGAGGAAACTATCTAGTACATAAGCAGTCATTTCAAATACAAAAAATCATTGATACAATCTATTTTTCATCCATCTCCAACTAACCAAATAGCATATATCAACTAAGAGAACTCCGAATTTTTTTTTAATTGCTAGAAATGAAAGTGGTTTAAGACATGGGCACGCCCTAAACTAGGAGTGTTTTTGGTCATTCGTGCTCTTTTGACATAAATGAAGTTCTCTTTGAGCGTGGGCATGCCCTAAATTGTGAAAGAGCTAGCTCGTGGGCGTGCCTTAAACTATAACCACTTCTATCCATTTTTAAAGACGGTCTTTGAATGAGCAATAAGGCGTGGGGATGCCTTAACGACAAAACACTTCTGAATATCAAAATTTCCGGCCTTTATTCACCTAAAAACATCAAATTCAATTCTAGATCAAATCAACAAAAATAAATATGAAATAAAAATCATAAAATATTGGGTTGCCTCCTGATAACCGCCTTCGTTCTTGTTTCAACCTCACTCAAATGTTGGTCTAGTCTATTTAGACTTCAATTTGCCTAGCATTAATTTCAATTTTGAATTGAAATGAAGGTCTTTTTGCCCTATCATGGATTGCTTTCAGTGTGGGAGTTTGTCTTGGAAAAACTTGCTCCATTGTATAACATTATTTGTTAAACTCTCTTTAAATACAAAATCCAATTCATTTTGCACAAAATTATCTTGTACAATAAAGTCTATCTCCTTCTCATCATCTTGCTTCTAGGAATGTGCCAACCTACCAAGAAAAAAAGAAGGAATAGTTAGTTTTGAATTTGAATTATTTAGCACTTCACTTACCTTTCTTTGTGTAGCATCAAGAGGCATTGTTTCCTTTTTGTTTTCTTCCTCTTTTTGTGTCTCCTTTGATGAAAAATTCCGTACTTCTTTTTCATTTCTGAGCAACATAGCACTTTCATTATCCCTTGGATTAATGTCAACTTGAGACAGCAATTTTCTACGAGTAGCTTCGATTTTACTTATTGTCGTCGTCAATTGTGACACTTAGGTATGGAGAGTTTGAATATTTGCTCTTGTTTCCTACATAAAACTTTTAAAAAGATCCTCAAAGGATGATGCTCGGTTTTGTAGATGTTGTTGCGGTTGAAAGGGTGGTCTTCCATAAGATTCCTACATAAAACTATTATGGATTGCTTTCAATGTGAGAGTTTGTCTTGGAAAAACATGCTCTATTGTATAACATTGTTTGTTAAACTCTCTTTAAATACAAAATCCAATTCATTTTGCACAAAATTATCTTGTACAATGAAGTCTATCTTCTTCTCATCATCTTGCTTCTAGGAATGTGCTAACCTACCAAGAAAAAAAGAAGGAATGGTTAGTTTTGAATTTGAATTATTTGGCACTTCACTTACCTTTCTTTGTGTAGCATCAAGAGGCATTGTTTCCTTTTTGTTTTCTTCCTCTTTTTGTGTCTCATTTGATGAAAAATTCCATACTTCTTTTCCATTTCTGAGCAACATAGCACTTTCATTATCCCTTAGATTAATGTCAACTTGAGACAGCAATTTTCTACGAGTAGCTTCGATTTTGCTTATTGTCGTCGTCAATTGTGACACTTAGGTATGGAGAGTTTGAATCTTTACTCTTGTTTCCTACATAAAACTTCTAAAAAGATCCTCAAAGGATGATGCTCATTTTGTAGATGTTGCTACGGTTGAAAGGGTGGTCTTCCATAAGATTACTGTAGAAATCCTTGTCGCCAATTGTTCGTGGGACTCCTCTTGAAGGATGGGGCACATGTGGGTTGGGTGACCCATACTCAAACAAATTTCGCATGCATTCATTTGTTGTCCTTGTCCTATAGCCTACCTTCCTACCATAGAAGTTAGAGCATCCAACTTGTGTTCAAAGGAAGAAATATTTATCTCATTGACACTTTTTGAGACATTTTGTCGACCCCCAAATTGTAGTGCATTTGCTGTTATATTAAGAAAATCACTACAAAAAGAATGTTCATTAATATCAAAGAATAATAACTCCCTTAGAATCTTTTGGATAGCCATATCTTTCTGTTTAAAGTCCTTCTCTTATATGTCCTTGTCAACTTCCAATAAATTCACCGTAAATGGTTAGTCTTGAAAACAATGAGAAAAGAAAACTTAAAAGAAATAAATCACTTAACACCGTTCCCCAACAACGGCGTCAAAATTTAGTAGGTATCAATCTAACCAAAAGTAAATTTTTCCTGCTTCAAACAATATGAATATAATGTGAGTAGGGTCGTACCATAGGTAATGGCGAATTTATTTCTTTTAAAAAAATAAAATAAAATAAAAATAAAAATAAATATGAGGGTTGAATTTAACTAAACTAACAACATGAATAAATCAATAAAATTAACATAAAACAAGACAATTAAATAATATCAATCAAAAGAAGAAATATCAACAATAATAAAAACTAGCCAAAAGAATTACATTCACCTTGATTTCATGTGATTGATCATCGATCTATCAAAAAATTTCAACAACCATAAATAAATCGGTTATAGTCACTCAACAAATGTCAAACAACCAATCTCTCCTTACTTAGTCGATAATTAAGAAAAACTCTTTAATTATTTCCTTAACCGAAAGATAACCTTAGAGAAGGTCTTAGGATTTAATGTTTCAGTAGAATTAAGATCGAGAGAGATAAAATTCTAATTAACAAATACACAACGGGTGTATTTAAATTAAATTATTCAATTACATGACATAGATTAGACTATTAACAAAGTCTTATATTTATGTCATTCACTACTAAATTAAAATAAATAAACAATTACGGATTTGTCGTTTTAATTAGTTGTAGATTATTTTAAAACTATTAAATATTGGTCACTATTTAATCAACTCTAGAAAATCATGATCCATAAATTGTAAGAATTAAATAAATATCTATGATATGTTGAATTAATATATTCAATTAGATCTCATAATCATTAAAAATCAAGATTTCAATAACTTTTCAACTAGAAAAGTAAATTAAAAATAAAGTATGAAAAATAAAAACTCACAAAATGATTTTATTGGTACTGAAAAAATAAAAATAGAAGGAAAATGCTGGGACTACATGGCTGAAGAATGCTTCCCAGCTGATGCCTTCCCCTTCCCAACACCCCATACTATGCTAGAAAGTCAAAATAATTAGAGAAAATACCTTTTCCCGAGGCTGCTAACTGCATCTCTGAAAGTGGTGGAGTTATCCCTTGTTTTTCTCTTGACAAAATATTCTAGTTGGTTTTTAAGAAGGGACAAAACTCCCTAAAAAATAATATGCTAAAAATTTCAAATAAAGAAAAGTTTCTAATAGATAAAATATCTTGCACTACAAGAAAACACACTAACAGTGATGGAAAATTAGCTTAAGAAATCTATCCGTCGGTAATAGCGACGGATTACCTACCGATTTATGTTAGACATGGGAAAATGAGAAAGGTCAGATTTTACGACAGATTAGCATCGATTTTAGGGATGAAATTACTGACGGAAAATTTTCCGTGGGTAATTCAGGTAGTAAAACATGTGAGTAAGTTATTTTAATTTTGCGGAATTGTTTTCTGAAAGATTTACGAGAAATTAGCAATGAAAATCACCGACGGAATAATATCCGTCCTTAATCCATTGGTATAACATTATATGGTTAAAATTTAGTAAAAGTCTCCCCCTTCATTCGCGTCTCTCTCTCCCACCCTTAACTATTGTCGGTGGAGGACATTCGTTATCATCTCTGGTGAAGGGATTCTTCATCAAACTTCGAGATTCGTCCTCCTGAGCTTCACCGTCACTGTCGGCGTCTCCATGGGCCCTCTGTTCAGGTTAGTCTCATTGTCTCTTTCTGTCTCTCTCTCTCTCACTGTATCTCTGTGATTCTGTGTCTGAGATTAAGGTTTGTCTGTTAGATTAGGGTTTGTTTGCCATTGAGTGTTGATCGTGTCTTCTTCCCTTTAAAATATCTTGAATTCCTCTTTATCTCTTCGTTAATTTTCTCTCTTCTCACTCCTCTCTCCGCTTTCTCTCTCTTCTTTCTCCACACCATCATGCATTGCTTTGAATATTTGGCTTATAAATATTTGCATTGCTTTGTTATTAATTGAACTCAATTGATTGAGTTCAATTTTGATTGAATCAAATCAAGCACTATGAAAAATATGATTGAGTCAAACAAACTGTGTTTTGAAAAAATGATTCAGAACAATAAATGTCAAATTCAACTCTCTTTCTCTCTCTCTCTATCTGTGAGTTTTAATTTTGTTTTGAGCTGGATCATCCTTCAATAGAAATTACAGAGAAGGGGTGTGGAATTTTCTAAAAGCCGTGAGGGCAATTTTATCCTACAAACAAGGCAAATATCCTGAATAACGAATGTGTCCTCAACACTAAACTGTTATTTTCCCTTCTCCGCTTTCAATCCTGAAACTTAATTATAATTATTTTCATCCTATATTTTAACTCCACCTTAAGGGCAGTTCAAAACTTCAAAAAAAACCAACCTATCCCAACATCTCTCCCTGTTTTTTTCAAACAAAGAAATTCCTTGACCAGAAACATACTATACAAACTATAAGCGAAATACATTATCTAATGGCCAAAAAAATGGAAAATATATTTCTAAAAATAAATAATATTATAAAGAATTTTTTTAAATTTTATTATTATCATTAAAACTCGATAACATTGACGTGCTAATCAAAGTAAGTGCTATGTTGAAAGAGAGGAAAGTAATTTTCCACTCAAATATTACATGAAATTCTAGTTCTAGGTTGAAAACAAATGCAACAAAATAGACCAATAAATTTCTAAATCTAAGCCCATTATCGCCCCACTTGAGTTAATAATTTGCTTAAACTAAAAATTTGATATGAGTTGATTAATTTGATATTTAGTCTGCGCATTTAATAAATAAAGTCAGGAAAGTTACTTCTTCTTATTTAATGTATAAAATAATTTAAATAAGATTTTGATGAGTGAAATTTAATTTAAATCTAATACGCTATATCATCGAAAGTTGACTTATTTAATAAATAATTTCATGAATGAGTTCAAGTCTAAAAGGCAATTGGATGTATGCATTCTAGGCTAGCAGGCCCATTTATTGTATGCCTCCCAAAATTATTTCTAGTGTTGCAGTCCAGTTTAGTTTATTTTAATAATAATATTCCTTAGCGTACAATAACTAGTGGATTAGGTGGCATGATGAAGTCCTCATCATGTAACTCCATAGTTTTTAGATATACAAATAACATTATGCATGTTCATCGAAATATTACAATACATGCTCATATATGCAATTTTGTAACTTGAAATTATTTATCTCTTTTTTGTTCTCAGTTGTAACTTGGCGTTGCCATGGAGTTATATTTTCATTTCTTCAAAGATTGTTATAGCCTCCTCTTACTATTATTTAGTTTTGTAATACTAAAAGTACATTAAAATTTAAATTTTTAATAAATTTTCATTTTATTTCAAATTTATTATTTCTTATACAGTTTGTACTTGCAAATGGGGTCCAATGATCGTAGTTAGATGTATCGTCGATTAACAAATGAATACTTGACAGATGAATTTGTTGAGATTGTTTATGACTTCTTGAATTTTGCATGTTGTCAACATAACTTCATCGATTGATTGAATATTAGATGTTCTTGTCAGAAATGTTAGAATTGTAAATTTGTTAGTCGAGATGATGTCACAATACATTTGTTCTCAAAAGGGTTTGTAAATGGTTACACCGTATAGGACTGACGATGTTGAAAAAACTTGGGTTTTGGTATGAGAAGATTGATATTTATAAAAATTATTGCATTTTATATTATAAAGAAAATTAGGATAGGATCGAGTGTGTGGTATGTGGTCATCCTCGATATAAGATAACAACTAAAGGAAGTCAAAAACAGAATAAAGTATCAAACAAGGTATTACAATACTTGTCTCTAACACCAAGACTTCAAACGTTTTACATGTCAAGAGCTACAACAGAGCACATGACCTGACATTTTAGAAATCAATGTAGCGATGATGATGTGGTTACTCACCCCGCCTATAATGAAACTTGGAAGCATTTTGATTGTACTCATCCATCATTCGCCTCTGAATGTTGAAATGTGCGTTTAGGGTTATGTACAGATAAATTTAACCCTTTTGGTCAGTCAAACATTTCTTACTTTTGTTAGCCAGTATTTACCACGGTATACAATTTGCCGCCCTCTATGTGTATAAAACATCCGTTTATTTTTCTGAGCCTCATTATCCTAGGGCCAAGAAATCTGAATAAGCATGTTGATATATTCTTGAGACCTTTAATTAAAGAATTAAAAATTTTATAGCCTGAAGGGGTTAACACGTATGATATCTCAAGAAAGCAAAACTTTCAGATGAGGGCAGCACTTCTATGGACAATAAGTGATTTTTCGGCTTATGCGATATTGTCTAGATGGAGCATTCATGGAAAGTTAGCATGCCCTTATTGCATGGAGCACCCAAAGTCTTTTTATCTTACTAATAGTCGAAAAACTTCATTTTTTGATTGCCATCGTCAATTTCTTCCTATTCATTATCCATATCGGAAGCAAAAGGATAAATTTCGGAAAGGAAAAGTCGAGATGGATGAGCCTCCTCCTCGACTATCTGGTGAAGAGATGTTTTATCGAGTCTCTTATCTTCCTTATATTATCTTTAGTATAAAATGTGGCAAACAAATGATTCAAGGTTTTGGAATCGAACACAACTGGGTTAAAAGAAATATATTTTGGGAGTTTCCTTATTGGAGAACACTTTTTGTTCGGCATAATTTGTATGTGATATATATTGCAAAAATTGTGTTTGATAATGTTTTTAACACTACTATGGATGTTAAAAGAAAAACGAAGGACACCATTCAGGGGAGACTTAATTTGGGGTTGTATTGCAAACGTTCTGAATTAAAATTGAAAGAAATTAATAGGAAGACTTGGAAGTCTCGAGGTTCATACACATTAAATAAAGATCAAGTATTGGAGGTATGTCGTTGGGTAAAATATTTGAAGTTCCCTGATGGATATGCTTTGAACTTGGCTCTATGTGTGAGTTTGGAGAAATACAATTTTTATTGGATGAAGAGTCATAATTGTCATATCTTTATGCAGAGATTGATCCCTATTGCCTTTTGTGACTTTTTGCCTAATACTGTTTGGGATGCTCTTACAAAACTTAGTCATTTCTTTAGGGACTTATGTACGACTGAGCTGCATATTATGCATATGGTGTTACTGGACGAAATATAGTTGAGACGTTATGCAAACTTAAGAAAATCTTACCGCCCTCATTCTTTGATAGTATGGAGCATTTGCCTATGCACTTAGCTTATGAAGCGAAGGTCAGTGGACCCGTTTAATACAGACGGATGTACCCATTTGAGAGGTTCTGGGTAGCCTCTATTCAATTGACATTATATATTCATTTTATAATTTTAGTGAATTATTTTGTAGATGTATGTTACGATTAAAAAAGAAAGCGCGAAATCGAGCGGGTGTTGAAGGTTCCATATGTGAGACTATATAATTAAGGAGATTTCAACATTTTGCTTATTCTATTTTGAACCGCATATTGAAATAAAGTTGAACCGAGTTCCTTGAAATGATGATGAGGGAACCGCTCAATCTCTACGGAGATTATCAATATTTTTTCTGTCAGGTCGACCACTTGGGGAATGTCATTGGAGATTTCTAATTGAAGTAGAATATAAGGCTATAGTCATATATGTCTTGTTGAATTGTATTGAGTTAAATGAGTTTATAGAGTACGTATATTGATAACCTTTTATTTTTTATATCGCCTAGAAGGCAAAAAGTCATGATACTTATATCGTTGTATTGAATAGGATATATGATGATATTGTTGGGCAACAAACTTCAAACATTACAGAAGAGCAACTAGAGAAAAAATATGAACAAGAATTTGAGAGTTGGTTGAGGAGATTTGTAAATACAACATTTACTTTACAATTATTGACTAATTTCTAATGTATATGTATATCAATGTTATAGCTTACTATGTTTTATTTTTTTTTCCATTAATAGGTCTTTGATGAGAGAAATTTTGTAAGTAAAAATGTAAGAGACATAGCACAATGGCCATCACGTTCAGTCAAATGTTTTAATGGATATTTTGTGAACGGTTTCAAGTTTCACATATAGGAGTATGAACATGATAGATCAACAATGAATAGTGGCATATGTATGAAAAGGAGTTGTTACAATGATTTCGAACATGATTTCTATGGCATGTTGATTGACATCATTGAGTTAGAGTATTTTGGAGTTGGTAATAGAGTGGTTTTATTTAAGTGCATTTGGTATGATACAGAGAAAGGGGTTCAGGTGCACCCTTGTTATGGCCTTGTTGAAGTTAATCATAAATCAAGACTACATTCTAATGAGTATTTTGTTTTGGCAATACAAGCACAACAAGTTTATTATATATCATACTCTAGTAAGATGAAAGAGAGAAGTGATTGGTGGGTTGTATGTAAAACAAAGGCTCGAGGATCAGCTAATGATGGTGTTATGCTTCCGATGGTAGCTGAAATATTTTACTAAGAAGATGAACCATCAATTCCTATACTTGTAGAGCCAACAACTGAACTTGATGATTCAACAATTCTTATTGGTTGTGATATGGATAAGGTAAATCCAACTAATATACTACAAGAACATAACATCTTGGAATTGTCATTGGATGTTGAAGAAGAAGAAAAGGAGGAGTTTGATTCTTCAGAAACAGAACAAATTGAAGAAGTTGATTTTGATGGTGGTGATAATGACATGCAATGATTAGATATTTAGTTGACTTATGTATTTGCACATTTCAAATATATTCCATAGACTAATGTCTTTGTTGGATTTGGTTTTATGGTGTATTTGTTTTTAAATGATTTTATCATTTATTTATTTCTCAATGATAAATTGCTTATATCTATGTTTTCCTTTCTTATTTTTTGTTTGTCTTATTTAAAAGTTGTCTACAAATCGAAATTTGTTAATCAATATGTTTTGTTATTATGTATGTATTATCTGATCTATTTCAGGTCTACAAATATGGTATGGGATAGTGGATCTAGCTCTAGGGGAAGCTCTACGAGAAACAACGAGTGCGGTCGAGGGTCTATCAATATAAGTGATATCCTAGAGACTATTGTTGTGTCTCAAGCTCTAGATCCTGAAGATGATGCTTATGTGGGTTCCTCTTCCACTCAAGGTAAAGGCCCAAACCGTGGCATGGACATGCCTATCAATCTAGAGGGTCGAACATTTATTGAAGCGGCGAACCTTACGTAAGTCCATTTGTTGGTTAAAATTTAATTTCATCTTTCTATGCCTTTTAATGAGTGAAATTATAATATGTTTTTCGAAAATAGCTTTCTTAATTCTAAAGTTGTCCATTCTATTACTGAGAATATTAATGAACATCTTACTGGGGCATGGACTCCTTGGCAGATGGTGCCAAACGAGACAAAATATGAGTGCGGTCGAGGGTCTATCAATATAAGTGATATCCTAGAGACTATTGTTGTGTCTCAAGCTCTAGATCCTGAAGATGATGCTTATGTGGGTTCCTCTTCCACTCAAGGTAAAGGCCCAAACCGTGGCATGGACATGCCTATCAATCTAGAGGGTCGATGATTTATTGAAGCGGCGAACCTTACGTAAGTCCATTTGTTGGTTAAAATTTAATTTCATCTTTCTATGCCTTTTAATGAGTGAAATTATAATATGTTTTTCGAAAATAGCTTTCTTAATTCTAAAGTTGTCCATTCTATTACTGAGAATATTAATGAACATCTTACTAGGGCATGGACTCCTTGGCAGATGGTGCCAAACGAGACAAAATATGAACTTTGGGATAAGTTTTAGGTTAGTATTTTTTTGAAAAAATTTATGTTTATTCGTACATATAATGACATCTACGGGGTTGTGGTGACATTAGTTTAAAAGAAAACATTAGTTTTTTATTTACAACTACTATATAATTAGCCCAAGTGAACAAAAGTATTATGATATTGACAAAGTATACCCTAAGATATAATTAGCCCAAGTGAACAAAAGCATATACCTTTTGTGTTGCTCAACATGTAAACTATTTTTTAAATTTGTTGAAGAACATATCCCACTGGACATATTGCATGTGTCATTTTTGGTTTCCAAGTCCCATGTTTGGATAAAGAATATGACTCTCTCTCTCTCTCTCTCTCTCCGAGGTTGGCTACCAAGATTAGAGTTTCATGTACTGTTTGTGATGACCTAAAATGAGAGATGGGCATAGTCAAGATTAGAGTCTCATAAAATCAACCATATAATGTTTAAAAAAAACTTCGTAAAAATTTTTAGTATTTTGTTGTTATGAAATGTGATTTGGATCATGGTTCTTATTTTGTTTCTTAGCTAATAATCCCCATTTCACTTGCCCTTGAATATGTCCATATATATATATATATGCTTATGCATGTATTGTTTTTACTTGGGTTCTATGTTGGCTGCTAATGGACTCCAATGTTGATTTCTTACCTAATTGTGACTTTTCTGGTCTGGAAAGGATTAGAATTTACTATAATTGATAGTTTTGGTAGAGTGTCTATGTTCACCACTCTCTTCTTTTAAAATTCTGGAAAGATTGTGCCATATTTGCTCTTGATAAATTATGGTAGCATCACAGGACCAAGATGTTTTGTATTCCATTAGTTTTTTCTTAAAATTTAAATTTTGTTGTCTTGACTCTCATAGTTAGGACTTTTGTTTAAGTGATCCAGTTCCTAAATGCCATTTTCTTTGCTCTATCCAATAACAGAGATTTGTATTTATGATTACATTGTTTCTACTTGCTTTTCTGTTGTACTGTGTTTTATCCCTCGTGAAATATAAAAAATGTTCATCGCTAGAAAAACATATTTCAAGTCCACGATGTCACTGAAGTAGAACCTTGATCTTGGAAAATTTACTATATCCAAAATTTACCAGTCAATTGCAAAGAGAATAATGGGAGAAAAATAGAGATGAGGAAGTTTGAAAGAGTCTTTTCTTAAATTTCTTTTTCATGAAGGATTTGGTTCAATGAATACCAAAAATTCAATTCTTGGAAGAATTGACAAAAACCCACCATCAACAACTTCTTTCTTAAACATGCAAGATCCTTTTTTCTTAGATATTTGAAACCTTTCTTCCCTCAATTTTTCTTCACTAAAAGTAGATAAAATGAGAGATTTAGAAAGTGATTTAATACTTTGTTTTTTCATGGATTTTGGTATTGTTTCTTCTACTATTTGATTTTTTATAATACTATCTGATTTCTTTTTATTTTTTGCTCTTTTTGCACAAAAGTTTTGATATCTTCATCGATTCCAATCCTTTTTAATAAGATGTTAAATTTGCCATCAAGTTTTGCCAGAAAAGCATCAAATTTTTGATCAATTTTCTTGTCAATATATGAATAAAATTTTTACATTTCAATTTCTTACTTTTTGAGATGTTCTTCGATAACTTCATAGAAGGCTTTATCTTTGATGACTTCATATCCAATTTCTTCCGTCATTTTTCAATATTAGCCAAGAATTCGAAAACTCTGATACAATTTATCACGAATCAACTTAAGAAAATAAAGAAAGAGAGGAAGAGAGAGTGAAATCAAGAGAACGAGAGAGAGATTAGGGGGGAGAAGATAGAGAGAGGAAGAGAATACAAGATAGAGAGAAATTTCAATATAACTTCAACATATGTCATTACATGTTTAAGAAATTAATATTTATACTAATTCTACTAATCAGTTTATTTAACTACTAACTAAATTTTATTAATTACTAATTAATCTAACAATTACAATTAATCACTAACTATTTCTACTAATTATGATTAACTACTAACCCTATGGTTAGTAGTTATTACAGTTACCTTAAGTTATGCTTAGCATCGATGGTTGATTAGGTTATGGTTGTAGAGTATATCAATCGAGAAGTGAAATGACCGAAAAGCCTAAGTGCCAAGGATAGAGATGATTGAGTAGCGGTCCTGGTCCTAGCTAAGCAGTTCTGGTTTGAAAGGCCTAGAAGACAGGGCCTTGGCTCCTTTGATATTAGGCCAACAATGGACCTCTCGATCACGTATCATCAAGTATAAATTTTAAATTTATTTTTACAAGAGAAATCAACGGGTTTAGCTTCTGATTAAACTACATTTTTGCTTATTAAATTACATTGTTGCTTGTACCGTATTGTTGAATTTTGATTTTATTTAGTTTTTGTCCCGTAAATGTGAAGGCGGGATTGTTTTTCCACGAAAAGTTTTCCGCTAAATTGTTAGCAAGGATGCGAGGCATACACTGCCATGTCGCTTTCAAATTTGATGCTTGAAAAGATCATGTGATGATGTCTTCATATGCACCCAAATTAGAAAATTAAGCAAAAAGAAAAAAAAACAATAAATATCTTCATGCATTAATATTTTTCTTCTTTTATTAATTTTTTATTTTTATTAGATCTATTAATATTTAAAATTATATTTTAATTCGTTTGATAAATTTTCTCTTTACATGTATTCCGTAAAAATTTAGGGTATATTATGTGATGGTCAAACAATACCTATGACTTGTTTGGGTCAATTTTTCAAATTTTATCAAATTAGGGACAAAAATGACAACTTATCAAGGATTATTTCAAGATCTCAGGTCTAATCAGCTTCATAATCATCATCATCCTTTGACAATTATCATCTCTATATATCATTTTTCTTAAGAGGTTAAAATAAAATAAACTTGAACCAAAGTTGGTGCAGCCACGGAATAACATAAAGTTGTTCAAAAAATATCATGTTCTATGTTGCAAAAATTTTAGAGGCATTCAAAGCTCAATGCATGGGCCAATTTGAAACTCTTTTGCCTTTTAAATAGGAGATAAGAAAAGACTAATATTTTTTTTCCTAATCGACGGTATCACATAATTAGTTTATTAGTCTCGATTAATCCAATTCAAGTTAACAGTCCATTAAGTGACGAGCTCTCCAAACACTTTTTTTTTTCAATTTTCAAGATTTGAACATAAGAACTTGATTAACAAAATTAAGTACTTTTGTTTTGTTACAGGACCAATAAAGTGATGCTAAGAAAAGACAAATATTAAGGACATAGTCAGAGGGTAAAGGGATTAAATTATTATTCGATATAATTTTTATTTTCTTCTAATTTCTCTTAAATTTTAAATTGAGATAATATTTATCTCCTAAATCATAAAAAGTACATGATTCCTAAGATGTCATTTGGTTCTAGCTAGGGTTAGGGCATGTGGGGTTGGTTTAACTTAAGTAACAAGCGTACAGAAGCCCTTGACCATTCCACAAACTAAAGAATAAAATAAAATAAAATAAAATTTATTTTTTCAAGAAATAAATGTAAATATTCAAACTTGTCTTTCTAACAATATTGTATACTTTCTTTAGTGATAAATATGCTTTTATTGAAACAGTAGCACAACAGCTTTTATTTATCTTTTGGGGTTAAAAGACAATTTGTATAAGTTAGTTGAGTAAATATTATAATTTCCATTGTTGCCTAAAAAATATAATTTTTCAAAAACAATTTTAATATAATTTCCTTTGGAGTAAAAGAATAATTTAATCAGGAAAAAGAAGGTGCTCTTCTGCAATGTTATGCTTGGAGATTCGAGAAAAAAACATCTTTGCATTTTGTTTTCAGTATTTGTAATATTTTTATATTTGGTCTTTTTTATATCATTTCTATTTGATTTATATATATTATAATTCATTAAATGTACACTTCTTCTAGTATAATTATTAAATAAATTAAAGACTTGAACTGTTTCATTGAACAAAACTACTGTTTCATGTCTTCTTATTTTATGTAAATTATAATATACGTTCTTTTGTCATAATTTTTTATGTACAAAATTTAAACGAATTTTTATTAAGTTGTAGGAAAAATATATATTTTTCATTCTTCATTAATCTCAAAAAGAATAAAAAATCAATTTTTTGGTAAGAAAAAAGATTAAATTGACGTATCCTTTGTATTCTGCAAAAAAGTAGATAATAAATAAAAAAATAAAAACACAATTAAAACCATGTCGCCAGAGACATGTTGTGGAAGGCATATTGATGAGAATCTTGTAAATATTTAATTATCGTACTATTGTGAACGAGTTTTGTGAGGGAGTTTATAACGTGTTCCTAATGTCACCTAAATATCCTTGCGGATTCTAAGCAAAAGGAAAAACAGCCTTGTCATCTTCTTCGGAATTTGAAGACGCATGGACTTTTTGGGCAAAGAGGTGCCGACATTACATCACCTCGGAATTGTCGCCCGGCCGACTACCAATTGTAATCGTTTTGTCGGTCCTATGCAGAGAAAATGGGACTAGGTTAATTATTTGCTGATATAGAGACGCACAGGGTACTTGGTATTCTCCTGCGTTACCGATGGACACGTTGTAATCTTTTGGTTAACTTTTAATCGAAATTTAAAAATAAAAAATAAAATTATATGAGCTGAATTTTTTATCAAATTAAATTTAATGAAATTTAAATTAAATTAATTAAAATATAATTTTAATTGGTTATAAAAAAATAATACCAATTATCCGACAACATTAACAAATTGGTAACGAGCAAAAAGTCGGCACATACAGCAACTGACTTTTGGAAATTACCGTGGATAATCTAGACTTTCAATGCCATTCAAATTGAAAATCTCGAGTGAGAAATGCCCGCTTAAAATTTCAGACTGACAGAAAATGTTTAATCATCCAAAACAAGTTTGCAATCACTTCTAACCACTGATGTGGGGTTGTAATATAATTTTTAAAAATAATCGAGATAATTATTTTACATTTGATTAAAATCATGAGTTAACTATATGTTGCGAATGTGTTGAAAGTGTCAGGTTCCAAAGAAACTTACCTTCCTCGTGTCTAATGCAAAGTATATATATCAACCGGTGGTTCTTTGATGGAGTCATACAGTGCCTGAAGTATTGAAACTCTAGTTTTCATTTGACAGAAATTGTTAAAAATCTCCGGGATTGCTAGGACCAAAATCAAAGACCATGAAGATACGTCAACTTGGTGGTTAAGGGAAGTCCTGTGATTCCGGGAGGATCCTTCCTTATCTGATATACTTACCGAGGCATATTTCTTTATTTTAGGGAATTGTTATAGGAAAGTGAGGATTCTCACCCAGGCGAGAGAAGTATAAGTTTACTTAAAAATCTATTCCTTTTATGGGTTACTGTTATGAACCAACTCAAGAAAATAAAGAAAGAGAGAAAGAGAGAGTGAAATCAAGAGAATGAGAGAGAGATTAAGGGGAGAAGATAAAGAGAGGAAGAGAATACAAGATAGAGAGAAATTTTAATACAAATTCAATATATGTCATTATATATTTAAAAGACTACTATTTATACTAATTTTACTAATCAATTTATATAACTACTAACTAAATCTTATTAACTACTAATTAATCTAATAATTATAATTAACTACTAACTATTTCTATTAACTATGATTAACTACTAACCATATGGTTAGTAATTGTTACAATACTTCCTTCATTTGAAAACATTCTTATCCTCAAGAATAGAAAATGAATCCATAAACTTGTACAAAGGTTTACATTTGTATTGAAAGATAAAATAATGAAGACGAACAATAAATATAACTTGAATTGCAATGAGAATAAAGGGAGAAAAATAGAGATGAGGAAATTTGAAGGAGTCTTTTCTTAAATTTCTTTTTCATGAAGGATTTGGTTCAATGAATACCAAAAATTCAATTCTTGGGGAAATTGACAAAAGCCCACCATCAACAACTTCTTTCTTGAACATGCAAGATCCTTTTTTCTTAGACATTTGAAACCTTTCTTGCCTCAATTTTTCTTCACTAAAAGTAGATAAAATGAGAGATTTAGAAAGTGATTTAATACTTTGTTTTTTCATGGATTTTGGTATTGTTTCTTCTACTATTTGATTTTTTATAATACTATCTATTTTTTTTTTTTTACTCTTTTTGCACAAAAGTTTTGATATCTTCATTGATGTCGATCCTTTTTAATAAGATGTTAAATTTGTCATCAAGTTTTGCCAGAAAAGCATCAAATTTTTGATCAATTTTCTTGATACTTTCTTTCATTTTCTTGTCAATATATGAATAAAATTGTTGCATTTCAATTTCTTACTTTTTGAGATGTTTTTCGATAACTTCATAGAAGGCTTTATCTTCGATGACTTCATACCCAATTTCTTCCGTCATTTTTCAATATTAGCCAAGGATTCGAAAACTCTGATACAATTTATCACGAATCAACTTAAGAAAATAAAGAAAGAGAGGAAGAGAGAGTGAAATCAAGAGAACGAGAGAGAGATTAGGGGGGAGAAGATTGAGAGAGGAAGAGAATACAAGATAGAGAGGAATTTCAATATAACTTCAACATATGTCATTACATGTTTAAGAAACTACTATTTATACTAATTCTACTAATCAGTTTATTTAACTACTAACTAAATTTTATTAACTACTAATTAATCTAACAATTATAATTAATCACTAACTATTTCTACTAATTATGATTAACTACTAACCTTATGGTTAGTAGTTGTTACAGTTACCTTAAGTTATGCTTAGCATCGATGGTTGATTAGGTTATGGTTGTAGAGTATATCAATCGAGAAGTGGAATGACCGAAAAGCCTAAGTGCCAAGGATAGAGATGATTGAGTAGCGGTCCTAGCTAAGCAGTTCTGGTTCGAAAGGCCTAGAAGACAGGGCCTAGGCTCCTTTGATATTAGGCCAACAATGGACCTCTCGATCACGTATCATCAAGTATAAATTTTAAATTTATTTTCATAAGAGAAATCAACAGGTTTAGCTTCTGATTAAACTACATTTTTACTTATTAAATTACATTTTTACTTATACCGTATTGTTGAATTTTGATTTTATTTAGTTTTTGTCCCGTAAATGTGAAGGCGGGATTGTTTTTCCACGAAAAGTTTTCCGCTAAATTGTTAGCAAGGATGCGAGGCATACACTGCCATGTCGCTTTCAAATTTGATGCTTGAAAAGATCATGTGATGATGTCTTCATATGCACCCGAATTAGAAAATTAAGCAAAAAGAAAAAAAAAAACAATAAATAACTTCATGCATTAATATTTTTCTTCTTTTATTAATTTTTTATTTTTATTAAATCTATTAATATTTAAAATTATATTTTAATTCATTTGATAAATTTTCTCTTCTCGTTAACTAATATAATTACATGTATACCATAAAAATTTAGGGTATATTATGTGATGGTTAAACAATACCTATGACTTGTTTGGGTCAATTTTTCAAATTTTATCAAATTAGGGACAAAAATGACAACTTATCAAGGGTTATGTCAAGATCTCAAGTCTAATCAGCTTCGTAATCATCATCATCCTTTGACAATTATCATCTCTATATATCATCTTTCTTAAGAGGTTAAAATAAAATAAACTTGAACCAAAGTTGGTGCAGCCACGGAATAACCAAAGATTGCAATCGAAACCATTGCAATAAAATTATCTTAAATAACTATTTGTTGAAGGTGTTTTGCAAATCCAAAATTCATCATATTATGTTAAAATTTTATCAATTAAATAGCATTGTCACATTATTCAATTACATATAAATATAAATATATATATTTATAATGGTGTGAACCTCAAATTATTACCTTTTTTCCTTTTTTTTCATAAAATGGAAAGAACTAATCATAGCATTTTGTTATATTGATCCTTATTCTGTATTACTTTCATATAAAAAATAGAATACGATGATATCTAAAACGAATGAGACTAAATACTTACATGTATAATGGAATCATTTATCGTGCTCGTAATTCATGATAATTAATTCAATGCACTTAATAATCTAAGTTTGATTGATTATTAGTTCAAATTTTGTTTAAATTATTGAATTCTTAACTTGTGACAAAGGCCAAGAATCTATACTAAATACCCCCAATCATCCAAATCCAAACAGAGGGAAAAAAATGGAACTTGATTGATATATAATATACTAAAAATGATACACAAGGAATATAATGTGAATAAAAAGATTGCTATTTTGATATTAAATTTTTTAATAAAATAAATAAATTAACTCGAGACATTCTGTTGTTAAAAAATGAGATGATTTGAAAGCTTCGGGATATGGAATTTAAATTCCAGTTAAACAAAGTTTAAACAATAAAATATCCAAAAATAGGGCAGGTTGTCCGTCACATCAAACGCTCTATCTCTCTCTCTCTCTCTCTCTCCCTCTCAATTTTGGAGAATTGACAGCTGGGGTCCCACTGTAATCTCTGCCTTACTCTCTTCAACTTCAACCCGATATTACGTAACCCATTAGACAAAGACAGAGCACTAATCATGACCGTCCGATCAACATCACAATGTGGCTTTTGAATTGAATTGCCCGAGTTGCACGGTAGTTGTGCTGAATAAAGAGTCAAATCAAATGCATTAATGAGAAAAAAGAGAAAATATTAAAAAGCTTTTTATTGATTTTAGTGATTGGATGACGGTAATGGAGACAGCTTACAGAAGATGATGGTGATGAAGGAGGAGGCGTAGAAATATCATTAATATCATGAATAATTAAATGCCAATAATGACATTAATATCATTAATATCATATGAAAATTATTTGTTCACGTAAAAAGGATACTCAAGGAATTAGGATGATATCGATTTTTTTTTTAGATTATAAAATTTAAATATTTTATTTTTAGACTTACTAAATCTTTAAAAAAAAATTACTAAACAAATTTTATTAGTTAACCGAACACCCTCCAGATTTGTTTGGGAAAAAGGAAGGGAATAAACACTCCGAAAACCGGAAAACTCCCCGTGCAAAGTATTATTATTATTAAATATAAAATAATTCAAAATATTATTATATTCCGGTGACCTTCTTAAGCTCAACAGTTTTTTTAGTTATTTTATCACTGAAAAGAAATTATAAATTATTATTATTATTAAACACAGTAATTCATAAATTAAGTCATCTTATAAGCAGTTAGATTTTGTAAATATAATACTAATTTAGATTTTTTAAAAGGAAATTTGATTATATTTACAATATTATATATTTTGTAACAACAATTTTAGCTTTATATATTAAAAAAAATATGTGTGTATATATAATTTAAATAATAATATATTAAATTAAATTTATAACGATCGAAAAGATTGAACTTCGTCACTTGAACATAATATTATTGGCATAAGCTTGTGAGAAGTGACACGAGGGAAGTTGAGAGGAAGCTTCCTCACGCGGCCCTTAAAAAAAATTGATATATATATAAGCACAGGGCCTAACTTTCTTTCCATAACCGCCCAATTCCTTGTTAGAAGACCTATAAATACATATACATAGGATCTTGTTTGGCCCTAACTTTCTTTCTACAACCGCCCAATTCCTTGTTAGAAGACGTACAAGTACATATACGCATAGGATCTTGTTTTCCTTGAAATGGCAAGTCTGCTGGAGACGGTCACAGTGGTGGAGAATTTGCTGTTTGGAGAGGTCGTTCTAGTGGCCAAAGTCTCGCCGGCGAACACTATCCGGAAAACTGTTCCGGTGAAGTCCGGTGGGTGTGTGGAAATTGGCGCTATAGAATTCTGTATCGAAGATATTAATCCCGAAGTTTTTCCGACGATTTGGGTTTTCGTCGACGGTATCAATACGGGCAGGTTTTTACTGCCGACTGATTTTGTGAGCTACGGCAAAATCACAATTTCGGCAGATAAGAACTCCGGTGAAATTAAACTTTCCGGCGTTAAAGCCCCTTTGACTGATCTCGGCCGCATCAAGTAAGTCATGATTCATATAATTCACTTGCCTTCTATTTTATTTTTTTCTTTTTTCTCAGAAATAATCATGTCATGACAAACATGGCAGATATGATTTACAAAGAAATGTGGAGAAATTCTTGTAATTCAGTTTTGAATTGGATTCAGGTGTTTGGGGTTCTTCTTCCGGCGCCGCAACCGGTGGAATGACAGAAAAGCGGAGATTATCCTTTAGAGGTCAAGTCAAGGAAATAAAAGAGCAAGAGTCGTCAAGTTCTTTGGTCGGCTTTGTCAGCCAAACGGGAGTCCAATAAAATAAGAAAAGTTATATGCTTTCTGTTTATTTCGATTCGGTGGACCCTTTTTCCCCCTCTAATAAATGCATTCTTTTCTATTTTTATAGAAAAAAATGTTAATTTCGTATTCCTTTAATAAAGTATGGTTCTGGGTTGAAGAGTTTAATTTGTTCCCTGTATCATCATCATCGTCATCGTGGTTGTAGTCGCCGACGACTGTATACTTGTTTTGAGGGGATTTAACCCTTTTTTTTTTTAAAAAAAAGAGAAGAAACAGACAAAGTTTTGCCACCGGCGAATGTTGAGTTGACTGGTGGGTTCGAATCCTTAATTTTTCTCTAGAACAGTTGGTACTAAAGGTTTGCTCACGACAAGACAAAAACCGACACTGACACAGAGTCTACTTGAAGAAAATCAATGCGTCAGATATGTAAACATCATCAAAAGAACACAGTCTCCTTCCAGATTGTAAACGATTAACTGGTTGATGCGGATGGCTAGGGTCTACTCCGTCCGATTAGCGCTTGCGTGGACATGTGAAGCTGCTTAGGTCACTCGATTCCTTACGGATCTCCCACTCGGATCCGTATCCGGTCCCATCGCATGATATTCGAGACTTGGATTTCATTTAAAAACCAGCGCTCTTGTCCCAACTGTATAAAAAAAAATTGCCTCAAAAAGCCATTTGAAATTAGTGCCGCTGGGCCTTTTAATTTAATTTTGAATTTGTGATAAAGAGTCAACCCCCAAATCTTAATTATATTATAATGTTAAATATATAATTAACTTTTATTTTTAAATTATTTTTATTAGAGAGTTTTGATCCTGCCACATGAGGCTATTAATTTTATTAAAGTGAAACCATAAAATTTTAAAAAATAAATTAATACGATACTGATATAATTAAATAAATTTTATTTAACGAGCATAATTTAAGATTTTTCAAATTCAATATTTCAAAACAAAATTAAAAAACCCCACCAAAAGAAATGAAATGAAATCATTATTGTGTACTATATTGAGGAAATATATGACATAAACTATTAAGTTATGATAAGGTTTATAGGCGAGAACATTAGTCAAAATAGGATCATTTTTAATGGAATTAATATTTTTAATTAATATTGATTAATTAAAAAATAATTCCATGTTGTGATTTTTGGAAAGAGTATAATTATGATGTTATCATATGTATTTTTTAATGACCAATTGTAATGCAAAGCCGAAATTAATATTTATTTTATTTTATTTTAGTTGTTACTTATGGTTCGTTACTCGAATTAATTATTTCACTTTAATATATCCACTTGGAGTGTAATACACGACCATCGTGGATGGCGAAAAGCGGCTTGCACGAGTACAAGGCCATGACACCTCATGGTAGGTATTTCTAATTAAGATTGAGGATATTTCCGTCAAACGAAATCTTGGCGTTGGCACGTAATTTGACATTAAGAAAATGGGCTCCATCTCAAAAGCTAACGCTGCGTGAAATACAAGCTAAGGATATTATTGTCAAGTTAATAAAAAATTACGATTCGTAATTACATAATTACCCATGATTGTAAGACTCAACTCCATGGTTGAAAAATGAAAAAGGGGGAGAAAAGGGAGGGTATAAATGGCACCTAAATACCCCGGGGTACAGAAATGAGGGTTCGGTAACTAAGACCAGGTGTGTGAAAAAAAATTCAAACCAAACCGAATGAATTTTGTAAAACCAAATTGATAGATTTGGTTGGGTTTTAAATGGATGAAAGTATGATATAGTTCGAATTATTTATTATACTCTTATATTGGTTTGTTTCACGGTTTTTAAAAAAAAAAAAAAAGAAATTACATTATCAATTAACCACCAGTAATGTTGGTATTTTACTTTTATTAATATATTTTTTTTATATTACCCAATGTAATTATTTTCTACCACCAACCTACTTTCACATTGCCTAATATGTTTTTAATTTTCCGATCCCAATAATTAGATTCAACCGATTCATTTCTCTTAAAAAAATTCAATTTTTATATTCATTCCTCCAATTTGTAATTATGTCTCCATATATCTGTTAGAATATTTTGTCTATTTTTCCATTATGGTAATTAAACTTTTAATATCTTAAAATTTTTATTTTATTAGTTTTTAAATGAAATTCTTATATTATTAATTATTACAAAAATTTATTATAAAAATTATTTATAAATATTTTAAATTAAAGAACCAATCGACCAAATCGAATATGTGTTTATCAAATATTACAATGGGAGATCATCGTCCCAAAACTTTTAACAATCTTAGATGGACAAAATAAATGATGAACGAAATTTTAGGCAATAATCTTCATTAGTATTGATGATAAGTAGCCAAAAGCTTATTATCAGTGCATTACTGACCTATTATTAAAGGGCCTAGAACTTTACCTTGAATCCTTTAGATCAGATTTATCCAACCGAAACCACCTATAGCTCCTCAGTCATCTTAGTTCTCAGTACCCAAGCTCCTTGGTCACTCCACTCCTCAATGGACACATCTTACAATTACAATACAATCAATACGATAAGTACAACTTGGGATAATGCAAGAAGGAAACAAATCTTTAAATAAATTAAAACTTCCCTTACAATCTTTCCATTCTCAAAAGGACTCCTCAGGATAAAGAAACATGCTTCGACAAGCACATCAGATAAGGCAGAAAGCTCCAATGATTATGGGACTTTTCCTAACCACCAAGATGGTGTATCTCTAAAAAGTCTTTGACTATAGTTTCAGCAATCACGAAGATTCTTAACAATCTCATCACATAGAAACTAGGATTTCAAGACACCCGACACTCTATGACAGTTTCCAAGGAGCATAGGTATATAATGGCAACATCGACTGCCATATCTAAATTCTCAGGAACCTTATGCATTAAGCACATTGGCAACATAGGGCCAAAACACATTTCTTCTTAGTCTGTTTACCATACTCTAAAAACCTTTCCTTTTGATTTGAACATCAGAGTCTTGTCAACCGGAGCACTCTCTGGTGGTATTTATATGTTTTAAGTCTCAGATTATATCTTACTTATGGACTCCTACTCAATCAAGCAGTGCAGGTATCTGAGGAGAAAATCCATCCCATCAAATTGGTGCCGTTTATGGGAACAAGCTAATAAGAAACTCGTTACTGTAGCAAAAAAATGAGGAGGCCATCCATCGGTTTTGATGACAATGATCTAATCAAAGTTCCGCCAGATCACTATGATTCTCTTGTTATTACGACAAAGATAGGTTCGAATACAATCAGAAGAATCCTGGTCGACCAAGGTTCAGGATGTGACCTTCTTTATTGGAACGCTTTTCAATATTAGGGATTTGTCCCTATGAACATATAACCCCAGACCATTCTAATAAAAGGACTTTTTGGAGAATCATTATACCCGGAAGATACCATCGCACTCCCTATAATCTTGGGGACTCTTCCAAATCATGCCACCGTAATGGTCACGTTCAATGTAATCAAATTTCCTTCTCCTTATAACGCCATTCTCGGTCATTCTAGCATGAACCACTTGGAGGCTTTACCAAATACTAAGCAAATGAAAGTCAAAGTCAGAATGGTGTAGGGTATTGCAACTCTCAACTGTGATTCTGCACCTCGACTATCTCCATTTGAGGGAAGCAAAGAAAGCCTCTCAATAGAAAAGGCTGAGTTTAGGGATGATCTTGCTCCAATAGACAAACCCCAACATGTCGAGAAGGTGGAAGAGATCCCAATTACAGGGAACCCTACATAGACTCTTCGAATTGGAGAACAACTGCTGTCGACTTTGCACGAGGCCATTATCGGATGCCTCTGTCGCCACTCTAAGGTCTTTGCATGGTCATCTAAAGACATAACAGGGATCCACCTCTCGGTGATTGTTCACAAGCTAACCATTGACCCAAGCAATAAACCTATGAAGCAAAAAAAGAGGATATTCGCTCTAAAATGCCAATGTGCAATCTAAGAGGAGGTTCAAAAACTTTTGACGGTGGGCTTCATTAGAGAAGTGACATACCTAGAATAGTAGTCGATGTAGTCATGGTATTTAACAGCAAGTGGAGGATGTGTATCGACTTCATAGATCTTAGCAAAGCGTGTCCAAAGGATAGTTATCTGCTCCCTAACATTCATAAACTCGTGGACAATTGCTTAGGTCATCAGCTTTTAAACTTTATGGACATCTATTTTGGTTATAATCATATTTAGATGGCCCTAAAAGATGAGGAGAAGACAAAATTTATTATGGAATTCGGTACTTATTATTATAGAATAATGCCCTTCGGGGTAAAAAAATGTGGAAGCCACCTTTCAAAGATTAGTCAACAAAGTGTTTGGCAGGAAAATTGCCAAGAATATAGAAACTTACATGGATGACATGTTCGTTAAGAGTACTAGCCTAGAAGGTAATGTGGCAGACATAGAGGAAACTTTAAAAACACTGGAGCATTATTACATGAGGTTTAATTTGGCAAAGTGCACTTTTGAGATTACCTTGGGTAAGTGTCTTGGCTTTTTGATCGCGAACAGGGGGGATCGAGGTTAATTCGGAAAAGATTCGAGCCCTAATGGACATAACACATCCCAAGACATTAAAGGAAATGCAAAGCTTTACAAGGCAGATTGACGCCTTAAGCTGATTCATGTCCAAAGTCAGAGAAAAGTACAAACCTTTGTTCGATGCTTTGAAAAAATCTCAAAGATTCGTATGGACCATCAAATGTCTAGAAGTTTTCGACAAGCTTAAGGAATATCTTACATCACTGCCATTGCTCTCTCGACCTCCTCTCGATGAGAGTAGATTTCAATTTCAGATATTTTTCTATAGTATCATATATTTTTCTATTTAATCTAAATTTCTATTTTAGTTATTAAATTTTAATTTTAGTGATTTAACATGATATTTTGTATATTTTGTATTAAGTTATTTTTTTCAACGGTTGTATCTCTCGCTTACGACGCCTAATCTATTCTTTTTGCTCTGCAGTGATCCAAAGTAACTGAAGGTAATATTTGGTCCTCCTTGATTAATAGTTTTTCGTCTTTCCAACTTAAGCCTTTGAGCGTCATGTTTCCGCAACTTAGCGCCATTGAAACGATTGAGTGCAACGTCTCCAAGGTATTTCTTTAGTAACTATATCATTTTTGTTTTACATGTATGATAATAATATAACATTAATAAAAATTTTGGTTTGAAGCTTAACACAAAACATTTATTTTTGTTTTATTTATACTTGTCAAATTACATATTTAGTCCTTGAATTGTGCATGTTTTTCCAAACTAGTCCTTAATCCTCAAAATGTCTACCCAAATAGTTCAAACTTTCAAAAAACATGCCAAACAAGTCCTGATAGGTTAGCTTGAGTTGACACATCAGTCTGCACGTAGGCTTATATATCAGTAGATAACAGAGTTGGAATAATGTCTATCTACATGGGTTTGATTTGGCACGCTTTTTGAAGGTTGGTGACTATTTGGTAGACCATTTAAAAATTAGAGAAGACAAGTATAGTTTCAGGGGCTAAATATATAATTTGGTCTTTTAAAATCGAAAGTTACATTTCATCATATAGACATACCAACTAGCAATTATCGTTAACACAAATTAATTTCTATTTAATGATATTAATTGGTAAAAAAGAAAAAAAAATTAACAACAAAGAGTGAAGCATTATATATATATATATCTCAATCTACTTAAATTTCTTTTTTTAACACAAGAAAATGCAATCAAACGTAATCAAAATGGAGGAGAAATGATAGAAGTGGAGAAACTCTATCACTTGAGTTATTAATGAGGGACAATCTACTTAAATTTCAAGCATGCAACAAAACAAATAGGAATTTGAGAAACATAAACAAATGGGATGGGAGAGATAAACAGAAAAAGAAAATAAGAAAAGATGAATGAAGGTTGACAATTTAGATCTAACCTAAAGTAGAAAGGGAATAAAGTTAAGAAGTAAAAGGGGAGGTAAATCAGTAACAAGGACAAAAGAAGAATGCTCAATAAACCTAACTTTCATCAAGGTACCAAAACAACTTAGTGCCTTGGCACAAAAAGCGAGCTTCTTTTGGTGCCTGGGGCCCCTTGAGGTGTTAGGTAGCACCCGCAGAACCTTGAGTGCCTTGGCGAACATCTGGATCGATTTTAACAATTTTTTAGAACCCATTAAAAATATGGATATGGGCCATCACTACAAAAAAAAATAGCCTTTTACCCACAAATTTAGTGACGAAAATTTTAAAAAAATTCGTCGCTAAAAATATTAGCGACGAAAAATTTTTCGTTGCTAATAACGCGTCGCAAAAATTTAGCTATGAAAATTAGAAATCCGTCGTTAAATTTAGCGATGAAAATTGAAATCCGTCACTAAATTTATCCGTCGCTAAATTTATCAACAAATAATTTTTCGTTGCTAAAATTCGTCACAAACTTTAGCGACGAAAAATTAGCCGTCGCTAAATTAGCGACATAAAAAAATCCGTTACTAAATTTAGGGACGAAAATCTAAAATTCGTCCCTAAATTTAGCGACAGATAATTTTGTCGCTAAAATCCGTTGCTAATTTAGGAAAAAAAATCTGTAATAATAAAAAATCCGTCGCTAAATTCAGCGACGGATTCCGAATCCGTCGTTGATTTCAAATTCCGCAAAATGTCCAGGGAGCGCATGTGTCACCCGTGCCACCCTTACCCACCCGAGCCAACACCACAACCTGCCCGCCCGCCCGAGCCAGCGCACGTGCCACCCTTGCCCACCTGAGCCAGCATCAGCCTGCAACTTGCCCGCCCGCCCGCCAGCCCGAGCCTGCACCCCCGCGCAGGCGCTCTTAATTGCTGGAAAATGCCGTGCCTTCTGCCTCCACCGTGGTTCGAACTCCGAACTTCTGCACGCTCATGCACACACGCAACTTGTAAACCACCGAGTCAAAGATATTATTATAATATAAATTTCTTTTTTATTATTTATTATCTTTATTTCACATTTTTCTAATAATAATAAAATAATATATAATAATAATTTAAAATAATAAATATAATAACTTTTTTTATTTATACCACACACCTAAAATAATATTAATTAAAAATAATAAATATGATAATTTTTAATAAAATAAAAAATAATAAAATACTAATTTAAAATAAAATAATAAATTAATTAAAAAATATGTTAATATTATATTTTGATTTCTTCTTTTTTCTTTTATCTTATTATTTTATTTTTTTTCATTTCTTTTTATTTTTTTAATCCATAATTTAAAAATGGATTACAATATCTCAAAACTATAAAATTATAATTATTAATAAATTATAATATATTAATAATTTAAAAAATCTATATATTTAATTACAAAATATTTTTATTCGTTATAATAAAATTATTATATATTACAACAAAATTATTATATATAAGAAATGATAGTAGAAAGAAAAAAAAAACCCAAAAATAGAGATAACGAAAAAAAAAAGTGAGAATAGAAAACAAAGAGGAGGAAGAAAGAAAAAAAATATATTATCACACAACACTAAAACTAAGCGGAACACTAAAACTAAGCGGTGGTGCAGTGGTGATATATTTTCTGTTAAATCCGAGATCCAAGACTCGAATTCCTTCAACTACAAATTTATTTTTTGTATTAAAACAATGAAGGGCGCCCAGGCACGCCCCAGCAGGCGCGCGGGCGCCCGCGCCTGCTTGTCTGGGTGCCTGCGCGGGCGCCTGCGCCTGCTTGCCTGGGTGCCTGCCTGGGCGCCCAGGCAGGCACGCCCCAGCAGGCACACGCGCGCCCGCGCCTGCCTGCCTGGGCGCCTACCTGGGCACGCCCCAACAGGCGTACGGGCGCCCGCGCCTGCTTGCCTGGGCGCCGAGGCAGGTGCGCCCCAGCAGTCGCGTGGGCGCCCGAGCCTGCCTGCTTGCCTGCCTGGGCGCCTGCCTGGGCGTGCCCCAGCAGGCGCGCGGGCGCCCGTGTGTGTATGGGCCGGCGCCCGCGTAGGTTCGATTAATATTTAATTAAAAATTTTATATTATTGAATAAAATAATACAAATAAAATAAAATTACCTATACAATAATAAAAAATATTAAATCAAAAAAAAGAAAAAAAATAATAAATTAATTGAAAAATATATATAATTTAAATAAAATAAAATATATGGTTTTTTTTAAGAATTAAATAATATTATTCTTCTAAAAAAAATGAAATAATATAATAAAATAAAATGTAAATTAAAATATTATAAATTAATAATATGATTTGTTAATATAAATTAATAAAATAAAATAAAAATAAAATAAATTTATAATTAAAAGAAGATAAAATTCAGCGACGGATTTTCAAATCCGTCGCTGAAATTATTAAAATAAAATAAAAATAAAATAAAATTCTAATTATTCAGCGACGGATTTGGAATCCGTCGCTAAATTAAATTACCAACTAATATATTTCGTGGTTGTTAAATTAATTTTTTAATTTTAATATTAAATTAATATTATATTTTATTTAATTATATATAAAAAACTTAGCGATGCTATTTAGCGACGAAATTTGCAACGAAAAAATTTTTGTGGCCAATTAGCGACGAATTTAGCCACGAAAATTTTTTCGTCACTAATTAGCGACGAATTTTGTTAGGAATGATGTGTCCGTTGCTAATTTAGCCACGACTTCCTTTTCGTTGCAAATTTTGTGGCATATTAGCGACGAAAAAGTTTTTGTCGCTAAATTCGTCACAAAATAGCGACGAATTTTTTCCTTCACGAAAATTTGTGGCTAAAACCGTATTTTTTTGTAGTGCATGTTTTTTGAATCATGGTTTCTTATATTACAAGTCATAGAGATTGAAACAGGCACCATATCTTGGTGATACAAGGGGATAATCTTGGTTGGATTTTCAAAATTCTGTTTCATCTGGTGCTTTGCGAGAAACTTTTATGTTGGCCCTTCCCAATGTTTTTATTTGTGGTTTTATTGAAATAGGGAACTAACCAAAGTTCAAATAGATAAAGGCATCTTTGATTTGAACTAAAATCTCATAAATTCTGACGAAATGATTTCTTATTATTGTTTGTTATGCAATTTGTTAATTTCTTCAACTTATTCTCAAGCAGGATCACCTTTTATAACAATCCAGATTGCGACTCCACACATTTCAGGCCACATAGTTTAGATAGCTAGGTCACTTGGGGTTAGAGCAATCTTGATAGTATCATTATAGTTGCAACACACCACTGGCAAAGTGCTATAGGATCAAATAATGTGACATGCCAATGACAAAATCTTAGTATTTGGTTGCTATGTGTTTTGAAAAAGAGTTACTTATGTTAGAAATCAGTTTCTGTAGTGACGCAGATTTATGGAAGAAAATGTCTTACAAGAACATAAAATATTAGGAACAGTATTAGTTTATAATGTAATGACCATGGTAATAAGCAGTGTGAAAAAGCGTCCCTAGGAAAATGAAAGGAAAGAAGAAACTTAGGAGAATTAGGACCACCAAGTAGAGTTTAAAAGAAGCTTGTCCGGTTCCATCACCAAAAAGAGGCAAATGAACTGCACTTTGAAATCAAAATTCCTCCGTGACCAACAACAATAGTGATGTCCTGGCATAATTTCTAAGGGGCTTTGCATCCATAAGTTGGACTTAATGGTACAAAAATGTCATTTTAAGTTCTCTCCACATGGTCCAAGTACCTAAGCATTTGCAGGAACATACGACTTCTTGACACTCTCCATCGTTATGACATATGCTACAAAATATTAGGGAATAAAGCTTTTGTTTTGCTTCACTTACAATGAGGTATTAGTGTCATTGAGAACCATAGACCGTAAGAAACCTTTAATATTGGGAGGGGCTTCAGCCCAAAGAAAAGAAAGGTCATTAGGGAATAAGAATTCCTGTATGGTATTATAAATCTACCAAGTGATGGAGCGACCGACTTATATAATTCGTTTACAGTGGCCAAGTTTTTGACTTTAGTCTTTCTGTTATAGGAAATTTCAGGTTAAGTACTTACCTTTAGCCATTTGTCTGGTCCTAATTTGTTCAAATTTGTAACAATTAGGACTTGTATTTTCTAAAGGCACCAACATGCAGAACTGAAATGCGTAACATGACTTGTGACAATAATTTGATGAGCTAACCAGCAAAAGAATAATTTATCTGAGTTGAAGGATGAACCAGTAAGACTAGAAAATTATAGGACACAGGTGTAATTCTGCGGCATTGCAGTGAGGTTCAAGGAGAGTTATTTAGCATGGGTTTTGTGGCCAAAATTGTGGGAGTGAGAGAATTTAAGAGCGTAGTTGGGTTCTGCACTGTAAGATATTGAAGTCAAAGCAAGCTTTGAGAGAATATTAACATCTAGGATGTTAATAGTGGTCCTAAACTATTATGCATCGTAATATAAATACCTTTTGCACCTTTGGCTATTCGCTCTGCTGCTTGTTTGTTTAGATGGACAAACTGTGTTTTCCTTACAAATGATTTGTGCTTGGAAAGAAATGCTGATGAGGCAGATGCTGAGGAAATTGTTGATAGGTGTTAGAATTGAGAATTTTCAAGAATATTTCAAAAAAATATTTTGTCACTTTAGTTGGTAAAGTATTAGACAAAAACGAGTGAGAATCCTTATTTTGTGGTACTTGTGTTGAAAAAAATTGGATGTGTTAGTAGGGTAGGTAGTCTAGCCCATAGAAAGCAATGGTTGATGTGAATGTAAAAGAATGAGAGAGCTACTGCTTCCTCACATTGTGTGTCACCTCTTTTTCTTCTTCTTCTTCTTCTTCTTTCTTGACTTATAATTGATACTTTGACATGGCATCAGAGCTCAAAAGGATCTCAAAGGACCTATGGGCAAAAAAAAAAAAAAACACCAGTAAGGCTTTCACTCTCAAACCCAAAAAAAAAAAAACCCTTAAAGCCTCATGGCATTCAGCATGCACTTGCACCTTCGATCTTCAATGGTGAAAATTATCAAGTTTGGGCTGTCAAGATGAAAGCTCACTTGAGAGGTCTCGGTTTGTGGCAGTGGGTTCAAACTGAAAGGGAAGTATCACCTCTAGGCAACAATCACTACAAAAAAACCAGCTTTTAACCACAAATTTAGCGACAATAATTTAATAAAAATTCGTCGCTAAAAACGTTAACAACGAAATTAGCGACGAAAAATTTTTCGTCGCTAATAACGCGTTGCAAAAATTTTGCGACGAAAAATTAGAAATTCGTCGCTAAATTTAGCGACGAATAATTTTTTGTCGCTAAATCTATCGGAATTTAGCGACGAATTCCAGAATTCGTCACAAAAATAATTAATTAATTAATAAATATATATTAATATTTTATTTTATTTTATTATTTTTTAAATTTAGCGACGAATTTCGAAATTCGTCGCAAAATTAGCGACGAATTTCAGAATTCGTTGCAAAATTAATTAATTAATTAATAAATATATATTAATATTTTATTTTATTTAATTATTTTTCAAAATTGGCGACGAATTTCAAAATTCGTCGCTAAATTAGCGACGGATATAAATTCGTCGCTAAATCCGTCGCTAAATTAGCAATGAAAAAAAAAATGCACTCCCGCCCGCCCGAGCCGGCATCCGCCCGCATGCCCGCCCTAGCCGGCGCCCACACGTCCTCCCTCACTTAATTCCTGAAAAATTCCTCCGCTTTGCTCCCACCATAGTTCGAACTTTTGTGCTTCCGTAAACCTTTAAGATCCTGTAACCATCAAACTAAATGTTAATATCTGTTATAAGTTTCTTTTTTTTTTTTACTTATTATCTTTCCCTCACATATTTCTAATAATAATAAAACAATATAAAAATAACAATTTATTATAAAATAATAAAATATTAGTTTAAAATAAAATATAACATATTAATTAAAAATAATAATTGTGATAATTTTTTTTCAATAAAAAATAAAAAATATATATTAATATTTTATTTTATTTAATTATTTTTCAAATTTTGCGACGAATTCCGAAATTCTTCGCAAATTTAGCGACGAATTCCAAAATTCGTCGCAAATTTAATTAATTAATTAATAAATATATATTAATAATTTATTTTATTTAATTATTTTTCAAATTTTGCTACGAATTCCGAAATTCGTAGCAAATTTAGCGACGAATTCCAAAATTTGTCGCAAAATTAATTAATTAATTAATTAATATATATTAATATTTTATTTTATTTAATTATTTTTCAAATATTGCGACGAATTTGAAAATTTATCGCAAAATTAATTAATTAATTAATTAATATAAATTAATATTTTATTTTATTTTATTATTTTTCAAATTTTGGGATAAATTCCGAAATTCGTCGCAAAATTAGAGACGAATTCCAAAATTCGTCACAAAATTAATTAATTAATTAATTAATATTAATATTTTATTTTATTTAATTATTTTTCAAATTTTGCGACGAATTCTGAAATTCGTCGCAAATTTAGCGACGAATTTTAAAATTCGTCACAAAATTAATTCATTAATTAATAAATATATATTAATATTTTATTTTATTTAATTATTTTTCAAATTTTGCGACGAATTCCGAAATTCGTCACAAAATTAGCGACGAATTCCAAAATTCGTCGCAAAATTAATTAATTAATTAATTAATATATATTAATCTTTTATTTTATTTAATTATTTTTGAAATTTTGCGACGAATTTCAAAATTCGTCACAAATTTAGCGACGAATTCCGGAATTCGTCGTAAAATTAATTAATTAATTAATAAATATATATTAATATTTTATTTTATTTAATAAGAATTTTTCAAATTTAGCGACGAATTACGAAATTCGTTACAAATTTAGCGACGAATTTCAAAATTCGTCCCAAAATTAATTAATTAATTAATTAATATATATTAATATTTTATTTTATTTAATTATTTTTCAAATTTAGCGATGAATTCCTAAATTCGTTGCAAAATTAGCGATGAATTTAAGAATTCGTCGCAAAATTACCGACGAATTTCGAAATTTGTCGGAAAATTAGCGACGAATTTCCGGTCGTCGCTAAATTAGCTACAACTATTTTTTCGTTGGAAATTTCATTGGAAATAGCGATGAAAAAATATTTCGTCGCTAAATTCGTCGTAAAATTGTCACGAAAAAAATTTGTCACTAAATTTCGTCGCAAAAAACGTGTTTTTTTATAGTGAATCCGACCCTAAATCAAATCAGGGCACATGAAGAAGAAGAAACAAAAGCTCCAAGAGCTTTGGCTTGCATTCATGCTACTGTTTCAGAATCCATTTTCACCATGATCATGGCTTGTGAAACACCCAAAGAAGCTTGGGACAAACTCAAGGAGATGTACATGGGGAGTGAAAGAACCAGGCAAACATAGATCCTGAATTTGAAAAGAAAGTTTGAAGTCTTAAAGATGAAAGATAATGAGTCTATTTGGAATATGTTTACAGACTCATGGAGGTTGTTAACAAGATCAGGCTTCTTGAGGAGGATCTAACAAACCAAAGAGTAGTAGAAAAGGTTTTAGTAAGCTTACCGGAAAGATTTGAGTCTAAGATCTCTTCTCTAGAAGACTCAAAGGATTTAACTAAAATTTCCTTATCTGAGCTGGTTCAATGTTTTCAAGCTCAAGAGCAAAGGAGATTAATGAGACAAGAAGACAACAATGAAGTGGCTTTCCTGGCAAAGCAAAAAGGAAAAGCTCCTCAAGGCAAAGAGAAGAAGCAATCTGGTGAAAAAAAAAACAAGCAGAAGATTGAAGGTTAAGGAAATAAAGATGGGAATAGAAAGATATATCCACCGTGTTCTCACTATAAAAAGAAGAATCACTCTGAGAATTATTGCTGGTTTAGACCAAATGTACAATGCAGAGCATATAAGCAATTTGGCCATGTAGAGAAGGTATGCAAAAACAAAAATGATCAGCAAGGGCAACAAGCTCAAATGACTGAAAATTAACAGCAAGAGGAGCAACTCTTTGTAGTCACCAGACATGCAATGAGCACCCTGTCAAAAACTTGGCTTATTGATAGTGCTTACACAAATCATATGACTTCTGAATTGAGAAATTTTAGAGAGTTGGATCAGTCATATAAGTCAAAGGTCAAGATTAGAAATGGAGACCTAGTGAATGCCAAAGACAAAGGAATTGTTGCTGTCCCAACGCCATCAAGTATCAAACATATCTCAGAAGTCTTATATGTGCTTGAGATTTGTCATGGTCTATTAAGTGTTGGACAAATGCTACAGAAGAATTATTCTTTGCATTTTCATAATATGTCGTGCACCATAGTTGAGAATGCTGGTTATGAGCTGTTGACAGTAAAAATGAGAGATAGAAGCTTTCCAATCAAATGGAAAGAAACTAACTTGCATGCCTATACCACTATTGTTGATGAGTCTATGTTATGGCACAGAAGATTTGGCCATTTTCATTATGCTGCTCTGAAATACCTGCATCACAAAGGTCTAACTCTCGGTCTACCTGTTATCAGCAATGAAAAAAATATTTGTCAAGTTTATCAATTAGGGAAGCAAAGTAGATTGTTGTTCCCTATTGATAAGGCCGGGAGAGCTTTTGATAAATTGTAATTGATATACACTGATGTGTGTGGACCAATGAAGATACTCTCATTAAATGGAAGTAGGTATTTCATCTTGTTCATAGATGATTATACAAGATGTGTTGGGTATATTTTATAAAGCAGAAATCAGAGGTGGCTGATGTGTTTCAGAAGTTCAAGGCCTTGGTGGAAAATCAAGCAAATAGCAACATTAAAGTGATAAGGTCTAACAATGGGACTGAATATACTTCAGAAAAATTTGACAAATTCTGTGTCTAAGTAGGGATTAACCACCTACTACGCACTGTTATGGAGATGGCAAGGTGCCTACTCTTTGAAAAACAAATGCCAAAGTATTTTTGGGCAGAAACTGTCAATACAGTAATGTATCTGCTCAATATACTTCCAACCAAGGTAGTAAAAGGTAAAACTTCATATGAGGCATGGTATGGAGTTAAACCTGCTGTGAAGCACCTCAAAGTCTTTGGGAGCCTGTGCTACATTCATGTTCCAAGCATAAAAAGAGATAAGTTGAAGACAAAAAAAGTCATTGTTAGCATGGACTTAAAATTTGATGAAGAAGCTATATGGAATTGGGAGACACAAAAAATTGAAGCTGCAAAAAATAATCAATTTGGGAAAACCATACCCCAAATTTCAAACGAATCAGAAAATAAACCTTGTGGTGACAATATTGACGATGTTCCAATAAGAGGAATTAGACCACTCAATGAAGTTTATGAAAGATGTAATGCAGTATTACTGGAGCCTGCTGTTATGATGAAGCTGCAAAAGAAAATGGGTCGAGAATTGCAATGGAGGAGGAGGTCAAGATGATAAGCAAAAATGAATTGGTGTTAAGTGGATTTACAGAATCAAATACAATCCAGATGGTTCTGTAAATAAACTTAAGGCCAGATTAGTTGAAAAGAGCTATTCTTAAGAGTATGGTGTTGATGTTTTAGACACCTTTGTTCCGGTGGCGAGGTATGATACCATAAGGCTTCTAGTAGCTTTGGTAGCAAAATTGGGCTGGAAAATCTATCATCTTGATGTAAAGTCTACCTTTCTAAATGGTATACTTGAAGAAGACATTTATGTTGAGCAAGCATAAGGATTCTGAGTTTCAAGATGTGAAGACAGAGTTTACAAACTTCACAAGGCTCTTTATGGTTTGAAACAAGCTCCCAGAGCTTGGTATAGCAAGATTAATGCTTATTTACTACAACAAAAATTTATAAGAAGTGAAAGTGAAGCCACTTTATATGTTTTGAAGGAGGAGAATGAAGTTCAGCTTATTGTTTCCTTGTATGTAGATGACTTATTGATTATAGATTGCGATCAAAAGAATTTGAAGCAATTTGTTATACAAATGGAGAAGGAATTTGAAATGTCTAACTTGGGTGAAATGAAATATTTTTTTGGAATGGAAATTTATCAAAGTGAGGGTGAAAATTTCATCTCCCAACAAAGGTATGTTGAAAAGATTTTGAAAAAATTTCATATAGATAAATGCAAACCAATGGCAACTCTATTGGTGGCGAATGAGAAGTTGACAAACATGAAGGTGGTGAAAACGCTGATGCTTCTGTCTACATAAGTCTAATTGGCAATCTGCTATACCTATTTGTAACAAGGCCAGATTTAATGTTCTGTGCAAGCTTGCTTTCAAGGTTTATGCACTCACCGAATGAAATTCATTTTGGTGCAGCCAAGAGGGCTCAAACTATGGTCTATGGTTTGTTAAGAATGAAAGTGGTGATCTTCAAGGGTATGCAGATAGTTACCGGGCCAGAAGCATTGATGATTCAAAAAGAACTTCAGGTTATGCCTTCTCATTTGGAAGTGGTGTGTTCTCGTGTATTCAAAAAAGCAAGAGGTGGTGACTCAATTCTCAGCAGAAGCCGAATATATTTCAACAGCAACATCAGCTAACCAAGCAAACTGGCTTAGGAAACTATTATCAGATTTGGGGCAAAACCAAGTAGATCCTACTGTGATCTGGGTTGATAACAAGTCTGCAATTACCATTGCTAAAAATCCTGTGCAACATAGGAGAACCAAACATATAAATGTGAAGTTCCATATAATCAGAGAAATTGAGAAGAATCATGAAGTCAATTTGATGCATTGCAGTTCAGAAGATCAACTTGTTGATGTTTTAACTAAGGCTCTTTCCAAAATCAAGTTTGAAAAGTTAAGATCAATGCTTGGAGTATCCAAGAAAATTCTCAAGGAGTGTTAGAATTGAGAATTTCAAGAATACTTCAAAAAAAAAACATTTTGTCACTTTAGTTGGTAAAGTATTAGACAAAAAGGAGTGAGAATCCTTATTTTGTTGTACTTGTGTTGAAACAAATTGGATGTGTTAGTGGGGTAGGTAGTCCAGCTCATAGAAAGAACATATTGTAAAATATGTTTGATGTGAATGTAAAAGAATGAGAGAGCTATGTCACCTCTTTTTTTTCTTCTTCTTCTTCTTCTTCTTCTTCTTCTTCTTCTTCTTCTTTCTTGACTTATAACTGATACTTTGACAACAGGGCTGTTAATGATCGGAAGGAGCTACTTCAAGAAAACATTCATTTTCATGTCAAAACTTTATGCAAATCTGTGGAAGAGATTCTACACCCTGAGGCCAATGTCTCAAACGAGCCACCTAAATCAACGTCACAGATGGATTCTGCTCCTGGCCTCAGTGGCCTTCGTTTTGCAGTTGGTAAGAGTGGCGGATCTAGTGCCAAACCCTGTAAGTATATTTTGCGTATTTTCATTTCTTTGCCAGAAAGTGTTTTGCTAACCTGTTACACCCAAAAAAGTGTGGGCCTCTAGTTTTAGAATTAAATTTCATTGTTTAACTTGAAAAGATTGGACTGGAAATGATGTAATAAGGAAAAGTTATGGTTAACTTCAATTGATGATCAAATGAGAGAAAATAGATTATACACGGTGCTTATGTAAAAGATCTGCAAATGACTTTAAACCTAGTTTTGGTGTTTGGATATGAAAACATAAAATACTCTTGTAAATATTATCATTTGGGGAGATTGTAGGGAGTATTTATGCTTCCGTCCAGTCAAATATGAAAAGCAAATAAGCAAAAGATGATAATAACTTTTTACAAAATGCAGTAAAGTGCACTATGTGTCAATTCGTGTATATTTACAATATCTAAGTATGCAAATCATTATCTCAAAAGTTGCTGAGATCCCCAGTCATTTCACTGGATTGTGGTACACATTGAGGCTTCTATTCTGAGGGAAGCTTCCCCAAGGAAACGTGCTGAGCTGTCACAAACATTGAAGGATCGAATAGGCTGGACACTTGAGTTAAAACCATCTGAGATTCCTCATAAAGATGCCGGCCAAGGTTTATTTATAGACGGCGAAGCTGATGCAGGTGCTGTTGTTGCATTTTATCCTGGTGTGACTTACTTTCCACTTGGTTGTGACTGTGTTCCTGGGTACCCAAACCCCTACTTAATTATGAGGTGTGATAGAAATGTTGTAATTAATGAACAACCGCGGGGCATTGGTGGGGAAGCTCGTGAGCTATGGGATGGTTCAATCGTTGGTCAAATGAAGCCGGATGTGACTAAAGATGTTGAGAAAGGCTCAGACAGGATCCGGAAAATCCTTGGTAATCCTGAAGTATTGGAGCTGAGAAACCCCGTAGCATTTGCTCATTTTGCAAACCATCCGGCTAAAGGGATGATCCCAAATGTCATGGAATGCCCTTACGATTTTCCATTGAATGAAAGAGACTTCAGGGCTTCCATTCCCAATATCTCATTTGGACGTTTCGGAGTGGTAAAGATGAAAAGTTTTCAATAGTGTTTTCCTGTTTTGAGGACTCTTGTACTTGTAGCAACCAGAGCACTCACCAACGAGGAGGTGCCTTTGAATTATCGATGGAGCTACTCACCGCATCGCCGGACATGGTCTGCTCCAGTAGATGAAGAATAAGATCGCAGGAGGTGGAGTTAAAACCTGATGCCCCTTCATTGATGCAGAGTCCTATCAAATTTTGCTTGCTCTAATCGCTGGGTTCTGAGCTGCTCATTTCTGTAGACTCTTGGAATGCGATCTTTCCAATTTCATCTTTCGATATGTACGTTGTTGAAATACAGACAGATGGGCCGCCAATTTCATGTAGCACTTAGATTTTGAGTTGCAGGACTTCGACAGAGAAACATGTACTTTCTTAAATCATGAGGAAAAAATAAAATAAATTCATAGAAAGCCTTTTCTTTTTAGATTTGGCAACGAAATTTAGGTTCAAGATGAGGATTGACCCATATGCATATGATTTCTGTGCTTTAGATATAGAGCACTTCTATTTCTAGGTGGGTCTAGCTTGTTCATGCAAGTTTTTGTGGTGGCTCATATCAATGGCTTAAAGATCCAAGTGCAAAAGCAGTGTCGTGTCGTCTCCTGTTGGTTTTGTTCTCTTTATTTCCTGTTCTTTTGTTTCATTCAGTTATCTTGGTTGAATTGGAAAGAGGAAAGAATTGTTGAACAAGTCCCAAGCCTACCAAATTAAGCCAGAAGTTTTGAGCCCACCCCTTGAATTAGAACTCTTATTAAATTAGTTTTTATTTGGCGTCTAAATAGTGGCGTAAGAATAAATTTAGAATGATAAAAATAATTTTTAAGGGAAGTATGAAATTGTGGAAGACAAAATTCTGCTTAGCTAAATAAACAAGCAAAAAATAAAATAATTATTGCCCTAACAGTAATATGCATTGTGTTTAATTTGGTAATCCTACTTCTATTTGAACTTGGGTTGGATCAGAATTTCCATAATTTGATTGTTGAGCACCCTTGGTGCACGTGTAAACTACCCTCCCAAGTTATTGGCTTTCCAAGTATACTAGCACATCCCCTTCATTCTATCTCACTCTCTCTCTCTAATGTGGAATGGGTGGAACAGGATATGCAACAGTAATATAGATGATATATATATGGTTCTCCTTCTTTCGTGCCTTGTTTTCATTCATCATCTCCATTTGATCACCATTAGCAAAATAGGGCATATCTGTTATGGAATGAAATCCGAATAATATTTCTCTAACATTGTTAAATACAACTCCCTAAAATTTACCCTCAGGGAGAAAATTGTTTTCCAAATATAAACTTAAAACATGGTAAAAATTTAGAATAGGAATGTTTGAACCTTTTTCCTTCCTTATCACATGTCTTCTAGGTGAAAATTTTCTAATCATTCCACGAAACCAAGAAAAAAAAAAGATGGTAAAAATGAGGAATTCAAGCGTGAGAACAAGAGTACAAAAGTAGGACTAAACATGGCAATAAAAAAGAATAACCATAATCTTATTGTGAAGTCCCTTCAACTTCTCCTGTGGGGAGGTTTGGTTAATAGGTTTCACTAATATCAAATCAAATTAAAGATTTGAATGATGAACAAGGGATACTTATACTGTTTTGATTTAGTTTTGTTAGTAACAGCTTGTGACATCCTTCTTATAACTATGGATGTGTCGCTTGTCCTCACACCAATTAGAAGAAAGAAGTACAAATCATGTTAAGTGTCATATTTGAATTTCACTCCAATTACAGCTTTATCAAATTAATTTTAATTGGTTTCTAAATACTGGCCTAATGATAAATTTAGAATAACCAAAATATGTCAATTTGTTTGTGCTATGTGGGGCTGCTTAGCAAAACAAACAACAAATCAAATAATTATTGCCCAAGGAACAATAAACATTAAATTTTAGTCCAATCCCAAGTAGGACTACAAAATAACCCAAGTTATTTGGTTCCCAAAGTTTATTACCAGTACCACTCTAAATAAAGAACTTTGCTCTCTCTCTCTCTCTCTCCCCCTTATGTGGAATGGGTGGAGCAGGACTTGAAAGTTAGAACCGATGGCAGATTTTAAGAGTAAGAACAGACTGATTCTTCAAACTGAAATCCAGAATCAAGGCAGCCATGAAAATTGGGTTAAGTCCGTATCCAACCTTTGGGACCAAATATTTATGAAGCAGGTGTCATGATTGTGTGGATGGCGTTATGTGGAAAGATTTTATAATCTTATGATCAGATGCAAAACATGAATCATGCAAATCTCATTCACATAATGACATGAAAATAGTTTCTGCAATAATACATTTCTCCGCTTTTCAATGCAACATCCCCCGCCCCCCCCCCCCCCCCACAAAATAAAAAAAAGCACTCACTCTCAAAATCAGCAGCTACTTATGTTTCTTAAGCTTTCAAGGATGATAAAATAGTGGTTTTTTTCCCTAAAAAAGAAAATTACTGTTGGTTGAAAGAGCTGACCTCCAATTTTGAACTTGTTTTGTCCCCTCCCTCTGACATGTTATCTCCAACTTCTAATTTATGTGGCTATGCCCAATAGTTACCCCAGAATAATACGAGCTTGTTCATAAATAATCCACTTGCCTCACTAAAGCACTTTTAGGAAGTCCATCAATTCTCTAAATAATCACTTTGCCAAATCACCTATTGCCATGGAAGAAGAAATGCCTAATGGGCATAAATACTAACTAGATAAAAATATGTGAGATACAGAAGTTTAAGCCAGTGACTAATGTAGTTAATAAAGGGCTTTTGCATTGAATTCGTACCTATGAAGCAAGTAAATACAAATGAACATAAAAATCACAAGGATGGATGAAAATGGCCTTCCATTAACACCGTCAGAAGTTGACCTGCATAAAATTGCAAGATTTTAAAACACTATCATGTACAATCAAGTTACTTCATTCTGCAAATGCTTCTCCAAGTTAATCCTTACCTTTCCACAATTGACTCAGTAGTGAGACCAAAGTTGAAAGGAAAGAGTGGATCATAGTGCGAATCCCCGACATTCATTGGAAGTTGATCAACACTTTTGAACCATGTCCGTGGCAGCTTCCCAGTAAAACCGTGGTCCCCATAAAGAATGTCGGTCACACCACGGCCCTCAGACCCCGGTAACCAGGCCGCGACAAGAGCATCAATAGTGGATAGATATGGTTCAATGACAAGAGGCCGCCCAGATATGATCAGGACAACACACTTGACAGCTCTACAGACATTGCTGATGATGCTCGGACCAGGATCAGACATTGTCAGAGTCAGGCTGTCCCCTGCACTCTCAGCATATGGAGGCTCACCAACAACAACAATTGCATATGCAAATTTGCTGGACTTCACAAAATCCTTATCAGGGTTCTCACTATACACAACTTCTGTGCTTGGGTCTACTGAAGATTTTATAGCATCAAGAATGGTAGTCCCTGCTTATGAAAAAAAGAGTAAATGAATAAAAAGGACAAAAAAAAAAAAAAACACAGAAGAATCAAATGCAATCAGATTTGTCAACTCTTAGGTTTGCATACAGATTGTGACCCGACAGAATGATATGAGTTTTGACAGCAAGTTAATCCACAACACATCTTCCATGGGGCACAGATAAAAATATATGGGACACAATCATGTTGTTGTACGAGTACAGCAATATAGAACATTCAGATAAAATATACGGAATTATTCTAAATGTATGCTCTTAAAATCTGTATGAAGAATCCCAAGAGATGTCCACTAGGAATCTCAAAGAAAGTTGGCAATTGTTGGCATTATTACTAAAGTATCATATTTATATATCCATTGTCAAAACTATTGTTGTTCTGGAGCTCTTCATGCAACAACAAAATGTTGCAACTTGTTTTGTAAGCTAAGATATGAGCATTTGAGGGTCATCAATGGAGTGGAATTGGGAAGCCGGATAAGTTTTTTGTCAAAAAGAAACATGGTTTGCTTATCAGGATCATATATAATTAAGTATATATGCATATGATTTATATTTCTAGTTAACTTTTTTATGCTGATACTTTATGCATGAACTATCCTGCAAGTATCCAAGATATACCTTGTATTTCAAAAATAATAAAATTTGAATAATAGCATGTTGATTGTCCATGTATCTAGCCAGATACATATTTCATATACATACGATGAGCATTCTGAAAATGTTCATGCTCTGCAGGTTTTTGCTATATCCAGTCATGTTACAAGCCATCAAAACAATATAGCACCATGAGTTACTGGGTATCCATGTTGTAGATGGTGCCTCCAGACCAAGAATGGTTAATTAATTGCAAAAGTTTTGGCTTGCTGTAAATTATTTGTTAATTAGATACAATAGTGCCATCTAATTCACAATAGCATGACATTTAATACAACATTCTTTCAAACCTGATTCTAAAAACAGGTCATTGACTTTTCCTCCTTACTCCATAGAAAAAGTATAAAATTTTTTAAAATAATGAAATTCAATCAAAATTGGGAAAAAAAATATTACCTCCTGTGTAGTTGTTGCCACTAAATCCCTGCCACATAATTGTCCATCCACCACACTGATAACCCAAATTATCAGCATGAGTACCAGCGACAAGGATTTTACTTGCCTTCTTTGGAAGGGGCAACAATGGAGCATCTTTGTCTTTTCCATTTTTCAGTAGTATCAATGACTTCCTTACAGCTTCCCTAGCCAAATCTCTATGTGCCTGTTTAATTTAAGAAGAAACATACTATTCATCCACAGTCCTCTGTTGCTTTAGTTTGATACCGACAAGCACCTTAAATTTAAAGAAACCACTACAAAATATAGGAAACCATTACAAAATATAGGAATTGTTTAGTAATTGGAAAGCTATGTCCTGGCTGAATTGCAAATCAAGCATATTACAGCTTCAGCCATTTAGAATATCAGAAAAAGTTACAATAAAAGAATTTTGTTGGACTGACAAACTCACACTAGATAACAAGAAATCTGAATACCTTGTTCTCCCTTGCACACTCTGTGTGCCATGCAAGAGTGTGCATGTGGGTGGTCAGGACAAGGGCTTTAAAGATGACTGATTACCTGACTCCCTAGCTCATTGGCTAGGCTGAGATCAGCCAAAGGATTCTCAAAAAGACCCAAGGTGAACTTGACCGACAAAATCCTTCCGACAGCATCATCAATACGATCCATAGGGATAACATTATTTTTGACAAGATATGTAAGATCATTAATAAACTCCGTATGGTTGTAAGGGATCATGATCTGTAGAAGAAAAGTGTAAGAAAGGAACTCAAAGGCATCAGCATCATGCTAAGCAATCAAGACGAACTCAGACTTGGGAGGGATCAACTTATAAAGGGATCCGCTAACCATGTCAATGCCGGCATGAATCCCAGCTTGAACAGAATATGTGTAGTTAGAATGAGGTGGTGAAGTAATCCGGTCAATGCCCTCCCAATCCGAGATAACAAAACCCTAATATTTCATCACATAAATGACAAAAAGTTAGTCGGGGTTCTTGAACTGTAGATGTGATATTGGAATTCTCGATATAGAAAGCAAATTATGACATGGGGCAAATCAGAAATGATGAATGGAACTTCAGAATTTCTAATAGCTGCAACTCTGATGGCATGACAGACAAATAAAGGACAAACTACATACTACCTTTATCCCAAACAAGTTTTTCCACCTTTTCTTGTCCCAAAATGAATCTCAATTATTTATTTGGTCAATTTAATGAACAAGAGATTTTATTGGTATACCCCTAAGAAGTAGATTGAACAATTTGATTAAGAGCTATTTTGGGGAAAATGGCTTTTGGCAAATAGAATTTGAATAATTAATGTATTTCCTTAGTATGTGTTGTTAAGTAACTGCACACATAAAATAGAATGGAGGTAGTATAATATACCAAAATATGCTTTGAACAAAAATAGAAAACGCCACTTACATGTTTGGATCAGGAAATGGACATATAATTTGGTTAGGAGGCAGTAAAGTATTTGTTATAGGGATGGTTTGGATCCACTTATGGCTTTCAGTATAGGCTTTTTCATGTGAGAGGAGAAAAGTGGTTTCATGTAGTTCAAGGAAAAGCACTTTTAAATGTGAGAGGACACCCAAAAAGTTGAAGTATCCAAACCACCAATGTTATGAATAATCATATACATTGCAAATTTATAACTCTTTACCTTGAACTTGAGAGTCTCCTTGAGGAACCCTGTAACAAGATCATAGTTGGCATGCATCTTTTCACCATTCCAGCTCGAGTATGAAACCATGATCGTGGAGACGCCTTTGATGATTGAGTCATAATAGGCTGGCATGTGGATACTTAACAATCCATGTCTGTCAATAATGGTATTATTCTCATTGATACCATTGGTTGTCCCACCATCACCCACAAAGTGCTTTGCACAAGCTGCAACCTTGTTCCTGCAAGAAATTAAGATATTACTGCACAACAGGAACAGTGACTGAGTATATGATCTACGCAAAAGGATACAAATTTTCAAGTTACTGTAACTGTTTTAAGTATAACTCAGGATTGAGAAAGGAGAATGCAGAGAAATTGAAGGATTTAAAATATAAATAAATCAAGAAAAACATAGACTATCCAGATCATTGATAATGCACAAATTGTCATTTTTATTGTTGATATTATGGTTTGATTTTGAATTGGTTAGTGCCCTAATAACTGTTTTTATGGCCTTTTTATTTTTAGGGATCAAAAATGGAGATTGGATCAAAATGAGCTTAAAGAGATATTTTTGGAACTAAATGGTTCAAGATATCAATTGGGCCTACAAAGGAAAGGAAGAAGCATCAAAAAGTGGAAGATTTTATTTTAGGAATTTTTACTTTAAGTAAAAATTGTTGTTAGGAGTAAAATTTCTAAATTTTTCTATTTTGGTGAATCTTTTTCCTATTATTTTGGAAGAATCTTGGAGACCTAGAGTATTAAAAGAAGAACTCTCCTCATTAACCCTAGAAAGCACTATTCACGTTACTGTTCACGGCACTATTCATATATATTCACAAGTGCTGTGGCGGCTACATTAATCTCTCTTTAAGTTTTAGGTTTTATTTTTTCTTTTTTTCTTTGAAGAACACTTTTTTTTTTGTTTATTCTCAAAATCATGGTCACCATGAGTGGTTAGTTTTATTCTGATTCAAGGGGAATTTCATTGATTGTCTTCATTGTGAGGTTATGTATTTTATTTAATTTATTACATTTTTAATTCAATTATTTGTCGATTTTTGGTTTATTTTTATGAATGATTGGTATTGGTTAATCTGACAATTTAATTCAATATCAATTTTTCTACTGCATTCAGGATTTCAGTGATCCGTAATTGTCATGAATAAATGGTACGAGTAACAAATAGGTTATATATGTTTATGGGTCGTTTGCCAATATTTATTTTAACCTAAGGAATCGATGAAACAAAATCGAATAATTGTACGGCTATCCTGGTTATTTGTATTTTGGTTTAACTGTTTTCACAGAACTTAATGCTATCATTATTTGATACGTAGTATTTTTGCATATTTGATTTGTTTTTAAAATTTTAGTTATTTAATTTTTTATTTAAAAATTTATTTTATAAACCCCCCATTTTATTTTTACATTAGCTAAGAGATTGAATTAACTAGTTCCCTTGAGATTCGATCTGGTAACCACTATTGTTACAGTTTGTTGCATTGGGAAAATCAGTATTAATTTGAGGGATTCGACAACCCGACCAAATTTTGGCGCCGTTGATGGGGAACTATTTTAATTTTTTAGTTTGTGGTTTTCACTTGTTTATTGATTTTTGGAGAGGAAAAGATGGAAAATCATGAAAAAACTCTGAATGAGTTAGCTGCATCAATTTTGAACCAACATCCCTTGTGCATCGAGAACCCAGCTCATGAGGTAAGTCACTCGAATCTTGAAAATCAAATTTCTGAATTGACCGCTTTGGTTCGTCAGATGGCTGTAGGGCAAATACATGTAACCAAAGTTTGCGGTATATGATCAATACCCGGACATCCTACGGATATGTGTCCATTTCTGCAAGAAGATTCTACTCATCAAGCAAATGTCGTAAGAGGATTTTCTGGCCAATCTTAGAAGAAGTACGACCCCTACTCTAATCATTATAACCCTGGATGGAGAGAGCATCCAAACCTGAGTTACGGGAATCAAGGAGGACAAACAAGATATTCTCCTCAGCAATTCAATAGGCCAACACATGCACCGACACAATCATCTAATTCAGGTATATCCCTAGAAGATATTGTGAAAGCTCTCGCGACTAACACTCAACAATTTCAACAGGAAACGAGAGCTAGCATTCAAAATTTGGGATATCAAATGACTCAGCTAGCCACTTCGGTTAGCAATTTGGAGGTTCAAATCTTAGGGAAATTACTTTCACAAACGGTAGTAAACCCTAAGGAGAATGATAATGCAATGGTGTTGCGATCAACCCCACCATCGCCCAAGAAGGTAGATGAAAAGAAGGATGAAGAAGAAGAAGAGGACAAGGCCATCGATGAAAGTCCAATTAAGTTTGAGGAATCCAAGATGGAAGAATATGAGAAGGAAGTAGGGAAAATAAGAGGTGATGAGATAGGTGAGAATGTGTCTGATATCATCAAGAGAACTCTACCCGAAAAATATACAGATCCAGGTATATTTACTCTATCTTGTATTATTGGTAAGAAAAAAATGGAGCATGCTATGTTAGATTTAGGAGCACCTGTTAATATCATGCCTTATTCAATTTATAATGCTCTAAAATTTGGTTCATTAAAAGAAACTGGAGTTGTTATTCAGTTAACTGACCACTCTTATGTTTACCCAGAGGGGATTGTTGAAGATGTTTTGGTGCAGGTTAACGAATTAATTTTTCCAACTGATTTTTACATCTTGAAAATGAAAGGAGATACTATCATAAATTCAGCTCTACTTCTATTAGGACAACCATTCATGAAGACAGTAAAGACCAAAATAGATGTGGATGAGGGTACTCTCTCCGTCGAGTTCGACGGCGAGATTGTGAAATTTATTATTTTTGATCCTATGAAGTACCCAAATGAGTGTCAATCAATTTGTTCTACTGATATGTTTTATTTAATTGTGCAGAAAATTTATGAAGAAAAATGTGATATTGATTTTGAATTGAATGCATAATTAGATATGGAAGGAAAATCATATGAGCTTCACAAAGTAAAGTTGAAACCTCCTTGAAGAGAAACAAGTGAAGACCGTCGAGCATAACGACGTTAAATAATTGCGCTTGTTGGGAGGCAACCCAAATTTTTTTTAAGAGTTTGATTTAATTTTTAGTAATTTCATTTATTCAATTTTAAGTGTTATTTATCTATTCTTTTAATTTTTGTAGGTGTCCAATTCAATCACCTAAGTCATGGTTCAACACAGAATTTTCAAAGGCAGAAGCAATCTTGGCATTAGGGCGTGATCACGCGGTTTCAAAAGTCAAATAAAATTTTTGGGCAGAAGCACTCTCACTTTTAAGATATGATCATGCGATATTCTGAAGGTGCAATCCGAATTTGGACAGAAGCACTCTCACTCTTAAGAGATGATCACGCGGTTTTGGGTTAAAAAAAAAGAAAAAAAAAAGTGCTGGTTGCGAATGCCCAAACCGAAGGATTCATAGAGGAGACCTCGCATTCTCCACAGCACCTGCCATCACCTTAGGGGAGTTCTCTCGTTCTTTATCTTCCTTGTCATTGTTCTCTTTCATTGCCTAGCATTTTTCATTTTTGAGATTAGTTTCCAATTGTGTTAGTTTTGAATTTCTTTAGCATTGTGCCTAAATTTCTTATCTTTTGCATACATTGAGGACAATGTAGTATCTAGGTGTGGGGGAGAATTTTCATGCCAATGTCATTTCTTCTATTTTTCTTTCGAATTTCGTACTCTCTGGATTTTGTCGGATAATGATTTTGAGTTAGTATACATTGTTGATTTGAGTTTGAAATGCATGCAAGAGACAAGTGTGATTAGTTATTTTTTTTGGATAAATTGTTTTAAAGTGTCCCATTGATCTTGATGATTGAGTCATTTGAAAATGTAATAGATTCGATACAAATTAAACACATTTTGTGAGCTTTTGAACCTGAAAAGCATTCATCATCTTGCTCCAAATTTTTTATGAGTGTTTATCAATCATAGTATGTTTATTCTAGAACTTGCTTTGCTATACTTTTTGAGACCACATTAATGAGTTCATACATTAATATGATGGGGGCAATTAGGTTTACCCATTTTAGCTCTCGAAAAAAAACCTTCCTGTGCATAATATTTCCCTTAGTGAAACCCATTTGAGCTTATATTCCTTTTCTTTGCTTTAACCTCATTAATTAACACATAGCCTTTTTTTACGCTTAATCTTCTTTTTGATCCTTATATTAAAGAAGCATGTGATTTGAGCATATATTGAGTGGTTATTTGCAAAGGAAATTAGATACTTCTATTGTGGGATTTATTTTGGGAAGTCGATTATACAATTACGGTGGATTGTATATGCGCGATATTTTCATTGATCCTCATTTAGTTTCCTTATTCAAAAAAAAGGGGAGAAAAAAAAAGAAAAAAAAAAAGAGGGGAAAAGAAAAAAAAAATTCCCAAAAGTTGAAATCGGGGAATTTGAAGAGAAAATGTAAAAAGTTTGATTGAGAAATGATAATGATCTTGATTGAACTATCTTTCTTTTGGCTTGATTGTATTTCATGATATGAGATATAGGGGATATGTTCTTGACATATTTCTTTGATATATTAATTACATGATACATTTATCCTTTTACCCTACCTTTACCCAAGCCACGTTACAACCCTTATAAAGACCCCCGGATTTTTGTTTTGAATTCATATAAGTGGTGGTGGAGATTTGATAAATAAGCAAGCTTATGGTAATAACATACATTGATTTGATTTGAGAGTTATTGATAAATTCCCTTAAACACTTTGAGTATATAAAGTGAAATCCTTGTGAGGGTATTGAATCTTGATACATTGAATTTGATGAGATTATCGAGTTTGATGTGAAGCTTATATTTTCTTTTAAAGTTATAAAACTATGATCACTTGCTCTCCGAATTGTTATTTTTGCTTGAATTTTTCGATGTGTGCTGTTTTGAAATTATTTGAAGATGAATTGAAGGAAAGGAAGGAGTGAAGAAGAGAATACTTGTGTGACATTACTCTAGTGAATGCTTGAGGACAAACATTGGTTTGGTGTGGAGGAATTTGATAATGCACAAATTGTCATTTTTATTGTTGATATTATGGTTTGATTTTGAATTGATTAGTGCCCTAATAACTGTTTTTATGGCCTTTTTATTTTTAGGGATAAAAAATGGAGATTGGATCAAAATGGGCTTAAAGAGATATTTTTGGAACTAAATGGTTCAAAATATCAATTGGGCCTACAAAGGAAAGGAAAAAGTATCAAAAAGTGGAAAATTTTATTTTAGAAATTTTTACTTTAAGTAAAAATTGTTATTAGGAGTAAAATTTCTAAATTTTCCTATTTTGGTGGATCTTTTTCCTATTATTTTGGAAGAATCTTGGAAACCTAAAGTATTAAAAGAAGGACTTTCCTCATTAACCATAGAAGACAGTATTCACGTTACTGTTCACGGCACTATTCATATATATATATTCACAAGTGCTGTGGCAGCTACATTAATCTCTCTTTAGGTTTTAGGTTTTATTTTTTCTTTTTTTCTTTGAAGAACACTTTTTTTTTTGTTTATTCTCAAGAACATGGTTACCATGAGTGGATAGTTTTATTCTGATTTAAGGGGAATTTCATTGATTGTTTTCATTGTGAGGTTATGTATTTTATTTAATTTCTTGCATTTTTAATTCAAGTATTCGTCGATTCTTGGTTTATTTTTATGAATGATTGGTATTGGTTAATCTGACAATTTAATTCAATATCAATTTTTCTACTGCATTCAGGATTTCAGTAATCCGTAATTGTCATGAATGAATGGTACATGTAGCAAATAGGTTATATATGTTTATGGGTCGTTTGCCAATATTCATTTTAACTTAAGGAATCGATGAAACAAAATCGAATAATTGTACGGCTCTCCTGGTTATTTGTATTTTGGTTTAACTGTTTTCACAGAATTTAATGCTGTCATTATTTGATACGGAACGCTATCGTGCCCAGTCGATTAATGATAAATTTTGATTGGATGCTGGGTTTTGTCAATTATTTTAGGAAAACGCAAGATTTATTACGGTTATCCTAATAAATCTAAGGTTAAATACTTGAATCGTAAGAATAATATTTTTTTAACCAATGAACAGTGAAACAATCATATGTGTAAATCCTTGGATCGGATGTTTAGCATATTGAATTTCTTCTCCAATTTTTAGTATTTTTGCATATTTGATTTGTTTTTTAAATTTTAGCTATTTAATTTTTGATTTAGAAATTTATTTTATAAATCCCCCATTTTATTTTTACATTAACTAAGAGATTGAATTAACTAGTTCCCTTGGGATTCGACCTGGTAACCACTATTGCTACAGTTTGTTGTATTGGGGAAATCAGTATTAATTTGAGGGATTCGACAACCCGACCAATCATATGCTAGTGGAACAGAGCTCTGGGGTTCAAGCATAAATGAACTAGGTTTATTTGCACAAAGCCCTAATGGAAAAGTCTACAACCAGAAGATGTGTCTTTCCCGGGGTATCGCGTATAATTTCTGTAGTAGTTTTAATGGAATAAAATATATTTTACTTTTGAAATCAACAGAGCATAGCCTCCAAAGAAACATCTTATCAAAGCAAGTTCTATCTGTGCAAACCTTCCCGCAACATATGGCATGCCCTTTGTTGAATTGCTTTCTCCCTGCAGCCCAAGAATTATATCAGTCATCTCCTCGACAACTTTTGGATCCTCGCTGTAACTTTCATAACAGCGGCCCCATCTTGGATCTCTACAAACCTGTATATGGGTGTAGCAGTAAAGTTCAATAAGTAAAAACCTGAAAAGCAGCCAAACACGTAAAATATTGCAAACCGGGTTTATCTGAATATTACTGCAATGCATGGAGCAAAAACATACGGAATCCCCGTAGCTCTAACTTCAAGAGCAGTTGCAGCACCAATCCTTTTCACTAGCTCCGGGTCCCTATGCATCACAGATTCATGTAGTTGTAACAATTTGAGTAGCACCTTTAAATATGGGAAACAAATGTGCTCAACAATATTTGTTCTACAATATGACCAGTTGACCACTAACAATCTTGAGCAGCATCTAGTCTTCAGGCCTACTTTTAGCTGAATGCACCTAATTTGTTGTTTTGGAGTTTAGAACCCCTCCTCCCCAGGGTGGTGGTACCCTTTGTGCACTTGGTCCACTAAGTAGCCCTTGTGAATCTCTACCAGTTCCTATGTGGGCATTTGTGTTTAGGTGCATATGACCCTCTCAAACAACCAAAAGGAAAAGTAATGACTACTAATTTCCAACAGAATACGATAGAAGCAAACGGGAGGGGGGGGGAATAGAAACTGCTTGGAAAAAATTGCATTACTGCTGCAAATCTTTAAAAAATTTTGACAAAATCATAAAGAATATAACACGACCTGATGTTGAGAACAAAATATAGTGGAACAGCAGGCAAGCATTATGTTATATGTATTTGTGTCATACATCTAAGACGAGAACAAATGCGATGCACTTGCCTGGTTGCCCCAAGCCCAACATTGTGCGGAAATATTGTAGCATTATACACATTATTGTGCCCATGAACAGCATCAATCCCATAGATCATTGGAATCCCCAGACGTCCAGATAAGGAACCATTTTGAAAATCATTAATCATATTAACCCAATCCGCAGCAGTAGCTTTCGGAAGAGGTGTGCTCCCTCCACCACTTAACACGCTACCTGCTCAAAATCAGACATAACTTCAATTAGTTCTGACTTCTTTAAAGATCATAGAAATTTCAAGAGTTTCTCACTTTTGATCTTAATATAGTCATCCCATAAAGAAATAAAGTTCAGAAGCCCATCAAAAGATGTTCTCTCTCTAAGTGAAATCTAATACATAGAGGTAATATTGCAAGAGATGGCTATATTTCTCAGCCATTTCTTGTGGCACATGACTTTTGAAGTTACAAAACAATATATCTCATCACAATTAAGCAATGCAGATTTAGAAATTATAAAACTAACTTTTGTTACATAAGGATTTTCTATGGGGAAAAGAAGATGTATCTGCAGACTGCTCCAATTTTGTGGAAAATGATAAGATAAATAAGATCAAGGTAATGTGAGGCCAACACAGATGCAAATGGTTGCATCATGAACAAGCCCAATTTCATGCAAAATAATAACAAAAAAGGTGGAGAAGCTTGAAATATGGTCAAATTTAAGGCCGAAAATGAGTTCTGACAATGTGATTTCCATATAAATCTTTTTCTCAAATTGGTTTTCTTTTTATTATTTATTCAAAGTAGGAAACACAGGTCTGATTGTTAAGTTAGAATGGGTCAAACAGTAAAAAGTCACAAGGAAACCATAGTTAAAGCAACAAATGCGGTTGCTTGGCAATCTAGAATTGAATTCTAAACCTTTACTTGAGCAACATTATGCCAAGAAGTTGCAAGTGCATTCAAGGAAGTTATCAGAGTAGGATTGGCTAAAAATCAACAACAATAGCAAGTAATCATTAAAAGAATGAAAGTATTTAATTGCTGAGAAAGTGTCCAACAACATAGCAAATGATAAACATTAAATGAATGAAATTTGGTACTAATGTTATATTTTACCAATGCAGTATTTCTTCAGGATATCAGGAGTAGCAACAGTCCTGTCAATCTGGGCCATCTGACCAATCTTTTCCTCCAAAGTCATTCTACCCAAAAGATCCTTAACCCGAACACTCATGGGCTGCTTTGGATCTTTGTACTTCAAATACTCAGCATTTGCAATAGCCACCCACATAATGCACATTAAAATCTTCAGTACCCCAATTAAAACCCTAAGAGCAGTAACCATTTTTGCTTCCCCAGACTTGCTACTCCGCTACAAACACAGATACCCACAAAAAAAAAAAGGAACAAAAAGCTAAAGAATCAGAAACCCAGAAAGTGAAAAGCACTGAAATGCAAAGTCGAGAGATAGTGAAAATTAGCTGCCAAAAATTACATAAGAATGAGATCTTAACATGAGAAACAACAAGGAAATTTTAGTTAATTTGGGTATACTAATGTAGCTTATTTGAGGAACTGGTACAGAAAAAAATCTCAGCCCCATTTTATTGTTTTGCGAAACAAGAAATGGGTAAAGTGTTGAAAGATGATTAGAGAAGGTACTAGACATTCTTACCAATAAATCACCATAAATTGTAAGAAAAGTAGCCAAGTCTTTGTTTAGAAACTGAACTCAATCTATAGATTGACGAGAGAGAGAGAGAGAGAGAGAGTGTTGAAAGATGATTAGAGAAGGTACTAGACATTCTTACCAATAAATCACCATAAATTGTAAGAAAAGTAGCCAAGTCTTTGTTTAGAAACTGAACTCAATCTATAGATTGACGAGAGAGAGAGAGAGAGAGAGAGAGAGAGAGAGAGAGGGAGAGAGGGGAAAGAGGGTGAGCAGTTACTTCATTCTTCGTTCACGGGCGTTTTTTTTTTGTCCCCATAAATCTGAAGTCATAATCATTTTTAATACAGTTAAATTCATTTTAAATCGAATTAAATTTTTTTAAAAAAATTCTCTCACACATTTTTCTTATATACAGAATTTAAATTTAAAATTTTACTTTTTAAGGATATCATACCCACTTATTAGACCACAAAAGTTCACGGGGTGTGAGTACAAAAAAAAAATAATAATCAATTAGCTGGCTATTTTTTTTTACCTTGACTTAACCACCACCTAATATTCAAAATTTCGATCCGATTAATCTAGATCGACCACTGCAAGACCTATTTTTAGGACGAATCTCTCAATATTGTTTTTTTCGTATTCAGGAGAAATTGAACTCTCGACCTAATTAAGAGACAAAACTAACCATCCAACTTAGGTAAACAAGTGTCGGTAATTGATTGATCTATAAAAGGTATATATCAATGGACCAAGTCTCATGTAACAAAAATCAAAGCATACCGCAGTCATTTGATTCATTTCTTGTCTCGGTACTATTGGGCCTCGCTGGTCTGGCCATGGCTTAGAGTGCATGGACTATTTATGGGTCCATCTGGGCCCACTAGTCCCTCAATCGTTAAAATCTTTTCTTTTTATCCCTTAATAAGGTTCCTCATCCAGCACAATTTATCACCATGGTGTAGACCTTTTCTCTTTTGTCCTTTCGTAGGAAATGAATACACGAGACGTTAAAAAAACTATTTTGAAAATTTTTTAATATTAAGAATACAATGAATATAAAAAATATTAAGAGACTTATAAAATAAATTAATAGAGATTTTAAATATAAAATTTGTTATCATAAAGTTAAGTAGTGTTTAAAAAGAATGAAAAATAATAAAGGTAAAAGCTCTGATGACATTTCTATTGAAATATGAAAATATTTGAATGAATTTAGTATAGTAATGTTAACGGATTTTTTCAATAAAATTTGATAAATCAAAAGAATATCCAAAATATGGAGGGAGAGCACACTTATACCATTATATAAGAATAAATGAGGTATACAAGATTGCTCAAATTATAAGAAATTAAATTTATGAACCATACCATAAATTTATGGAAGAGAGTTATAGACTATATATTGAGATTGTATAAAGTGTATTTCAAAATCAATATGAATTTATACTAAAAAGATCTATAATGGAAACAATCCACTTGTTAAGATATTTGATTAAGATATATAGAGTACAGAAAATAAATCTATATATGATATTTATCGATTTAGAAAAAAAAATACGATAGGGTTCCTCAAAAAGTATTGTGGTGGATGCTGATAAACAAAATGATCTCTTTGAAATGTATTAATTTTATTAGAAATATGTACGAGAGAATTGTAACTAATGTAAGAATTTGTGGGGGTCTGAGTAATCACTTCCCTATTAATATTGGGTTTTATTAAAATTCGATATTAAATCTAATCTTTTTTGTAATAGTGATAGATGAAATTACAAAAAGTATTTAAGATAAAATACATAATATTTGCTTTTTGCAGATAATATAATGTTAGTTGATAAACTAAAAAGGATATTAGTATTAAATTAAAGTTATGGCGTGTTACACTAAAATCCAAAGAATTTAGATTAAACAACTTGAAAACTGAGTATATGGGATATAAGTTTAATGACAATTATCAGGACGATGAAAAAACAATTAGATTGAAAGGAAAAGTGTACCATAAAATGAACATTTTAAATATTTTGATTTTATTATTTAAAATGATGGCAACATGATTGAGATGTGAATTATAGAATTGAAGCGAATTGAATGAAATAGAGAAATATATTTGAAATTCTTTGTGATTGTATGATACCACTGTATTTGAAGGGAATGTTCTATAGAAATTTAGTAAAACGTGCACTACATTGAGTGTTGGTCTATTAAATAATAATAAGAATAAAAAATGGATACAACAGAAATGAAAATATTTAAATAAATATACAATAAAACTATAAGAGAAAAAATTAGAAACGAAAAAATTCGTAATAAATTGTGAATTAATTCAATTATTGATAAAATGCGAGTGTCTTCTGGGGTGGTTCGGATATGTGTAAAGAAAACCTAAAAACACACAAATTAGAAGCAGGGATAACTTAAATATATAAGATTTAATAAAACAAAAAGATAGATTGTGAAAAATTTAGACGTAAATTATCCGTAAATACATGATAACTAAGTATTTAAATGAGAAGATGATTTTGAATAAAAATGAGTGGCGTAAGAGAATCCACACAAATTAAACTAAACTTTGTTGTGTTTTTTTTTTTTAATTTTATCCATATTTATTTTTCAAATAATCGATTCAAATTATTAGGATTAAAATTTATATTATTATTGTGGTTGTTGTTTAATTTCTGGTGATAGAAAATTTTTTTAAGGTCATTGAACATATATCATAATACAAGAATAGTAAAATTTCACCACAAATTTTACTTTAACACATTGATTTGACAGATAATTTTAAATTTATTAAAAATTCTGTGATTTCAAAATTATATAATAAAATATAATTTCTCTGCACAAGACTAAAATTTGCACGAGTCATATGCATAGGAAGAAAAAAAAAAGGCAGCAACATGTCAAACTTTCTTTATAATTCTTAAGAATGAAGTTGTGGTGAGGTTTGACTATGTTGAGAGAGTAACGTGGAACAGCTGTAAAGGAGGTCAAGATGTTTCAAAGAAGCAAACGTGGGTTGAGAAAGCTATTGGATGTTTTTGAATTTTGGATGATCGTGAACATGAGGGGAAATAATAGGTTTAAGGATCATGACAGGTTAATTTATCACAAATTTCATTTTTTGTCCTTAAACATTATATTTCGTCAATTTTATCAGACACTCTTCCACGAAAAAATAATATAATTAAATTTTTCAGGGCGAACGTAAATTTATAAATACTAAGATAATATGAATCATCCGAATTCTTTTCAGATTTCTTGGTATTGTACACAACCTAGGTGGGGATAAGCACCTTGCAAATGAGCGATTGAGCTCACTAAATTTCGATTGAAGTTATAATAATTGATTTGATTTTTAAGTAATAATTATAATTTGAATAAGATATTTTTATATTTTGCTAAAGATTTAAAAATAATCAATTAGCCTATCGATGATTAGTTGGTCTAATAGGATATGGTGATAAATTTTTTAATCAAAATCTCGAATTCGACTTATAATTTGGATATGGAGTAAACTACGTAGGAATAGTAACCTTTTAAATGGGTCATTACAAGTTTCGGAACAGATCGATAGATTAATAAGAGTGATTGATATAGTACAAAAAAAAATCAATTATCCTATTTAATTACTTAAAAAATAATAATAGTAATAATAATAATGCGTGTTTGTGTTTGTACAACCTATTTGGGTCCTCCCACCTCAAGTCCAATAAAACTATAAATAACTTTTCCAGAATTTTCACTGATGTTGATATTTTATTATATTTGTGATCGTTAGATCAGAATCTAACAATTACTGATTATTTTGTCTTTTAATCCTGTAAAAATATTGACTATTGGATAACGATCCAAATGGGTATTCAACCATAAAAGGCTAAGGCAATAGATTGAGAAATTTTTTTGAAGGGCTAAATTATCCTTTTAAAAATTGCAATTAAAATTAAAAATTACATAACAAAATTAATACAAAAGTTGAATATGAATAATTTATGTACATATAATTTTAATGGGTTAAATAATAAATATAAAAAATTATATATAAATAATTTTTTTATATAATTTATATATGTATACATAATCTTAATATTTGTCCAAATCTCCAGAAATCTTGTTAACCAAAAATAGAGTCCTCATAGTTCGGAAAAAGAAAGAAAGAGAGGGAAAGAAGATGAAAAGAAAAGAAGCAAAAAATTCCCAAAGAAATAGATTAATAATTAAAATTTGATTTTGTAGAAAAACATATAATGAAAATTTTTTAATTTGACCGGTTTGTTAAAAGACAGAGTTATTTGAATTAAAAAATGTTTTTCCTCTATATGAACTAGGTTACTTTTTTGGCACTTTTTTTTTTTTTTAAATGAAAATATATAATAGAATAGTTTAAAACATTAATGGTGCCAAAACCTTATTTACCATTTTTTACCTCTACAAATACTATATGTTAAGATAATTTTAGAAATTCTAGGGAGGGCCATGCACCCTTTGAACACCCTTGGGGTTGCCTATGCAACAAATATGTCTCATTTGATATCCAAAGCAAGAAGGTTGTTGTCACCGCTTTTCTAAATCAACATAGCATGTCACCGCTTTTCTTATGGTATAGAAGTTTGCCTCGGAAGATTTTAGAAGGGATTGATGTGCAAGTAACTATTGTAAAAAATAGAAACTAAATATGTGACGAATATTGCCTTCAACCAATTTAGAAAGTAAAAGTATAGTTAGCATTCCTACTTGAGGAAATAGAAAGTTAGCCGATCATATCAATAAAGGTGCAGTTCATGGAGGGTTCACCAGAGAACACCAATACATTTTTTTATTATTATTTTTTATTATTGTATTATTTTCTAATGTGTTTTATAGTCGTCTCTTACATTCAATAAATTTCAGTCTTTCTTTTTGATTCCCCATTATTATTATTTCAAAACAACTTCTAATCGACTGGTGAAGTCCATATTCTATTTGTATCACCTAATAAGGAAATTGTGAATATTACTTAATTTGATTAATCAGCACAATACTCTTTTTGGGATTCCCTATGAGAAAATTCCCTAGTTTTCTAGATTCCGACTTATGTTTATAATTTGTAGTATGAAAATATCATGTTGATAGATAGAAATAAAATGAATCAAATGAGATAATGAACAATTGTCCTATGGCTTCAAATCAACAAATCTCACCTACCAACAATTAGTCCATCATCCTACTAGCACAAAGCCCTAAGATTCAAACTTTTCTTCGACCAACCGAAGCTATCATGATGGAGTGGTGACAAATTTGCAGTTTGAAGATGCTTCTTCTCAATGCTGCCATGGCTTCTTTTATTTGAGAGTAGATCAGTGCTTGAATCAGAGATATTACAGACAAGTTGGTTCGATGAGGGCCAAGATGGTTCATCCTATAATCCAACATGAAGTCATGAGTGCGTGGGAGAAGAGTAGTGGAGCATGGATAACTAGATAAATCAAACTTAGGCTTATTCGACTCCCTAAGCAATTAATAAAGTACCAAAACTTTGGGGGCATCATGAGCAAAATTGGTCAACCAAGTAAATTTAGCATTGCGAGCTAACAGTCATAGTTCCCCCAACTTCAATTCAAAATATCAACACAAGTTGGAGGCTGGTCAACATCTCAAATATTCCAAGACATACCTGAGTTATCTTATGAAAGCACCTCCCGTATTCCTTTCACTTTGCAGCTAGATCTTACATTAAATCACTATGCGAACATCGAGTCGTCCATGCTAACACTTCGTGCCTCCTTGGCATCATATGTCTGATCAAGTCATGTACCAAAGTTGAAAACCCACCTCTAAAATGGTCAAATAGGATTGACATTTTGTCCCTCGTGTTCAACCAACATATACTCAGCCAAGAGCGATCCGTGCAAAGACTTGTCGATTGGTGGATATGACATAGGTGTTGAACACCTTACCAAGGCATATAGTCCCACAAGCCATTCAACTTATAGTTCTATTGCCCGAGCTAATGATGTAATACCAGAATCCGATGTCTAATTGCATTTGTATCTTATATTTTATAAGGTGAATTTGGTGTTATAAATTTAAATCATGAATTTGGTTTAATTAGACAATTGAGATTGGATTTAGATTGAAACTAGTATTAAAACCCAAAATTTGAGTCCAACTTATTGAGTTAAAAGAAAGGGAAATTAAAATAATATTTTTATCACTTCAAAATAAATGCACATGTGATTCATTCAACACCCCACGTCGCACACACGGTAGATATTTTCTTCTTTTTCTCTTTGAAACATTATCTAAAAGAGTTGAGAGAGAGAGAGAGAGAGAGAGAGAGCACTTTCATTTTTGCGTAGAACCCTACCCACAAGTTCCATACTTTTCCCCTACAAAATCACCCTAAATACCATCAAAATCATCATTTAAACTTGAAATAAACTAATTTCATCTTTATACACTTTATACCTGGTCTTTAGGAAGCACAAAAATGGTGTGGAAAGTCCATAAAACAAGTTAAAAATATCAAGAGAGCAATGAGGCCGAGAAAGTAAAAAAGGGAAGTGAACTTTGAAATTTAGAAAGCCAAGTATAGGATATGTTTAATTCATGATTTTAGGTCTTGATTTATCATTTAAATCTTGATGAATGGCTTAACTTGATGAATTGAACCTATTTAAGTGTTGGTAATATTAGAATAAGAATGAGAACCTTAATTCTTTTTACATACCGGACAGCTCGAACTAGTGATGACGTTCTGACCATATCTTTTTTTTTTTTTTTTTTTTTTTTTGCAAAGCTCTAAAATGAACCAGGTTTTTCTCCTAGGAAGCTAGACTTTTAGAGCATTAAAATGTCACAATGTAGGAAACATTTTATTGAAAATTGGATTTTTGGTAATTTTTCAAAAAGACATTCTGCATAAAATGTCATGTTCTATTCTGCTCTGTCTATTATTTTTCTTTGAGTTTGAGTTACTTTGTAGGCAAAACTAGGCTAAACCCTAAAAAAATTAGAGTACTATGTCTTATTTTAAATTGGACTGAAATCACTTAAATATGATATAAATAGTAAAAGTTATAGCGATTTTTTTTATTACTACTTATGTTGGGTCGTGAAGTTAAAATTATGATATATATGGATTTAGATATCTTTGTGTGATTGGAAGGGAGTTTGTCATAAACATCAAAATTATAACATTATATCTACTCTTTAAGTGATAATTGGAATGACCACAATCTTGAAATTATAGTTCAAAATATGACCATTTTTCTAAAACACGAATATGCTGAAAATTTGTAATATTAGTTAGATTTGATAAAATTGGATTGAAAATGAGCATGAAGTAAGAGTTTAATAGATGCCATATAATAGAGTCATATTTGCATATCATGTATTAGTTTTGTATTTGCATTAAATTTATATATAATCTTATTTCTATATCATGATCCATATAAAATTTAGCAAGGGCTCTTCAACTAGAGATAAAGCTGAAGATTTGGATGAGTGGGAGTACAAACTCTTCTCAAACTAAAAGTGAATGGATTGCTTTATGATGTAAATAAGAAATAAATTTTCTCATTTTTTCTAAAATGTTTTAAAGGGGATTTGGAATTGATTTTGTGTGGAATATTCTGATATTTAGATTTTATTAAATTATGCATCCAATATATTTGAAATCAAATATATGTCATATCCTATATGATAAATTGAGATTATTGTCGTTGATGGTATGAGTGAAATATTTATTTGAATATGATGACACATACTATAAAAAAACACGGTTTTAGCCACGGATTTTCGCGACGAAAAAAATTCGTCGCTATTTTGCGACGAATTTAGCGACAAAAACTTTTTCGTCGTTAATTTACCACAAAATTTACAACGAAAAAAAAGTCGTGGCTAAATTAGCGACGGACACATCATTCGTAGCTAAATTCGTCGCTAATTAGTGACGAAAAAAATTTCATGGCTAAATTCGTCGCTAATTAGTGACGAAAAAATTTTAGTGACTAAATTCGTCGCTAATTGGTGACAAAAAATTTTTTCGTTACAAATTTCGTCGCTAAATAAGTTTTTTATATATAATTAAATAAAATATAATATTAATATAATATTTAAATTAAAAAATTAATTTAACAACCACGGTTTAGCGACGGATTTCTAAATCCGTGGCTGATTCAGCGACGGATTCGAAATCCGTCGCTAAATAGGTTTTTTATATATAATTAAATAAAATATAATATTAATATAATATTTAAATTAAAAAATTAATTTAACAACCGAATTTAATTTAGCGACGGATTTCCAAATCCATGGCTGATTCAGTGACGGATTCCAAATCTGTCGCTGAATAATTAGAATTTTGTTTTATTTTTATTTTATTTTAATAATTTCAGCGACGAATTTTCAAATCCGTCGCTGAATTTTATCTTCTTTTAATTATAATTTTATTTTATTTTTATTTTATTTTATTATTTTATATTAACAAATCATATTATTATTTTATAATATTTTAATTTACAATTTATTTTATTATATTATATTTCTTAATTCTTAAAAAAAATCATATATTTTATTTTATTTAAATTATATATTTTTTTAATTAATTTATTAATTTATTTCTTTTTTTAGGTAATTTTATTTTATTTGTATTATTTTATTTAATAATATAAATTTTTTAATTAAATATTAATCTTAGCGGGCGCCGGCCCATGCACGGGCGCCAGGCAGGCAGGCATGTATGACTTGAACCTCAAAGATATGCTACCACTACCACTGCACCACAGGTGTTATTGTATGACTTTCTTCCTCCGCTTTGTTTTCTATTCTCACTTTTTTTTTCCTTATCTCTATTTTTGGGTTTTTTTTTCTTTCTACTCTCATTTCTTATATATAATAATTTTATTATAATATATAATAATTTTATTATAACGAATAAAAATATTTTATAATTAAATATATAGATTTTTTAAAATATTAATATATTATAATTTATTGATAATTATAATTTTATAGTTTTGAGATATTGTAATCCATTTTTAAATTATAAATTATGGATTAAAAAAATAAAATAAAAATGAAAAAAATAATAAGATAATAAGATAAAAGAAAAAAGAAGAAATCAAAATATAATATAAACATATTTTTTAATTAATTTATTATTTTATTTTAAATTAGTATTTTATTATTTTTTATTTTATTAAAAATTATCATATTTATTATTTTTAATTAATATTATTTTAGGTGGGTGGTATAAATAAAAAAAGTTATTATATATATTATTTTAAATTATTATTATATATTATTTTATTATTATTAGAAAAATGTGAAATAAAGATAATAAATAATAAAAAAGAAATTTATATCATAATAATATCTTTGACTCGGTGGTTTACAGGTTGCCTGCAGGAGTTCGGAAGAGTGCGAAGTTCGGAGTTCGAACCACGGTGGAGGCGGCATTTTCCAACAATTAAGAGTGCCTGCGCGGGGTGCGGAGTGCTGGCTCAGGTGACACGTGCTCGGGCAGGCGGGCGGGCTCGGGGTGCTGGCTTAGGTGGCACGTGCTCGGGCGGGTGGGCTCGGGTGGGAATTTCAGCGACGGATTTGAATCCGTTGCTGAATTTAGCGACGGATTTTTTTATTATTACAGATTTTTTTCCCCCTAAATTAGTGACGGATTTTAGCGATAAAAATTATCTGTCGCTAAATTTAGCGACGAATTTTAAATTTTCGTTGCTAAATTTAGCAACGGATTTTTTTTATGTCGCTAATTTAGCGACGGATGATTTTTCGTCGCTAAAGTTAGTGACGAATTTTAGCGACGAAAAATTATTTGTCGCTAAATTTAGCGACGGATTTCAATTTTCGTCGCTAAATTTAGCGACGGATTTCTAATTTTCGTCGTTAAATTTTTGCGACGCGTTATTAGCGACGAAAAATTTTTCGTCGCTAAATCCGTCGCTAATGTTTTTAGCGAGGAATTTTTTTAAAATTTTCGTCGCTAAATTTGTGGCTAAAAGGCTGTTTTTTTGTAGTGACATTTAATGCATTGTGGAATTGTGGAAAGATGCAGTGTGAAATTGCGATACTAGTATCACTTCGGATTTATGACGATAGTCATTTCCTACCACGTTGTAGCCCGATAGCACGACGTGGTCAGAGACTTTTTAAATAGGAGGGGTAGTCGAGCCTGGGAGACACCTCTTTGGCCCATTCGAGCTAACTTGGTTGCACTAACGTGGAGATCCCGAACCAAAGCCAAGATTGGGGGTATATTTGAATTGAATTTTTTAAACACCTATTGGTGGTTCTGCACTTAGTCATGGTAGACAATATCAGAAATAAATGGATTTTTGGTACCCAATGGATTTTGGAAAGTGATGATATAATTGGATGCATTACTTCTTTTATTTCATCATGTTTATTTGATTGTTAGAAATTTGATATTATTTGATGACCATTGATATATTTAGTCTGATGAATATTTCATCATGTTGAAAGAACAGATTCCGTCTCTAAAGAGTATTACTAACGGAAATTGACGTTGTTAACTCCATCATTGAAAAACTTATAGCTAAATATTAGTGACGGAAAAAAATCTGTCGCTAAATTTTATGACGCATTTATGACGGTTTTTCGATCGCTAAATAATCGGTTGTTAAACCGTCGCTAATTTAGCGATAGATTAGTTATGAAAATAATCCATCACTGAAGTCGTTTCGTCGCTAATCCTTCATAGACTGCACACAATTTGTAAAACTATTAATGATAGATTAACGATAGAAGTAATCCATAACTAAAGTTCCATCGCTAATCTGTTGTAGATTTCAAATATCATATAAAGTTATCAGTAACGGATTAGGGACGAAATTTTAGTGACAGATTACTTCTACCACTAATCCGTCGCTGATAGTTTTACTAATTGTATCAAGTTTGTGACAAATTAGTGACGGAATGGCTTCAGGGACGAATTATTTTCGTAACTAATCCGTCGCTGATATTTCCAAATGAATAGCTAATTTAGCGACAGAGTAGCAACAGAATGTTTAGTTACGAAAAATTTTCATTTCTAATCTGCCACCGATTCTAATTTCCCAACCCTGTTCCATTGAAATCAATTCGATCGATCTGTTAACCTATAACTCGATCAACTTGTTTCATCGCACTTCTCATATTACGAATAATATTACAAACAACTCCATTTTATTGATATCAAATGCAACTATATTAGATCCATACAATGCATAAAATGTGAAGTTCCCAAGTATAATGTATATATCAAATAACTCTATAAAATGAATTACAATCCGTTTTATTCAACATCATAAAAGTTAAGAACGTAAAATTATATTCATAAGTGTCATAGAGATGGGTAATCAGAATCTGATGACTGTGTGTTATCTAGGCCAGGTGGTTCATGTTGGGTGCCTATTTGTGTGCATATGTCACAAATTTGTACCTCAGTTTGCTCCCTTACTCGATTTTGTACTTATTCCAAAATTTTGCTCTGCATGCTCTCTATCATTTGACTTTTCATTTCTCTATCATTTTATCTACATCCTCCTTAGTATGCATTTGAGAGGAACGCACGCATGTCGTTGAAGTGGCACCAAAGGAATTTAAGGTCGGTACGTCATCAACTCTCTTTTCAAAACCATATAAACATTCCTTCATCAGACCCCAGTTACCTCACACCATGATCCGGCATCAAACATTAGCTAAAAAGGGCTATCTGAGCCATATTTTTCCTCAAGCAATTATTTGTACTTGCCCTACAAAAACCATATATAATTAAAGTTGTGAAATTATTTATGTTTTAATATTATATATATTTAAATAACAATGAATTTGGCTTATAGCAATTGCTTTTGATTTATTATCAACACACTGTCATTTTCCTTTATCACGTTTGTGAGTGCGATTAAAGAGTTCGAGATGAGAAACTGAGTGACTGGATTTTTCGGACTGAAAATAATAAAAATCATTAGTAATTATCAACATAATTTGTACTGAAGATATAAATACAAACTATTCTCTTCATGTGTGTCACACAAACGGGATTGAACCGGATATGTATTTTATAATTTCTCATTTTTCTCTATATTTTGATTTTACTTTGCAGTATTTGACTTCTATTGCCACTTTGGTGTACTCCAATATTTATCGATTAATTCATCCCAAACAGCAGTCGTAAAAAATATAGCGGGATAACCTTTGGTTTTAGTTATATTTGTAGTACCAATAGTTTGCATTGCTTGCTTCCTTGTTGCTGCAAGCATATCAGAATGTCTCGTGATGCATGAAGCTTTCCACGCATGATATATCGAATGTGAATTATCATCTCGTCATGTAAATTTCTGGTTCACATAAAAAGTAAAGTGAGAATAACGAGTGAAGGACAAACAAATGTTGCTTCGTTGTGACGACCAAGTAGGTACAGCGTATACTACGGATGCTAAATATCGTGATAGGACAAAAAAAAAAAAACACAATGTACAATTTTGTTAAAGATATCATAAAATAGAAGGAAATCAGTCAACAGTATATTAGTATGCATAATGTGGTATCTTATCTCTTAAGCAAGCAGATATTGAGGGATATTTTGCCTATGTATGATGCAGAGTTAATAGAATTAAAGGGGTGGGGTGGGGGATGTAGCAGTAAGGAGTGATAACAATTTCTGGGGAAGGGTTGCAGCATACAGAGAAGGTATGATGCCCTCTCCCTCTTCTTTACCTACCCTAATAAAGCAACAAATGCTTTGGACTTTAAAATGCCATATTTTTCTCGCATACAACACCATGAGCAAAAGCAGGAGCCAGACACAGTTTCAGATAAGATCAAATAGTTTAATAGATTGCAATGATAGATAAGCCATCAACATTCTGCAGGTGGTTTTGATGCTTGGCCAGAGCAAAAACTATAAACTCATCATTGTAGGCAAAGGCTGGTTCCCACCAACACTAACACAAGAATTAGTAAACCACCAAGCTGAGCATCCAGAGCTTTGTCAATTGGAGATCTCCCAGCATCATCAGGCCAAGGAATCATGTCATCTATGCTGGTGATTGAGCAGCATAACTTATACAATATCGAAGAAGCTCAAGTATTTTAAAAAAGGCACAGAGGATTCTATGTGATCAGTACAGGGAGTCCAGTGTATAGTGGCTGCAAGATGGCAGCCAAACAGAAGTTGCAGACTGTCGAACTCTAAACAAAGGTCAGGAAGACCCTTCATTAACATACTAGAACTCTAGACAAAATTACAAGGCACTGAGGAATAACAGCAAAGAAATTGATGTAGTAGGTTTAGTTGAAAAGCATGGGAATAGATTGATCTAGCCACAAGTCCTGCTTAGCAGTCTCTCAAAAATATCAGCACAAATGTTGTGAAAATAGTATGCCTGGATCATATGGTAAAGGCAGGAGCATATATCTCCTACTGAGGCTGATTGACCAGTGGCATCAATTGTTCACTTTGATTAGATTACATGCTTTATCTTTCTTATGCTTTAGTAGCATACGGTTTCTTTTTCTTATCCTTCTACTGATTTGGGTTAACCATTGGAACTTCATTATGTAACCACCACCCGCCCAAAAAAGCGTGAATATTCAATCAATACACATCACACATAAGTTGAAAGATTTTGTTAAAAATTTCTTGATAAAAAAAGAAATTGTATTAGATGAAATAGGGAATATACAAAATTCTAACTATGAGAATTCCTCATAATGAGTAAAAAGAGCAACACAATATGTTAATAATTAACTGCTTTGCTCTACAATCCCCTATAATTTTTAATCGTTATGAATTCTGAGGCATGAGTGTACAGAGAAGCATTAGACACAACCTAATCCCAAAGGAGAGAAGAACCAATGAACTGATTTGAACAACCACAAAAAAATGTCAGAGCAATGCAATTCAATATGGTTTTACAAAAGAAATGGGCCTAAAGCAATTTCAGCTAGGTTTGGCCAGTGGAGTCAATATGGTCATATTCTTAATTATTTGTCTTTTGTAACAACTCCAGTAATGGATTAAGGCACACACACCCCCAATCCCACCACAGAAAAAAAAATGGGAAAAAAAATATTAACTAATCAAGCAAAGCATTAGTAGTTCTAAAGGTAGCCAATATACAGAACTGTCTGCTGTTCCAAGAGAACATATAGCAAGTCAAGATCATGTTCCAAGAGAACATAGATTTCAGGTCCAAAGTGAACAATATGCCGACAATGGTATCCTTTTTCATTAAGGGTCTATTTCAAAAAGCTGAGATGGATATGCTTTTCCCAACTTTAACCCTTTGCATTTTCCCCTGCAACCATGGATTCTTGAAAATAAAATTTTCCTGAACTTGTACCACTGCATATATTAAATCATTGGCAAACCCAGAGAAGGGGAAAGTTCCATGCAGTAAATTTCTGCTCAAGGGAAGAATTTCACTTTTTCGCAGATTATGCAAGGGTGCATAAATCAAGTAAAGATGGATATGCAGATTATGCAACAATTAAGGTCGCTGATTATGCTTGATTCCTAGTCTGGTTGTTCCTCAAATTGGTGGTGGCTATGCAAGACTTATTTTTCTTTTCATTGGTGATTGCTATTTTGTGTCTCTTCTTCTCTTGTTAGGCTGTACATTAATTTTATCTACTTATTTTCACATATCGAAGGCTATAGTTATACAGAACTCACCTTTTGTTATGGGTTGGAATACGCTTCCAGTTTCTTTTTTTTTTTGGGACTACACTTTCTACACTTTCTCACCGATTATTTTTCATATGTTCATCTTGGACTTCTCAGAGGTTTGCTCCAACAATGAGAGGAATACAGGGTGCTATGATTTGTGCTTCATTATTTCAAATGGTTTTTGGCTTTATTGGCTTAGGTTTCTTACTCCTCTATCTATGGCCCCTCTTGTAACTCTTACTGGGCTTGGTCTGTCTCATCTTGGTTTTCCCATGGTAAGTTTCTGGCATATTTATTTTTTTATTTTTTTATTTTTATTTTTTTTTAATGTGCTTATGATGTAGAAATTGTCAAGTTAACCAATTTTCTAGCTTCTCAATGTTTTGAGCTAGTTTTCTGGTGACATTTAAAAGAGCTAAGTTTTAGCTATATTTGTCCTGCATTTGGCTCATATAGATGGGGAGGTGTTTCCTGGTTGAGCTTCCACAGTTAATTGCAATGGTGTTCTTGACACAGGTAAATATTTTCTTCAATTTCAAGATAAAAATAGGAAAAGAAATTACATCAAGGATTATGCCCTAGCTGAACACGGATGATCTGTTTTTATTTATTTATTTCTTTTTCTATGCAGTTTTGAATCAGATCCTTAAATTTGAATGGTTCTTTGAATGTTTTGTTCCTTTGCTTATTGTTTTATGTTTGTTCATTAGAACTAAAGTTATAAAAGCCTAAATAATTTTTCTCACTGTATATTCTTTGATTATGCTCTTGGCCTTTGATATGAAGGATCGAGCTAATGAGATTTATAAGAAGGTTGAAGATAAAAAATCTAGCAGAGGAAGAAATCAAGAAACTATTTTGGCTGCTTGCCTGTACATTGCTTGCAGACAAGAAGATAAGCCTCGGACCACGAAGGGTACAAATTAAGATCCTTTTAAAAATCTGGCTGCTTCCCAATTTATGTTTCTCTAAGTGTATAAGCTTTCTTGAACTGCGGTTTCAACTAGAAATTTGCTCCGTCGCCAATGGAGCTACAAAAAAGGAAGTTGGCGGAGCAAAAGAGTACATAGTGAAACAATTGGGAGTAGAAATGGGGCAATCTATGGAGATGGGTACTATTCATGCTGCGGACTTATTGAAACATCTAAAAGTACATGTTTTAGGCTTCAACTAGCTTTTAATTGTCCTATGTCAAATGAAAGAATTAGTCCATAAAAGAGTGAAGGAAAAAAAAAAAAAAAAGGAAATAGCCTCCCAGGCTTTTTTAACAGGTGTGTTAGAAGTCTGTCATTATTTTCAAATCAGAATTTTGGCATCATATCAGAAAATTGGATGATTCATAGAAAATTTACATAAACAAAGAAACAGAGGACAGTGGAATGTTACAGAATATAGGAACAATAAACTGAAAGATAGTTGAGTGGGGGAAAAATTAGGCCTTCCTCTTAATGGTCCAACAGTCATGTGGAGTCTCTCATGGGGATGTTAATTGGGACAATCAATTCAGAGTTCAAATCCCCAGTATGATATATATAAAAATTATATATATATTAAATATATTTATAATTCGACGTGCTACCTGTGACCCAGTAGTCCCCAATATGCATGCTTCTGAGTTTTTTTCCGTGAGTGAATGAGCCATACAAGTGGTGCAACCGGAACTGTTACTGATTGCAAACAAACCTAAAACTTGTTCAGACAGACTTTTCCGTGGGGTGGTTTGTTGTCTAACTTAAATTCTTTCCTGCACAATAGTGACCTAAGGTATTATTCATCTATTCCGGTACCTTTTTGGCATTGTCCTTTCATTTCTGAATCAGTAATTTATTTTTCCTTTTGGCCAAGCAGTGGGACTTCTTCTTGCAGAGAAAGTGACTAAAGGATGTGGTGCTTTGGCCTTAAGGTTCCCTCTTAACATCTTATTTTTGTCTAATTACTGTCCTGATCAGAATCTCTTACCAATGTTCAAATAATGGCAATGGTGTGTTATGATGACATGTAATTCTTGGTCCATCACATGTGTTGGTCTCTGATGTTCAACTGACACGTTACCCTAATGAAATGCAATTTGACATCAATCAAAGAAGCAATAGTATAATTGAAATCTTTTTTATGCACGAGAAACAATAATACAAATGTTATAGAAATCCACAATCATCGAAGGCAAGAGGCAAGGAAACGAACCAAACTCGAAATTTGGGATAGAGAAACCTCCCCAAAAACCCTTGCATGTTCTTTTGACATAAATGTTGCTTCAATAACAAACATTATTTTTTTCAAATAAATTCTAATCTGAAATTTCTTCCAAATCCCATCTTTGGTCTCCTTAGGCACTATGCGCCAAATAGGCCATAGCCTACCAAGATGTCCTTTAATGTCCTTAGTAATAGAATGAACAATTTTAGGATCAAGAAAACTATTTCCAAAGAAATTATTGATTTAGTATTAATTTTATACCTATAATAACGTAAACACGTGAGTATAAAATTAAAAAAAGTATTTGTTTTACATATGATTAGCCACTTCAATAAATGTTCTACTCTCTGGATTGACAGGTATCTCAGTTCCATGGTTTGGTCCTCTACCTTAAGCGGAAAAGGAATCTACATTAGTCTCATCCTCAACATCAGGAATTTCATGCTGAACAATGGTCTCCAGGATATTACTCACATGCAAAGAACCTCGACTGCTCTCACTGCCTCTCTTAGAGCTTCTCCTAGAGCTAGATCCTCTACCTCATACCATATCTACTTACCTAAAATATATTTGTTAAGATAAATTGAACAACAAAACAAAGATAAAATGTTGATATTACAAAAACTATATTTTTATCAAAATCTAACAATATGATCTCCTAAATAGTTCATATTTGAAGTTCTCGACAACTTTTAAATGACACAAACAAATGAATGAAACAAAAATAAAGAAATACAAATATCATTATAAAATAAATATACTATAAAATCATTAAGAAATAAATACACTGTAAAATCGAAAACCACAAAACATTAGTCTATACCGTAAAATCAATACCTACAAATACATAAGTTAAACAAATATCTAATCATTCCATGTCATCATGACCACTATTAGAATCAATTTCTTCATTTTGCTTGGTTTCTGAAAAATAAAACTCTTCTTCTTCTTTTTCTTCAACATCCACTAGAAATCAAAATGGTTGTCTTCTTCTTGAGGTACATCACTTGAATTTACTTCTTCCGTATCACCACCAATTAGAATTCTAGAATCATCAAGTTCGGTTGTACGGTCAACAACTATAAGAACCGATGGTTTATCTTCTTGATAAAAGCTTTTAGCTACAATCGAAAACTTAACACCATCATTAGCTAATTCTCAAACCTTAGTTTTACATATAACCCACCAGTCACTTCTCTCTCTCTTCCTAGAAGGGTATGATATGTAGTAAACTTGTTGTGTTTGTGTTGCCAACACAAAAGACTCATTAGAATGTAGTTTTGATTTATGATTAATTTCAACAAAACCGTGACGAGAGTGCACTATAACTCCTTTTTCAATATTATACCAAATGCACTTAAATAATATCAGTTTGTTACCAACTCCAAAGTACTTCAATTTTATGATATCAATCAACATGCCGTAGAATTCACATTCAAAATCGTTGTTACAACTTCCTTTCACACATATACCGCTATTGTTGATTTATCTTATCCATACTCATGCGTGTGAAACTTGAAACCATTAACAGAATATCCCTTATAACATTTTACTGAATATGATGGCCCTTGTGCTATATCCCTTAAAATTTATTTATTTATTTTATTTATTTATTTTTTTTTACAAAATTTCTCTCATCTATTACCTATTAATAAAAGAAAGACATAAAACATAATTAGATAAAATAATGATATACATATACTTGAAATAAGTCAATCTTTGCAAAGAGAATGTTGTATATACAAATCGCCTCAACCAACTTTCAAATTCTTGTTCACGTCTTTTCTTTAATTGCTCATCTGTGATATTTGAATTTTGTTGCCTAACAATATTATCAAATATCCTACTCAAAATAATGATATAACATGTCATTATCTTTTCAATTCCAATCAATGTACAAAAAAATCAGTTATCAAGATATTTACTCTATAAAATCATTGAGTTCAATACAATTTCATAACACAAATATCACTATAGCCTTGAATTCTGATTCACATAAAATCTCTGATGACATTCCCCAATTGCTAGACCTGAGAGAGAAAATATTGATAATCTCCCCATAGATCAAACAGCTCCCCCATCATCATTTCGAGGAGTTCGATTCAATTTTGTTTCAACATGCTGTTCAAAATAGAAGGAGCAAAATGTTGAAATCTCCTCAATAATATAGTCCTCACATAGGAACCTTCAATGCATGCTCAATTTTGCATTTTCTTCTTTGATCGAAACATACACCTAAAAATTAATTCAATATAATTATAAAATGAATATATAATATAAATTGAATAAAAGTTCTAGACATTACCTCTCAAATGGGTACATTTATCTGTATTAAACGAGTCCTCCTACCTTAGCTTCATAAACTAAGTGAACAGACAAATATTGCATACTATCAAAGAATAATGAGGGGAAGATTTTCTTAAGTTTGCATAGCGTCTCAACTTTATTTATCTCCAATAACGCCATATGCTTAATACGCAGCTTAGTCACACATAAGTCTCCAAAGAAATTACTCAATTCTATTAAAGCATCTCAAACAGCATTAGACATAAGATCACAAACGACAATAGGTATCAATCTCTGTATAAAGATATGACAGTCATGACTCTTCATCCTATAAAATTTGCATTCCTCCAAGCTCATACATCGAGTTAAGTTTGAAGCATATCCATCAGGAAATTTCAAATTTTTAACCCATCGATATACATATAATATTTCATCTTTATTTAATGCGTATGAACCTTTTGGCTTAAAAGTTCTCCTATTCATTTCTTTCAACTCTAATTCAGGGCGTTTGCAGCACAACTTTAAATCAAGTCTCGCTTTAACGTTGTTCTTGGTTTTTCTTTCAATATCCATAATAGTGTTAAAGATATTGTCAAACATATTTTTCTCAATATGCATCACATCCAAGTTATGGTGAATTAGAAGTGTTTTCCAATAATCTAACTCCCAAAATATGCTTTTTTTCACCTAGCTATGTTCGATTCCAAACCCTTGAATAGTCTATTTATAGCATTTTGTGTCAAAGATAATATCTGAAAGACCAGATACTCGATAAAACATCTTTTCACCAGATAGTCAAGTAGGAGACTCATCAATATCAACTTTTCCTTTTCGAAATTTATCCCTTTGCTTCCGATATGAATAATCCATAGGAAGAAATTAACGATAATAATAAAAAATGAAGTCTTTTAACCATTAGCAAGAACAAAAGACTTTGTGTACTCCATGCAATAAGGGTAGGCTAACTTTCCATGAGTGCTCCATCCAGAGAACATCGCATAAGCAGAAAAGTCACTTATTATTTGTAAAAGTGCTGCCCTCATTTGACAGTTTTGCTTTCTTGAAATATTATAAATGTTAACACCTTCGGTCAATAATATTTTCAATTCTTTAGTCAAAGGTTTCAAAAAGAGATCAACATCCTTATTGGGATTTCTTGGGCCCGGGATAATCAGACTCAGAAAAATAAAGGGCTGTTTCATATATATATAAGGAGACAAATTATACACAGTGATAAATACTGGCCAATAAGTGTAAAGAATGGTTGACTGACCAAGAGGGTTAAATCCATCTGTGTATAACTCTAAGCGCACATTTCGACATTCAGAGGTGAAAATGGATGAATACAATAAAAATACTCCCACACTTCACTATAGGCTGGGTATGTAACAATTTCATCGTCACTACGCTGATTTCTAGCATACCATGTCATGTGTTCTGATATAGCTCTTGACATGTAAAGCCTCTGAAGTCTTGCTATTAGAGGCTAATATCGTAACACGCTGTTTGGTACTTTTTTTCATCTTCTACTATATATATTTCTTATTTTATATCGAGAATGACCACATACCACATACCACATAGTTGGTCTTATCTCGATTTTCGTTATAGTATAACATGCAATAATTTTTATAAATATCAATCTTCTCATACCCAAATCCAAGTTTTTTCAATAGTTTCTTTACTCTGTAGAAATTGTTAGTCAAATTTGAATTTTCAGGTAACATAGTTTGTATAATTCCATTGATGCTATTATAATATGCCTGACTCATGCTGAACTCTGACTTGCAATTTAACAATTGTGATATAGCTGACAACGTTGTCTATATTTTACACCCATTTATTTCATAATGGTTATTCAGTATTTTTTAGCAACTCATAAAAAAATACCGCATTCGGACTAGGTGGCTCAATAGTGTGGTGACAGAAAAAAATCCGTTGTTAAAATTGAAAAAAAAAAGGGAATAAAAAACAACGACGAACAGGGATCCGTCGCTGATTTGAATTATGAAAAAAGAAAAAAAATGAATAGCCCACCACCCACCCACACGCTAGTGGTGAGATTCGATCCCGCACACTGAAGATGGTATGAGAGCACTTTTGGCACTAAACCAAACAAGTTATCTACTTAAATATCTTTTTTTCTTTTACTTATTATCTTTATTTCTTAATTCTTAATAATATTAAAATAATATAAAATTATAATTTATTATAAAATAATAAAAAAATTTTATTATTACTTAAAATAAAATAATAAAAAATTAAAAAAAAAATAATATGATTCTTTGGAAAATAAAATAAAAATAATAGGAATTATTAAATAAATTTAAAAATTAAAAATAAAATTAAAATTAAAATTAAAAATAAAATTAAAAATAATTTATTATAAAATAATAAAATAATAAAATAATTTCATTATTACTTAAAATAAAAAATTTGCAAAAATAAAATAATATTATTTTTTGCAAAATAAAAAAAATAATAAGAATTATTAAATAAAATTAAAAATTAAAATTAAATTAAAATTAAAATTAAAATTAAAATTAAAAAAATAAAAAATAAAAAATAAAAAAATAAAAAAATAAAAAATAAAAAAATCCGTCGATAATCCGTCGCTAATTTTCCGTCGGTAATTTGTCGCTAATTTTCCGTCGCTAATCCGTCGCTAAAAGCTGTATATATATTTTTTTAATTTTTTTCTTCACCAATTCACCGACAGAAGTTAGCGACGGAATATTTCCGTCGCTAAAAATTCCGTCGGTAATCCGTCGCTGAAAATTTTATAAATTAATTTTTTTTTTTAAGGGCGTAGTGACGGAAATATTTCCGTCGCTAATCTGTCGCTAGTCTCTCAGTAAAAAATCCAACTTTAATCCATCGTAAATTCGTCACTATTACCGACGGATTTTTTTCCATCGGTAATTTTCCGTCGCTGAAACCGTGTTTTCTAGTAGTGACATTCATGTGATCATAATTGCAATTTCAATCAAATTGACGGCCTAAGGCATCCACAACCATGGATCGAATATTTCCGTCGCTAATCTGTCGCTAGTCTCTCAGTAAAAAATCCGACGTTAATCTGTCGTAAATTCGTCACTATTACCGACGGATTTTTTTCCATCGGTAATTTTCCGTTGCTGAAACCGTGTTTTCTAGTAGTGACATTCATGTGATCATAATTGCAATTCCAATCAAATTGACGGCCTAAGGCATCCACAATCATGGATCGATTTGGAGTATCAACATCCTCTGTACATCTAGATGATTGTCTTCAATTGATTCTTTATTCTGATTTCTCCGTGACAAACCCATATTATATAACCATTAACAAACCCTCGAGAACAAGTGCATTGTGATATCGTCTCGATTACAAAATTTATAATTCCAACAGTTATGACAAGGACATCTAATTTTCAATCTATCTATGAAGTTATGTTGAGAACATGCAAAATTCAAGTACTCATTCACACCCTCAACAAATTCATTTGTTAAATATCTATTAACTAAGCGATGATACATCCAACCACGATCAATGGACCCCATTTCGAAGTACAAACTGTATAAGAAATAATAAATCTAATATATTAAAATTATATAAAGAAATAATTTTAAATAATTTTAATATTACCAAACTAAATATTACTGAGAGCAGATGATAACGGTTTTAGAATAAATGAAAATATAAATTCAAGGGGAAGATAAATTAGACCAAATTCAAAAGCCATTCTTAGCAAAAACGAAAGCATAGGTCAACCTGGGCAAAAAAAAAAAAACACCCTTCAAATGTGTCAAAATCATATCATCTCATGATAAAACCAAATGTTATGGAATATGATAGGGTGCAAATTGCATTTTCTAGCAATAATGAGAAGGGCCAAGACTATACTTAACTTATTTGTAATTGGTTTACCTGATAAGTTTATAAAGAAATCATTGTCAAGTTCCTTAAACCAAGGGGAGGCATTTTTTTCAATGAAAACCAAACTATTGCAATGAAGCTGAAGTCCATAAAAGGAATAAATAAATGAACAAATTAAATTACAAAGCACCCAAGACAAATACAGTACAACACGAACATGAAGATGAAAACTTGAACCCCCCTAAAAAAAGAAAAGGATAGGAAACAATGTTGTATTCTAACAAAACAAAATGCTACAGAGATGCTACCAGCAAAACATTGGGTTAGTTGATAGGGGGCTTCTTAATCTTGAATGCTTCTTTGAGCCAATGCTTCACTTTAAAGAAGACCCTAACTTTTCAATATTTCAGTCAAACTTCACAAAAAAATGAACATACTTGAAACTACAATAAAATGCACCTAGATTGTGCCAATTATGTGGTGTAGTGCAGGAAAAACGGCAATACAGAGACAAGAAAGTTTGGTGGAGAGAGAGAGACACACGCTGAACTTTGTATAGGCTTCATTCACTACAAAAAAAGACGGTTTTCGCCACAGATTTTCGCGACGGAAAAAATTCGTCGCTATTTTACAACGGATTTAGCGACGAAAAACTTTTTCGTCGCTAATTTGCCACAAAATTTATAACAAAAAGGAAGTCGTGGCTAAATTAGCGACGGACACATTATTCGTAGCAAAATTCGTCGCTAATTAGTGACGAAAAAATTTTCGTGGCTAAATTCGTCGCTAATTGGGGACAAAAAATTTTTTGTTGCAAATTTCGTCGCTAAATATGACAAAATTTTGCCACAAATTTAAAATTCGTCGCAAAATTTAATCTTTTTTAAATAGAATTTTATTTTTTTATTTTTATTTTTCTTTTATTAATATGTAATATTTAAGTTAAAAATTAATTTAGCGACGGATTTATTTTCCGTCGCTAGATGAAAATCCCAATCCGTATATCCGATAATTTAGCGACGGATTAAAATCCGTCGCTGAATTTATTTTATTTTTATTTTATTTTAATAATTTCAGCGACGGATTCCAAATCCGTCGCTGAATTTTATATTCTTTTAATTATAATTTTATTTTATTTTAATTTTATTTTACTAATTTATATTAACAAATCATATTATTATTTTATAATATTTTAATTTACATTTTATTTTGTTATATTATATTTCATTTTTTAGAAGAATAATGTTATTTAATTCTTAAAAAAACCATATATTTTATTTAATTTAAAATATATATATATTTTAATTAATTTATTATTTTTTTTACTTTTTTTGTTTGATTTAATATTTTTTTATTATTGTATAGGTAATTTTATTTTCTTTGTATTATTTTATTCAATAATATAAAATTTTTAATTAAATATTAAAGCCTGAGCGTGCGCCGGCGCCGGCGCATGCACGCACGGGCGCCTGCCTGCGTGGGCACCCGCGCCCTGCGCGGGCCTGTGTCGGCGCTCGCGGGCGCCCAGGCGCGGGCGCCCGCGCCTGGGCGCCCTTTGTTTTAATTCTAAAAAAACATGCAGGTGGAGGGATTTGGACCTTAGACTTCGGATTTGAGCAGATCACCATTGCATCATCACTTGGTGTTAGTGTTATGTGATGATATTTTTGTTTTCTTTCTTCCACCTTTTTATTTCCTATTCTTACTTTTTTTTTTCTTTTGGTTTTTTTTTCTTTTTATTTTCATTTCTTATATATAATAATTTTATTGAAATTTGAATGAAAATATTTTGTGATTAAATATATAGATTTTTTAAATTATTAATATATTATAATTTATTGATAATTATAATTTTATAGTTTGAGATACATTTTTAAATTATGGATTAAAAAAATAAAATAAAAATGAAAAAGAATAATAAAATAATAAAATAAAAGAAAAAAGAAGAAATCAAAATATAATATTAATATAATTTTTAATTAATTTATTATTTTATTTTAAATTAGTATTTTATTATTTTTTATTTTATTAAAAATTACCATATGTATTAGTTTTAATTAAATATTATTTTAGGTTGGTGGTATAAATAAAAAAAGTTTTTATATTTATTATTTTAAATTGTTATTATATATTATTTTATTATTATTAGAAAAATGTGAAAAAAAATAATAAATAATAAAAAAAAACTTTATATCACAATAATATCGTTGGCTCGGTGGTTTACAGGTTGCGTGTGTGCAGGAGTTCGTGCAGGAGTTTGGAGTTCGAACCACGGTGGAGGCAGAAGGTGCGGCATTTTTCAGCAATTAAGAGTTGATGCTGGCTCGGGCGGGCAAGTTGCAGGGCGGGCGGGCGGTCAGGTGGGGTGCTGGCTTAGGCGGGCAGGTTGCAGGGTTGCAGGGCGGGCAGGTTGGGCAGGTTGGTGCTGGGGTGGGTGGGCACGTGGATCTGCCGACTCAGGGGCAGAGGGGCAGGGCATATGGAATCGGCGACGGATTTGGAATCCATCGCTAATTCAGCGACCGATTTTAGCGACGGATTCCAAATCCGTCGCTAATTCAGCGACGGATAATTTTTTGATGGGTTTGTTTTCCGCTAAATTAGCGACGGATTTTAGCGATAAAAATTATCTGTCGCTAAATTTAGCGACGAATAATTTTCGTCGCTAAATTTTGTGACGAATTTTAGCGATGAAAACTTATTTGTCGCTAAATTTAGCGACGGATTCCAGATTTTCGTTGCTAAATTTAGCGACGGATTTCTAATTTTCGTCACTAAATTTTTGCGACGCATTATTAGCGACGAAAAATTTTTCATCGCTAAATCTGTCGCTAATGTTTTTAGCGACGAATTTTTTTAAAATTTTCGTCGCTAAATTTGTGGCTAAAATACAGTTTTTTGGTAGTGATTGACACTGCATTGCTATTTGTCCCTAGAAATGTGCTTCATGTCTCCATGTCCCCATGTCTGAAAATGTCACTATCATTGGTTTTGACACATGTTGAGCATCTCCTTGTTATATAGGTAAGCCGTAATTTTTTGAAGTGCTTGTGTTCACGAAATTAATAGCAAATTAAATATAAAGCTACATAACACCAATCAGCATGAACCATATGGACAGCACATGAAAGACCCAAATTATTGCACATTCATATGGTAGTCAGGACAATTTTTGGTTCAAACAAGGTTGTGGTTCTAAATGACATCCAAAATTGAAAATTAAATACAAAGCCATATAACAGCAATCAGTATGAACCATAAGGATAGTACATGAAAGACCCAAATTATTGCACATTCATCTGGTAGTGGACAATTTTTGGTTCAATCAAGGTTGTGGTTCTAAATGACATCCCAAACTATGTAACAGTGGAAGGATCGAATAAATTGTTGCAAGAAGTTTATCAAGGAAAAGAACATAGAACTGACTTAGAGCCTATGAATGAATTCACTTCTGTCAAAGTTTGACAAGACAAAAGTAACATATCATTAGTCATGTTCCTATTAACAAAAAAATCCTATTATATTTGACTTGTTCAGATTTTTGCATTTCTCATTGGTCTCTTCAGATGATAGATTTTAGGTTCTTCTCTGAAGAAGAACAATGATCTTCTTCAACTCTGGTAGAACAATACAGAGATTCACCTATTTAGACGCCATAGCCACGTTCCTTCCCAAGATGAATCAAGAAAATGAAAATGAATTAAGAGTGATAAATCCTACTATCAAAAACTATTTCTATGCCTAATCACACACACATAGACATACACAAACCCTAATCCAACAAACAGATAGAGAGAGATAGAGAGACGAACCTAAAGGAAGGGTCGATAGCAACGGCGACTAGGTCGACAATTGCATTTCGTCGATTTCCTTCTTCAAGATGTGGCGACGAACCTATACCAACGAGAACATAAGAGTAAAGGAAGGGGAGAGGGAGAGAGAGAGAGAGGGAGCTAATTCTGTCACTAAATCACTCGTTAATCTCTCGATAATTTTTACCATTTTTTTATAATATCTGACGTTAATCTATCACAATTTTATTACTATTTTCGATGGAATTATTCCATCGCTAATTTTTCAACGTTGGTACCCTGTTTTTTGTAGTGTGTTGGTCATTGGATACTTATAGATTGATTTAAATTAGATTTGGAAATGTTAAAATTTTGGTAAATGCCGATATCTTAGGATATGTGGTGGGCATCACGTGTCCCAAAATAACGCGACAATTATCACGTGCTTTCAAATATTTTTAAATGTTTCCAAATATTTTCAAGTGTTTAAAAGGTTTCAGTGTTTCTAAATATTTTGGATGATTTAAAAGCCTCCTATGGGTTTTTGGAAGTGGAGTCACATCTAGGTATGAGTGCATTCATCAAGTTATCAGCATATGATATAGTCAAAACTAAAAGACTTGTTAGATAACTTTTGAGAGAGAATAGAGAGATGATGAACAAAGGCAAGAGTCTCAACCCTAAACTTCTTGTGATCAATTCCACATGGACTAGGTTTTTATCTGGCTTTAAATAGTTTGTTGGTCATAGTTGGCATTATGTCATGGGATATATATAGTATGATAGTTAGATTATCTTAGCCAATGATACAAAGTGAGATTGCATATATTCTCCAACTATTTAAGCCACTACTACACCTTCAGCTACATCTAGCCACTAGTGTCTCCAACTCCAATAATTAGCTCTTAGTCAGATCTGGCCAGATCATATGGACACTAGAGAACCACAAAGCATAGAGATGGATATAGGGATACGTGGAGCAGAAATGTATCCCAAGAAGACTGCCAGTTCTGGGATTTGATAACTGAGTTTAGGAAAATTGAGTCGATGACTTATCAAGGAAGTAATGATCCCAGGACTGTAGAGCATTTCAATATTGAGTAGTCGAGATTTTCTATAAAATCATGGTCGTGAGATTTTGATATCAAAGTAACCTTCGGGATGTCTCTTGAGGTGATTTTACTTAGATCTTCTATTAGAGGTATGTACTTGCCTGTATTAGAGATCAAAAGATATCTAAGTTTCTGGACTTGAGATAGAGTGGTTGGCCTATTAGTGAGTATGAGTCCACTTTACCCTACTATTGGTTTATGTTCAAGAGCTGCTCTAGGAAATCTATCACTAACAATCACATCATAAGTAAACACTTCCTTGAGTTCAACTAAAGCTAATGCCACCTAGACTAGTTATACCACTATAGCCAGAATAGAGACAAACTTAATATATGCTACTAGGCCTAAGAGATGAGTCTAAAGTTCATGTTGTTACTGTTCAGGAGGTTCATACTTTACCTGATGAGGTTATGATAGGATGAGATTATTTTCTTACGATATGTATGTTTTGATTGATCTAAGTACCATGCATTCATTCATTTTATTAGTATTTAACATGCATTTGCCGCATAAATCCGAACCATTAGAGTAGTGATTATAGTTATCAAGACTTATAAAGATTGTATCATGAGCTTTTGGGGGTATGATTGTAATATCGACTTGTTGCCATTCGAGTTGAATGATTTGAATGTATTTCAAGATATGAATTGGTTATCAGCTAACTATACATTGGTTAATTGTCATCAAAAAATTGTTAACTTTTCACTATCAGGACATCCATAGATTTTGATTGTTAGTGATAGATTTCCTAGAGCTCTAGTTATATCTTTTATTCGAGTGACTAGGATGCTATCTATAAGTTATTATAGAAAACTAGCTTTTCACAATAAGGACAAGAATGAGTAGGCTTGTTGTTTGACACACTGATGATACAAGATTTCCCTGATGTATTTCTAGATGACTTACCAAAGAGAGATTTCATTATTGATTTGATGTTAAATACGATCCTAATAGCTCTATAAAGAAGGGCACCAGTTGAGCTAAAAGAGTAGAAGACTTGGTCGCGGAATAAGGATCTGTTTATCTTAGTGCTTTTTCTTGGGCTGTACCAATATGATACCTTGAGATTATGTATAATACCTTGAGATTATGTATAGACGATCGAAGATTGAATCAAGTACCATCAAGAATAAATACCTTTGTGAAGAATTGATGGTTATTTGATTAATTGGGAGGCATCATAGTCTTCTTTAAGTTAGATTTCACATCGGCTTATCAGCAAATTATGGTCTAGGAGAAGGATATACATAAGATAGTTTTCCTCACTTGCTATAGTTAGTATGAGTTCTTCGTGATGTTATTCAGGTTGATGAATGATTCCGTGTGTTTTAGACACTATCTGGATGGTTTTATTGTTGTATTTGTAGATGACATTCTAGTTTACTCTAAAGTTACATCTAGTATAAGCACTATATTTGGATTACTTTACAAATTTCCGAGGGATTGTGTTGCTAAATTGAGTAAATGTAAGTTTCGGCTTAGTGAAGTAATTTTTTGGGTCTTGTTGTTATGGTAGAGGACTTTCTGTAGACCCAAAGAAAGTTGAAACTATTGTTAAATGGTAAATACCTACTATAATCATAGAGGTATCTAGTATTTTGAGTTTAATATGGTATTTTTGCAAATTTATCAGGGATTTCACTTTGATAACAGTTTCATTTACTAGACTAACTTGCAAGAATGAACCTCCTAGATAGGATGAGCAATATAAAGCTAGCTTTCAGACTTTGAAGTTCAAGTTGTATCAACTCTAATTTTGATATTGTCGATCAGTAGATAGAGATATATAATTTATAATGATACATCATGAACGGTTGGATTATTTATTAATGCAGAGATATACTATTCTAAAGTTTGGAGCTCTTATTTTGTGTTGAAGATTTGGAGACACTAACATTATAGTGATCATTGTGAGATATTCACAAACTAGAAAGAGTTGAATTTGTGACAATGCAAATGCCTTAAGTTATTAAAGGGTTATGATGTTACCATCAAATATCACCTAGGTAAAGTAAAATTTGTTACAGATGTACTCGACCCTAAAATCGTAGTATCTATGGCAACTCTATAGTTGAAAGAGTATCATATGATGTTAGGGTTTGAGAAATGGAGAATTGACACTAAGGCTACTGGTCGCTGGTCTCTTTTGGCTAGATTTATTGACCAACCGGACCAATATGATCATATTAAGATAGCTAAGCAAATTTTTTGAGATGAATGCTAAGCTCGAAGAGATTCTAAAAAGAGGAAGCCTAAATTCACCATATCTGATGACATAGTCAACGTTGGGAGAGTCTAGTAGTTCGAGAGATGTAGTAGTTGATGAGGTTAGTTCTAGAAGAGCTTAACTTATCCTGTTCATCCAGAATCCATGAAGACATATAGAGATTTGAATTGGTCATTTGAGTGGTATGGTACGAAGAAAGGTGTAGCTAAGTTTGTTCACAAATGCTTGACATATCAGTAAATAAAGGTTGAACATCAGAAACCATGTAGACAACTTGAGCACTCCTTGTTCCTGAGTAAGAATGGGAGCATAGTTCTATAGACTTTGCCCCATGATTGCCTAGGATTTCTAATGGATTTGATGTCGTATGTGTAATAGTGGATCACCTTACTAAATCACATCATTTTCTCTCAATTGCAATAACTTGTTACACGGAGAAGTTAGCCAAATTGTACATTGATGAAACTATGAGGTTACATAGGGTATTAGTGTCTATTATGTTTGATAGAGATTTGCAGTTTACTCATCGGTTTTGGTTGAAACTATAGAAGTCATTAGGGATTAAGTTAAACTTCAGTACAGCGTTCCATCCCCAAACTGATGGTCAATCTAAGAGAATGATCCAAACTTTAGAGAAGATGCTCTGAGGCTATGTACTTGACTTCTTTAGCAGTTAGGATATACATTTTCCTCTAATGGAATTTGTTTACAATAGTAGTTATCAGTCTAGTGTTGGAATGCTACCATATGAAGCGTTATATGGGAGAAAGTGCCAGACTCCGTTATATTGGGACGAAGTTGGAGAAAGAAAGATCAAAAGGTTAGAGTTGATTAATACTACGATTGAAAAAGTTAAGATAATTCGAGAAAGAATTGAAGCGGCACAAGATTGTTAGAAAAACTATGCCGATAAAAGAAGAAGGCCATTGAAATTTAAGATCCATGATATGGTATTCTTGAAAATATCGTATTGGAAAGAGGTGATCTTTTTTCGAAGTCAAGGGAAACTATTAGTGAGTTAAAGGGGAGAGTAAATTATCTCTCTTGACTTTTTTTCACTAGAAGCTAGTTATTTTGAAGGTTTGATACAAGTAAAGGAGGAAAGAAAGGAACGAGAGATACACGGAATTTTTAGAGTGATTCCATCAAATCCGGTGTTACATCCACTATTAAGCTTTTCACTTGGATTTTTAACTCCACTAACTCAATGTGGTTACACTCTCTTGTTTGTGGTTACATTCTCTTGCTTTTTTATAGGGAACTCAAGAAATCCCAACCCAATCTTGTTTTCTCTTTGGTACAGGATCAAACTTATACAGGTGTTCACTCAACACTTGATTTTTCTCACTACAAACCTAAGATCAAGAAACCTCTTGATCTATTACAATTTGATACTAGAAATTTAAGATGTAGTGAAGTACAAACCTGAAGACTTAGACTTTAAAGCACAACAAGAGAGAAATTGAATCACTCATTAAAAGAATGAACATTGTATCTAGATGGCTCGACCTCTCCTTTTGATGGGTTGATTCATACTTGAACTTTCTTCATAGCTTTGCTGTTGAGGGTCGATACATAGTAGACTCAGGTTGATACAAAATTTATACTCTGTTTTTCAAACCTATACTGGTCATTCATAGGTTGCTATACAAAGCATGTGCGTTGATATAATACATAGAGATGGTTGATATATTTTGATATTAGGTTGACACAATGTATTGGCAGTGATGTTTCTCTGAATTTCAATCATTACAGATCAATACATTTATGTGCTTTGATATAGATAAACACTGATTCAGATATTAGATGTTCAAAGACTATTGGTTGAAACAAACTATTTATAGAGTCAATTCATTCTTTTGAGAAGTGTGAACTATAATTAGAAAATTTAAAATTTTAACCGTTATACTGTTGAGAAAATTATTATCTCCTTAGTTTTAATAATAACAAAATCTCTTATGTAGTTCTAATCAATTTATTTAGTGTGCATAATTTTTTATTCAATTGAAAAGTGATAGAACCAGTCATAGAATCGATCATAGAAGCAAGACTTATTTGGTCATAGAAATAAGATTTTTTTGATATCAGTTGAAGACCCAGCTAGCAAGGTAAGTATAGATTGGGTACTACACTTAACCTATAATTGATACTAGATGTACACAAAAATGTCCCAACATGAGAACACTTCATATTCCATCACTTAGAAATTTTTCTAAGTATAAAACAGTGATCATTTGACCATATTTGAACCTTTATATCTTCTTATATGTTGAAATACTTTCAATACCGAAAATTATGTTTCAAAGAGAATATATGGAAATTCAAATTCAAGTAATTACAGTACAATTATCTTGTTGGAATGGTAGAGAAAATTCAGCCAGAAATTGTTTGGTCACTAGATTTTACGTAGTAGAAATTTTGGACAGAATATGGTTTTCAGTGGGTATTTGGACCTTGATATCTTCATCACAGGTTAAGGATTTATGAGTTTATTTATTCAACATTATATTACTACAGTTGGACAATAAATATTTGTTGTTATAGCACAATTTCATCGAGATTTTGATGAAAAAATAAATGGACAAAGTCAGCAAGTTATGCTGGAAAGTTCTAAGCCGGAACAGAATCTCTGGATTGATTTCGAATTTTTTGGAGGAGCTATAGATATAAGTCAACCAACATTTGAATATCTTAGAGGGATATTTAAATTTCAGAAGAAAAATATTTACTGCCGGTAAACATCATTATTCAAAGAGGATTTGAAGACTATTTTTCAGAATATTGGTGGAGTTGTTATTGGTAACTCTGAGGATTTTTATTGTAGTTAATTGAGTCTCTTTGCTATCAAATGAAGCGTCTATCAGCAGGTTTTTCAGAGAGAGAGAACAGAAAACGTGAGTGGGTGAATGAGTATCATTTTTCTGAGACTTCATAGCACCAAAAAGAAAAATTCAAGAAGAACTTCTACAATCCTGAGAAGCCTGTTGTCACATTTTCTCATGTTACATTTGCTGAAACTTTTGATTGTTTTTTATTTGTCTTCCAATGTTGGACAAAGGATTTTTCATGATATGAAAATCAAAAGTCAACAAGTGGAGTGTATGTTGTTGATTCGACTATAGTAGAAACCAGTTAGTAGCTAGACCCCGGTTTGCTTGGTTGGAAGAGTGGATGTAGACACAAGACCGAATTACTATAAAAACAGATCTGTCTCCTTACTTTTACTTTTAATTATTGCATTAGATGACCATATGTTTAATTATTGAATCTAGGTGGAGTTAGATTTTTGAAAAACCAAGTTTAAGACAACCAATTCAACCTCCCTTCTTGGTTGTCTTTGGGACCAACATATACTTATATAGACCTTCTTTCACTCATTTATATCTTTAAGATGTTTGATGGGCCAATATAGTGAATAATTGTATTGATTCAATTAAACTCTATAACAAATTTCTGAGAGTAAAATTTTGTATATCGATATATCCAATATCATGAATCGCTATACATATTACTCTTGGTCAATATATTGATTCATTTAATTGATCCATTTAAATTCTACAATAAACTTCTGAGAGCATGTAATTCTGTATCGATATATCCAATGTCATATATTGCTACACCCCTTGGTCAGTATACACAGGTCTTTAGATTGCTATATGAAGTCTTTGTTACTAATCTTCTAAGAGCATGATTTTGTATATTGATACATCGTACACTATGGGTTGATATAGTATAATTCTAAAAGCAAAAATTCTAAGTTTAGAATCATTTTACTCGACAGTCATCATTTGAACATCATAAAGGTTTTCATTCTTAATTATCATTAAAGCATTAACTCTAAAAACCTATTTAACTCAATAATTTCTAAATAACATCAATATTTTAAACCAACTCTTAATTATCATTAAAGCAAGAGGTCTAATCATCATCAAAGTTCTAAACTGACTTCTTGATTATCATCAAAATATATTTTACTTAATAATATCCCACTTTTTGATTATGACAAAACTTTAATAAATTAAAAAATAGATAGAGTTACTCCACTTTATCAAGTAGCCCATTCCCTCTTAACGAGTGATCTAGAGTAGTGGAGTTTTGTGTTCTTTTATGGAGTTTTATGGAGAGTTTATTCTTTCTGCCCCCTTTTTGACATCATCAAATGGGGGAAATGAGATGGTAATTGGTTTACTAATGAACTCGGTAAAAAATGATCTTGTGATTTAGGTCATTAACCTATTTTTAGAAGGACAAAACTTCCCTTAATCTGAAACTCCCCATAAATATGTACCGCTACAACTAAGACATAACCAACATTACATAAAGAAGGAACGAATTAACATATCATGAAACATACAGAAGATTTAGTTCATCAATAAGGATTGTTTACTATACATGCATTACACGTCCGACATTCCTAGAGGGTATTTGATTTAAAGGAAACATATGATTTAAAATATGCTCATCATATAGAAGAAACCTTTGCTTGTCATCAAAATACGAAAGAGACATGTGAATTAACATACATAAGCTCTGAGTCAAAATACATCAGCTTATACAAAAAAAAATGTAAGTTTGTAGTGGTGAAGAATTTAGTCATCAGAGTTAGAAGAGTTTGTTTGTTCGCGATATTGCTAAGTGATAGTTGGGATGAGTGCAGATGGTGAAGGAGATCAAGTAGGAGATGTAGAATCAATTGCAGGAGCTGTAGGAGCTTCCATAGGGGCTGGAGAGGTATGTGCTACAGAAGGGCTGAAGGTACAATTACAAGACTGAGAGAACCTTCATGTGGAGGAGAGGTAACAGATTCAAGTTAAGAAGAGGCTCTAGGACTATGATATGATAGAGATGGAGATAGAGAAACATTTGAAATTTCTGCCTTGTCTTCAACCAGTTTCACCAATAAATTCTCCATTTTCTCTATCTTTTTCATCATAGCTACATTAGTCTCCTTCATAGTCATACACATCTCTTTGATTTCCAAATTCACATCTCTCAAGTTCAACACCTTATTCTGAATCTTCAAGGGAATGGGATATCAATTTTGCCATTTGCTTTTTAAGTATATCTTTACTGCCTTTACTAATAACTTCATGACAGATCTTTCTTCTTTTCTTCCTAGAAGACTTAGGGATCTCAACCAAATTTCTTTTATTATTTCTTCTTTCTTCCCCTTCTTCTTCTTCTCCTTCTTCAACATCTTGAAGTGCACCATCACCCCTTTTTATCTTGATCCATCCCTCTTCATCCGTAAATGCCCAACTAGATTTCTTTGAGATGATTTGTTGATTCCCCTGAGAATGTCTAAAATGGTTCCTTCCTTGGCCAGCTTTATGTCATTTTTCATAGGAATGCTAGTAATCCATGAACCATGAGAAAGTCTAGTCTTATCTTTCATTTTATCTTTTATCTTAGATGCCTCAATCATAAAAGCAAAAATCAAGAAATGCAATATGGGATTTTTCTTTCTCATAATACAAGCCATAATCAAAAAATCATCCTTTGTAACCTTGAGGCTTGATGACATGAGATACAATCAGATGAAGAATCCATTCAAACATTCCTAAAGTATTAATGCTTTGATCCATATGAGTGAGATTTTGATTATTCAACACAGTTTTAGTATACTCAAGAATATTCTTATCTTTATATTGCTCACATTATGCTTGTGACATCCATTCCATTCCACACTGATTACTTAAAACTCTAGGATTCATGATTATGGCTCCTCCCCTGACAAAGGTTGAGAAACTTACTGGCTTCATTCTAGTTTCAAAATGATAGTATGTCTCTAAAACATTCCCATGTCCATTATCATCATCATTCACTTCCAAGTTGTAAAATTTTATAACTAGATCATCATGGATATTAAGGTTTTGGTGCATCAACCATTTTGGCACCACCCTCTCCAAAGTTTCATAATATAGAAATCTCATTTCCTTCAAATGGTTCCAATCAACTAATCTATCATAATTTATTCATTTATTAATAAAGTAATTAGTGAAGGACTTACTTTTCTCTAAAGATGAAAACTCATTATCATCGAATTTGGGAGTTTTCTTCAACCTTTAACCCATCGAAGCTTGTTGCTTTTGCTTGGGATTGATAGATGATTGAGTTGATTCTTGTGATTTAGGATTTGTTGATGAAGAGATTGCGTTGTGTAAGGAGATTTGTGAAAGGATTAGGGATTTTTTTTAAATGATTGAAGGAAGAGGAGAGCACTATCGAGAGAGAGCAAAACTAAAAGGTTGGAATGTGAATTTTGATTTATTTTTGTATTACATTGAATAGCATTAATAGGCCAGACCATTTGGGTGTTTGAGTGAATCCTCATGTATCGACTCATTCCTCAAATGTATCAATACACCCTTTAAGACCTTATTCTGAACAAACATCAAGGTCGACCCATTGCTCATATGGGTCGATATATGTATGTCAGAATGTTGTTTTCTGTGTCTATTTAACTATATTTCGATTCACATGCGAAGGTGAGTCATTTTTATAGTTTTAAGAATTTGAAGATGGATCTATTCGTTGCTTAAGATGTATCGACCTTAACCAACACACATATACGCATAAATATATTCACAAAAAGCCTATGTGTTTACTTAAGCAAACAACACCAGATGGACCCAAAAATGAAATGAATTGATATGCAAGCTCATATATATCACTATACATGTCGGTATGGGTTGATATATAATGTATCAAAAATAGAGTTTCTGATTCACTTACTTAATGTATCAATCCAACCTTATGATTTGGTCGACCCTTTGAATGTCAGATTGCAGATATTGGTTCTGTAAAATGCCAAATGCTAAGCACTTATTCTAATCTCATCAAAAACGTATTTTATTCATATTATCACTTCATTTTTGCTTTATCACGCCTAGTTCTCGTCTTAGTTCACAAAATCTTTCTTTGTCCAAGATTTAGTGAAAATATCCACTATTTGTTTCTTAGTTTCTGCATATTCAAATTTAATTTTATCTTTTATTACATTTTCCCGAATGAAATGATGTCTAACTTCAATGTACTTAATTTTAGAATGATGAATGAGATTCTATGTCAAATTTATTTCACTAATATTTTTCATTTTAATGTATGTGCATTTTAGATTCTTATTATAATCCTCTTGTTGATGTCTAATCCATAGTATTTGTGCACAAATTCGGCTTCGGTGGCAGAGGTAGCTATGTTATTTTGTTTCTTTGATAACTAACCTACTAATATATTTTCAAAGAATTGACAAGTCCTATTAGTACTCTTTCTATTTACGTTACAACCTGCATGATCTGTCCGAATAAGCATGCAACTCAAATGATAAAGTCCTATTATACCATACTCCTAATTTACGTGTATTGTTAAGGTATCTAAATATTCTTTTCACCGCTATCAAATGGGATTCCTTAGGATCTGCTTGAAACCTAGCACATTGATACACAATAAATAGGATGTCAGGTCTAGAAGCTGTTAAATAAAGTAACTAACCTATCATACTCCTATATAGTTTTTGGCATATTTGCTTGCCATTCTCATCTCAATCAAGCTCAACATTTGTGCCCATACGAGTTGCATAGGATTTGGTCTCATCAAATCCAAATTTCTTCAATAACTCATTTGTAAAGTTAGATTGGTTTATGAAAATCCCTTTATTATTTTTCTTAATTTATAATTTTAGAAAATAATTTAATTCTCTCATCATACTCATCTCAAATTCGGATTGCATAGACTCAGCAAAATCTTCACATAATGATTCTTTGGTTGCGCCAAAGATTATGTCATCTACATAGATTTGTACAATTATAATTTTTTTTCCTTGTTAATAATAAAGTTGTATTAGTCTTTGCTCTACTAAATTCATTCTTAATTAGGAATGTGCTAAGCCTATCATACTAAACTTTGGAGTTTATTTTAGACCATATAAAGTTTTGTTCAATTTGCATATATGGTCCAAAAATTTTGGTTTTTCAAATTCGGGAGGTTGTTCTATATAAACCAACTCATTTATAATTCCATTTAGAAAGACATTTTTTACATCCATTTGATATAAATTAAAATTCTTATAGTAAGCAAAAACCAAAAGTATTCTAATAGTTTCTAATTTAGTTACCAAGGTATAAGTCGTTTCAAAATCTATTCTTTCTTATTGACTATACCTTTGAGCCATTAGCCTTGTTTTATTTCTAATGATTGTGCCACGCTCATCTAATTTGTTCTTAAACACCTATTTAGTACCTATAAGTGATTGATCCTTAGATCTAGGAACTCACACCCGTATATTGTTTCTTGTAAGTTCGTTTAGCTCTTCTTGCATAGTTAACATCCAATTTTCATCATCAAGAACTTTATTAAAATTTTTAGACTCTACTTTAGAGATAAATACTATAAATTCATATTGATTTTGTAATACGGATTTAGTCCTAACTCCTTTGTCTAAGTCTCCAAACATGTTTTCAATATCTGCACATTTTCTTAAACTAGAGTATTTATGTTCATTCATCTTCTTGCACTACTTTCTCATCCTCAGGATCATTTTTTTCTTTTCCTTCCTCTAGATTTTCTTGATACTCTATCTTTTGAGATGGTTTATCAAATAAATTTGTTTCAATATCTTCTTTATCCATAACATCTTTCCTACGATCATCATATTAATCAAATTCAACATGAACCAAATTTTCAACCATCGCAGTTCTTTTTTGTACACTTTATAAGTGTTACTAGTGGTTGAGTATCCTACAAAAATTCTTTTATTACTCTTTGCAAAAATGAAGTATTTATATCCAAATATATGAAAATAGCTAATCTTAGGGCTTTTGCTCTTGAACACTTTATAAGGAGTTTTCTTAAAAATTGATCTTATTAAAACTCTATTTAATATGTAGTAGGCCATATTAATGGATTAGGTCCAAAAATATTTTGGTAGATTATACTCACACAACATAGTCTTAGCCATCTACTCAAGTATCCTATTCTTCCTTTCTACAACTCAATTTTGTTGTGGAATCCTAGGTACTAAAAAGTTGTGCTCTATTCCATATTTTTCATAAAACTCTTGTATGATCCTATTTTGAAACTCTTTATCATGATCACTACTAATTCTCAAGATATGACATTCTTTCTCATTTTGTATCTTTTTACAAAGGTACTAACTTCTTTCTTCTTTGTCAAAAACATCACCTAAGTTTACCTAAAATATTCATCTACAATTACAAAACTATAGTGCTTTCCATCTAGGCTTTGGGTTCGAGTTGTGAAGAAGCTCAAAGGGTCTAGAGGTAGATACTTCATTCTTAGACCTGAATGAAGTTTTAGTATGCGTGCCTTTCATGCAAGCATTACAGGATCTATCATTTTCAAACTTCAGACTAGGTAAGCCTCTAATTTGATTCTTTTCTTTTAGCCAAGATATTTAGTTCATAGTAGCATGTTCTAGTCTTTTATGTCACAATCAAGAATTATTCACATTTAGAGCCATCAAACAAACTTCTTCATTTCCTATGTCATCCAAATATATCACATAAATGTTTCCTTTCCTAAAGTCTTTAAATTTAGTCCTATTAGATTGCTTATCTTTAACTAACCATGCAATGCAATCAAATACAATAATATATCGCTTATCACATAATCAACTAATGCTAAGCAAACTATGCTTTAAATGTTTGACAAATAAAACATGTACAATTTGAGTCGAGGAGTTATCTATGTTGCCAACGCCAATGATCGTGCCCTTTAGAGTTGTTTCCAAAGACAACCTTGCCTCCTTACTTCTTTTCCAATGAGCAAAAGTGTGTAACCTCTCCCGTCATGTGCCGAGAACAACCACAATTTAGAAACCACTGGCTCTTAGAATCCTTGGATTGGAAGCGTATCTACACAATAATTAATATTCATATTTTGGCTTTTGATACCTATATCTTCTTGGATCCGCCAATGTTAGTGCTTAAAAAATTTTTAGGTACCCAAATTAGTGTACCTTGTGTTTGTGATGATGTCTTTCTTTTATGTTCAATTTTAGCCATACTATTATGAGATTTAATCACATTGTTTTTGTGACTTTGATATGTGACATTAGGCTTTTTCTTCAAGTTATAAGATTGAGCTATGTGCCCATTCTTCATCAAATGTGACATCTAGTTTTCGTCTTTTCATTCTTGGAGCTATGAACAAAGAAACTATAAAGTTTCTTTTGTGTATTCAATGGATCATAGCCAAGATAGGCCTTATCATAGATAGCCCATTGTGCATTTGGCATGAGGTCCAATTTCTTTTGTTCTTGAATGAATTTATGTAATTGGTAATTATGTGTAACACCGACTCTCGGTGTATTCTATAGTGAATTCCATTTCATATATATATATATATATATATATATATATATGATGTTTCTACTACTACAGGTTCATGAATTTTCACAAAAAAAAAATGATATTTGACGGTAAAATACAAATCGGATCAATTTTGACTCAAAGAGATTCAAAACCTTAATTTCATATTAAATAAATTAAATTAGGTATAATATAAGATTTTGGGCCTAGTATGTAATTATGAAAATTTTAGGGGTCAAATTAGAATTTTTATAAGTCAAAGGACTTGTTAGCAATTAACAAAACTTAAATGAAATGTGACAAGTGTATTCTTGTATTGAACAAGTGTTATAGTGAGGAGGACAAGTGTTGGCCAAATGGAGATGAGAAAGGCAAGGTGGGCCAATGAGAACACATGCACAAAAAAAAAAAAAGAACCAATCAAAACACATGCAATAGTCAAAATGATCCTATGGTTTAGATTAATTGGAGATTTGATCCTAGGGTGGTGACTTTTTTAACACAATAATAAAACAAGAAGGCCTTAGAATGCTTGTTCATTCTTCCCAAATTCGTGAGAACAAGGAGAGAAGCAAGAGAGGAAGACAAAGAAAGTGAGGTAAGAAATTTTATCATGTCTTACTTTAAATTTTATTTCTGTCCGTAATTCATCTCTGTTTTAAGGCATCTTAGAGCCAGAATTTGAAAATGTGATAGTTATATGAATTGTAGATCTAAGTCTTATCTTTCCAAGGAGGTAAGAATCACCAAATTCTGATGCCTGTGCAAAAAGTTATGGCACTTTTCCTGAAACTCGACATAGAAGCGTCCTGTTTCGAACCTTGACAGTAGTGAGTAAAAACGACCCCTCTCCAGTCTTAGTTTGAAGAAACACAAAACATGAAAGTTATAGATATATGCCTTGTCTATAACATATAAATATTTCAGCCATTTTGCATGAGGAAATTGAAAGTTATACAATTTTTCTTAAAACTGTGTTGACAGAAACTGTATGTTTCACTAAAACGTATCTGTCCTGTTCATGAATTTTGTTCAACCCCTTCCAGACATATTTAGATAAAATTCAAAACACAAAAGTTGTAGATCTACATCTTAGCTATAACATGTTAAAGTTTCATTAGACTTTGATGAGCAGGATGAAAGTTATAGCTTCTGTACAAAAACTGGACAGAATCTGAAACTTAAATATGGCTGTATGAGGCTTACCGGGAATCCTGTGATTTGAATCTGAGGAAGTGTGCAAAATGAAAGTTATAGTGCTATCCCTTAGCTTTAAAATGTGATAAGAATCATCTGATTTGGATTGGTATAGCCAAAGTTATAGTCTATTTTCCATGACTGCGCAGGTTAAAAATCTGCAAACTGTTTGTCTCCCTAAGAATTATTTGAGTTGAACGGAGGGGACACTTGATTTACGCTTTGTGGAAATATTGGGGAGTGCGTTATCCTCCCCTAACTGTGAGTGGGACTTGACATCTACTTTTAATTAATACCGTGTTTTAAAAATCTTTCAAAAGCATAATTTAAAATGGTATGATTGATCTATTCTCCTGGATTTATGAAAATGTTTTGTGATATATGGAGTGTCCCAACTTGTTTATATCGATATGCATCCATGATTTTGATACTTGATGATTGTGCCACACTTTGATATATCCACATGATTTTATACTTTCATTGCATATTGGCACATGTTTTTGACACGATAAGGCTTGATGATTTGGCTTGAGATATGTGATTTGGGCTGGATGCCCTTGTGGATACTGTGATGATGATGATATGCTTCCTATGGCATTCCGTAGCTACGAAGGACATTTGGTAGAGGCACCTGTTGTGTTCGGATATGCCTCTGCAGGGGGTATCCGCTAGATCGTCATACATATTGTATGGACAGTCGTCGGTTGAACCACTCTGGGGAGGACCTTGGTAGGTCTAGCACCGGCGGGTTTCCATACACGCTTGATCCTTGATACGTATACGATATATATATACAGGCTAGTTGGAGTAGTCTGTGGCCAACGTTGGGGTAGAGAGCCTTATTTTATTACTTGCACTGTGAAAACCCCCAACGTTGCCCGTCCTTGGCCATGGTCGGCCCTTGCCGGGATATTTTCGGCTGGCTCTATACGATATAACGGACATACATACTGGATGCATATTTGATTTGATACGTATGCTGTGAATGATTTATTGAGATGTCATAATATTTTTTTGCATACTATGGATTTATTGGGACATAATTTTGGCACTCCTAATTCTCCCAAAAAAATTAATTGTAGCATGTCATTCCCCCCGACTTGCTGAGTACCAACCCCCCTCTCTATGGTACTCACCCCTCACATTTCCCTCCTACAGGGGTAGACTCAGACCGAGGATTTGTGCGCATTGTTGTATTGGATATTCTTTGGAGACTACTGGGCCGGGGTATGACTACCCGCTCTTCCGCTATATATTGAGGTTATTGTTTCATCTTGAGGAAGTTAGGATGACCATTGTATTTGTTTAAATTGGGATGACTGTATTTATAATTCTTCTGGTCTGCATAAGGTTAACTCTCACTCATTTTAATTTACATTGAGGCATATATGTATTATTTTTATCACTTGGGGATTTCTGTGATTTGGAAACTTGGATTATATGAATGTTGACAGCCTTACGGTGATTCGATGTGCGGGACGTGGTGCCCGTGCATCTGGGTGCCGCGGCGGGCTCGTTGCGTGCCTGGCTCGGGAGTGGGTCGGGGCGTGACAGGCCTCGGTTGGTATCAGAGCTCTTGGTTAGAGCTGAGTTGAGAAACTGATTTCAAAAAAAAATATATATATATATATCCCCAAGTAAATCTGATTTTGAAAGTCCTCAATGCATGTGAAAGTTACTGTACAGTCATTCCCCAATACATGGTCATACGCAGATGAGTTCATCCATTTTTAGAGGGTTGGACACGGATCATATCTAACCTAGCATACCTTATCCATTGGTTCCGATGCCAAGTTGATTTCTTTTAGGGGGTTAGTTATTCCATAACTAACCCTAATTCTTATATATCTGCCTGATTAGTGCCTTTTTCCTCACAGAAATATGACGACTAGGCGAGGTACCCACTTCTTACCTACTGAGCCCCCTAGTGTATCGGAGGACATGTCTTCCTCACACGGTTCTCCTTCAGTGCCTACACCACCGACCACCACGGCCGTAGATCTACCACCACCGCCACCGCTGGACGCCTACCGACAGGTGTTCGAGTGGTACGCTGCCCACGGCATTCAGATGCCACCACCACCACCACCACCGATGGCTGAGCCAACCCCTACGGCCGTGCCACGACCAGTCGCACCAGAACCTCCACCTGTTGTAAGTCCATCTGTAATTTCTAAACCCAGAGACAGTACTTCTTCGACGTTGAGACGGATTCACGAGCTCACCCAGCTCATGAAGGAGGCGAGACAGCTAGGCTGTACCGAGTTCTCTGGGGTGGGTGATTCCACTGCTGCGAAGCACTGGATCAACCGCACCCGCCGAGTGTTGACAGACCTTGGCTTGAGTGAGGAGTTCAAACTCCGAGTGGCCGAGAGATTATTGGATGGAGATGCCCTCTCGCGGTGGGAGGCAGTTTGTGATGATGCAGCGGAGCCCAGGAGTTGGGAGGACTTTCTACGGGAGTTCAACCGCAGATATTTTTCAGCATTCCAGCAGAACAGGAAGAGGACGGAGTTCCACCACCTGCGGCAGGGGACTCGGACTGTGACCGAGTATGAGGCCGAGTTAAGGAGACTGGCCGCTTTTGTTCCGGACCTAGCCACACCCAGTCAGTTGAGGTTCAAGTTTGAGGATGGCCTCAACTTGAACGTCCGGAGGTATATGACGGTGACCCCTAACTTCTCATTGCCAGAGATAGTAGACTCAGCACTCCAGGCTGAGGAGATCGTCCTTGCTGAGGGACGACAAAGAGAGAGGAGGGAGCAGAGGAGGAAGAGACCCGAGTTTTCTGGGGGCCAGAGTTCGAAGAAAGGGAGAACCTCAGGGTTTCGCGGAGACCCTTTCCAGAGGCAGGGATCACAGTCCCAGGGGTTTAGAGCACCAGCCCCGAGTGCCTCCACTCAGACTATAGCCCGACGATACCCTTTTTGTCGTCGATACGGTAGACATCACCCCTACGGAGCTTGCGGGGTGACAGTGACTTGTTTCCAGTGTGGGAGACAAGGGCACATCAAGAGCCAGTGCCCTGATCTTGGAGTAGGGGGTCCGGCAATTTCTATTCAGTCTAGTGCTCCACGAGGGGGACAGCAGGGAGCACCGGTACACCCTACCCCCATAGCCCCACGAGCAGTAGCTGGGAATAGTATGGCACCAGGACCATCACGGCAACCGCCGAGGGCTCAGGCCCGAGTATACGCAATGACGCAGGAGGATGCGCAGACGAACCCCGATGTCATTATTGGTACTCCCCTTTCTGACTCACACACTTAGAGATTTCCTCTGTACTTTTATTTTGAGACTCATCATAAGCCAAAGCCTTAGAGGCTTGACTATGTTGGCTGTACCTACTTTTGAGATACATATACTTTTGAGATATATATGATGAGTATCTATTACCACATTTATTTAAAGTGATCTATTTACTTTCCCCACATTTAGGAACTATGAGGATTTATGGAGTCGACGCCCGTATCCTGATCGACACCGGGTCGAACTACTCGTATGTGAGAACGTCCTTTGCCCGCCTGATGGGTAAGCCTTTGACGCCACTTAGAGAGGAGATATTGGTTTTCACTCCTCTCGGTGAATAGTTCTTGAGAGATTCAGTCTATAGAGGGATAAAGATCATGATTGGAAATACCATACTTGAGCAAATTTGATCCCTTTGGACCTGACTGATATTGATGCCATCCTTGGCATGGATTGGCTGAGCAGACACAGAGCCTCCGTTGATTGTTTTACTAAGGAGGTCGAGTTTCAGAGATCAGAGGGGCTTACTTTGAGATTTTCTGGTGAGAGGAGAGTATTGCCTCGCTGTGTTATTTCGGTGATGGATGCCAGGAGGTTAATACGCCAAGGTTGCACTGCGTACTTGGCCCATGTTGTGGATACTACTGTGAAGGGACCAAGGAATGAGGATGTCCCTGTAGTACAGGAGTTTGCAGATGTTTTCCCTGAGGAGCTACCCGGCCTTCCACCGGCTCGGGAGTTTGACTTTGAGATCGACATAGTTCCGGAAGCCGCCCCTATATCTATTCCGCCATATAGAATGGCGCCAGCTGAACTGAGAGAGCTCAAGGTTCAGTTGCAGGAATTACTAGACAAGGGTTTTATCCATCCGAGCACTTCGCCTTGGGGTGCTCCGGTGTTGTTTGTGAAGAAAAAGGATGGGACCCTACGACTGTGCATGGATTATCGGCAGTTGAATAAGGTGACCGTCAAGAACCGGTATCCTCTGCCACATATTGATGACCTATTTGACCAGCTTCAGGGTGCACGGGTCTTTTCGAAGATCGATTTGCGGTCTGGTTATCATCAGTTACGAATTCGGGCCGAGGACGTGCCCAAGACTGCATTCCGCACTCGCTATGGTCACTTTGAGTTTTTAGTGATGCCGTTTGGATTGACTAATACTCCAGCGACTTTTATGGATTTGATGAACCGGGTTTTCCATAACTACTTAGATCGTTTCGTTATCGTCTTTATTGATGACATTTTGGTATACTCACGGAGTGATGAGGAGCATGTACAGCACCTGAGGGTGGTCTTACAGACTCTCCGTGAGCAGCAGTTATATGCCAAATTCACCAAGTGTGAATTTTGGCTAAGGGAGATTGGATTTCTAGGCCACATTGTTTCTGCGGAGGGGATTTTTGTTGATCCGCAAAAAGTAGAGGCCATATTGAGGTGGGAGCAGCCGCAGACCATTACTGAGATCCGGAGTTTTCTTGGACTTGCTGGTTATTACAGACGATTCGTAGAGGGTTTCTCGAAGATTGCTGCTCCACTCTCCCGATTGACGAGGAAAGACGTCAAGTTCTGTTGGGATGACCGCTGTGAGGCGAGCTTTCAGGAGCTCAAACAACGACTGACGTCGGCACCTATCTTGGCTCTCCCTACCAGCGGCAGGGAGTATGTTGTGTATAGTGATGCTAGCCGGCATGGGTTAGGTTGCGTATTGATGCAGGATGGACGGGTGATCGCCTATGCTTCGAGACAGTTGAAGAAGCATGAGGTGAATTACCCTACTCACGATCTAGAGCTGGCAGCCATAGTCTTCGTACTGAGAATATGGCGGCATTACTTATATGGAGTTACTTGTAGGGTCTTTACAGACCATAAGAGTTTGAAGTATTTATTTACTCAGAGAGAGCTAAACCTGAGACAGAGAAGATGGTTAGAGCTGCTGAAGGACTACGACTTGGTTATTGACTATCATCCAGGCAAGGCAAATGTAGTAGCAGATGCCTTGAGCCGGAAGTCATCTTCTTCTACCACTTCTCAGCCAGCAGAAAGAGCTTACATCTCTTGCTTGGTAGGACTCCGAGCTTTGGGAGTCAGCTTGGCTAGCAATGAGCAGGGTACACTGTTAGCCAGATTTGAAGTGCGGCCTACACTACTTGACCGCATCAGAGAGCTTCAAGGTACAGATGTAGAGCTCCAGGCTATTCACGATCGGATTCGCCGAGGAGAGGGCGGAGATTTCTGAGTCCGTACTGATGGACTCGTGGTTCTCAGAGACAGAGTGTGTATTCCAGCTGATGTTGAGCTTCGACGTGCTATTCTTGAGGAGGCACACTGTTCGGCTTATGCTATGCATCCCGGGAGTACAAAGATGTACCGCACCATCAGAGGCAGTTATTGGTGGTCGGGCATGAAGCGGGAGATAGCAAAGTTTGTAGCACGGTGCTTGGTGTGCCAGCAGGTGAAGGCTGAGCACCAGAAACCAGCAGGTATTTTACAGCCACTTCCCATTCCTGAGTGGAAGTGGGAACATATTACTATGGATTTCATGATGGGGTTACCGAGGACTTTTACGCAGCATGATGCGATTTGGGTGATTGTTGATCGACTCACCAAATCTGCACACTTTATCCCCATCCGTGGTGACTACTCCTTGGAGGTACTGGCACGTCTCTATATGGACACCATAGTACGACTTCACGGCGTGCCTGTGTCGATTGTTTCAGACAGGGACCCCAGGTTCACGTCTAGGTTCTGGCCCAGTTTGCAGGAGGCATTGGGTACTAGACTAAACTTTAGCATAGCCTATCATCCTTAGACAGATGACCAGTCAGAGCGCACGATTCAGACACTTGAGGATATGTTTCGGGCTTGTGTTATTGATTTTCATGGTAGTTGGGATAGGCATTTACTACTTGTAGAGTTTGCATATAATAACAGCTACCAGGCGAGTATTGGGATGCCTCCATACGAGGCATTGTATGGGAGGCGATGCCGCACACCTTTATGTTGGGATGAGGTCGGTGAGAGGCACCTCAGCAGTGTGGAGCTTGTTGAGGAGACGAGGGAGAAGGTCAAGATCATCCAACAGAGGATGAGAGCCGCCCAGGATCGACAAAGGGCGTATGCAGACCATAGGCGGCGACCACTGGAGTTTCAGGAGGGAGACATGGTATTCTTGAGGATCTCACCCTGGAAAGGAGTGATCCGTTTCAGGCAGCGGGGCAAGCTGAGCCCCAGGTATATTGGGCCCTTCCGTATTCTTGAGAGGATCGGAAGTGTGGCATACATATTGGACCTGCCAGAGGAGTTGGCACGTATTCATGATGTGTTCCATGTCTCGGTGCTTAGGAGATATATGCCTGACCCTTCTCATGTTTTAGAATCTCCACCAGTTGAGCTACGGGAGGACCTGAGTTTGCCTGTACAGCCCGTAGCAGTCCTTGACAAGCAGATCCGTAGACTGCGAAGCAAGGATATTCCGTTAGTACGCATTTTGTGGCGTAACGACCAAGTCGAGGAGGAGACTTGGGAGTCCGAGGAGACTATGAGGGGACAGTACCCTCATCTATTTACTGAGTAATTTTCCTTTCCCTATATGGTTTTCTTTTAGTTTCGGGGACGAAACTTGTTTTTAGGGGGTTAGGAAAATGTAACACCAACTCTCGGTGTATTCTATAGTGAATTCCATTTCATATATATATATATATATATATATATATATATATATATATATATATATATATATATATATGATGTTTCTACTACTACAGGTTCATGAATTTTCACAAAAAAAAAAATGATATTTGACGGTAAAATACAAATCGGATCAATTTTGACTCAAAGAGATTCAAAACCTTAATTTTATATTAAATAAATTAAATTAGGTATAATATAAGATTTTGGGCCTAGTATGTAATTATGAAAATTTTAGGGGTCAAATTAGAATTTTTATAAGTCAAAGGACTTGTTAGCAATTAACAAAACTTAAATGAAATGTGACAAGTGTATTCTTGTATTGAACAAGTGTTATAGTGAGGAGGACAAGTGTTGGCCAAATGGAGATGAGAAAGGCAAGGTGGGCCAATGAGAACACATGCACAAAAAAAAAAGAACCAATCAAAACACATGCAATAGTCAAAATGATCCTATGGTTTAGATTAATTGAAGATTTGATCCTAGGGTGGTGACTTATTAACACAATAATAAAACAAGAAGGCCTTAGAATGCTTGTTCATTCTTCCCAAATTCGTGAGAACAAGGAGAGAAGCAAGAGAGGAAGACAAAGAAAGTGAGGTAAGAAATTTTATCCTGTCTTACTTTAAATTTTATTTCTGTCCGTAATTCATCTCTGTTTTAAGGCATCTTAGAGCCAGAATTTGAAAATGTGATAGTTATATGAATTGTAGATCTAAGTCTTATCTTTCCAACGAGGTAAGAATCACCAAATTCTGATGCCTGTGCAAAACGTTATGGCACTTTTCCTGAAACTCGACATAGAAGCGTCCTGTTTCGAACCTTGACAGTAGTGAGTAAAAACGACCAATCTCCAGTCTTAGTTTGAAGAAACACAAAACATGAAAGTTATAGATATATGCCTTGTCTATAACATATAAATATTTCAGCCATTTTGCATGAGGAAATTGAAAGTTATACAATTTTTCTTAAAACTGTGTTGACAGAAACTGTATGTTTCACTAAAACGTATCTGTCCTGTTCATGAATTTTGTTCAACCCCTTCCAGACATATTTAGATAAAACTCAAAACACGAAAGTTGTAGATCTACATCTTAGCTATAACATGTTAAAGTTTCATTAGACTTTGATGAGCAAGATGAAAGTTATAGCTTCTGTACGAAAACTGGACAGAATCTGAAACTTAAATATGGCTGTAACAAAATGAGGCTTACCGGGAATTCTGTGATTTGAATCTAAGGAAGTGTGCAAAATGAAAGTTATAGTGCTATCCCTTAGCTTTAAAATGAGATAAGAATCATCTGATTTGGATTGGTATAGCCAAAGTTATAGTCTGTTTTCCATGACTGCGCAGGTTAAAAATCTGCAAACTGTTTGTCTCCCTAAGAATTATTTGAGTTGAACGGAGGGGACACTTGATTTACGCTTTGTGGAAATATTGGGGAGTGCGTTATCCTCCCCTAACTATGAGTGGGACTTGACATCTACTTTTAATTAATACCGTGTTTTAAAAAGCTTTCAAAAGCATGATTTAAAATGGTATGATTGATCTATTCTCCTGGATTTATGAAAATGTTTTGTGATATATGGAGTGTCCCAACTTGTTTATATCGATATGCATCCATGATTTTGATACTTGATGATTGTGCCACACTTTGATATATCCACATGATTTTATACTTTCATTGCATATTGGCACATGCTTTTGACACGATAAGGCTTGATGATTTGGCTTGAGATATGTGATTTGGGCTGGATGCCCCTGTGGATACTGTGATGATGATGATATGCTTCCTATGGCATTCCGTAGCTACGAAGGACATTTGGTAGAGGCACCTGTTGTGTCCGAATACGCCTCTGCAGGGGGTATCCGCCAGATCGTCATACATATTGTATGGACAGTCGTCGGTTGAACCACTCTGGGGAGGACCTTGGTAGGTCTAGCACCGGCAGGTTTCCATACACGCTTGATCCTTGATACATGTACGATATATATATACAGGCTAGTTGGAGTTGTCTGTGGTCAACGTTGGGGTAGAGAGCCTTATTTTATTACTTGCACTGTGAAAACCCCCAATGTTGCCCGTCCTTGGCCATGGTCGGCCCTTGCCGGGATATTTTCGGCTGGCTCTATATGATATAACGGACATACATACTGGATGCATATTTGATTTGATACGTATGCTGTGAATGATTTATAGAGATGTCATAATATTTTTTTGCATACTATAGATTTATTGGGACATAATTTTAGCACTCCTAATTCTCCCAAAAAAATTAATTGTAGCATGTCATTCCCCCCGACTTGCTGAGTACCAACCCCCCTCTCTATGGTACTCACCCTTCACATTTCCCTCCTACACGGGTAGACTTAGACCGAGAGATTTGTGCGCATTGTTGTATTGGATATTCTTTGGAGACTACTGGGCCGGGGTATGACTACCCGCTCTTCCGCTATATATTGAGGTTATTGTTTCATCTTGAGGAAGTTAGGATGACCATTGTATTTGTTTAAATTGGGATGACTGTATTTATAATTCTTCTGATCTGCATAAGGTTAACTCTCACTTATTTTAATTTATATTGAGGCATACATGTATTATTTTTATCACTTGGGGATTTCTGTGATTTGGAAACTTGGATTCTATGAATGTTGACAGCCTTACAGTGCTTCGATGTGCGGGACGTGGTGCCCGTGCATCTGGGTGCCGCGGCGGGCTCGTTGCGTGCCTCGGCGGGCTCGTTGCGTGCCTGGCTCGGGAGTGGGTCGGGGCGTAACATTATGTCTCTTATTCTTTTCTTTTCCCACCTCAAGTTCTTTTGTCAATTTTGCGTCATTTTGAGGAGCATTTATATTTATCCTAAAGGTCTCATCTAGTTGATCATGCAATTTCTTGTTCTCACGTTTAAGAACATCATTCTCATCTCTAATGTCTTCATTTTCCTTTTGAATATTATTTATCTTCATTTTTAGATCACCTAAGGTCTTTTTAAATTCAAAATTTGACTTCTTAGATTTTTTCAAGTCTTCTAAATCCTTCTTAGATTTTATCCTAAGGTCCTATTGTCTTTCTTATCCTTCAAAGCCATCAAAAATATGTTAGCTTGCTCATCGGTGGCATTCTCCTCACTCAAACTTGCCTCTGAATCATTCCAAGCTGTCAATGCCTTCTTTTTCTTTTCATTTTTCTTATGTTTTCATACTTCCTTTCCTTCTTTAATTGAGGACACTCCACCTTGATGTATCCTAATTTCTTGCATTCGAAACATCTTAATTCATCTTCTTTCCTATTTTTCTTAAGATCTTTCCTTCCTCTATACTTTTTCTTCATTTTAAGCTTTCTCAATCTTCATGAGAGCATTGAGAATTCATCATCCTCACTCTCCGTACCACTAGAACTCTCACTTTCAACTTTCAATGCAATTGTTCTTCCTTTAGCTTCCGTTGAATTTGATTGAGATTGAGTATTCATTTTCATCTCTTAAGTAATGAGAGTTCCTATCAAGTGATCCATAGAAATTGCTTCCAAATTCTTTGATTTTTCAATGGTAGTAACTTTGGGTTCCCATACTTTTGGTATGCATCCAAAAATCTTGTCCACCATACTTCTTCAGTAACTTCTTTTCCATGCAACCTTAACTCATTGGTGATGGTATTTAAACAGGTTACCATTTCTCTCATTGTTTCACTTTCTTTTATTTTGAATGCTTCATATTCTTGTTTAAGTATCCGAATTTTGCTTTTTCTTACTTGGTCAATCCCTTAATATGTTGATTCTAACATTCCCAAATCTTTGACTATAATGCATGAAGAAACTCTATTGTATTCGGAGATGCTTAGCCGATTGTTGAACAACGTTGAGATTTGGTGTACCACTTTGTAGAACTTGTATCTCTGTTTATGCCATACTCATTCTAAATCTAAGTATTATATGTTACCCAAGGAAGTGTAGATTTTATCACTTATTGACATACTATGCCTCTAACTCAATCCACCAGTCCCACAAGGAGAGTGGTAAAATGGGTGATCAAATTAAATGCATTTAACTTGAAATATGTTCCTCTTCGAGTTGTCAAGGACCGGTGATCATAGACTTAGTAAAATTGATCAGTATGACACTTTCATAATTGGTTTTTGATGAGACTGGTGTGTGACTTTTGATGGGGGCATTGTGTTGACATCATTGTTCTAGATTGACGTGGCTTGTTGACATGTCATTGACATGGCTGCCGACGTGGATTTGTAAAATTATGTGGACTTTGACGTGTTGAGTATGTCTAATTTACAACGTCTTATAATAATGGGGGATTTTGTGATCGACTTCGAAAAAGTAAGAATTTAATAGTTTGTCTCATAAATTTTAGAGGATTAGCGAGAAAGTGTCAAAGAAATAAAATTTAAATATATACTACACATTGTCTTTAACAAATTAAGAAAGTGAAAATAGGACTAAAATTCCAAATTGAAAAAAAAAAAAAAAATAGTTGAAGGAATCTAAAAATGTGGGGTTTAAGACACAATACCCATACGAAATTCTTTATATTTTCATGTTATTTTATTTTTTTTTTGCAATAAAGTTCAATCTTTTCTTTGAATTCACCATAATTATTCAAAGGAATCTATAATCGAATGATAAAAGTCTCCAAATTGATTTGTATGAGGTGATATAAAGGGAATCTTGAATGTTGATTAATTTGACTCATCGGTAGAAGAAAGGGATACCATACCAGATTCAAGCCACCGAATTCAATTTGCATTTTGGCAATTGAAATTTGAAAGCAACAAAATTAACATAAGGCATCCCTTTTCCTTTTGGGAACCTTTAAACATACATATATATCAAAGAAAACAAAACAAGGCTATGAGTCCCAGAATAAACTTTGGGGGCTGGACCGTCCCTCCGCAAGCTACCATGTCAGGTATATTATCGTTGTTGGAATTTAATTGATTCGATTCACATGCAGCGGAAGCATTCGAACAATTTTCGGAAAAACAAATATAGATCGGATATAGGGTATAAATACCTCGAATGTGTAGAGGCTCCAAAAGATCAATCGAACGTCCCTCGATCCGATTTCGCGATCGGGATGGTGATCACAAGGTTAGTTGAATCACCACCACAGTGTCACAACGCCGCAACCCTCAATCCGGTGATTTTAGCGATGGAGAAATTTTCCTTCACGAAAATTTCTCATTCCCTCATTCTATATTTTTCTCTCTCAAGGAAAAACGTCAAGAACAGTTTTGTATTTTTGTTACATTACTTAAAAGGTTAATTGGGGAGAGGTTATTAAATCAAAATGGGAGTTATGGGAAGTTATCCCATAACCCCTCAAATGCCCCACGATGGGCAATATAAAACCAATAATCGTTGATTTAATTTTCTCACACAACCTGCCTTTCCAACATTGTCATCCTTGTCTATGAAGCACGGAGAATTAGAAACAGGATAGGATACTTGGACAGAGACAAGAAAATATTATATAAAAAAAGTCACACTATTATTAATACAGTAGAACCTTTTTGATTACTGACATGATGTATTTAAAATATGATCTTTTTGTGGGACGGAGAAGAGTGGGTCCTTCGAATGGTTAGTATTATGTAGGTCACATGACAAAGAGAATGCAGCAGAAATGGAATTTTTTACTTTACCTATGGAAAAAGGGATACCTCATTGATGACTAGAAGGACAATTCAAGCACCAAAAATGCCAACACAAAATCAAGCAACCAAAACTATTATTCTTCTATTGCTTAACAAGCAAAATACAGTAGATAGGGGAAGCATAAACTGACATGTCTTTATAAGAATTTCAGCTTCAGTTCCCCATAGAGAACCAGAAATTATAGGACAAAAAGCAAAGGCTGGACATGGCTACACGTCTGGTAACTGCCATGTCTAATTTCTATCCATTATCGGAATGGACTCAAGATAAAAGATCTTACATCTTGCGCATCTATCTTCCAGGTGAATTAGTGTTTGATAATATCTTCAGATGATGGATTTCTATAGATGATTTCAATTCATATGCTTAAAAATTAATGCAGTTTCCCCTTTTTGTCTTAGTACTAGTTGGAAAGAGACTCTTATTCAAGCAAACCTCCTTTTTTTGTTTCAATTTTGCAGGGTTCATAGAAGAGCAAATAGAGGTCAAAACTCATAGTTCAGGAACATTGAAAGTTCGGGGACAACGATGTTCCAAGATTAGCAGACCAATCCAGTTCCAACTGGTGTATCTTGTTCCGCCAAAATGCAAAGTTTCAAAAATCTGTTACCACTTCAGTGGTGAAGTACTCTCTGTCACAATGCCAAAGGAGAGCCTTCGGTTTCGAGCATTGCCTGAACGCAAAACTACAATAATAGGAGAAGCTTCATTATCTCGAGGTGAGACTGCTCTTGAATCTGCATCAACTACTTTTGGAGTGGTAAATAAGATAGTAGAGAAGCAAGTAATAAAAGAAACAAAATTGAACACAGCAGTTGAGGAAATGCCACAAGGGAGCAAAGATTATCTTGCTCCGGGAGATACTAAATCTTCTGAGATTGATGCTGAAGAGATAAGACATGCAAAGGATGCCAATATGGCCGATGCTCAATGGATTGAAGATGAAACTCCTCGGAAATCTATCTCATTTTCTACCGCACAAAACCCTGTTAGTCATACAGATGAAATGGAAGAAACAAAATCTGAGCCCTCAACTGAGACGATGCCACAAAAAGGAAATGTTGTGGTGGCTAGTGAGTCAAACTTTGAAGAAGATGATCAGAGTTCTTCTCAGAATTTTATTCTCGAATCAGAAGCTCAAAAGATTGTTTTGGAGATAGAAGTAAACGAAGCAAAAGAAAAGTTTGCTGAATTGGAGACTATGAACGAAAATAGAATCCAAAACAGTCATGAGAAAGAAAAAGAAACAAAACAAGAAACTTGTTCTGTTGATGATTATCAGAAGATAGTGAAGAATGCAGTGGAGAGTATCCATAGAAGAGTCTTGGTGGAGACAGGTTTGACTGTTTTAGTAATAATGGTATTTGGAGTTTTTATCCTATAGTTTTTAGCTCCAATAAATTCGAGCCCCATGTGTGACAGAATTTTCTCTTCAAGTCCATTGTTTTACTGTTTACTGGTACTAGTACAGCAGCGAGCAGTAATTAAATTCTCAGTCTGATTTGCTTATGCTTGGATTAACTTCCATGACATATTCATCTTTTCAAACATATTTCCAATTCCATGACATGTCAGTACTTGATATAATTGGAAATTTGCTTTGGTTCCCCCACCCCCAATTTACCAGCACAAATATGATGGTGACAACAGATGGTGAAACTAGCTAGTCCCATTGTCAAAATGCCCATCTTCTCATGGCTGTTGTATATCCTTCTATAATGTATCTTCACAATCCACATGAAATTTTCTGAACAAGTAAACTGAATTCAATGCAAGAGATTATAAGATTTCTGCAATTCTCCAATTTTCTCAGAGAATGACGTGACTGCACTTGTGAAGAAGATAAAAATAGCAGCAATATAGATTAGGCAACATGTGCAGATTAGGAATTCTATTTTTAATGTGATTTCATCAACTTTACTCATTACCCAATTCTCAAAAACATGTTTTCTTTTTTAAATCTCTCAATAAAATTGCAATTTAGAATCAAACATTAGGGGGCTACTCTGATTCATCTACAAGTTCTTCTTGCCACCACTTTGAGAACTTGTTTGATTTTGCCCATCATTGTTTTCAGAATTTCTTTTCCTTTATAATGGGCTTATCAGTTTGCAATAGAACTCATTCAAGGCAAAAAGTAGCACTTTATAAATGCCCTTATGAACACTCTTTAGATAGCCAAATTACTTCAGAAAAGAAGTCCTACATATCTTGCAGAAAGCAATCACTTTATCTATGTAATTTTACCATCTTTTATTGCAATCTTAACCCTCAGTAATCTCATCTTAGTAATTTACTAAGACGGAATAAATATTGATCATTCTCAAAAATCACTATTGGCTCATCTTTACATGCTACTCAATATTAGAGGCGATTGTTCGTGTGGAAGAGCCAATCTTAGAACTTGTTTGACATATATTTAAATAATGACATAAGAATTTGTAAATACAAAACAAACTCAAATGTCATGCAATATGAGCATAATATTAGAATTATTTTGTGTTCAGTCACAATTATATCTTACACAATCCAAGAGATCTAATATGTTTTATAAATGCATATCTAGATATTGGCTTTGTGAAAAGAAGTTACAAACATAAGATAAGCCATGAGAGAAGTTGGGATAAGATCTTGACGAGCAACAGCAACACAACAGCCCATAGGAGCCATTGAGCTAGCTACACAGGCCACGTCACATGCATGCAGCACATGCACATCGACTTAGGCCATGAGCACCCTAATGCCATCGTCGTGCCACACATGAGCAGAGCATTCTAGAGGAATCAAGACACTTAGGAACCCTAAAGGACACAAGAAAGCACATAGAAGTGGAGTCGGGACCAACTATGGCAAGTAGAGTCCATGCCAACCCACGCGCCAAGGTGTCCTACCTAGACATGGCTTCTTCAAGACCCCAAGGAAATATAATGCAAATGATGTTTTGAATTGAACAATCAAGATAGTTAAGGAAAAGGTTCAAGGAAACCAAAATGCAAGGGAATTAGAGAAGATCTGCTTAGTGGAGTAGAGAGTTCTAATAGAGCACGAGACAAGGCATTATCCGTATTTGGTTTATCCATAACCTCTAGGTAGACATTGTGATAATGAAGTTATGGCTTGAGCAATTGAGAAGAATAAAAAAATGGCTTGTGAAACTAGAGGACATGAGGAGATGACAAGGATTGCCTAATGAACTAGAATCTCATCCATAAATGCAATGCCAACACCGAGCAATCTGATCAGTCGTTGGGTAGACATGTGCAAAAGTATTCTGAAACCCTAGAGGGCTCAGAGGATTAGAAAAATACTGCAAAGAGGTTGGAGCAAAGCCTGTGCAAGATGGAAAACCAATTGGGCACCAAGGAAGTAAAGAACGATCTTAGATCACATGAGTACTTGGGCCATGGATTGTGCTATGCAACCAGCAAGTCTAACCACGAGCTAAATAGCATTAATGGAGGAGTCCTAAAGCAGTAAGTTCTACTTCCACTCAAACTCTTGGAGACCCTAGGAAACAAGTCTTTGAACAAAGTAAGGAATGTATAAAGACAATTGTTGATCTTGGGAGCCCCACCTCAGCCAAAGTTCCTAAGTAAACAAGAAATGCTACTCCAATGAAAAACCTTACCTCAACAAGGAGACCTAAAGCCACAACGAGTCCTACCTAAACAAGGAGTCCTACTCCAACAAGAAGTCCTAGAGCAACAAGGACTCCTAAACCAACAAGGAGTCCTAAACCAGCAAGAAGTCCTAATGTAAGGAGTCCTAATGCAAGGAGGAGTTCTAATGCAACAAGAAGTTCTACTTAAACTAGGAATCCTAGAGCAATGTAAAGTCCAAGCAAAGAAGGATATATCATAAAAACTTGGGAGTCCTAGTGCAATCACAACACATGGGAGTCCTAATTCAAGTGAAACTCTTGGAGAACGTAAGAGGAACTACAAAACAAATGCCCTATTTAAACGGATGAAAATCGTTTGCAAAACCTACTAAAATCATTAGGAAAATCTTCTTCAGTAAATGGGCCTTCAGTTGGCTATACACTAATAAAAATAGGTCTATCCCGATGGTTTTAGTCATTGTTGGAGCATCTCTCTTAGGTCTATACTGACAGTCAAAAGAGCGTTGGTAAAACTTACTATTTTTTATTCTCGATTATCATATGTGTTAGTAAACGTTACTACATTTTATCATCGATCAACATTAGTGTTAGAAAAAATTACTACTTTTTATCGTTGCTTTGAAAAACGTTGGTAAAATTTATTACCTTTTATCGTCGGTTACCACGTTTTAGGAAATATTAGTACCTTTTATCGTCAGTTATCACAATTGTTAAGAAATATTACTTATCATTTATCATGGGTTACCAAATGTGTTAGAAAATGTTATTATTTTTTATTATCAGTTACAACAACTGTTAGGAAATGTTACTAACTTTTATCATTAGTTACCACAGATATTAATAAAAGTTATTATCTTTTATCATCGGTTAAAAAAACATTAGGAAAAGTCACCTACATATATTAGTATAATTACTGGTTTATATCATTGGTTATCATAAATGTTAGGAAATATTATTGCTTTTTATTATCGGTTATTACAAGTGTTAGAAAAAATTGTTATCTTTTTATTGACTGTTAAAAAAGATATTAGGAAAATTTACTGTATTTTATCATAAGTTATTATATGTGTTAATATAAATTATTATCTTGTATCATCGATTACCACAATGTTACTACTTTTTGTAGTCGGTTATCGTAAATGTTAGGAAAATTATTGTATTTTATCCTCAATTAACATAGGTATTAAGAAATGTTACTGCACATTGGTTAGCACAAGTGATATATCAATAGTGACGGTTACCTAAGATGGTGTGTTTGAATTACTTAGGTAAGATAAAGAAATTACAAGAATAATATATAATATACAAGAATTATTGATACATTGATTTGTAAGTAGTAAAATGATGGATATATATAAGACAAAAAAAAAAGAAAAAGAAAAATAATGCATATCCCACAATTATGTTACCATCTCAAACAAAAAATGTTCACTTCGATCACAAAAAATATTACTATCACAATTTGAAGGCACAATCCCAGTATCAAAACTGAATAGCAAATAAGTGAGTAGCAGTGACCAATTTTATATACAATCTTTCATGTCAATCTGTTTGAATATAATTACATGGTGACATTGTTGACTTTTATGTACACTTCCAGCATCTTGTATCGGAGGAATCTAATAATACAAATAATTTAAATTATTATTCAAACAAATGTTAATACCCATTCCTAGCACAATCTAACAAAACCACCCAACACAACTGAGTGACTTTTTTATAAAAACAAAATACAATTATCTTTTGATGAAACTTTGCAAAGTCATTGTTTGTTGGTGTCTGAATATATGCTATAGAGTGCTTCAATGAGAATTGAGAGCTTGATTGAGAGTTTTGGATGGGTCTGAAGGTTGAAAATATACGTGGCTTGAGAGAAGTTCAATATGTTTGGTTGAATGAGAGTTTTCGATAGATTATGAGAGATTTTAGGGAAATGAGGCTATGTTCGGTTGAGTTAGAATTTTCGATAGATTTTGAAAGTTTTGAGTGGATGAGAGTTTTCAAGGGAAGGAGAGCTTTCAAGGGAAGGAGGAGAGCTTTGATGGTTTCCGGGGGATGATTTGTAATATATTGGACTTTAATTATTTGACCGCCTTATTTTTATAAACAAATTTTCAAAACTAACCTTTTTCAACCTTTTGCCTCTCTATAAATTTTTCCGCACTTTTTTCCACATTTTTACTCTTTACCATATATTTTTTCATTACACACTTTTTTTCCAAACTTTTAGTCATTATCGCGGTTATTCTTAATTCTTCACATTTTTCCACATTTTCACATTCTTCACTTTTAGTCAACACCCGCCATGTGTTTTTCCCATATCATCCCAATTATTTTTGCCTACAATATAGTTAATGCATTTCATGCAATTTTTATAACTTGTTACCTAGTTTTATATATATCTCAATACTATATAAATTACTAATTGCTAAGCATTATTTATGTAATAACTAATTTTAAGTAATTATATTATTTAAATTATTAATATTGATAATTAGATCATGTAACATTAGTTAATATTGATAATTAATTATGTCATGTAACATAATATCAAATTATGATATTGAACCACTATATTATATAACAGTTGGTCCAATTGCTCAATAATTTTTATAATGCATATTGTAATATAATATTATTTAAATTAATAATTTGGATATTACGAGATACAAAAAATAAGACAAAATTAGATTTTTAAAATTGATTGCAATAACCACTCGAGGAAATCTAAATTAGCTATATATAAAAGTAGAAATCACGAAATAACACCAAGCTAATGCACAAAGATATCCAAAAGACAATCAAAAATCCCTAAAAATGAAGAAAAAATCAAAGAAAAAATCAAATAAAAATGGGAAAAAAAACTATGAAAACGATAGAATTTGAACAAGAAAGGATGGTACTTGTGGCAAAACTATGGGTTTTGCTTACAAGCCAAAAATCCTTTGAAACAAGTAATCGTCTGACCTAAATCAGAAAATTATTTTTCAAACACCAAAAATTCCTACCAAAATTTCAAATCTAACCTTAAACTGTGCAATCCTAAATCCTAGAATAAAAGAAACAAGACAACGCACCAGTGCATGCTTGCCTACGTGGTAGGCCAAGCATGCCTCGCTTTCCTATGCAGGAGCGTGATAGCACTTGGTCATAATGTTAAATTACTCAATGAATTGTCATAATGTTAAATTGGTCAATATAGCAATTGGTCATAATGTTCAAAATTTCATATTTAATATAGTGTCATTACATTTAAAAAACTTCCTTCACTCATCCGAAAATGCCACTTGATTCAACAGTGAATTATAGTGTCACTTGAGATTATCGCAAATTGGTCCAACGGCTGGCATTACATTGATATTATTTTATTGGAAAATCAACATTGACATTATTTTATTGGAAAATCAATCATGTATGCCACAAAAGCAAGCCACGTTGTGAATCCCACATATTGGATAAACCACATTTCCAACTCTTAAATGGATATATCACACACTGCAATTGATCAAACGGCTGGGGGGAATTGGTTGGATGTCATTTCAACTTAGGAGAAGTTATTTTCTGATCCAACGGCTTTTTTTGTTTCCATTGTTTCTCTGACAGCTGAATATTTACTAATTTTATGTAATTATTAATATCAAAAATCATGTAATATTATTTAAATTATTAATATTAATAATTAATTATGTCATATAACAAAATGTCATAGTGTACCATTAAATTACTAATGAAATTGTCATAATTTCATATTATAACACTATATTATATTATATAACAATTGGTCATAATGTCCAATTGGTCAATAAAACAATTGGCTGTAATGTCCCATTGATCAATGAATTATTATAATTTCATATTGTAACATTACATGTCATCCGATGCATGAGAGAACTACAATTTCACTTGATCCAACGGTGAATTACAAAGCTATTTGAACTTATCCCAAATTGGTCAATGGCTGACATTACATAATATAATTTTGCATTACATGTAGTGAAGTTATATTACAATGTAATGTAACATTGACATTATTTTAATGGAAAATAAATGGTGAATTTTTACGCCACGAAAACAATCCCAAATTGATTCTTTTTCTGCCACTACTACGTTGTGAATCCCAAAATGGATAAATCACATTTCATCGAATGACTAGGCCAAACATAGTAAATGGTGCATTAGTATGCAACGAAAGCAATCCCAAATTGGTTCTTTTCTACCACGTTGTGAATTCCAAATTGGATAAATCACATTTCATCGAACAGCTAGGGGTAAACTCTTAAATGGGCATGTTATATTGCAATTGATTCGGCGGTTGGAGATAACTGATTTGATTTCTTTCAAGTTAAAAAGAATCGGAAGTAGGACCTTGATCAATTGTGATTTGATATCTTAACTATTAAATTTTTAAACCGTAAAATCAAATCTACCGCACTGGCAATTTATTGCGTAAAATCAAATCCACTGCGCGTGGACGATTTATTGCTTAAAATCAAATCTATAGTGTGTGCGGGCAGTCTACCGCATGCTTACACGATCTACCGTGTCTATGGGGCTAACTTACCACTAGTTATTGTAATTTTACCACCTTTTATCGCAATTTTAATACTAAATATCTCAACTCCAATATATAATAATATGACCATACTCTATCATCCATTACTGCACTTTAGAACCTATTTAGTACTTATTACAACAAAATCACTATACAATATTTTACTCTAGTATATAACAATATTACCACATTATATTATACTAATTATCATAAATTTACCACAAGTTATTGCAAAATTACCATCTCTTATCATGAACTTACCACCTATTAACGCACACTTGTTATCCCAAATTATCTCCTGTTATGGCAACTTACCACCAAATATCGCAAATGGTTCGATACTTTAATTTTTAAAATTTTAAACCGTCCCTGAAGATTATACAGAAGTCAATATAGATGATACATATAGAAACTATTTTCAAATTAGTCCAAAGAGTAACACATTTACCGACAAAAACTAACAACCGTTAGAATATAACATTTACCAACGGTACAATATATAAGTTAGCATAGTCGTAGATTTATATAGACGGTTCAACGGATAGTATAAATTACTCATATAGAGCAATTTTTAAACTATCCCTAAAGGTTAATACATTTGTTGACAAAAAGTGATAATATTCATTTACATATGGTACAATCTATGGTTTAGCAATCAGTAAAGAAGACTTTCAAACCATCCCTAAAAGTGCCTCATTTACTGATTTCAAACCATCCCTGAAAGTGCCTCATGTAGAAAACTCATTTAATGGTACATTACTGATAATCTTCCTAATTGAACATTGCTTATACAAGCAGTGCAATATCTAAATTAGTATCGGTATCGAACTTTTGTAGATAGTGTGGTTTAGCAGTTAAGTAAAGAAGACTCATGTAGAAGACTCATATAGAGACTCTTTTCATACCTTTATTAAAGGCGGGCATATTTATTGAAAACAAGTGATAACTATCCGAGTGGTAGATGGCATTTACAGATGGTAAAATATATTGTTGGCATAGATGTAGAATTTATGCAGATGGTATGTTTAACTAGACACTAAAAAGAGTCATATAGAGACTGTTTTCAAATCATCTTTAAATACTGTCACATTTACTTACCATAAGTGATAATCGTCAAAATTAAACATAGCTTTTAAAGACAGCATAAAATATGGATTAGCATAAATGTAGAACTTTTGTAGATGGTATGATTAAGTAGATAATAAAAAAGAATCATACATATAGATTGCATTCAAACAGCCTCACATATTTACTAACCACAAGTGATAACTATTAGAATTGAATATCGATTTTATTAATGGTTATGCCATATTTACTGATGGTTGATAAACATTTCCTGTCGAACAATTTTATATCGTCGAAAAATATATACATTTTCTGACAGTTTTGTTAAAAGTGTCTCTATAGGCCATAAAAAATCATCATTAAAGGTTACAGACAATAAAAGTTACCGTCAGTAAAGGGTTTTAATTTCATAGTGAAGCAAGGTGTTGGATGAAAAGAGAAGTATTTAGAAGCAACTCTCACAAGTTCTAAGAGCTCTAGACATAATAAAGTTTTCTCTCAAGTAAAGGATAATGCAAGTTAGTCTAGAAGTACCAGTCATCTCAATGTTTATCTTATTCTTTATTTTATATCTTTGTTTATCTAGAATTAGAATTTATCTTATCTTTTCTTCATTAATTTTTGAGTCTTAGAAGAGTCTATTAGGATAAGGATGAAGACATATCCCTAGAGTGCTAACCAATTTAAGCTTTAAAGATAAAACTCTATAAATACTAACCTAGGCCATGTGTTAGGGAAGTCAAGAAGTCTTATGTGAGTTCTCTTAAATTATCAATAAAGTTTAGTTATTTCTTTCAAAGTGAGAGCTTAACTTAGGAGCATAGAGAAGAAAGAAACCATTCTTTATGCTATACTATCTTTTGAGAGATCCTCAGATACAAAAAAGGCGAGGATCATGAGCAATCCATGTGAGAGTGAGTGATCCACTATTTATCCCTAACCGTAACCCTAATTCCAACCTAAGCCACCCTTACAAGTGACATAGGTGTTGTGTAAGGGCATTTGCACTCCATATTTCATCACATTAAGTCCATATATTTTGTCCATAACCCCGTAGCCCCAATAATTTGGTGTTTCAATTGAGAGGATATCCGTCCAATCCATTAAAGGGGCGAGAACACACCAAACCATCCCATGGCCAAGCAAGCAAAGTAACTCACTCAACATCAGAGTCTTAATGCTGTGGAGAGCCAAATTGAACAAAATACTAATTAGCTAGCCCAAACTAGCACCACCGTGCGAGGCACCAATGAGCATGTGGCTCATCTGGAGCAACACATGCAAGCCATGGTGGAGATGCTATAAAATATGCAGCTTGGATCAAGTGCTGAACACAGAAGATGCAATCATGGTTGAGATCTATCCATGGCTCTCGTGTTGTCTGGTCTATAATCAATGATCAGAAGTCTAGATCTGTTCCTTACATGCCTAGATCGATTCTTACATGCCTAAATCTGAATCCTCTAATGATTAGCCGAGAGAAAGGAGGAAAAGCCACCGAGAACCAAGGTAGTGGACAACAACACATAAGCTCGAATTTTCCAAGTTCCAAGGGGGGAAATTTGAGTGTATGGGTGTCTAGAGCCTAGATCTACTTCAGCTACTATCCTGTAGACAAATATGAGAGGGTTAGAATTGCTAGATTCTACCTTGAAGATGAATCGCAACAATGGATGTCGTGGCTTAAAGAATGGTACCATGCTAGTCACAAAAGCTTGTCATGGAATCAATTTGTCAAAGAGATGATAAAACATTTTATTGACACAAGTTATGTTGATTATAATGAGGCCATCTTGAAGTTAAGACAAACAAGTTCCTTGAGGGATAAACAAAAAGAATTCAAAAAACTATACACCCATGTTGATTGGCTCGAGAAAGCATTGATTGGAGCCTTGTGGCTTGTCTTAAGCATGAGCTGGCTATTGATGTTAAACTATAGCATCCCAAATCATTAATGCATGCTTTGAAGATTGCAAGACTCGACAAAGATTAGTTGTAGGACATCCAACGGATAGTAAGACCACAAAACACCATGGTAACCCGTAACTTTGCACGAGCTTGCAGTAGTACATCGTGGCCTTTCAGTGCACCAGCCATGAGTGTAGCCAAGTCAAACCATCCCAAATCCCTACCATCATCAATTAAGAGACTATCCCACAAAGAGATGGAGGCTAGAAGAGCAAAAGGGCTCTATTTTAATTGTGACATGAAGTTTTAGTCCGTTAACAAGTGCAATACTCCATGAATCTACATGGTGGAGCCCATAGGTGATAAGAAATCCAAACAACCCATAGATCCAGAAACCAAGAAGCCTTTTTCACATGAAACTATGGCATAATAGGAGGAGAAACATAAGGAGGATTCATTGGTTCATCCATATTATGGCCAGAATCAAAGGACCCAAGACAATGCGCACTAGTGCACACATTGGCAAGAGGGAAGTGACCATATTGATCGACAACAGATCTACCCTGAGTTTCATCAATCCTAGGATTTCTAAATCCTTAGAACTACCTGCTAAAAAAGTAGAAGAGTATGTAGTTTGAGTGGCAAGTAGAGAAAAGCTCAAACGCCTTGAAGTACTTAGAAAAGTGAATCTATGGTTCCAAGGGTGAGTTGATCTTTATTCTTTGCAACTCGAAGGCTTGGATGTTGTCCTTGGAGCTCAATGGTTTAAGAATTAGGCTAAACTTTTGTTGATTACAAGCATATGGAGATGAAATTCTTACATGAAGGCCAATGGATCAAATTAAAGATGGACAACCGAGTTATACTCAAGAGAGTTGAGATTGCATCTATACAGTCCATAATGAAAAAAGGTGGCCAGAATTTTGCGATCCAAATCTCACTTCAACCAACCACCAAAGACGTGTCCAAGGAAGATACTCAACCCTTCAAGGATAGCCCTCTAATCCACAAAGACATCAAGACTCTTTTGGATAAGTCTATGCAAATCTCTTTAGAGTTAAAGTTTATACCACCAATTTTATCTTCCTACACCAAGGACGGGAATGTGTTAATGCAACCAGAAGATATCTTAAGCAACTAAGAGGTTAGAAATGGAGATCAAAGGCAATGTGGAGTCTTGGTTAAGTAGAAAAAACTCATAAAAGAAGATACCACGTGGAAAGATGTGAATCACTTTAGCCGGCCTTTCCCACATTTAACCTTGAGGACAAAGACATTCTCCAAGGGGGCAATTGTTACAGACTTGAGACAAGACATGAGAGAAGCTGGGATAAGACCTCGATGAGCAGTAGCAAGACAAAAGCCTATAAAAGCCACTGGGCCAGTTGCATAGCCAATTACACAAGCCACAGCACATACACATGGTACTTAGGCCCTAAGCACCCTAATGCCATCACCTGGCCACACATAAGCAGAGGAGTTCTAGAGAAATCAAGACACTTAGAAACCCTAAAGGGCTAAAAAAAGTATACAGAAGTAGAGTCAGGACGAACTATGGCATGTAGATCCCATGCCAGCCCACGTACTGAGTTTTCCCATTTAGCCATGGCTTCATTAGGACCCCTAAGCAAATATAATACAAATGATGTTCTAACTCAAGCAATAAAGATAGTTAAGGAAAAGGCTCAAGGAAACCAAAAAGCATGGAAATCAAGGAAGATCTACTCACTAGTGTCAAGAGTCCTATTGAGCACGGGACAAAGCATTATCCTGATCTGGTTTATTCAGAACTTCCAGGCAGGCATTGTGAGAATGAAGTTATGGCTGAAGCAATTGAAAAGAATGCAAAAAAAAAAGGTCATGGAAACTACAAGATATGAAGAGACGATGAGCATTGTCTAATAAACCAGAATCTTATCCATAGATCTAATGCCAATGCCGTGTAATCTAATCAGTCGCTAGCTAGACAAGTGTAAAAGTATTCTGAAACACTAAGGGAGGGCTTAGAGGATGAGAAAAATACTACAAGAGGTTGGAGCAAAGCCTGGGCAAGACGGAGAACCAATTGAGAACCAAGAAAGTGAAGAACAACCCTAGTTCACATGAGTATTCTGGCCATGAACTATGTTGTACGACCAGTAAGTCTAACTAGGAGATGAATAACATTAACAGAAGAGTCCTAAAGTAGCTAGAGAATTCAAGAAACCCTAGAGAAGTTGTGGCCAAGAAGAGAAGTCCAAGTCTCAAAGGGTTAAAGAGTTCTATTTCCACACAAACTCTTGGAGACTGTAGAAAACATGTCTTTAATCAAAGTAAGGAATGTATAAAGACAATTGTTAAGCAATCAGGACTCTTGGGAGTCCCACCTCAACCAAGGCTCCTAAGAAAACAAAAAGTTCCACTCTTACAAGAAGGCTTACCTTAACAAGGAGACCTAAGGCCACAAAGAGTCCTACCTAAGCAAGGAGTCCTACTCTAACAAAAAGTCCAAAAGTAACAAGAAGTTCTAAGCGAGCAAGAAGTCCTAATGCAAGAATGAGTCCTAATGCAACAAGAATACCTAAGCTAGAAATCCTAGAGCAATGCTAAGTCCAAGCTAAGAGGGATATATCACAAAAATTTGAGAGTTCTAGTGCAATCACAACACATGAGAGCCCTAATTCAAGTAAAACTCTTAGAGAACATAAGGAGCAAGGTGTTAGATAAAAAGAGAAGTATTTAGAAGCAACTCTCACAAGTTCTAAGAACCCTAGATGTGATGAAGCCTTCTCTCAACTAAAGCATAATGCAACTTAGTCTAGAAGTCCTAGTTATCTCAATATTTATCTTATTTTTTATTTTATATCTTTGTTTATCTAGAATAAGAGTTTATCTTATCTTTTCTTCAGTAACTTTTGAGTCTTAAAAAAGTTTATTAGGATAAGGATGATGACATATCCCTAGAGTCCTAACCGATGTATGCTCTAGAGGTAGAACTCTATAAATACTATTCTAGGCCATGCATAAGGGAAGTCAAGAAGTTTTATGTGAGTTTTCTTCAATTATCAATAAAGTTTAGTTGTTTCTTTCAAAGTGAGAGCATAACTTAGGACTATAGAGATGTGAGACCCTTCTTTGAGTTACATAACTTTTCAAGAGATCTTCAGATGTAAAAAGATGAGCATCATGAGCAATCCATGTGAGAGTGAGTGATCCACTATTTATCCTTAACCCTAACCCTAATTCCACCTTAGACGACCCTTACACGTGACATAAGTGCTATGTAAGGGCATTTGTACTCCATATTTCATCACATTAAGTCCATTTATTCTATCCATAAACTTGTAGCCCCAACAAAAGATTAGCCACCATTAAATACCTAGACCATACTTTAATATCAGCTCTCTCTTTTCAATAATGTCTCTAACAGAGTTGAATTTTGTATCAATGTGTTTGGTTTTACCAAAACATTTAGAATTTTTTGTGTAAACAGTAGCTGATTGATTATTACAATAAATTGACACAACTTTCACCGAGTTGCTTACGATTCCCAAATATTGCAAAATTTTCTCAACCAAATACCATCTTTTGAACTATAGAAACACAAGCTGCAAGTTCTACTTCCATTGTGGATAGAGATACACATATTGTTTCTTGTTATTACAAAAGATAACACCATCATTTAGTGAGAAAGAATAATCAGAGATAGATATTTTCTCATCTAAATTACCACCCCAATCAACATTTGTGTATCTTCTTAATAATTATAATAGATCTTTTCTTTGACAATAAAGAAAATAATCTACACTTTCTTTTAGGTTTCCCAAAAAAAGTCCTCTTTACTAGACTCCATTGTCTTCTACTTGGATAGAATTGATACTGACCAAATCCAGGATGTTATAAATATCGGGATGAGTACAAATCATAGTGTACACCAAGCTCCCAATAGCGCAAGAATAAGGTACTCTAGACATTTTTTGTTTTTTCTTAGAAATCGTTGGGCACATCTCATGACTTAAACTTTCGCCTTTAGCCACAGACTGAGATAAAATTACAAACTTCTTGTTGGAATTTTTCACATAAATATAATGGTTTTCATATTTCATGATGAAATCCTAAGAGATTACAATTTTATAAAATCTTATACACCATTATCTCAAAAATTGTTTATGGCAATTAATTTATCTAATCAATTTGCGGATTTTGTTTTTTTGGCCAAATCTCTTATTCAAGTTCTCTATTGAGAAAAACAATTCTCATATCTTTTTGATATAATTCTAAATCTAAGTCGGCTACAATAGTCAAAAATATTTCTTCATAATCAATACATTCTTATTGGATATAATCTTTTGCCACCAGTTGAATCTTATAGCTCTCAATAGTTTTATCAGTTTTATACTTTGAGAATCTACTTATTCCGTATCACTTTGTGCCCGTATGGAAGTCCAATCAATTCTTGAACTTGGTTTGATTCCATTGATTCGGTTTCTTATACCATTGCATTTATCCATTTACCTTTTATCGGACAAGATAAAGCCTCATTTATGTTTTTGGGCTCTTCTTCAAATTCTGAAGAAATATTAAAAACATACTCTTCAATCTCATAATAATGTTTGAATACACCTTTCTCATCACTTTTCCGAAGTGGTAATTCAGTTCGATCATTAAAATATAAATCCTTCCTACTAGAATTATCTAACAATTCATATTCTTACAATTCCAATGATCCATCAAACAAAGGTTCTCTTTCCTTTATTTCACCTCTACTTGAAAAAACGTTCTCCAAAAATATCTCGTTTTGTGATTTAATCTCACTAAAATTACTATTTTCCCATTCACCAATTAATACATAATTTTTGGACTGATCAAAATATCTTAATAAAGATATAATTCTTTATACAGGACCGAATTTTTTAAACTTACTAGAATAGTCTTGAATTTAAGTGGCCGATTCCCAAAATCTGAGATTACTCAAATTCAACTTTCTATTATGCAAAGTTCGTATGGTATAATAGGTACTAATTTTGAAGGCATCTTATTTAAAATATAGGTCGCAACTAACAATGAGAAAAAAAAATAGACAAGTTAGCTTGCATCATTATAGATATTGTCATATTTAATAATATTCTATTCCTTCTTTTAGCAACACCATTCCACTAAGTTGTATAAAAAATAGTCCATTGTTTAATATTCATTTTTCATTACATAAATCCTCAAACTGATTTTATAGATATTCACGCTCTTGAGCTATCATTAATATTTTTATTAACATACCCATTTGATTCACTAATTCATTCATATAACATTGAAGAAACTCAAGTGTTTCGGATTTGTAAGAAATCAAATAGATATGACCAAATCCCATCGTAAATATAATGAAATATGATGCTTTATTCTAGCCTTCACATTCATTGAATCACAAGTATCACAATGGATCAATTGTAATGGAAATTTAGCTTTTATGGCTTTTTCAAATGGTTTTCATGTCATTCTACTGGTAAGACAATGTTCACAAATAGATATATCAATTTTAGTAAGCAAACCTACTAGTCCGGCGTTCATTAGTTGATTTATCTTATCCCCATTGTGACCAAATCTAACATGCTATTTGTGAATATCAATATTTGCATTGTTAGAAAAACAAACATTTAACTAAATGTAACAATCAATGTGATTGTTAAACATTTTTCTTTCACAATTTAACAACATAAAACTATTTCTTAGATGTCTTGAACCATAATACATATCATAAGGATAAGTATTAACCATATCATGCAAAAGTTCAAACTATAACCATGTCCTAGAAGAACAATAATAGAAGTTAGATTTCATCAAATCTCTGGTGCATAGACAACATTATGTAAAATAAAGGTTTATCCACCTTTTAACTTAAGTTTACAATTATCAATTTCTTTAACTTCTACTCTCGCATTGTTCTATATTTAAATCCATCTCATGCTAGAAGAAACTCGATGAGAATTCCCAAACACTTCATGGTCTCTAATTACATGGTATGTTGCTCTTGAATCTATAATCCATATAGGATAAGATTCATACAAGAAAACAGTACTAGAGACATATTTAACACTCAAAGAAGCGTTGTTAGTACTACCTTATTCAGCTCGGGATACTTATAAGCGAAATGACTAATAACTTGGCAATTGTAACACTTCAAATTACCCTTATTCTTTCTCTTTCCAAACTGCTTAATTTGTTCTTGCAGTTGGGTTGTTCTTTTTGGACCCTTTTGCAGTCATGTTCCCTCTCTTGCCTTTATTCCAGTTTCTCTTATGCTTAAATGCCAAAATTTTCTTGGAACTAGATTTAGCCACAAAAGCACTAACAATGGATTTTTTGTAACACCAAACCACTCATCCTCAAGCTCAACATGGAGAGTAGTAGCAAAGAAAGTTTTAATGCTATCATTATGGATCAAATTAACTTTCAAATGCTCCCACTTGTTAGAAAAGAGATAGGATCAAAGTTTGAACTTTCTACTCATCAAAGAAGATATGATCAACTGATTTCAACTCCCTTATTACGGTTGACATGATTCTCAAATTTTGAATATCAAACTTGATAGTCAATTGTCTCAAATGAGTTATATTGATACCTCCATATTTCTCCTTGAAGTACTCCTAAATATAATGAGCAGTAGAATATTACTCAGTCATGAATAACATCATCAATCACAGTGCCAACTAGGATATCATGAGTAGTGGAATCCTCTTTTTCACCACCTAGTAAGTCTCTTAATTTCGTCTCTGCTTAGCAGTATTACTCACACTAAGATCTTGCATGATTTGTGTAATGCCCTCTAGGGTATCTTTTTTCATAGCACATGCCAAACTTTATGGCATCAAATATCATATCTGTCTCTATTCAATTTGTCTCCCTTATCAAGGTTTGCTATTATAGACCTTAATACCATGATTTGGATTTTTTACAAAGGTGATCATTAAGTACTAATGCTCATATAATATACACAAAATTTTATACTAAAAATTAATATTTATGAAAAATCAATTTAAGGTATAGGCTCGAAAGTTCACAAAATTCATAATCATTATCTATGATCCAAATGTTTGATCACTATAAATTTAATTTATAGTAACAAAATTCAATAAGTTTTAAGTACAAATTAATCAAATTCTATCAACTTAAAATGTTCCATTCAAATGCATAAAATATTTGAATCATGTGATATAAGAAAATATCATATCACATGCATTTATGATCATATAAGTATGTATTTCTATCATAATGTTCAAATCACACATGTAAGTAAACATTCTTAATTCATACTTAAAATAGAAATTTTATATACCATGCTCACAAGTTTTCATAAAACATGATTATGGTACATAATCAGTTATCTTTCATAGGGAATAATACAAATGAAATTCTCTCCTCAAGGCATATACATGTGATGTCACGCCTCAAACCGGGGTCGTGAGCAGCCGCCCGTTATCTTGGATGTCGGCTGTATTTTTATAGAAAATCGGACAAAATCTCCCCATATTTCGGAGGTCTCCCAAATATAATTTGACCTGTATATCAACATTCATCCTGTAAAATAAACAAATGGTCATCCCGGTCTCTCCAAATTCAAACAATCCCACTGCCAAATATCCAGAGTAACGCAAGGCTATATAAATGTCTAACAATCCCAACCACAGACCTCTACTGTCATGCCCAACAAAAGCAAGAGCAGCCGCCACATCGAGCAGACCTAAATTCTATGCATATATATAAAATAAATTCCCAATTTATTTTTAAATATTCACAAATGTCTCAATATAATGAAATAAATCAATACGAGAGTTTCACGAATAAATATCCATAATTTATACAGTCATCCCATAAAAAATTAGATAAATATATTGGTCAAACTAAAATCTCCAATACATAATGATATCACCAATCATTGTAGCGAAAGAGATAAAAATATCCATACCCAAACTCAGTGATATCACGTTCGTGTCACAATTATACAAACCCAACAATACCTTCTCGGTCCAACACTAATCCTGTGGGAAAGAAAGCGAGGGGTGAGTATCTATGGGAGGATACTCAGTAAGTGAGGGGATTGACATCATACTATCAATATCGAGGGTGAACTTGGAGTATCAAAATATGAAACACAATATCAAGTGTGGGAAAAATAACGTACTGTTTCAACAAATCAGATATCATCAGGCACATATTTGAAAATAACATATGCATCCAATGTAGAAATCAATTCATAAAGAGTCGGCTAATCAAACAATCCCGGCAATGGTCTACCTCGACCAAGGATGGCGCATTGGGGGCTTTTCCAAATACAAGTATTAAATAATGGCTCTTTACCCCAATGTTGGCCACAGGCTACTCCAACTAACCTGTAAATAATAATAATGAACATAAAACTAGTCGGCCGTGTATGGTATCCCCGCCTGATGCTAGACGGAGCCGCATTCAACGTCCTCTCCGATGAGGGTCAACCTGAGACACCCATACATATGACGATCTGGCGGATACCTCCGGCCGAAATATATCCGGACACAAGGGGTGCCTCTACCAGATGTCCTTCGTAGCTACGGATGCTATAGGAAGCATATCATAATATCATATCGGCCGGGCACGTAGCCCCATGCATCCCATCACCATGTCAGCCGGGCATATAGCCCCATGCATCATATCATAACGTCGGCCGAGCATACAGCCCAAATATATAAGTAAATCCATTTAAAACCATGTTCCAATATAATGGAAGCATTAAAACATGTCAATATGTCGAAAATATGGCACAATATTCAATTATCAAAACTCATGGATGCATATCAATCACTACAAAAAAAGACAAAATTTGCAACAAAATTTGGGACGAAATTGGAAGAAAAATTCGTCGGAAAACACATTTGCGATGACTTTTGCAACAAATATTTTTTCGTCGCTAATAAGTTGTCGCAAAATTTTGGGACGAAAAATTAATTATTCGTCGCAAAAATTTGCAACAAATATTTATATGTTCGGAAATTTGTCGCAAATTTGCGACATTTGCGACGAATATTTTTTCGTCGCAAAATTTGCGACGAATTTACTTTCGTCGCAACATTTGCGATGAACACATTGTTCGTCGCAAATTTCCAACAAAAAAATTTTATTGCAAACTTTGCGACGAATAAATATTCGTTGCAAAATTCGTCGCAAAATTTAGCGACGAATATTATTTCGTCGCAAATTTTCGGACGAATACTATTTTCGTTGCAAAATTTGCGACGAATACTATTTTGTTGCAAAATTGCGATGAATCTTATTTCGTCCCAAATTTTTGCGACGAAACAATATTTGTTGCTAAATTTGTCACGAATATTATATGTTTTACAACGAATACAAATTCTATTATAATATTTGGACAAAATTTACGTGCTCACCCAACCTTATCAACAATATTATCATCCAAATCATTTTTAATATAAAATTTAAACAATCTATACTCATAATTATAACTACATATTCAATAAGATCAAAAAATTAAAAATGTAACAAGCAATCATATTTATAATATCTAACCAAAAAGCAACATCAAAACTAAATATCGAATTATCAATCACCATACACAAAAAAAAAATCAATATAACAATAACATAACAGTTCACAATTTCAAGTATGACCTCCACCATCACCATCATCATCATCATCATCATCATCAAAGAAATCATCACCCTCATCACCAACACCCTCATCACCATCGCAAGCATTATCAGGAGGAGAAATAGAAGGGGGAATCTGATTTGGAGCGGAGAATAACTGAAGATGCTGCATGATTAACATTTGTTGCGTGCGGACCTCGTGCAATTCTTGCGTGTGCTTTGCTTGAAGTTCACTGAATGCCTGATCTCTTTGCAGTAGCAAGTCCTTCAATTGGCTCACCTCTTCATTCAATTGATTTATTTGTGCTCTAACTGCTGGTGGTGTGGAAGAAGATAAACCGGCGTTTTTGTATGTTCTGCTCAAAGAACCTAGCCCAACTACTCTACTCCCTTTTTGTCCACCAGTCACCTCAAGCCATGTATTCATGTTATCAACAGATGGCTCAGATCCGCCAGCATCATCACTAACATTCGAATTTCTACATGCTAGCTCGTCATATTTCTCCTACATTGTCATGAGAACAATTAAAATAATTTACAATAACATTATAATTCAAACACATAATCAAGGAAAATAAAAAATTTTGTAACATAAATCATGACACTATATAGGATCTAAATTATGAACATTCATATTAACATTGAATAAGTTGAAATTTTAGGAAAAAAAATAAAAGAGAATCTCTAGCAAGTAATTCATTAGAAATCAAAGAATCAAGTCAACAATAAAAATAAACTTGGGAGAGACTAACATAAAGAAATCATCTTCATACATCGTTATAATATGCTCAACATAAAATATTCATATCAATATTGAAAATGTAGATAAAGTAATTGGAAAAATTGAAATTAAAAACCTTAATTGCTCTAGCTCTCTCCCCGCTCCAAGTCTTGTCTTTTTTCTGAAATGTGCACGTGAAAGTATCTATGAATGAAGGCTCGGTCCCTATTTCCTTTGCCTAAAATAAAAAAACACTATTACAAATAATGATATACTTTAAAGTAGATAAAAAAATTAATATTTGTATAAAATTACCAATCTATTTCTATATTCACCGATAGTGATCGAGCCTCCCGCATACGTCGCAGACGATTCCCCTGAATTATAAGCTCGATTTTTTTTATTTTGCTCACTCCTTCGTTGACTCTCCTCCGATTCCCAAAAATTAAGAATCCTGCCCCAATTTTGCTCGGTGATGCAGTTGGGCTTTTTTGCATGTCTCTTTGCATGATTTAAAACGTGTCGAATGTGATCGCCACATTTTTTCTTCCAAATCCTTCTTACTTCCAATTCTTCAGTCTCGTCCCAAATGAATACTCGCTGTAATGGAAAGCAAGCAATAACTTATAAAGCTATTAACTTCATTTCATATATAAACTGATTGGGATAACTTACCTTGAACTCGTTCCACCATAGTTCTTTTGTTTCATCCGGAGTGCTTGTGTAAGACATCGAAGCCCCTCCCCAATGATTATTCACAATTCTATTCAGCTCGTGAATAACATATACAGAATTTGTAAATCTATCGTAAAGTTTCAAACAAACAATGTTAAATAAATATGATAGTTAAAAGAAGAAATTATTTCATAAATAAAAGAAATAATACATCTACAAATTTAAAATTTAGTACTTACGAATCTCCATATGGGGCTATTATCTCTCGATTGTCTTCTCTATCGGCATACAACTATTCTACTGAAGGGACTGCTGAAGGTACATTGCTAGCGATGTGTTGAGAATGTGAAGAGCCTGCAACAGAAAGGGGAGACGAAGGTACGTTGCCGGCAAGGGAATGCGATTGCGAAGCTGCCGAAGCGGACTGCGATGGTGAAGAGCGTGAATTTCCATCCGAATTGCGTCTATGGCCGCCACGTCGAAACTGTCAACCACAATACATTTTAAACAAAAAAGTGTAAATTGCATATTCATCATATACATAATTAAGAACATGAATAAACTTACCATATTTAATTTGATAAATTATTTCCGACGAAACAAGGTACCAATATGTGAAGAAATTTTCTTGAATGACCTATACAAAAAAAAAGATAGTATATTAACAAATTCAATATATAAATTTAAGAATAAGAATGTAAATAAACAAGAATTTTTTTAAGAAATTTGCAAATTATACGTGTCGACTAACTTACCCACTTAAAAGAAATATATTATCATATATCAAGATAAATATATGATTTTTATTATATGAAGAGAACAAAATTTACCCGTCAACAAAAATCATAATCGTCATTGTCATCCTCATCGTCATCATGCGTCTCAAAATTAGACTCTTCAACATCATTTTCATCATCCTCTTCATCATCCTCATCAGAATCCTCATCCTCATCATTTGTCTCAAAATTAGATTCTTCATCATCTTCTTCATGAATTTCACTTGCATCCACATCTATCACTACTCCGCTAGGATCTCGTAACGTTGGAATATTATATTCCTCGGTCTGAACTGTATTGACAACTTGCTCTTGTTGATATGCTGTTTCTTCCCAATGTTCTTCAATTTTTTTCCGTGCTTTCGTTTTAAAAACAGTCCACCAATCAATTTTGTCACGTTTCAAACTAGGATATGAAGCATAAAATACTTGAATCGCTTGTTGTGCCAACACAAATGGTTCATATCTTTTATACAATTTTTTATGATTTATTTCAACCAAATTAAACTGTGGATGCACTTTCATCCCTTTCACAGGGTCAAACCAGCGACACATAAATAAAACAACCCGTAATGCTGGACCAGGGTACTCTACCTCAACGATTTCATCCAACAAACCATAAAAATCATTTTGACCTCCACCATCATTGGATGACTGAACGCAAACTCCACTATTCATTGTCGTTTTGCCCACTCCATATTCTTCAGTATGAAATTTATACCCGTTTATAAAATAGGATGGCCAAGTTCGTACCATTGCTTTTGGACCCCATGACAGATGGATTAACAATTCTTGCTGAAGTTGAGCTTGATTATCATGGACCTAAAGTTAAGTAAATATGTTAAAATATTTTAACATAAATATTTAAATAATTGATAGTCAACTTACATATTTTTTGAACCATGGTGCAAATTTTTCATCGCAGTAACGATCAAACTCATGTCTCGAAAGTTGAGAATATACGTTTTGGAAAATTCTACCATCAAAGGAAATAATATTTATCACACATAATGTACGACATAAGAAATATATAAAATAAAAAATATACACTCACTCGAAAAATGGTGTCACTTCTGGACAGTTCAGTAAAATATATATGTGGGCTGCCCTCCATTCTTGATCAGTTAAATATCTACGCTTACATGATCCACTTGGTCGACCAAGGTAGTTAAAAATTGAGAATGAATTCTCATTTGGATCAATAGAACTCTCATCATTTCTTCCCGGTCTCCGCCTCTTGCACTGAACGTGAGGCTCAAAATAATATGATGCAAACGTTGTTACTTCCTCCACAATATATGCATTGACAATAGAGGCTTCAACACGTGCCTTATTTTTAACTTTCTTCTTCAAATGATATAGGAATCTAATTGTAATAAAACAAAATGTTTTAGAAATTTATATGTAATGAAATTACGAAATTTATATGCTTTCATAACGAAGAAAAAAAGATGAAAAACTCACATTTCAAATGGATACATCCATCTAAATTGGACAGGACCTCCAACTTTCGCCTCATATGGCAAGTGAACCAAAAGATGTTCCATGGAATCAAAAAATGACGGGGGAAAAATCCTTTCTAAATTACACAAAATTATTGGAATCTCTCTCTCTAACATCTCCATGTGTGAATGTTTCAACACTATCGAGCAAATATCATGAAGAAAAATACTTAGCTCCGTAATGGCACCCCAAACAAAATTCGGTAAGAGTTCCTTAAAAGCAATAGGAATTAATCTTTCCATAAATATATGACAATCATGACTTTTCAAACCAATTAACTTGCATTCCTTTAAATCGACACATCTTCCAAGATTTGAGACATAACCATCAGGGAATCTCAATAATTTCAACCATTCACAAACAAGCCGTCTCTGATCTTTATTCAATGTATAAACTGCCTTCGGTTTTGGTCCCCTACTACTTTCATCGACATCAAGAGTGGGTCGTTTACAAATGAGTCGCATATCTTTTCTTGCATTCAAGTTGTCTTTCGTTTTCCCAGTGATATCCATCACTGTATTTATCAGATTATCAAAGACATTCTTCTCGATATGCATTACATCGAGATTATGATGAACCAACTGTGTCTTCCAATACGGTAAATCCCAAAATAAACTTCGTTTAGTCCATTTATGCGAATGTCCATAGCCATATGTTGTACCATGTGGCTTTTCAATAACAGATGGAAAGTTAATGACTCTATGCCAAATTTGTTCACCGGTTAATCTCAGTGGAGGAGGTGTTTTTTCATTTCTATTCTTAGTGAATTCTTCTTTATTTCTTCTGAATTTATGATTTAACGGTAAAAATTGTCTATGGCAATCAAAATAACTCGCTTTCTTCCCATGTTTCAATCTGAATGATTTTGATCTCTCCAAACAAATTGGACATCCTAAAATCCCTGTGGTACTCCATCCTGATAACATACCATACGCAGGAAAATCATTAATGGTCCAAAGAAGAGCAACCTTCATTACAAACATCTGATTAGTATGAACATCATATGTAGGAACACCTTCATCCCATAGTTGTTTCAACTCCGCAATCAATGGTTGCATGTAAACATCTATTAATTTCTTTGGATTTTGCGGGCCAGGCACAACCAATGTTAAAAACATATACGGTGCCTTTATACACATACCGGGTGGAAAATTATACGGAGTTAAGATAACTGGCCAACATGAATAATTTCTTCCTGATTTGCCAAATGGTGCAAATCCATCAGCACAAAGACCTAATCTAATATTTCGAATCTCTCTCGCGAACTCAGGATATGTTCTATCAAAATATTTCCACGCTTCTGCATCTGAAGGATGACACATTAACCCCTCTTCTGTTTCATGATTTGCATGCCAGGTCATGTGTTTAGTTGTGATCTCAGATGCATAAAGTCTTTGTAAGCTAGGAGTTAAAGGCAAATAAAACATTTGTCTGTATGATTTACGCTGCTGATTACGACCCGACCTCCGAGAATTCTTGTATCTACTTTGATTACAGAATTTACAAAATTCTGCTTCTTTGTCATCTCCCCAAAATAGCATACAAGCATCTCTGCAAACATCTATTCTCTGCACTGGAAGACCTAATTCTTTCACAAGCTTTTTCATACTATAGAAGTCATTGGGCATAATATGATCACGCGGCAATACTTCTCCAATAACTTGAACAAAATCATTAAAACAATTCTCAGACACATTATGCTCTGTCTTGACATTCAACAATCTTGTGGTTAGAGATAGTTTCGTATGGCTATCACAACCAGCCCACAAAGGTTCATCTGCAGCTCTTAAGACTTCCTGAAATTGGAGAGATGATTCATTTGACAGATTTTGATCAACACCTACTACTTCTACCTCCTCCAATGGTGATGCATAACTAGTATACCCATGTTCAAATGTTGGAGCAAAACTAGAACTTCCAGCGCTTGGATCGGGAACAAAATTCGGACCCACTGCATCAATTACCATCCTCTGATACGGATTCAATTGTTCATAATAACTCCGATCCCCACTAACTGAGAATTGTCTATTTCGTCCAAACTCTTCATCAGAAATGAATGGTTCACCATGGCATGTCCAATTATAGTAATTCGGGGTAAAACCAACTCTACAAAGATGTTCCCTAACTTTATCACACTCTAAAAATTTACCATTCCGACACCTTCCACACGGACACCTTAGCTTATTCCCATCCATAAAATCAACTTGAGTACAAGCAAAATGTAAAAATTGCTCCAACCCAAAAATAAATTCATCAGTTAAACCCCGACGATCAGATAAGTTCTTCTTATACATCCAACTTCTTTCGTTCTGCATTTTCCCTGTCTCCAAATTTAAACTTTTTGAAATATTAATAAGAATTCAAATAAGAACTACAAACAAAATTACTAAATCATCATAAGTAATATCATCAATATTTCAAACTAAATTCATATAACAATAAACAATAACGTTTATTGTACAAAAATGAAATCATCATAAATACAAAGATTAATTTTACAAAAATTAAATATAATAATAAATAATATTATAAACTTAATTAATATAAAACAAATTAACTAAATTTTTACAATAACATTAAATATTATAATAAAATAAAATAAATTATCAAATATTAAACATTTAACAACATTGATTATTTAACAAATCGATATACGATTTAATATAAACTATCGAGTATTGTTAATCACAAACATCTCATAATCATTTATCACATAAAATTTACTATTAATTACATTTTAACATCATTAGAGTACATAATAAAACAATTATCACCATCAATTAATAACTCACCGATAGAGTCCGATATCAACACCAGTAACAGCTTCCAATCCAAATAGTCGAAAACCGCAAAACCTAACACATAAAAAAAGATTTATAAATAACTAATAAGATAGTTAAAACAATATTATAAAAAAATCTTTTAAATAACATTTCTCACAAATTTAAAAAATACAATTCAAGTACATTGCTTTTTGTACTGGACCAGTCCCAATGGGCCGGGCCGGGCCCAATGGGCCACGATGGGAAGCCAGGGGCCATCGTGGCCCATCGCGCAGCAGGGACGCAAAAAGGGCTGCACGGCACCTTCCCGCGTCGGGGCCGCGCAGCCACTGCTGCCCCTTCGCGCGGCGGAGGCGCAAAAAGGGACAGCGGCCCCTTCCCGCGGAGGACCCGCAAAAGGCCCAGCGGCCCCTTCGCGCATCTGGGCCTCGAAGGGGCTGCATGCCCTTCGCGCAGCAGGGCCGTGCAGCACGGCCGCGCAGCCCGGCCGCACCGCACGGCCGCACAGCCCCGCAGCGCAGCTGGGCCGCGCAGCACGGTCGCGCAGCCCCGCAGCTCAGCCGGGCCACGCAGCCCGGCCGCGCAGCCCTTGCTGCCCATTATCGCGGCGGAGGAGCAAAGGGGACAGCGGCCCCTTTGCGCCTCTGGGCAGCGAAGGGGCGACGGCCCCATTGGGCGTCTGGGCAGCGAAGGGGCGACGGCCCCTTCGCGCACCTGGGCAGCGCAGGGGAGGCAGCGCCTTCGCGCACCTCGCCCTTCATGGATCTGCCATAAAAAACTCAGATCCGGCGGCTGGCCGCCGGATCTACCGTCTACGGCCAAGAGAGAGAATGAGAGAGAGAGAGATTACCTAACACTATCGTAGATCCGGCATCCCTTCCGCCATCCCTTCGCAGTACCCATTCGCGGCTGCTCTTCACAAACGAGATGAACCCGAGAGAGAGAGGAGAGAGACAGAGACAGAGAGAGCATCAAAGGTATGAAATATCTTCAATTTTGCTTCAAAATCCAAATTGTCCCAAAATTCGTCCCTGATTCAGGGACGAATATTTTTTTCGTCCCTGATTCAGGGACGAATTTTTTTTTCGTCCCTGATTAAGGGACGAATTTTTTTTTTCGTCCCTGAATCAGGGACGAATTTATTTTTCGTCCCTGATTCAGGGACGAAATTTTTTTCCCTCCCTGAAGCCGGAACGAATATCTTTTTCGTCCCATCTCAACTATATTAACAAGGTTTTTCAAGTCAAAGTTGAAGGAAAAATATTGAAAGCAATCAAACAATATCGAGTCTACTATTTTTGATTAACTGAAAGATATGATTTATGCTTACGCTTTCTTGTTCAAAAGCATAAGACCTTAACTACCAGTTCTAGTAGAGCTAATCTGATAACATATCACAAAATGTACATTGTAAAGAAGGGAATGAGAGTGAATTATATGCCTTTTGCAGTGGGAAGATTAGAGATTTTATAGAGTGTAGATTGGAATAAATTCAGATCGAAAAGGGGCTTGAAAAAGACCCGATAAATGAAAAATAGATCTTTGTTCTAATAGATTCCTACGCATATTTTGTTTTTCAACATGGCCAAGAATTTGTCATGGGAGAGATGGTTTTTATTTTTTATTTTTTTTCATATGAAATATCTTCACTTTTGCTTCAAAAACAAATTTGTCCCAAAATTCGTCCCTGATTCAGGGACCAAATTTTTTCTTCTGAAAAATTTTTTTCGACCGTAATTCAGCGACAAAATTGTTTTTTGAGGATGATGGAACAAGGTATAACAAAAATTATCTCGCTTGATATCACAACTCAATTTTATGTTTTATTTTATCAACGATCATTTATCGACGGAATCATGTTAAATATATTTTATTTGTTTAATTTAGTTTAAAGCAAAATTATACTAATAACAAATGCAAAACGGAACAAAAATATCGAACTTGCTTATAAATTTTTAATTTTTTCGACAAGTTATTTTCTTACTCACTAACTCTTCAATTATGTTACGAAAATATAAATTTCAAATTGTAATAGTATTTTTAAAAATTTTACTAAATAAACAAATTCAAAATTGAATTTAAGTTTAGTAGAGGAAATTAATGATACACTATAATGTTCCTCCCGAAGATAGACTTTAGTAGTCCACTAATTTTCCTGGAAACCATTCCCTTATATTTTGAATTTTGCTTCAAACACTCTTTTGTCCCAAAATTTGTCCCGGATTCTGGGACGAAAAACCTTTTCGTCCCTGAATCGGGGACGAAATTTATTTTTCGTCCCAGAATCAGGGACAAAATATTTTTTCGTCCCTGATTCAGGGATGAAAAAGTTTTTCGTCCCAGAATCAGGGACGAAATTTTTTTTTCGTCCCTGAATCTGGGACGAAATATTTTTTTTTTTTCGCTACAATCTACGACGAAAGAATGATTTCATCGCTAAATTTTCGATAAATATATATTTTCGTAGCAATTTGTAGTAAATTTAACGAAAAATAATTTTTTTCTTTACGATTTTTACAACAATACTTATGGTTTCTGATAATTAAACTCTTTGAATACACTAAAATAGAAACTAAATCGATAAATTATTAATAATATTGGCGTATTATGATATAATTATAAAAAATTATTCAATGTATTGATTATTATTTAACAAGTATTTATACTTTAACTCTTCATTTACTTAATCGAATATTTAAACAAATATATAAAATAAAGTTATCAGTGTTATAAATGGAAAATTTAACAGATAATGAATAAAAAATGAATATACTAATAATAATTTTTTGTAACAAATTAAAAGATACTATATTAGGACTCTTTTATATAAATAGACAATGAATGAAAGATTTTATTTAATATTTTTTGAACATTTTAAGATTGTTATACGCTCTAAGTGTATAACACCGTTTTCAAATCATTTTTTATATTACAAAATGTTTATCATACTAGAAAATGTATCTAATTACTGAAAAATAAATTTTAACGACGAATTTTGTCATAAATGTTATTTTTCCCACTCATTTGCAACAAAATTAGCAACAAATAATCAAATTTGTTGCGACGAATATAAATATTCGTCGCTAATTTTGCAACGAATTTAGAAATTCGTCGCAAATTTAGGGACAAATTCATTTTCGTCCCAAATTTAGCAACGAATTCAGAAGTTCGTCCCAATAATTTTGGACAAATTTTAAATTCGTCCCGAATTTAGGGCGAATTTCGTTTTCGTCCCTAATTTAGGGACGAATTTCGTTTTCGTCCCTAATTTTGGGATGAATTTCTTTTTCATCGCAAATTTAGGGACGATTTTTTAAATTCGTCGCAAAATTTGCGACGAATTTTGAAATTCGTCGCAAATTTAGCAACGAAATATTTTTTCGTCCCAAATTTGCAACGAATTTTGCATCAAATAATTTTCGTCACAAATTTGCGACGAATTTTGTAACAAAAAAGTTTTTAGTTGCTAAATTTGCGACGAAAATATTTTTGTTGCTGAAATTATGGCTAATTGGCGACGATAACATTTTTTGTTGCTAAATTTGTTACAGATTTGCGACGAATATTTTTCGTCGCTAAATTTCGCTTTTTTTGTAGTGAATAAAGTCAAAAATTAAGACACTCCAGATCACAAAACATTTCATAAAATATTCGAAAGTTCTAACAATCATACATTTGCAGAAATATGTCATTTAAAAAGTATTTTTAAAATATGGTTTTCAATCAATAGTTCTCACCCTTTTATTTTTTTCCCTTATCTCACTCTCACCTCTATTCTTTTCCTACACCTTGGGATCAATTTTTTTTCATTTTTCTAAATTTTTTTACTGCTATTTTGATATATTATTTGATTAATATTTAAATTGAATATTATGAATGAATTATAATTTATTAATTTTATATATTTTGAATTGTGATTAAATATGTAGATTTTTTAAATTATTAATATATTATAATTTAAATTCAATACTCATTTGAAAAACAAAAAATAAGAAAAAAAACAAACACAATTAAATTAATTAAATTAATTGAAAAAGAATTAATGAAAATAAAAAATGATAAAATATAATAGTTGAAATATAAATAAAAATAAAATTAGATTTTGTGAAATTTCATGACTTACCTACAATTACAATTACTTATCATGAAATTACTATTTAACCCATGCCGCGTGTTGTGGCATGCACGGGCGCCCGTGCTGGCCTGGTCGAGCGCCCGCTCGGGCTCTTGCATGAGTTCATGCCATGCACGGTGGCATGCGCAGGCTGGCATGGCCACTAACTTATTACTTACTATTTACTTACCACTTACCATCTAATTATATATCACAAACTTACTACTGACTTACCACTATATAAATTTACTTTCTTACTTACCACCTACTTACCTAGCTAAAACTACTACTATCATAAATTTACTACAACTTACCACTCAGACTATTTTCAAATATAAAAGTATATGATACAAATACGATAACAATTTTAGGTTTTACAAACGTTACAATATATAGATTGGTATAAATAGAATTTATACAAACGGTGAGAATTGAATATAGTTTTAAAAGACAGTGAATTTGTATATTACCATATATCTAAAACGTAAAACCTATGGAGACAGTATTGTTAAGTAGACAATAAAAAAGATTTATATTGAGACTGTTTTTAAATCGTGTCAAAAAATCTATTACATTTACTAACCATAATTTTTAATTATTATAATTGAATATTGCTTTACAGACGGTTGTGATACATTTACTAACAGTTGCTAAACTTTTCTTTGTGGACATTTTAGTCTATTAGGAAAGGGTTATATTTTTTGACGGTTTCATCATAAACTGTCTCTATAAAGTATAAAAACCATGACTAAAAGTCGCTGACCCAAAAAGTTACCGTCGGCACAATACTCTAATTTTGTAGTGACATGAACAATCGTTTGAGTTAACCAGGAGAGGAATGAGTAATTTGAATAAAAGTTAGAATACTGGAGATGGAAATGGGTATAATGAATGCGAGAGTGCAAGCTTTAGCACTAAAGTACGATGTAGGGATGGATAAGAATTAGCAAACTGGTAATGTTAGTAGGGACAAAACATAAAAGACCTCAGCTTGAAAGGTTCAGTACACAAAAAACAATAATCTCTACTTCAAATGTGGAGAGAAGTTTACTCCAGGACACCAATGCAAGTTCAGGCATCTAAACTTGATCGTAGCAACAGAAAAAGGTGATGAGTTAGAGCCAATGGACGGAGGAAAGGAAGAGAATAGGAGTATGCTATTTTTGAAAAGACTATTCAAGTTTCCTTGTATGCACTCTCCAGCTTCCCAAATAGGAGGACCATAACATTAAAAGGATCATTGCATAGTGCGACAGTCACTATTCTAACTGACACAGGAAGTTCTAATAGTTTATTGTATCAAAGGGTTGCAGAAGTGTTAAAAACATATGTTGAACATGCTAGATTGTTGATGGTAGTAAGATTACTAGCTTTGTTAAAGTTAAAGATGTGAAAGGGTGACACAAGGGTGCATTTTTTCATTTGATTTAAGAGTGATAAAATTAGGAAGATAGGAATGGATTGGATGTATAACTTTTGCCCAATTATTTTTTATTTCAAGTAGCTATAAGTTAGATTCTTCAATGGTTAAGGTGAAATAATTCTAGAGGAAATGATAGAATATCCAATAATGAAGCTAGTTAGGAGGAAGACACCAAAAGGTTCAGATAGCAGTAACTACAAAGTTGTGTTACTTTTGCTATTAACACAGACAGCACTACCATGCAAGTGTTGGAAACCATTTCTACACTATTAAAGCAGTTTGAAGATGTTTCTTCTACATTCAAACTCAAACTTTACAAATATTCTCAATCTTAAAACATAGAAATTCAAAGATAAGTTTAGAAGGTGTTGAGCAGTGGTATAGTCAAACTTGGCACAAGTCTATTTGCTTCTCCAGTTTTGTTGGTTAAGAAGAAGGATAACACTTCACGGTTTTGCATACACTATAGGCAATTGAACAATCTAACCATTAAATACATGTATCCAATTCTTAACGTAGATGAGCCTTTGGATGACTTATTTGGTTTCAAAGTGTTTTCCAAGATAGATTAGAGGGTAAACTATCATCAGATAAGAATCAAGCCCAGTGATGTTGCCAAAAAAGCTTTTCAAACTCATCATAATCACTATGAGTTCTTTGTCATGCCTTTTGACTTAACAAATACTCCAACCACTTTTTGATCTCTAATAAATCATATATTCCAAGCACACGTTAGGAAGTTTGTTCTAGTTATCTTCCATGACATTTTGATTTATGGTCCTACTCTTTCCACCCATGCTCAAGACCTTAAGATAGTCTTTGCTATACTAAGGTAACATCAATTGTTTGCATAGCTTTCAAAATGCATCTTTGCACAACCACAGATAGAGTATTTAGGGCATGTAATTACTGGCACCGGAATGAAAATGGATTCTTAGAAAACAAAATGCATAGTTTCTTGGCCAGTTCCTACTTCTGTTAAGCCTTTGAGAGATTTCTTGGGTAGTATTACAGAAGATTTGTCAAAAACTATGATTTTATAACAAGGCCTCTAAATGACCTTCTCAAGAAAGACAAATGCTAATGGAATAACGAAATAGAGCAACCTTTCAAGCAGTTTAAGCTAGCAATGAGCACACACTAGTAATGAGACTTCCTAATATCTCTAAATCTTTTGTGGTGGAAACTAACACATGCTCTCAAGGTTGGGGTACAATATTGGTGCAGGAGGGGCAATCAATTGCATATTAAAGTAAAGTCTTGGGACCTAGGAGTAGGGGCTATCCATATATAAGAACCAACTACTAGTAGTGGTGATGATAGTAAACAAATTGAAACATTATTTAATAGGATATCACTTTATCATAAAGACTAAACACCAGAGTTTGAAATATTTATTGGAGCAAAAATTGACAAATTCATTGCAGCATAAGTTACTTACAAAGTTGCTAGGATTAGACTATGAAATCCAATACAAAAAAAAAGAGTCAAAAATAAAGTAGCTAATGCTCTTTCCATAAGGGAATTTTAGGATGAGAAGCAAAAGGAGCATGCAATGTTGGCTATTTCTATTGTGTAGCCTCAATAGATATTGGAGATTCTTCAGAATTATGAAGAAAATGAAAAATGTCAAGCACTGTAATAGCTCAACTAGCTCTACATCCTAACTGCAAACCTGATTTCTAACTTCAAGATGGAATTCTGAAGCACAAGAAGAAGATCTTGTCAGCTATGGCTTTCAACTTAAAAAAAAAAAAAAAAAAATACTTCAACACATGCACAACTCGGCTACATGTGGTCACTTTGGGCAACATGGTAGTTTGCAAAGAGTGAAATCTACATTTTATTGGCCTTCCATGAAGTCAACTGGCATTATGTTTGTACAAGAATGTATATTTGTTAGAGGAAGAAGCGCGAAAATGTTTATTATCCAAGGCTACTGCATCCATTCTCTATCCCTTCTCAAGCTTGGTTTCAAATTAGCATAAACTTTATCGAAAGCTTACCGGTTACCCAAGTACTTATTAGATGGGTCAATTTTAGTCCAGAAGAGTCAACACAGGAAGATATGGATTTCATCATAGCTCAATTTCCAACATTCCATCATTAAGATCAAAGAAGCTTTCAATGGAAGGGAGCATTGTAACAATAGGAGTTAGCTGTTAGTGAGTTAGTTTAGTTACTTAGGAGTAGCTGATACAATAAGTTAGGTTTTCAGGTTTGGTAGGTCGGTTTTCAGGCTTATTGCTTCTTAACATAATTCACTCAATATATTCCAAATAATTGGTCGGATTCTCGGGTTTTTGGGTTTGACTGCTTTCTAATATAATTCACCCACTATATTCATATTGAGTGAGTTATATTGTGCAACGTTAAACGAAATGGCAATGGAAACGATGAAGTGTTTGACTAATATTAGCCTGTTTTATTTTCAAAAAACTTTTTATCAGTTTTGAAAACCCAAGGGTCAAACTTACATATAGAAGGTGAACTGCACGAGACCTTTTGTTAGTTTTAAAACCACATGGTACAATTTACTAATTTTGTAAATTATAAGGGCATATTTGTAATTTTACCTCCGTTCAAAATTATGTGAGCGATGCATTGGTATTCTAATTTGTAGAAATCAATTTTACTATTTTTGGCTATGGATTACAAGTAAATACCAATAATTTATGGGACTTATATTCTGCCCCGCGTAGATAATAAATAAATATCTTAATCCTGTGAATTTGACTAAAAGGATTTTTGTTCCGCAAACATTAATGTTATGTATGACATCTCATACTAAAATATTACAAGCACATACACAATACGAAGGAAAAGAAAAAAAGAGTAATTATAAGCTAGATTACACAAATAAAAATTTAAATAAAAACAGATACGAAATAATATACAAAAATAATATTTAATAAGAATACAAAACACGAAAACATAGATAAATTTGTAAATATAAGATATAAATATTTTTATATAAATATTAATTATTTTATAAAAATAACATATTTTAAAATAAAAAAATAAAATAGTTAAATATATAATTATTAATCATAAATTAAATAATATAAAAATTATAATTAAAATTAAATAAATATATGATTTATTAAATATTAAAAATATAAAGGTATAAAAATGTTTTATATAAATATTAATTAATTTAAGGTGTTAAAATGTTTTAAAAATCAAAAATTAAAAATATTTTAAAAATGTTAGGTACCAAAGGAAATGCAGCTAGCGCACACCCAAAGCATGACAGGAAATACTAGTTGCGCATACCAAATTCATGACGAACGGTATTATTTATTTATTTATTTATTAATAAGCACCGCTTTTTATCAAAGGTCTTCCGGTTGCCCTGGTATCGCCTCCGCCTCTGTTGAACAAGGAGGCAATGCAGTCGATGACGGAGGATTCTTCAAAATCAGCTGCGGCACCACTTCCGGAGGACTTGATTGTCGAAATCCTATCATGGCTTCCCGTGAAATCCTTGCTTCGATTCAAGTCCGTCTCCAAGACATGGTATGCTCTTTTCCAAAACCCTAATTTCATTTCCAAACACCTTCGTAACTCCGCTAGAAATGGTGATTTGATCATCGTGCACAAAGAAGGCCCTGGAATCCCAATTGAGAAAATGACGTTGCTTCCTGGCAAAGCCCCAGATGTCTCTTTACCAATGAAATTCCCTAATTCATTTAAGGCAAAGCGGGTCAATTTTTCAGGACCCTGCAATGGCATCTACTGTGTGTGGACTGAGAAGGACATGACCTTGTGGCACCCTGCCCTTAGAGAATTCAAATCTCTTCCCAAACATGCCATTCCGTTTCAAGTTATTCTTTGTTCCAGTTTCTCGTTTGGTTTCGATTGCCTTTCTGACGACTACAAAGTAATTAGGAAACTCGTTCCCGAGACGGACGGCACTGGCACTGGAACATGCATGTTTGAGGTTTATTCATTGAATTCTGATTCTTGGAAAATCTTGAATACGCATGAAGACTATCGATGTGCTCTTGAGCACCCTTGTACGAATTTGAATGGGTTTATTTATTGGCTTGGGTATAAGTTAAAAGGGAACACAATGAAGTCACTCGTGTCGAGATCAGTCTTTGCTTTCGACTTGGGGAATGAGGAGTATTTTGAGATACCAACACCTATGTTCAACAGGAAAACGATCCTGAATGTTTCTGTACTAAATGAATCGATTGCTTTGATTGCTTCTGAATATGGTGTGCAGAGTATACCCCAATGCTTTGATGTATGGGTGATGAGTGAAAATTATGGCAGCAGTGGCAACAACAGGTACTCGTGGACGTTGTTGCTTAGACATGAACCGCGCATTCCTGAATTATTATTCCCATTGTGGTTTCGAAGAAATGGGGAACTGCTTTTTTTTACTGACCAGAAGATGGTTATATTCAATCCAAATAGCCAAGGAATTAAAGATATTCCAGTTCGGTCCCGAGAAATTCTTTTTTATGAGGAAAGCCTGATTTCAATCAAAGGAGTAAGTACCATATGATTATTCTCCTCTCTATTGGATTCCAATTAGCTAAATTTCAGGTTATTTGCTTCTTTTTTTGTTGCTTACTTTCATCATAATGTAGCTATTTTTCTTATGAATTTAGGTTTGTGGACAGGGCTAAGCAAGGTTGCTTGTATGTGAAAATTACCATTTGATGTTGTGTATCATAAATTCTGACCTGTTTCATGTCTTGATTCTAGTGCATTGATAATGCTTTTTGCTTTTTGTTTTGTCAAAGATTCTAAACAACAAAGTTCGATTTTAGAAAACATGTGTTATAGGAATGTACATACCATATGCAAGTTGCAGCAATTAAATGGAATATTGCGTGCTACAATTTGTTTGCAATAATTAAACAAATTTGCTTGATCATCTTGGTTTCTGTTGATATTCAGTCTAAAACTTTGTATCTTTTGGTATCGTAGAATCGACGACTCTGATACTGATGTGAAGGGCCTTTTCAAGTATCAATGTTTGTTGCATTATGCATGCAGAATAATTTGGTGTATTTTGATTCCTTGGGTTTGAAAGTAGGAAATTCTATATGTAAATGTTATTGCTGATCCTGAATTCACCCTCCCCCCCCCCCCCCGGCGTGGAAAAAGAGGCCAATCATCATGCTTGCCCTCTGCCCATGATTCAGCCACTGTGTCAGATTGTGTGATGCCCTATTTGAAGGGTTCGCACCCCTACCTTTCTTCCTGGAATGAGTTGGTGCCTGTGGCAATATTGGAGTATAGTTTGAAGAAACGGCAAATACGTCAAAAATCAAATTCCCAACTATTTCAAACTGCTAAGTTGGAGCAGGAAAAAGTAGAAGGAATTAATTTGCATTTTTTATGTCTTGTCAATTAAGAAAAATGCTGAAAATTGAGGAGCACAAGTTTTCCATGTCATTATTTCACCTATTAGTATGTGAAATGGAATTGTTTGGCTATTCATTCAGTGACTTTTGATGGAACGAATATTACTTTTTTCATATTTACAATAGTTAGTAATACTCAATTTTGGTATGAATCTTTATCTTTTGTAAAATAACTGCCTATGTCATTGTTATTTTTATCGTTCTGTAGAACAACCCGTGTTTGGTTGTCTCATTGTGGATGTCTACTATATGGAAAACTGTGCATCCATTCGAAGAGGGAGGGTGTTTGCTTACTAGAAAAGCGAGTGTTTGATCTTGTTGAAACATTGTCTTCTGGCACTGTGACTGTTTGATCTTGTTGAAACATTGTCTTCTGGCACTGTGAAGTAGTGAAATAGTGTGGCACCTTCTACAATGTGATTCAAGTCCAGTGATTTCTGTTCTAAAAATCTCTTAAATCTTGGTCTATTGAGAAGGATTTTCTCGTGTTGCTATTTCTTTGGCTAGATACAATTTTAATTGATCTTGGTTGTTCCAATTCCAACTTTTTGCAGGGGAAGCCTATTTCCTTTGATGAAGAAACTTCTCATCAGTTTGAGACATAGAGGTCAGAAGCAGTTCTCTGGTACGTGCCCTGAGTGGTTGTTTGCTCCTGTGTGGCAACCTATTTAAAAGATCTCGGAAACATACTTTCAAGACTTGGAAGAGCAACGGGGAGTAATGTACCAGCACTTCTTCATTTATCAGCATTATTTTCTTAAGATCTTCCCAGAACTCAATTTGTTTAATAAATTTAGGAAAATCTTATTTATGTTTTTTTTTTTCCCAAGCATTTTTATATAAAGATATCAGACATGGTTAAATTAAAATTGAGATAAAAGGTTGAAAAATTGTATCTCAAATTTTTTTTTTTTTTTTTTTATCATGTCTTGGACACCGCTCGATATCCGGGGTTTTGTCTCAATTAATCCGGATCGATCGCTGTAGTGACTCCTTTCGGAGGGTGGGTCTCCCAACGGGAAACACTCCATACACGTGAGGGCCCGATATTCTCAGCGGGAGTCAAATTTCGATCATGCTTAAGGATATTTAATCCCACGTCCAGTTGAGTCCGGTATCATTGTATCTCAATGATAACATGCATGGATAAAATGCATCCAAAGGCACTAGATAAAAATGAATACGCTTAATTATACCAAAGGGATATTCTACAATTATACCAATCTAAAATATTCACAATACAATCAATTCTATCTTTTGTAAATGAATGAAATATTGATCATATATTTATTATTATTATTTTCAGTCAAAAAGGTACTATTATATATAATTTGTCCATTGGATAAATGTAAAATTACACTTAAATGTTGGGTCATTCTCATATTACTACCTAAACTTTAAATTTTCACAAAATCCACCCCTGGTCCACTTTTGTTAAAATTAGCTTCTCTTTAACAATTCTCTCTATTAACCTTAGAAATTGAGCAAATTGGCTTTTTGGTCCACCACTTTATAAAGAACTCATTTCTATAATCTCATCAAAAAGCATGCCACCATAATAGAAACAAGGTGTTTTTGAACTGATAAGAACAGAACAGATACTACACATCCAAAAGTACCATAAGACGAATTCCTTTATTAGTAGATATATATAATATCAAAATTAATAAATATTGAAATAATAAAATACAAAAATATTGAAATATGAAAAATGAGAAAAAAGAAAACTCATATGAGTTGAACTCACTAATGTCCGCAATCATGGAAATCTATAAATCATTACTAATATTGCTTTTTTGTATAATTGGTTGTTGGTTTTTTTTTAATCACTTTTTTATTTTACATGAGATAAAATAATAATAAATTTCAATTTTAAATGGAAAGAGAAATATGAATTGATAACGCATTGTGTTCAATTTAGGGATAACATTAGATTAGTATTCCCAATGTGCAAAAGACACTTTTGCCAACTTTTCCCAAGTAAATATTATGTTTACATATTGTATTGTGTGCTGAGTTTTTTGTGCATATGTCTTGAAATCAAATTATGAAAATAAAAAAATAAATTTTGGAAGAGTGATCATTTTTTATAAATTTTATAATATTTAAATTAGATTAATTAAGCGAAGATCGGGGAGAAGGCTGATAGGTAAAATTAGAATATAAAATTCATATTGTGGCCTGGTTGGCCGCCATTTGATAGGGCCAATAGATTCACCAAAAAAAAATAGACAGTCAAGTCGCTCAACTCAACCGGGAAAAGGCCAGCCGGCCGACTCAGGCTTGACCACAAAATTAACCTCAGATTTTTCTTTCTTCACAATAAAAAAATGACAAAACCTCGGAATTAAGAAATCACCTCTTCATTAGAATCAAATAAATTTTATTTCCCAACATCAGAAATACCCAAATTTGAAGAAATGGGTACGCTGATTCTGGTCGTCCTGGCTTGTCTCTCACTCATCTCACAATCAAAATGCCAAGAAATTGCGAGGCCCAATTCGACGAAAGTGATAGAATTGAGGGGAAGCCCTCAGTCTGTGATATGGGTGGTTCAGCTTTCGGATCTCCATTTCAGTGTGCACCATCCTGACAGAGCCCTTGACTTCAGGACAATTGTTGGTCCCACTCTCTCCATGATCAACCCTTCTCTTGTTCTGATCACTGGTGATCTCACAGGTCAGTTGAATATTCGTCAATCTAATTTTAGTTGGTTTTTGCATTTTGAGTTCTTTTGTTAGCTCAAATGGGTTTCATTAGATTTTAATTCTTCTGTCTGTTTTGTGAATTTGGAATTTCATGTGTTGTGGTAAAATTGTAGATGGAACAAAATTGACCCAAAGAAAAATGCTCTTTTTATACCCCTTTTGAATGGTTGTTCTAAGAGAGAGAACAGTTATGTAAATGACAATTATTAATCAGAACGAAGGAATTTACCAATCTCGATTTGTCCTGGTTAGTGTCTTTAAAATTCTTGGATTATTTATGGTGCATCGGATGGCTTACATTTTTCAAACCTCAAGAGTAACAGCTGTATGTATTTGCTCTTTTCATTCTCAAGCTTCAATGATCTACAATCCCATCTGTCTTGACCTTTCCAACCTTTGGCTGCCGCAAGATCTCTTTTTGTTTAGTGCTTATATGACCCTAAATGGAATTGAGTGGATAAAGATTATGTAGTTGTACTCATTAGCATTTTAAAACGAAAAGGAATTTTGGCCACTTTGATCATGTAATGCTTCTGGGAGTAATTAAGCTGATTGAGTTTCTGGATCAGTAGATAATGCCAGCTTAAATTTCAGACTGAGCACTTAGCATTTGTCGGTGATTAGTGTACTATAAGTTGGTACTCCTCACTTTGAAGGCAAAAATCATGTTTAATATCAAGAAGGAGCATTGCCAAAACAGATAAGGAGAATCATCAGTGACACCATGAAAATCCTAAAAATTTATTTGCATCCTCTCAAGTTAATGCAGTACATGTTCATGCGTCAATATATGTTACAGGTCACATCTTCAGAAATTTGAGCTTACATCATTTTGAGTTTACAAAACCCTTTAGGCCAAAAATCTATCATTTACCCTACTTAGTAAACTTTCGTTTGTCCTTGTTTACCCCCCTCCCAAAACCAGATGGTAAGAGCAAAGATATGTTAACAATGAAGCAAGATAAAGATGAGTGGATAGAATATCAGCAAGTGATGGACGATGTTATTAGAACAAGCAGGCTTGACAAGAGCATTTTTTATGATCTTAGAGGGAACCATGACAACTTTGGTGTTCCAGTTGTTGGTGGCTCATTCGATTTCTTTTCACAGTATAGCATCAGTGGGCAACTAGGAAGAAGACGAAATGTTAACAGTGTCACTGTTCAGGTTAGTGGTTCTCTTCAATGCATATCAGGCTTTTTCTTGCAATATATGGTACTGCTGTGTCATGCTATCACAGAAGCCAACAACTGTCATATATTCTAAATTTTTCTTCTTGTTTTCTGGTTTATTTCAAGGTAGCATCTCTAACAATTTTTCCAAACCATAATTTAAATTCATGGGCAGCATAGGCAGTATATACTTTTATGATTAATATTATGCAAAGATGCCTGTAGATGCTATTATATTTGTACTTGGCTCTTGTTATCATGCCCCAAAATTGTGAATTGTTATACTCATACCACATGATCCAATTCAAAGGAAAAAAAAATAGAAGAAGAAGAAAAAGCAAAGAGAGAGCATACTATCACAGTGCTTATGAAGCATCCAAATTATATATTTTGTAAATAGGTTGCAGTGTTAATGCTAACTAAGCTGGTTTCGTATATGAAATATAGTTCTCCATTGTTACTGATATTGGTTCATCTGCATATCATCCAGAGTGCTGATCGTAAGCATCTCTTTGTTGGGGTAGACAGTACAATGACTGTTGGTTTGAGGGGCCCCACAAATGTTTTCGGCCATCCGACAGATCAGTTGCTGAGTGACTTAGACACTGAGCTCTCACAGTGGGACTCTCTATCATCAGAGCCAGTAACAAAGATTTCTTTCGGGCATTTCCCCCTGTCATTCTCTGCAGCCTCATCTTCTGGGAAGAGCCTCAAGGACATATTTCTTAAGCATTCTGTATCAGCTTACCTATGTGGTCACCTTCATACCAAGTTTGGAAAGAATTTGAAGCGGCACCATCGGTCGGGTCATCACTTTTTCCAGCTAAATATTCACCAAAATCTTTCAGGAAGTAAGAAAAATTGCTCAAGCTTGCCTGTTGAAGAATTTTGGGAGTGGGAGATGGGTGACTGGAGGAAGAGTAGAGCCATGCGTATTGCGGCCATTGACCATGGTCGTGTTTCATTTGTTGATCTCAGATTTGATTCAGGAGCCAAGAAAACAATTATAGTGCCTACGTTCCCATTGGATTCACGGTTGATGTTTGACACAGCTTCTGGTAGAGATTATGAATGTCAAGCTATGAACCGCTTGGCTTATCAAACAATTAGGGCCCTTGTTTTTTCAGTTTCTCCAGTGGTGTCGGTTATAGCAAGGATATATGACTCAACATCAGGACATCATGATTTAGTTTTGGAAACACAGATGATAAAGTCTGAGGATAACTTATCCAGGGGGGATCTTTATGCTGCACCATGGAATTACCTAGCCTTTGAGGACCCATCTCCAGATAGATACTGGCTGCAAATAGAAGCAACTGACATCATGGGTAGAGCAAGCTTGACTGAGTTGAGGCCATTTTCTGTCAATGACCTCAGTGCTAAGCTTACATGGACATGGAAGGAATTTCTAGTTATGGGCTGTCAGTGGGATGCATTATATTACCCGATTCTTTGGTTTTGTCTAATATCTATGTTCTCTGTCCTTATTATTCCAAAGGTCCTGCTTACTTTTTCAAAAAATCAGTATCAGTACAAAAGTTTAATTGCTGACAAAAGCTTAATTACTTTTGTGATTTGGGTTTTAAAAGAGCTCTGCAAGTTCCCTGTGATATGGTTCAGTCTGCTCGGTTACTTGTTCTACCTGATCTTGTTTCCTTGGTTTTACGGTCAAGTTTTCACTGAGGCTGCAGAACGTGGATACATGACCTATAAGGGCTGGGTGGTTAATCTTTCTATCCAGAAGAAGGTAGAGTTTATCGGATCTCCAGATATTATGTTGATTGTTCTTTCCCATCTTGTTTTTGTAGTATTGTCTGCTATTTTGATTATTGCGGGCTTGGCTGCTGAAAGAGAGGCATATCGTGTGCACATGCTAACACTTTCCGGAAAGAAGGAAGATGATTATGGTCATGAACATAGATGTAATGGAAGATCCAAATTCTTTCTTGGTAAGCGGTTAGTGAGGAAACTTCTCTTGGTGGTTTGTTTAGCAATTTATTGGAAGCATTTCAAGGTAATATTGCAATACTCTCCTCTCTTTGGTTCTTATTATTGATTGGCATGTTTGGGCAAGAAAATTGCTATATTGGTTCAAGTCATGTGTACTAGTATTAGATGCAACATTTGAAAAGATGATATGATCAATGTCTTTAATATGCACCTTCAAAACAATGATGCTCCTCCTGGAAGAAGTTTTGGCTTGTTGAATGAGTCTTACCGGGGGCAAGAAAAAAATAATAATAAGAAGGAAAAATGGGAACATGTTAGACAAAGAAGATGCTAACAAGGAAGCACAGATATACAATATCTCTGACACGGTAAGGGGCTATGGATAATTTCTAAAAACTTGGATATGGGAATATGGGAATGGTATATTTTATATTTTTTACTTTTTTCAATAATTTTTTGCAGAAAATATATATGTATTTTAATTTTATACTTATAAAATCTAGTAACAAAAAGCAGATATAAAGATATCAGTATTGAACATGACATCGATGCAATAACACAACAAATTTTTAAAACTAGAATAAGAGATTGCGACTTTAAAATCGCAAAGTTAATATATCTTTATTAAATAAATTTTATTATCATTATTATTATACATATTGTAATTATAAATAAGTCTAAGTAAATTAGTAATTTATTTAAAAGTGGGTGTTAATAAGATATAATAAGTGGGCATAACACTCAATTTTTTCTTTCCCATATTGTCTAATCAAATAATACGTAAATACAATTATAAATGTTGTTAATGAATATTGCAGCTGCCAAGGGGAAAAAAAAAAAAAAAAAAAAAGGAAGAAGAAGAATTCATGTTGAGTTCGTCTTTTCAAGTACCATACAAGTATATCCGGCGAGTATGTCATATAGATACGGTTTTCATTTTGATGTTTCCATACTTCCTAGCTGCCAGCATATCTACAATGTGTCTTGTCTGTCGTCTGTGGTCTCCTAGTAGTATACAATTCAAAAGATGTTAATTCTGTTACTCTGTTTTGCTATTTTGCCTTGTCTAAGCTGGGTTATGTTTAATGTAAGTGGTTGTATCTATGCAAGTCCATGCCATTGCTCCATAACGCCTCTCCCATTGTTTTACTTCTTCAGATGTCTCGGGGGCTGTGGTTCTTCTGCTAAAAATAGATGATCAAATACATGTTACCTATGAATTTAGCCCAAACATCTACAACCTCCCCCCCCCCCAAAAAAAATCCTGGGGCCTCTTTCAGTCTTTCAGCCCTCTTTTCCATGGAGTCTTACTCATTTCCTGATCCTTAACATTCCAAGACTGGTAGTTACAATCACCATTATCAGTTGTCCCCTCATAAACTAACTAAACTCTATACTTTCCTGGGTCCAGAATGTTGTACCTGATGTTTTTTGCTATAAGCTTTCAATTGCGTTTATGTGTACACTTTCTTTTGAATCTCTCACGGAATTGCTTTAGGCATGCTAGCTTCCTGAATATTCAACATTTGAAAATTTTTTCATCATCTGTATGTGAGGGATATTTTTCATGTGAAAAATAAAGACTAGTGTCCTGTACTCATAACTTGTGCTGCATTTTTGCTCACTTTCCATTCTAATTACCAGAACTATTAGTTATTGGAGCATAGTATCATAACTAGTCTTTGTTTCTGTTGAGCTGAATTAGTCATTAGTTTTTCTTGCCTTGTCTCATTATTCTTGTAACTCATTAGCACTTCTTCTTCTGTCTCCTCTTCTCATTGCAGAGTTGCAGAGCTCTTGCAAAAGGTTACGAAATGAATCCATTTCTTCATTTTCCGATATACAGTCTCTTTATACCACTCTTGCTGGCTTATGCTGCCTACAAAACCCAAAGGGCCTGACAAGCAGTGGATGGAATCAAATATAGGTGCCATTATCCATGCTTTATCTTCGGGCATCCATAGTTTCGAACTTGAAGGTCATCAGATTTGCGCAGCAAGTTGTTCAACACTAACAATAGAATGACAATACAGATAACTGCAAATATATAGGCATCACAGCATGAATATCCAAAATGTCACTTGGACTCGCAGGATGGTAGCTGCTCCTGCTTTGCAAGGAATGGAGATAGAGATCGGACGTGAACAAAGAAATTTTGTGAGGAAGTGATTTTAGCATAGAGCATACCCGTGAGAATGATTAAAAATTATTATTTTGCCTTTATATTTAGAACTAAATACTCTAAATCGTAGCAGCTCAATAAAAATATGAAACAAGATATTTAGTCCTGTCTGAGTATAACCAAAGGTTAAATGTTTATCTCAACAATCGATCCTAGTATAATTCAAATTGAGTTTTTGATTGAAGTTTCTACCCTTTTCAGATTCAGTCATTCTACTTTATGCTTAGTAAATTTGTGAAGTTGTAGAATGAATTGTAGTTCTCAACCCTCAAGAATTTAATTCGTACTTCTCACAAAATACTCAATTGGAGTCATAACTAAAGACCCATTTATGAATTTTATCAGGTAGCTCTTCCAAATTGTGATTTAGAAATTGCCTCTGGTTTTCTTACTAACTAAACAATCTTTCCTTTCATATGGAATTTTTTAGAATTTATTTCCATGCTGTCTTATCTTTAATAACAACTTACCTATTAAACTAAGAAAAATTGTGATAGGAAGATCCTCAGTTTCTCAAGAACATCAAGGACTAACTGATAGGTGTGCAATATATACGGTAGCGCAACGCGCTCATGCCTCCACACCTTTCGTTCCTAAAAAAAACCATCTACCCTAAATCATGGATTATTTGTTCTTCCTCTCTTCATCACTTTTGCTACCAATTTTAGCTCTATTTTGGGTCTTCTATACACAAAACACAAATGCAAAAATAAAGCCATAAATCTTCCACCAAGCAGTTTTGGGTTGCCAGTAATAGGGTAAACCCTCCGATTTCCATGCGGAAACCCAAACAAGTTCATCGAACATTGCATTGCAAAACACTCCCCTCACATCTTCAAAACTCACATCCTCAGGTAGCCTGCCAACAAGAGCAGGCTAGTCACGTGATGGCGCCCCCATTCCAAGCAAAAGCTTGTACGCTCTTGCCAATCCACGGCACCCCCACCAACACAACCGGCGGATTCTGGCGACACTGACACCAAGGTGTTGCACTCGTAGGGGTTTCCAAAGCCAGAAGCGCTCTCCAAAATGTTAGGATTTTTTTAAAAGTTCAAATTTCATGAATTAATGTATTTAAAATTGAATTAATAGGAAAAATATAAATAAAAAAAGATTAAATATGATAAAAAATGAAAAAAAAAATTGAATTGGGTTATATTTGATTGGATTTTGATGGTCTATTTAAAACTCTACACAATTAATTATTGTTTTTTCATTTTGAATATTTAATTATTTTCCCATCATATAAAACAATAATTTATAGTGACAATTATAAGGTATTAAGAGATTTTTTATGATTGAGAGTCTAAATAAATCCCTTCATAGAGTATTAGATCTCTAACTTCAAATTTCGTAATTTTACTCCACTTATCAAGTGAAATTGATTATTCAAAAAGTTTATACATGTCTCGGGAATTGATCGGAGGTATTACAACTATCGAAACTAATCGGAATCATAAATGATCGGAAGTATATTCGATTCCTTGTCTCATATTTTCTAGTTTATGTTCAATTTTTATTACATTTAGTATGTAATATTTTATTTTATTTGGTATCAGACATCTTTGTTAACTGTCTTCAAAATTTTGATGAACTTCAAATTGTTTTTTAAATTAGGATTTTTGAATTTTTGAATATTTGACTCAAAATCTTAATTTTAAAAAAATATATAGTCCAACATTAAAATCCCTGTATCAATACGATGAAAATCATATTTTCAAAAACCATTTAAGAGCATTTTTGCATTTTCGGACGAAGCTACGGCCGCCAGAGATTTGTTGGGTCGGGTCGGCAGTCGAGATATTTACGGGTGAAGAAGACCCAAGAAAACCTCACTGCTATGTGAAAATAGCAATAAATGACTAGATGTCGTTCCTCGCCACGTGTGCTACGACATTAATTAAGGTCTTCACAATCTGAGTCTACAATGTTCAATTTTTTATTTTTTTTAAAGAACCGATCATTCAATTTTTTCAATAAATATATATATTGTTGCAATCCATTCTTTGCAACATTTCTTTTTTAAAAAATGCGCAATAAACTTTAAAATATTATATATTGGTCCTTTGGACTTAAAAAAAAAATTATGCATAAATTTTATATAAATTATTTTAATGCATAATTTTTTTTTTGTACATAAAGGCAAATATAAAATTGGTATTTTTTTAAAATAAATTTTTATATATAAGGGTGCGTACAAAATTATTAAAATATTTTTTTGGATAAAAACTTTTTGAAAAAATTTTTAAAAATTTTCAAAATTTTCAACTATCTTTGAAAACTAAATTTTCAAAAATCGTGTATAAAATTAATTTTGGATAGAATTTTGTACATGAAAAGAGGTACAAAATTAATAACATGTACTAAATAATTTGCTTGTATTTTTATATTAAAATTTTATGAATTTTGGTGTGATAAAATTAAGTAACGTTATTATCTTGATAATTAATATAATTTCTAAAATTAATTAGGATCTAGTCATAACAGCTATAATTAAGTAAGAAATTATGTATAAAGATATGATCACTTTAGAAAAATGATAATTTGTTATGAAAATTATTTTTATGTAATGAATCTTATCTCACATGAATTTTTATTGTATAAAATAATAAAATCGGTGATAAGCCATCAAAGTAACTATTTTTAATAGTAGTCTATCTAATTAAAATTTCTTTTTTATGCAATATTATAAATATGATTGATGTAGTGCATCTCTAGTTTGGTTTAGTCAACAAGGCGAGACAAGTCCAAGGTTGGATGGTTTATAAGCAGCTCATTTAGCGGGCTCGCCATCCTACCTGTGAATCTATTTAGTGTACTAAAGAGGTCGTCTTATAGAGTTAATTAGAAAATTATAAAATGATCAGGGATAAACTAACTATTAGTAATTTTCTAATTAACCCATAGGTATTAGAAAATGAATTATTTTTTATATATCTTATCATAAGATCAAATAAATCTAATAGAATTAGAAATTTAGTTTATAGATAATTTTTATATCATAAATTTATTTGTATTAGTAGATATTTATTAAATATCACATGTATAGTCAGTAAATATATTTATTTATTTTATAATATTCTAAAATATAAATTTGAAATCCAAATTTTTCGATTTAAATGGAGATAGTTATAAGAATTGGAGAAAAATGATACTTCTCCATTTGATCTGCTTGAACATTGATTAATGTATTAGAAAGGACAAGCCATCTTCGATGATCTATACCAGTTCCAAGGTTGATAAGGTTTTTTATGAACGTTGAGAGTGATCTAATCACCTAAATACCAAATTTATAAAAATTAACATCTCGGTTGGTATTCGTAACTCAATCAACCAGTATACTAATGTCCGTACTCTTTTTAAAGCTATAGATAACCAATTTACGGTATCAAAGAACTCTCTGGCCAATACCTTCATTATGCAGTTCTCCTCCATAAGCCTCACTATTGTCCACGGTGTGCGTGAGCACATTATGCAAATACGGGACATAGCGACTGAGCTAAAAATCCAAAAGATTGAGATGTCCAAATCTTTTCTCATATACTTTATCCTGAACTCTCTCCTATAACCCTATGGTACTTGTAAGATCTCCTACAATACACAAAGAGAAATGGTTCATCAGTGAGTTGATGGCCATGTATATCCAATGTTACAAATCTCATATCGGATTCCTAAAAATCATAAAATAGTACTTAAATATAATAAACTCCCTCACCCAACAGGTTAATCTTTCGGGCTAAATTCTCTTATTGGGTTTAAGTCCATTACTTGGATTCATGACAAATTGGTATCAGAGCCTCCGGTCTATTATGGAAAAGGACTACCTGGAAGAGGGCTAGATGGAAAAGGGCTACCTGGTATCAGAGTGAGAGTTTTCCAAAATGGAAAAGGACTATCTGGTGTCGAAGTGAGAGCCGTCCAAAAAGAAAAATGGCTATCTGCCAGAGTAAAAGCCGTCAAGAGTGTGAGCCGTCCATAGTGTGAGCCGTCCGTAGACATCCGATTTCTCAAGGGGAGGATAATGTTACGAATCCCATATCGGATCCCCAAGAAATCATAAAATAGTATTTAAATCCAATAGACTCTCTCACCCAACAGCTCGATCTTTTGGGCTGAGTTCTCCTTTTGGGTTTGAGTCCATTACTTGGATCCGAGAAGGAAGAAAGGCTATTGATGAAGATAAAACAAAGTTTTGCAAATGCACATGTAGCAGTGCAAGGAGAGAAAGATGTCAAGTTTAAATCAAACCAAAAGGGTACAAAACCGAAAGCGTATATGAAAAAAGACTCCAAATGTTTCTTGTATAAAAAAGAGGACACACGAATCAGGATTGCATCTGGTGCAAGCGATGACTTGAGAATAAAGGTACGAAAATCTTATTAGTTTGTTATGAATTTTACATAACTGAGAATTTTTATGACACATAATGGATTGATTCTAGTTGTACCATTCACATTACGAATGTGTTGTAGGGTTTGTAAAATCTAAGAAAATTAGTGAATCGTGAACAATTCATCTATTCGGGTAACAAGATGAACTCATGGGTAAATGGTATTAACGATTGCGAGTTCATTCTGGCCAGCGAGTATATCTTGAAATTGGAAAGTATTTTATATACCAAAATTTTCTATGAAATTAATTTCCATTTCAAAACTTATACAATTCGGTTACTTTCCAATTTAATAATAAAATGATATTATTTTTTGATTCAAATATCGTTGGTTATAGTCCATTATTGGATGAATTGTATAGTATTACTTTACAAGACAATACTTGGATGAATGTAACCCTTACAGGGGTTAATAGAAGTGTTATTAAGGAAAATACTTCCATGTTGTAATACAAAAAATTAGAACATATCTCTATAAAAAGAATAGAAAAGTTGGTAAATGATGGGATATATGATAGCCTAGATTTTAGCAATTTCGAGATTTATGTGGACTGTATTAAGAGAAAGCAAACCAATAAAACTCAAAAAAGTGTTAGAAAGAATTCAGAATTGTTTGAAATCATACATACGAATATTGTACTCTAGATACAAAACTGTATGATCCATAGTTATTTTAACTCATTTATAAATTAATATCTACGATACATGCATCTCTTTATCCCTCGTCATAAGGATGAGACATTAAATGCTTTTAAAATTTTCAAGACAAAAATAGAGAAACAATGCGGTAAATAAATAAAAGTCATTAGATCAGGTAGAGGTAGGGAATACTATGGAAAATATATAGATGATGGACAAATACCAACTCCATTTGCAAAGTTCCTTTAGGTAGCATGAAATAGCTGAATAGCTGGTTCACCTAACCAGAATGAAATTGCTGAAAGAATGAACATTACCTTACTTGGTATGGTAGCATGATGGCAAACTCCAAACTACCTAAACTCTTGTGGATTGAAACTCTCAAGATGACAATGTACATTCTAAACAAAGTTTCAATCAAAGTTGTAGTCAAAACTCTTTTTGAGTAATTTAAAAGATGGAAATTTAGTTTAAAACATGTATACATTTGGGGCTATTCGATAAAGATAAGAGTTTATAATTCACAAAAAAATAAAATTGACCCAAGAATCGTGAATAGATACTTTGTTGATTATGTTGATAAGTTCAAGAGATATCCATTTTATTATTCATCCTACCACACTAAATTTGTAGAATCTAAAAATACTACATCTCTAGAGAATGAATTGGTTAGTGGCATGTGCATCTAAACAAGGTTTCAACCAAAGTTGTAGTCAAAACTCCTTTTGAGTTATTTAAAGGATAGAAATCTAGTTTAAAACATGTATACATTTGGGGCTATTCGACAAAGATAAGGGTTTATAATTCACAAAAAAATAAACTTGACCCAAGAATTGTGAATGAATATTTTGTCGGTTATATTGATAAATTCAAGAGATATCAATTTTATTATCCATCCTACCACACTAAGTTTGTGGAATCTAAAAATGTTATATTTCCAGAGAATGAATTAGTTAATGGGAATGATTACTTTCGGGACTTAACTCCTGAAAAGGACTGTCAAGTACCCTATCAAGTTCAAGTACCAAATTAATTATCATCCAAAATGACTCTCAGGTGCCTATGGACCTAAATCAGGTACGGATGACAATTAAGAAATTTCACAAATAGTTGACCAAGATCAAACCATATTTTACGGAGAATGTTGAACCAACATTAAGGAGATTTACTTGAGAAAGAAAGTCAGCAAAACCTGATAACTATGTAGTATATGTTCAAGACTCTGATTATAATGACGGAGCCACAAAAGACCTGAAAACATTTTCACAAGCCACGAAGTCTAAGAACTCGAACTCATGGCTGAATGTCATGAAAAATGAAATAGAATCTATTCGAAGCAACGGAGTTTGGAATCTTGTAGAGTTACCAAATGAGGTAAAACTCATTTGATGTAAATGGATATTCAAGACAAAGTTCGACTCATTAAATAATATCGAGAAATACAATATCAGACTTGTTGTTAAAGGGTTTACCCAAAGGGAAGGAATCGAATACTCAGAAACATTTTCTCTGGTGTTTAAAAAAGATTCCTCATTTTGTTACTTATTACATATTTTGACCTAGAATTGTAACAAATGAATGTGGAAATAACTTTTTTTAATGGGGAACTAGAGGAAGAGATTTATGATATTCAACTAGAAATGGGTGAATAGTTAAATATAGATTTTTTGAAACTTTTTGTAAATAGAAATCTTACAGCAAATCAGTTTAAGAATTAAAATAGAAAAATAAAAAACACTCAGAACTTTTTATAGTGGTTCCACCAAACTAGGTGTATGTCCACTCTCAGACTCCGTATGGATTTTTTACTATCAATTCGATGATATAAACTTGATTTAAAGTTCTTGTTAAACCTTTACAATATTTCTACGCAACACCACTCTTCAATCCTTTACAGATTGGTTTTGGTTTTCTCATATTAGACCCAAAACAGCAACCCACACTCTTTAGTCTTTTGAATTATCACTCAAGTAAGAATGGAATGTCAAAGATGAGAGGTTTTAATCCTTAGATTCGATAGAATTAATTTCAACTTTAAAAATACTCGAAAGAGATTAGAAATTGAAAGACATACAAAAGCGAGCAATAAATACAAGTATAGAATTTGTTTAGAGATTCAATTGAGCATTCACTCTTTTTTTTGTTGCTTTCTTCATTTCTCTTCTCTTATATTTATTGTGGCATTGAAGATATCCGTTGAGGGTTATTGCATCTGATTGTTTCTCATTTAATGTCCTCCGTTAATGTTCTGTTACAACAGTACCCATTTTTCACGTTGAAACTCTATTCTCCCACTAGCATCACTTCCATATTAACCAATCAAAATTTGTTTTTACTGCATTTGAACATTAGTTTTGATCGAAATGAAAATATTCAGAGATTCAGAAAAAGAAGATGACTGTTAAGTTCAAATCCGTTTCGAAAATGTGTTTTCTGACAATTTTGGGTCAACATGTTTAAATGGCACATCGACTTGAATTTAAAAATTCAATGTTGTTTTCTTGATTAAATAAGTTGACAAGAGTATATACCAAATTAAATAGGTAGACACAGATTTAAATTTGTCGATGTGTTCTGATGTGTCGACATGATTCTAGTGGATATCGATATGACATTTTTTAAACATCAATATCCTAGGTTGATAAGTTTTAATTACACATGACACAATCATGTGTACTTATAAAATTTGTGAATCTATTCTAATGAATTGGTCGATGTATTTTTGTATGTCGACATGATTAAGTATAGGTCTATAGGTGATCTTAAGGAGTCAATTAACATCAGGTCGACACGTTTAGTATATACATCGATTGTTACTATGCAGATCAAAAATTGGTGGACCTATCTCCTAAAATTGGTCAATATGTTGAGTATGTCGATAAGATAAAAGATTAAGTCGATGTGTGATATTTCAGCAACATTATATCAAGTTGACATGTCTTAATTTCACATTAACATATTTCTATACCTTTTTAAAACTAGTGAACATGTCTCATAAAATAGATCGATATGTATTTTCATGTCAACAAGGTTAATAACACAGGTCATTGTGTGTCTCTAAAGAAATAAGAGAATCAGGTCGACAAGTCTTCAGGTATGTCGACCTCCTTGAATTTTTGCCCCGTGCATGTCGATATATTCTGAAGGTAGGTCATTATGCTTTTAAAATTGGTCGACAAGATAATTTAAATCTGTCACCTGAATTAATCAGGTCGATGTGTTCTAGGATTTAACTCGTTGTATAAGACAGGTCAATGTGTTTACAGGAATGTGGACATACATTTACTTAGCAAAATATATGTTGTTTCTATGGTTCAGGTCAACAAGGGTTACTAAACAAGTCAATGTGTTTAGAGTTAGATTAAAATTAGTCGACATAGATCTTAAATTGGTGGATATAAGGGGTAGGTCGATGTGTGTGAAAAGCAGGTCGACAAGTTGTACAGTCTTCTGATTTCTATGAACTTTTCTGATTTTCTTAAACCTATTTTCTCCCAAATTTATTTCCATAAAAACTTTTTCATCTCAACAATCTCCCCCATTTTGATGATACGATGACAAAACTTCTGATACCTTATCTTAAAGTCTCTGTTCATATTCCTATTGATTCAAGATTTAATCAAATCCTAAGCCATCATTCATTTTCCAGTGATCTCATTTAGGCCTATCCTCACTACACTACACCTAAACTACCATTCATTCTCACTACGCTACACCTAATCTCATATATCTCATACTGCATTGCCACCAGTATCATCACAATTTTGAGTACCATCATAGACAAGCATACTACCCATACTCAGATAGCATATGCATTCACTATTATATGCAGAATAAGTAATCTATGCTGCATTCATTCCACTTATCTTATTAGCTTTTATTCTATTCTAAGCATCTCTGCACCAGCACATCATTTTGCAACACTTCACCAATATATTAGCATATTACTTAGCAGCATTAGATCATTTCTACAATCACCAACAACCATACAGTATACCAACAACTGCAACAACCATACAACATACCAACAACTACAACAACCATATACCAACATCTCACCAACAATACTCTATTCAGTATATCACTTTGTGAGCATCTCACTAACAAAACTTCACGCTACTTCTTCATACTATACTTCATTTTCTCCCCCTTTTTATCATCAATAAAAAGAGTTATTCTTAATTCAGCAACATCTATACAATCAACATCAAGTAAACTAAGTGCTCCCCCTCTAATAGATACACCAACATCTATACAACCATTGAATTCATATAATTGCAGCAAGCATTCACCATTTTCATCCAATTTCAAAATTGCACATATATAATTTGACAGCAAGTATTTCAAACATTTTCTCACAAATTAACAGCAAACATACATAATGTCAAGATAGAAGCTAGATACATTGATTAGTAAACATTGAAACTGTAGCAAGCAAAATAACATGAAAATTCAGAGATCAAACACAGAATTAGATCTAAAAGAAATAAAAAGTCATGTAAACAACCGAACATGCATAAACCAAGAGTGAGGCCGAGGCTAGCAGGAGTGAGAAAGTCTAAGAGGATGAAGTATTTTTCTTTTGTCCTCTTCAAGGGCTTCTAATCTTTTCTTTATGCCTTGAAGCTCCATCATCAATGCATATCCCATTCGGCTCTGAAGAAGTTGTCTTTTCTCAAAATTTTTCAACTTTTCTGAAATCATGTCAAGAGTCACAGGTTGTGAACTTTATGATTGCCCTTCGTCTTCTTTTCTTCTTTCCTTTGGTTTATTCTCTGTTGGTTCTTCAGTGTCATCTCCTCTCTTCTATTTGCCTTTTGCTTGCTCCTCCTTCCTTTCTCACCCATTCTCCTTCACTGTTATTCATCCATCTGGCTCGGAGCATAAAGGAGGCATCGATTCCATTCTTATCATTTAACATACTTACCATATACTTATCCAATTCTATAAAATTTCTTGATAGAATTTCAGTGATCATGTTGGCATATGGTAGAAGAGAACTCTCAGATCTATGAGTAGCAATCATGAAGTGTAGAACTATAAAATGTAGTCCGGGATTATTACCACTCATGATACAGGCCATCAACCAAAAGTTCTCTCTAGAAATTATTATGTAATTTCCTCCCCTTGGTCTTAACACATGTGCCACAATCAAATGCAGATTGCATTCATGGAAACCTAGTTCTTTGGTACTAGTGTTCACAATTGTCAAATTTTCATCTCCAAAAACAATTCTAGCATTGTCCAAGTAGCTAGATTTCATATACCGCTCATATTTCTCATAAGGAATCCATGCAAGATTGTTCTCTCTACATATAATTCTAGATGTAACTTCAATCACATTTCCATGTACAAAAGTCCTAAATACACACGAAACAAAGTGTTTATCCAAAATTATTCGTGTCTCATTCTCAATTTTGTCATAAATTACTTCAATGTTGTTATAAAATAATTTAACTGCTTTCTCATGAATGTACTTCTTAGGACTCAATAGCCAATTAGGGCATACCTCGATCAAATACTCTTCATACTTGAAATTAGCTCTTTTTAGAAACACCCAATCGATCAATCTCTCGTAATTCACCTTCCTTCTCGAAAACACTTTTTTATACAATTTGCTCTATTCAATCGATTTGAACTCATAAGTGTTGAATTGCGGGACAAGCTCTGGTTGTGGAGGAAGTGTAGGAGTTTCACAGATTGAGCCGTCGTAGATGAGAATTTTAAGGAAAATGCCTTTAGCCGTGGGTTTCGAAGGAGGTTTGGATGAAGCGGTTTACTTCATGACAGGTAACTTCATCTTAGGAGTGATAATAGATTCAAATTTTGCAAAGAAAGGAACATCTAGGGTTTCAGAAGGGAAATTAAGGTTTTAGAGAGAAGAGGAAAATTCGAAATTAGGGTTGAACAGTTAGATAGGTCAATGTGTTAACCGATCATATTCCATTTTGTATGTTACAGATCGACACTTGTTCATGCACTTCGACTTGTTTTAGGGTTATTAAGAGTCATCAGGTCGACATATTATTAAGGGCATCAACCCAATCTCAACTTATATACAGGTCGACATACTTATTCTCGGGTTGACGTGTCAACTTTTGTTTTTCATTTTAAGTGTTAGGTCGATAAGCTTTTTTAATTCAACGACTAGTAGGTCGAGATGGCTTTACAATCCTTTAATTTGTTGACATTAAATAAGTCAACCTAGAATTCATTTTTGTGTATTCTATTTTTTGAATATTTTTTACACTTCTCCATTTCAGTCATTTTTAATTCTTTTCTAAGTTCACACAATTTATTTTTATCCAATGGCTTGGTAAAGATGTCTGTAATTTGTTTTTAAGTCTCAATATACTCAAAAACAATTTTATTATTCAGAACATAATCTCTGATGAAGTGAAATCTCACTTCAATGTATTTGGATCGAGAGTAATGAACTAAATTCTTAGTTAAATTTATGACACTTGTGTTATCACATTTAATTGGAACAGAGTCGAAATCTATGCCATAACCCTTCATTTAGTGCTTAATCCAAAGTATATGTGACGTGCATTGTCCGATAGAAACATATTCAGTTTCGGTAGTTGACAATACCACATTGCTTTGCTTTGCTTTTTGGAAGACCATAATACAAACATACTTTCAAAAAATTGACAAATATCACTAATACTTTTTCTATATATTTTGCATCCTGTAAAATTAGCATCAGAAATCCATGTAACTAAAAACTTGAATTTCTGTCATACCAAAGATCTAGACGTATGGTTTCTTTTAGATATCTAAAGATTCTTTTAACTGCTATTAAATGAGACTCTTTTAAATCTGATTGGAATCTTGTACAAAAACATACACTAAATTATATGTTTGGTCTTGAAGTAATGAGATACATAAGTGATCCAATTATACTTCTGTATAATTTTTAATAAACTGATTTGTCGGTTTTCATCTTTATCTAACTTTATACCTGTACTCATGGGTGTAGCATTTCATTTACATCCGCTGAATCCAAATCTTTTAATTAGATCATTCGTGTATTTTGATTGATTAATGAAAATTTTATTTTCAGATTGCTTGATCTAAAATCCAAGAAAATAATTTAGATCTCCAATCATATTCATTTCAAATTCTCCTTACTTTTTACTTGCAAATCCTTCACATATTTTTACACTAATTTCACCGAAAATTACATCATCAATATATATTTGGATTATCTGAAAGTTATTTTCATTTCTTTTGATAAAGAGAATTGTTTTTGTTTTTCCTCTTTCAAAATTGTTTTCAATTAGGAAGTTACTGAACCTTTCATATCAAATTCTAGGAGATTGTTTCAAACCATACAAGACTTTGGTCAGTTTGTAAATATGTTTAGAAATTTTGGATTCTCAAAGCCAGATGGTTGTTTTACGTATACAATTTCATTTAAATAGTCATTCAGAAAGACACTCTTAACATCTATTTAATATAGTTTAAAATTCATATAATAGGAGAAGGCTATGCTTCTAATCTAGTCACTGGTGCATATGTTTCTTGTGAATGTTTCATTATAGTCAATTCTCTTCTCTTGGCTATATCTTTTGGCTACTAATCTTATCTTGTTTTTTGTGATTGTTCCATACTCATCAAGTTTATTTCTAAATACCCATTTAGTTTCAATCACAGATTGATCCAATGGTTTAGAGACAAAATTCAATACTTTATTCCTTTCGAATTGATTTAATTCATCCCGTTTTGCCATTATCAAGTTTTCATCTCTTAATACTTCCTCCACATTTTTAGGTACATTATGAGATATAAAGTCTATGTATTCACATTGGTTTTGCAAAACTGATCTAGTTCTGACACCTAATCCAACATCTCCTATTATGTTTTCTGGATTTATATTTTTTCTGATTTGGAAATATTTAATTTCTTGTTCTTGTTGAATTTCATCTTTTTTTTTGATTTAGTGACTTCATTAGTTTCTTTTTTTTTGAAGATTCATATCTTCTGTAAGATTTATTTCACTGAGCTTTTTTGTTACATCTTCATTATCTAATCTTCTTTGATTGGTATCATTTTTTCATCAAACTCTACATGTATTGATTCTTTTACTGTCATGATTCTATTGATTTTTTTTTATCATGTCTTGGATACAGCCCGATATTCAGGATTTTACCTCGACTAATCCGAACCGACCGCTGCAGTGGTTTCTTTTCGGATGACGGGTCTCCCAACGGGAACGCTCCATACACATGAGGGCCCGATACTCCCAGTAGAAGTCGAACCTCGATCATGTTTAAGGGAAGTCAACTTCATATCCAGTTGAGCCAACCCACGGTGGTATCACGATTCTATTATTATAAACTCTATATGCTTTACTTACTATGGAGTACCCTAAGAAGATTGTTTCATCACTTTTGCCATTAAATTTTCTTAAAACTTCTTTTCCATTGTTTAGGACAAAGCATTTGTATCCGAAAATTTTAAAATATGTTCTATTTGATTTCTTCTTTTTTAAATTTCATATGCTGTTTTCTTTAAAATTGGTCCGATTAACACCCTATTCAGAATATAACAAATAGTATTTACTGTCTCTTTCCAGAAGAATTTTAATAGATTATGCTCTCAGAGCATGATCCTAGTCATTTTTTACAGAGTTCTATTTTTTTCTTTCTACTATCACATTCTGTTAAGGTGTCTTAGGTGTTGAGAAGTTATAGTCAATACCATGATTGTTATAGAATTTTTCTATGGTTCTATTTTTAAATTCTTTGTCGTGATCAACATTCCTTTTTCATTTTGAATTTTCTTACATAGTTTTATAAAACTCTCATTGACTTCCTCTTTCTTGGTAAGGAATAGAACCCTAGTGTATCTAGAGTGATTATCAATGATTACAAATTCATAATATTTTCCTCCTAAATTTTGAGTTCTTGTTGGTCCAAACAGATTAATATGAAGAAGTTCTAGAGAGTTATTGGTTGAAACACAGTTTTTGGGTTTGAAGGAGGTTTTGGTTTGTTTCGCTTTCATATAGGCATTACACAACTTATCCTTTTCGAATTTCAACCTAGGCAAACCTTTCACAACATCCTTTCTAGCAAGCTTTGAGATAGTGTCCATACTTGCATGTTCTAACCTTCTGTTCCATAGCCATGATGTGTTCTTACAACTGTAACTAAACAAGATTCATTTGAAATTTCTAAATGTTCTAAATCTATTACATAGATATTTTCTCTTATATGGCCAGTGAATTTAACACTACCAAAGGTTTTGTCAATAATAGAGCAAGTCAGATTCAAACATGACTGTATAGCCTTTGTTGCACAATTGACTGGCACTCAACAAGCTAAATTTAAGACCAGAAATGAGAAGAACATTCTGAATTTGAAAATTAGTAGACTTACCTCCTATGTTACCTATTCCGAAGACTTTTGCTTTTGAGTTGTCACTAAAATCCATCTTTCCTCCTTTCTTCTTTTCAAAAGAAAAGAATTTTAAGATATCCCTAATCATATGCTTTGAGCATCCACAGTCAATGCACCAAACTGATTTTCCAGGAAATTCTCTAGATTTCAAACAGACCTACAGTAGGATTCAATCACAACTTTGCCTTTGGTACCCACATTTTCTGAGGTCCAACTGAGTTAGATTTGAATTGATTTTTAGGAGTCCATTTTGGGTTCAATCTTAAAAAGTTTTGAAACCAGTAAGTGTAAGCAAAGTGTCCAAAATTTTTGCAGTAGACACAGTAGTTATTATTCATACTTGTATTCTTTGTATTGATGGAAAAATTGTTTCTAAATTTACGATTTTCTGACTTGTGCCCAAGTTTCATGCATGTGTAACATCTCTGTAATTTGACATTTTCTGAACTTGGTACTCTGAATTTATATAACTTTTTTTGGGTTTTTGTAAGATTATATCATAACCCAAGCTTATCAAATACTGCTCTTTATACTCCTAGAATAGCATCTAGTTTTTCTTGACTCTGAATAAATTTCATCAATATAGTATTTTGTCTAAGGTTCTTCTCCTTCTATTCAGTCAGTTTCTTTCTTAGAGCTATGTTTTCATTTGTCTGTTTTTCACTATCATTTTCTAGTTGTTTATCATTCAATTCCTTCTCAAATTGAGCAACTTTCAATTCTAATTTATTATTTTTCTCTCTTAACTTATTTGCTTTTGTTTTTGAATTTTCTAATATCTTAACAGTTTCGGTTAAGTTCTTTTTTAACAAATTATTTTTCATTTTAAATTTTTTTAATTTTTTAAGTGATTCAAGCAATGTTTCATGCAATTCAGTGATGGTGAAATTGTTTTTATCAAAATTAGAATAAGAGAAATAGGAAGTAGAATTTATTTTACTGTCTGAAGGCTCTTCATTGGCCATGAAGCATACGTTAACTTGTTTTTTTGCTTGTTTTTCTTCACTTGAGTTAGAGTTTTCATTACTCCAAACTGCAAGTGCCTTCTTCTTTTTCTTCTCCTTTCTTTCCTTCTTATTCTTCTTTTCGTCCCTTTTTAGTAGGGGACAATCGTCTTTAATATACCCCAACTTCTTATACTTAAAGCACCTAATTTTCTCTTTCTTTTCTGACCTTTCGAAGAATGGTTTGTTCTTGTTTCTTCTTCTCATCATGAACTCTTGAATCTTCTGGCTAGTAGGGCTTCATCTTCTTCATCGTTTTTTTTCTTTTGAGCTTGTAGTGCTTTCATCATTGTTAACTTTTAGAACTATTCTTTTACCTCTTTCATCTTTTGCTAGCTCCTTCACATTCAGTTTCATCTTATGGGTTATTAGAGACCCCACAACTTCATCCATGGTCAAGGTTTCAAGATTCTTGGATTCTTCTATTGATGTAATCTTGGGTTCCCATGATTTTGGCGAACTCCTCAGAATTTTATCCACCGTATCTTCTTGAGAAATTCCATTTTCAAGTAATCTTAATTCATTTGTTATCTTATTAATTTTTGTTATCATTTCGCTGATTGTTTCACCTTTTTTCATTTTAAAAACTTCATACTCTTCTTTTAACAGTCTAATTTTGTTTTTGCGAACTTGATCAGTGTCTTCATTAGTAGTCTCAAGTCTTTCCTAGATTTCTTTTGATATAATGCATGATAAGACTCAATTATATTCATTGACACCCAAGGCAAGGTGAAGGAGATTTATTGTCTTGCAGTTTGCTTGATAAACCTTCTTTTGCTTCATTTTCATATTCTTTAATTTGACTGGCACACGTACACCATCAATCTCTTCTATGGGAAATTCAACTCATTTTTCGATTATCTTCCAAACATTTAGATCTTGTATAATTATAAAATTACGCATTCTTTACTTCCAATAACTGAAATTGCTTTTGTTGAAGAAGGGTGCACGATTTGTTAAGCAAGCTTCTACTGGTACATAATCTCTGTTAATGGCCATTTGGATCTTTAGTGTCAATCTATTAAACTTTCTATGAACACACTCGTTCTAATACCAATTGATATTCAACTAGAGGGGGTAAATAGTTGAATATGGATTTTTTGAAAATTTTTTTAAATAGAAATCTTACAACAAATCAGTTTAAGAATTAAAATAGAAAAACAAAGAACACTCAAAACTTTATATAGTAGCTCCACCAAACTAGGTGTACATCCACTCACAAACTCTCCCAAGATTTTTTACTATAAATTCAATGTTACAAACTTGATTTTAGATTCAAATTAGATCTTTACAGTGTTTCTACGTAACACCACTCTTTAATCCTTCACAAATTGATTTTCTCACACTAGACCCAAAACAGTGACCAACACTTTTTGATCTTTTTAACTATCACTCAAGTAAGAAGGGAATGTCAAAGATGAGAAGCTTTAATCATCGGATTTGACAGAATTAATTTCAACCTTAAAAATGCTCAAAAGAGATTAAAAATTGAAAGACATACAAAAGCGAGCAATAAATACAAGTAAAGAATTTGTTCAGAGATTCAATTAAGCATTCACTCTTTTTTTTGTTGCCCTATTCATTTCTCTTCTCTTGTATTTATTGTGGCATTGAAGATATCCATTAGGGGTTATTATATCCGAACGTTTCTCATTTAATATCCGTCATTAATGTTCTGTTACAACAGTACCCATTTTTTATGCTGAAACTCCATTCTTCCACTAGCACCATTTCCATATTAACCAATCAAAGGTTTTTTTTTTCTTGCATTTGAACATTAGTTTTGATCGAAATTGAAATATTCATAGATTCAAAAAAAAAGGCCGTTGAGTTCAAATTTATTTCGAAAATGTGTTTTCTGATAATTTCGGGTCGACACGTTTAAATGGCATATCAACCTAAATTTAAAAATTCAGTATTGTGTTCTTGATTAAACAGGTTGACAAGAGTATGTACCAAATTAAATAGGTGGATACGTAGATTTAAATTGGTTGATGTGTTCTGATGTGTCGACATGATTTTAGTAGACATCAACATGACATTCTTTGAAAATCAATATCCTAGGTCAACAAACTGTAATTACATATTGACACAGTTCTGTGTACTTATAAAATTTGTGGACCTTTTCTAATGAATTGGTCGATGTATTTATGCATGTCAACACGATTAAGTATAGGTCGATGTGTGATCTTAATGAGTCAATTAACATCAGGTCTACACGTTTAGTATATACATCGACATGTTACTATACTGATCAAAAATTGGTGGACCTGTCTTCTAATACTGGTCGATGTGTTGGATAAGATAAAAGATCAGGCCGTTGTGTGATATTTAAGTAACATTATATCAAGTCGACATGTCTTAGTCTCATATTGATGTGCTCTATGCCTTTTTAAAATTGGTGGACATGTCTCATAAAATAGATTGATGTGTTTTTTCATATCGACAAGGTTAATAACATAGATCGTTGTGTGTCTCTAAAGAAATAAGGGAATCAGGTCGACAAGTTTTCAGGTATGTCGACCTTCTTGGATTTTTGTCTAGTGCATGTCGATGTGTTCTGAAAGTGGGTCGTTATACTTTTAAAATTAGTCGATGTGATAATTTAAATTTGTCTACCTGAAGTTAATCAGGTCGATGTGGTCAAGGATTCAAGTCATTGTGTAAGACAAATCGATATGTTTACGGGAATATCGACATATGTTTACTTAGCAAAATATATGTTGTTTCTATGGTTCAGCTCGACAAGGATTACTAAACAGGTTGACATGTTTAGGGTTAGATTAAAATTGATTGATATAGATATTAAATTGACGGATATAAAGAGCAGGTCGATATGTGTGAAGAGCAGGTCGACAAGTTGTGCAGTCTTCTTATTTCTATAAACTTTTCTGATTTTCTTAAACTTATTTTCTCTTAAATTTATCATCACCAAAACTTCTTCATCTCAATAGTTTACATGTGTCAATCTGAAAGATTATCCTCTAATAATAATGAGTACTTGGTGTACAAACTCAAGATATCTATATATGGGTTGAAACAAGCCTCCCGCCAGTGGTGTTTGAAATTCTACTATATGGTTACTTCATTCGGTTTTGAAGAAAATATTATCGATCAATGTATAGACCTCAAGATGTAGGCTTAATTTTTGTTTCTTTATCCTGTATGTGGATAACATACTGTTTGCCACAAATGATAAGGATACTATGTGAGGTGAAATAGATTCTCTCTAAAAATTTTGAGATGAATGATTTAGGTAATATATTTTATATTATCGACATAAAAATATATCGAGATAGATCTCATACGATCCTGAGACTATCTCAAGAAATTTATATCAACTAAGTGTTTAAGAAATACAAAATGAAGAACTGTAACCAAATATAGTTTCGATTGTCAAAGATGATAAGTTCAATTTGGACCAATACCCTAAAACAGATTTGAAAATGGAGCAGATAGTTAACATCCCATATACTTCCGTTGTTGGAAGTCTTATATATGCATAGATGTGTACAAGGCCTGATATAGCTCATGCTATGAAGATATTTGGTAAATATCAAAGTAACCCATATTTGAAATATTGGAAGACTGCAAAGAAGGTATTGAAGTATTTACAAGACACCAAGAAGTACATACTTACATACAGAAGAACCGACAGTTTGGAAATAGTCGAGTACTCGGATTCGAATATTACCTGCTATATTGGTTTCCAAAAATCAATATTGGGTTACATTTTCATGATGGCCAATTGAGCTATATCATAGAAGAGTGCTAAACAGATATTGACAGCAACCTCCACTATGGAAATTAAGTATGTGGCGTGTTTTCAGACTACGTCACACGCTATGTGACTCAAGAGTTTCATATCCAGATTTAAAGTTTTAAATTCTATACCTAGGCCACTATATATTTTGTAATAATTCAACTGTTATATTTTTTGTTAAAAATAATAAGAGTTGTAATCGAAATAAATATATCGACATAAAATATTTAGCCATTAGGAAAAGAGTGCTAGAAAATAAAGTTGTAACTCAAAACATTTACATTAATTATATGTCGGTTGATCTCTTAACTAAAGGCATGCCACCGAGTATGTTCAGTGTATGTTGTTAATATGGACTTATTTCCTTATTTAAATGAAATTGAGAGTTTAATTTTCTAAATAAAGTTATGTATATATTTTTATTGTTTAGAGATAGATTCATCAAATTTGAATCTAGAATAAACGTAAAATTTATTCATAAATTAAATGTTACCATAACACTACAAAAAAACCAGCTTTTAGCGATAAAATTAGTGGCGAAAAATTTTTTGTCACTAATAACGCATCGCAAAAATTTAGCGACAAAAAATTAGAAATTCGTCGCTAAATTTAGCAACGAATAATTTTTTATCACTAAATCCGTCACAAATTAGCGATAAAAAATTATTTGTTGCTACATTTAGCGATAAAAATAAAAAATTCGTTGCTAAATTTGGCGACGAATAAATTTTCGTCATTAAATTTGCGACGAATTTAACGACAAAAAATTTTTCGTCTCTAAATTTAGCGACGAAATCTAAAATTCATCGCTAAATTTAGCGACGAATATAAATTCGTCGCTAAATCCGTCGCTAAATTAGCAATGAAAAAAAAAATGCACTCCCGCCTGAACCCAGCCCGCCCGCCCGCCCACCTGAGCCAGCATCCGCCCGCACGCCCGCCCGAGCTGGCGCCCACACGCCCTCCCTCACTTAAGTCCTGAAAAATGCCTCCACTTTGCTCCCACCATGGTTCGAACCCCTACGCTTCCGTAAACCTTTAAGATCCTGTAACCATCAAGCTAAATGTTAGTATTTGTTATAAGTTTTTTTTTTTTTTTTTACTTATTATCTTTCCTTCACATATTTCTAATAATAATAAAACAATATAAAATAACAATTTATTATAAAATAATAAAATATTAGTTTAAAATAAAATAATAAAAGATATAAAAAAATAATAATACTATTTTTTTAAAAGATAAAATAAAAATAATATATAACATATTAATTAAAAATAATAAATGTGATAATTTTTTTTAAATAAAAAATAAAAAATATATATTAATATTTTATTTTCTTTAATTATATTTCAAATTTAGTGACGAATTTCGAAAATTGTCGTAAAATTAGCGACGAATTCCGGAATTTGTTGCAAAATTAATTAATTATTTAATAAATATATATTAATATTTTATTTTATTTAATTATTTTTCAAATTTAGCGAAGAATTCGAAATTCATCGCAAAATTAGTGACGAATTTTGAAATTTGTCACAAAATTAATTAATTATTTAATAAATATATATTAATATTTTATTTTATTCAATTATTTTTCAAATTTAGCGACGAATTCTGAAATTCGTTGCAAAATTAATTAATTATTTAATAAATATATATTCATATTTCATTTTATTTTATTTTTTTTCAAATTTAGCGACGAATTCCGAAATTCGTCACAAAATTAGCGACGAATTTTCGGTCGTCGTTAAATTAGCTACGATTATTTTTTCGTTACAAATTTTGTTGCAAATAGCGATGAAAAAAGTTTTCGTCGCTAAATTCATCGCAAAATAGTAACGAAAAAAATTTGTCGCTAAATTTCATCGTAAAAATCGTGTTTTTTTGTAGTGTAAGTTATAAAATAGAATACATTGTAGTATACGAAAAGTAATACTCGCTTTTAGATGATTTATCACTGTGATTCATGTACTTTATTTTTCATAATAAATTAACTTAATTTTGATTTGAAGTCGGTTTGCTGGGTCAAATGGAAAAATATTTTGAATTTAAAAAAAAAATCAAATTTCATGAATTAATGAATTTAAAATTGTGTTAATGGAAAAAATATAACTGAAAAAAAATAAATGTGATAAAAAAATAATAATAAAAAAACTGAATTGACTTGTATTTGTCTGAATTTTGATGGTCCATTTAAACTTCTATACAATTAATCATTGTTTTTCCTTTTTTAATGTTTAGTTGTCTTTCTATAATATTTAGCAATAATTTATGCTGATAATTTTAGAGTTTTAATGGATTTTTAACGGTTAAGAGTTTATATAAACCCTTTCCTAATGCGTTAGATCCCTATGTCCAAATTTCGTAATTCCGTACCATCTATTGAATGAAATTAAGAGTTTAGAAGATTTGTATATGTCCTAAGGAGTCAATTGAAGGTATTATAGTTGTCGAAGCTCGTCAAAATTGAGAATGACAAAAAATGCATTTGATTTCATGTCTCAAGTTATTCTAGTTTGTGTTCAATTTTTATTGTATTTGGAGTGCAATATTTTATTTCACCAAATACATGGGAAGGTTAAATGTCATTGCCAAACAACACATTAAAATGCATGGGGAAGGATGTTGGTTATTTATGCCCATTGTGGGGCATTTTGGTAAGAGTGAGATAATGGGATAACTCCCATTATTAATTACCAATTAACCATGCATTTTGGTAACTCCCCAATTAACCCTAATGAGACCTTTTTTATTTTTTTGAATGAATGTGAGAAACAACTCCTTCCTTCCTTCCTGAGGACAGCAGCCGTGTGGTAGGAAAAATGACTCTCCTTCTTGTGTTCAAGCCAAGGGCATACTGTAACCATGAGAGAAGTAAGAGGGTAAATCATGAGGGTTTGGGAAAATTCCATGTAGGGAATTTTCTGTGATACATTCGTCACCGGACTTGGGTTGTGGCATTGTGGAATTACGGTGGTGGTTCGATTGCGTGATCACCATCCGACCGTGCGATCCGTTCGAGGGACATCGCGACACGGTGGATTTTAGAGACCGCCCTATAAAGGTATTTATTCTGAAAATTCCGAATCGATTCATTTTACGTTTTCGCATGTGCGATTAAATCCAACATTGGTATCAGAGTGAGGTTGGATTTAATTTAAATGATTTTCGGAATTATTTTTGGGGGTATAAAATTTTGGGATCCTGATCACGGATGAGTTTCGTGAATGCGAGAACACCGTAGGAATACCCATGGCCCAGGGATTACAAAAATATTTTTTGTTTAATTTTCTGAGCATGTTTAGCCATGAAATGTCCGGTCGAAGTTTGCGACCATACGAACTTGAAAACCTTAGATCTATGGCTTTAGAGGGCGGATCGATGCATGAAAATGTTATAAGTGTGTTCATTGCATCTAGATCTACATTTTCATGTCTTTTATTGTGAGTTTTGGATGCTGAAAACCGGGATTTCCGAATGGCCGCGGAGGGCCGCGACTGGGGTGGTTGAGTTCCACCATTTTTGGGCTTGAATCCTTCTAAAATCAAGTGCAGAACGTTTGGAGGATGCCCACTAATTTTTTTCCAGTTAAAAAATGTTAGAAAAAGCAATCGGAATTAAGTTTTTCGGCAACCGGGTCGAAAAACCCGTTACAGGACCCGTCGGGCGAAGAAGACAGGCCTAGTCCCGCAGGGCGCGTGCGTCTCACGCGCCCAAAGGCGCGTCCAGCAGGCACGTGCACTCTACGTGCCACACAGGCGCGTGAAGAGGTTAGTCCTTCGGTTCGGGTCGGATCCTGACCCGGACCGACCCGTAACCGACCCTGATCGGGTCGGACCCCGACCCATTGACCGGATGATCGGGTCAACCCTGGCCCGTTGACCGACCCGGTCTGACCCAGCTCAATACGGCTCAGCGCATGATGGCAAGTGAGCCGCGCGCCGCGACTGGGCGCGCATGAGCCGAGCCGTGCCAAGCACGTGGTGGCGCATGTGAGGCGTGCTGCGCGTCGGGCGCGTGCGCCAGGCTGCTACCAGCTCGTGGAGGCGCGTGGCAGCGCGTGGAGCTCACCGTCGGCGCGCGGCAGCGCATGTGGGCCCCGGGCGGTGCTAGAGGTCGCTTAAAATTGAATTTTTTCAGTTTTTTGGGGGTCCTATATCTATAAATGTGACTTTTTGTGGGTTTTTGTGTACCGAATCAAAGTCCGAATGGTAAAATGCGATTCCGGGTTGTGGTGTATGGTGTCCGTTGATTCATACGCTCGCTTTGGGGTCTGTACTCAAGTCATTTTGGTCTTGATGATTCGTAGGGCGTACAAAAATGTAATAATAAGCATCTCCAAGTCACAAATGTCTCTCTCAATGCGTTGAGAACTGTCGTATTAAATTTTTGCAAGGAAAGTAAACTGAATGATATGATTTGCGAGATTTCACATCAGTAGATTCAGTTTATTCTCGAGAGGCAAAAACTAACGGGAATCTGAGGCACGAGATGATGGGCCCTAGGGTGGGCACCGCGTCTCAGGATATACGAGATAAAGAGATCTACCATGCATGGTAGAAAAGAATTGCCAAGTTAGGGCAATCCTTATCAATGGCATGCACAATGACTTAATCTCGTTTTACGAGTCATATCCTATGGAAATGTCGATTCGACTCGCCCCATAAGAGCATCGTGTTGCTCTCATCGGCTCCTAATGTGAGGATGCTAAAGAAAATGGCTGATCATACAATAAGGCAAATATCGAGTATGATCACTGAGTTAAGAATACGAACGAGCAAATTTCGGATGGAATTTATGTACTGGATGTGATCCATTTTTTACCTGATTCATGAAAAATCGTGAAATCCTATCTCACACTTAACGAAAGTATTCGTACTTTCGTTGACGTGAACACGTAATGTAAGCTCGATGAGGAGCACTTAGAGGCGAGTAGACCACATTCGAGTCATGCTAATTCAGAGGAGTCGAGTAAGGACTTCCCTGGCGCTAAACCAATAGCATAAGCATGTGAACGAGACTAGAGATCCAGGTAATAAAAAATCATCCGAGAAAACCGACAACGAGGCACAAGAGTGCAAGAAGAAGGAATTTGATTAGACCAATGTAAATTGCTACGTTTGAGGTAGATTTGGTCATTTCGCTCATGAGTGTGATGAGCAGAAATTAATATCCTTCTTCTTTACATGGTTTGAGATTTGTCTCATTCACAATAATGTTCGTTGATTTCTCTCCTTTGTAATCAGGAGCAACCGACCACGTAACTCGAGACAGGAGTGCGTAAATATAGTTCCGTCAAGTGAATCCTTAAGCTCGGAGGATTTACGTTAAGGACAGAGCATTTGTCGTTGTCAGAGGGAACGACACTTACCATGACATTCTTAATACTGTTGGCATTCGACGGATTTTCAATTTAGTACCTTGTCTAAGATTGACTAGGATATGCGTGAAATTATTCTTTTTTTTAATAATACGACAATTCTCTGAATTGTTCTAGTTTTAATCCATGATGAATTGTATACACTGAGTGCTGCTCCTTCTAATGGTTTCTTATCGTTCTACTATTATCTTTACATCTGATTGCGTAAATGATGATGTAAATGAATGACATAGTAGACTTGGATACATAGGGTAAGAGATGATGAATCGGTTAGTAACGAGAGGTTTAATGGACTCGTTGACCAGATTCGAGTTACCCGTATGTGAGTTTTGCCTAGCTGGCAAAATAACGAGAAAACCATTTGGCAATGCAATGAGAGCTGGGACTCCATTGCAGTTAGACCATTGTGCCTTTCTTTTTTTGCGGTCTTATGAGCATGAGAGCCAGATATGGAGTTATGTAGATAATTATAGACGCTTACGTGCGTTTCAGTTCATCTATCTGATCTCGCATAAGTCTGAGGCATTAGACTGCTCAGGAGGTTTATAAGCGAGATTGAGAATCAGTTAAATTTGAGAGTAAAGACTCTCAGAACCGATCGGGGATGCAAGTATTCGTCTAAACTACACATGGAGCTCTGTTTCGAGAAAAGTATTACGAGATTATTGATTATTGTTAGATCCCCATTTGAGCTTTGGACAGGGAGGCAGGCTGACCTTAGCTACTTGAGGTTATGGGGTTGTGCCGCGATTTCTTGCATTCACACGGTGAATTAGGCCCGCGAGAAAATACGTGTTCTTAGGAGCACTTACGGACGGCACTATAATCGAGATTGAGTCTCGTAATACCACATTTCTTGATAATGACTTCCCTAAAAGAGATAAAATTAATTTGAACCTTACCCTTTATGCGATGGATAAGCCTAATGGCTCGGGGAGCCTAGCGGCGGAATACAAGAATCCACTACGGATCTTGATCTCAGTGGGAGAGATCCATCAAGAGGTAAAGATTTTTCTCTCCTCATAAGAGTATCAAGAATGCGTATTTAAACGTCGTTTTTCGATTAAGGGTGAGACCCTCGTTGTGACTTTAGAGGATGATGAGAAATCTAAAATGGTTCAAGAGACTCTCGAGAGTTCTGCAAAAGATGTAAAAGACCGTTTATTGAAGGCCATAAATGAAAAGAAAGAGTTGATGAGAATCAACGGGGTCTGGGATCTAGTTGATTTGTCTAAGGGCGGAAGAACTATTGGGAACAAGTAGGTTCTCAAAGTCAAGATAAAGGTCAACGGATTGATGAAGAGGTAAATAACCCGTCTAGTAACCAAGGGTTACACTTAGACTGAGAGGTCGACTATCGAGGAGTCATAGTCTAATTTATCTCGATCCGTTTATCTTTTAGCGATTGTCATGAATATGGATCTAGAGTCATATCACAAGGACGTAAAGACCGCTTTTGTAGTGGAAGTCTAGATGATGCGATCTACATAGAGCATCCCTCTGGGTTCGTTCTAGTAGATTAGATGGATAAGGTCTATTGATTTTAGAAATCAAAATACGACCTTAAGCCATCATCCAGATAGCGGCGCCTGAGATTTCACGAGAATGTGATATTTTATGGTTTTGTAATGATCGAGTAAGATCATTGTATCTATTTGATACGTCCTGATGGCTCCTTTATGAGCATGTTCTCATATGTAGGTGACATTCTGTTGGCCGGGAACAACAGAGAGTATCCAATGACCATTGTAATATGGTTATGAGGTTTTAATTCATTCTCGGATTTTGGATCCATAGAGATCGCTTGAGAATGGTGATAACTTTTTAACAAGAGTTTTACATCAACTAGATTCTTGAACATTTCGAGATGAGTGATGATGACCTGATATATACTCTATCGCTAAAGGTAAAAACCTGATTCTTGACATGTGTCCTAAAATTTATAAAGAAATAAGGGAGATGAACAGAATCCCTTATTTCAGTGCAATATACATTTTTAGTGTATGCAATGAGGTATACACGTGCGATATACAGTTTGATGTATGCGATGAGGCATACATGATCAGAAGTTTATTTTGCGGTCGATCTGGTGAGTAGGTATTAATAGAATCCTGGAATGAATCATTGTAGAGCAGTGAAAAAGGATTCTGAAATATCTTATTTGAACTGCGACCTCTCCATGTGTTACGGATGAGGTGATTTGTGTTTTTCGTTGGGATTCAGATACTGACTGGAAGTAGCGATCTGAATAAACGCAAACTAACATTAGGTTTTATCTTCTTAGAGCAGTAAGAAAAAAACCTGTATATCTCTAACGATAGAGACTGAGCTTGTAGTATGCTCAATTACAGTTCATGAGAATGGTTAGCTTCAGACATTTCTGAATGACTTAGGGTCGTGACAGATAGTGGGAGGTCAATGATGATTATTGTGATAATCAGACCGCCATTGTCAACAACTGAGACCCTAAGTGTTATAGTAAAGCCAAACACATTGATACCGAAGACCACTTTGTGAGAGATATTACCGAGAAGGGTATTGTGACAGCTAAGTACACCTTGACATACAACATGATAGCTGATCCTTTCAGAAAACCCGTTGTGAAAGATTCCTTTGTGAGATAAGGAATCATTGGGTTTAGTGTACTTTAACATTTCTCATTATATATTGTTTTAGATGCTTATTAAAATATATGACATGCATGCATTATTGGGTCACATATGTATTTCATGCACTATTTATTGTCATATATTGTGATCTTATGATAAAAAATGTGTCAGGCAGGCGTGGTCGACTCTCACACACGAGTGACCACCTCCAACTCTGAGTGAGCGAAGATAAGACGGATTCTAGTTGTAATAGGCTTTGAAAGTGGACCTACTAGAACATAAGTCGCCCTGATATGTGTTCAGGATCAGGTTATATGCGATATGACCGATATGGAAATACCCACAACCATGTTGCCTATAAGTAGCCAGGTTTGAGATCTCAGATATCACCTGCAATTTGCGATATTGTCTCTGAGATACTCTCTCTGAGATCTCTGGATAAAGTTTTATGTGTAGACTAAGTCCCATACCTGCACAGTGTTAGAGAAATCTGACATATGCCCTTTGAGGGATGGGGGAATAACATTGTGGCACGTGTTTCATACCACGTGTGATGAGACGACCATGGGACAGTGGGAGCTATTATTTGAGACGATAGTTTGATCTTGATCCCTGTTCCTACTGTGTGAGACCTGAGATCCATTGGGTGGGATCTCTTATGCCCTTATACTTTCGACTGTATCTAGAAGTTTTGGTTCAGTGTTGCTATTTTAGTTTGTTTATCTATGGCCCGGAAGATAATTTGAGGTTTAAGGGACAGTTCTAGGAAAGCAGCTGAATCGAGACTGATAGATTCGAGTTTGGAAAAAGGAAGGCCAATAGATATTACATCATTGTCGTGTATTCACAGGTCGACCTGTTATGTTAATCCATGTTGGAATTCAAACATAATAGTGAATACATAGTCGAGCAAATTGATTGGGGATCACTTTCGATGAGAAAAGTGGCTCGATGGATGTAAATGCATTGAGTCTAGGGTATAACGAGTTATTTTTATACTAACGGTGACTTCTCGATCATCCTAACAGGTGTATCGAGAAGTTTTTGCTTGCAGGTATACTCGCCGGTCGCACGACGCCCAATCCTGTATGAAAGTCCAGTAGGGTGATGTGATAGATCGCATGAGTTGCGATCTTGTGATTGACGGACGTGAAATGCCCTCATGTGTAAGTGGGAGATGTTGGTTATTTATGCCCATTGTGGGGTATTTTGGTAAGAGTGAGATAATGGGATAATTCCCATTAGTAATTACCAATTAACCATGCATTTTGGTAACTCTCCAATTAACCCTAATGAGACATTTTTTATTTTTTTGAATGAATGTGAGAAACAACTCCTTCCTTCCTTCCTGAGGACAGCAGCCGTGTGGTAGGAAAAATGACTCTCCTTCCTGCGTTCAAGCCAAGGGCATACTGTAACCATGAGAGAAGTAAGAGGGTAAATCATGAGGGTTTGGGAAAATTCCGTGTAGGGAATTTTCTGTGATACATTCGTCACCGGACTTGGGTTGTGGTGTCGTGGAATTGCGGTGGTGGTTCGATTGCGTAATCACCATCCGACTATGCGATCCGTTCGAGGGACATCGCGACACGGTGGATTTTGGAGACCGCCCTATAGAGGTATTTATTCTGAAAATTCTGAATCGATTCATTTTACACTTCCGCATGTACGATTAAATCCAACAAAGGAAAAGTCGAGGTGGATGCTTTTCCACTCGCAAAACTTCACTTTGACCATTGATTGTAAATTCTTCTTGGGAATTCAGGAAGATTCAAAAATAGCTAAGCATGTGAAGTCATTCGATGATACTACTCTAGGGCTCATTTTGTGCCTGTGAATATTCTGGGGACAACTTTCTATATAGCGTGTAAAGCGACAACGATTATAAGGAAGGAACTACTAGAGACCGTGAAGGAGAAGAAACAAGCTTTGTCAAGTGGGGCTAGAGGGAGTGATATTCTCTCCTTCATGATTATGGCAGGAGATGTTCAGGTTCAGGTCGGCAAATGTTGGAGGCTGAGATTGTGGACAGGATGAGAAGTTTGCTTCTTACCAGGTATAGCACGATTGCTACTGCTATAACAATTGTCATCAAGTTTGTTGGAGAAAGACCTCAAGTCTATCAAAAGTATTGAGTTAATAGTTGACCGCATGTTTATCTAATTGATTTATTTATCATAATATTTAGAAATTAATGAAGTAATGCTAGGAGCTAATAGAGTAATTGAATTATGCTAGAAGTTAGTGCAGTGGTTGATTCATACAGAGATCATGGGTGGTTTCTCATATTGCAGCAAGGTTTGTGTTATGTATTTGCCTATATAAAGGTTTCAAAAGTTCTCTTAAAAAAAAGAGTGAGAAGTGAAAAGAAAAAAATAGACTTTTTTCTTATACGATCTCTTTTCTTCTTTATGTTATTACTTTGTTCTGTCCCTACAGTGGTATCAGAGCCTGCAGATTAGTGAAAATACGTGAGGCAGCAACAAATTTCTTTCATCTATTTTCTTCGCCAAATGGCTAGAAATTCCAACTTTGTGCAAGCAGCCATCCCATGCTTTGATGGTCACTACGATCATTGGAGCATGCTAATGGAGAGCTTCTTGAGGTCTAAGGAGTACTTGAATGTTGTTGAATTTGGAGTAGCAGATCTAGTAGCCAGAGTAACGTTGTCAGAGATGCAAAAAGCAGAACCAAAAGCTAGAAGGCTAAAGGACTTGAAGGCAAAAAAATTATCTTTTTCAGGCTATTGATTGTCCATCTTGGAAACTATTCTTTGCAAAGAAACTTCCAAGGATATTTAGGATCTTTGAAGAAAAAGTATCAAGACTCTATCAGGGTGAAGTGAGCACAACTTCAAGCATTGAGAAAGAATTTTGAGACATTGGCAATGAAGGATGGTGAATCTGTCACAATCCATTACGCAAGAACAATGGAGATCAATAGCAAGATGTGGTTCCATGATGAGAATATGGATGATGTCACTATTGCGGAGAAGATTCTGTGTGCTCCCTGTCATCAAAGTTTAATTATGTTGTCTGCATAATTGAGGAGTCGAAAGACATAGATATACTCTCTCTTGATGAATTGAAAAGCTCCTTATTGGTCCATGAACAAACAATGAACTGTGGTTCAGCCATGGAGGAGCAAGCTTTGAAGGCCTCTACTACTACTTATTCCTCAAATTCTAGAGGGAGACAGGTAGAGATAGAGGAAGGGGAGATTGAAACAGATAAAGGATGGGGAGATTGAAGCAATAGAGAGGGTAATAGACAATTCAGAATTGACGATAGCCAATTTCAATGCCAAGGCAGAGGACGAGATCAACAATTTGACAAATCTAAGGTAGAGTGCTTTTGATGTCATAAATTTGGTCATTATCAATCCGAATGTAATACAAAGTTGCCCAACAACAAAGAAAAGAGAAAGAAATCAAATTTGGCATAAAAGCATGAGGTGGAAACTTGGTTGATCTTTTTCTTAACTAAATGAAGATTTTCATTCCATTGTAAGTTTTGGAGACTTCTCTACTATCAATGTAGTAGGGAAGGGAGACATTAAGATACAACCAAGAAAGGTTTTATAGAAACAATTTCTTTTGTTCTTTATGTTCCTGACTTAAAAAGTAATCTTTTGAGCATTGGTCAGTTACAAGAGAGGTTATGTAATTACTATTTGTAAGGGTGATTATGAAATATATGATCCTTCTAGATGTGCTATTGTTGTTGTACCAATGCATTCAATAGGTTTTTTTTCGTTGAAGATTAAATATGCAACAACTTATTTGATGGCTGAAGTGAAAGACACATCATAGTTTTGGCATTATACATGCGATCACCTAAGTTTTGGAGGATTAAGGATACTGCAACAGAAAAATATGATGGCAGGTCTTTCTCTAATTCTTACTCTTTCCCAAGTTTGTGAAGAATGTGTTGTTGGCAAGTAACATCTATCTCAATTTCCTAAAGGGAAGTCATGGAGAGGAATGGATGTTTTAGAGCTGGTGTATTCAAACATTTATAGTCCAATAAGCCCATATTCTAATGGAGGTAAAAGATTCTTAATCACTTTTATTTTTTTACAGGAAAAATTAGAAGCTTTTCCTACATTTAAAAGCTTCAAAGCTCATGTTGAAATATGGCAGGAAAGACCATTCAGACCTTTTGTACAGATTGTGGTGGCGGATATTGCTCAAAGGAATTTGAAGTTTTTTCTGCAAAGCATGACATTCGTAGGTAGCTTACAACCACTTATACACCACAGTAAAATGGTGTATCGGAGAGGAAAAATAGCACAATTCTCAACATGGTGAGAAGTTTGTTAGCAAGAGGGAGAATTCCAAAGGTTTTCTCGCCAGAAGCAGTAAATTGGAGCATTCATTCATGTCTTGAACACTAGTTTCAGAATAAAACACCAGAAGAGGCTTAGAGTGGAAGAAGACCAGCTATAGATCACTTCAGAATATTTGGATGCATTGCATATGCCCATATCTCGGATGAGAAAAGGAAGAAACTTGATGACAAGGCTGAAAAATGCTTCTTTCTTGGTGTAAGCGAAGCATCCAAAGCATATAAATTATTCAATTCTATAACAAAGAAAATTGTGGTGAAGAGAGATGTTATGTTTGATGAAGAAAACGCTTGGTATTGGAATAGGCCGCACCCAACCCAACTCCGTTATGACAATGATGCTGGAGAGGAGCAAATTTCAGAACCTTGTATGCTCGAAAATTTATCAAATACAACTCCAATAGTTGCCGAAACTTCACCAATAGTCGATGAAGAAGAAGTTCAATGTCTTCATCATGTCAGAAGAAGGCCTGCTTGGATGTAAGACTATGAGGTAACTAGAATTCAAGATCCCAGTTACTCCCTTTGCTTTATTTTCAGATTGTGATCTTACAATTTTTGAGAGTGCTGTCAAAAAAAATGTTAAAAAGTGATAAATGATGAAATTGATGCCATTGAAATAAATGTTACTAGGGAGCTATGTGATATTCCGATTGGACAAAATGCCCTTGGCGTAAAGTAGGTCTTGAAAACCAATTGAAAGAAAATGGTGAAGTTGACAACTACAAAGCACGCTTAGTGGCCAAGGGATACAAGTTGCAATATGGGACTGAATATACAGAAGTTTTTTCTCCGGTTGCTAGACTCACAATCAGATTGGGGGTTGCAATGGTGGCACAAAATTCTTGGTCTATTTTTCAGCTGGATGTCAAATCGGCATTCTTGCATGGGTATTTGGAGGAACAGATATTTGTTGAAAAACCCCCTTGGTTATGTCAAGATAGGAAATGAGCATAAAATTTACAGATTAAAGAAAGCCCTTTATGGGCTAAAACAAACTTCACAGGTTTGGTATAGTCGCACCAAAAATTATTTTCTTAAGGTTGGTTTCTCAAAATGTCCTTATAAGCTTACATTTTTTTTAAGATTGGAGATAAAGGGAAAATACTCATCGTCTGTTTGTATGTTGATTATCTTACATTTACCGGAAATTGTGATGTCACGTTTGAAGAATTCAACAAGTCTATGATGGATGAGTTTGAAATGTCTGATCTTGATATGATGCATTACTTTCTTGGCATAGAAGTGGTACAATGAGATAAGGAGATATTTATTTTTTAAAAGAAATATGTGGGTGAAATTTTAGATAGGTTTAAGATGAAAAATGTAATTCTTAAAGGAAAGAAGGTTGACAGCATATTCACAAACAAATTGTGAAGAGTTTGATGCGATGCATCTGACTGCAACAAGGTTAGACATAATATATTCTGTGAGTTTAATCGGTAGACATTTGGATACTGCTACAAAAATGCATTTGCTAGCTATCAGGAGAATCTTTTGGTACTTGCAAGGAACTAAAGATTTTGGGATATTTTGCGAGAAAGGTGAAAATTCCAATTTGTTGGGTTTGTTGGCAGTGATTATGTTTTGATGTTTGGGACACATGCTATTTTGTGGTCATCTAAGAAGCAACCAATTTTCATATTGTCAAGTACTAAAGCTGATTTTGTTCCTGCAAAAAATCGTGCTTGTCAGGCGATCTAGTTTAGGAGAATTCTTGAGGAGCTGAAATTCAAGCAGTCAGAAGCTACTACAATTTTTTTTGAATAATTTAGCAATCAGATTCTCTAAGAATGCTGTGTTTCCTGGAAGAAGCAAGCACATTGATGTGAAATTTTATTTCTTGAGAAATCTTGGCAATGATGGAAAAATTGATCTAATCTACCGTAGGAGGTAGGAGTGAAGATCAGGTTGTTGATATATTCGTCAAAACTCTTAAAATGGATTCATTCATGAAGCTTAGAAGATTACTGGGTGTCTGCACAATTTAAACCGAATGCTTGTTTAAGGGGTAAATACTGGGTGTCTGCACAATTCAGGAGCAAATATAATTATTAAAATTGTTAATCTCTTGTTTCAGAATTCATGGGGGTAAATAACCAGAAAAATCATTAAATAAAAATATGATGATTTCATATTTTGCATGAAACTATTATTGGTTGGAAATTTTATTTTATTATTTGGATCTCAAAATAAATTTAATTTAACAATAAATCCTTTTTCTTAATAAATTTGGGAGAGTAGCAAATATTTACACTCATTACTGCATACTTGAATTGGGTGACAATTTATAAATTTCAAAGCACATTATATTTTTCCTTTTCTATATTTGGTTGAATTACTTTTGCAAAAAATAATTAAAGAAAATACCATTTTGAATGGATGTTTTTATTTTGTCATTTTTTTTTTATGATTTTTAAAGAATAACAGATGGAGCTGACATTGACATTGACCACCTTACCAGTAGAACACTTATTTTTATATTTATTATTATTATTATTATTATTATTATTATTATTATTATTATTATTAAAATCCTATGTTTTCAATTAAATTTTTTTACTTTAATTAAAAAAATTATAAATAAAATAATAAAATAAAGATAATTTAAGATAAATTGAGAGAAGTTGAGATTTTTCGAACGGGGTAGCACAAAATTATATAATTTGTCACTCTATGTTATGTTCATTTTATCTCTGCTAGTGTTTCGTGTATCCCTCTCGGAATTGTGCCGTACATACAGGATTGTCTAATGGGCATGATGCGTTCCTATTATTTCAACCCAAGATGAAACTTTGGATCTGTTTGGTCCTGATGATGGATGACCAATGACATTATTTTTGAAAGTTTTGAAAGTTTGATTATTGTGCCAAAATTTCATGAGATTATTTTTTTGTGAAGATTTTAAAACAAACTAATAAATATCTTGTTTATATAAAAATTATAGAATCAAAGTCAAATTAGAATCATTTATCTCTTTTCAATATTTGGATATCTTATATCTACAAAATATCACGTGTAAATAGATTCAAATAATTTTTGGTGAAAAAATTGATCAACCTTTTTCGATGGGTGCTCTCTGTCTCTCTCATCCTCTTTTCTTTCTCACTCTCGTCCACACACAAAAATGGCTTCACAACTTTTGTTCATTTTTTTATTCACCTTACTGTCTTTTTTCTTTGTTTCAATGGGAAGTTTTTTTTATCCTTTTTTTATGAGAGAATTAAAGAAAGAGAGAGAAATTTGAGGGGTAGTTTTTCTAAAGACTACCCACTCTCATTCAAATTTAAATAAGAGTTTGGATGTTGGGTTTACCTACATGCACGAACCCTATCTATTTCTTACATCTTTTTTTTTTTTTGTACTCGGACCTTTCGGTACCCGGAGGTTCATCTCGGATCTTTCGGTATCTGGAGGTTCATCCCGACTAATCCAGAATCAACCTGACTGTTAGGCCTTATTTTGAGGGAGAGTTCTCTTAATATTATTTTTTTCGTATCCAGTAAGAGTCGAACTCCCGACTTAATTAAAAGACGAAAGTACCCTTCTCACCTACGCCAATAACTGTTGGTATCTATTTCTTACATCTCTCATTTATACATAAAAATTAAACTCACACATAGCATGATCATTTCAATCAAACACAAATTTCATACTAACAAATGGATCATATGACTCGTGAGAATATCAAGAGATTTAAACCTATATACGAGTTAAAAATATATACCATTTCAATATCAATATGGTGATGAGAACGATGGATTTCGCTATACCACAAACCACTTTTACTTGACATAGTCAACATATCTTTTTTCTCTTAAAACAATGTGAAAACATATTTGATTCAAATCTATTCTTGTATCCATAACTACGACTCTAAACACTAAATCATAAGCATATTTGGTCGGCCTGTGAATACAGAGCAACATGTCGGTGAAAAATAGTTTTCCTATCATGTTACTAATTTTCAACTTTATCTTAACTATTTTTTTTAAACATGTACTGCTAAATTGAATCAACCATATTTTTTTTATGACATGTTAAAATAGTAATACTAAAATAAAATATCAAGAAACAGACGAAAATAATAAGAGTTTGAATTGATATTGAATATGTACATCTGAGTCTAATACAATGAGATAAAGAAGGATGCACCATTTTCATTACACATATAGTCACATAAGCGCATATGGTATGAAACATATGTTATGATACTCTTTCCTCTCTTCTAGAAACGTATGTCTTCTTTTTTAAAAATAATATATCATACAGATTTTAATCTAATTGAAAACAACAGTTGACCTGAGTTTTGATTCTTACAAATTCTCTAAACTCTCACAAAAATAAGGAAAACTTATACATGGCTATTAGACAAATTAAATGGATTGTATGAAATTTATTTCGATTACCGTATATATAGTATACACAATCGGTAATTATATCTTAGCATTTTACTAAGACGGCTTGTATATTAATCTACCACAAAGCCACATCTCTATATATCACATAGAGGCGATTGCTCGTGTGTGTGAGCCAATCTCTAAAATTTGTTCGACATATCTTTAAACGTAGACATAAAAATTGTAATACCGATACTGCGGTATCCGTAATAATATACTATTCTCGAAAAATATATATAAATAAATACTTTTCAGTCTATATATATATGTGTGGAGAGAAATTTTATTTATTTATATTGATTTTTAATTTTGGGGTATTTAAATTGAATTTTTGTATCTTTCAAATTTTGCCGTATACGCAAATTTTAGTATAAAATGAATGTAAATATATATATATATATATATATATATGTATATATATATATTCAACCATTTATTAAATTTTTTTTATTTACAAATTTAATTATTTATAAATTTATTTATAAAAAGAAATATATATATATATATATATATAATAAGAGTTAAAAAATAAATAAAAAAAACACAACAGAGGAGTACTGTGTTTTGAGCCAAAACATAGTACCCTCCACCCAAATCAGATTAAGGCTTTTAGCCCTAATCTCTCTCTCTCTTTCTCTCTTCCTCTTTCTCTCTTTGCCTTTTCCCCTTCCCATGACCCGCCGCCCTCTTTCGCCTGAATTCGCAGCTCTCTCTACCGTTGCCCCTCCCTCCCGCGCCGCAGTGCAAGCTTCCCTGCACGAGCACGAACACGTCACAGCGCAATCCTCCTCGCGCGAGCGCTCCACAACGCACAACCATCCACCAGCGGGTCACAGCGCAAGCGCGAGTGCACGACCGCACGAGCGTACCACAACGTGAGCGCGCCATAGCGTGCGACCTTCCGCAAGCGCGCGACTGCAGTCCAGCTCGCGAGCGCACGCCTTAGCCCGTGAGCGCCATAGCCCATTTGATTTTTATACATAAGGATTCGAACTCGAACATATTATATAGAGAGAGGGAATGTATCATTTGAACTGACATATTATATAGAGAGGGGGAAGATATCATTTGAACTGAAACTCTTTAGCCTCTCTCTCTTTAGAATTAAAACCATACAAATAGTTAAAATTATTATTATATTAATAAAATAAAATATCTATATCTTAATTGATTTTAAACTCAACTTTCTTACATAATAGCATTATAGAGTAGAGCCACATAATGACCGTATTAATTTAACTTAAATTAGAATAATAGAATTTATATACGCACTATATAAATTTCTTCTTTTTTCTTTTCTTGTTGAGCAAAAATGTGTAAATAAAATTTCAATGCAATACTTCTTCACACTATTAATAAATTTATTAATCCAATTATAACTACATGAACATAATTTTTTTGAGATAAATCACAAATATCCGGTAATCATATTGGATTTAATTAATTCCAATTTAAATTAGATTAAATTCTTAAGAGATAAAATTTTTTCGATATTTATTTTCTCGATAAACAAAATTTGAATATAAAATCTTATTTAAAGGGTATTAGAATCTAACCACCAAATCAATCAGTTGATCGATACTTCTACCTCTAAGCTTCATAAAATTTTGGGTTTCTTAATTCTTAAACAAAGTTAGATATAGTTGTACTTGTTTCAAATTTTTATGCATATATGATCAAATCGCTCGTCCTCAAGATCGACGTAGCAAGTAACGTCTGAGAAAATCTTCACATTGTTATTATGAATTAAACTAACTTTTAGATGCTCTCACTTTATAGGACGGGATCGGATCAAAATTTGAATTTTTTATTTATCGGAGAAAATATAACCAGTTAATTATCTTTCTTATCATGTTAAACATAACCTTTAAATACTATTTAATAATGTGACTACTTTGCTTTTTGTAAGTATCAAAACGGGTCGTATTGGTACCTTCATACTTTACCCTGAGGTATACCCAGATGTCCTGAGTAAGCGAATATTGTTCATACTCGGAGATCATGCTATCAATCACAAAGTTAACCAGGGTTGCCCGAACAGTGAAATCTATCAAGTTCCATGCATGGTAAGCATCTTGTTCTCTTCCCTATGGCGTAGCATTGCCCACACCAAACTCCTACATGACATGCTTGAAACATTCCAAAACATCTTGCTCTTTCAGCATATACTATATTTTATGGTATCATATCTCATAATCGTCGGCATTTAATTTGTTATCTCTATTCAAGTCCACAATAATAGACTTTGATGTTATGCTCTAGATTTTTAAGATGGTGCACACGAGTATGCATACTCATATGTTACCCACGATTTTGTATTTCAAAATTAACATTCACAGAACAATATTAGGTATAAATCAAAAGTTTACTAAATTTGCAATCATCATCTCTGGTTTTAATATATTATCATCATAAATTTAATTTAAAATTATAAAATTCAATAAGTTCTATTTGAAAATTATTCAAATTCTTCCAAACTAAAACATTCCACTTAAATACACTAAATGTTTAAATTATGTGATATAAAAAACACATCTCTTCACATGTGCTCATGATCATATATGCATGCATTTAGTACAGAATGTTCAAATTATAAGTATAAACAAATATTCTCAATTCATACTTAAAATAGAAATTTTGCATGCCTTACTCACAAGCTTACACAAACATGATTATGGTGTATGATTAGTTATCTTTCATAGAAAATAATGAAAATAAAAATATCTATCCTCAAAACATATACATATGAGATAGTATATTAATTTTTTGGCTGAAAGTCTATTGGTAGAAATGAACGCTTTATGACACATGGGCTAAAACTGCTCTTCTTGAGAGATAATCATATCTTCATCTTTATTGTCATATTCTTATGCCTTTATATTTTAATTAATGTGATCTTCAAATAAATTAATTTCTAATCACATTAATTTTAATATCAATATCCCCAAACCAATGGCCCAATTCAAGAAATTCCAAACATTTTTATTTCATGATCTCCAAATGATCTGGCGAAACATGAAATAGACCTATTTTATAATTCAATATTTGACCTAATTTTACCAAATCAACACTCCAGGTCTCCCCCAAAGAGCTCCAAAAGTGCATCTAAATCTCACCATTTCTCTATAAAATGAGAATAATATTAGATTGCACAAACAGTCAACCATAATATTATAGTAAATCTCAAGATATTTATTTTAAAAATATTTGTTCAATTCTAAAACAATTTTATGTTAAAAAATAAATTTTCAAACATAAATATTGAGTAAAAATACAAACAAATAATGGGTATGAAAAATAAGTTTTCACCTAGATAGCAAAAATCAAGAAAATAATTTTCTAAACTCATATAAAAGTTTTTAGAATTTTTCAACACCGGAAATAATCTTGTTTGCAATTTTAAACAATTTTTATGTTTAAAAACCAATAAAAATTACTTTTAACTCTTAAAAAATTTAAAAATTATAGAAAAATCGGAGAGAATAAAAAATTATTTTGGTGAAAATTCTTACTGAAATGAGTGCTGTATGCTCTACCATGTGCTGCCATGGGCGGCTGTGCAATAAAATAAAAGAAAACTGCTTCCTCACGAGCCTTGCCGTGCGCGTGAGGACCATGCGCCGCCTTGTTGGTAGCGGATGGTTGCCAAATTATAGTACTCTCTCATTTTTGATTCTGAGTTCAACGGTGGTCTCAAATTTTCAATCAGACATCTCTAACCAGGCATGTGATATTCACGCCCTGGCTATCGAGAGTGGGAATAGGCTGTAGTTACTATTCATCTTTTTCATAATTTTTAGAAAAGTTCTGAAATTTGACCATAAATTTAAATATCCATATTTTTTTTCTCATTTGTTAATTATTTTTTGCGTTGTTTATATAGTTAGAAAACATTTTTCACAAGAAATCTTTCAAACCATGAAATATAGTATTTTAAAAAATATAAATACATTAAGTTTCAGTTAGGGTTTGTAATATTTTATAATATAGTTATCGGATATATACTAAATTTTATAAATTTAATTTTCATGAAAATATATACTATTATATTAAATTGAGAGTATTTCGATAAATCATTGTAAGATGCTATTAATGGACCTTCAAAATTGTTCATGGCATTTTATATTTTTAAATACTCAAAGAGGTAGAAGATAACCCAAGAGGCTTTAATATCAAAAAAGATATTAGAACTAAATAAAGTTAGAATTATTTATCTTTTTTCAATGATTAAATATTTTAAATTTAAAAACTATTACGTAAATCGGATTACATTTTATTATTTGTAATCCAAATATCTTTTGATAAAAAAAATAATGATCTAAATGCGGGTGAAAAAATGATCAACTCTCTCTCTCTCTCTCTCTCTCTCTCTCTCTCTCTCTCTCTCTCTCTCGGAATGTGTGAAGAATCGTCCTTTCTTCCTAACTCTCATCCGGGGCACAAAAATGGCTTCACATCTTTTGTTCATTTTTTTTTTTTTTTATTCACGTGAGTGTCTTTTTTTGTTTCAATGGGATTTTTTTTTTTTTGGAGAGAATTAGAGAGAGAGAGAGAGAGAGAGAGAGAGATGAGTGGCCACCTACCCTCGTTCAAATTTAAATAAGGGTTTGGGTGTTGGGTCTACCCACATGGGCGGACCCTACCCATTTCCTACATTCCGTTATTAGCCCATCCAACAGTAGAGATTTAGTAGCAATTACTGTTATTTTTGAGGATGTTTTCAAAACAAATAAAAAATTGGGGGGTTTGAATTGGTGGGCGCAGCCTTCACTTGTTGGGACGGTAGAAAATGAGAGAGGGAGAGTGTTGTGGCCAAGACGTTGAGGGAGAACTTGCAATGATTGAATGGTGAATTTTTCTATGTTTTGGTTGAAATTCCTGAGAGATTGTTGGGGACATGGAGATACAACTTTTACATAATTAAGATTATTTCCGGGGTATTCTTAAGTTGAATTTGTTGCATACAACCTCAAAGACTAAAAGATTGATGAGATCTCCCCAACCAATCTAATTTGACTTTGCTATATTTCTAATAGCCATCGTCATTATTATTTGACATCAGTCGATAATTATTGAAGTATCCGGTCTCTGTCCTAGCTATATTGTAATCTAAGCACCTCCTTTTATCCAAGACTTATTGTCGTGTTAGTGCTTGAATTACTGAATTTTGGACCGGCTTGCAAAGAAACAAAAAATAAAAACGAATATAAAACGATAAAAGAAAATGATAATATATAAAAATATAAGAAATATAAATATAAATAAATATATAAAAAATTTTATGTAAATATTAATTATTTTATAAAAATAATAGAATAGATATCTTTTATAATAAAAGTATAAAATGATAAAATATATAATTATTAATTAGAATACAATTAATATAGAAATAAAAATTTTAATTAAATCAACATATAATTTATTAAATACTAAAAAATTATAAGTATTGAAGTATTTTAGAAATATTTTGAAAACAGAAAATATTTTAAAAATAGAAAAACACTGATATTAGTAGGTTTTGGAAGTGGATGACAGTCTTGTTATTTTCCTGTGCTCCATTGAGTCGTTCTCCCATTACCCCGTTAAGATCATTATGTCCCACAGGCTTTGGTTTGGTTTGACGCACTTAAGCTTCAGGGTGGCTAAGCCCAAAATTTGTTGGCTTGACTTGGCCCCAAGCAATAATTAGGGTATGTTAAAACATCACTTCGTAACTGATTTTGTATTATCAAAGAAAATTATGTTGGTTTGCCAAGGGTGTCTGTGTTATTAGCAAATAGGGTCAAGAATGATCCTTTTTGGGTAAACATCAATCAAGACTTAACTGTTAATATCTTCTTTTTTAACCCAAAAAAAAAAAAAAAACTAAAGGCTATCAATTAATATAAAAAATATAAATGGATGAAAATGATGTGATAGACAACCTTCCAAAAGGGATAAGAGAGAGGTTGGTCCCGTGGTTGGTGATATTTATCATCGTGTTGACATTCATTTGATTGCTCTAATTTTGTTGCATTATTTTGATTATGATAGACTTAGATGGATGGCTTTGTATTAGATACCAAAAAAAGAAAAAAAAAAAAAAAAAAAAAGAAAAGATATAGACAATCTTGAGAAGTTACTATTTTGGAAACAAATTAGCAAATTTAGAAGTATTTTCCTCTTTTTTCCCTTATATTTTATGTCCGCATTTATTTTTTTAATAACTACAAAAACTTTATCTATTATTATTTTAAGTATATAATGATAAAATTATTAAATATATGTAATAATTCTGAATTAGACAGAAACAGATTATGACACACATTTTATATAAACCATTCATAATTTTTCCATAAGAAATAATAATATTATATATCAATTTGATTTATTTTTCATAAAAAATGAAGTTGCAGACTTTCAACTTAAAGGCTCAAGTGTAATTTAAAGTAAAATTTTAATGGATAAAGTGCAATATTTGAAAATACAGAGGTAGAATACGATTTTATTTTTTATTTTTTCTCTCATGGTACCCTACAAAATCTAGTAATAGAAAAATTCGACCTGGTCCGAGACTATCCCATGCAAAGAGTGAAGACAATATTTTACTCTCTATTATCGAATGAAAGGAATTTCTGATTGATGCCTTTGGATCTTTTGATATGGACAAATTCAATTCAACCACAGCAAATTCATGAATAGTGCGAAGTTATAATTTGGCAAAATGTATTTTTATTTGGATAAATTCTATACATCACTTTGAGTGGAACATATGTAGGAGGACACACCAGGCAAGCAATACAAAGATAAAATGGTATCTTTTGTCTGACATCGTTTGTTACGGCAGATTTCGGATTGGAATAATTAAATCACATGCCCCTTTGGTCGGACGTGAAATTACCAGACAAAAATCACACACAAGTCTCGAACCAAATCCTTTGTGATGATTTTTTCAGGAGGGAGCTTTCTCAAAAAACACAGAATAGAACAGAGGATGGTGTCTCTGAAAACAGAGAGTCCTCTCTGTCCCTTTCTCTTGCTTTCTCTTCTTGTTGCAACCTCCTTTTGTTTGCATACATATTTATAAGTGTGCATTGAGGCTTCTTCAACAGGCTTCAATCCATGGCGGTAGAAAGAGATGTGATCATCATGAAATGGAATTTCATGATGATAGAGAAACGTGACCATCTTGGAAATTTATTGCTGGGTGGTGGAGAAGTAAAGTGAGTCGGATTCGGGTGTCGACCCATTATGGGTGCCCATGTATGGCTTCCAACAACATCCTATTAGATTTGTATTGGGCATTTTACACAGCACGAAAAAACAGCGAAATGGCTAAAGAGGACACACTGTCCTCAAGTCTAAGTCTCTTCAAACAGGAAGTGCCTTGGAATTTTGCCTATTCTCAATCAACCCAATCTCCTTTTTAATAACTTTTCATTAAATTCTAAAATTTATAGTCTTTTTGTCTCTTTGATTGTGAACCATAAACTGTAAAATCAAATCAGAAGATTTTGCAAGACGTTTTTTTCTCACTCTTCCCTCTTTTTATTTATTTTTATTATTATTATTTTTTTACTTTTAGATTTTTTCTCTTTTCCAATATGGTTTAAAAAATTAAAAGTAAGACAGAGAAAGAAAGAGACAAAAGAGAGAGAGAGAGAGGAGCCAAAGAAACTGCCTTCAAAATCTATTTTAGAGTTTAGTGGCCTCCTGACCAAAAGAAGAAAGAAAAAAGGCTAAGATTTTTGGATTTAGCAAGAAGTGTTTAAAAAGGAAATTGTGTTCAGAGAGTGGGAGATAAACAAATACTGTGAAGGGAAAATGGGAGCTTAGAGATAGAAAAATAAATGCCCTAGCAATACCATCGGATAGCAATACCCTTCTGTTATTGCTTTTTTGGGACCCTTTCTAAATCCCCTAGTTTGTGGGATTTTACAATCCAAAGGATTTTAAAAAGATTTTCACCAACAGAACAAGATTTTCATTTTTTTTTAAATCTAAAAATATTTCAACAAATGGTAATATATTTTCTTTTTAACATGAGATGGTATTTCATGTAGAAGGAATGGGGGAGCTCTGTTATTGCTTTCTTGGGCATTCCCTAATTTGTGGGATATTCATATCCAAAGGATCTCAAAAGGATTTCCACAAAAAGAACAACAATTTCAATCAGATCTTCAAATTTTAAAATATTCCAACAAATTGCTACGGAAAAGAAGAAAAAAGGATAAAAGCTAGAAATTTCACTATTTTCTTTTAACCAAATATTCAACTACAAATACACCATCGAAGCTTTTTTTCAAGTTAATTAATTCATATTTTTTATATAAAAAAATGTATTCTTCTTTATATATATATATATATAAGAGAAACTCAAATTCTAAATTTATAAGGAATATCTCATCGGCAAAAATTGAAATATTCGAATATCAACAAACCTTCGACCATAATTGTATTGGGGATTTAGTCCGTGAATTTTTCTGCTATAGACAAAATTTAGATTATTGATATCATATTAATTATTTAATATTTTTGTGCCGGTGAGATGGACAATCTTCTATATCAAACTACCATATCTTTGTACCAATATCCAAATTATTATTTTTTATCAATGTTATTATCTTCGTACAAATCTAATCATATTTTGTGCGAAAATACATACGAATCTTTTGAATCAAACACCCATTCATTATTATATAATTTTGACCATTAATGATAGCTTCAATATCACAAATGCATGCATGTACCCATTTACGCCTACTTGCCGTATATTATTTGATTGGAATTATAAATACTACCCGTAATAAAAATTTATTATAATTACTATACTAAAACTAAAATTCAAATCAGGGATAAACATAAATATGTTAAATTTAAGCTACTTGTACCGATGATCAGTTAATTTAGTGAAATATAATATTAGATTTCTTAATCAAGATCTCATATTCAACTCGCGACTTGGACATAAAGTAAAAAACGTTAGAAGAATAGCGCCTTTAAATGGGCCATTGTAAGTTACGAATCAAATTAATTAAAATATAACTCAAGACACCAATCGATATAATACCAAAAAAAAATTATCCAACTAAAATATAATATTATAATTTTTAATTATAATATTATAATAATATTTATATGAATAAAAATTATCCAAAAATATATGTAGTATTTTTAATTAATTTGGTTAATTCTATTTGATCAAAATAAAAATTATTAAAATCGATAACTATCCAAATAAATCGAATTATATTTCGGTTTTAACCAAAATCAAACTAAATATTTAATAAATCACCTAAAATATAAACAAATGACTCGATAAAAATGATTTTTTTTTTGTTTTAATCTAATGGTCACTCCACTCAATAAATCAAAATTATGAAATCTTTTGTCCGTCTACCGCATATTTGAATATGGGAAGTTGTGTGTAGTATAGGTCTATAATTAGTGTTGGAGGGATGTTTGTTTGGGGTCTGATTTTGTTAATTAGTAATATTTTTTTTGTTTAATGAGTTTAGTAAGTGTTTGTTCAAGTCTTCTTTTCTCGTGTGACAACTTGACATTAGAACTACCAATGGTGGGCACGCAAGCTGGAGCACCCCATTGTCTCCATCAACTCCACCGCGCTTCAACACAAACTTTATTAGATTAGCATTCACGATACGAAAAAGACCCTCAAAAGCGACGGCAGACTCACTTCACTCCTCGTCCTCCAATTCTAGGAAAGTTCATTTGACAGCTAAAGCTTGATTAGTAATATTTTTTTTTTTTATTTTGTATATATATAAGTTATAAAAATTATAGAAAAAAATATATTTTTTTAAAGATTTAAATATTAAATTTTGATTTTAGGAAAGACAAATGGAGTAAGATTTGTTTACTGTGACATTAAAGTAAGATGTTTTTATCATTTAAGTGTTTCTATAAATACTGGTGGATAAAAATTTAATCTGTCCATGCAAACAACTGTACGTGTGACCTTCTATTTATTTCTTTATTTTATTTCCCATAACAGGTAGGGCCCTCTATATTCAAACACCGTCGACTGATGGCTGTCGCCTGCAAGCAAATAATGACTCCATGAAGACTATTGTCTGATTGAAGAGGAAGACAACAACGTTGAAGCCTCAACAACTTAATGATAACCACTAATCAATCTTTGCAGAAAATAAGAAAAAAAAAGATTTAATTTAATATTCATAATTCTATGTTTTGGGATTTCTCTAAATAAATTTACTATAAATTTAGTTTGTAAACATGAGAGTCAAATTGAAATTCATAATTCATATTTTAAAGAAATTGACTTGTTCTTCTGATTGAATTGATATTATAATAGCATGGGTCAATCCCAGAAATTGATTTTTATTGCCTGTTCAAGATTTGAGAAATCTTATATTTATTAACTTGCATCTGAAATTAAAAAAAGAAAACATGAAAGGAGATAAGTTTACTTTGAGTTTGATTTCTAAAACTATCAATTAAACAGACTAAATTTTATTTGATAGTTCATATTAATAAAATTTGATCGATTATTAATTATATATTTTTATTTCTTCAAAGTTGGTTCTTGGAAACTAACAAAAAGAAAAGGAGGAAGGATCAATCAAAGAAGAAGGAAAAAAAAATAATGGAGGCATCTCAAAAGAGACAGCTAAGGAGCATGTAAAAGAAGCCCATCAATCAACGCTTTGTTGGTTTTGTAAGAAGGGTATTAATATCGTACATTAAAAATCGGAGTTTAAATTTTAGTAGTGACAAAAACGTTGTTGAGAGAACTCTCTTCCGATTGGAAGCTGACAGTAAGTGGACTGAGATTAATTGAAATAAAACTCTAAATACTTGATAGGAGACCAAATCTGAAGAACAAAAAAAAAAAAAAGAAAAAGAGGCCCCATCATCTGAAGCGTGTAGGTACCAAAACTGACCAGGCTTATTCCAATACTCCAAAGGAAGGTGGTTCCTCTTCTTCAATGCATCACGTCACCTGTATTAGCTGTCTTTATGAATTTGGACCCTCCTGGCTCCTCTCATCTACCAATCCCACACCCAAGTCAACCTCTCCAATGCAATTTTTCCTATCAACTTCGAGACCCCATTAAAAGAGGAAAGCAAATGTTTATTGTGATGAATTTATTCGTGATTAAAGTGATTATACGCCAAAAGAATATATTAAAAATGATTTTATTTGATTTTTGGTTATCATATTAGGATGGTATAAAATAGACAAAATTCCAATAATAATATTAGAAGCATAAGTGATCATTGTTTTATATTACATTTAAACTATTTTTTGTAATTGAAAATAGCTTAAAAGTAAATTGATGCATTACTAATATAGTATTGATATAATACTGATACAGTCGATCAAACCTCTTTGATATAATTCTTTAAAAAAAAAAAAGTAATATCAATGTAAATAAAATTATCAAAATAAATAATAGAATCTTTTAGTTTTAAAATATTGACTGGTATCAATTCGAAGATATTTCTTGTCATAATCCCACTGTTGGTCCACCATTAATATTATTGCCTCATGCCTGCCCCAGTTGAACCTCATTTTAGCCTCCCTTTGATTCTACTATTTAAAGGACCGCTGCTAGTCTCATGCAACTCGCCCAACATCCATCTCTCTCTCTCTCTCTCTCTCTCTCTCAAAGAAAAACCATGACTTCTCAAAAAGTGACGCCACTAGCACTAGGGATGATTTTGTTCTCCCTTGTGATGACAGTCTTGGCCGGAAACTTCTACCAAGATTTTGAGGTCCTTTGGGGGGGTGACAGAGCCAAGATGCCTGAAAACGGAAATCTTTGTACTCTCTCTCTGGACCATGCTTCTGGCTCTGGCTTCAAGTCGAAAAACCAATACTTGTTTGGCAAAATTGACATGCAACTTAAGCTTGTCCCCGGCAATTCTGCTGGCACCGTCACTACTTATTATGTAAGCTCTACATGCTATTTCGATCCTTTCTCATTTTTGCCATAAGGTAAAAGAACAGATTACCGTGGTAACGGACCGAATTATTTCAGTAAAGTAGCATGGCAAAACACTTTCTAAATTTTATTTACATGGAAACATTAAACAAAGAAATTAATATCATAACTGATTCTTTTGACGGATCATTGTTTCATCCATGCAATACTTTTTTTATATTATTTTTCTCAAAAAATTTGAACATCCACCATTTATTTAGTTATAATCGGGAATCCTTCTATATTATTGTAATTTATTTCATATCGCATGCTCATTTATATGATTGTTTTCTTTATATAACAATAATAATTTTATTTTTATTCTACTAAACGGAGTTAACGTATGAATATTTATATACCATTATACTCTATTTTGTATTATATTTTCATAAGATGCTTGAATTATTATTTAAAAAAATTATATATATTTCAAAAATTATGATGTTAAATATTATTTATTTTACTAAAAATAATAACTCTTACCCCTCAAATTATAATTCAATATTCCATCGCTGATATAAATTTTTAATTTGGTTTTGTATTTTATGTTTTATAACTCTTGCCCTCAAATTTTACTTTTGTGTTTTATATTTTTCACAGATTGAATAAATTGCCCTCATGTATTGTGGGACAATTTGTGCTTTCCATTCTTCAAATGATTTAAATAACTTTACTCTTTTAAAAGAAAAAAGAAAAGTGAGGAATTGATTTTTGTTTTTTCCCAGCATTTCTTTCATGAAAGGTAATTTTAATTGATGGCAGCTGTCGTCGTTGGGATCAACGCACGACGAAATTGACTTCGAATTTCTGGGGAATACAACAGGCCAACCTTATGTACTGCACACAAATGTCTTCGCGCAAGGTCAGGGAAACAAAGAGCAGCAGTTCTATCTGTGGTTTGACCCCACCAAGGATTTTCACACCTACTCCCTCCTTTGGAATCCTCAAAGCGTCGTGTATGTATATACTACTCCCACTCTCTCTCTCTCTCTATAACCACACATTTATGTATTCACCTACAATATTTTTATACACAAATGTACAAAAATATCAGTACGTGTCGGCTACAAAAACACATCCAAATTATTCTCTTCTAGCTTTCTAAAATTCATGGGGCTTATATCCACATAAACACTTGCACCCAAAATATCTCTGATCATGTCTTCCTTGAAAACTGTGTATTGAATGTCCCAAAATCACATGTTAAAAGGGCATTCAATATTTTTTTTTTCCTTCGTAGTTCGCATGACTAAAATGATTATAAAATGACCATAAGTTATGTGGTTTCATATTTTTCCCGACAAAAGTTTGTTGTTGATTTTGAGGTAAATTGCATAAATAATTTTCAAATAAATAATTTAAAATCTATTAATTTAGATGAAATAATTTTTTATATTTAACCGATCGATTTTTAAAATTATATTTCAATTAATTCGACTTATACTAATGTCAAATCCTTAATAACAAAGAATACTTCTAACATAATTTTTTATTTTATGTATTTTATTTTATGTAACACAATTTTAAATATTTGTATTAATAATTGTCTGCTATTGTACAATTTATTGAGATGTGTCGCTTTCGATTGCAGCTTTTCGGTGGATGGGTCTCCAATAAGAGAGTACAAGAACCTAGAATCGCAGGGCATCCCATACCCAAAAAACCAACCAATGTGGCTGTACTCGAGCCTGTGGGACGCGGAGGACTGGGCCACGCAGGGTGGCCGCGTCAAGACAGACTGGAGCCAGGCCCCATTTGTGGCCTCCTTCCGTAACTTCAATGCCCAAGCCTGTGTGGTGACCTCAGGCACCAACTCTTGCAACTCCAAATCCCCGAGCAATGCATGGATGTACCAGTCACTTGACAGCTCTGGACAGGCCAAAATCAAATGGGTACAAAAGAATTACATGATCTACAATTACTGCACCGACTACCAACGCTTCCCTCAAGGAGTTCCTCGCGAGTGCTCCTTTGCCTAAAATGTGGAAACACCCCCATCAAATATATGTGTAATGTGAATTGGATTCCTTCTCTTGTTCGTAAATATGCATTAAGATTATTGTGAAATTGGAATAAGGGCTTATAAATATTCATTTTGTTGCTTTGGAAATAAATAAATGAATAAAAAAATAAGTGTGTAAATTTTTCTTCTTTTTTTGTCAATAATGAAATTAATGCCTTTTGACTTCAAGTGTTGTGGAAAGAGACATGTAAATTAATTTATACAGTTGTGGAAAGAACCTGCCCTAATTAGCTACAAAGTTTTTCTTCCTCTTTTTTTTTTTTTTTTTTTAAATAAACTGCAGGCATCTGATAATTATGTTGGATTTTAACTAAATCTGATTTGAGTTTGATCGAACCCTTAAAGAGTAAAGCTCTCTTGACGTCTGTTTTCTCTATACATAAGACTCAAACGCAATACCTTATTTAAAAGAATCAGTGCCAAATTACAGAACCAACTAGACTAAATCAACCGGATGTTGATAAATTTTTCTCTCTCATGTCTTGCGTGCAAACCAAAATGGAAGGGAAGAGAGCTTACCCCTCCAGTACTTCAGAACACCATCAAACCCAGAATTAATTAATTAATAGATATGAAACAAGAAGGGAAGAAAATCTTACATAATTTTCCAGGAAAGAAATATATATATTTTTGGGGATCAGAAAGAATGATAACTAAGTAGATAAACCACGGAAGTGTATCGTCGATGTCAACCACAATTGTCAAGCAATGTCACCAAGGCAACAAACACTGATTCCAATAGTTGTCTAAAGAGAGAGCCCAAAAAAAAAGGAAGAAACAAAGAAAAGTGAAATAACAGGCATATTTAAAATATTACACATGAAAAACAATCACACGAGGCATCGGATGAAGTAAAGGCAGTCTAATAGAGCAAATTCTCCCTCGCTTCTCAGGTTTTCACAAGATTTAATTTAGACAATTAAAAGTCCTCAAGGTCTAGATCCTTAAAACCACTAAATTACCAAGTTTATACACTGGTCATCTCTCTCTCTCTCTCTCTCTCTCTCTCTCTCTTTCCATTAGCAAACTTTGATTAGTGAAGAAGGTGAAGATATCATATAATACCCGTCCACTGCCCTGCCAGGAATAAATGACGTCACAACAATCATATTAATTAATACATCCATATAAACAGACAAAAGGAAGAAGAGGAGATCAAAACAAGTTTAAAGTGTGGAAAAATTGCTCTAGAGCCTTTCAGTCAATTTGCTTAGGAGAAGCTTCAGCCACGATGAGACTAGTGAGCTGCATCAGGCCTTCTCCCAGGTGATAAAAAGAAGTTCCTTTTTCTTTGGCTAGGCAAAAAGGATGAAGAGGTCACAAGCATCTGCTAACTGCTAAGCGTTACTATAAGACCTTCACCTGCTGTGGAATTTCAGGTTCGAGCCATCGTAAGTAAGATGATAAAAAGGTTACTTCGTTGCAAAAATACTCCACTACTTTTCTGAATCTTCTGGTGAAGAATCTATAATTCGTGGACTTTATGATTCCCCTGCAAAAATAAAACAAAGAGTGGTTTAATTTTGGAGTTGTGAAAGATAGCAGAGACTCAAACTAACCAGGTTTCATCAAATTGTAACCTACCAAAAAAGCAGCAATCGAAACATGAGAAACTTCATCCTAATAGATCAAAATTAGAGGAACTTTAGAAAATCTTTGGCCCCATGCCATTGAAGAAGATGCCACTCGATTTCAGGAGTTTGCACCTTACCAGAAACAAGGGCTTAACATGTGTTTGTGTCTCAGAAAATATCAAACAAAGATAACAAGAAGAGCATCATGAACCAGGTGAGTCTCATCGTCTAACGAAAGACAATAAGGCAACCGTGTAGGCAGAAAATTTATCAAATATTAGAACTTTTTGGTAGAAAAGAATAAATAATTGAAGAAGAGAGTTGAAGGGTACAACAAAGTGGATAAGATATCCAAAACAAAGAAAGAAAATGGCACATCAAAGCATTAATAAAAAACAATAACCACAATAGAGAAGCTCTCCAATCCCTTCCTATTTCCTCCGATCGATGGTCAGGTTTTGGAAAACCCCAACCGCATAAATAATAACCTTATCCAATAAGATAGAACTAGAAATATATTAGTTCTTGAAAGTCCTTGTACTCCTTTCCATCCACATGTACCAACATATGGACATTTTGGCAATGTTCTGTAACAACTTTGCTTCTTGACCAGACACAAAGCCTCTAAACTCCATCGCATGATCATTCATCCTATTTGGTCAAGTTCAAAGCTCACAAAAGGGTACCATATGATTTGTTCTGCATATCCCTAGCCATTGAGCGTTAGACTTATACATACCAGATTCTAGTATTCCCATATAACTAACATAGGCACAAAGGATTGAATGGCGGTGGCTTCGTTGACTAAGGGAGTGGTTGATTCAATGGAGTTGGTTTGCTCGAGGTGGCACTCATGGTTATGCAGTAAAGAAGATAGACCTTTATGGAAGATGGGTTCAGCTCGAGACATGGAGGAGGTAATAAAGGAGTCATATTCAGAGCGTAGCAGTGAGATTATGGAGACCAAATTTTTCATCAGAAAAGGGTGAGCAGCAACGGCTAAGATTGTTGGTCATCGACATAGGACCTGTTTTCTGGTTTCGATTTGTTGTCATAACTGCATCAAACAAGCACTAGATTGGGACGCAAAGAGGCGATGTAAGGCTGTCCAGAGAGAGAGGAAGGAGGTGCAGAATCCCTTCAGTTAAGGTGGACGGAAGCCAGCTGTGTGGCAATTGGTCTTCTTTATCGCCTGTCAGTGTAGGCAGGGCTAATATTGGGTTCAGATGTGAAAGTGGAGGATTGTTCAGCAGTTGGCGTGGGAAGAAGTAATTGGCTAGGACAGGAAAGGGTGCAGTCAATAAATGCCTCTAGTTCATGGCCTTTTAGGATAGGTAGGATTTGTGATTTCCACAGTAGGAAATTGTTGAAGTCAAGCTATTGGAGTACTGGGTTAGTCTAGATAGAGGCAAAAGCAGAAGAGGCTTGGTTGTTGGGGAAGAGGTTGTGGAACAAACCGAGAGAGGACATCATGACGTGAGTCTTTCAGGCTCTAATATCGTAAAGATAAAATGATAAAATGAGAGATTTTCTTCATTCAGCTAAACTGCCAATTACATGTATATATAGAACATTTGTAGGAAATGATAACTACACAGAGTTGCATAATCCTATCAAGCAGAGGACACAAGGACCAAAGGACTGGTTATTCTGTTTGTTTGTTGTTATTAGCAGAGGACTGGAGGGTGTTGTCGTGGAGAGAAACAGGATGCGGAGATTGACCTATGGTTAGATATCAAAAGTTACTAAGGGCAGAGCTATTATGTTTAGATATAAGAGGTTCTCATGGAGTTGATAATCAAACCAAATTGTTGAAAAACGTGAAATGAACCTAACATTGGCATATGAAAAAGGCCTTTAAATTCCGATGCTTACATCTTAGGCTAGAGTCTCCATTACCAAGCAAATGAAAAGTTCCAAATGAATAGCAGAGAAAGATAAATCCTTTAAAATTATATTCACAAAAACATGTCCAGTGGAAGTACATAACGAAGTATATACAACTGTGATTACAACATGCCATCTTTATACAACTGTTACAACATTTACAACATTTACATTAATTACTTAGCACCTTTGATTGAAATCAAGCTTTCCTCATAAAAATAAACTTGCCCACTCACCGGAACCCTTTTAACTCCTTGGTTGTTTCGGTCCAGCATAATCAGTTCCTCATCGCTGTGCAAAATAAGCTCCCCATTTCTCTGAAACCCCAGCGGGTATGATACCTGAGGAAGGGGTCCAAGCCTCAGCAACCTAGTCCAAGAGTACCTGTTATCACCACAAGCATCATAGTCCTCTCTCATCACCCATATATCGAAGCATTGCCATGTAACCTGCGGTCCAAAATCAAAAGCAACCAGCGCAATACAGTCATTGAGCACGGAAATAGTTAAGATCTTTTCATCACTGCAGACATCGATAGGCAATAGAATCTCGAGGAATTTCTCATTTGCCATATTGAATGCAAAGAGTGATTTTGACATCCGACAGGTTTCCTTCTCTACAAGTGCAGGCCAATAAAGGACTCCGTTTAAGGTCACACAAGGATGATGGAGAAGAACAGGAAATTCAACATGGGTGTTTATGATTTTCCAAGAATCATTTTTCAAGGAATATATATTCAACATGCCTTTGCCGCCGCCGCCGCCGCCAGGAAACATAGTCCTGACCAGTTTGTAGTCATCAGAGGCGCAATCAAAGCCGAACCCATAACAGGTTCGGTTAAGATTTTTTGGGAGCTCAAATGAAATCCCAAGTTTGGGTACAAGTTTGAGTTGTCTAATGGCAGGGTTCCACAATGTGATGCCATTCTCAGTCCACACACAATAGATGCCATTACAGGGTCCTGAAATTTGGAGACGCTTAGCTTTTTCAAATGCTTCAGGGACTTTCATTTCTTGAAAGACATCTAGTGTTTTGCTCGAGAGCAATATCAAAGCATTGCTTCCGAATCTGGGGTGGGATTGAGAGATGATCAAATCGCGATTTTCAAAGAGAATTGTGGAGTTGTGAAGGTGTTTGGAAATGAAGTGAGGGTTTTGGATAAGAGCATACCATGATTTGGAGACACATTTGAATCGAATCAAGGACTTCACCGGGAGGCACGCAAGGATTTCGATGATCAAGTCGTAGGGAATAATTGTGGCAGACATTGATTCCGCCGATGAATCCATAACCATCGGTTTGTTTGTGTTGTTCATGATGTCAAAAGTAGTATTGATTGCTCTCTGTCCATTCCATGGTACTTTATCCTTCTCGAAGAATCAGAGGAAGAGATAAAGTTAGTAGCACGAGATAAGCCTCCAGCACTCTCCTTTAGTTTATCTCCGGAATTTTTTTTTTTTTTTTTTTTTTTTTTCTTGGTGAAATGATTATCTTATCTTCTCTTTGTGCGTTTGTACATGTGTGGCGCTGTGGTTTGGAAAGAAAGCCATCCGAAGCAATAGCATTTAAAAAAAAAAACTCATAAAAAATTGGGAAAGAGATAAAGAAAGAAGGAATGGGCTGAGTTCATGAGAGAGATAACTAGAACCCTAATAGACTAGGGGCCGAACCGTATTGATTTTGGGCTGAGCCCAAAACGGTGTAAGAAAATTTTAGCTTGGCCCCCCATTGTTTGTTTGAATTTCACACACAGAGGTGGCTATGGACACACAAATTCAAACACCAAATCCCACCCGCCTAAAAAAAAAAAAAAAATCCAATTTTTATCTGTATAGGAGACAGTCTTCCAGGTAAACATATAAGACACCTAAGTTGCATGGAAACGAAAACAAGAAAATGAAAACGGAAACGAAATGATACGATAAAATTATATTTCATAATAATACAAAAAATAAAAATATAGGTAAATGCATAAATACAAAAAATATAAAAATTTGTATATAAGTATTAATTATTAAAATAATAGAATAGTTATATTTTATAATAAAAATCTAAAATGATTAAATATATAATTATTAATCATAAGATAATTAATATAACAAATAAAAATTATAATTAAATAAATAGTTCATCTGATATGAAAAATATGTAATTATAAAAAATATAAGAATTTTTTATAATATAAATTAATTTAGTATGATAAAATATTTTAAAATGGGAAACGTTTTTAAAAGGAAAAACATTAATATGGAGGGTGTCTCTCAAGGACATCTGATAAAATTGGAACGATACAGAGAAGATTAGCATTGCCTGATGACACACACAAATCGAGTTAATATCGAGGGTTTCTGTGTATCATAATAAGACGTAGTCCCATGCAAACAAGTGTGCCGCTTTTGCTGGTGTCCAAATTGTCGGTGATAAAAAGTTATTCACAAGTATTGAATCTGACGTCAACGATTAGTTGATTTAGTGAAATGTGGTAATAAATCTCTTAATTAAGATTTCAAGTTCGATTCATGATTTGGTCATGAAACAGACTATATTAGAAGAATAGTTTTCTAAATGAATCATTATAAATCTTGAATTGGATCAGTTAAAACATTATTTTAGATATCAGATAGTATTGAAAAAAAAAAAGTATTGTAACCCGGCAACAAAAGCTTTTCTGGCCCAAGAAGAAAAGCAGTACATTGATTGTAACATAACCCCGCAACAAAAATTATCCCACTCGCCATAAATAATCCGCCAAAATATTTTCTAAGTTTCCCAAATTAAATTTGAAAAAAGCCAAGCAAAGAAAGAAAGTAAAAAGCAAAAATTAGTTGAAATATTTTCTAAATTAAAGTGGTATTAATCTGTGGCACAATAACAATTAAAATATGAAAAAAACCAAAAAAGGAAAAGACCAAAAAAAAAAAAAAGTAAGCTTGAAAATCTGAATGCCAAATAAAATTATTAAAAGAAAGCAATGAACTTTTTTTTTTAATAATTTCAAATTTGTAATACTTTAATTTAAATGTTAAATTAAGGTTCTATAATTTTTGCTTTTTTTTATAATTTTTTAAATTTACTCTTTTTTTTTTTTTTTACAAACATTGCACGTCGACAAATGCGCATCATCGACTGAAAGACATTAAGCCACCAACAAGCACAATAGAGACAAAATTCTTACCAACTTTGCACGTCAACACCAAAGTGCCAGTAATGCAAATTGGGTTCATAAATAATAATAATAAAATAAAAAAAAAAAAAAAACAGAGAGGATCATGGGTGAAATCAAAAGTATACCATTTCTTATATGCATCTATCCCACCACGCTTGAAAACTCAAGTGGGTTTGAATTTGAGTTTCAAACTTACTTTTTCTTTTTAATTTCTTCTTTTTTTGGTTTTTTTTTTTAAATTTTAATTATTATTATTATGTAACAGGATAACACAACTTTAATTTAGAAAATATTTTGATTGATTTTTGGTTTTTTACTTTCTTTCCTTGTTTGGCTTTTTTCAAACTTATTTTGGGAATATTACTTTAGAAAATATTCTAATTGATTTTGATAGATTTTTTACTGGTGGAATTTTTTTTCAAATTTTATAATTTATTTAACAAGAAAAGTGATAGAAATGGAAGGACATGAATAAAAATCATTCAAAAATTTTCCTTATTTTCATGAAAAAATCTTCCAAAGTTTCTAAAATTTTCATCTTATTTTCAGAACTGAATGACTTCAAAACAATTTATTCCGACAGAAATCGATTTCTCAAAAAATAACTTTAGAGTCGATTTATCAAAAATAGACTTCATTTAAAATTTTTCTTTGGTTGGATAGTTTTGATAGTCGATTTAATCTACTTTAGTTTAGTGTTTTTTCTTTTAATTCGAGCGGTTTGAAATCAATTTTGTGAAAATCAACTTCAATATTTTGGAAATAAAAATAAAAACCGTAATATTTTTATAATTTTGTTTTATTTTTTCAATAATTTAGAAAATACCCTCGTAAATTGTGATAGATGAGAAACACATCCGCGAGATGCATTTTAGCCTTCCTGCTTCTCAGGTTTATCACAAGATTTAGTGCCGTCTAGTAGAGTATTTTTCGGCTTATCTTCTCCTTTAAGAAAAAGTAAAAATTAATTATTTTAAAAAAAAGTTAAAAATTATTTGATTTTTTTATTTTTGAAATAAAATAGTTAATTTCTTTTTTACTTTTTTACTCTTGAAGTAAAGTTAAAAGTTAAAAATTAATGGGTATATTTGAAATTTTGTATCATTTAAATGAGAATATTAATGGAATAAAAATAATTATGTGAGGAAATAAATGAAATAAAAAAAATAAATTTCCAGAAAACCTTGAACATTAAAAAAAATGAGAAGTAAAAATTAATGTTTTACTTAAAACCTATTTTTAAAATTTTTCTTCATAAAAAAAAAACTCTTTTTTTAAGAGTTTAAAAAATCCCGTTAAACAGAGTTTCTCCTAACGAGGAGAAGAGAATCTAAAAAAAAAGTCATGCCAAATGGGTACTTAAACAACAAAAATTCATGGGCTTGATCTCTAAAACGATTCACAGCATATTCTCTCTTTTCAAGAAAAACATTAACAACAACGACCACCTAAAACTTAATTTCAAATTTTGGAGTTGATTTTTTAAGAAACAAATATAAAATAAAAAAAATTATAAAATTAAAATGTGAAAGTAAAAATAAAGAAAATAATACTAAAAGAATAAAAATAAAAATAAAATTCCTAAAAACTTAAAATAATAAAATAGATAATTTAATTGTTTCGGATTCTCCTATACCACTCATTCATATGTAAAGTAATTTTCTCAACTAAACTCTTGACACCCATATTTTTATAGATAACTTGTATTCAGGTTTTTAATAATCTACTCATACTTTACTAAAGATGAAAAAATAAAACAGCAAACACTAAATTCTTAATATTGACCAACCTAATATTGTGTATCTATGCTTGTTCGCCAAACTCTTAATATGGAGTTTTACACTAAATTCTTAATTTCAGGGTTTCATTAATTTTTCTGCTCATTAAGAATTACAGATTCAACTACATTTAGTAATATTCTTAATTTCCAATTAATCTTGTAGTCCATGACGCATTCAAGGACATCCTTCAGTGAAGATATTCTTTTGTCTATTGCCATTATCTGTGACAAAATTGTTACAGTAAAACAAGATAAAAGAGTTCATACACCAGAAATTTAGATTGGAAAAAAAAAAATAAAAAATAAAATAAGGAAGTTATGCCTGAGATTAGAAAAAAAATAGAAAGAATTTACCTGAGCTTCAGGCTTTTTATTTCCACTCTTAATACTCTGTTCTGCCAATCAAATGTATTTTTGAGTGGTGTGGACTGGCTAACTTTGTTTCTGTTTATTTGTTTGCAGTTCTCAATCTCAGGTTGCTACGCTTACCATAAAACTTGCCTCCGAGAGCACCATCATCCAAAATGCGATGTCTGCAAGCACTTTGTAAGTATTCCAAACTCATGATTTTCAAAGTTCCAGTTGATGCTGTCATTGGGATATTCAATTTGAAAATTTGTATCTTTGCAAAAAGCTTTGGTGCGAACATAAGTCAGTACAGCTTATGAAGGAGTAACATACTTGTATTATTTTTCATAGTTACTGTTGGAAAACACAATCACATGATTTTCATGGGAAGAGGTTTTAATGAAGTTGGTGTATTATGACAAGAATTTTTCTCCCATTGGTATGATATGGGTCTTTCATGGCTTCTGAAAGAACACATGGCAGGGGTATGATCATTAAGGTGAACTATGCTTATGAATGGTTGTTGCACTGCTGTACCATATAGGGATGCCTACTGTTTGGGCTCATTCCTTCAGCAAGATTTTCCCTTGCTTTCCCATACCCTAGGGTGTCTGCCATTAGTTTGTTCAATCTTTTCGTCTCTTGGTCATGTTCATCTACATGTTATCCTTTTACTCAGAGATCTCCTCTAATTGTGTTCTAGTGTTTGGTGTGGGTTTTGTTGGTCTGGAGGCTGCCTTGTTCTTCTCTCATATGTTAAATTATATCCTTTTGTTGCTGGTGTGAGGAAGCATATTCTTATAATACATATAAGTTGCAATTCTTCTTGTTTTTTTTTTTTTTTTTTTTTTTTTGTATAAATCAAAAGGACAGATTGTCTCTCTCTTAACGCTTAAAATCTCTAGTGATGAACTTGCATCCTTAACTCTGTGCATGTCATGCCAGATTTAAAACTCTGCAGACTCCTAATTTTTATGTGATAAAATATAACAGATTCCGACAAATTCTACTGGCCTTAAAGAGTACAGGACACATCCCTTTTGGGCCTAGAAATATTGTCCATCTCATGAGCGTGACGGAATTCCTCGCTGCTGTAGCTGTGAGTTTATGGAGGTCAGCACAATCAACACATTTACCTCTAAGAATTTTGCTTCAAGAATTTCCTGTGCATGTCTAATTGTTGTTTACATGAAACTTGTACTCTCCAAGCGCAACCAAGGGACATAAACTACGTTTCCCTCAATGATGGTCGGAAGCTATGCCTAGAATGCCTTGATTCTGCTGTTATGGGTACCAACGAATGTCAGCCTCTTTATCTTGAGATACAAGAATTTTATGAAGCGTTAAATATGAAAATAGAGCAACAAGTTCCATTGCTCTTGGTAGAAAGGCAGGCACTAAAAGAGGCCATGGAGGGAGAGAAAAAAGTAAGCAATGTGCCATACCATTGCATTTTGTGTAGTTAGCAAACAACCGAACCTTCTAATTATTAAATTGATTATTTCTTCTATGTTTTATCCTGTTAGGGCCACTATCATATGCCTGAGTCTTGGACCATGTCTATCTGATGAGCAAACTATTAGTACCGTAAGAACTTTGACCTCATTCTTGCATATGAGACATGCTTGTCTTAATCTTCCAATTTCATTCTATCAAATTAGCAAATAGTTTTTTTACTTCAATCTGAAGCACCTTATCTTTACCAGATTTTGAGAAGACCATGAATAGGTGCAGGAAACCGTTTCATGGACATGAAAACAGAGCCTTATAGACTGACTTGTCACTGTGAGGTTACTGCGATTCTCATCTTGTATGGCCTTCCCAGGTAATTTTGGTTTTCACATTGGCAATTTTGATGTTTACATAAAGGGTATGCATGTAAAATAACAAGCCCCTACTGACACAGATAAAGAAAATAATGACAAGATATAGAGGAAAAGATTGTATTTTTATCTATTGATGCGCCTCCACCCGCCTTCTTTTGGTAACATTTTATGATTGGAAACATGACTGAAAGAAACAATATTAAGAGGGTAATATTGTGTACGTGTGGGCCTTTTTTTTGGTGGGGGGGGGGGGGGGGAGGAACGGATAGAGAATTGGTCAAATAGTTGCGCTAGTCATTGTAATAAAATTGTAACTTGGTATGTTCTACTTTGGTACGACGGTTGAGTTGCTCCTTTGGTCATTTCGAGATCACGAATTCGAGGCGTGGAAATAGCCTCTTTGCAAAAATACAAGAAGAAGGCTGCGTACATATACGGTCACCATTCCCCTAGCCCCACACTAAGTCGGGGAGCATTTTGTACACGGGGTGAGCCCCCTATGTACTACAACAGGTTGCTGACTGGATCAATTCTTGCCCATGAGATGATGCATGCATACTTACGACTGGAAGGTAATTTCCTATTTTACAGCTCATGGTTCTTCATATATGAGAAAAAAGTAATGCTGTTTGTCTTGGCCTTCCAGCCCTTGAATCTGGAATTTTGCAAGATTGCTACAATTGTGAAAACTCTTCAGGGCCATTTGGCCTATAAACGATAGCATAGCATTGCTCCTGAGAAAATTAAACTTAGGTTTTTGTGGTGCCATTTAAATGTACAATTAGTTTTCCCCATACGACCATGTTGTGCAGCAAGTCGCTGTATGTGAATTTTTCTCCTTAAACTAATTGTACATTTACCACTGGATACTTATCAACCACTCCAAATTCATAAATGAATCTAACAGCAATGAGCCATTGCTTCTTCTTGACAAGCCTATCAATGAATTCTGTAACTCCATACCTAAATTTGCAAGTTAAGATACATAATATCCGATAAATGTTAAAAAGCAAAAATAGTGTCACAATAGAAATTGTATTTTGAATTCTAAGCTAGTTGTTGCCCTATGTTTGTTTGTCTACATTCAATTTGTTCTGATTTAAGATAATTCATTGAATAATATTTCCTTCAGTGGTTCTGTTGTGCAGTTTAAATTCTTGGGAACTTTTACCAGAAGATAGTTAAAAGAAAGGTAATTCACTTAATTCCTTTTGTCTCTTGTGATGTTGTGAAAATTAGATTGTGTGTGCATAGATGTCTTTAATTATACTGCAAAATTGGATGCTGTTATTGCATTTTGTGTGTATTTCTTCTGTTAGATTTTTGAATTGCTTGAATGATATCTTTCTGTCTCCATTTTTGAATAATAACATTGCCTTTCCCCTGAAACGGTCCACCTTCACTGAAACAGCCTGCACATTTTCAATTATGGTTCAATGGAAACAGAAAGTAGGTCCATCCCCTAGTGAACTCAGTTCCAGCATTTTATGTTGAATTATGAAAATCAAAGGGCAGCTTCAGTGTTTCTTGTTTAGTGTGTCTTTTTTCTCCTTCAGTGAAATAGTATTCAACTCTATCACAATGGGAGACTCTGATTAGCTGCAACTGCAGATTGAATGAGGTTCTAATTCACACTCTCTTCATATTTCAAACACACAATTACATCTCAAAAGTGTTAAGGACAATCTCTAACTTTGCCACGTACACACTCTCCATTTTTATTAATGTTCAGCTTTCCATTTTTCCTTTTTCCCCCCCACATGCCATGTGTCTTATAGGCTTAAGCCCCTATTTGCAGATTTTTACCTAAAAAGTTCTACTACTGTTCATCTAGGCATCTATGATTGTGACCTTAAAAAAATGAGGCAAATGGCTCCTCCCAGTGATTGTGTGAGCATAAACTGTTTGAAAATCCCAGTTTTATTTAAATAATTTTTTTTTAATTATAAATATAATTCTTGCTTTCTCCTAGAGCATAGACTATATGATAGTTTTTATTTGTTTTTCTTTTTTGTTTTTGTTACACAAAGACGTGAGAATTCTAATTTTGTTTCTTTTTCTTCTCCTTTTTTTTTGTGCATTTAACGTGGCTTTCTTTTTGTTTTTTGTTTTCCTACGGATTATACTAAGGGATTTTTGGCTTTTTCATTGCATTCTTGTAAGCAATCCATCACATCCTTTTTTTAATGGATAAAAATCTGATGAAAGCACACCGACTTAGTATTGTCCTTGTATAAAATGTAACAATGTTTATTATCATATTAGAGATGATATGAAATATCACTCGGTGACCAAAGATATGGTTCTAAGATATACTACTTGGGATATCACTACCAAAAAATACGACTTCAGCGACGGAAAATTACCGACGAAAAAATATCTGTCGATAATAGTGACGGATTTATGACGGATTAACGTCGGATTTTTTACCGAGAGATTAGCGACAAATTAGCAACGGAAATTAGCGACGGATATATTTCCGTCTCTAAACCCTTAAAAAAAATTAAAAAAAAATATTATAAAATTATTAGCGACGGATTACCGATGAAATTTTCAGCGACGGAATATTTCCGTCGTTAATTTCAGTAGGTGAATTGGTGAAGGAAAAAAAATTAAAAAAATATATTTACAACTTTTAGAGACGGATTGCGACGGATTAGAGACGGAAAATTAGCGACGGATTACCGACGTATTAGCAATGGATTTTATTTTATTTTATTTTATTTTATTATTTTATTATTTTATTATTTTTATTATTTTTATTATTTTTATTATTTATTATTTTATTTATTATTCATTATTTTTTAATTTTGTTTAATAATTCTTATTATTATTTTTTTTCAAAGAATAATATTATTTTATTTTTGCAAATTTTTTATTTTTTATTTTAAGTAAGAATAAAATTATTTTATTATTTTATAATAAATTATTTTTAATTTTTAAATTTTAAATTTTATTTAATAATTCTTATTAATTTTATTTTATTTTGCAAAGAATAATATTATTTTATTTTTTAAATTTTTTATTATTTTATTTTAAGTAGTAATAAAATTATTTTATTATTTTATAATAAATTATCATTTTTATATTATTCTAATATTATTAAGAAATAAGAAATAAAGATAATAAGTAAAAAAAAGATATATAATTTGATGACTTGTTTGGTTTAGTGGTAAAAGAGTGTTCTCACACCAACATTAGCATGCGAGTTCGAGTTGCGCCAGCATGTGGGCGAGAGTTGGTCTGTGCATTTTTTTTTCATAACTCAAATTAGCGACGGATCCCTGTCCGTCACTGTTTTTTTTTTTTTTTTCGGTTTTAGCGACGGAGTTAATTCTCACTAATCTGACGCTGATATTTGCGACGGAAAAAAAATCGATCGCTAAAAATTAGTAGGGTCACTTTTTGTGACGGATTTAGCGATAAAAAAAATCCGTCGCTGATACCTTTCAGTGACGGTAAAGGAATTTTTAACGACGGATTTTTTCGTCGCTGAAAGTCCGTTTTCTTGTAGTGTATGCATGGAGAATGATTTGGTAGGAGTGTGAGAAATATTGAAGAATCATATGATGTATAAGATGAGTTAGAAGAAGTTTGATAGTTTCTTAATGACCAAGGGTGTTGCTAATTATGGGGGGTGAATTTGAGCTTTTGATGAATATACATGAAAGTTTTGATAAACCCATACGTATGACTATTAAACTATGAGAATTCAGTTATGCAGGAAATTCTTATTTACCTCCACAAATAATTTCTCAATATGATCATTGGGGCTTTAGTGTTGCCTTGTGATTCCTATGGACTCATGGTTGCTTTGTTTTCTCTTTGCAATTTTTTTTTACACTCGCAACATTGTGTTTTCTAATTTGCTTTAATATATAAATTGTCTAAATCTATGTAACACTATTTATTTATATACATGTAATTTTTTTATACAGTCTCTTGGAGCTCTGATGATTGCCAACTTCTTACACATGGATTGGAGGCTATTAAACGTTCGGATGTTGGTTCCAGAAATTGCCTTCGTGTTTATGAGAAGCAAGGTGTTGGTTTGATTTCCTGTCGTTGGTTTTCTAATGGGAAAGGCATATTCTGTGGACTGACTGACATGAGTATCTGCTTGTGAAACTTGGATGCTAGAGAGATTGAATGTTGGAAAGGACAGCGAACCCTCAAAATGATGAGCAGCACAATGGTGATTAGATAATTTATAACGATTTGATTTATTGATATATGTTTATTGACTAAATTATTAATGATGGTTTGGTTTGCTTTGGATTTGAAAACTTTTGATTTTGGATATTTATGTATTTTGATTTTTTTTTTTTTGTAATTTCGACATTTGTTAATGAATGTTTATTCATGTTATTTTTTTATTTAAGGTTTTCATCTGGAAGATTAAATTTAGTTTTAAGGTTGGAAGAGTAGATGAGGATTTCATGTGGATAAGGCTGGATGATTTCGTGCGGATCTTGGTTAAGGCAAGATTTGTGTGATTGATTAAATAGAGCAATTCAATTTTTTTTTTCAAATCATAAAAAACCATCACTAAATTCGTGACAAAAAATTCCTTTGCTAAATTCATAGTAAAAAAGCTGTTCCTAAATTCATGGCTAAAAATCCATCATTAAATTTGTCACCAAATTTTTGTTGCAAATTTGCGATGATGTAATGGCCACGAATTTTTTTTCATTGCAAATTTTTTTATGATGAATTTTTTTCAATTTTTCATCGTTAACTCCGTAGCTAATATGACATTTTTTTGTTCAACAACAAAAGTTAATTGATTACTAATTCAATACATAATTGAATTGAATATTTTTCCATACACATTATCTTCTCATATACTTTTCAAATTTCATAAATATTTTACATTTCATACCACATTAATTCATATTTTTTATGCATATTTTCCGCAGTTACATATTTTTCATGAAAACTCTCAAATGAAAACTATATAAACCATATTTTCAACAACAAATTTCAAAACCAACAAACCCATACTTCGGTTCCTTGAACTCTTTAGATGATTTATCAACAATAAAATCAATTTCAATAACAATGAAGCAAACAAGTTGGGGAGGAGATAGTTAAGCCTGAGAGAAAGTTGTGGCAAAATAAGTATGTGACGAAAGAGATAGTGAAGCATTTAGGGCAACTTCAACTGAAGCATGAACATGGTTCAAGAACCAATGGTTCTAGAACTGGAACTATAAAAAAAATTAATAAATATTAAAAATTAAAAATTAAAAAAAAATAAGGAAGAATGAGTTTGAACTCAAGTTTTGTTTCTAAAAATTGATGTAATCTCACGAGGCATGGAGGAATCAAAATCCACATAATTCGCTTACTTTTTTACCACCAACAGACATGGCCATGTTGTTGGAACCGACGGTTTGGAATTGATAGATCCGAAACCTCTGGTTTGCAATTTTTGATTTAGAGGATCCAGAACTGAACATTTAGACATGGTTTTGGTTCTGATTCCTAAATCATGAAACAGTCAAACAGTTCTGCAAACCATTGATCATGGTTCTGTTCATTTCGATTCAATGGTTCAGTTCGAACCATGACCGAGTCTACTTCAATCCTAAATAGCAAGGAATTAGAGATGAAGACATGTTGTGGGCTACTTGCTTGGTCTTTAGGGATGAAATTCTACTTTTCTCAAGATTCGTCCCCAGAAATCGTCCCAAAAGTCATCCATAAGATACCATTTTTGATAGAAAAGCTTGTTGTCCCTAAAATAGTCACTACTAGCGATGAAATAGACTTTGTCGCTAATGGCGACAAATTTAGGGATGAACTTGTTCATGCCTCGCTTTCGAGCCATTGGATGCATTAATTTGCGATTATGTGCGACGAATTTTTTGTTGTTAACATCCCCTTCGTTGATAATTCCAATGATTTTTTTTTTACTATTTTCATTGCTAAATAGCAATAAAAAGGTTATAATAAAATTTAATAAAAATAAATTCGGGGAAAAGAAAAAATAAGTTTAAATAAATTTTAGAGAACTATCTTAAATAGACAAATCATGGATAGTTAGGAGAAGTTATTGACTATTTTATTTATTTATTTTTTAAATATTGGTAATTTATTTATACATTTTAATCTCTATCTCACCCATTTACTCCCCCGCCCCCCCAAAAAAAGATTTCAGTATTTAGGGGTATCTATTATGGGAAGCAATTGATATTAGTTAATTATATGTCATAATTAATATTTTATGTTGTTAAGATAAAACATTAAACCCTATCATTTTGCTAACAAAAAATATATATGATTATGTTTTCATAGTTTATTTTATTCACCACGTGTTATTTATTATTATTATTATGTAGTATATGAATATCAATTTTTAAGATCATATGTACATTTCAACAGATAATGATAGTTGTTGTAATGCTCATTTTTAACTCTTTAGATAATGTGCTAAGATTTTTGTAATAGAAACTCACCTTTTTAAAAGAGTAGAACAACACTTACAAATAGAGCTGTCAATATTGATACGGCTGACCCTTAAATTGAGAGGGTACGTGCTTATTTTTTGAGCCCATATACCAAAAGGACTTGTTGGGCCACCTCTTTTTTCCTTAAATGAATTTTTCATGCTATGCTTATTTATTAAAAAAAAAAAAAAGATTAATGATTGTATTTGAAATGATGCATATTGATTACATATATGAATCAAGCCCATTTGAAATGAATTGGGTTATTTTACACAAATCACGTACTCGAACTTTGGCTTATTTTACAGATCGGCATTATTATTGGGTTTTACTCAAAATAAATAATCAATTGCATAAAATAAGCCAAAGTTGGAGTTCGTAGTTTGTGAATGTTTGAAATAGCTTAACAAGTCTGAAATTGAGCTATAATTGTGTTTGAAACACCTTAACAAGTTTGAACCGGTTTGAAATGATATTGCTACGGTAAACTGCGCTTTGAAATCAACAGGTAATAAATGCTCTTGCTTTGGCATGCACAAAAGACAACTTCAACAATTGCCTTGGTAGCAGATTTTCCCTGTAGGCTGCTTTGAAAATTGATTTTTTCGTGGAGAAACGTTTGCAGAACTTGGTTCTCTAGAATTAATTTCGCTTGGGTGCTCAATGTGATCATCATTTAAAGGTATTTTCAAATGATTAAGCCGTCGCTCTTATGCCATTTTTTTTAATTTTCACCATCGATATCTAAATTTTATATGATTAATTCAGTTCAAATATTATGAGATTCATTTTAGTGAATTAACTCTCTTAAATTCTTTTTCGTTATTCTCAAAACTCAAAATTAAGATCTCTTATTAAGGAGATACACTCAATCCAAAGAAATCTGATCTCGTGCACTGTTTCAAGCTTTAAGCATTTGTCTTGGATTTCAAATTACATTTCACTTGTTGGGATTGAAATTGACTATGCCTATTCAAAGCAAAATAGTGTATGGAGTGAAATTTAAAACATTAAACTAAAAGGAAAATAAATTTTCAACTATGTTATTGCATTAAAATAAAAAAGAGATTGTATTTAAAAATTAATAATCGGTTTGGTAAGGTTTTTTTTTTTTTCAACTTTGCTTCTAGAAAAACAAAAGTTAATAACTTTTAAAATAAAGTTAAAAATTATTTAGTAATTTTATTTTTAAAAACAAATTGATTTCATAATTTTTAAAATAAAGTTAAAATTAAAAATTAAAAGTTAAAATTAAAGAAAAAGAGAAGACAAGAGGGTAAATGAACTTATAATAGAACATATTTGAAATTTTATATTTTTAAGTAAGAATATAAATGGAATAAAAATATATATATTTTCTAAAAAGCTGGTGTGTTTTTAAAAGGAGAAACAAAAGCTCCTCTGATGAGATTTTACTTTTTTTTTTTTTTTTTTTTTCTTCATAAAAAAAGGCTCATTTTTTTAAGAGTTTTGAAAAATATTTTTTTACAGAGTTTCTCCTTGAAAGGAGAAAAGAAGTTGAAAAAAATTCCTACCAAACATGACTAAATATTATTTCTTTGGCTTTTCTGCTGAAATATGAATTACTCAAACCTTGGGTCCATTTTTTTCTATTTTTTTCTATTGTAGACAATGTAAAAATCTCAAATGAAACTTCTCACGTAAGTCTTCCCTCCTAACTTTAACTTAATCTCATTCTTTGATCAGGCAATTAATTTTATTTGCGTAGAAAAACTCAAATCCTAAATAAATTGTGCCTAAATATTATTGCGATTGGGGTTTGGGTGCCATGATCGTACTGTTATTTCTCACTAGCAACAAACACTCACGAGTGGCTCGATATCCAGACCAAAATTTAACATCACACCTTCAACTGTCTCTGTGCATGCGCTTGTCTTACGATTCAGTCACCAGATGTCTGTATCATCTGCTTATGCTATTTGTATAAAGTTTATGTAATCGGAGTGGTGGTGACTTTCGATTGCAAATTTTACTTCCGATGTATGGAGGCATTAACGGATTCATATTTGTCTTGAATAAGTAGTGGGCTGTTGTTTGTCCACTGTGCAGTGGCTTGAAGGTGTTAGTATACCTATCTCACTTTATTTGACTAAGTGTACCCACTCCGGTTAGTGGTTTCAGGTTTGTGACTTTGTCATTATTCACTTAGTTGAGGTTGAAGTTGGGCGGTTCACTATTTAGTGGCTACGTGTGCTTGTTCTGTTTGTACCAAGGTTGTGCTTATTCTGTTATAGGGTTGTGCTCATTCTGTAGGGACGCTTGTTGAATGGTAGAGCAGAGCCCTTAACAAATACAGCAAATTTTGTAAAAAGAGTGAAGGCCCATATAGCTATCATTTAGCTATGACCGGAAGCATATGCTGAATATTTTGCAGAAACTGTTGAAACAGAATTACTGTCAAGCAAATAAGAAAAAAAAACAAAATTTGTTAAAAAATATTCTTATTGAAAATTCTTGAATATGTCACATGTCATCCTTTCATTATTTGTATTCTTGTATATAAACTACATCATGTATTATCTTTCTTTTGAGAAATGAATTGGTAAAATGTTCTCCCAAATACAATTTCGTTTTTTGTACATGGTATCAAAGCCACCTGATCTAGAATACGGCAAATCAAGGCATAAATGCCAATATTGAAACAACAAATGATTTAGCTTAATATAATGAAGATCCCATGTATCTTCAATGCTCGGATCACCCAGGAATCACCCCGGTTACATCATGCCAATATTGAAACAACAAATGATTTAGCTTAATATAATGAAGATCCCATGTATCTTCAATGCTCGGATCACCCAGGAATCACCCCGGTTACATCGCCTTTGATAGGTGGAAATTATCTCAGCTGGAGTAGATCAATTAAGATCGCATTAGGGGCAAAGCTTAAATTGGGATTTATCACAGGAGCTTGTGAGCATCCACGTAGCACCTCTGCAAAAACAGAGCAATGGGAAAGAGTGGACTGCATGGTAAGATCTTGGACCTTGAATTCCATTTTCAAAAGAAATTGTGGAGACTTTCATTTACACAACTACAGCAAAGAAATTATGGGAAGAGTTGTAAGAGAGGTATGGAGAGTGCAATGGGCCACTACTCTATCAGATACAAAGGGAGATTAGCAGCATAACCCAAGGCACCTTGAAGGTGGAAAAATACTATACAAAATTGAAGAAATTGTGGTACGAGCTTCAATGCTTGACGCCGGCTCCTATATGCACGTGTGCAACAGCGAAAGAAGTCTCAGATTTGGCTTCATATGACAGATTGATGCAATTTTTAATGGGGCTCAATGATACCTATGATCATGTACGTGATCAAATCCTTGTCATGGATCCACTTCCATCAGTAAATAGAGCATACTAGATTGTATTAAGTGTTGAGAAGCAAAGAGATGTGCATGCTATTTATCCTGAAAAAAATGAGAATGTAGCAATGTTTATTAGAGGTCAAGTCAATAAGAAAGAAAATGGCGGAAGAGGTTTTGAGAGAGGAAGACCAGGTGCGGGTAGAAGAAATGGTGGGAGAAGAATTAGAAATAATAAGAAGAAGATACAACACTGTGATCATTGTAACATGGACGGGCATTCACAAGAAAATTGTTTTAAAATATACGGTTATCCTGACTAGTACAAGAACCTGAAAGAACAGAGAGCAAAGAGTACAAGCACGAAAAGGCAAATGGCAAATATGGTAGAGACACTGCTGGATTTCGACGATGAATATGCAAACGTGAGTACCAAAGATGGCTCTCAAGCTGTCAACATTGCCTCTATAGTCCAGCAAGAACTAATGAAACTTTTAAAAGGGAAAATACCTGCAGTAGGTGAACTTTGCCCACATATTACTATTTTGCCTTTACAGTATTTGGTTGCATAAAACCAGTTATCTGGATATTAGATACGGGTGCAAGTAGCCATTTGTATTCAAATTTAAATTTAATGATAGATTTAAATTTAATGAAAAATGCACAACCAATAACCGATTTCACACCCGTTCACCTACCAGATGGTTCAATAAAGCAAGTAGAACACAAAGCAAATGTAGATTTACATCAAACCTTACATCTAACATAAGTTCTACATATTCCTACCTTTCAATATAATTTAATATATGTCTTAAGACTAACACAGAGAGCACAAATTAAACTCATTTTTTATCCAACTTATTGCCTGTTGCAGGAACTACAGAGTGAAGAAACATTAGCTGTTGGCAAGCTCATAGGAAAGTTATATTTGTTGGATAATTCTAGTTTTTTAATTAGGAAGGCTGAATTTTGTAATCAGTTGCAAGCACAAAAAATGCAAGCAACTTACAGAAACTCTTGTATTGATTTTAATTTCGTGAATGAAATTTCTGATGGTGTTTCAATTGATTGGCACAAGAGAATTGGTCATCCATCACTCATTGTCTTACAACACCTAACTTTTCTACAGCCATACATAACCGATGCAGACATAACTTCCTTACAAGAATGTGAAATCTGTCATAAGGCCAAGCAACAAAGACTTAGTTTTTCTATCAGCAAAATTCGAACATCCCAAATTTTTCAGTTACTTCATATAGATCTTTGGGTTCCATATAGACAATATTCTCTCACCAATACTCCATATATGCTCACTATAGTTGATTTTAGCAGAAGCACATGAACTTTTATGTTGGTGCATAAAACTCAAGTTGTTTCTACCTTGAAAGATTTCTTTGCTATGGTTAAAACACAATTTGAGAAAAATGTCAAAGTCATTAGAATAGATAATGGTACAAAATTTACCAATTCTGAATGCCAAAATTTATTGAGAGAATTAGGAATTTTGTACCAAAAGACTTGTGTTTACACTCCACAACAAAATGGAGTTGTGGAGAGAAAACATATACATCTCCTTCAAATAGGGAAATCCATTGTGTTTCAAGCTGACCTTCCTTCAAAATTTGGCCCTTTTCACTTCTCGTGGCAACTTACATTGTCAATAGACTTCCCATACCAAGTTGGCACTGGCACACACCTTATGAGCTATTGTTTGGCCATAAACCTGATTACAGCATACTCAAAACTTTTGGATGCCTTTGTTATGCTACAAACACCTTACCTCATAAAGATAAGTTTGACACCAGAGCCTATAAGTGTACTTTCACCGGATATAATAGTAGGCAGAAAGTTTATAAACTCTTTGACATAGATACAAACAAAATTCATATCAGTCGCAATGTCATCTTCCATGAAAACATTTTTCTTTTCCTTCACACCTAAGAGCAATTTTCACACACACCTTTGCAATTAGTTTCTCTCAACTCTAATTTGAAATCACAAACCAGAATTATCACACACCAACATATACGGACCCCCACAAATACTACCTTTGAAATAACCCGAAAAACTGAACTTTCGAATTCTCAAAGTGACACAATTGAAACAATACCATAAATTCAAAGAAAAAGCACTAAAGTGAGGTCTAAACCTATATGGATACAGGATTATGTAATGAATATGACTTCAAGTAAGAGTTTGTCAATAGCTGTTGCTAACTCAAATGTCATTAAGCTCTGAACTTCGAAACACAGACCCAACAATTTTCCCTTTTGAAATTCATCAAATTTAGACTCTGCACATATGGCTTTCTTGTCGAATTTATCTAATTTGCAGGAACCAATTTCTTATGAGCAAGCATGTAAAGACAAAGGGTGGATTGATGCTATGCAAAGTGAGCTAAGTGCTTTAGAGAAAAACAACACCTGGGAATTCACAGAGTTACCAAGAGGAAAAAGGGCAATTGGCTCAAAATGGGTTAATAAGATTAAATTGAAGCCGGATAGTATAGTTGATAGACTAAAAGCGAGATTGGTGACAAGAGGGTATCATAAAAAGGAAGGGATAGATTATCAAGATAGTTTTTCTCCTGTGGCCAACCTAGTAACTATAAGATTATTCCTTACTATGATGGTTGCAAAATGCTGGTTTTTACATCAACTTGACATAAATAATGCATTTTTTTCCTGAAACTTTGGATGAAGAAGTATATAGGATACCTCCAGAAGGCTATACAAAAACAATTCAAGGCCAAGTGTGTAAATTGAAGAAGAGTCTCTATGGTTTGAAACAATCTTCTAGATAGTGGAATCAAGAATTTAGAGATAAATTGAAATTATTTGGGTTCCAACAATCACAGCATGATAATTATCTCTTCACCAAACAAGGAGTAGCAAGTTTTATAGCATTATTGATATATGTAGATAACATTTTGGTTACTGGGGATAACATAGAAGAAATTATAGCTTTAAAATATTATCTACACAAACTGTTCACCATCAAAGACTGGGGAGAAGCCAAATATTTCTTGGGCCTTGAAATCGCACGAACAAAGCAAGGAATTTACATCAATCAACGTAAATATGCCTTAGATGTGATAAATGATGCGGGGTTATTAGGAGCCAAGCCAACCAAAACTCCCATGACAAAAGGGATGAAGTTGATGGCAGATATAGGGGAAAGACTCAACAATCCAGAACAATATAGAAGACTAGTTGGTAAATTGTTATATTTGAATTTTACAAGGCCCAATATCACTTATGAAGTCCAACAATTAAGCCAGTATGTTAATGCACCTTCAAAGGCACATTGAAGTGCAGTCTTGCATTTGTTGAAATATGTCAAAGGATCGCCGTCTTAGGGGTTGTTCTTTTCTCCTACTAATAATTTTATTTTAAAGGGTTACTCAGATGCCGATTGGGCTTCATGCTTGGATACGAGGAGATCCTTAACAGGTTAATACATTTATCTGGGAGATGCATTGGTGTCTTGGAAAACAAAAAAACAGACTATAGTTTCAAGATCTTCAGTTGAAGCCGAATATAGGAGCATGGTTGCTACTACAAAAAAACAAGTATTTAGCCACAAATTTTGCGACGAAAATTTAAGAAAAATTCGTCGCTAAATAATTTTGCGACAAAATTTTGGACAAAAAAGAATTTGTCGCTAATAACTTGTCGCAAAATTTTACGACAAAAAATATCATATTTGTCGCAAATTAGCGACAGATCACATTTCGTCGCTAACTTCGTCGCAAAAATTAGCATCCAAGCAACCAATATTTTTTTGTTGCAATTTTCCGACCAATTTTGCGACGAAATATTATGTTTGAACTCTCAAAATTCGTCGGATAAATTAGCATCAAAAAATATTTTGTTGCAATTTTGCGACCAATACAGGGACGAATATTTTCTGTTACAAATTAGCAACGAATTTTGTCGTTGTAAATGTCCAACAAATGTTTTTTGGTTGCTAATATTTGCAACAAACTGTGCGACGAAATTAATTTTGTCGCAATTTGTGACAAATTTTATTCGTCGCTGAAGTGCGAGGAATATATTTTTGTCATACAATTTGTCGCAATTTTGCGACAAAATCGGCGACGAATTTTGTGACGAATTTTGCGATGAATTTTGCGACAAATTTTGCGACGAAATTTGCGACGAAATGTTAAAAAATCAGCAACAAATTTTACGACGAAAATCAAAATCAACGACGAATTTAGCGACGAATCTAGAAAATTTGCAACAAAAATATTTGATTTGTTTAATTTTTTGCACCAAATTTCCATATATATCATATTCCTCCTTGATAGTCTCAACCAATCAGTTTATGCACTAAACCGCCAACATCATCATCAAGAACAGCAGCCAGGGTACCATCCAACAGTCAATACAAAATTTATGCAGTCGCTACTCATTCAAACAACTAAACATCTAATAGTATCAATCAAATAATAATTATAAAAACACTGCCATCATCATGAAATTATAATAAACAGTAATAAATAAGTTACAGAATATCAAATATGTATAAGTATAAACGAAATTCTAATGAGAAGTCTAATTAAATATAAACGTGAAATAAAAATTGTTTCAAGAAACATTATCACCATTACCGTCACCATCACCATTACCGTCACCGCCACCATCACCATCACCCTCACCATCACCAAATATGTCATAATCATCATCACCATCATTTGGAGGAGATAAAAAAGGGGGAATCGAACTTGAAGCGGAGACTAGCTGAAGATGCTGCATTATAAGCCTCTGTTGTGCGCGAAACTTTTCAAATTTATTGTCTCTTCGCTGCTGTTCTATGCGCATGGCTTGAAGTTCATTGTCTTTTTGTGCTAACAGCTCCTTCATGTGGCTCAGCTCTTGGTTCATTTGCATTAATTCTGCTCTTATTGGTGTCTGGGTGGAAGAAGATAGACCACTGAGTCTGCAAGTTCTGCTCAACGAGCCCATCCCAAGTACTCTTCCCTGCTTTGCTCCACCAGTAGCCTCGAGCCATAAAGCCATATCATTAACAGATGGCTCAGACGTAGCAGCATCATCACTACCACTGGAATTTCTAATTAGAAACTGATCATATTTCTCCTGCATTGTCATATAAGAAATTAGAAGAAAATTAAAATAATAATATACTAAAATATCCAACAAAAGCTCTAGAAATGTCAATTAACAGTTTAACAATATAATAAAAAAGTTAACAAATAAAATCAGAATACAAAATTGTATTCCTCATTAAACGATTGACAGTAAACAATAAGACACAAAAATTATCCTTATGAATCAATTATTATAAATTTAATACACTTATGGAATTAAAATTACACATACTTATATTTATATATTTAGTTGCCTAATCCATTAGAATGATATTTAGATAATGAGGAGTGTTGTAATTGAAATTAAAATTCAACTACTATTACGAGTTAAAAACTATAACAAATCGAATAAAGGAAAAAGTTATACTATACGTAACATAATGAACCAACCATTTGGAATTGACGTAACAAATTTGATATTATGTGTTCTCTAATTTTAATTAATAATGAAATATATATATATATATATAAATTAGAAATGAAAAGTTCAATTTAAGTAGTGGAAAAAATATTGGAATAGACAAATCTATTAAATTCTTGTTATAATATTGTTATGATAAATTGAGCATAATATGTTCAAATCTTTGTTATAAAGTTTCTATAAAACAATTTAAAAATTTGAAATTACATACCATAACCGCTCTATCTCTCTCCCTACTCCAACTCTTGTCTTTTTTCTGAAAAGTCCGTGCGAATGTCTCTCTAAATGATGGCGGTGATCCAATTTCCTTGGTCTAAAAAAAACAATGTTAGATGAATTAATGAAAAAATAAATGAATTAAATTCAAAAAAATATTAATTGAACGAAATTACTATTCTATTTCTATACTCATCAATATTGATTGAGCCTCCCGCATAAGTAGCAGATGATTCCCCAGAATTATAAGATCGATTAATTTTATTTTGCTCACTCCTCCGTCGACTCTCATCGGAATCCCAGAAATTTAATATATTGAGCCAATTTTCTTCGATGATGCAGTGTGGCTTCTTTCGGCTCTTTTTTGCATGATTTAGTACACCTCGGATGTGATGACCGCATTTTTTCTTAAATATTCTTCTTATTTCAGGCTCCTCGATCTCATCCCAATTGAACTTTCGCTTCAAAAAAAAAAGCAATTTGTTATATTTAAATTATACACTTATTTTTATATTTAAACATAGATGTCTCGTTTACCTTGAATTCTCTCCACCATAACTCTTTGATATCATCTAGAGTACTTGTGTAAGACATCGATACTCCTCCCCAATGGTTGTTAATGATTCTATTCAGCTCATAAATAACATACACAGAATTTATGAATCTATCATAAAATTAGAAACAAAAAAAATGGTTAGTAAAAAAAATATTTAAATAAACTAATCAGCTATATAAATAAAGAAAAAATTGTGATATTATTTCAAAATTTACTACTTACGAATCTCCGTAAGGGGATATCACCTCTCGCGTATCTTCCCCCTCAACGTGTGAATCTTGCATTAAAGGTACAATTGAAGGTGCAACTGATGGAAACGGTGAAGATGTATCAGTACAAGGCGAAGGGGCATGGGAAGGTGCAGCTGAAACGGACGGTGATGCCGAACAGTTTGGTCTTGCATCAGAAGATCGTCTATGTCCTCCACGTTGAAACTATAACAAGAGTTTTTTCTTCTAAGTAATGAAAATTGCATGATTATAAAAAATATAATATAATATATGAAGAAACATACCATATTTAAATTGTCGTCCGAAATGATCTATAAAAACAAAACAACATATTAACAAATAATAATTCGAAAATGAAACATGAGACACTAAATATAACATACAAAATGAGAAACGAAATATGCAAATCTAAATGTATTTTCACATTGAAACAGTAAAATAATATTTAATCTGATGTTAGACAATTATAATAAATCTTAAAAAAACAATACTTACCGACGATCAAAAATTAAAGTCATCATTGTCATCATCATCCTCATTATCGGATTCTTCAACATCACATTCATCCTCATCTTCATCGTCTGTCTCAAAATCAGGTTCTTCATCGCCAGCCTCATGAATTTCATTTTGATCCACATCTATCATTACTCCACGTGGATCTCGTAATGTTGGAATAATATATTCCTCAGTCTGAAACGTATTGGCAACTTCCTTTTGTTGATATGCTATGTCTTCCCAATGTTGCTCAATTTTCTTTCGAGCTTTCGTTTTACAAACAGCCCACCAATCAATTTTGTCACGTTTCAAACTAGGATATGAAGCATAATACACTTGAATCGCTTGTTGTGCCAATACAAATGGTTCATATCTTTTATAAATTTTTTTATGATTTATATCAATTAAATTAAACTTTGGATGCACATCCATCCCTTTTACGGGGTCAAACCATTGGCACATAAATAAAACGACTCACAACTCTGCTCCAGTGTACTCAACCTCAATAATTTCATCCAACAAATCATAAAACTCATCTTTTACACCTCCATCGTTTGATGACTGAACGCAAACACCACTATTCATAGTAGCTTTTCCGATTCCATATTCTTGAGTGTGAAAATTATATCCGTTTATAAAATACGATGGCCAAGTTCGTACCGTTGAATTTGGACCCGATGACAGATTAAGTAACAATTCTTGTTCAACTTGATCTTGATTACATAGAACCTGAAGTAAATTAAATGTGTTATTTTTTTAATATTCAAATATTTATAAAATTTAAAATTCGCAAAACTAACATATGTTTTGAACCATGCTGCAAATTCTTCATCGCACACACGATTGAACTCATGCATCGATAGTTCAGACCGTGAATGTTAAAAAATCCTACGATTAAAGAAAACGATTTATGTCAATAATTTTTTCAAAACAAAGAATACAATTTTTATATTTGAGAAAAAAGGACTTACTCGAAATATGGCGTAACTTCTGGACAGTTCAGTAAAATATATGTATGGGCTGCCCGTCATTTTTTCGCAGTTAAATATCTAACCTTACATGCCCCACTTGGTCGACCGAGATAGTTAAAAATAGAGAATGATTTTAAATTAGGATCAACAGGACCCTCATCATTTCTACCCGCGCGCTGTCTCTTACACTGAACATGAGGCTCGAAATAATATGAAGCAAAAGTTGTCACTTCCTCCGCAATGTATGCATTAACAATAGAGGCTTCAACCCGTGACTTATTTTTCACTTTTCCCTTCAAATGATATAAAAATCTAATTGTAATTAAATAAAGTGTATCAGAAAATGATATATAATAAATTTAGTACAATGGCTTGCACTATAAATATTGTTATGAAGAGAATGTGTAAAATTTATCTTTCAAATGAATACATCCATCGATATTGGACGGGACCTGCAACTCTGGCCTCATAAGGCAAGTGAACCAAAAGGTGTTCAATGGAATCAAAAAATGATGGAGGAAAAATCTTTTCTAAATTACATAAAATGATAGGGATATCTCTCTCTAATTTCGCCATATGTGATTCCTTTAATACTGTCGAGCAAATATCATGCAGGAAAATACTTAACTCTGTAATGACGGCCTATACAAAATCTGGTAATAGTTTCTTAAAAGTAATTGGAATCAATCTTTCCATAAATATGTGACAATCATGACTTTTCAAACCAATCAATTTGCATTCTTTCAAATCGACACATCTCCCAAGATTTGAGACATAACCATCAGGAAATCTAAGCGATTTCAACCATTCACAAACTTTCCGTCTCTGATCCTTATTTATTGTATAAATTGCCTTTGGTTTTGGTCCCTTACTACTTCCATCCACATCAAGTGTAGGCCGATTACAATGAAGCCGCATATCTTTTCTCGCATTCAAGTTATCTTTCGTTTTTCTAGAAACATCCATCAATATATTAATCACATTTTCGAAAACATTTTTCTCGATATGCATCAAATCGAGATTATGTTGAATCAGATGGGTCTTCCAATATGGTAAATCCCAAAATATACTCCGTTTGGTCCATTTATGCACACTTCCATATCCGTACGTTGTACCATGTGGGTCTTCAATAACAGATGGAAAGTGAGACACTCGCTCCCAAATTTGTTGACTAGTTAATCTCAACGGCGGAGGTGTTTTTTCAACTTTATTCTTCGTAAATTATTTTTTATTTCTTCTAAATTTATGATTATGTGGCAAAAATTATCTATGACAATCAAAATTACTCGCTTTCTTACCATATTTCAATCTGAATGACTTAGATCTCTCCATCCATATTGGACATCCTAAAACCCCAGCAGTACTCCATCCGGATAACATGCCATAAGCTGGAAAGTCATTTATCGTCCAAAGAAGAATTGCCTTCATTACAAACATCTGATCAGTGTTAACATCATACGTAAGAACATCATCATCCCATAATTGTTTTAACTCCGCAATCAATGGTTGCATATTAACATCTATCAACTTCTTCGGATTTTGCGGGCCCGGTATAACCAATGTCAAAAACATATAGGGTGTTTTCATACATATACCCGGAGGAATATTTTATGGAGTTAATATTACTGGCCAACATGAATAAGCTTTCCCTGATTTTCCAAATGGAGCAAACCCATCAGCACAAAGACCTAGCCTAATGTTTCGAGTCTCTTTTGCAAATTCAGGATATGTCATATCAAAATTTTTCCATACCTCTGTATCCAAAGGATGACACATTAACCCTTCCTCTATTTGATGATTTGCATGCCAAGTCATATATTCAGCAGTAGCTTTCGATGCATAAAGTCTTTGCAATCTAGGAGTCAAGGGCAAATAAAATATTTGCTTGAATGGTTTACATCACTGATTACAACCTGCTGTCCTAATACTCTTGTACGTATTTTGGTTACAGAATTTACAAAATTGTACATTTTTATCAACTCCCCAAAATAACATGCAACCATCTCTGCATACATCAATTCTTTCCACCGGAAGACCCAAGTCATTCACCAACTTTTTCATACTATAAAAGTCATTCGGCATTATATGATCACGAGGCAATACTTCTCCCATTACTTGAACAATATCATTGAAGCAATTCTCTGACAAATTATGCTCTGCCTTAACATTTAACATTCTAGCCGTTAATAACAATTTAGTGTGGGTGTCACAACCAACCCATAATGGCTCATCTGCAGCTCTCAACATTTCTTGAAATTGGTTAGACAAATAATTTTCATCTTGCACATTCTCATCGACACATGTTGCTTCTACCCCCTCCAAAGGTGATGCATAACTTATAGGTACATCTTGATTCGTTGGTATAGAACTAGAACTTGCATAGTTTGTTTGGAGAACAAAATTTTGACCCGCTACATCAAATACCATCTGCTGATATGGATTTAACTGATCATAATAATTGTTATCCCCTCTAACTGAATAATCCATATTTCGCACATACTCTTCATCAGATTTAAACGGTTCACTATGACAAGTCCAATTATAGTAATTTAAAGTAAAACCAAATCTACAAACATGTTCCCTAACTTTATCACATATATGAAATTTGCCATTACCACACTTTCTACACGGACACCTTAATTTATTCCTATCCATAAACTCAACTTTACTAGTAGCGAAATTCAAGAATTGTTCCACCCCACAAATAAACTCATCAGTTAAACCACGACGATCAGGTAAATTCTTATTATACATCCAATTTCTTTCGTTTTGCATTGTCGTTGTTTAAAAAAATAAAGATTATAAAATATTAATAAATTAAGTATTAACAAACTATATATTATATTAGAAAAAAAACATTAATAAGAAATAATGAACATCTAATAACAAAACATTTTAAAAATATTAACATATTTTCAGACAATTTAACAAATATAAAAACGTTGAGTCGGAAAAAATAACAAAATAATTTATAACTATTGCATTTCGCGAATATACCACATACATACATGGAAACTAGGAACAAGGGATATAAAACAAAGAAAATAAAAGAAAATATGCGAAGAAAAAATATATATCTCGACCGCTTCAAGACAAGAATTTCTCCCCTCTAATTGAATAACACGTCCAATCATAGCAAGTACATCTGCAATGCAAAACCATTATTGTTATTTAGAATTAATCTAATATTAAAATATTTTATATAATATTAACAATATATATTCACTATATATAGCATTATATGTATTATAAATTTTTAAATATGTTGAGAACATTATCCATTTAAGTGGTTCTTTATTTTTCTTTTTGCTAAAATTACGGTTTCAATTTCTATTCTATTGGGCTTTAAGGTTTGTCATTGTCATTGTCATTGTCAAATGTAACCAAAAGTAGTAATTTTGTCAATGTTTGTATCTATAGATAGACTGTCCCAGTCTATCCACTAGATACATGCAATGATGGGGTAAGTGACAAGCACATTAGTACTTCTTTGAAGAACAGTGTCATTGTCAATGTTTGTCATTGTCAAATGTAAACAAAAAAATTTGCATTTTTTTCCCTTTTCATTCGGTCTACTTTGCATAAGTTTCGAGTTTCATTTATAATGTGGGGCTAAATATTGTAATGATTTTGTTCATGTAATTAGACAAAATTTAACAAAATGTTTTGGTGTACTACTTTGGTATACAACACATACATGATGAATGACCTTTCATGACACTGTGATAATATACGTTATCCATATTTTTCTTATTTTGATTACCTTTATTTATTTATTTATTTTTTGTTCCTCTCCATTTCTCTCCACTTTGGGAGGTGATATGCATTCCTATAATGACTTTCTGAAAAATTGTAACCACCTCGTTCACATCCATATCTATGTCTACGACCATGGTGGCAACCACTATCTCGATTATGATCGAGGAGTAATTATATATTGTCGTATTAACTTTAGAGAATGAGGCGGAACCAATCGGATGGGTTTTATTAATATATTATTATTATAAGCTTATTAGATTCGAACCATATACACGGTGATGATTTCGTACTCATTGAAGCTGGACCATGTACCGAACAAAGATGGTGCAACGGAGACACCAATGTCTACTTAGTTCTGATCCCTTGGAAGAAGTTCTGAACCAAAACAAATGACCATTTTGTCTTCAAATTCCCAATTGAACAACAAAATATAAAGACACCAATGTCAAGCATAGCGAAGGAGAATTACCTTTCAGCCATGTTAATTCTTTCATCATTTGACTAAATTATTATCAACAAAAGACAATCAAATGGTTCTAGATATCAACTTTTTTTTTTGGTGATTTTCTAGGGTTTTGGTCCCAACAAATCCCAGAAATTAAGAAACAGTGCGGTTTAAAGGATCACAATGAGTACATTAAATATTAAGCTACATTATCAAATGCAAAATAAACATTTCAAATAAAAATAGCAGGTAATCACAAAAAGGTATAATAAGAGGTAGAGAAAATAACCACGAAAGGACATTTTTATACTAACTGAATATTATAAACAATATCTATAATAACATCTACCCTCCCCTACCCACATATCTAAATACATTCAATCTCAGATGGCATAATTTTAGTGTCATTTGACTGCCCAGAACCTTTCAAGAAGGACAGTTTAGTGTATGGGCCATGTACAATAAAGGAATTAGCTGGAACATCTATTTTTAGTAATGCTCAATATTCAAATTTCAATTTCTCTCTTGGTTCTTTAATCAAATTTATAGAGCAACAGTGGAAAGTTAGACCGAAGGACTCAAATAGATAAAAGCAAATATAGAGGGAAAGAAATAAGAGATTCTTTACATATGGGATAGCCTTTTCCTCCTATAATAAACATGTGGTCAGAGTGTGTTTCTTTAAGAAAGGGCAAATGGGACATTATCGTACAATTGAATTTCTTAATTCGTTTTATTTTCACAGGCAGTTATTCTTTATAGTTGTCTCAAGCAGCTACTTCTGGGTGCCTTTTATTATTTTGTTTTCCTTAATCATCCAACCGACAAAATAAGAAGATTAGCACAATTACCATAAAAAGAAAATGTAAAATTATCACAACTTGTGCAGAATCCTCAGTCTACAAATATGAAAACAGAAGTACGTACTCTGATGGCTATCTTCTTGAGCTTGTTCATCGTAGATAATTGCTTGCAAACGTGATAAAATAGCAGAGTCCACAGGTTTATCAGGAGCTACACCATCAACCTGTACCCAAGGGTGGCCTGCAAGAGAATATAAGCATTTGTTGTTACTTAAATGTTGTTCAGTACTTTTCAACCATTAATCACCACAGCTAAAAACAAAAATGATGTTTAGTAATTAAAAGTTGTCACTCTAAAACAATGTTGTTTGTGACCAAAAATGCTCTCCTTGAAAATTTGAAACAACCAATTATTCCAAAAGCTTAAGCTGATAGAGAAAGTTGTTTCAATTACTTTATACCTTGACAGAAAAATATTCAGCAACATAAAGCTCAATGGCCCCATGCACAAAACCTTTCCAAGAGCAATCAGCAAGATCAGCAGCCAAGAAAATATAGCAAGAAGTATATGTGCATCAGGGGCCGTCCCCTCCCCAGATCCGGCCTCTGTGGCTGGATCTCAGCGGGGGGAGGCGCTGCGGCACCTCCCCCTCTGATCACAGAACGTCGGGGGAGGGGCGCTGCCCCTCCCCCGGACGACCCACCTGCGAAGATGCGGGCGGCGCCGTCCCCTCCCCAGATCCGGCCTCTGTGGCCTGATCTCAGCAGGGGGAGGCGCTGCGGCGCCTCCCCCTCTTATCACAGAACGTCGGGGGAGGGGCGCTGCCCCTCCCCCTGACGGCCTGCGATGATGCGGACGGGGCCGTCCCCTCCCTAGATCCGGCCTCTATGGCCGGATCTCAGCGGGGGGAGGCGCTGCGCGGCGCCTCCCCCGTTGTTGAAACAAACCCGGGGGAGCCGGATCTAGAAAGAGAGAGAGAGAGAGAGAGAGAGAGAGAGAGAGAGAGAGAGAGAGAGAGAGAGAGAGTACCTCTTGAAGCCGTGAACCAGAGGGAGACGCACCGCGGGAAAGAGAGAGGGATGGGAAAGTGGGGAAGAAGGAGAGGACTTTTGTCTGGATGGTAGAAATTTACAAAATTCTACGACCACATCAGCGACAAATACTATTTTGTTGCTCAAATCAGCGACGAACTCGCTTTTCGTCACTGAAAGCAGCGATGAACGTGGGGTTCGCCGCTGAATCAGCGACGAACGTTGTGTTTGTCGCTGAATCAGCGACGAACGGGTGTTGGTCGCTGAACTCAGCGACGAAAGCAGTGTTGGTCGCTGAAGGCAGCGACGAACTCGGTGTTCGTCGCTGAAATCAGCGACGAATTCATTGTTGGTCGCTGAAAGGAGCGACGAACTGTTTGTTCGTCGCTGCATCCAGCGACGAACTGTGTTTTCGTCGCTGAATCCAGCGACCAACTCGGTGTTGGTCGCTGAAGGCAGCGACGAACTCAGTGTTCGTCGCTGAAATCAGCGACGAAATAGATGCTTGTCGCTGAAAACAGCGACGAATTCGTTGTTGGTCGCTGAAAGGAGCGACGAACTGTGTGTTCGTCGCTGAAGTCAGCGACGAATCTCGGTGTTCGTGGCTGAACAGCGACGAAGCCCGGCTTCGTCGCTGAAATCATTTCCTTTTTAGGTTATTTTAAAGTTTTTTTTTGAATTAATTTTGTACATGTCTGCAGAAAAAAAAGTATGCTCAAAGATAAATTTCATGACATGCTATTATTATTTTTTCATCTCATATCTTTATATATTTTTTTAATTATTTTAATTACTAACTATCTATTTAATTAATTACTATTACTAACTAACTAACTGATTATATATTTTTGTTATTTCAATTAATTACTTTTATTATTTATTAGTCTAACCGTAGTTACTATAGACATCCGTGGTTGCGACTTCTCTGCCTTAGTTGATTTCCTTTTTCTTTTGGCAACCTTGCCACGTAGATTGGATTCAATTGCATGAGCTTGGGGTGCCCTTTCCTATTTTTAGGCAAAGTGCATTAAGCACATCAGTGTGTATTCGTGAAGGGCAAATCGTACAAATATAGAGGAAATGCATGAAGAATTATGCACTAGCAACACTTTCGGCAGTTTCATTTAACTATTACAATACTGAATTATAAAAATGCGCACTTTCATTTAATAATAATTATATTTGATTAGGAAAAGTGTCATGTAATATTTAAACATTTTCTAATTTTTCTTAAAAATTAAAAATGAAGTAGAAAATTCATTACTAGAAAACAAATTTTTAGCGACGGAATAATTCTTCAATGAAAATCCATTTTCCGTCGTTAAAAGACATCAACGACGGATTTTTTTCATCACGAACCATGTTTCGTCGCACATATCAGGGACCAATATATATTCATTTGTGGTAAAATTTTAAAATTCCGCGACAAATATTCATTTTGTCGCTGAAATCAGCAATCAAATTCCTAATTGTTGCTACAGTTAGCGACGAAAACTAAGTTCGTCGCTAAAATCCGCGACAACAAATTGTTCGTCGCTGAAATCTACGACGAAATAAATCTTCGTCGCTGATTCAGCGACAAAACATTTTTTCGTCGCTCAATCTGCAACGAAAAGCTCTTTTCGTTGCTATTTTAGCGATGAAACCTGTGCTCGTCGCTGAATCAGCAACGAACCACTAATTCGTCGCTGAAATCTGCGACGAAATGTTGTTCGTCGCTGAAATCGGCGATGAAACACGTTTTCGTCGCTAAAATCTGCGACGAAAACGTATTTCGTCGCTAAATTCAGGGACGAAAAATGTCCGTCGCCGATTTAGTGACGAATTAGTGGTTCGTCGCTGAAATGAGTGACGAATCATCTATTCGTCGCTGAAAGCAGCGACGAAATAAGTTTTCGTCGCTAAAATCTACGATGAAACACTTTTTCGTCGCAATATAAGCGACGAATTTGTAGTTATCGCTAAGTTAGCTACGAAGTCGTTTTCGTCGCTAATATCGTTGGAAAATGGCTACGAAAAATATTTTTATCGCTAAATTCGTCGTAAAATAGCAACAAAAAATATTTGTCGCAAATCTTCGTCGCAAAAGCCATGTATTTTTGTAGTGATTGTGTGTGAATTACAGTGGATTTCTTATATACTTACAGATTTAAAGATAAGTACTCCCCTTTCTATTCCACTTTGGTGTGATAACAAGACTACAATACGCATAACTGCAAATCCTGTTTTTCATGAAAGAATGAAGCATCTGGAAATCGATTGTCACTTGGTAAGAAACAAATATAAAGAAGGTTTGTCATACCACAACACATTAGTTCTCAATATCAACTCACTAATTTGTTTACTAAAGCATTGGCTGCCCGTCAATTTCACAATTTACTCTGCAAGTTGGGCTTGGTTGATTATCACCAAGCTCCACCTTGAGGGGGGATGATGAAATATACCATAGAGCAGAGCCCTTAACAAATATAGCAAATTTTGTAAAAAGAGTGAAGGCCCATGCAGCTATCATTTAGCTATAATTGGAAGCATGTGCTGAATATTTTACAAAAATTGTTGAAACGGAATTGCTACCAAGCAAATGGGAAAAAGACAAAATTTGTTATAAAATTTGTTATAAAATATTCTTGTAGAACATTCTTGAATATGCCACATGTCATCCTTTCACTATTTGTATTCTTGTATATAAACCGCACCATGTATTACCTTTCTTTTGAGAAATGAATTGGTAAAATATTCTACCAAATACAATTTCATTTTTTGTTCAAATTATTCTAGAAGGTTGAATGGAAGTAAGGTCTTACCATAGAACCCCCATTCTTGTGGAGGATCCAGACATATTTATCATGTATAATGCACAAGCTGAGCAACGTATGGACTTCAAAATTTGCCATAAAACAGTTATATTTGAATGTGCCTTTGCTCAGAACATGGATAAAGTTGAACGTATTGAGTTTTTGCAACTAATCAGCAACCTAGGATGGAGTGAATTTCCCATGCATTGAGAGCCTAGTAAAGTGAACGTGACCAATGAATTCTACACCAATGACGTTGTGATGTACCTTTTGACCCCGAGTCCAGCAATTCTCTTTATAGCCTCCACAGCCTCCATAGGAAATTTTTGGATAAATGTCACGCAAAGGCTGATAACACATACATCACCCGGAAGTTGTGTTTATCTTAAATGGTGTGGAAACGATGCAGTGGCAACCAAATGCTATATTTCCACCATAAGTTCTTCACTTGGCTAAACAAAAGCTTCGCACTACTCTTTATGTTCCCGTTTGCTGCCTGTCTCCCATTTAGTCGATGGAACTTATAGTGCTTGTCTACTCCATTCTCTGGGGAAAGAGGTTTGACGTTTGGAACCTTATTTATTAGCGCATTAGGCATATATGGATAGATGAAGGGGGCTATGGTTTCGCTCTATGATCACTTAACTCTGTGAGCAAGTTCGAGTCCTCTTGCTCGAATCTCACAAGCTGATACTGACTATAAGCCCCTTCAATTGTTCCCTTGTGCTCAAACTGTTGAGGAAACATCTACCACATTCACTAGTCCTTCATCCTCATCCCTCACACTCCAGGAGATTCACGGTATTGGTATAGATAGGACTCAAGGTATTCAGCATCTCACCGAAATATTGTGCTTCTCCGCACCATAATGTGATGTGAATATTGTAGAATTTCCAGCCCTATCACCAGCCCTTCATGCATTGATACCACCATAGAACCTATGGATGAGGATACTGGCACTGAAAACCAGTGATGACTATGCCAACAGCTGTTCATTTCTTACCACATTCAAGAAAGTCCTTTGCTTCTATTTCTTTTCATTCAGTATCTTTAATGCTCTGGTTGTTTATTTTCAAAAGAAAGGAATTTCAAGTCTCGGCGTAACACCCTACCTCAGGGTGCTACCTGTGTAAAGGCATCGGTGGGGTACTAAGCTAGCCAACACCATCACCAGCCTAATTTGACATCTTAGAATATAAACAAATAAAATAACGAATAGCGGAAATAAAAAATATTTTATAAAACAAAAGTTTGACCAAATTAAATAAATAGACTAAGTCTAGTTTTCTCAAATTCCAAGTCAATATAACTAAATAATAAAATAAAATATCAAACTAAATAAATTGGTCCAAATTACAAATTTTTCTAAAATAAACGAAATATGAGAAAAGACATCCTAAGAACCAAAAACTTGCATGCAAATATCCTAGACTCCATGGAGATCCAAACTCCGTCCCACCTTAGGTCAACGTTAACCAGATGAATGATCGAAAGAGAGTATAAATCATGAACAAATTCACACCCGGGAAATGCAAGAAAATAACGTGATATAAAAAGGTCTCGATGAATGTTACCAGACTCACAACGGAATTTATCTCCAAATGCACCAAAATTCGTATAAAATTAGTTATAAAAAATCCATATATGCAAATTTATATATAAAAAAAATGATCCATGATATTCAATAAAAATAAACATTTCAAAATTTGTGCTAGTTCACATTCAACACAAAACACATCACATTATATAATAGGCTCGCGGTTGATCCAAGGCATAACGAAGGCCACCGGCTAGCAATGATTTTGAAAAAATAATGTCTTCCCTTTACCTTTTGATGCCAAGACGTTGCCATACGCACGCAAGCGGACCCGTATTCAGATCCTCTATAATATCCAAATCTAAACCATAAAGTCATCCGTACAACCAAAAAATCCCTAACTCATATTTCCATATAACACAATACTCCAAAATAAGATTAGAGCATATATATCATGTTACCTATGAGCTCAACATATACCAAAATAAATAAATTTCAAAACTCCACGTAATCATAAAAGATCAGATATTATCCGACATACAACTAGCAATTAATATCATATTTTTCAAACATATGTATAAATAAATAAATCAAGAAACAAATCACGTTAAAATATGAATAGTAAATAAAATAACAAAAATAATTTGTAAAAACTGTGATCAAGGTAAAACTTACAGATGATTGAAAACATTTGTATGTGATTAGACCCTGCTTGGTCCTCCACAGAATCTGGCTAGAAATCCCTAACAAAAAGATAGAAAATAAAATAAGAAAATATAAGGTTTTTATATAAAGGACATCTTGCACATTTCAGCATCTAATTGGTCAAACTATGCGGTCTTAGCCACATGTACTACACATGACTACTCAACATAGCACCATGTGGCATACTCGGCCATGTGTCACCTTCTGAATGGCTAGTTTGGGTCAAGTCTTCATCTACGTGGACAAGTATCACCATGTGCCCCTCTGTGGTTGGCTGCTCTCTGTCACGCGAATTACACGTGGCATTAGCCATGTGTCACCTTCTGAATGGCTGGTTTGGGTCGAGTTTTCACCTACATGGACAACTATCGCCACATGGTGAAGACTCAACCCAAACCAACCATTCAGAAGGAGGCGCATGGTAGAGTGTGCCACATGGTGCTATGTTGAGCAACGATGTGTAGTACATGTGACTGAGACTATATACTTGGACCAATTAGATGCTAACACGTAGCAAGACGTGCTTCTTTATACAAAAATTTTAAATTTTCTTGTATTATTTTCTATCTTTTTGTTAAGGGTTTCTGAACTTGATCGTGTGGAGGACCAAACGGAGCCTGGCCACACAGACGTTTTCGGTCATCTGTGAGTTTTACCTTGATCACAGTTTTTATAAATTATTTTTGTGAAAATATTTTCAAAACTTGGGATACTTGAAAATGACTTATTAAAGTTGTTTTATTTACAATTCATGTTTTAACGTGATTTATTCTATGATTTATTTATTTATACACAAATTTTGAGAAATATGATGATAATTGTTAGTTGTATATGAGATAATATCTGATCTTTTTATGATTAAGTAAAATCTTAAAATTTATCTATTTTGATATATGTTGAGCTCGTGGGTGACATGTTACATATACTCTGATCTTGTTTGGGAGTATTGTGCTATCTAGAAATATGAGTTACAGATCTTTTGATTGTACGGATGGATTTGTGGTTTAAATTTGGATATTATGGAGGATCGGGACACCGGTCCGCCTGCATACATATGGCATGTAATGTTTTGGCACTTAGAGGTAAAGGGAAGACATTATTTTTTCGAGATCATTGCTCGCCGATAGCCTTTAGTATGCCTTGGACCGACCCCGAGCCTGTCATGTAATGTGATGTGTTTTGTGTTGAATATGAACTGACATGAATTTTGAAATATTTATTTTATATGAACTGTCATGCATGGATTTTTTTATTACTTATTTAATACGGATTTTTGTGTATTTGAAAATAAATTCCGTTGTGAGCCTGATAACGGTCACTAAATCCTTTTTGTTTCATGTTATTTTCTCACATTTCTCAGGTGAGGATTTGTTCATGATTTATACTCTCTTTCGATCGTCAGCCAGCCAACGCTGAGCTAAGGTGGGATGGAGTCTGGATCTCCATGGAGGATAGGATACTTGCATGCAAGTATTTGGTATCTTTAGAATGTCTTTTCTCGTATTTCATTTATTTTAGAAAAATTTATAGTTTGAACCAATTTATTTAATTTGACATTTTGTTTTATTTTTTAGTTACATTGACTTGAAATTTGAAAAAACTCAACTTACTCTATTTATTTAATTTGATCAAATTTAGTATTATTTTTCAAAAAAATAGTCACGATCCAATCTTAGCAAACTTGATACCAAGGGAGAGGGAAGATGACCCATATATTTCTATTAGAAACTATCAATTTAAGGGAATCACTCAATACAAAGTCGTCTTCACTTTCATTCAATTTCTTGTTGGTGAATATTGAACAAGAATTTTATTTATTTACAGTCTTTGCCGTTGCAACCGCTTGAGGCTAAAACTCTTAAATCTATCCAAAGAAAATGCAATTCTCCCATCTTTAAAACACATTATAAACAGGAGTCTTGTCTGGGTAGAACAATCCAAAATTTTGCTCAGTCCCCGCTGGCTTTTGGTTCTCATTAAACATAGCAAAAATAAAGCCTGCAATGTCTTGTCCCGGTTTCTTCGGAGTCCCACCGTGACTTAGAACATGATTCATGAAATTCTTATTGTAGGTTGCGGCAAGATCTGGAGTTGTGAAGTTACCAAAGCCGGCAGAAGGCCATCCGCTCTCTGCAACCACCAAATGCACATTGGTTACACCCACTTTTTCCATTGCCCAAAAAAATCCATCCAATACGGCATCAAGAAGATTGGTATAGCTCAAATTTCCATCCCTGACAATAGGTTCAGTGGCAGTGAATTGCGCATAGTCTAGGCGAACATTGACTGGGTCCTGTGCATAGGCAAAGAAAGGATACACATTGACCAGAAGTGGTGCACTTTGCGATTCCAAGTACTTGCAAATATCTGTCATGATCCCAATTGATGTGTCTGAAAATACAGCAGCAGAGGGCGGATAACTAGCACCAAAAACCTCCTGATGAACCACAGTTGTGGCTCTCATGCCACCTAGACCATTTGAGTTTAGAATCTCTTGGATGTTTTGGATTGCTGGCAATACAGACGCTGCAAACTCTCCAGGAACTACCTGTAGCAATTTCATGAGTTAGTTTGACATAAAATTTTAACATGTTATGAGAGTGTCGATGGTGGAGATGAGTGATACTTGAGAGAAAAGTGATTTGTATATATATATATATATATAATTGATTTTATGCTTAGAAGATTAAAATTTTAAACGAATATTAGTGTTAATGATGTATGTTATATATAGGGCAACTCCCCCTTCAAAAAAGAAAGAAATGAACAACAACAATTACAAAAACAAAAGTTTCAACATTACCTCGTTCCCCACTGTTATGTATGGAATGTTCATGTCGGCAATATAAGGTTGGACATTTGTATTGAACCATGCTTGCGCATTCTCCCGACTGGATGCAAGTAAGGGTATGTCTTCATTCCTCGTTCCTAGTGTAACATCAATTTGTTTCCCTCTTAAGGCTTCTAGTACTTCATGGACCGGCTCGAATAGACGGATTTTGCCAATGTTGTACCTTTGGAACATCTCAATCACTTCTGGTGGAGAAGGTAGGTTGTCTCCTAGCATACCATAGTTAACTCCAATATCTATTCGGCCTTCAATTTTTGGGCTATGCATTATGCATAGCAAGCATAGTACTAATGAGGCTAGAATATGTCCCCGTGCCATCACTTTGGAAAAGTGAAATACGAATTTTGGTGATGAAAGATGGACTTGAATGACAGATTCAAGATGTGGGAATGACTAATTGGCCAAAGGTATTCGAATTTATAGACAGAACTCTTCTTCTTTTTGGCAGGTGAAATGAAAAGAAATATTAAAAATTTTTAAAAATCAAACCTAACCTCTCATTTCATTGTTTTATAATCATTAATTATGATGTATGGAAACTTTTTCAACACTAATGTTTTATTATTTCTATTTTCAAACGCTAAATTGATTAATATTTACACAAATATTCTCCTATTTTTATATTTATATATTGTTCCATATTTAATAAATTATTTGTTTACTTAATTATAATTTTTATTTTCATATTATTTATCTTATGATTAATAATTATATACGAAATTATTTTAGATTTTTATTATAAAATATAGTTATTTATTATTTCTACAAAATAATTAATATTTACATAAAGATTTTTATATTTGTTATATTTATGTATTTGTCTATATTTTCATTCCCTGTATACTTAGAAAATGTTGTTTTCTCATATCATTTTATATCCATTTCCATTTACGTTTTGGTGTAACCTAGATTATTGCCACCTCACTAAATCTCAATTTTGTAAGAATTGACAATACAAAGATATCTCCCTTTGTTTGAATTTGTGGTTATTGGATATAGGATCAAATCTTACCATATCAATGTAAGAATTGATGATCAAGATTTGGTCATAATTTACCTTACGGTTGGGATTTGATCATAAGCCATTTAGTAAGAATTGATGATACAAAGACATCTCTCTTCATATGGATTGGTGGCCACCGTATAAATTATGATCAAATCTTGCCATTTTAAAAATTTCTGGATGATCATGATTTGATAATAATACTCATGCATATTATGAGCATCAATGTATTTGTGACCGTTTATTAGTTGAATAAGGGGTCAAATTTTGGCAAATAAATTTTGGATGATCAATAATCTATGCCACCAACCTTGTATTATCAATATTAATCGGATAAAAATTTATTGAATCAAGTCATTCCACCATGACATACTTATTGAAATCCATGAGATGGGTTGTCATTATTCAAATTTTTTATTTTTGAAAATCTTGGGATACATAAGATTTGATCATGACCCTAAATCACACTAAGATATAGGTATTAAATAAATGAAAAATGATAATAGAAAAGCAAAATTGATGGATCAAGACCATCCAAAAGAATTGAGTATTGATCTTGAGACTCTTGCTATGGTGCCAAAATAAAGCCAATCCTCCACCAAAACACACTGTCAACCCCCATACCATTTGAGAAACCCATGAGCCAAAGATTGAATTGTGTGGGTGTACCCTAGGGCTCAACAATTCCAACCTAAAATTCTCATTTGGCTTGGTGGAGATGATCCACCATTTCAGAGTTTGTTTTAAAATCACCCTTCTTTGGCTTCTTGTTTCATTCAACTCTGAATCAGCCACCATAGTGTCTTTGCTTCCTACATTGCCAGGTGCAACTTCAATAAAGTCATTTTCTTTTTCTTCTTATTTGTTGGGCTCCCGTTAGTAGCACACATTGCCTTCCACATTTTCCCGTGATGGCTTTCTTGTACATTATTAGAAAGGGGAGGCAAAGCATTCTCGGCAGTTACCTTAAATTTGTTTGCAATTTCCGCAGTCCTACCATTTGTAGAATTTGTCCACCCCACTGTTATAGTCCTTCCTCCTTGGCCATGTCTTTGGGTTCACTGCTATTGAAACCTACTCTACCACTTGATCCAGATTGGTTTATTTCTCCCAAAACATCTGCACCTACTCTGAGGATAAAAAGCTGTATTGAATTTCTTTGGTCCAAAGCAGTGTGAGATGTTGATAGGTTTTTCTACTTGTTATCTCCAAATTGTCATTTGCCTCTTCCCCCCGCTTTAGACTTTGAGTTCCCTATGCTGAAAAGGCTTCAAACCTCCCATTTTGTGGTTTAAACCTCTTCAACAAACTTCCTGCCTTGAAAGGCAAGGCTCTCACCCATTTGCCAAATAGGGATCCCCCTTTACAAAAATTCACAAATACAACAAGAAAAGATTTAATAGTTTATCAAAAGATTAACTAAAGGAAGAGAATAATAAAATTTGAGGTCTCTTTATACCGATAAGTAATATATGCACGTATTTTTTCTTTTTGTTTTTGTTTGAACAGCAATAAATAAACTTATTATATACATGTTGAATGCCTAATCAAATAATATTTTCCCAATAAGACATGGCCCTAAGTCTCACCATCTACGGGCGCTACTTTTTCCGCCGAGATAATCTTGAGGTCTTTAAAATTTGATACTACTAACTTAACTCGATAATTTGTAATTTATAATTATGAATTTAATTTTGGTTTAGGTTATTAAAAGAAATTTTAATAAGGAAGGCAAGGCTAGTGATTGTAGTGAAGCCGTAACAAAGTGGTCGTATTGGAAGGTAGAGAAGAGCCCGGGCCGGTTTGGGCCCGAAAATCGGCCCGGCCGGCCCGGAAAAAGCCCGGCACGTGAACTGGCCCGGTGCTACAGTAACCCGAACCGGACCGAACCGGGTACTGTAGCGGCCGGGCCGGTTCAAGGGTTTTTGGAACCGTGAACCGGCCCGGAACCAGCCCGGCCCGGCCGGTTCCAACGGCTCTTTGACCTTTTTTTTTTTTGAATTTTTTTAAAAATTTTCGCCCTCCTTGTTTGGCCTAACCGGCCCGGCCCGGTGTGAACCGGCCCGCCTGTTCCGGTTCAGCGGGCCGGGCCGGTTCAAGCAAAAAAAATTTTGGAACCGGCCCGGCCCGGCCCGGCCCGGACTGACCTAGGAACCGCAGCCAGCCCGGCCCGCGGTTCCTGGAACCGCCCTTGAATCGGACCGGGCCCGGCCCGGCCCGGCCCAGTTACATGTCTATTGGAAGGTGCGGCTGGATCACCTCCTTTTTTGGGAAAACTAATGCTTCTCAAGTATTATTGTAGATGTGAAGTTGAACCCTAACAACCATTTTTTCTATTAAATTATTATAATAAATTAGATTTATATAAAAAAAAATTTATTATTACAAATATGAAAACAAATAGAGTCAAATAATCTCAAAATCAAAATCAAATCGTTTAATACATAATATTTTTTAATAATCGTTTTGTTTTTAATATATAATATTATTTTTTTTATCATCCCTAATATGATATAAAAAAAATATTTGAAATTGAAAGAGACGATACATGTATGTTGATGTGGTGACATGAGAATATTGACGTGACTAAAGATGTGATGTTGAGCATATGATACGTAGTGCTGAATGAATAATTTGTGACCAATTAGAGAATGACATGTGATAGAGGTTGAGAGAGCATGGTGAAAAATTAAAATGATATCGTTATGAGTCTATCTTCTACTTCTAGACAACAAGATACAGTAGGTCGGATCAACAATCTTCGACCAGAGTGTGAAAGTACGTGAGAGATTTTGCGGTGTATGATAGATGTGTCCCATAAATGTCGTCTTGATTTTATTAAAAAATATTTGAATATGACTCTGATACCAAATTAAAAGAAATATGAATATATATCTAATACCTTATTGGATCATCCATTATTTTTATTAAAATATTACAATAAGTCACTATAAAATTAAAGTTTTATATTGACGGTAATTTTTATCGCCGGTAACCTTTATTGCCGAAAACCTTTAGTGACAGTTTTTTATACCCTGTAGAGACACGCTTAATGAAAATGTAAGGGAATACATATATTTTCCAAGAGTATAAATTGTTCATCGGGAAAAGTTTATTAACCGTTAGTAAAGATAATTCAACCTTTTGCAAAAACGATATTCAATTCTGACGTTTATCACTTGTGACCAGTAAGTATGGCAGTCTTTAAGAACGGTTTGAAAATAGTCTCTATATGACTTTTTTTAATGTCTATTTAATTATACCATTTGCAAAATTTTTACATCTATACTAATCTATATATATTGAATCATCTTTAGAAGATATGCTCAGTTCTGACGATTATAATTTGTGATTAATCAAAATGATAGTTTTTACGGACAATTTAAAAACAGTTTATATATAACTGTTATTTATCATCTATTTAACCATACCGTCTGCATAAATTGTACATCTATGCTAATCTATATAATTCACCATTTATAAATGCTATTTACCATTCGGACGATTATCACTTATTGTTAATAATGTGGTCGCCTTTAGTGACGGTTGAAAAGAGTCACTTTATGAATATTTTTTTCTAACTGCTAAACCAAAATGTCTGTATAAGTTTAATACATATGCTAACCTATATATTGCACTGTTTGTGAAAACCAATTAGAACGGTTATCAATTATCGTCAGTAAATATAATACATTTTTTTAGAGACGGTTTGTAAACAATTTCTATATGATTTTTGTTTACCGATTGCCGAACTATACTGTTTGTACATATGCTATAACTATGCTAACCCATAGATAGTGCCGTATGAAGATGTTATCTATAATTCTGACTGTTATTACATTTCATCAATAAATGTGTCAACCTTTAATGATTGTTTGAAAACACATTCTATATGTGTAATTTATAGTGTCTGCTGAATCATACGGTCGGTATAAGTCTATGACTATATTAAGCCATATATTATACCGTTTGTAAATACTATATATTATTCTAACGATTATTAATTTATGTCAATAAATGTGATATTATTTAGAAATTATATGAAAATAGTCTATGTGCATTTATATTAAATTTTATACAAATAATTCAATCAAATTAAATTTTATAAAAGAATAATTTTATACAAATAATTTATTTAAAATAATTATCAAAAACTAATAACTTATAAAAAAACATAATTTTATATAAATAATTTATTTTCATCGTGGGCATTCAATTCTTTTTTTTTTTAAATAAAACCTTAAACAACTCCCCTGCTTTGGGAAATTACAGTCACTCTCCTTGAAGGATACAAATGCGGGGGCCGATGGGCTCCCCAAATTTGTAAATTTGACGAAAAAAATGCCGATGGCGCCAAATGCCTCCAAATGTCCTACATTGGCGCGAAACCAACAACAACCTTTTTCTCTTTCTTTAATAATTAAATATATCAGAAATCACTTGAAATCAAACTTAACTGTACTTTACTCACTTCCAAAACCCAAGAAACAATAGACGGTGCCCGAACACCTCCTCCACCTCTTGCCCGAGGATCGCATCTCCCGGGAAGACTCTCTACTCCTACAAATCATCGTCTGTTCCAGTATTACAACGTTTCTCACTCTCAGAAATAGAGCCTCATCGACGCCGCCAACGTGCCTTCTTCCGGCAATGCCTTCATTGCTTGTTCCCTCGAAGAAAGTTCTCTTCCATTTTCTACACTGGTCGATCAGATTTACTAAAGGTTGAAGGCCAGAGATGGTAACTCCATCACGACTGCCTCCGTCCAGAGTTCGGTGCTTCTCCTCGGCCAAAGGTGGAAGCCCTAATTTCACTTAATGAATTGGGCTAGGATTCTAAAATGGCAAGTCATTCGTCTCTTCAATTTAGGGTTGGGGTTAGAATTAATTAATTTATTTTTATTAATTTATGCATTCTAAAACCCTAGATTTCTGATATTTAATGTTGTTTGCTTTAATGCCAAGTCATTGTTAATTGGGCATAATATCCTCTTAATGGTTTGCCTGAAACCGATGATGGAACTGCAAAAAGTGGGAAAGATCCGGGTTGTGCTCATAAGGAGCATGTTGGGCATCCTGCAGGCATGGGTAAAACTGTTTCCACAACCGTAGCAAACGCTGGTCACACATTGGGTATTTAAGTAATTAGTCTTTTTATGTTTCTGGATAAGAGTTGTGTATTGTCAGTTTGCATCTTAATTGTCCTATGTTGTTCTTATTTTTGGCACAACTGAATAAATATAATTACTGGACTTTTGCAGTGGGGAACAACAATTTGGATGTCTGCTCAACCTTTTTTTTTTCCTTGGATATTTCATTTTAAGGCTTGCATTCTTCTCTCTGATAGGTAATTGGTTTGCAACTGCATTGATAATTCATCAACTGATAGGTAATTGGCCTTTTTATGTATCTGGTAGTTTGACGTTGTGTTAAGGTTGCAACCTATAACACTCACACCTTCTTAGTAACTAATGTGTAGTTCTGTTCTTAAGTCTTAAAGGTGCTTCTTACAGCTGTGGCTTCCTCCAAGTTCAGAGGTATGTTGCAATAGACACAACCCCTACTGATTACTAGTGTTGGTGTGATTGTCATTGTCATTGTCATGTTTTTATAGTTGCAGTCTTGACATAGATCCTTGAGCTTAAAACTACTCTCCAACGTTGTCTGTGTTATACTTTCCGCAAAGTGTACTTTTTCATTAGGTAACTGTTCCTTAACTCTTCAGGAACAAGGGGCATAGAGAGGGCGTAGGATGGCCTTGCTATTTCAAAAACTGGCAATTGTGTTTATGGCATATAGTCTTAAGAGAATTATTCCTGTTTATACCTATATAAATATGGGAACGGCTGACTCATTAGTTTGATGGTCTAAACTGCACAATTAGATGTTCGTACTGCACATAAGAGCTATATTAAAATGGCTTACAACAAGTAACTTTCACTACTGGCATTCCACACATTCTGTCTAAGGCCATATTTGCTTAAATGTTTGTTAGCATGTTAATTGATTGAGAATGCAGAGGTCTATTTCATGAATTTAGTTTAGGGTCTCAATATCCAAAATCTTAAGGGAATTCTTTTAACTATGATCTAAAGTTAATGCATCACATTGGATGCACCAAATGGATTGGTTACTGTGAAGAAAAGAGGTTGAGCTGGGTACTGATGTACTTGGATTTGTCAAGATCAGGGTCTGCATATACTCAATCACAACAAAGTATATATACATAATCCAAAGTACATATGTATTTGCCCCATACACATCTATAGCCACATTTCCTAACATGATTTTTGTCTGTGTGCTATTTTAGTTTATTTGCGATCCTACTCTATTTATTGTTTCTCCAGAAGTCACTCTATACTTATTGAATATGTTTTACTATCGACGACTTAATATTCAATTTCCTAATCCTTTCCAATCTCCTTTTTCTTCATGCCTGTGCATGTCAGGCCAAATGGCTTCTCCATTCTGCACTTCTTGATGTTTGTGACACACTTTGAAGCTTGGATATCTCAAAACAAAAACTCTGCTTTTATCCAACTTAAATTGCAGATATTATATATGATGCTTTGTATTTTAATGGAAACTCTTTTTAAAATTCTCAACACTTGTTCAACAGTACCAGTTGATCTGGATTTGTCATATGAACCAGCAATCACTCATGGACCGAATAGGATTTCTGATCAAAGTAACATTTTTTCTTGATAATGTTGTTATATTGGAGTTAAATTGCGACATTAGGTATGTTGGGATGGCCTAAAAGTATAAACATATTAAAGTTTTAATGCAATTTTAAAATAGGATGAGGTAGGGCATAAGGGCATGATTTAGCTTCTTTGATCGTTCTTTTTTTTTTCCCTATATATTTATTAAAATTTTGTTTATGAATGGATTTCATTAGCACTTGCATATTAGTTCTATTGCACCATCAATTAGGTTGAGACAATCCTAATGCAAAAGTATGATCTTGGATATAAGAAATTATTCTCTGAAGGATGTATTTTCACAGGGGATGCCTGGTTCAGATCCTGGTATCTAAATCGTATGGAGGGCCATTCAGTATTTAACATGTTTACAACAGCTGAATTTTCATTAACAATTACGGATTATGCATATTTTGCACTATATGATTATAAAAGTTGTATAATTTGGATCAAGGATTAGTGTCATGCACCCAGACATGATAATATTGTATTGCCTTGTCATATACTATGAATTTTCTGTTTGTTGTGTATTGGCCTTGTGTTCTTTGTACATTATCTTGTGGTTATACATCTCTAGGAGTACTGGGGAAAAAAATAGCTATTATCTTATTCTAGCTTTTCATGGCTGCACCTTGACATGAGTTTTGTGATGAGTAAGCAATTTTAATTTCTTGATTTGCTATCAATCTTGATTTGGTTTGCATTAAATTTGGAAAAACTAGTTTTAGTTCTTCGGACATTTGTGGAGTATTTTCAAAATGGAGTGGACATTTGTTGGATATAGGAAAGTTGGAAAGTTAAACACCTGTATATAAAGTATAGGTTGGAATGGCCAAAATTACGGGTGGCTATCATCTCAAGTGATTTGTGATTAAATATATATATATATATATAACTCAGTTTGCATGGTTCTCGCTTGTACTTTTGGACCACTCACCAAGATTATACTTGTATACAGGTTTCAAACTTTTCAATCTAATATGTGAGTCAAATGCCACTCCATTTTCAGAATACTCCAAAACTCCATCTCCATTCTCTGTGGCAAGCCTTTTACCATCTCGTGCCCAAAATGAAAGCCATTTGGAAAATCTAGCCTAAGCCTTTTCGCAACCTCCACTTTTCCCTTTTAGTTATTGCCGCTCCCAACGGTAGTTGCTAAAAAAGAAAAGTCACTGTAACTTTTAATTCGTAATATTTTTAAGTAAATTAAACTTTGATATTTGAAATCTAAGGTTTGGCTCTTTAACATATGGGGTTCTTGGAAGTTTTGGAATATGTTTCAATTTAAAGGAAGAATGTCTATTTTGAGTTGAATAATAGAAAAATAAAGATAATGATTACCAATAAAATATTTGGTGTTCATCTTTACTCAGATGTTCTAGGCTGCTTCTTGTGTTAATATTAGCTGATTGCCTGAAGTGGCATTGAATTCAACTTGTTTGCATGGTTGTTACGAACTTGTTGCTGCCTGGGTATATCATCTTAAGCCAGTAGGGTGACTTGAACACACTGGAGCAAGATAAACATTGTAGGATGTGACATTTAACTTGTTGACATCATTTGCCCTTTTAAATCTCGGATCAATGGTGGAGTAGGGGTTTTGGGATGGATTTTCGAATATTTTAGGAGCTGCCCGATAAGTAAGAGAAACTTTAATGGCCCAGGAGTGCACATAGAAGTCACTCTGTTGTGTTGGGAATGGCTTATTGCTGGTATTCGGTACGAATATTTTTTCTTTAGTTTTCAGTATAATTTTATTAATTTTATATTTGTTTTTAAATAATAATCTAAAACAACAATAATAATTTTAATTTTAATCTTAATAATTTGAAATCGATTATTTGAAAGACAATTATGAAAATAATTAAAATAAATAAATAAATATAAAAATAAATGAATTAAAATAATAAAAAAAAAATAAATATAGAATATGATAGTTTAATTTGTATGAATTTTTCTACACTATTTATTTCTATTCAAAATCATTTTTTCGTTTAAACATTTAATTATTATGTTTTTATAGATAACTTACATTTAACTTTTTAACGGTTTATTTTTACGTTTAATTAGATTTTTTATATTTAAGTTTTCGATTTTCTTAACCGGTGCGTCTATGGATTTTCTTTGTACATATTCAAATCACCTCAGACGATACTCTTACATTTGATTCACAATTGAATTAATTCCTAATTTATTATGAATCTCTTTATTTTTAATTCTATTTTTTCTAGTTTTGTTATACATCTATCTAATTATCATTATTTATGCTACGATCATTTTTTGTTCTTATTGTTGTTTAATAGTCCAGTACTCGGTATCATATAATAGTGCAGATCTTATCGCGGTTCTATAGAACTTTCCCTTCAAATGCATTGGTATCATATGATAACAAAAAATTCTGAATGTATTTCTCTATTTCATCCAATCTGCTTATATTCTATGGTTTGTATCCATATCTATATTATCATCATTTTGAATAATAGAATCTAAATATCTAAATCGTTCATTTTTTGGTATATTTTGTTCATCTAATCTGATCGTTTTTTCATCATTTCAATAACTGTTGTTAAATCTATATTTCATATACTCGGTTTTCGATCTATTTAGTTTAAACTCTCAAGATTCTAATATAACCCTCCATAACTCTAATTTAGCACTAATACACTTCATAGTTTTATCAATTAACATTACATCATTTACAAAAAACATATATCATGATATTTCATTTTGAATATTTTTTTGTAATTTTGTCTATTACTATTGCAAAAAGAATGAGATTTAATGTCGATTCTTGATGGAGTCCAATGTTAATGAGGAATCTATCGCTCAAATTCTCGTACGTTCTTATATTGGTTATAGCTCCCTTGTACATTTCTTTAAGAAGATTAATGTATTTTGAGGAGATTCTTCTCTTTATTAGCGCCCATCACAATACGTTTCTAAGAATCCTATCGTATGTTTTTTCTAAATCAATGAATATCATATGTAGATCTTTCTTATGTGCTCTATATGTCTCTATCAATTGTCTTAACAAGTGGATTACTTACGTGGTGGATCTCTTAGTCATGAATTCAAATTGATTTTGAGATATATTTGTCTCCAATCTCAATCTATACTCTATCACTCTTTTCCATAGTTTCATGATATGGTTCATAAGTTAATTTCTTTATAATTGGAGCAATTTTGTTTATTACTTTTATTCTTATATAATGATACAATTATATTTTTTTTCCATATTTGGGGTATTTTCTTGATTTGTCAAATTTTGTTGAAAATATCCGTTAACATTACTATACTAAATTCATCTAAATATTTCCACATTTTTATGAGAATGCAATCAGATTCTATGGATTTATTATTTTCCATTTTCTTTAAATCCTCATTCATTTCTTGGGGACGAATTTTACGTTTAAAATTTCTATTAATCTCTTTTACAGGTACATCTATTTTTCTTATATTTGTTGTATTCTTAATATTAAAAAAATTATCAAAATAATCCTTCTAACGTTTTCTTATATCATCATTCCTTATAAGTATATCATTGATTTCACTTTTAATACATCTAACACTATTTAGATCTTTTCTCTTTCTTTCCTTTATCTTAGCAATTCTATAGATATTTCTTTCTTTGTCCTTAGTTTTCAATCTTTTGTATAGTTCATTATATATTTTACTCTTTGATTTTTGGATAATATTTTTTACATCTTTTTTTTTTATATATATTTTTGTATTTTTCATATGCATCGTTATTATTATTATCCTTAAAATTCTTATAACACTTTCGTTTGGTCCGAATAACGGTTTTTATTTCTTTGTTTCACCACCATGATTCCTTGCCTACTGGGGGTTGACCCTTAGATACACTAAGAATCTCCCTACTTATATTTTTAATATTAGTAGACATCTCTTCCTATATTATTTCTAAATCATCATTAGTGGACCAATTTATTATTTGAATTATTTTATCTTTAAATGTCATTATTTTTTTCTCCTTTTAGATTCTATCACTTAAATTTTTGGCTCCACAAATGGATGATACTTATTTTTCCTTTTAGACATGTATATCTAAAATTAGGAGTCTATGCTGAATTGTTACACTCTCTCCCGGTATAATTTTGTAATTTTTACAGATCATTCTATCACTTCTTCTAGTGAGAAAGAAATCTATTTGACTAGTGTTAGATCCACTTCTATATGTCACTAAGTGCGCGTCTTTTTTCTTAAACATGGTGTTTACAACTATCAAATTAAATGTTGTGATAAATTTTAAAATGGTACCTCCTACCTTATTTCTACTACCAAAACCAAAATTTTCATATATGAGTTTGAATCCTTCATTCATCTCTCTTACATGTCCATTTAAGTTTTTTCTAATAAATAACTTTTTTTCACTAGGTATGAATTGTATAAATTTATCTAAATCATTCTAAAATTGTTTTTTATTAACGACATCTATACATATTCAGAGCGTAGATATTAATTACATTTTCTTCATCTAATATCTTGACAAATATAATTCTATCATCTTTTTTTTTTTTTATCTCTATTACATTATCTAATAGATTCTTATGTACAATTATTCCTATTCCATTCTTAGTTCTATCCCTACTTGTGTACCAAAACTTATGATTGTAAGCCTTTACTATTTTAGTTTTCTCCTCGATCCATTTAGTTTTTTGAAAACACATGATATGAATTTTTCGTCTATCATTGTTTTTTCTATCTCTCCTAACTTACTGGTCAAAGATTCTATTTTTAAGTGGTTAGGTGAATCCTATTTTCGTGGATTAACTTATTTACCCGTATCCTAGAATCCTTTATTAACTTATCGCTATATTCGGGATTCAATGTAATGCGTTGTTGAACAGGAAATGCTTTAAAAGTTTTTATATATTTGTCTCTCATTTTTCATTTGACAAAATATTTTACGTTGATTGTCAACCTATCGCAATCCTACTTCTTTATTTGGGATTGGGACCAGTGTGGCAAAGTTTTTCAAAATAATGATATATAAAACGAATTAAATAAAGAGGTAAATATTAATAAATAAGGAAATAAAGAAATAGGGAAATATATATATATATATATATATATATATATATATCATAAAGTATATCTATCTATAATGATATTAAAGTAAGCGATTTTATATTGAAATTATATCACTATGAGTTTGAAATGTTTTAATTTTTAATCTTTAAATTCATAATAATATATATTAAATTAATAATAATAGTACCACTAATTTGAATAATAATAGGAATAATAGTAATTCTAGTTAATAATATATTTTATATTAATAATAGTAATTGTAATAATAGTGATAGTAATAATAATAGTAATTGTAGTGGTAATAATAATGAAAGTGTTAACAATAATAATAATAGTTGAGGTTCGGAGGCTTTCGCCGCAGGCAGATGGAGAGAACTTTGGAGGCTTCGGTTTCTGCTGCTGAAGGAAGGTAGAAAGGTGGCGGGGGTCTGTAGAGGGGGGTAGATCTAGGTTGGGAGAGGGGGTTAATGTGATAGGCAGAAGGCTTCGGTTGAGGGAGACGAAGGTCAGAACAGGGGATCCGCTGCAAAGAAGGGGCAAATCCGCAAGGAGTAAGGTGAGAAATCAATCTGTTTTTGAATAATAATCCAAATTCTTTGTATTAATAGATTCTTCCAATACCAGATATTTAGAGTGTACATAGAAAGCCAATCATCATTATCACCACTTGACTCCATCCAAGAATGTAATATTTCTATTTACAATCATTTTTTACGATATCTCCATATAATTGTATTCATTTCACTATTGGTTTTATGAATATATTAGCATTAAGGATTATGCATGAGGTTTATCATTACTATTCAGTTATTTGTTTAGTTTTAGAATTATTTGGTTTTGATATTGGGATTATGCCTTCAAATTGTGATAGTAACCTTTTCGGAGATCGAAAGGAATATTTTTGTTTTGAGCATCTCACAAGACATGCCGTCGTGGGATATGCAATCTTTTCTTTTCCTTTTTTTTTTTGGGTTTTATATGTATTCGTCATTTTACTTACGAATCAATGTATTAATTATTCTCATATATTAATAAAATTATTATTACATTTAAATTATTTTTGTAATTTCTTAGTTTTATAGCTTTTTAATGTACATATAGTAATTCAAATTTACATTATTTAAAAAAAAAACCATTATTATTGATATCGTGTGATAACCGATAATAAAAAGTAGTAAATTTTTTTATTATTTATGTTAATCGATGATAAAATACAATAATATTTAATAACACTTATAGTAACTATTAATAAAATGCAATAATCTAACACTTGCCTTAATTGACAATAAAAGGTATTGATTTTTCTTAATATTTATAGTAATCGATAATAGAAGATAGTAACATTTACCAACACTTGTAAAAACAGACGATACAAGACAGTAACTTATAATAACACTGTGTAACTAACGATAAAAGGCAACAAGTTTTTCTAATGCTTTTCTAACTTATCATAAAAGACATTAATTTTTTTTAATACTTGTGATAATTGATGATAAAAGATAATAACATTTCCTAACATGTAGTAATTGACGATAAATGATAATATTTCCTAGTAGTTGTAGTAACTAATTATAAAAACCAATAACATTTCTTAACATATGATAATTGATGATAAAAGATAATAATATTTCTTAACATATATCGTAACTGACGATAAAAGATAATAATTTTTACTAACACTTTTTAAATCGACGATAAATGACAGTAATTTTTCTTAACATTTGTGGTAATTGACAATCAAAAATAGTAATTTTTATCAATGTTTTTCTAACCGTCAGTATCAACGACGACTAAAACTATTGGGTTAGATCTATTTCGACTAGTGTATAGCTAACTGAAGACCCATTCATAGGAAAAGGGACAGTTTTAGTGGGTTTTGCAGATGATTTTTGTCTATCTGGATAGAGCATTTATTTTGTGGTGAGTTATTTATATATAAAACCTATTGCCACTAATATGATAATAAAGAAACTTAAATATTATTAAAATTAAATCAATTATTAATTCATTCTATTATATAATATTTTTAACTAATTGATTTGATTATGATATATAATATATAGTTTTAAACATATATATTTTCTGATACACGTGAATAAATGTAAAACTTCATACTATTAGCTTTGAAGATTCACGATATACTAAATCACAAATAAAAACAAGACCAATCAAAAAAGTTTTTACTAATTCACTATGTAACCAATCCACGTCTTTTCCTGTTTTCCAAGGCAAATGGGATTGGACAACATTTGCCTTCATTTAAACATACTAATTTACTAGACTTACCCGATTTTAAGTTGGAAAGAAAAAATAAAAAGCAAAAAGTGACCAACAGAAATTACCCACACAAGATGCTGCTAAACAGTTGAAGATGCAAAGGGCAAATCATAGTTAATAATTTCAGTGGTAGTTCTCGTCATGTTAGGCATTTCTTTTTGCGACGTCCCATGTTGTGTGTCACAATATCACACTATATACAGAGAGTACCTCTGTCTTTTTTCTCGAACCCCCAAATCTTCTCCCTCTCTCTTGTTTATTGATTTATTTTTATATAAGGGATAGCAATTTCATGATTCAGAGTTTTGATCATGTAAATTCTCATCGAAATTATTTTTGGTTAATGTAAAGTGTTATAAAATAATTTGTAAAAAATTTATATTTATAGGATATTTGTAATCACAGTTAATTTCGTTTAATGCTATCATATTTATGTTGTTCTTGATTTACATGTGTTTAGTTTTGAGATTAATGTGTTATTCAAATTATTTTATTTTAGGTTAGAATTGAATCAATAATTTAATTTAGTAAATTATTTGTATATTAATGATTAAATGTATACTGCATATATGTGAAAAAATAAAACAAAGTAGAAGTTGAATGTATTACAAATACTTACCCGGACACAGATCTGCAATCTAGATAGGCCAAGCTTAAATTTTAGCCTAAATCAGAGTATCGAACTACGCTCATGAAGATTTTTAGAATGTAAGTTTAGCCTATTTAAAGCCAAAGCAAACTGGCCTATTTTCGTCCCTGATATTCGGATAAGTTCATTTCTTGCCCATCAGAATGGATATTCATGGATGCTTCAATACCAAACTTTTCCCCATGTGCACTCAATATATTCGATATATATAATAGAGCATTAATTTTACTAATCTTTTTTGGGATAAAGTACTGTATGTGATAGTTATTTTTAATCTGACTAAATCTGATTCAGCTCGAATTTGATTCTTAAAAGGAAAAAATTCTCTGAATAGTTATTTTTTCCGTACATGAGATTCGAAACTGATCTTATTTAATAGGTACAACAAACTAACTAGCCATGGGTAATATTTCTAATCTAATTGCCATTGGTCTATCTCTTTTTATTAATGGAACATTAATATTCTCTTTCTTATTAGTTCTCCGATAAACCAATTGAGAAGGAATAAATTTCTTTCTATTGATATGGGCATAGGTAGTGTTTGACTAGGTTTCATATGATATTTTCTCAAACATATTGATCCTACTTCAATATATGTTTAGTGTATCATACTATAGAATCATCAAACAAACAACATTAACGCAAAGAACGTATAGAGATTGTATATAGCATTTCAATTTTCACAATGTCATGTAGAATTTGGAAGATGATAGCCGGTAGATTCCATTTGATGATATATATATGCAAATTGCATAATTTTATCCTTTTATGTATCAAAACTCCATTATTCCTTGCTCAGATATAAAGTATAAAGGATTAAATTCAAATAACCATTCAAAGTATTCTAGGATCTATACAGCTACAATGTATTTTGGCCTATACAACTTACATTCAGCAATCCTTCAACGACATAGTTTATGTCTTTTGATGAGTCATAGTTCAGAAATAAAAAATTATTCAATTGTATTTTGATTGAGATTCAAATCTTTATTTATTGATAGAACATAACCCAAAGATCCAGTATCATGGAACTTAGAACTTTTTGAATCCATGACCCATTGGAAGCAAGGGACAATATTTAGCCCATAGTGCAGGACAACCCCATTAAGGATCCTGTCGCTCCTGACAAGCCAGAAACCCAACCATCGGTCATGCAACAGGACCTACCAATCCCACCCTCTGCTCCAGCCTCTCCGGAAAAGGTCACTCGACTTGAGACAGCAAGACTTGAATCCAAATTGCAGGGCATAAGCAAACGGTTGGAAAAACTGAGCCGTGTTATCGGAACGGGAGCACAATCTTCCTCACACGAGTCAGGTAACATGCGTCAGTGAAGACTCAAGCCCAGAGAACACTGAGAACCTTCAGTGACTTCCAAACACAATTCGGATGACCTAAGGAAATAGCTCGAGAAACTCATTCCAAACGAACTCAAACATGCTAACGTGCGAAGAGACGAATTTACTCAACATACTGTTGGTCTCTCGCCATTCGACTCCAAGATTTCCATAGAACCAATGCCTCACGATGTGCTTCTTTCTTCTATGGAGAGATATGATGGTACTACCGATTCTTGAGACCATATGGCCCAGTTTGTGACCGTGATGTTCTCAAGAAACATGACAAATGCGGCCTTGTGTAAACACTTTCCTACAACCTTAAAGGGCAATGCCCTGATATGGTTTAACTCACTTTCCCCATTCAGAATTAAGAGTTTCTCTCAACTTTTGCAACAATTTGTGACATACTTTGTGATCAGTAGGAGGCCATGAGAAAGTCCATGAACTTCCTCTCACTGCGGCAAAGGGACCACCAGCTGTTGAGAGACTTTCTCGATGTGTTCAAAACAAAGATTATAAACGTTTCAGGTTTAAACTATTCCATTGCATTTGCTGCGCTTCTCACTAGATTGTGACCGTCGGGGATGAAAACATCCATCATGAAGAATCCCCCATCTATCATCTAGGAGTTTTACACCCATGCAAAAAAATATATCACTGCAAAGGACGCTGAAGCATTTGACAAGCGACGAAACTGACTAGCTCGAAATGAATGCAGCCGAGTGACCCGACAATTCTCACCTAAGAAAGCTTCAGAAGGGCCTCCTCAGCAAGGAAGGTTCACAAGTTATACTCCTTTGAATGAGACATCAAGTCAAGTTCTACTTCAGATTCAGAATAAGCCTTATGTTAGGTGGCCCCCTGCTCCACAGAAGACGACTAAAAATGGATAAGATGTGATATTGCCTCTTTCATTGAGATTACGACCATTTAACAAATGAATGCAAGAAGCTCAAGGATGAAATTGAGTTTCTCATTCAAAGCGGTTGGCTCCAGAGATTTATAAGTGCAGAAAGGGAAGGGCTCCCTCCACAAGGCCTACATGTTGCAAGGCGCGAGACTAACCAAGGCAAGCGGCCTACTCTGGGAGACACCCGCAATCAACTAAATAGAGTAATGCTACAAGTACAAAGCGAGTATGATCCATTGGATCCTTACTTTCCGGCCCACATCTTAATGGCATTATACGACTGAGGATATGCACGACCGAATGGGATCGGGCAGACAGTGGTTCTTATTTTTCATAAAGCCAAGCCATTAAGCTCCACGTCCAAAGAAGTCCTTGCTACACACATCAAGAAATAGCCTAAAAAGAAAATGCCAATGATCGACTTCAGTGACGATGATCCGGTAGGGGCCGATCCAGACTGACATGATTCCCTTGTCATTACCGCCAAGATCAGGCAATACGAAATAAGGAGGATCTTCGTAGACTAGGGAGCTTGCTGTAACCTTTTGTATTGGAATGCTTTTTTTGCGAATAGGCTTTACTCAAACGTATCTATAGCCTCATACTGGTCCCATCAAAGGACTCAGTAGATATACCTTGAGAGCACCATTTTGCTCCCTATGACTCTCAGGACACCACCTGATTACGCAACCGCTACAACGATATTCAACATGGTTAAATTACCCTCACTTGTAGCGTTATCCTTGGTCAGCCTTGCTTGAATGTCCTGGAAGCATTACCGAGCACGAAACTTATGAGGGTCAAGTTCAATACCTCAACTGGTATTGGAACATTGCCTTGGGACCCAGAGTCCCCGACGAACCCTCTCAAGTAATCTTGAATCTCTCTGTTACAATTACTCTTGTGGAACTAGTGGTCGGATATCTTACTACATGTCCTATTGATTACACTATGATTATCTTGCTCATAATAATTTGCTCTGTTAATCTTCTATGATGTATCGGGTGCACCGAATGTACTATATCAAGCGAACGTACCGATAACAAGGGATGCATCTTCCAGTTGGGTACGTACATCCCACTTTATCAAATGAATGTACCAACAACAAGGGATGCATCTCCCCATTGGGTTGATATGGCCCACTCTATCGAACAAACATACCAACAACAAGGGATGCATCTCCTCATCAGGTAGGTATGGCTCACTCTATCGAACAAAGTATCGACAACAAGGGATGTGTCTCGATACATCCGATAGGTATAGCCCATTATATCAAACAAACATACTGAGAACAAACCATGCGTCTTCCCGTTGGATAGGTACTACCTATTCTGTCAAACGAACATACTGAGATAAGGCATGCGTCTTCCCATCAGGTAGGTACTACCTACTCTATCGAATGAATGTATTGACAACGAGGGATGCGTCTCCCCATTGGGTAAGTATGGCCCACTCTATTGAATAAACATACTGACAACAAGAAATGTATCTCCCCGTCAGATAGATACGATCCACTCTATCAAAAGAGTATACCGACAATAAGGGAAATAATTCTCTAATGGGTAAGTATGCCGGTAATAAGGGATATATCTGCCTGACGGATGGGTATGGCCCACAAAATCGAACGAGCGTATTGATAACAAGGGATACATCTCTCCGATAGCATTCTTTGCGCTATATGCGATGAAGTGAATTATGAACAGGATTTCTAAATGCCCGATCATGAAAAAAACAATCAAATTCTTTCATTAATCCTTTCAAAAGCATACAAGTATCAGAAGGAAATAGAAAATACAGCTAAGGAAGAGATGACGGTGGGAGATTTGGGGACCCTAAATCAGCTTGAGGTACTTGAGGCACACTGACCATAGCGTTCTCATCTACTACTTCTAAGGGCATGCCGTTCACGGGAATTATAGCAAGCTTGCTGTTGGGCGCTTCAGGACTAGCCCTTGCAATGTCCGGGGGCATGGCTCCCGAAAGCCACATGCAATCGATAATCTCCTTAGCACACATAGGTTCTCACCCCACCTGTGCCGAGCATACGTATGCTGATCAATAACCCTCATGACGGCCTCCCCGAACTCCCGTGTCTTTTGCTCAACGGCCTTTAGAGCTCGATCGTGCATCTCAACCAGCCTTTGTGTGGCATGCAGGCATATCTCATGCTCCTTGGCCTCCGCCTCCATCTCTTGACACCTCTTGGAGAAGGCCTTGCACTGTTGAAGTGCCACATCCCACTCGATTTTCAGCCGCTCCACCTCCTCATCCCGAGCATTCAAAGTGCCTAAGAGCGCTCTCTCCTCCTTGATCTCCTTTCCCTTTTGTTACTGAACATCTCGCAACTAAGACACTTCTACACCTATCTCATCGGCTCGATGTTTTAGATGATCTATTATTTACTCCCTTCTCAACTTTTGAAACTCTACCAAAATAATGGTTTGTACCAAACAAGAAGGTTCAAATACAATGACCAAAAATACAAATAAGTACATTCTAAGGCAGTCATACTGTGAGACCGGATGATGTAATGGCATTATTGCTTAGCTCGAGGGACAATTTGTTTAGCTTCAAATCAGAATGATAAAAGTCTACCCATTCTGTTATCTTCCTCGCCTCATTACTTTCAACGTAACTATAACGATGGTCGCCAGCCCTGATAGTTATGGTCCCAGGCACCCGTAGCCCATGCCAACCATCGACGAATGAAATAGGAATAAAAGGCTTAAGAGCGACTCTCCTGGACCCTTTTTGCTTGCCCAGTATCATGAATAGTCAAAGAAGGCCCTGCACTGGGACCCTCAGCCGCCCCCTTACTTGCTACCTTACCCCTTTCAGGGTCTTTAGGGTGGCGATCTTCAACCTCCTCATCCTTTCCATCTCCTCCCTCCACCCTCTCCTCGACATCCTCATCATCCACATTAGTGCCCTCTCGGGTACTTCTCCTCGACTTCTATATCTGCTCGAGCCTTGGACTCGAAGTCTTTAATCCTAACAGTCCTCAGTGCACCCAAAGGCTCCTCTCATGACCACACCTGATGAACTTTACTGGCGAGCCTTCCTTTTTGTTCTTTACTAGAGTTGAAATGGGGGCAGTATTGGCACAGGCATCAGATGCGCTTTCTACTTTGATGGCCCCTCTATTCGATCCGGGTCCCATCCGTCTGCCCAAGGTAATCTCCTTAAAATCTTCTTCCTCGGGGGAAGCAAGAACGTCTACGAGATCTTTTTTCTTCTTCTCCACTAGAAAAGTTCTCTCAATCTTTCTCTTCTCTCCTAACAACAAACCCGCCAAAGTCAGCATCTCATTATCTAAAAGGGCTTCCATCCAAATGCATCGATTCTTGGCTTTGCAAAAACCACCGACTGAACGAACAAATTTGGAATGACGAAAATATTGAGGAGTCTTTAACCCAAGGAGTGGCTCCCTATTGACCTTGGTAGTACAAGCATTAAGTCCTTATTCAAGAACTCAATGAAAAGGTACTTGTGTATCCAAATCTTGTCGATAGTCTTTTTATAAAGAAACTCCTAGTTGGATTCTGACCTAGTTTGCAGAAAAAACCATCCATTAGTAGGCCCCTACGAGTGCATCTCTTAAGAGAGAACACCGATGCTAAAATTTCAAAGTCAAAGTGGAGATGGCAGAAACTCATTAGCAATATCACAGCAGCCACCAAACACCAAGTGTTAGGAATCAACATCATCGGAAAAATGTTCCAACTGAGCAAGACCTAGGCTATATCACCTATATATGGCACCTTCATGTCGTACTTAACATTTATTTCTACATCGGAACATGGATGTCTGACACCCTATTGGCCCAGTCTTTGTCTATGGCCGACCAAAGGCATAATCATCTCCCAACAACTTGCCATTCTAGACATCCTTAATTTCCTGCTTTGTCATGAGGTTTCTAATGTCATTGATACCCGGATAAGCCCGTGACAATGACATGAGCCCTTGGTCATTTTTGACCTAATTCTTTCTTTGAGTATTGCTTAGGATTTACAAGGAAGTGACCTGTAGATTGCCTTTCTGATTAGAAGGCAAAACAGTCAAAAAGCAGACATGACAGTGTACAAACCAATTAAATGCCACGTTTTATAAATTGTATTGGAGACGCTTCCTGGAAATCAAAATGGTACGTACTGCATTCAATGCGGTGCACAAACATCTTTTCAAATTCATATCCATTTAATGCTACTCCTTAAACCTTTCCTACGAAATGACACCAAGAGTTAGGTGTAAGTGATGGAATATAACCCAAAGGTTCATTATCATGGGACTTAGAACTTTTTGAATCCATGGCCCATTGGATACAATATGACCAAAAGCGTGTCATCAATATGGGGTTTATCCTCCAGATGGATAAGCATGGCCCACTCTCTCGAAATACACTGACCAGCTCCCTCTCAGTAACTACTTGATCGGCTCTCAACTCTGCTCAGTGCTCCATGACCCTATTCGGCTAGAGGCAATATATGTTTCCCCTTAAAGCACGGAGTCAACCTCCCATAATATGAAAGAAAACTTTTGACTACTACTGATAAGGAAATGAATCTTTTGTGACTTAGATCTCATTGAATAATAGTATTTCAAGTTTTTGGGAATCTCTCACTATGATTCCAATAATCTCGGGACATCTCTATAAGAAAACTAGAGTTTTAACATGCCAAAAGCATATGGTACTCATGCAGGCACACTATATATACCTCATTAATCATGTCGGCCGAGTAAGTCCTCTTTCTCTTTGAATTTATACATACCACACAATGGCATACGGGCTCTCCACCAATTTGTTTCTCTCTTATTGAAAACCACTATCTAATTTGAGCGTCAGAATCTCCTCTACCGAAACATCCTCCGACAATTCTTTGCAAGTCTTATTCATCAAGATCAATAAATGGCTAGTCAACTTATTCGAGTCAACAGAGCTATTATCTAAGTTAAACCCACCTCCAATATTTATAATATAAATATTTTCTTATTAAAGTCTCATACCAGTCCCCCCCAAACAACTTGTTATCCATATTTTAGTTTAATTAATCAAACTTTCTAACTTATAGATCTATCATTCTCCTTGATAGGAAAAAAAATGAAAGAAAAAAAGTAAAGACTTTTCGATATATTTTCAATTACGATAAAATATGAGTTATCAATCTTTGGTTGACACATGAAATCAAACTAAAACTATTACTTTGGGTTATCCCACTCCTATTATGCAATCCCTAAACCTTGAACTCTATTACTTTGCGCTTTCATTCATAGTCAAAAAAACACTTAAAAGATGTCATGTGTTATATGCATTATAAATTCATTTAGAGTGATCTATTTTTTTTTTATGTATTAACTGTGCAGTTAGTTTAGAGCTGCGAAATAGGAGAAATAGCTATATAATTATTAATTAAACCAAAATTAATATTAAAATTGAACATATTCGATAAAAGATTACTAAATATACTAATCACTTCACTATACTTGTTGATGCGGTATAAACAGATCTTTACAAACAACTTTGACTTACTACTCAAATTAAATATATGGATGATTTAATCCTATATGGGTAGACATTTTATTCCTATCAATGCCTTCAGTGTGGCCGTCGCAAAATATTTGGAGCAATTAGAAGTGTTAATGTATAAAATTGTTTTAAATTTAATTCAAATAATTATTACTAGTTGTATTTTATGCAGAATATTAAAGGGTGTCCTTGGGACTAGTTAACAAATTTGTCTTTGGTATACAAGAAACATTCAAACTTGAGACCTCTAAGGGGAAGAACATGACAAACACAAAAGTGCATTTCATGACATCTTTCACATTACAATGTGCATTTCAGAAGCCTTACAATAAATCCATCCTTATTTGAATCAATCAATATATCTCTTCCACCATATCTGTATTCTTTGTACTCAGAAAAGTACTTGCATTAAAAATTGCCTTCGCAATTGATGAATCAATGGGAAAGGGCCATCCCCTTTTACCTTCAAGTGCTTGACATCACAGAGTGAAAGCACATTCTCTTCAAGCTCTTGCCAAAGAATTAGATCCTGGATTTTATGTCCACATAGATAACTTGCCATAATGTGTAATAACTAATATATATACTAATAATATTTTTGAAATTGTTTGAGCCAATTATGTTCAGTGTTTTGCTGTAGCTAACCTCATTAAGCAATCCGGAGGTGATAATTGGAAATGAGAGTCGTATCATAACTATAGAGAAGGGAAAAAGTATAAAGGGCTTTAAATCATATCATGTGATGATACAATCTTTATGTGCCTGATTCATCTGCAGGTAGAAGAGAAAAGAAGGGCTACAAATTACGTCCCCTTCCACATTTCTATGCATTTTGATACACTATAAAAAAACAAGAATTTAGCGATGAATTTTAGCAACGAAAAATATTCATCACAAATCTGCGACAAATTTAGTGACAAAAAATAGTATTGTCGCAAAATAGCCATGATTTTAGCAACAAAACAATTTTCGTCGCAAATTTAGTAACAAAAAAAAATTTCGTTACAAAAGTCGTCGCTAATTTTTTAAGAAAAATTTTTGACGCAAAATTCGTTGCCAATTTGCGATAAAAAAAAATTCGTTGCTAAATTTGCAACGAATTTCAAAATTTGTCACTAAATTTGCAATGAATTTATAATTCGTCCCAAAGTTTGCAACGAATTAAAATTTCATCCCTAAATTTGTGACGAATAAATTAATCATCCCTAAATTTGTGACAAATTTAACCATTCGTCCCTAAATTCGGGACGAATAAAAAATTCGTCCCTAAATTTGGGACGAAATAGAAATTCGTTCCTAATTTTGAGAGGAATTCTCTTATTCGTCCCAAAAATTTGTGACGAATTTGATTATTTGTTGCTAAATTTGTTACAAATTAGTGACAAATATAACATTTGTGACAAAATTCATTGCTAAAATTCATTTTTCGGTCACTTTTTTAATTACTTGTATTAGTAACATTTTCTAATATTAAAAAACGATTTGTAAACAGTGATATGCATTGATAGCAAAGAGAATCTTAATATGTTCACAAAACCATATCTAAAATAGTTCATTCATTATTAGTTTATATAAAAGAATAATAATATAGTGTAATCTTTTAAATTGGTACATTCATTTTCTATAAATTTATAAATCTTTTAAATTATTATAAAAGATTATTATTGGTACATTCATTTTCTATTCATTATCTGTTTTATTTTTCATTCCCAACACTGATAATTTTATCTTATAAATTTGTTTAACTATTCGATTCACTAAACTAAAAGTTAAAGTAGAAATACTTGTTAATTAATGATCAATATAATGAATGTTTTTTATAATTATATTATAGTATGCAAATATTGTTAACAGTTTGTCTATTTAGTTTCTGTTTTAGTACATTCAATGAGTTATTTGTCAAAAACCATAAGTATCGTTGCTAAATTCGTTGCAAATTGTAAAGGAAAAAATTATTTGTTTCTAAATTCGTTACAAATTGTGACGAAAACATATATTCATCCCAAATTTAGCGAGGAAAACATTCTTTTGTTTTAGATTTTAGCGACGAAAAACACTTCTGTCGCTGATTCAGGGACGAAAACTAAATTTCGCCCTGAATCAGCGACGAAAAAAATTTTCGTCCTTGATTTAGGGACGATTTTTTTTTTCGTCATGGATTCAGGAACGAAATTTTATTTTCGTCCCTGATTCAGGGATGAATTTTTTTTCGTCCCTGATTCAGGGATGAAATTTCATTTTCGTCCTTGATTCAGGGACGAATTTATTTTTCATACCTGATTCAGGGACGAAATTTCATTTTTGCCCCTGATTCAGGGACGAATTTATTTTTCGTCCCGGATTCAGAGACGAAATTTCTTTTTCCTCCCGGATTCAGGGACGAAATTTCTTTTTCGTCCCGGATTCAGGGATGAATTTTCTTTTTCGTCCCCGATTCAGGGATGAATTATTTTTTTCGTCCTAGATTCAGGGATGAAATTTAATTTCTGTCCCTGATTTAGGGACGAATTTTGTTTTCGTCCTGATTCAGGGACGAATTTTGTTTTCATCCTTGATTCAGGGACGAATTTTGTTTTCATCCCTGATTTAGGGACGATTTTTTTTTTCATCCCTGATTCAGGGACGAATTTGTTTTTCATCCCTAATTCAAGGATGAAATTTAATTTTCGTCCCTGATTCAGGGATGAATTTGTTTTTCATCCCTGATTCAGGGATGAATTTTTTTTCCGTCCCTGATTTGCAATGAATTTAGGGATAAAAAATTTTCGTCCCTAATTTCAATATATTCAACACTTAACAATTTAGTGACGAAAACATTCTTTTGTCGTAAATTTTAGTGACGAAAAATATTTTCGTCGTTGATTCAGGGACGAATTTTCTTTTCGTCTCGATTCATGGACGAATTTTTTTTCGTCCTGAATTCAGGGATGATTTTTTTTCATTCCAGATTTCCAACGAATTTAGGGACAAAAAATTTTTGTCCCTAATTTCAATATATTACTTCTCCATTCTCACTCTCTCTCTCTCTCTCTCTCTGTCTCTGTCTCTCTCTCTCTTTGTTCATTTTCAAATAGCTACGAAGGGAAGGCAAAAGGGATGTCGAATTTGCGATTGTGATAGGTAATCTTTCTCTCTCTCTCTCTCTCTCTCTTGGCCACAGGAAGCAAGCTGTCGGATCTGGGCTATAGATGGCAGATCCAGTAGCCAGCTACTGGATCTGAGATGTAGAAGGCAGATCCGGTAGCCAAACCACTAGATTTGCCCTTCGCAGGCCAGCCGCAGCAAGGGGCCGCAGCCCATGCTCAGCCTAGCCGCGCGAAGGGGCCACTGCCCCCTACCCCTTCACGTGTGGCCCATGGGGCTGGACCCTTGTACGGCCCGGGTAGGCCCATTGGGCCCGGCACATCATTGCCACTTTTATGAATAAATTTTTTAAATTTTTTTGAGAAATGTTATTTAAAATAATGTTTTTATAATATTGTTTTAATAATATATTAGTTATTTATAATTGTTTTTGATGTGTCAAGATTTACGATTCTCGAATATTTGGATTGAAAGCTATTGCTACTGTTGATATCTATCAGTGAATTATTATTTTGGTGATGAGAAATGTTCTAATTTGTACTATAATGATTAGAATTGATGCAATTATATTAATTTGTATGTTTATATTGTTTTTGTTTGTATTGTTTTTATTTTTATATTAGTTTATTTTTATTGTATTTAGTGGTTGATTTAATGATATTTTTGGATTTTTTAATTTTAATTTTTTTATATAAAATTGGAATCAAAAGTGTTGATAATTTATTAGATGAAACATTTTGTTAACTATAATCAACAATTTATAGTAAATCTGATTTCGATTAGTTAATAGATCAATGTTGTTAAATGTTCAATATTTTATACTTTATTTGATTATATGATAATATTTAATGTTATTGTAATAATTTAGTTAATTTGTTTGATATTAATTAAGTTTATAATATTATTTATTATTATATTAAACTTTTGAGAAATTAAGGATAGTATTATTGATGATGTTGAGTTTTGTGAAATTAATATTAAATTTTTATGCAATTAACATTATTATTTATTGTTATATCAACTTAGTTGGGATTAATGATGATATTATTATTGATGATTTAGTAGTTTTTTAGTAGTTTTTATAAATATTTTAAAAATTTTAAATTTGGAGACAAGGAAAATGCAGAAAAAAAGAAGTTGGATGTATAAAAAGAACTTATCTGATCGGTGGGGTTTAACTGATGAGTTTATTTTTGGGTTGGAACAATTTTTAGATTTTGCTTGTAGTCATGTTGATTTTATGGATGAGAATAAGCTAAGGTGTCCGCGTAGAAGTGTCGTAATGGTAAATTTTTATAGTGTGTAAAATTGGTTTTACCCTGAATTACTATAATTGGACATATCATGGTGAACCGTTCATTTCTGATGAGAAGTATGGACGAAACAGACAATTCTCTGTTAGTGAGAATCAGAGTTATTATGATCAATTGAATCCATATTAGAGGATGGTAATTGATACAGCGGGTTCGAATTTTATTCCCAAACCAAGCACTGCAAGTTCTAGCTTTACTCCAACATTTGAACATGAGTATACTAGTTATGCATCATCATTGGAGGAGGTAGAAGTACCAGGTGTTGATGAAAATGTAAATAAAGCATCTCTCCAATTTCAGGAAGTGTTAAGAGATGCAGATAAACCTTTGTGGGCTGGTTGTGATAGTCATACTAAGCTATCTCTAACCGCAAGACTATTGAATGTCAAGGTAGAGCATAATGTGTCGAGAATTGTTTTAGTGATTTTGTTCAAGTTATTGGAGAAGTGTTGTCATGTGATCACATTATGCCCAATGATTTCTATAGTATGAAAAAGCTGATGAAAGAATTAGGTCTTCCAGTAGAAAGAATTGATGTTTGCAGAGATACTTGTATGCTATTTTGGGGAGATGATAAAGATACATAATTTTGTAAATTCTGTAATCAATGTAGATACAAGAGTACTAGGTCCGGTCGTAATCAGTGGCGTACATCATACAGACAAATGTTTTATTTGCCTTTAACTCTTCGAGTTTGTAATGAAGGCTGCTTTTCTTTGAACCATAAATCGCTTATGGTATGTTATCAAGATGGAGTATTGCTGGGATTTTAGGATGTTCAATATGTTTGGAGAGATCAAAGTCATTCAAATTGAAAGATGGGAAGAAGACGAATTATTTTGATTGTCATAAATAATTTTTACCGTTAACTCATAAATTCAGAAGAAATAAAGAAGAATTCACTAAGAATAGAATTAAAAGAACACCTCCTCCATTGAGATTAATCGGTGAACAAATTTGGCATAGAGTCCTTAATTTTCCATCTGTTATTGAAGAGCCACATGGTATAACATATAGCTATGGTCATTTGCATAAATGGACTAAATGGAGTATATTTTGGGATTTACCATATTGGAAGAGTCATTTGGTTCATCATAATCTCGATTTAATGCATATCGAGAAGAATGTCTTTGATAATCTGATAAATGCAAGAAAAGATATGCAACTTATTTGTAAACGACTCACTCTTGATGTTGATGAAAGTAGTAGGGGACCAAAATCGAAGGCAGTTTATACATTGAATAAGGATCAAAGACAGATTATTTATGAATGGTTGAAATCATTGAGATTTTCTTATGGTTATGTATCAAATCTTAGAAGATGTGTCGATTTGAAGGAATATAAATTGATTGGTTTGAAAAGTCATAATTGTCATATATTTATGGAAAGATTAATTCCTATTGCTTTTAAGGAACTCTTACCAAATTTTGTTTGGGGTGCCATTACGGAGTTAAGCATTTTCCTTCATGATATTTACTCGACAGTGTTGAGACATTCACACATGGAGATATTAGAGAGAGAGATTTCAATCATTTTGTGTAATTTAGAAAGGATATTTTCACCGTCATTTTTTGATTCCATGAATATCTTTTGGTTCACTTGCTATATGAGGCGAAAGTTGGAGGTACTGTCCAATTTCGATAGATATATCCATTTGAAAGGTGAGTTTTTCATCTTTTATACTTCGTTATCAATATATAAAAAATTACTAATTTCATTACATATAATTTTCTAATACATTTTATTTTATTATAATTAGATTCCTATATCATTTGAAGAAGAAAGTGAAAAATAAGGCACGTGTTAAAATCTCTATTATCAATATATACATTGTGGAGGAAATAACAACGTTAGCATCATATTATTTTGAGATTCACGTTCAGTACAAGAGGCGGAGAGCGGAAAGAAATGATAAGGGTCCTATTGATCCCAATTTGAAGTCATTCTCAATTTTTAACTATCTTGGTCGACCAAGTGGACCATGTAACCATAGATACTTAACTGGTCAAGAATCGTGGGCAGTCCACACATATATTTTACTGAACTGTCCAGAAGTGATGCCATATTTCGAGTTAGTATATATTTTTTATTTTATATATTTCTTATGTTGTAAATTGTTTGTGTTAAAATATATTTTCTTTGATGGTAGGATTTTCTAAAACGTTTATTCTGAACTTTCGACACATGAGTTTGATCATTTTTGCGATAAAGAATTTATACCATGGTTCAAAAAATATGTAAGTAGACTATAAATTATTTAAATATTCACTTTAAAACATATTAACATATTTATTTGACTTTAGGTCTATAATAATCAAGTTCAAGTTAAGCAAGTATTATTAATCCATCTGTTATGGGGTCCAAAATTAATGGTACAAACTTGGCCAGCATATTTCATAAATGGGTAAAATTTTCATACTGAAGAATATGGAATGGGGAAAACGACAATGAATAGTGGGATTTGTGTTCAGTCATCCAATGATAGTGGAGGTCAAAATGATTTTTATGGTTTGTTGGATGAAATCGTAGAGGTAGAGTACCCTGGTCTAGAATTACGGGTTGCTTTATTTATGTGTCGCTGGTTTGACCCTGTCAAAGGGATGAAAGTGCATCCATAGTTTAATTTAGTTGAAATAAATCATAAGAAATTATATAAATGATATAAACCATTTGTGTTGGCACAACAAGCGATTCAAGTATTTTATACTTCATATCCTACTTTGAAACGTGAAAAAATTGATTGGTGGGCTGTTTATAAAACGAAAGTATGGAAAAAAATTGAGAAACATTGGGAGACATAGGATATCAACAAGAGTAAGTTGCCAATACATTTCAGATCGAGGAATATAATATTCCAACGTTACGAGATTTCAGCGAAGTAGTGATAGATGTGGATGCAAGTGAAATTCATGAAAAAAACGATGAAAAATCTAATTTTGAGACATATGATGAGGATGAGGATGTTGATGATAATGATGTTAAAGAGTCTAATTTTGAAACACGTGATGAGCATGAGGATGAGGGTGAGGATTTTGATTTTTGATGACGGGTAAGTTTTATGCTCTAAATATAATAAAAATCGGATATTTATTTGTTTACTGTCTCATTCTTAAATTTATATATTTGATTTATTAATGCACTATCTTTTTTTCTATAGGTCATTAGATAAGATTTCTTAACATATTGGTGCCTTGTTTCGTTACATTTAATTTGTCAAATTAAATATGGTAAGTTTATTCATGTTTTTCATTATACATCTGATGAACATGTAATTTTTATTTTTTTTATTTTTTTTAATAATATATTATGGTTGACAGTTTCGACGTGGCGGCCATAGACGAAATTCTGATGGAAGATCACGCTCTTCACCATCGCAGTCCGTTTCGGCACCTTCGTAATCTGATTCCCTTGCCGACAATGTACCTTCGCCTCCCCCTTCTGTTACAGGCCCTTCGCATTCTCAACAAATAGTTAGTAATGTACCTTCGCCAATCTCTTCGGTGGAACACTCGTATACAGACAGGGAAGACAATCGAGAGTTGATAGCCCCTTATGGAGATTCGTAAGTACTAAATTGTAAAATTTCATATGTATTATTTCTTTTATTTATAAAACAAATTATTCTTTTAACTATCTTATTTATTTAACATTATTTGTTTAAAACTTTATGATAGATTTACAAATTCTGTACATGTTATTCATGATCTTAATAGAATAGTGAATAACTATTGGGGAGGAGTTTTGATGACTTACACAACCACTCCGGAAGAAACAAAAGAGTTATGATGGAGCAAGTTTAAGGTAAGTTATCCCAATCAGTTTATATATGAAATTAAGTTAATAACTTTATAATCAATTAGTTTTTTTCCATTGCAGTTACTATTCACTTGGGACGAGACTGAAGAGTGGAAAGTAAGAAGGATTTTCAAGAAAAAATGTGACGATCACATCCGACACGTTCTAAATCATGCGAAAAGACACGAAAAAAAACCAAACTGCATCACCAAGCAAAATTGGGGCATGATTGTGAATTTTTGGGAATCGGAGGAGAGCAAACGAAGGAGTGAGCATAATAAAAAAACCGAGTTTATAATTTAGGGGAATTGTCTGCGACGTATGCTGGATGCTCAATCAATATCGGTGAATATAGAAATAGATTGATAATTTTATACAAACACTAATTTTTTAATCTAATTTATACTATTTCATTATTTTTAACAGTGTTTTTTATTTTAGGCCAAGGAAACGGGGACCATTCATATATAGTTTCATGCGTACATTTCAAAAAAAAGACAAGACTTGGAGCGGGGAGAGAGTTAGAGCAATTGAGGTTTGTAATTTCAAAACTTCCAATTATTTAATGAATATTTTCAATATTAATTTGAATATATTATGTTAAACATATCATGACAATGTAGGAAGATGAATTTATTAGGTTAGTCTTTTCCAAATTTATTTTTATTGCTAACTTGATTTTTTGATTTCTAATGAATTACTTGATAGAGATTCACTTTTTTTTTCATAAATTTCAACTTATTCAATGTTAATATAAATATTCATAATTTAGATCTTATATAGTCTCATGATTTATGTTACAAACATATATATATATATATAATCAAGATTATATGTGCTTATATTATATTGTCATTATAAATTTATTTAATTTTTCTCATGACAATACAAGAGAAATATGATGAGTTATAACGTAGAAGTTCAAGTACTAGTGATGATGCTGACAGATCTGAGTCATCTATTGATAACATGAAAACATGGCTCGAGATAACTAGTGGACCAAAAGGGGGTTGAGTAGTTGGGCTAGGTTCTTTGAGCAGAACTTACAAAATTACTGGTTCATCTTCTTCCACTCTACCAGCAGTCAGGGCAGAACTTACAAAAACACATGCAAGAAATAAACGAGTTCTGTACGCAGCAAATGTTAATCATGCAGCATCTTCAGTTAGCCTCCACTTCAAGTCAGATTCCCCTTTCTATTTCTCCTCCTAATAATGCTCGTGATGGTGATGAAGGTGATGTTTTCTTCGATGATGATTATGATGATGATGATGGTGGAGGTCATACTTGAAATTGTGTACTATTATTTGACTATTACATTTTGATACTCGTTACATTGATTTTTTTGGTTATGTATGGTTATTGATATTTTAACATTTAAACTTGATGTTGCTTTTATTTTTGATATTACTATTATGATTTCTTATTGAATTTTTAACTTTTGATTAATTGTTTTTGGATGATTAATTGTTGATGGAGTTGGATGAACAGGTATAAATACAGGTTATATAGGGAAAAAAGATCCAAATATGCCAATAAAATTTATATTTGTCACAAAATACATATTCGTCACAAAATTTATCCCTGAAAACTATGTACGTCACAAATTTTGTTGCTAAAATTGAATTGTAAATTTTGATTAGTGACAAATTTTGCAACGAAAAATATTCGTCGCAAATTTGTGACAAATTCTACAACGAATTTTTTTTTCATTCCTAATTTGCCACGAATTGCATTTCATTGCAAAAATTCCGATGAAAAAAATTATTTGTCGCAAATTTGTGACAAAAATTAGATTCGTGATAAATATGCAACAAAAAATATTTCGTGGCAAATTTGGGACGAATTATTTTTCGTTGGTAATTTGTGACAAATAACTTATTCATTGCAAAATTTGCAACAAATATTTTTTCATTGCAAAATTTGCGACGAAATTTGCGACGAAAATGTTATTCGTCACAAATTTGTAACAAATAAAATTTTTGTCGTAAATTTTGCAACGAAAATTTTATTTGTTGCAAATTTGTGATGAAAATTTTATTTGTTACAAATTTGCAATGAATAAAATTTTCGTTACTAAATTTGTCACATATTTGCGACGAATTTTTTAACAAAAAATATTTGTTGGAAATTTTTGCGACGAATAATTAATTTTTTTTCCAAAATTTTGCGATGGCTTATTAGGAACAAAAAAAAAAAAATTGTTGTAAAATTCGTCGCAAATTTGTTTTGGGACGAATTTTTCTTGCAAATTTGTCGCAAATTGATGTTTTTTTTGTAAGGATAAACCTAGCTTTTCAGTAATCAAGTTTCACTCAATGATCCTCAAGAAATTCAATCTTTCTACAAAAATTCTCTCTCTCTCTCTCTCTCAAAATTGAATATGAAGTACTGAAAGTAAGGAAAAGCAAAGTCGGCCTTTGCGAAAAGTTGAGAAAAAGACTAACCTTGTCGTCTCATCTTGAAAACCCAAATGCAAATTGGGTCTCCCAACTCCACAAAAAGAAGCTTGCCAAAAATGAAAGAAAAATGAGACATACTTTGTTCTGTAGTAAGGTTAACCTTGTTCGGTTTGTAGTAAGGTTGTGCTTATTCTGTAGTAAGGTTGTGCTCTTTCTATAGGGTCGCTTGTTGAATGTAGGATTGTTCTAGAAGGTAGAATGGAAGTGAGGTCTGAAGGACTTCAAAATTTGCCATAAAACAGTTGAATTCGAATGTAGCTTTACTCTGAACCTGGATAAAGTTGAACACAGTGAGTTTTTGCAGCTAATCACCAACCTAGGATGGAGTGAATTTACCATGCATTGAGAGCCTAGTAAGGTGAATGTGATCAACAAATTCTACACCAACTAGCTAAAAACCAAGGAGAACAAGTCCTAGGTCTGAGGTTGTGATGTACCTTTTGACCCCGAGTCCATCGATGCTCTTTATAGCACTAACATCACCCGGAAGTTGTGTTTACCCGAAATGGTGTGGGAACGATGTAGTGGTAACCAAATTCTATATTTCCACCATAAGTTCTTCACTTTCCTAAACAAAAGCTTGGCACTACTTTGTATGTTCCCATCTGCTGCCCATCTCCCATTTAGTCGATGACACTAAGGAACTTGCAGTACTTGTCTACTCCGTTCTCCGGGGAAAGAGGTTTAACATTTAGATCCTTATTTATTAGCACATTAGGCATATAGGGATAGATGAAGGGGGCTATGGTTTCCCTCCATGATCACTTAACTTTGTGAGCAAGTTCAAGTCCTCTTGCTCGAATATCACCAGTTGATACTGACTATAAGCCCCTTCAATTGTTCCCTTGTACTCAAGGAAACACCTACCACATTCATTGGCCCTTCATACTCATCCCTCACACTCCAAGAGATTCATGGTGCTGGTATAGATGGGACACAAGGTATTCAGCATCTCACTGAGCAAATGGGCCACATGACAAGTCATGTGGGCCAATGGGAAAAGTATATGGCAGTTAAAGTTTTAGCTAAAATATTGTGCTTCTCCACACCATAATGTGATGTGAATATTGCAAAATTTCCAGCCCTATCACCATCCCTTCGTGCATTGATACAAGCACAGAATCTATGGACAAGGATACTAGCACTGCAAACCAGTGATGACTATGCAAGCAGCTGTTCATTTCTTACGGCATTCGAGGGGAGTCTTCTGTGTTGAAGAATGATTCAAAGATTGTGGTCCTTATCTAGGAAGTTGGTTTATTATTATTTATTATTTAATTTGTTGAATAGGCTAATTAAGTTTGTCATTTTCTTCTCTTTAGTGGTTCACGTCCCTACTCTTTCTTTATATAGTTGAGATCATGGGGTAAAGTCAGTTACTTCAGTTTCTTTTGTAAGCCTATATATAGGCACCTGTTGAAGCTAATAAAGAAGAAGCACTTTCAACAATTACCTCTAGCAAATTTCATCCTCTTCCCAACAAAAGTGGTATCAAAGCACAAAAGTATCCTGGTGAGTGAAAAGCCTTAGTGAGTGATAAACACGATTGAGTGGAAAGACAATGGCAGTCAATGGTAATTCCATGAGTGTTTCTCAACCTCTCATTCCCATCTTCAACATCAAAATGAAGACTCTATTCAAATCTCAAGATCTCTGGGATTTGGTAGAGAGTGGCTATGACAACAAAGACACAGATGAAGCTCGGTTACACGACAATTGGAAAAAAGATTAAAAGGCATTGTTCTTCCTTCAACAAGCAGTTCATGACACAAATTTCTCCAGAATTGCAATGGTCACCACCTCAAAGGAGGCTTGGGAAACGCTACAAAAAGAATTCCAAGGCTCATCAAAGGTAATAGAGGTGAAACTTCAGACTCTCAAAAAAGAGTTTGAGGCTTTACTTATGAGGGGCAATGAAACATTGCAAGATTTTTTGTCTAGAGTAATTTCCATTGTTAGTCAAATGAGAACTTATGGAGAAAAAATTTCTGATGCTATCATTGTTTCTAAAGTTCTGTAGAGTTTGACTCCCAACTATGATTCTATAGTCACTGCAATTGAAGAGAGTAAGGATCTCTCTGTTCTTTCTTTTGATGAACTAATGGGTTCTTTGCAAGCTCATGAGGCAAGGCGTAATAGATTGGTTGACAAAAATGAAGAAAAGGCGTTCCAAGATTCTCAAATGAAGGGGGAGATGGACAAAAAGGAAGACTCTACAGGAAGAGGACGTGGAAGAGGAGGCTTTCATGGCAGAGGAAGAGGAAGAGAACGTTTTGATGGGCAAGAAAAGTAGTTTGTTGGGGAGCAGAAATGGAATAAAAGCTCTATTCAGTGCCACAATTGCAAAAAATTTGGGCATATAAAGGCATATCATAGGCAAGGCTCATAGGCAAACTATGTGGAAGAAGAAAATGTGAAGAGTAATTTATTTTTGGTTCATTCTCATTCTAATGATGTTGAAAACAATGTTTGGTTTTTGGTTATTATGACTGGCAATAGATTATTGTTTAAAGAGCTTGATAAGACTCAAAAGATTCCGGTCAGACTTGGAAATAACAAGCAGATTCAAGTTGAAGGCAAAGGTACGGTTGCTACTAGGACTAGTAATGGAAAAGTAAAATTGCTTTACAATATTTTCTTTGTTCCTAATTTGACACATAGTTTGTTAAGTGTTCGGCAATTGATGGCCGGTGGTTATGCAATTTCATTTGATAATGGAGCATGTGTTTTTAATGATAAAGAGTCTGAACAGCCAATTGTCAGTGTACAAATGACAGAAAACAAGATGTTTCCACTTAGAATCTCTAACGTGGAAAATCAGGCTCTTATTGCTAGTGTGAAGAATGAGTCCAAAAGGTGGCACTTGAGATATGGACATCTCAATATCAAAGGCTTGCAACTTTTAAGTCAAAAAGGTATGGTCACTGGATTACCTCAAATTAGTTCTCTTGGCTTATGTGAAGGGTGTATTTATAGGAAGCAGACAAGAAAGCCTTTTCCAAGTGGACAATCTTGGAGAGCTTCTGAATGCCTGGAGCTGATTCATACTAATTTATGTGGGCCTACGAGAACAACACACTTGGTAGAAGTAAGTATTTGTTGCTCTTTACTGATGACTATAGTCGAATGAGTTGGGTGTATTTCCTAACAGAGAAGTCAGAAGCCTTTGAAAACTTTTGAAAATTCAAGGCACTTGTGGAAAAGCAAAAAGGCACTTTTATAAAGACTCTTTGCACAGATCCAAGTGGTGAATTTTTATCTACAGAATTTTCCCATTTTTGTGAAGAAAATGGCATTCGCAGGGAGTTGACGGGACCTTATACACCGGAGCAAAATGGTGTGGAAGAATGGAAGAATTGAACCGTTGTGGAAATGGCTAGAAGCTTGCTAATGCTAGAGGACTTCCAAATCATTTTTGGGCAAAAGCTGTTGCAACATCTGTTTACTTGCTGAATATTTCTCCAACAAAGGCTGTCTTGAATCAAACACCATATGAGGCATGGCGAGGTAGAAGACCATAGGTAAACCACTTAAGAATTTTTTATTATATTTCCTATGCGTCGGTAAACTCTCAAGTTCGTCACAAACTTGAGGATAAATCTGAAAAATGCATTTTTGTTGGGTATTACAATCGGTCCAAAGCATATCGGTTATATAACCCTCTTAGTGGCAAAGTAATTATAAGGAGAGATGTAGTTTTTGATGAAGATGCAAGCTGGAATTGGAATGGAGAAGGTGAGGTAACTCATGTTCAGATTTCAACAGAGAATGAGACTTCAACAACTGAAGAACCAACTCCAATAGCTCCAATAGACTCTTCTCCTCATTTTGAATCTCCAACCTTCTCACCATCAACATCAAGAAGCAGCAGTTTATCCTTCTTACAAGAATCTTTTGATGAAACACCTCCAAAGAAATTTAGATCTTTGAGAGAGATCTATGAATCTTGTAAATTTGCTCTTTTTGTTGCAGATCCTATAACCTTTAAAGAAGTAGTGATAAAAGAAGAATGGCAGAACGTAATGCAAGACGAATTGGCAACAATCCAAAAAAATGAAACATGGGAGATGGTTGATCTACCTGTAGGCAAGAGTGCAATCGGTCTCAAGTGGGCGTTCAAAACAAAATATCATGTTGATAGAACATTCACGACCAGAAAAAAGACTTTCAGCGATGAAAAAATCTGTCGCTAAAAGTCCATTTTCCGTCGGTGAAGGGTATCAGCGACGAATTTTTTTCGTCGCTAAATCCGTTGTTGATAGTCACCCCACTAAATATCAGCAACGGATTAGTGACAGAAAAAATCCATCACTAATTATCAGCGACGGAAAGTCACTAATTTTTCCGTCAGAAATATATCGCTAATTTTTTCATCAGTAATCCGTTGGTAATCCGTCCCTGATAAGTTTATAATTTTATTATTATTTTTTTTTACTGTTGACCACTACAACGAATTTAGTGGGGTGACTATTAACAACAGATTTACTGACGGTAATCCGTTGCTAATTTTTTTTTCTGTCACTAATCCGTCGCAAATCTCTTAGTATTTTTTCCAACGGTATTCTGTAGGAAATCCGTCGATATTAGCGACGGAATTTTTTCCGTCGGTAATTTTTCGTCGCTGAAGGTCTGTTTTCTAGTAGTGATTCAAAAGCACAAAACATGGCTTGTGGTCAAAGGCTATTCGTAGCAACAAGGTATTGATTACGAAGAAACATTTTCTCAGGTTGCTCGATTCGAAATTGTGAGAATTATTTTAGCCTTGACCGCACAACTACAATGGCTTGGTTACCAATTTGATGTTAAGTCAGCGTTCTTAAATTGAGACTTGCAAGAAGAGGTTTATGTCACTCAACCTGACGGATTCGTTGTCAAAGGCAAGGAGACAAAGGTGTACAAGTTAAAAAAGGCACTCTATGGGCTAAAGCAAACTCCAAGAGCATGGTATAGCAAGATTGATGGCTACTTTCGTCAAAGTGGGTTCAAAAGAAGTGAAACTGAGCCCACTCTCTATGTGAAGAAGCAAGGTGATGATTTTATTGTTGTTTGCCTATATGTTGACGATATTATATATATGGGCTCCTCTGATTCTCTTGTGGGTGATTTTAAGTCTAATATGACGAAGAAATTTGAGATGTCAGACATCAGTCTATTGCATTATTTTCTTGGTCTTGAAGTGAAGCAAGGAGTTGATGGGATTTTTATTTCACAAAGGAAATATGCAATAGATCTTCTCTCAAGGTTCAACCTGCTTAACTGTAAACTAGCCACTACGCCCATGAATATAAATGAGAAGCTACAACTTAAAGATGGTACAGAGGAGGCAAATGCAAAAAATTTTAGAGGCTTGGTTGGAGGTTTGATTTACTTGACTCACACTAGGCCAGAAATTGCTTACTATGTGGGAGAAATTTCTAGGTTCATGCAAAATCCCACAAAGCATCATTTTGGGTCAGCAAAAAGGATCTTGAGATATGTTGTTGGAATGGTGAATTATGGGATTTGGTACACCCAAGTTTCTGACTTCAGTCTCTGTTGATTTACTGATAGTGATTGGACGAGTTCAATAGATGATCGAGAAAGCACATCAGCTAGTGTTTTCAGTCTTGGGTCAGGAGCAGTCACATGGAGTTCAAAGAAGCAAGCTACAACAGCACTATCCTCTTTAGAAGTAGAGTACGTTGCAGCCACTTCAGCTGCTTGTCATGCAATTTGGCTTAGAAGAATTCTTGCAGATCTTCACCAAAAGCAAGAAGGTGCAACTGGGACTTTCTATGATAACAAGGCAACAATTGCAATGACAAAAAATCCAACTTTCCATGGGAGGACGAAGCATATCGACATTCGCTTACATTTCATCCAAGACTTGGTTGCTTGCAAATGGTGAAATTATGTTGAAGCAATGCAACACACATGAACAGGTGGTAGATATTTTTACAAAATCACTTCCAAGAGATAAGTTCGTCTACTTCATGTCACGTCTTGGAGTTTCTGATTTTGAATCAACGGAGAGTGTTGAAGAATGATTCAAAGATTGTGGTCCTTATCTAGAAAGTTGGTTTATTATTATTTATTATTTAATTTGTTGAATGGGTTAATTAAGTTTGTCATTTCTTCTCTTTAGTGGTTCACGTCCCTACTTTTTCTCTATATAGGTAAAGTCAATTGCTCCAGTTTCTTTTGTAAGCCTATATATAGGCACCTGTTGAAGCTAATAAAGAAGCACTTTCAACAATTTACCTCTAGCAAATTTCATCCTCTTCCCAACACTCTGCTTCTATTTCTTCTAGTTCAGTATCTTTAATGCTCTTCTTGTTTATTTTCGAAAGAAAGGGACTTCAAGTCCCTGTCCTCATCCATTGAGGACAATATCCAGTTTGAATGTGGGGATAGGGTTTGATGAACCACTATTGTGTTTTGTTAGAACGCATCTTGGTTCTTTTATGCATAGCATGGATTCCTTAGGTTGTAAATGCCTAAAAGGCATGTTGGATCTTAATTTGTAGATATCTCGACCCATCTTAATGCACGAAGCACAGAGAATGTGCTAAGTAGAAAACCCTAGAGGACAATTATATATTTCAAGAACATAATAGAGTAATTCATTTTTAATTATAAAATGTCCCATTTCTTTTCTTTAGCCACATAAAACTGATCACCTCTGTTGCTAACCCGAGTGAGTATAATTACAAGAGTCTTAATTTATAGTTATTTTATTTAAACTTCTAATAATAATTGGTGCTGGTACGGGACTCATGCATTGGCAGTAGCAATGGCCTACTTTCTGGCCCCAGTTCTTGCAAACTCCTCCTTTGGTGCGATTCTGGGAGCATATGATGTTGCATTTATCACTGTGAGCTTTTACTTCAGGGTCGCAATAAAAGTACAGAGTTGGACAACATGTACTTATGTTTCCCGTCTCAACACCCAAAAGCCGCAAAAACATATGAATGAAAAAAGTAAATAATTGTATCAATATTTACGTTAAATGGTAGATTTGAATCGGGTTGTTTTAAGACAACTCAGTTCAACTTAACTATGAAAAAAGTTCAATAATTAATGAACCCTAACTTTTATAGCATATTTTATGTTTTCATCTAAAACAATTTAAAATGTTTAATGTGTCATAGAGTAAATGATGACCCAATTTTTGACAGAAAATGATTTATTATGAATCCAATAAACATGACTATTATAGCTTATTAACTAATTGGGTAACACAATGACTAATCCTATTTATAATTGCATGCTCATGGGGTTAGACATGTATATCAACCCCACATGAAAATTGTTTAACACAATTCAACTTGTTTAATAAATATTATTCCACTTTGCATGGCCATTTCATTATTACTAACCTTGTTAAATAAATCACTCCTTCCTTTTTTTTTTATCTGTTGTTAAAGGTTAATTTTGCACACAAATGAGGGGAATAATTATATGACTTCAATTATGCAATAATATAGTTTATGTTGTAAAATTCAAATAAAATTATAGAGGGGCTACATATAAGCACTCGAAAGAACTATAAATAATCACTCAAAAGTTAAGAGTCATAAAGAAAATCCAAAAATCTCAAAAGTTAAATCATCAAAAAAATCAAAAAATCTCAAAAGCAAAGGGTTACCAAAAAACCCAAAAACTAATAGTCATCCGCATATTAAATATATGTGACATATATTAAATATGCCTGCCCAATTTTTTCTAAAATTTGTAACACTCCTTGAATATCAATTACATAGAGAATAAATATCGTTAAAACCTTACTCTACAAAATCCAATGAAAAAAATCCTAATGAATAAAAAAAAAGTACACCACCCAAAATGATTGACAATATACTTATTCCCTTTGTTAAGAATATCCTTCGAAATTTTTAAATCGACATATTTCAATTCCTTTTAGCAATTTTCTAAATGTAGCAATTAGCAATGTCTTAGTAAATAAATCTACTGAATTCTCATTTGATCAGATTTGTTACACATCAATTTTACCATTTTTTTTTAAGATCATTTGTAAAGAAGAATTTTAATAAAATATGTTTAGTTTTATCTCCCTTGACATATCCTCCCTTTAATTAAGTAATACAAATAGCATTATTTTCAAATAACATTGTAAGAATATCTTCTTAGAGGATAGCCATTGTTTTTTTGGATATATTGAGTCGTTGATTTTAACCAAATATATTCTCTACTTGCTTCATGGATCACTATGATCTCGGCATGATTCGAAAAAGTGGCGGCTATAAATTATTTTGTAAATCCTCATGATATAGTAGTAACCACTATATGTAAATAAGTGTCAAGTCTGAGATCGTGCTTTATTTAGATTGGATAAAAATCTAGTCTCCGCATATCCAATCAATATTAGTTTAGAATTATTAGAATAGAACAAGTTGAGATTAGTTGTTCATTAGAATTATCTTGATAATACATTCACAGTGATGATATATCAAGTCTTGTACAATTGGTATGATACATAAGTGTCCCAATTGCATTTAGATATGGTATTTCACAATTAAGAAAATTTTTATTTTTCTCTCATGATCTGAAAGGATCTTTGTCGATGTTAAGTGATCAGATGATCATTGAGATATTTAATGGATGTATTTTATCCATATAGAAATGTTTTAAAATTTTAACTATATAATTTGATTGGTAAATGAATATGTCGTATTCTGAATGCTCAATTTGTAAACCAAGACAAAATTTTATTTTTCTAAATTTTTTGTCTCAAATTTTGCTTTTAAATATTCAATGGTTTTAGAAATCTTTTTAGGAGTTCCTATAAAATTTAAATCTCTAACATAAATAGCAATGATCATAAAATCAATTTCAATTTTTTTTTAATAAAAACACATGGGCATTTGGATCTTTTGTACAACCTTCTTTAATCAAACATTCACTTAAACCAAATATAGTATATTCGCTCGGATTGCTTTAAGCCAGAAAAGATTTTGCAACTTGATAGAGTAGATATCTTAAGAATTTGGATCACATGCTTTAGACAATTTAAATTTTTGGGGATTTTTATATAAATGTTATTTTCTATTGTCTCATATAGATAAGCAGTGACTATATCCGTCAAATGCATTTTGACTTTTTCATGTAGTTCTAGGGTTACAAGAAGCTATAATATAATTGAATCCACAACAAGCAAATATGTATCATCATAATCAAATTCAGCCACTGCGGCCCGCGAGCCACTGCCGGCCTATAGGCCCGCCAGCCCGTTTGCCCGCTAGCCGCTAGCCCACTAGCCCGCAGACCAGCGAGCCTCCTAGCTGAAGCCCACTGGCCTGTTGACCCAAGAACTTACGAGCCCGCGATGGCCCATGACAGCCCACGAACCTCCACGCAGGTAACTAAATTAGAGTTTTGATTCTGATCTAAGTGTTTAGATCTAACAAATAAATCTTGTTTTGATAAGAAACAGTATAAACTTTGGAGTGAAGGAAGAGACATTCGGACGAAACTCTGCGTTTCGAGAAAACCCTAGGTGAGGAGATTTCGGCTCTAATTGATAAATTGAATGAATTTAGGATTGAATCTAAAATGAAAGGTTTTGTCTATGTTTAGTGTGTAAGTATTATGCGAATACAATACAATTTCTGAAATGATTATATGTGATTTTGAAGGTTAAGTATAGAATGTTACAGAAACTAGATGGTCCGATACGAAAGAAGCATGTTATAGAATCATAAAATCATGTCGAGTTAATTCGAATAGTTTTCCCTTAGAGTTAAACTTTGAAATATGCATGAAAGTATCTGGATTGTAGGCTTGGAATAAAATGAGCCGTAAAGTGGAGGATATTGTACATTTCATGTTTTTCTTAGGTTGTTTTGAGTAGTTAATTGGCAAAATGGTATGTATGAAGAAGGGTAACTTAAAAATGGTGACCAGAGCTTAGAAATGGTTGAAATCGTTTTCATTATAAGTTATTTTGCATATAAACAATCTAAATACGATCTCAATATTATGAAAATGGATAAACCCTAAAAATACTTGAGAAATTGATATTAAATTTTGATAATCTAATTAGTTTGATCTTTTTTTTGAGAGTCGAGCAGTCAGATCTGATTTATTTTAAAAATAGACAGTGATCACCCTCTCTGAACTGTGAGTGGGATTTTGACATTCGCTATTGATTGAAAACCATGTTTCAAAAAAATACTTTTTTTTTAAATGACATGTTTCTGCAAATGTATGATTGTTAGAACTTTAGAATATTTTATGAAATGTTTTGTAACCTTTGGAGTGTCTTAATTTATGACTTTATTGATATGCATCCATGAGTTTTGATAACTGAATATTGTGCCACATTTTCGACATATTGAAATGTTTTAATACTTCCACTGTATTGACACATAATTTTAAATGGATTAACTTACATATTTGGGTTGTATGCCCGGCCGACGTTATGATATGATGCATGGGACTATATGCCCGGTCGACATGGTGATGGGATGCATGGGGCTACGTGCCCGGCCGATATGATATTGTGATATGCTTCCTATAGCATCCGTAGCTACGAAGGACATCTGGTAGAGGCACCCCTTGTGTCCAGATACGTTTCGGCCGGAGGTATCCGCCAGATTGTCATGTGTATGGGTGTCCCAGGTTGACCCTCATCGGAGAGAACGTTAAGTACGGCTCCGTCTAGTACCAGGCGGGGGCACCATACACGGCCGACTAATTATATGTATATTATTATTATTTACATGCTAGTTGGTGTAGCCTGTGGCCAACATTGGGGCAGAGAGTCATTATTTAATACTTGTATTTGGAAAAACCCCCAATGCGCCGTCCTTGGTCGAGGTAGACCATTGCCGGGGTTGTTTGATTGGCCGACTCTTTATGAATTGATTTCTACATTGGATGCATACGATATTTTCAAATGTGTGCCAAATAATATTTGATTTGTTGAAATAGTACGTTATTTTTCTCACACTTGATATTGTGTTTTATGCTTTGACACTCCAAATTCACCCTCGATATTGATAGTATGATGTCAATCCCCTCACTTACTGAGTATCCTCCCATAGATACTCACCCCTCGCTTTCTTTCCCACAGGATTAGTGTTGGACCGATGAGGTATTGTTGGATTTGTATAATTGTGACGCGAGCGTGATATCACTGGGCTTAGGTATGGATATCTTCATCTCTTCCGCTACGATGATTTGGTGATATCGTTATATATTAGAAATTTTAGTTTGACCAATGTATTTATCAAGTTTTATGGGATGACTGTATAAATTATGGATATTTATTCGTGAAACGCTCGTATTGATTTATTTCATTGCATTGAGACATTTATGAATATTTAAAAATAATTTGGGAATTTATTTTATATATGCGTAGAATTCAAGTCCGTTCGGTATGGCGGCTGCTCATTATTTTGTTGGACATGACAGTAGAGGTCTGTGGTTGGGACTGTTAGACATTTATATAGCCTTGCGTTACTCTGGATGTTTGGTAGTGGGATTGTTTGAATTTAGAGAGGTCGGGATGGCCATTTGTTTATTTTTACAGGATGAATGTTGATATATATGTCAAATTGTACTTGAGAGACCTTCGAAATATGGGGAGATTTTGCTCGATTTTCTGTAAAAATATAGACGGCATCCAGGGTAACGGGCAGTTGCTCACGACCCCAGTTTGGGGCGTGACAGTTCGGTTGGTATCAGAGCCAGGTTAGAGAAAGAATAGTAATAAAAGTCTTCCCAAGTACATTTCAAAGTTTTCAATACATTTGAAAGTTTCACACAGTCATTTAAAGTCTCATACATGGCTTTGGCATTTGAGTTATTCATTTAGGGAGTTAGATATGATTTGTATCTAACATAATATGTCATTTTTTATTAAATTCTTAGACCCAAGACTTCATTCATTTTAGGAGGTTAGTTGCTACGTAACTAACCCTGATTCTTAAATCTCGGGAAGTTATAACATTATATCTAATGATAATTTCCCTTTACAGAGTTATTCCGCCTAGACGCGGTAGACAAGCAGGACGCGGAGCTAGACCCGCGCTACCCGTGACCCCTCACGTACCTAACCCTCCGAGGGAGCCTGAGACCCTTGGAGTGCCTGAGGCTGCTTTCTCTACACGGGCGCCCCTTGCAGCGCCTACTCAGCCAGCTGCTCCTGCCGAGGTTCCACCACCGTCCCTTGAGGCATTTAGGCAAGTGTACGAGTGGTACACCTCCCACGGGGTTCAGATGCCACCCCCACCACCACCACCATCGACGGCCGCACCGACTCCCACAGCCGTACCACCTTCTGTTGTACTAGATCAGCCACCAGTTGCTGGTCCTTCTACTGTGTTGGGACCTAGCGACACTACCTCCTCCACCTTGAGGCGTATTCACAAGCTCACCCAGTTGGTGAAGGAGGCGAGGCAGTTAGGTTGCACGGAGTTTGCGGGAATGGGTGATCCCACAGCAGCGAAGGACTGGATCAACCGCACCCACAGAATTTTGACTAATCTGGGGTTGAGCGAGGACTACCGACTTCGGATAGTAGAGAGACTTTTAGATGGTAACGCCCTCACTTGGTGGGAGGCGATTTGTGACGATGCTACCGAGCAGCTGCGATGGGAGGACTTCTTACGAGAGTTCGATCGCAAGTACTTCTTTGAGTTCCAGCAGGACCACAAGAGGGTAGAGTTTCTGCACTTGCGGCAGGGAGCCAAGATAGTGACAGAGTATGAGAAGGAGTTGAGGCGACTAGTTGCTTTTGTTCCAGACTTAATGACGCCAACGCAGTTACGGTTCAAGTTTGAGGACGGCCTCAACTTGAACGTCAGGAGGTACATGACAGTGACCCTTAGTTTCTCCTTTGCAGAGATTGTGGACTCAGCACTTAGGGCGGAGGAGATTGTCCGTGTTGAGGGTAGACAACGGGAGAACAGGGAGCAAAAGAAGAGATCAGGGGCTTCTTCGAGCCAGGACTCGAAGAAGGGTAGGACTTCAGATTACCAGGGAGGCTCCTCTTAGCCGAGACAGACACTTACTGGGCAGGAATCAGAATCCCAGGAGTATAGGGCATCGGCCCCTCGTGCCACTACTCAGATTTTAGATCAATGGCACCCCTTTTATCGCCAATGTGGTAGACACCACTCTTTTGGAGAGTGTAGGATGCCCATTACATACATCCGATGTGGGAAGCAAGGGCACATCAGGAGCGCCTACCCTGAGTTGGGATTTGGAGATCACATAGCTACTGGACACTCGAGTGTTCCTTGGGGAGGACAGCAGGGAGTGCCTGCGCACTCGAGTCACACCGCTCCACGGATGGTAGCCGGGAGCAACACGGTGCCAGAACCATCACGACAGCAGCAGAGGACATAGGCCCATGTATATGCGATGACACAGGAGGACGCTGAGGCGAGTTTTGACAAGATTTTTGGTGTTCCTCCCACTGATCCCCATGTTTAGAGATGTCCATGTACTTTATTTTGAGAACCATTACTAGTTAAGGCCGTAGACGCTTAACTATGTTGGTATGTATATACATTTTGATATATATGTGTAACTATATATTTTCTTCTATATTTATCAACTGATCTTTTTATTTTCTCACATTAAGAGTTTTGAAAATATGGGGAGTCGATGCTCGTGTCCAAAGTGACACCCAGTCAAACCATTCGAATGTGAGAGTGTCTTTTGCCCACAGATTGGGTAAGCCTCTGTCGCTACTTGATGAGAAGATAGTATCCCCACTTGTGTACTGTATAGCTTTCTTTTAATTTCGAGAACGAAACTTATTTTTAGGGGGTTAGACAATGTAACACCGACACTGCGGTGTTCGTAAATTTAGTTATTTTCAAAATATATATATATAATTATTTATTTACAAAAAAAAAAAAACGAATTGGAGACGCAGCGTTTTGAGGCAAAACGCTGCGTCCCCAATTTGGGATTAGGGTTAAAACCCTAACCCCTTTCTCTCTCTCTCTCTCTCTCTCCCGACTTTTCATCTTCCCGCGGGCCTCTCTTCCCTCCGCCGCCGCTCCGCGCCTCCCTCCGCCGCGGCCACCGAAATTGCCGCCACCCTCTCCCTTTACTTCTCTCCCTTCTCTCTCTATCTCTCACCCACTGTCTCTTTCTCTCTCTATCTCACTGTTTCTTTCTCTCCCTCTTGCGATCTCCTGTGATCGCTCTCTCTCCGCCTCGCCTTCCTCCGACATGAGCTGCGATCGATTGTACCTTTCTGCCATCGCCGCCGCACGCAGTAGCTGCTCCTTCCTCCCGCGAGCCTCCGCGAGTGCAACCCAGCGCCTTCTGCCACCTCGCGATCTCCTCTCCACAAGCGCGAGCGCGGCCCTGCGCGATCCTCTCCACACAAGCACAGCGCGAACACAGCGCGCCTCAGTCCTCGAGCTAGCACGCAACCCGTGAGCGTGACCTAGTCCGCGAGCTAGCACGCAGCCCGTGAGCGCGTACCAGCTCGCAAGCTCGAGCCAGCACGCGAGCGCGAGCCAGATCGCGAGTGCGCACCTATGCGTGAGCGCGTGCCTGCGTACTAGCGCGTGCCAGCCAGCAAGTCACTGCAGCCCGCAAGCCACTGTCAGCTCGCAGGCCCGCTAGCCCGTTGGACCGCTAGACGCTAGCCCACTGGCCCGCAGACCAACGAGTCTGCTAGCCGAAGCCCACTGGCCCGTTGACTCGAGAACCTACGAGCCCGCGACGACCCATGACAGCCCACGAACCTCTGCGCAATTAACTAAATTAGAGTTTTGATTCTGATCTAAGTGTTTAGATCTAACAAATAAATTTTATTTTGATAAGAAACACTACAGACTTTGAAGTGACCGAAGAGACATTCGGACGAAGCTCTACATTTCGAGAAAACCTTAGGTGAGGAGATTTCGACTCTAATTGATAAATTAAATGAATTTAGGATTGAATCTAAGATGAAAGCTTCTGTATATGTTTAGTGTGCAAGTATAATGCGAATAAAATATAATTTCTGAAATGATTATATGTAATTTTGAAGGTTAAGTATAGAATGTTACAGAAACTAGATGGTCTGATACGAAAGAAGCATGTTATAGAATCATAAAATCATGTCGAGTTAATTCGAATAGTTTTCCCTTAGAGTTAAACTTTGAAATATGCATGAAAGTATCTGGGTTGTAGGCTTGGAATGAAATGAGCATTGAAGTGGAGGATATTGTACATTTCATGTCGTTCTTAGGTTGTTTTGAGTAGTTAACTGGCAAAATGGTATGTATGAAGAAGGGTAGCTTAAAAATGGTGACCAGAGCTTAGAGATGGTTGAAATTGTTTTCATTATAAGTTATTTGTATATAGACAATCTAAATACGATCTCAGTATTATGAAAATGGATAAACCCTAAAAACGTTTGAGAAATTGATATTAAATTTTGATGATCTGATTAGGTTGATTTTTTTTTGGAAATTCGAACAGTCAGATCTGATTCGTTTTGAAAATAGGGAGTGATCACCCTCCCTGAACTGTGAGTGGGACTTTGACATTCGCTATTGATTGAAAACCATATTTCAAAAAAATATTTTTTTTTTAAATAACATGTTTCTGCAAATGTATGATTGTTAGAACTTTCGAATATTTTATGAAATATTTTATGACCTTTGGAGTATCTTAATTTCTGACTTTATTGATATGCATCCATGAGTTTTGATAACTGAATATTGTATCACATTTTCGACATATTAACATGTTTTAATGTTTCAACTGTATTGGCACATGGTTTTAAATGGATTTACTTATATATTTGGGCTGTATGCACGGCCGACATTATGATATGATGCATGGGGCTATATGCCCGGTCGACATGGTGATGGGATGCATGGGGCTATGTGCCCAGCCGATATAATATTGTGATATGCTTCCTATAGCATCCGTAGCTACGAAGGACATCTGGTAGAGGCACCCCTTGTGTTCGGATACGCTTCAGCCGAAGGTATCCGCCAGATAGTCATGTGTATGGATGTCCCAGGTTGACCCTCATCAGAGAGAACGTTGAGTACAGCTCCGTCTAGCACTAGGCGGGGGCACCATACACGGCCGACTACTTATATGTACATTATTATTATTTACAGGCTAGTTGGAGTAGGTTGTGGCCAATATTGGGGTAGAGAGCCATTATTTAATACTTGCATTTGGAAAAAGCCTCAATGCGCCGTCCTTGGTCGAGGTAGACCATTACCGGGGTTGTTTGATTGGCTAGCTCTTTATGAATTGATTTCCACATTTGATGCATATGATATTTTCAAATGTGTGTCTGATGATATTTGATTTGTTGAAACAGCACGTTATTTTTCCCACACTTGATATTGTGTTTCATGTTTTGACACTCCAAGTTCACCCTCGATATTGATAGTATGATGTCAATCCCCTTACTTACTGACTATCCTCTCATAGATACTCGCCTCTCGCTTTTTTTCCCACAGGATTAGTGTTAGACCGATGAGGTATTGTTGGGTTTGTATAATTGTGACGCGAGCGTGATATCACTGGGCTTGGGTATGGATATCTTCATCTCTTCCGCTACAATGATTTGGTGATATCGTTATGTATTGGAGATTTTAGTTTGACCAATGTATTTATCAAGTTTTATGGGATGACTGTATAAATTATGGATATTTATTCGTGAAACTCTCGTATTGATTTATTTCTTTGCATTGAGACATTTGTGAATATTTAAAAACAACTTGAAAATTTATTTTATATATGCATAGAATTTATGTTCGCTCGGTGTGGCGGCTGCTCATGCTTTTGTTGGACATAACAATAGAGGTCTGTAGTTGGGACTGTTAGATATTTATATAGCATTGCGTTATTCTAGATGTTTGGCAGTGGGATTGTTTGAATTTAGAGAGATCGGGTTGGCCATTTGTTTATTTTTACAGGATGAATGTTGATATACAAGTCAAATTGTACTTGGGAGATCTCCGAAATATGGGGAGATTCTGCCCGATTTTCTATAAAAGTACAGTCGGCATTCATGGTAACGGGCGGCTGCTCATGACCCCGGTTTGGGGCGTGACACATATGGTTTTCTTAGATGTATGGATTCAGCTAATCATGGTATGAACTCCCACTATATCTTTTTCTATCATTATCAATGGTCGTGAAAGAGGTTTGTTTTCAAATCGGGAGAGGGCTTAGATTGGGAGGCCATTGCCACCTATTTTTTCCTTTCGTGTGCTGAAGGATTATTTAAAATGTTATTCAAGATAGAAACCGAAAAGAAATTGTGAGGGATAGCTTTCAGCCATTGAAGCCATCTATCTCTCATTTGCTATGCATTTGCTATTTGCAAATGACAGGTTGTGCAAACATTAAGAAGGCAAGGACGGTAGTTGATGCGTTAAACAGATACTAGTTGGCTCCAGGACAGCAAATAATACTCCTTTAGTCTATATCTTTGAAGGTCATAGTAAATAACTTGGGTTGTTAGCTTGGCTACTATCTCTCATTTGCTATGCATTTGCTATTTACATATGACAACTTGTGCACGTTGGAAATGATGAAACTTGAGCATTGAAGGGTCAAATGTGATGCTGATGGCCCACATGAAACCTAGACACAAGAAGCCCCATAACTCCAAAAACAAGCACACATAACCAAGAGTCTAAGTCCAAGCTCACTTATGGCCCAAAGTGAAGAAGCTTCCTAGAATACCAAGAGTCTTAAGAAGTAAAAGAGCCAAGGAAGAAACAATATCTCAAAAATAATTATAATAATTAACAATAATGAGAGAGTTTAAATGCCTCCTTTGATGAACGACTTGGATGTATTGTAACTTTTGGTCTACCCTCCTCCCTTAGCCTATAAAATAGACTAACCCTCAAGTTTGTAATATTATCACTTAAGCAATCAAGCAAAACAAATTTCAGCTTGTTTCTTCCTCCTCTATCTCTCTTCTATCTTTGAAAGTGCAGGTGTAGTTATATTGTCTTGTTTTCTGTTCACTACACCAACTACCTTGTAGCCAAGAAACTGGTATTAGAGTCATGTTAAAATGGCCACTAAAAATTCAAGTACCACTTTCCAATACCCATAATTTACCAAAACAAATTATGATAGATGGTTACTCCAGATGAAGGTCATTCTTGGGTCTCATGGCTTATGGGACATCGTGGAGAAGGGTTATGATGAAGTGGCTGATAAAAGTACGCTCACAATAGCCTAGCTAGATCTTTTGCAAAAAGCAAAGAAGAGAGATCAAAGTACTCTTTCTATCATCCATCAAGAATTAGATGACGACATGTTTGAGAAAATTGCCAACCAGACCAAGGCCAAAGATACGTGGGATATCCTTAAGAACTCCAAAATGGGAGTTGAAAAGGTGAAAAAGGTGAGACTCCAGGGCTGATTTGTGTCATTTTTTATGAAAGAGACTGAGTTCTAAATGGACTACTTCACCCATGTGTTGGCAGTAGTATATCAAAGGAAAAGGCTCGGAGAAGTGGTGGATGATGTACTGGTGGGAAAAAAGATTCTATGCTCACTCACCAAAAAATTCAATCATATAGTCATTGCAAATGAAGAGTTTAAAGACCTAAAGGCCATGACTATCGATGAATTGAATGGGTCATTATTAGCCCATGAAGAAGAGAATGAAGCAAAGTCAACCAAAACCTATAGAACAAGTCTTACAACCAAAACTTTTCTTTGATTCCAAAGGAAATAGTTTAGAAATAGGTAGAAAAAGCCAGGATGTGATAAAGGCTGAGGTCATGGACGAGACCAAGGATGTGGTCAAGGTAGAGGAGAGCAGGATTATGCTTAAAATGGTAGAAACAAAAGTGTCTAAAGAGGTCGGGGTAGAAGCAGAGGAAACAACCAAAGAAACAATGAGCCAAACATGATAAAAGCCAAGTTGAATACAACTTATGTGACGAGTACGAGCACTATTCTTGGGAGTATCAAACCAAGAGTGGTGATGTAGAGACAAATCTTACCAAACATAAGGAAACTGAAGGTGAAACCCTCTTGATCTCTCTGAGAGAAGATCCTTTTGGAGAAGATGACATATGGTACCTTGATAATGCTACAAGCAACCATTTGACGCAAGATAGAAGCAAGTTCGTTAACTTAGACATGAACATGATGGGCTATGTCTGATTTGGTGATAACACAAAAGTTGAAATCGAAGGAAAGAACTCAATGATTGTGGTCATGAGAAATAGAAGCCACAAAATAATACACAATGTCTACTATATACCCAAGATGAAGAGCAATATCTTGAGTATTGGACAACTCTTAGAGAACGGGCATAAAGTGACTATGGAGAATGACGAGGAAGATAGACTCGTTGCCAAAGTTCTCACGGCAAAAAATGGTATGTTTTTGCTTAACTTGTAGACGGTGGAAGCAAAATGTTTACATGTATGTGTTCAGGATCCTTCATGGATGTGGCACATGAGATACGGGCACCTCAACATTGAAAGTTTCAAGACTCTAGGAGAAAAAAATATGGTAAATGGGATCCCATGATTAATCATCCAAACCAATTATGTGAGGCGCATTTGCTTGGGAAACATCCAAGGAGGAGTTTTTCCCAAATGTCAAATTCAAAAGTCTCTAAGCCACAACAACTTGTTCATGCTGATGTATACGGACTGATAAAGTTCAATCTTTGGGGAACAATTCATACTTTATTCTCTTCATCAATGACTACTCGCGGAAGATAATGGTGTATTTCTTGAAAAATAAGAGCAAGACTTTTGATGTGTTCAAAAAGTTCAAATCTCAAGCAGAGAAAGAAAGTAGCTAACAGATCAAAATCTTAAAGATAGATAGAGGTAGGGAGTTTACCTTTAATGAATTCAGAATTTTTTTTGAAACACATGGAATTAGACATCCTATAATGGTTCCAAGACCACCACAGCAAAATGGAGTTGTTGAAAGGAAGAACACGATGATCCTCAATATGGCTAGGACAATACTAAAAAGCAAAAACATGCTTAGGGAAATTTAGGCTAAATCTGTTACATGTGTAGTTTATCTCTCTAATAGATCACCAACAAGGAGTTTGGAGAAAAAGACTCCTCAAGAAGCATGGAGAAGATGGAAACCGATTGTGAGGCACTTGAGAGTTTTCGGGTCCATCGCATATGTTCATGTGTTGTTGCAGGAGCATATAAAACTTTATGATAGAAGTAAAAAGATGGTGTTCATTGGGTCTACTAACACACAAAAGGGTACAAGTACTTTGACCCTAACAATAAAAAATTGGTGGTAAGCAAAGATATGAAAATTGAGGAAAGCGCCTTATAGGACTGAAGCACAAAAAATAGGGAGAAATAAGAATTTCTTCCTTATTTAGGATAAGAAGAGAGCAATGAGTAAGGAGTTGAAGGTGAGAACACAACCCCTAATATACTAACAAGCCCAAGTGAACGGCCTCCAAGATCTTGAAGTATACACGACTTGTATGATACTACTAAAAGAATGGACATTAAGAATTTACTTTATCTATTTTTTAATGATGAGCCATTAACCTTCAGAAAAGCTATAAAAGAGAAGAAATGGGTACAGGCCATAGAGGAAGAAATTCTCTCAATCGAGAAAAATAAAACCTGGGAATTTGCAACACTTCCCTATAGTCTTAATACAATTGGTGTGAAATGGGTGTATAAGATAAAGAAAAATGCCAATGGAGAAGTGATAAGGCACAAGGTAAGGTTGGTCATTAAGGGGTACAAACAACAATATGGTGTAAATTATGAAAAAGTATTTGCTCCAACTGCTCGATGGAAGACAATACAATTGTTCATCTCCCTTGTAGCCCAAAATCGGTTGACTATTCATCAGATGGATGTAAAATCCGCTTTTCTAAATGGTTCTCTTGAAAAAGAAGTGTATGTGGAACAATCGGAAGGGTTTACGGTGAAAGGCCATGAAGACTTGGTGCTAAGGCTAAAAAAGGCTTTTTATGGCCTCAAACAAGCACTAAAATCTTGGTATGGTCATCTTGATAAATACCTTCAATAGAATGGATTCTCTAGTTGCATTCATAAGCATGCACTTTATGAGAAGAAAGAGGATGGAGATATCTTGTTCATATACATCTACGTGAATGATCTAATACTTATAGGAAATAATCTATAGATGTATAAAGATTTCAATAAGGTAATGGCTCAGGAATTCAAAATGAGTGATATGGATCTCATGTCGTATTACTTGGGATAGAGGTGAAACAAAGAGATAATGTGATTTTTATCTTTCAAAAGGCCTATGCTTGAGTGATCATCAAGAAATCTAAGATGAGAGATTGTAATCTCATAAATACTCCAACAAAATGTGGAGCGAAACTTGTCAAGAAGGATGGAGTAAAAAAAATGATCCAACAATGTTTCAGAGTCTTATTGGAAGTTTAAGATACTTGACACGTTCTAGACCCAATATACTTTTTTCAATTAGACTAGTAACCTGATTTATGGAATGTCCAAGTGAGGAACACATGAAGACAGCAAAAAGAATTCTTTGATATCTCAAAGGTACTCTTGATTTTGAATTAATTTATTCAACAACAAGTAATCCTAAATTGAGAGAATACTATGATAGTATTTATATGGTGATATTGAGGATCGAAAGAGTACTACTGAGTTTGTATTTTATTGAGTTCAAAGAAACAACTCATAGTAACACTACCAACATATGAATGAGAGTATGTAGCAGCAACAATCAGTACGTGTCATGCTGATTTCTAGCAAAAAACCCAATGTTTCATGAACCAAGTAAGCATATTGATGCAAGATTCCATTTTATTCGAGAGTGCAGTGTTAATAGGGAGATCGAGATAGAATATGTGAAGACTCTAGAATAAGTGGCTGATCTCTTCACAAAACCCCTCAAATATGATAGATTTCAAAAACTAAGAAAGATGGTTTGAATTGTAAGATGTCAAGTTTATCGAGGGATATTGGAAATAATTAAACTTGAGTATTGAATGGTCAATTGTAAAGCTAATGATCCACATGAAACCCAAGAAGTCATCCTAGATACAATAAGAGCCATAACTCCAAAACCAAGCTACCCGAGAGTCCATATCCAAGCTAGCTTGTGGCCCAAAGGGAAGAAGTTTCTAGAATACCAAGAGTCTTAAAAAGTTTAAAAAGTCCAGGAAAAAATAATGTTTTAAAAATAATTGTAATAATTAGTAATAATGAGAGAGTTTAAATGGTTTCCTTAATGTACGACTAGGATGTATTATGACCTTTGGTATAATCTCCCCTCTTAGCCCAAAAATGGGCTGACTCTCAAACTTGTAATATCATTGCGTAAACAATCAAGCAAAACGAATTTCAAATTGTCTCTTCCTTCTCTATTTCAATTCTATCTTGGAGAGTGAAAGTGGAGTTTAATTATATTGTCTCGTTGTTTTCTTCTCACTACATCAATTACCTTATAGCCAACAATGCAAACATTCAGAAAGCAAGGACGGTGGTTGATGTGCTAAACAAATACAAGTTGGCTCCGGGACAACAAATAATACTCTTATCTGAAGCTTTGAAGGTCACAACAAATTACTTGGGTTGTCAGCTTGGTAAATTCAAAAACAATATATATATATATATATATATATATATACATACTTGAAAGAGAGGGTATGTAAATCAAAGTAGGAAGGAGAGATCGGCTTAAGAGATTTTCAAGCTTTTAGCATGGCTTTGCTAGCCAAACAAGGTTGGAAGCTTCTAAAGGTTAACTCATCTCTGATTTTCAGATTTTGAGAGGAAAGTGTTAGGACTTATTTGATAAAATCTATCATTAACACATAAATAAACAGTCTTAGATATACATGTCAAATTATTAAGAAATTGCAAATAACTAAAAAAAATAACTGAAATAAAGTATACATGAATCTATACTTTCCGGATCTCATTTAATAATTCCAAACTGGTGTTATAATTGCAAACCTTCAAGAATTCTGGAATGGAAGTAGTCTTCCGAATAAAATCTATAATCGATGGAATATTAGGGATGAAAGATACACCAGAGTGAGAACCACAACCTCTTTTTAAAACTTTTCATATCACTATCTTAATCTATCACAAAGATAGAAATTATCTCTTAAATTTATACACATTTACAAATTCTACACCCTATCAGATACTCTAAGTCTAAATTAATCAAAATTTTAGTAGATCACTCTCATAGATTTATTATTATAAGACAGTGTATAACACATAATTACTTACATATAATATGAGTGTTGGATCAAAAAATCCAACACAAGATACATACCCCACGGTTCATTTTTTAGGGCAAGACTTCAGCCAATCCCTCCTTCACATAGCTAAGTATTCTAGTCAAGAGGAATCTACTGCAAAGGGCCTTTTATGGAGAGCTGGTAATCGCAAATCTATCTGGATATCTGATTGATAGATGATTGCCAAAACTACTTTCCTATAAGGTCTAGATCCCCATGCACATTCTCACTCATAATGCCCCAACTGCGGCATTTATTAACGAAGCCAATTTCTCTTGGAATGAATAGAGGTTTTTCTTTCCATATTATAAAAAGTATCCCATTGTATCAAGAGACCATGATTATAATTTGGTTCGGAAGGAAGAGTGCTTATACTCTACTAGGTAAGCTCAAAGTCAAAAGTTGCTGGGCTGAGAGCTTAAATTTCTATTAGCGGTAAAATCCAGAAATTGATTTGGACCCACCCTTGAAATTCCCCCGCAAAGCTTGCTCTTGTGATAGCTTGTTTAAATGTTTTGGTGAATCTTTACAAAAAATCTATAGTGTCTAACCCCCTTTGCCTCACATGCAATACTGAAGATGAATTATTGGAATATATTATGTTAAAATGTTGTCATTCAGCCTATTATGTTTACCTGTATCCAGAAGCACGATATCATTTCAGAGATTGGTTTAAGGACCGGTATGGGACAAAAGACACAGGAACACATATAAATTCATGTCATGGTTTTGTGGTTGTTTTGATTCAGGCCAAATAATCAACTATTTATAGACAAAATCAGAGAGCTCAAAATAATTGAAGCAAAGCAAAATTGTGGCCTAGTTTTCCTCCCCTCCTATGTAGTAGGCCTAGAAAAGTGGCAACCCCTACTTGTCGGTTTTCTGAACATAAATGTAGATGGAGCTTTGAGTTGACAAGTTGATTTAATGGGTTTTGGCATTGTATCAGAAATTCCCATCATGGATCTATAGAATCAGCATCCGCAAAATCATCATGATTGGAGATGGCACCGACATCGGTTCCGGTCAGTTCAGAATAGGCTCATAAATCATGAGTCAGTTCTGAGGTATATCGACCGATTCCAAAAAAATTTTGATCCACCGAGGAATATCCCAGACTATATCGAGCCGGTTCTAAAAAAATTTTAATCAAAACCAACTCGATCCGCTAAGTCGGGCCGCACCAGGCCACTAAACCAGATTGTGCAAAGCATCTTTATATTACTCTTATGGATCAAAATATCTTTCAAACTAATTGTTTAATAATTGTTGAGAGGGATAAAAATAAAAATTTTCAAAAAAAAATGGTCATTGGAACTGGTCGAATTGGGCCAATTCCACTACCTATTGGAATTGACAAGTTGGCTCTTGGGCCTGGCCGATTCCTTGTCTGTCCCTGTGCCGTGCCGTGCAGTGCCGTGCCGAGTCTATTTCCGATTCAAAAAAATTGGAACCGAATCATTCCGCATCCTGTAGCTAAGCCAATTCAATCTAGCTTTACTATAACCCGGGCGATTTTGGGTACGGACTTTGACAAAGTGGCTGGGCTGGTTTCCGGGCCGAAACACGCCCATGCCCGTGCCCATGCCCATGTCACATTCCCCAATTTAGTTATAAAAAAATAACTTATTATTAATTAAAAAAATGAAGATGTTACCTTAAACATGAAAATTGAGTACGAAATCATACATTTAAAATGTTAAAAACTCAGATTTGATCAGCTCACTGGAAACTAAGTACTCGGTTTCTAAAATATTTAGAAAATAAGGATGAAAATTTTCAGTAATTGTTTTCTTATTTATCCAATAAGGAAAAAACCTATCATTCTAATATTTTTCTAAATCATTAGCCATTTAAATAAAATTCAACAAAGTTAATTGTATTTTTGGAAGGTAGAGTTGACTTTTCATTTTTAAAGAATTAGATCTTAAAATTATTTCTATTGAATTCAAATGTGGGATATTTCCTTATTTATATGTAATTTTTAAGTAAAAAAAGTAAAATAAAATCTTAGTTAAACGATATTACAGCTAAATAAGTGATGGATCTCACTATACTATAATCTGAATTAAATACATTGACCAACTTCAAGGTACATTGAACCCAATATAAGGTACAGTGAACTATCCAAACCACCTCATCTTCCACCACCATTGAAGTAGCCAATTTGCATTTGACGTTCTCCATCCACTTAACATATGTCACTTTAAGTAGCCAATTTGCATTTGTCTTCTTTATCCACATGACACATATTTGGACATATGTCAAAATGTAATGAATATGTGTCACATGAAGTAGTCAACTTGTATTTAGCATTCTCTATCCTCATGACACATATTTGGACATGTCAATTGCATATTTTTCTCATGCCACCACATGACACATAAAAAGACACATGGCTTACAACAAAGATATGTCATTTCTATAGTTAACACATGGAAGAACAAATGATTGGCACCAAGAATAAAGGCCTTATATTATGAACAAGTGTCCTAAACACTTAGCTTCATCAAGATTAAGAGCCTTAGATGATGAACAAGTGTTCTAACACTTGGTAAAGATCCGTTACCTAACAAAACCTATAAATACCCCTCCTCCTTCCATTTCTAAATCAATTTGGCCAAGAGTAAGAAAGAGAGAAGAAGAGAAACAAAGAAAAGAAGAGAGAAAAAGTTAAAGGAAAAAGCAAACAGTTAAGGATCTTATCTAACTTTTGAGGGAGTGTTCTTTATATTTTTTTGAAATTAGTGTTCTTTGTATTCATATAATTTTTATGCATAACTACTATGATTTTCTATTGAAACCATGATTTATTACTGTTACAATAATTTCCTACTATTATATCAATGTATGTGTTTATGATTGTTATATAAGTTGATCTATGTGGAGATAACTCAAGCAGCAAGGCTTTGTCAAGCGTTAAAATACATATCGGTAGCACCCCATTAATATAGATAGGAGGTTTGTCCACTTAATGCGGGGGAGAGTGATAGGCCTTTCCGGAATGAACCGTGTAGGAGGGATAAGAAAATTGTCCTCATAATAGAGAGATAAGACGAAAGTGAACTATCTGAATTATTGTATTACTGTTATTACTATATTATGCATGTTGTTGCTGCATTAAAAGGTTTTTTAAAAGATTTTACAATAAGCTCATTATCATATGATTTTATAATGAATATCACGGATCTCACTGAGCTATCTAGCTCCCAAAAAAATTATTTTATACCCTGCAAGAGCAGAGATCAAGGAAAATTAGATGAATGGATAAAGACAACTTGGTTATGAATAATCTCTCTAGTATAGAAATTTTGTTGATTTATCTTGTATAGAAGAATTTTATAAGATGCAGTAATTTAAATAAATAAAAAATTTATTATTTTAGCATGACTTCTACTATTCATATAAATGACTGAGCCCTGGCGAGAGTCAGAAAGTCCGTTGCTGATGAAGTCCCAACGAGGGGGCGGAGTTGGGGCGTGACAATTGAATAGTATCAGAGCCTAGGTTAGGAAAATAATGATATTATGTAAGAACATTTGTATGAGTATTTATCATAATTAGGAATAATCATTATGTCTCATGAGGATTTCCTAATATTGTTGGAAATTTTGTAGTAACGGATCTAGATAAAGATTAGTTTTCAATGGAAGAAGATCCTTTAGAAAGAGCCGTTAAGAAGAAGGGAAATTGAGATAGAAAAACAACTCAAAGCTTGCCAAGAATATAGTAGAATACAGAGAAGATTAGTTGCATTAGAATATGTGCATGAAATTGATTCATTTGCACTAAAAGAAAAGTTAGATTATCAAAAAAAAAAACGGAATGAATATTTGGGGAAATATTATAGTCAAGTAGTTGAGGAATGGATAGATTGTCAGAGAAGAATTTGTTGTTAGAAAATGAGAAAGATAGATATGCAAACCAAGTGGTTGAACTGACTAAGAAATGCATACCACTGGAATATGAAAAAAAAAGTATCATACGAAAGAATTCTTGAAGAATGTAGAAAAATAATTTGAGAATTATCAGAAAATTTATAAGGGGAAATGAATAGGTGTTTAGTGAAAGCTTGGTAAATAAACCAGATTGTGGAATTTAGTCAAAAGTATGTTTTAGTAGTATTATATAGTTATAAGTCTAATATAGTTGTGAGTTTATAAAAGAATAATGTTTACTTTTCTTTTGATAATTTTCCTGTGATTTGCACCCTTTGCTTTAGAAATTGTTAGAACAAAGCGAGAACAAAACTATTCAACTGACCAAGTTTCAAATTCTTTAGATCAAGTGATTGCAATACTAGATAGAGTGTCTCAAATTATGGAACAACAAGCCAATGAAAAAGCCAAATTATGGTTAGAAGAAATGGAATGAATTTTTGTAGTATTAAACTATACAGATGAATGAAAAATTAGATTAGCAGGATATCAACTTTTCAGGATAGCTAGAAAATGGTGGCGGATCAACTCACATAAGTGGGAACAAAATAATACCCCACATATGTGGGAAAATTTCTTGAAAGAATTCAATGAAAAATATTACTCATGCCACATACAAGAAAAATGAGAAGAAGAATTTCTTGTTATCAAATAAGATTGTATAACAGTGTCTCAATATGAAACCAAATTTACAAAACTTTCAAAGTTTGCTCCTTCATTAGTAGTAACCGAAGAGGATCGAATTAAACGTTTCATTAGGGGGTTGCGATGGGAAATACAAGATGCTTTAGCCCCTATCATCATAGAAACTTATTCTAAGGTAATAGAGCTGGCATGTCGAGTAGAGGATAGTAAAAACAAATGGTAGATAGGAACTAACAAGACAATGGCTTCATCAAATTGGCAACAAGGAAGCTTTCAAGAAGATACTAAGGTACCGAGAAGGGGTTCAAATAATTCAGCAACCCAAAGCCAAGTTATTAACAATCAAGAGAAAGGTATAGCAAGTCTTAGCAAGCAAGAAGGACAAAGAGACTTTTGCGATTATTGCCAAAGGTTATGACATAATGAAAATAAGTGTTGGCTGAAAGCTGGAAAACGTATAAAATGCGGAAGTGATGAGCACTACATTAAGGATTGTCCCAAGATAGTAAATAAGAGAAGCCTACCTCAGGAACAAAGATGGAGCAATCAAAATAATAAACCCAAAATGCAAGGTTGGGTGTTCGCCATAGAAGGAAAGGAGACATCTAAAGTATCTAATATGGTAGAAGGTATGCTTCTATAATTATAAAGTTAAAATAGAAGTTAGAGATGAATTGATTACCTCGATATCATGATTTATTGGTAATTAGAAGGACAACATGAAGAAGCGTTAGTATTACATACCGTAGATTTTTAGAAAATAGATTGTATGCAAATCTAGCAAATATGAATTGTAGAAGAGTTACTTTCCTTAGTCATGTAATCTGTGTAAATGGAATTTTTTATTTTTTTAAAAAGAAAATCCATTTTGCCATAGAAAATTCCAAGGACAATAACTAAAGTACGAAGTTTCCGAGGACTAACTATGCACTATAGAGGGTTTATGCAATAATTTTCAAAATTAGTTAGACCTTTAACAAAGCTAACTCAGAAAATAAGGTTTCTGAAATGAGACACAGACATTTAGAAACTAAGTACTATAAAAATAAGGTTTCTGAAATGTTTAGAAAATAAGGAGAAAAAGTTTCAGTAATTATTCCTTATACATCCAATAAGGAAAAAACCTATTTTTCTAATATTTTGCTAGGTCTGTAGCCTTTCAAATAAAATTCAACAAAATTAGTCATATTTTTTGAAGGTAAAGTTGACTTTTCATCCTTAAGAAATTATGTTCTGAAATTATTTCTATTGAATTCAAATGTGAGATATTTCCTTATTTACATGTAATTTTTAAGTAAAAAAAGTAAAATAAAATTTTATTTAAACGATATTACACCTAAATAAGTGATGGATTTGATTATACTATAATCTGAATTAAAATACATTGAATCCAACCTCAAGAACATCAAGTATATTGAATTATCCAAACCACCTCATCCTCCACCACCATTAAAGTAGCCAATTTGCATTTGAAATTCTCCATCCACTTAACACATGTCACTTTAAGTAGCCAATTTGCATTTGTCTTCTCTATCCACATGACACAAATTTGGATATATGTCAAAATGTGATGAATATATGTCACTTGAAATTATCAATTTGTATTTGACATTCTCTATCCACATGACACATATTTGGACATATGTCAATTGTATATTTTTCTTATGTCACCACATGACACATAGAAAGACACATGACTTACAATATAAATATGTGCTTTCTATAGTTAACACATGGAAGGACAAGTGGTTAGTATCAAGAATAAAGGCTTTATATTATGAACAAGTGTTCTAAACACTTAGCTTATATCAAGATCAAGAGTCTTAGATAATGAACAAGTGTTCTAACACTTAGCAAAGATCTATTACCCAATAAAACCTATAAATACCCCTCCTCCTTCCATTTCTAAATCAATTTGGTCAAGAGGAAGAAAGAGAGAAGAAGAGAAACAAAGAGAAGAAGAGAGAAAAAGTTAAAGAAAAGAGCAAACTAGTTAAGGATCTTAGCTAACTTTTGAGGTGAGCGTTTTTTATATTTCCTTGAAATCAGCGTCCTTTGTATTCATATAATTTTTATGCAAAACTACTGTAATTTTCTATTTAAACCATGATTTATTATGTTACATCAATGTATGTATTTGTGATTGTTATATAAACCGGTATATGTGGAGATAGCTCGAGCAAGCAAGGGCTTTGTTGAGCGTCAAAATACATATCGGTAGCACCCCATTAATATGGATAGGAGATTTGTCCACTTAATGCGGGGAAGAGTGATAGGCTTTTCCGGAAATGAACCTTGTGAGAGGGATAAGAAAATTGTCCTCATAATGGAGAGATAAAACTTAAATGAATTGTCAGAATTATTTTGTTACTGTTATTACTGTATTATGTATATTGTTGCTGTATTGAAAGTTTTCTTAAAAGATTTTACAATAAGACCATTATCATATGATTTTATAATGAATATTTACACATGCACACACGGATCTCACTGGGCTATTTAGCTCACATAAAAAATTATTTTAAACCTTGCAGGAGCAGAGATCAAGGAAAATTGGATGAATGGATAGAGACAGCTTGGTTACGAATAATCTCTCTAGTATAGAAATTTTGTTGCTTAATTATGTACAGAGGAATTTTGTAAGATGCAGTAATTTAAATAAATGAAAATTTTATTATTTTAGCATGACTTCTACTATTCATGTAAATGATTGAACCCTAACGAGAATCAGGCAGTTCATCAGTGATGAAGCCCCGGCGATCAGGCGGAGTTGGGGCGTGGCAACCCATCTCTAATCATGACCATTAGCAGCCAACAAACTGACAAGCCAAAAAAACAGAGAAGAATAAACAGTAGCAGTTGCCGGTACAGTGAAACACCTATATGCACTTTGTCCCGCAAATCAATGAGAGAGAAGGGGGGCTGGGATTGGGAGACTCTGCACAAGCTTTTACATTTTGGTACCGAATTGGATTGGCTCAAGATGCTACGCCAACTTACATACGCAGAAATACTAGATGCCATTTGCACCTGAAGAACCAACTTAATATTTTTGCAATACACAATTTCAGACTGCAGCTTGCCTGAAATGCAGAATGTTCCAGCTGCTTACTACTGCATGGTGCTGAAGGAAACATGGTTAACAGCACGCAAACTTTGGCAAGAAACTTTGGAGGATGGATCCACCTCCATTGTATCAATTTACCATAAACATTACCACCCTTTGAACATTAAAACCTACTGCTGTGCATATTTAGCCAGAAAGACCAATGTCTGCATCAAATGCCAACAAAGGAGAACATAACTAACTAGAAATACCACCACCACGTCTGAGGGAAGGTCGATTATTCAGAAAATGCTAACATAAGGTTAAGCAACTTTGATTCTGAGATATAACTGTGAAAGTACACATTCACAAACAATATACAGTTTTGTTCCTTTTTCTATTTACAAGAATTCATACTATATACATTATAATTTCTCTAAATCTCTGCTCTTGCCAGAACAAGCCATAGCTGAGGAGATGGTAGACAAGCCAAAGTTAGCAAGAGATAAGAAACATAACTTTGAAACAGGTTCATATGCATAGTGTGAATGATCTCTTACTTATCTGATTGAAATCAAGCTCTCCTCATAGAAATATACTTGCCCGCGAACTCTGAGACTTCTAATTGCTTTGCCGTTTTCATTAAACACGATCACCCCATCATCACTATTAAGCAAAATAACTTCACCATTTCCCCAAAATCCCAATGGATATGCCAACGGTATAACAGGTCCGAACCTCAAAAACTTGGTCCAAGAATACCTATTATCGCTGCCCATCCCATAATTTTCCTCCATCACCCAAACATCAAAGAATTGCGGTGTGCAATGCCCATCATACTCAAAGGCCACCAATGCAATTGATTCATTTAGCAAAGATAGAGCCAATGTCTTGCTAGAAAACCTAAGAATCTCTGGCAATGGCAACTCAAAAAACATATTATTTCTCATTTTGAATGCGTATAGCGAAACCGCTATATGACCCGTCTCCACAGGAATGCATCCAGTCCAATAAATAACCCCATTTGAGCTTCTAGAAGAAGAATCCGGATGAACCAAAGAGGAAATTTGTAAAGCCCTAGTTTTCCATGAATTACTTTTCCAGGAATATATCTCCAACAGACATATATATGCTGTATGCGAAAACAGAACATTTACGACTTTATAGTCATTAGTTTCAGAATCAAAGCCAAACCCAATACATGATTCAAAATGTAAATTAGGAAATTGAAATGGGATATGATGTTTGGGAAGAACCTTGAATTCATTAATGGCAGGATTCCACAGAATTAACCCAGTGTCAACCTTAACGCAGAAAATCCCATTACAGGGACCCGAGATCACGAAAATTTGGGGGTTTCCAAAAAATCGAGGGATTTGGATTTTGAAGGCGACATCGAGGGTTTCTCCGGAGAGAAAGGTGAGAGAATTAGAAGACGATGTGTTGGAATTAGGGTTTCGGAGGAGGATGAGACCGCGATTTCGGGGGTGAATTTTGGAGTTATGAAGGTGTTTGGAAATGAATTCAGGGTTTTGGATGAGAGAGAGAAAAGCTTTGGAGACGGATTTGAAACGAAGCAAGGACTTTGCAGGAAGCCATGACAGGATTTCAATGATCAATTCATCTGGAAGAGCAATTGTAGTTGATTCAGAGGAATCCATCCAAACCGCTAATCAACTCAACACAAGCCTTTTCCTTTCCTTTTTTCAGGAAATTTATGGATCTCTCCCTCTCTATGTATATATATCTTTGTGAAAAGAGGGTAGGTTATGAGTTTTGCAGGCGAGGACGGTACGGTCGGAGACGGTGATTGGTGAACCAATAACTTCCAAGAACGTCCTCTGGTTGACTGGTTGAAATAGAGAGAGAAAGGGAGAGAGAGTTTCCCACGCAAAGCCCGAAGACACGCGTGTTCGGCCATAGTGATAATGAATGTTATCATCTTATTTATTTTCAATATTTCACTTTAAATCTTCTAAATAGAATAAAATATTTAAATTATTTAAATTTCTGTATGAATTAGTTAATTTTTGGACTTTTTGAGAGATTTCTCGTTTGAGTTATTTTGAAAAAAATTATAATTCGATTTTAACTCTATAAAAAGTATAAATAACTTGAAAATGAACTTCATAAAATTTATAAATCTATATATATTTACTTTTAAATTATTATATTATCATGACCGTAACTTTTTGAAACTACTAGTAGTTAGGTCTAAGGTTTTAAAATAATATTGGCGCTGAACTCAAACGACTCTCTTGAGTCCGAATTCTAAAATCTTTCGAAATATTTTAGATTTTGATAATAAAAAAATTATTTCAAAAGATAGTGTATCGGTAAAAATTTGGATTTACATCTCCTTGCCCGGACTACATGCCACTATCAATAAATACCCAATTCACCGGATGATGACACGAAAAGAGGGACAATGACTATAAGTTTAATGGTATAAGTAATGAGAATAAAAAAAATAAGATTTAAATTAAATTAATCCGATAAAATTCAGATACTAATTGAAAAAAAAACAATGGTAGGCCATCAGTTCATTTGGCACTCAAATCAACATTTTTGTCATTATTTTTTAAATTAAAATACTTTTTAAAAAGTAATGATTAATTTAGTAAATAATAATATTTATAATTAAATTTCACATTTCTATTTTTCAAACAATGAAGTTCAATTAATTCCACATTTTAATTTTTGGTTTCAACTAGATTTTATTTACAAATAAACTTTTCAATGCAATTCATTTAAATGAACTCATTTTTTTTTTTTCTTTTAAGTTCCTATCAAGAGGGTTAATGGATTAAGATCGGATGAACAAGTAACATTGAGTTCATTCAATAAAACCCAATCCACTCATCTTTTTATACTCCAATTTAGCTAAATTTTCATGAATTTTATAATTTCGCATTACATATATATATATATATATATATATATATATATATATAATATTTATCTTGGTATTGAGTTTCCGATTGTTCACGTTCACCTTCAACAACAAATTTATGTTTTTCTTCAAAAATTCAAACTTTTTCCAAAATGGAGTTTTCCCTTTTTTTCGAACCTAAAATTTAAAGTCGGAGAATCTCAATTTGAATTTCTCGAAAATTTTCCAACTTCTTTCATGTCGGGGCCAAACTTTTGTTTTCAACCGATATTTCTTTTTTCCTTAAAAAAAAAAAAAAACTAATTCAAGTGAATGGTTTTAGCCGTAATGACTTTCCCAACCAAGTTTCTTCCACTTCTTAGTCTTCTTTTCTTCTCGCTTCGACTTCTGTGATCCTTCTTAAAATAATTATGATATCAATAATTTTTTACATAAAAAAAATTCACCTAATCCCCCCGCCCCCCCAAAGTGCAACTTTGCTAAATAAGCTATAATTCTGGTTACAAATAGACAAATGATTCTTAAAATCAAGGGATAGTCTATCACCCAAAAATCATCTTATTATTTACTTTTTTTGTTTCTTTCACCGAAGAAGCACATTATATATATATATATATATATATATTTTATTCACATTAGAAATCTTAATTACCAATTTTGAGTACATACCAAAATATTTATTAATACATATAATAGTATATAAATTATATTATTCTAAGAAATATATAACACAAAGTTTGTTTAATACAATTAATATAATCTGAAACTAACGATCTGTGGGTCTAATTATATTATACTAAATTTTTTTAATTAAAATTTTAAATTTGAGTTTTGAAAATAAAAAAATAGGTGTTGAAAAAATCGGTCCTTAAATTGAACTTGATAACTATTCGAATTGAATTAATCAAATTTTTAAATAGTGACAGTAAAGTATATATTAAAAAAATAACTTGAAAACGACTTTAAAGACATTTATTATGTGACAATTAAGCAAGAATTACTACAATTAGGATTATATGGAAATGGAGCTTGCATCATGCACCAGCCGACCACTTGGCCCTTCGCTTGTACTTGCTGACCTTTTCATCTTCATCTCTAAAATAAGATCATCTTTTTCCTTAGGCCATGTGAGCAAGCAATACCCACATGATTTTGCTTTGAAAAATGAAAGCTTGGAAAGTCAGCTGGGCTCAGAATTTTTGTAGATGAAATCATGTTTATAAAAATTTTCCTCTAAAACTAATTTTAATTCTTATTATAATATTAATAATTTTTTAATTTTTAGTCGAATCTTAACTCAACAATTTTTTTTAATATTTTAATCGATAAAATATGCCGGTGAACTGAATTGTCGTGAGCTTGAATCTCCGGACAAAAATCACAAATATAGCATCAACCATCAACTTTGTATAATTAAGAAAAATAATTATGATGGGTCTCAGTCACGTCCTTGATCTCATCAACAATCCTTTGTGATTCAACAATTTTTAGTTTCTCCTGTTTATCACGCATTATGCAAGGAATAACAGTAATTTTATTTATTTTGAGAATTTTTTTAAACACCCTTTTATGAACCCCGAGTGTTGGAAGAGAATGAGAAGGGCCACAGATGGAGACAAGGAGGGAGGGAGAGAGAGAGAGAGAGAGAGAGAAGAGAGAGAGAGAGAGAGAGAGAGGAGAAAAGGAGATTCTGATATATTATAAATCAAAAGTTCTCGAGAGACAGTTTAATGATATAAATTCCCTATCTTAATTTGATAATTTCAAATTTAAATGTTTATACAATTAAAAAAAAATCAAAAAAAGAAAATAATAAAAAATATTCTCTTTGCTCGGCCTTAATTCTATTAAAATAGACGAACTTCTATTAAAAGAGAAGGTGTTTAATTGTAAATATTCTCTTTGCCCAACCCTACTTCTATTAAAACGATACAATATGCTTTTGGAATTAATTGGGTCTACTATTTTGATTTACACTTCCACTATTTTGGAATTTAATAGACCGCAGAAGATATATCCTCTTACCTATTGTAGTCCTTTGAGAGAAATCCAGGTTCTCTAGGTTTTAGCCGATTAGAAATATAAAAATAATATAAATATAAAAATATAATATAAATAAATATAATTGTGGTACTATATTAAATATGAAAAACAATATAATAATATAAAACCTAACGGTCTATTATTTTATTGAATTATTATAATATATTATGTTTATATGAAAATCCCATTATCATAAATATATAAATAATTATTATAAATATAAAAAGTTAAAAAAATAAAAAATATAATATATATCAAAATTAAATTAATAATTAATTTAATTATAATATATAATATCAAAAAACAATTTTGCATTGTCAATTACTCCTTTATTGTTTGCTCCGGGGGCTACGATGAGTGCATAAGTTTTGTGCGAAATGTTGAGATAAAATGGGGATTTCTATGATCAATTCAATTGGAAAAGTGATTGAAATTGAGTCTGGGGCGTCCATAAAAACCACTTATCAACGCAACACAAGCTTTTTCCTTCCCTTTTTTCAGGAAATTTATCTCTCTATCTATACGTCTATCTCTGTTTCTTCATGTTATTGATTAAAATGGAAAGAAGAGTAGGTTATGAATTTTGGAGTCGAGCACGGTACGGTCGGAGACGGTGATTGGCGAGCCAATAACATTCAAGAGCGTTCCCTAGTCGACTGGTTGAGAGAGAGAGAGAGAGAGAGAGAGAGAGAGAGAGAGATTCCCACGCAAAGGCCGAATGCATGCGTGGTCGGCCATAGTAACAAATGTGATGCAAATTGCAAAGAAATAAACATATTGAAAAATTAAAAAAAGAAAAAAGAAAATGATGAAATTTCAATCACCGATGCCATATCTAAATTAATTTCTGTTAGAGACCGAAAAAAGTTCGCCTTCCTTTTTATGTCTCTTAAATTTCAATTTACTTTATTCATTTATTCTTGATATCTTTTTATTGGACTTAAATACCACCTTACTAAACACGTGAGGTGATTACACTGCCTCTTTTTTGGATCTTCCCTTTCTCTCACCCTCTATCCGCAACAAGTTGATAAAAATGATAAATAAGAAAAAAAAATTACAAACTGAGAAAATAAAATAAATGTTACCATCTTATTTATTTTTCATCATTCCACTCATAAATCCTCTAAATAGCATAAAAATATTTAAATTATTTGAATTCTTCTAAATTAGTTCATTTTAAGACGGTTTTTGAAAGATTTTTTGTTTCAATTAGTTTGAAAAAAATTGGAACTCAATTTTAACTCTATAAAAAGTACAAATTAAATAAATGAAATAAATAATAAAAAAATTAAAATAAACTAAATAATAAATCTTAAAAATTACCAATAAAATCCTAATAAGAACTAAATTAATATATTTAATTTTTTATAAGAAAATTTGAAATTGTAATAACTAAATGAAAATGTAAATAAATAAAGAAATAACTTCTAACATAAACGTTAAACCTAAATGAATATTGAAATTAAACCTAGAAAAAAAAATCGTGTAAAACAAGACAAATAAAAGTGACAACTCAAACAAATCACTAAATTGAGGATAGAAATTGTGCAGAGGGGAGATGGGGGATTCGATGTCCTATGTGAAGGCAATGATTGAGATGGTTCGATGATGGCTTCTCAAGTCTCATGGCGGTAATTCTCCCGATGGCAATAGAAGTTGATGTTGGATGATTGGACAATAACGATTGAAGAAATCGAAGTGGCAACGGATACTTGTGGCGAATTGATGGGATGATAAACTCGCAGATTGGTCGAAGTCGAAGGCAATCTCTAATCGAGGACTGGACTTCGTAATCATAAGTAGCAGCTGTAGAATCTAAGACGATGATGGAGAAATAGAGAAGGATTGAAGATATAAAACTCAAGAGGGGGCGAACTCTAATCGAGAACCTATGATGGAAGCAGCGATGATATTGGTGGCTAGAATTGCGGCAATGACTAACGGACTTGAAAGGGGCGAACCGGATTCAAAGAGCGAACAGATGATTGGAGATTGAAACTGATGAGGGTTAAAGGCAATGAGCGAAGGGCTTGAAGACCGAACATTAGGCGGTAAAGAATCAAATGGCTACTGTGATGGTCGAAACTTGAAGAGAGCATGAAGTGGCGGAGAAGATGAAAAGTTAAAGAAGACAAAGCAACTGACGGTGATTGGCGACGAAGAGCGAACACGAACGGTTGAGTGCAGAAGATGAATAGATGGCTACTAAAATTACCCAAAAAAAAGGCAGAATGAAAAAGAAAAGAAAAGTCGAAGTAAAACTAAGTGACCTTTGCCGGGGTTTTTTTTTTTTTTTTTTTTCTGATTATCTTCTCCTTTTAAAAAAAATAAAAATTAATTTTTTTTTAAAAAAAATTAAAAGTTATTTAGATTTTTTACTAAAGTGGTTACTTTTTTTTTTTTTACCTTTTTTACTTTGAAGTAAAATTAAAAATTAAAAACTAATAGATATATTTATAATTTTATATCATTTAAATGAGAATATTAACGAAATAAAAATAATTATGTGAAAATATAAATAAAATAAAAAATATAAATTTTTGAAAAAAATTGAAATATTAAAAAAATGAAAAGAAAAAGTTTCTCTCAGGAGTTTTTTTTTTCTTAAAAACTATTAAATTTTTTTTTTTCATAAAAAAAAACTCTTTTTTAAGGAGTTTTTAAAAAATTCCATTTGGTAGGAAACTAAAATAAAGCCATGCCAAATAGGCACTAAAATTGCTTCTCTCTCTTTTTTTGGTATCCACCACTAGTATCCGAGTTTTGCCAAACTAATCTGGTTCGAATACTGTGAGCTCCATTTTAAGCGTTGGTTCTCCCAAATCCTTTTTTGTCATTATCGATTAAGAATGTAGAGTACCCAATCATTCAATTTAAATGAATTTAGTATTGCTTCTCTCTCTTTGTGCATGTATCCTCTTCTCTATTCTCTTTCCTAGATTTTTCTTTCTAATTCTTTTCCCCTTTGGATTTTGTTTCCAATTTCTAGCAGGATTTTGAATGCATGTCATGAATTTCTCATTCTCTTCTTCGATTATTTTTATTTTTTATTTTTGGGAAGGCCTTCTACCGTCTTTTTTGGGCTTGAATTGAGTGGTCCGTCTCTTTCAAAATGGGCTAGAATTTGGATTTATTTGAGCTTGAATGGCTTGAATGGTTGGACCTTTGCTTTGGGTTTTGAGATTGGAGATTGGGTGGGTTTTGGACTCAATTTCTAATTATTACTCCCTTTTAAACCTGCAAATCCAGTTGCACTTTTTGAGTAAAAAACTAATCAATTTAACCCAAAAATACATGAAAAATCCTAGAATTGGGAACCAAAATTTATATGTATAAATAACTTATGAGCCCACTATCCATAATAACATTAAGCAATCGGTCCAAAATAGTGCACATGGTTTTAAATAATTGATGTTATCGAGTGTTATCGGTTTGTTTTGGCGAGAGCATCGTTGTCATCACCCCTACCTTCCTCACATTTGGCCTTATCCCAATCTAGATCACAACGGATATTATTTTCCTCCTTTCTTGCTCTACCATATGGACTCATTTTCTGCGAGGCAATCGCGAGATCGATGACCAGGTTGATTGCATTTGAAGCACTTTTCTGAGGTCGACTTAACATGGTAGTTTGTCCAATTTGGCACTTTTGTTGTCTCCAAGCCAATTTATTCTCTCTTTACCCGATCATTTCGAGTAGGAGTGTCATGAATCGGTTCGCTCCTATCAATAGAGATCCTATAGTTTATCTTTGCTATGAATTTTGTAAGAATAATATGATCAGCTTTTCTCTTGCAACATTAATTCAGTCTATAAAGCAATATTTTGTGTTTCAGATAAAGTTAATAATACCAAAATGGCTATTTTCTCTCTGATAGTTGATTTGAGACGATCTAAATATCAAGCCACGTGTTGTCTTTCTGTCTCTCTCGGTCATCTTTCTAACCCTGGTGTTGTCTTTGATACTGCTGGAACGTTCGGTTCGTGATCAAGGGGGAGAAAATCTTTCTGCAATAGTTGCTTCATCAGTACCATGTTCTGACTGGGTTCTTTCCTTCATGGTTCGTTCTGGATTACAACCTCTCCCATCATGCCAAAGTACCACCTTTTAATTGGCATGCGACTACGTTTCACTTTTTCCGCATTGGGAATCTCTATATTCTCACCCTATCCGTTTGCTTTCCCCTATTGAAAACTGGTTATATGTTCAGCTGGCAATGTTCAACTTGGGTGATGATGAAAGACGATTTTGATTCGGCCGATGAAGAAAATAGGGAGTGCAGGAGGTGTGGTTGAAGGCGATAAGGAATTCTGGAAAGCAGAAAGAAACACAAGCAAGAACAGAGAGAATTGAAATCGAAAACAAAGATTAAATACCAATTGAAGCATGAATTGAAAATTTGAATGACTGAAGAAACAAGTGAACTGCTGTAACCAGCCGAACATTCTTTCTCCCTCCTCCGCGCTCCTCATAGATACCTAAGCTCAGATTTTGTTTCTACTTCCATTTGTTTCAATTGCCCAAGGGTTTTTTGTTTCCAATTCTTATTCAGATTTTATGTCCAATTTTCTCAGATTCTTGCAAAATCTTCATTCTTCATTGACTGCGCATTGTTTTCATCCTTTGATTAGTCAATTGTGCAGAGAATGGCTTGAACTTGATTCAGCCAGCTCGGTTGAGCTTGGAATGGAGAATGGGCTTGCCATTGAGAATGGATTGTGCCATGGAATTTCGGCTTACATAGGTTCTGTTTGAGAGCAGAGTTACTCATTCAGCCTTGAACTTGATTGAAGAGTTGGGCTTGCTGTAAGTTATTTGGACTGGGCTTTTACTTGGGATTGGTCTCATATTGAACTTGGATTTCAATAAATCATGGTGAGGTCTTGCGTTGAGTATAAACTTCAATAAGTCTCAACAATTGACCCAATCCAATGCCTTAATTTTTTTTAAATGCTCGGTTTTTGTCTTTGATGCCGAGAGTCTCATACTCAAAACTTCGAAGGGAAAGAGCGACGGTCTCAGTTGAACTATTGCTGAACTATTGCTGATTGGCTCTTTCTTCGCTCTTTTGGGCCGGCTCAATTATTGATTTCATCTCTAATTAAAACTTGAAGTATAATTACACTATTTCATGAGAAAATCTATTCAATTTAACCCAAAATCACATAATAAGTCATAGAAATTAACACATGCATAGCCCAAGCTCGAACCCAAGCTTGGGTGTCCTCTTTTGAGCACGCCGCCCACCAAACTACTGCTAACTGTTGTAATGGTAAAAAAAGATTTGAGAGAACCAACCCTTAAAATGAGTCTTACAGTGCTCGAACTGAATTAGTCGAGCAAAATCCAGATACCAGCGATGAAAAAAAAAAAAAAGAAATTAACACATGCATATAAATAGGACTTGTCAATAAGCAAGAACTATTCTATAATCTAGGTCCTGCGATATGTTTCCTTTTTTTTTTTTTTTTTTTTTTTTTGGTGAGGAACAGAAACAGAGAACTAGCTTCTCTAACCAATGCCACAATCCACAATTTTGGACATTCTCTTATGAACTCTCAACACTCTCACTCCTCTCGCATCCTCCTCTAACAACTTGTTTAAAGGAGGAGGGAGATGGAACTCTTTAACTCCAGGCTCACAAGAATGACCGAGGGAGACAAGATGATCCGTGCACCTGTTTCCCTCTCTAGGAATATGCAAGATTTTGACAACTGTCACCTCTTCCATTAAACTATGACATTCCTTCAGCAGGGGACCTTAGGAATGCTCTTCACAAGAGTTGCTTATGATCAACTCCACTATAGAGAGGGAATCCACATTCAGCTCAAGACCTTTCAGACCCTTCTCCTTAGCTAGCTTTAAACCCCCCTGATGCCCCAGACTTCTGTTGCCAGAACTGAGCAAATCCCAATATTGACGGTAAAGCCGGTAATCCATTCTCCGCAGTAGTTCCGAATGATACCCCCAGTTGCAGCATGCCCATCTGAACTACTAACTGAGCCGTCTGAGTTGAGTTTGAAATTCACACCTCCCGGAGGGATCTAACTCACCCACTCTCTGCTAATCACTTCCCTCATCACATCTTTCTTGAAAGAAACATGAATTTCTCTGCTAAAGTTCATTATCCACCTCGCCACATGCATTGCAGGCAAGCATTCATTCTGATGGATCATTCTGCACCTAACTTTCCAAATAATCCAAATTGCAGCCATGAAATTACTGCTGTCAAGGTAATACAGACCTGATCTATTATCACCAACCCCTTTCTTGATCTAAGAGATGACATCAATTGCCCAAAAATTAGCATCCTCTTCCATTCGGGGGTAAATTAAACTCCACACTTCTTTAGCCCATAGACAATCTCTAAGGCAGTGTAAGATGATCACCTCCGTCTCTCCACAGAAAGCACAGCCGCCCTCATTTATAAAACGTCTTCTCTTTCTTTCTGCATTGGTCATAATTTTTCTATTAGCAACCAGCCAAAGGAAAAACTTGACCCTTTCTGGACCAGCTGCCTTCCACACCCAAGACCAATCCTCTTTGCTTTCATTCACCTCATTGCCAAGAGCATTAAAAAGCTTATATGTAGAACCTATTGAGAATCTCCCATCTGCACTATCAACCCAGCTGAAATCATCTCCTTGAGCCGAATTATGAGGAATGACCAGACCCCTAATCTCCTCCACCTTAGGGACCGGAAGAACAGCTCATAACTCCTCTAACTTCCAATCATTGTCACTATTGATGAACTGATGCACTTTAATGTTAAGAGTGGATTCTTGAAGAGGAACCAAAGCTTGATTGATTAATGGACCATTGCCTACCCAATGATCAGTCCAGAACAAAATCCTCCTATCATCCCCAACCCGTCATTTCCTGCTTTTACTCAGTAAACTTTTGCATTTGGCAATGCCTGTCCACAGATTCGAAGTGCACGATTTAATTACATGATTTAAAAGATCTTTCTCCTTGAGGTATCTGCTTCTGAGAAGATCAGTCCAGAGACTACTCTCGCCCTTAATGATCCTCCAACCTAATTTGGCCATGAAGGCAATATTGATGATTCTTGACTTCCTTAAACCTAGGCCACATTCCTTCTTAGGAGTACAAACACTTTCCCATTTGACTAGATAGACTTTTTTACGATCACCTACCCAGCCCCACAAAAACTCTCTGTTTATTTGATCAAGTTTGTTACAAATTCACTCTGGGAACCAAGCGGTTTGCATGGAGTAAATAGATAGCGTAGCAGTGACAGATAGGATAAGAGCTTTTCTACTAGCAAAGCTTAAGCATTTGGCTTTCCAACCTGCTAACCTGTTCTGTACCTTCTGAACAACATGACCATAAGTGTTCCTGTCTACCCTATTGTGTAAAATAGGGATCCCCAAATACTTTCCCAGATCAGTGGCTAGGGGGAAATTGCTGACTGTTGCTAAAGAATCTTTTAACACCCAAGGCGCTTTGGGGGGGAGCCAAATCTTAGATTTACTGGGGTTGATCTGAAGGCCACTCTCTGAGGATAATTCCTTCCAGCACTCCAGCACATAGTTAAGATTCAGATGATCAGTTTTAGCAAAAAGAAGTAAGACATCAGCATAAAAAATATGCGAAATGGCAAGTCCTCCTTTGCAGATTTTAACCAGCTACCAAGCTCCTCTCCTGACCCTCTCTTGAATCATGTAAGAGAGTCATTCCATGATCAAGATGAAGAGATACAAGGATAACGGATCACCCTGCCTGAGCCCTTGACCAGGCTTAAAAGAAGGGAGTATCTCCCCATTCCAAAGCAGAGAGATATTATCTACAGTAATAGAGAACATGATGAGCTTGACAAGATTTGTAGGAAGATTAAAGTCCAAGAGCACACGACCAAGATAGGTCCAGTTAACTGAATCATAAGCCTTCTTGAGATCCACTTTGAGAACCATTAACTGTCTCTTACTTTTGGACTTCCTTAGAGCATGGATAATTTCCTGAATGATGATATCTAAGGTACCTTTATTGGGAAGGAAGCTACTTTGATTGCGACCCACTAAATTTTGCAACATGGGTCTCAGACGGTTAATAATAACTCTAGAAAACACCTAGTAAGTGGAGTTCAGAAGACTAATCGGCGTAAAGTCCCTCAACGATTCAAGGTTAGGCTGTTTAGGAATGAGAACCATCATGGCATTAGCAAGAACAGACCAGAAGTACCCATCTCTGAAGGCCCTATGAATGAAACTACATAACGCACTCTTCACTGTATCCCGGTGCTTCTGTTAGAAAATTGCCTGCAGACCATCAAGACCAGGGGCCTTTAAACCTTTCATAGAGAACAAAGCAGACTTGACCTCCTCTTCTGAGACAGGACTGCTTCTCTTCCTCCTTTAACTTTTTCTGCCAACTGAAGTATCTATCACTGGAAGGACGAACATCTCCACCTTCAAATTGATTAGAAAAAAAGTTTAAAGCAGCATTTTTCAGCTTGTTCTGATCTAGACACCAACTACCATCAAATTTTAACCCAGTAATTCTATTTCTACTTCTATTCATTTTGGTTTGCATGTGAAAAAATTTTGTATTCCTATCCCCAAGAGAGATCCAATCTACTCTAGATTTTTGGTGCCAGTGCATCTCTTCCTGCTCTAGAGTCAAATAGTATTCCTTAAAAAGTTTGATCTCCAGCTCTTGTAAGAAGAGAGAATGCAGGTAACTATTCGACTGTTGAATACCTCTTATTCTCCTTTCTAGCTCCTTATTTTGAAAATATTACCAAAAACTACTTTGTTCCAAATCTTAATCTCCTTTTTTGCATGGTTTATGGCCTACAGCAGGTAGTTATCTCCCATTGCCCAAGCTTTTTCAAAAGCCTCTTTGAAACCAGAGTGGGTGAGCCAAGTAGCCTCCCATCTAAAAGGTTTTTTAGACTTCTCAGGAGGGACTGACAGGGCTGTCATAAGAAGAATGGGGCAATGGTAGCCATGCAATCTAGGGAGATTCATCACTCTATGCTTCAGGAAACCAAGCAATGCCTGCTGATTGGCCAATACCCAATCCAGCTTCTGTTGAAGAATTAACTTGCCATTCCTGAATTTGGACCATGTGTATTTAGGCCCCAAAGTATCGAGACTTGAAAGATTGCAGCTACTCCACCACTCTCTCACCTTTTGAGCTCTATTCCAGACATTTGCTCTCCTGTTACTGGTGTCTACCGAACTGCTTATATCATTTAGATCCCCCGTTACAAAACCAAGGATTCTGAATAAACCCAACCAAACTCTGCATAGATCCCCAGAAACTATTCTTGGCTTGAGAATTCAATTGGACATACGCAAATGTGACTAAAAAAGTTCCTTTCGCCTCTCTGCTCTAAGCATGAATGAATTGATCAGAGTGCGAAATTACATTCAGAGTAACTCTGTTACTCACCAAAAGCAACCAAAGGCCTCCCTTGAATCCATTAGAGGGAACCACAAAGTCATTATTCCAACCCATGTTCTTTAAGAACCTTGGCTAATTAGAAGACCTTGTTTCTAACAAACATATGACATCCGGATCATGATCCTTAACCAACTCTTTGCAGGCCCTTCTGAACCTACCATTACCCACACCCTGCAGTTCCACACTAAAAGCTTACTCATCGTTATAAAACAGCAGAAAAATAGAAAAAGAAATCCAACCATAACTCCGTGTCTGTGGAGTCCTCCATATCTCCATGAACCTCCCCATGGTTATCTTTAATTATCTCGTAATTAAACTCCTTATCGTAGGGCTCACTATCTATTGCATTTAAAATATTTTGAAATCTAGAAGCCTGATGGACCGAATCCTGGAGTTCCTTGAATCCTTCTCCTGGGTCCAATGTATGTTTCTCTAAATCCATTTTTGAAGGACAAGGCTTAGGCGTAAGGCCTGTATTGTGGAAGCTGTACTGGCCCGCTGCTGTTGAATGTCTTGCTTGGCCCCCTTTACAACTTCATAGTCCATTTTTGTCAACCCGCCTTGGCCCAAATCCACATTAGTCTTCCTGGCCCATAACTTGCCTTTATCACCTAGTTTATCTCAAATATTCCCATCACCTTCACTATCTGAAACCTTAGCTATCATCCGATCTGTCCTCCTTTGTCTCATCTGAAACCAGCTTGTTGTTCCTTCTTCGTTGACTTTTAACATCTCTGAAATCTGATCTTCTGAAAAGCTTATGATTTTCCCTATTTCTCTCAAGGATCCTCTCTGACATCCCTTGTGTTCTCTCCTCGATTAACTCCTCAAAGGTTCTGTCCTCTTCTGACAGGTCATCGACTACGTTTAAAGAAGCAAATCTGTTAGATCTTACTTGGCTTTTACCTCCCCTTCCCCTGGGTAAGCTCGATTTCGAAATTTTTGGTGTTTAAGAAACCAACATCCATGGGCCGAGGTTTTCATCTTCCTCCACCACGTAGGGTTCTCTGATCTCTCCTCCGGCCGCCCAATTTAACTTCTCTTCCCTTTGGATTAGACTGTCACAGTGTTCTTTTGTGTGTCCCACCCTTCCGCAGTTAAAACAGATCACTTGGAGACCCTCGTTCTCGATCTTTTGAACCTTGTTCCCGATCTTCACTTTTGAGACCAAGGGTTTATCGAGCTCGACTTCGACACAAACTATAGCATATTGGTCTCTTAGAGTGTTTGTCGTGTTCGCATCCAACCCTAATCGGCTTCCTTAAAAATTTTCCTACTTCCAAAAGGAATTCCTCATTAAAAAATTCAATAGGGAGTTGAGGGAGCCTTATTCAGACTGCCATCCTTTCGATTTTTGCATCAAAAGGAGAGAACCATGGCCTCCATTTTTGCACCGTGAGATAATGATCGTGAATCATCCACAGTCCTTCCAACAAGGCCTTGTTATAGTCATTATGTCTATCGAACTTCACTAGCAGAAACCCTTCGCCCAAGTCAACTAACTCCATATTTCCTTCTATTTTCCACAATCCATTTACCTTAGATAACATAAGTTGGTACCCTATTGACTTCCCCAATAACTTAATAATAAGGGATTTTCTCCATGGTTGCCACAATTTCTTTAGAACCTCCTCTGTGACGGCCATTGAGGAAAATGGTAGTTAATGTCCTCTAACTCCATCTCCCCTTCCAACCACAATTTCTCCTCCTCTACCAAATCCGGAACTCCAATCTCCTCCACACAAATGTCCCTCTGTGTTTGGCCCAGAAGCATGTCCTTAGAGGAAATTTTTGTTGTACTTTTATCTTCCACATTACTATTCGCAGATTTAACCTTCTTTTTACTGCGCTGCAGGTGATCTTCCTTCTCAATAGAGATCTCCTGGTCGATTTCTTTCGTTTCGCCAAGGTACGTTTCCATCTCCCTTTTTTTCGTTTCGTCAGACCCTCTTGTTTTTTGTCTTCACGAAACTACGCGGTCCTACGATATGTTGTGTAATTATTCTGAGAGCTCTTCCCCCACACAGTTCCAATGTCAAGTGGCACCATAGTGTTTAGTTCTAATGATATATAGCAAACCCTAATTCCATGCTTACTGTTGTGTTGCATTAAATATGTATTCGACCTAATAACTGGGTCACTTGACATGCTGAAACATATGAAGTTTTCCGCTCCGGTACTTACTAAAGTAGCAAGTATGCATGATAAAGACGACCATGCCCTAAAAATAAACAAAATTTCAATTTAGAAATTTAGAGAAAGGCACAATAGTCTAAGAAATCAATTGTATTAATTAAGAATGTGAAACCATATAATAAAATGAGACCCCTTATATATAGAGTAAATAATATATTCCTACTAGAATTGAAAAGCCTACTAAACAACCAAAAGAAATTCTAATAGCAAATTACGTTGTAAACAATTTTATGATTAATTAATTATTTATTCTAATTACCTAAATTTATATAATACACATGGGAGAGATTAGATGAGGATAAATTTGTTTTTTTCTTTTTTTTTTTTTTTTTGGGTGTGGGGTGCGGATTAAAGCTAGAATAAGATAGCTTTATGGTTCCCTTATCAGTAATACAATGAACCTACTAAAATTGAATTTTGTGAGATAAAAATGTAAAACAAACATAATTTTTACATTCTCAGCACATGCTATATATATCACTGAATTGAAAATAAATAAATAAAAATTGTGATAATACAGTAATAAAGATAATTATTTTTTTTCCTATTATGAATTCTTGCAAAAAGAGGGAGGTGCGCATACTCATATACCAAAATTAATGCAAAATTGTTGCCACATAGGGCCAACTTCAGTAGGTAGTGTGATTATCAAGAACTAGAAACAAATACAAACCTACCTCAATGAATGTGGCACAACTTTACCATAGGATTAAAAATAGGTAAAATAGTTTATCAATTGTTTTTTAACAGATGCGGATGTGTTACAACCAACTGTTACCACATACAATGCATATAGCTATTGATTTGCTTGGATTTATTTATTTCTTCATGCCAGCTAACCCTTAGTTGTCATTTTGAGCAAAATTTGATTGTACAATGAAACAACTGGCTTTTCTATAATTCTTACAGGCATTGAAACTCATGAGGTCGACCTCGTGGGTATAATATTCCTAAAGCAAAATATATAAACCATGTAATCAAGAAAGAAAGTCATTGTTAATAGGGGAGTAAGAGATAATATAACCATGAGTACTCTACACAAAATCATGGTTATGATTTTATTGTTTTTCATTTGTCAATGTGAGGCAAATATATTTATGAACAGGGCGCATGTCTACATTACAAACCAACTGCAAGGGGGCCCTGACCTCGAAGTTCATTGTCAATCCAAAAATAATGATATGGGTGTTCATACGCTTGGTGCGAATCAGCAATACGAGTTCGGATTCACCCCAAATTTTTTTATAATGAATACTCTCTACTTTTGTAGTTTTCGTTGGGAGAATCAGTTCAAGCACTTTGATATTTATGATGAATACAGAGATTTTTATGTATGCACAAATTGTGTTTGGTTTGTTTATCGAGATGCAGTGTGTCGCTTACAGAAGGAAGGGACATACGTCTGCTATCAATACAAGGTTGAGAATAATCTCCAAAATTTACCTGCAGAGAAAGCATAGGGGAAGTGAAAGCCCCAACAAGTCTCTTGAAACTTGGGTCTTAGGTTTGAGGGAATGAGTCAAATAAATTTGTGAGCATTATTTTATGTACTTCTACTTCATCTATGTTTCCTTTTAAGCTTATTGACATCATTAAAATTTTTCTTTATATTTGTTTTGGGGCATGCAGAAGAGAATTAATCTCGTGTTATGCATTTAAGAATTCTTAGATAAAAGAGCTCACTCGGTACACAAATAGTTCCCCGACTTAGTGTGAAGATAGGGGAAGAGTGGACGTATATATACGTAACCTTCCTCTTGTATTTTTTTTTACAAAGAAACTGTTTCTACATTTAGAACCTGTGACCTTAAGGTCACCAAAACAATAACTCAACCGTTACATCAAAATTCACCCTCTTAAGAATTTTGAGATAAAAAATTATATATTCATACAAATTTATTTGATACAAGTTTCTACAAATATTTTTGAAAAATGCTATTTAAGAGTTTTCCTAATAAACTTTTGAAAAATGATATTTAAGAGTTTTCATATTTTTTAAAAATGATAACATATTATATAATTTAACAAATTTCTTTGATGCTAGTTTCTTTCACAGTATTGTTCAATAAGATTGCTGGCTAAGCTCACCAAACACTATTAGAAAATAGACCTTCAATGACGAAAAATTACCGATGAAAAAAATTCTATCGCTAATAGTGATAGATTTCCAACTGAATACTATCAGACAAAAAACCAAACAATTTGCAACGGATTAGCAATGAAAATATTTTCCTCGCTAATCCGTCTCTGTAGTGGTCAACAGTAAAAAAAATTTTTTTAAAAATTTATAAACTTATTAGCAATGGATTACTGACGGATTGTAATGAAAAAATTAACAACGGATTACCGACGAATTGTTTTTTAATTTTTTAATTTTTTAATTTTCTTTAATAATTCTTTTTATTTTTATTTTTATTTTATTTTGTAGAAGAATAATATGATTTTAAATTTTTTATTATTTAATTTTAAGCTAAAATAAAATTATTTTATTATTTTATAATAAAATATAATTTTTATTATTTTTTATTATTAAAAATATGAGGTAAAAATAATTAGTGACGAGGGATTTTTTTATTTTTTTATTTTTGTAATTTTTTAAAATTTTTTAAAATTTTTAAATTTTTTAAAATTTTTAAAATTTTTAAATTTTTAAAATTTTTATTTTTATTTAATAATTCTTTTTATTTTTATTTTTATTTTATTTTGTAGAAAAATAATATTATTTTATTATTTTAAAATTTTTATTATTTTATTTTAAGCTAAAATAAAATTATTTTATTATTTTATAATAAATTATATTTTTTTATTATTTTTTTATTATTAAAAAATATGAAGTAAAAATAATAAGTAAAAAAAAAGAATAAGACAAGAAACTTAACTTGGTCTAGTGGTGGAGGTGCTCTTGTCACGGTGGAGATGCTCGGTTTGGAAACTTACATTATATAAAAAACACGGATTTAGCGATGAAAAAAATTAATCACTATTTTATGATGGATTTAGCGACGAAACATTTTTTCGTCGCTATTTGTAATGAAATTAGCGATCAAAAAGTATCTATGGCTAAATTAGCAATAGATATATTATTCGTGGCTAAATCCGTAGCTAATTGGCGATAAAAAATTTTTGTCGTTAAATTTGTCGCTAATTAACAATTTATTTTATTATTTTATATTTTATATTTTTAAAAACTAATATCATTTTATTATTTAGCGACGGATTTTGTGACGAACTTAAAATTTGTGGTAAAATTTAGCCGCGAATACCATAATCCGTCACTAAATTTAATTTTTTTAAAATTAACATTTTATATTTTATTTTATTTTGTTATTTTATTATTTTATTCATTTATATTATCTAATCATATTTATTATTTTATAATATTTCAAATTAGTTTTTTTATAATATTATTATTAAAATATTTTATTATTTAGCGACGGATTTGACAATCCGTCTCTAAGTTAGCGATGGATATCGCAATCCATCGCTAGCAATCCGTCGCTAAGTTAGCGACGGATATCGCAATCCGTCCATAAGTTAGCGACGGATTCCTCAATCCGTCGCTAAACTTAATTTTTTAAAATTAACATTTTATATTTTATTTTATTTTGTTATATTATTATTTTATTCAATTATATTATCTAATCATATTTATTATTTTATAATATTTTAAATTAGTTTTTTTTATTATTTATTATTTATTATTTTTAAAAAATAATATTATTTTATTTTTTAAAAAAGTTTTATTATTTAGGGACGGATTACCAAATCCGTCGCTAAGTTAGCGACGGATTCCTCAATCTGTCACTAAACTTAATTTTTTTTTTAATTAAAATTTTATATTTTATTTTATTTTGTTATATTATTATTTTATTCAATTATATTATCTAATCATATTTATTGTTTTATAATATTTCAAATTAGTTTTTTTTGTATATATTTTTTATTTTTTTTAAATATTATTATTTTAATTATTTTTTTTTATTTTTTTATTTTATTACAAGAAAATAAAAAGCGAAAACATTAATGTTGTGCAGCACACATTCACATTTAATTTTTTTTACACTATTAGCCAAGTTTAGAAAGTTATCTAATCATATTTTATTTCATTTTTTAAAATCCTTTATTATTTTATTCTAAATTAGTATTTTAATATTTTATAACAAATATTATCATTTTTTTATTTTGTTATTATTAATAAAATATGAGAGTAAAATAACAAATTAAAAAAAACATATTTTAAAATAGCATTTTATTTTATTTTTAGGAATAAAATTAATATATTTTTATTCATTTATTATTTTATTATTTTACAAAAAATTATCATATTTATTATTTTTAATTAATATGTTATATTTTATTTTTTAATCTTTTTATAGAATATTTTTATTTTATTTTTTAATTCATTTAGTATTTTATTTTAAGTTAGTATTTTATTATTTTATAAAAATTATTATTTTTTATTTTGCTATATTTTATTTTATTTTTTCTTTTTCATGAGTAGTATTATTTTTTTAAAACTAACATTTTGTTTTTTTATAATAAATATCATTTATATTATTTTATTATTTTTAGAAAATTATTAGAATAAGATAATAAGTAAAAAAAAAGAATAAAACTAAGTAAGGTAGTTGGTCTAGTGGTTGTGTATTCTAACTCCTTTACTTGTGCACAGGTTTCATCCACGGGAAAAGCAAATAGAGGCAATTTTGTTGGATTTTTTCACAAGTCAAAGGGGGTGGGCATAGATGCAGGCGGGGCACGAACTCGGGTGGGGAGCAGGATGCGCGAGAGTGGGCCAGGCGCAGACTGTGCCCGCTTGGGTTGGAGCTAGGTTGGAGCTATAATGGGTGGCGGGTTAGCGACAAATTTGAAATCCATCGCTAAATTTAATATATTAATAAAATAATAAAATAAAATAAAATATTAATATAATAATTAAATAAAATATATTTAAATTATAAAATATAAATTAACGACGGTTCTGAGATATTCGTCGTTAAATTTAGCAACAAAAAAGTTTCCGTCGCTACTTTAGCGACGAATTTCTTGTTTTCGTCGCTAAACTTTTGCGACGCATTATTATCGACAAAAAATCTTTCATCGCTAAACCCGTTACTAAAGTTTTTAGCGACGAATTTTTTTAAACTTTTCGTCACTAAATCTATCATTAAAACTGTGTTTTTTTATAGTATTGGCGGAAGCTTTTCTTACAAATTAATGAGGTGGGTCGGTTGGGCAGGCTGGTAAGTCGGCGGATTTTGGAGCAGCATATTAGATTTTTTAAGAAATCAGTGATGGAAAAAGGACTTTTAGCGATATATTTTTTCACTGCAGGTAACGGCTATATTGGTTGTAGTCCTAGGGTTTGGTATTTAGAATTTCAGTTAATTGCTAATATTATTCAAATTTGAAAATATTACAGGTTTTAAACCAATTCGACGGGCGAACGAAAACTAGGTCTGAGATTTTGCGAAACCCTAGGTGAGAGAGAAATGCGATCTATTCAATATTTGAAATAAATTTTATCAAATTTAGGTTTCAATACCTTTAAAATGACATTTGTATATATTTTTAAATTGAAAAATTAAAATTTATACGAACTTAGAGAAGATGATAAATTCTAAGAATAATTGGAAATTTGATGACAATTGTGATAATCTGATTATGTTGACTTTCTTGGAGATTCGAGAAGTCGATTTGGTTTGATTTTAGAAAATAGGGAGTGACCACCCTCCCTAAAAAAGTGAGTGGGATCCTAATCTCTTGCATGAAATAGTGAAACCTGATTTTATCGTATTTTTAATAAAACATGTTTTTGATATGCATTGTCTCGACGTATGGAATTGAAATTCAAATCTATTTTGTAATTATTGGAGTGTCATACTTATATTTTCTACGATTATGTATCCATATTTGAAATGAAATTGTATCATGATTTAAAAAATGGAATGTTTTCTATTCTACCACTGCATTGATTTGTTGAATTTAAATGATTTCGATAAAATATATTGGCACACGGATTTGAATTGTTTAGAGGATATGATGAGATAATTTGGCTATGTGGGTTGGATGCCTACTAGCTTGAGATGATATGATGATATGGCATTATTTAATAAATTTCGTAATTACGAAGGGTGTTTGTAAAGACACCGGGTTGCCTAGATACACATCTGCAGGAGGTATCCGCAAACGTCATATTCTAATGGCTATAGACACAGCTGGTTAAACCCAAGTAAAGGGGAGGATGTGTGTGACGCCACCGTCTAATATCGGGCGGGGTCCTATACATGATGATTAACTAACCCCAGCGAACTCATAGCCAACGTCAGGGTAGAGAGTGACTTTTGAACTTTATGCATAATAAAACTCCCAATGTGTCTGTTCTTGATCACAGTTGACTTTTGTCAGAATCCTTTCGGTTTGCTTTATGATCTACTTGATTTTAAATGGATGCATATATGTATGTTATCGTGTGAATGGTTAAATGAGTTCATTTTAGCGAACATATCATGATTTACTGTAAAAATTTGAATTATTGGTTGTGAATGATATTATTTGACACTCCAATGTTCACATACACTATTAGTACTTGAGATTAATCCCCTCACTCACTGGGTATCTTTCTTGATACTCACCCATCTTCTTTCTCCCGATTCGGGGCATGACATGAAAGCACTCAACATTTAAAGCAAGAAACTTTTTGCTTTGAAGTTTCTCTTTCAAATATATAATAGCAAATCATTAGAACTTGTATTATATCCACGGTTAAAGTAGAAATATTTGAATCTATTCCCCAATCAATTAAACATTTTTCTACAAGTTTTCCAATGTCTTTTCACTTTTGACTGTCTACTTGTACAAATTTAGGACTCTTTTGCATAAGCACCAATTATCATCAATAAAGTGAGTAGTAAGGCATAAATTATTAACGATGACCTTCAAGCTCCACAGTTGTAAACGGTTGTTTATCAAAAATGATCGTCCGTGCAATTGCATACCAACAATGATCTTGATCAAATTGCCAAGTAGAAAAGCGAGGTTGTTCTCCTCTTTCAATAACTAAATGGTTGTTTATCAACAATGATCGTCCGTGCAATTGCATACCAACAATGATCTTGATCAAATTGCCAAGTAGAAAAGCGAGGTTGTTTCTCCTCTTTCAATAACTGGAGTAGAGGTGAGGAGATTTTGTCTTTATCAATATTTAGTGGGTAGAATTTACACTTCTTAAAGTGTTTAAGCGTGTTAGATGTGTCCCATTGAACATCGTATAAGTACATGGACTCACATCTTTGTTTGCTTAATCTTGCCGGTTGTTTTATTCCTAATTTTCTCAAAATGATGTCATACATCAGACTTAAGCTTTTGGGATTTTGATACTGGAATTTACTCTTTTTGATAGGTTGGTTGGACAACGCTCCATCGCCACATCCAAAACGTTCCATGACAATGGAAATTTATATTCTACAGTTGAAGACAATAATACATATTAGTGTATAGAATATTAGTTGCAAATGCAGGCTCTAAGTATTTCTCAAACATAAATAGCACTTTTTACTTTTCTAGATAGGAAAAAATTACAAATTCTTAATACCTTAAAAAAATTGTTCTATGGAACTAGCAACAAGGAACAGATTTGCATAGCACAAACAAAATATGAATAAAGAAAATTAACACTCTAGAGAGTTCACCCTATCCGTTTATTGCTTCTAAATTTTGTACAGTTACCCTACCCTATGAGAAGGTTCATTACCCTTATCCTACCCTATCACAGAGTGTTAGAGTCGGGTACAGGTTCACCCTATCCGTTTGGTCACCCCTAGTGAAAACCCCACAAGTCGCTTGAAACAAGGGTCTTAGGTTTGAGGGTACGTGGATGAGCTTCGCCTCAAATGTCACCTTTCCCTCCTTCTACGTAATTGATTCGGTTTTAATTCTAGTATGCACCAAAAAAAAAAAAAGAAAAAAGGTTTAACAGTATGAGTCAAATAAATTTGTGAGCAATTGAATGGTTGATTAGATTTCTTATAGATCGCCTCTTGGTCTATTATTTTTTGTACTTCTACTTCATCTATGTTTCTTTTTAAGCCTGTTGACATCTTTAAATTTTTTTCTTTATATTCTTTTGGGGCACACAGAGGAGATTTAATTTCAAGTTGTGCATTTTATCTATCTTTGACTCTTCCATCAGTTATTTTGCTAAATTATATCTTTTTGAGAAATATTATTTTAAAAAATAACTTCTAAATCAATTTTTAAAATAAAATTAAAAATTAACAAAACCCTATTACTTCAAGAAAATACTAAATTATTCTAAAATATAAATAAAACCTAAAATTAAAATTTATTTTTACTATAGTTATAAAATTAAACATCTATGTAAAATAATGATAAAATATAAAAATAAAACACAGGAAGACATCGAAATTAGACCATAAATTCATGGTATGAATTCGTGATTTATACCGCTGTCTTAGCATAGTTCGTTAACAAAACTCAATTGGAGAATGGGTTACACCGTATATCAAGTTATCCCTCTAAAATTTCATATCATACCCATGCGAGATTTGACAAGGATAAATTATTTTTTTTCCCTTTTTTTTTTTTCTTGTGCGGGGTGGGGATGAAAGGTATAATAAGATAGTTACCAATGATACAATGAACCTAAAGTCTCGCAAATGGACTTTTAGTGCAACACTGAATATTGCGTTTTGTGAGACAAAATGTAAAACAAACATAATTTGTACGATCTCTGCACAAGCTATATATTGCTGATTAGAAAATAAATAAATAAAACTTGTGATAATAGAGTAATAAAAATAATTGGTGTTTTTTTTTTTTTTTTTTTATTTTTCTATTATGAATTCTTGCAAAAAGTGGGAGGTGTGCACACTCATATATCAAAATTAATAAAAACTTGTTGCCACGTGGGGCCAGTCACAGTAGACAGGATGATTGTCAAGAAGGAGAAACAAATGCATTCCTACCTCAATGAATGTGGTACGAACTTTTTATCATTTTGTTATATTAGGATTTAAATATGAGATTATAGAATTGAGAGATAAGAATTATAATCACTACTACTACTACAATGTTTATTCGGAGACAGTGTAGCACAACTTCACCATAAAATTAAATTTATGATTATCTTTAACTTTGGCTTGTGTAAAATTTACCTCCAAGAAATAGATGAAATAGGATGTATTACAACAAAATGTTACCACATACAATGTATATAGCTATTTATTTGCTTAGATTTATTTATTTCTTCATGCCAGCTACTCTTAGCTGTCATTTTGAGCAAAATTTGATTGTACGTTGAACAATCATCGACCCCGTGGGTATAATACTCCTAAAACAAAATATATAAACCATGAATCAAGAAAGAAAGTCATTGTTAATAGGGGAATAAGAGATATTATAACCATGAGTACTCTACACAAAATCATGGTTATGATTTTATTGTTTTTCATTTGTCAATGTGAGGCAAGTATATTTATCAAGAAGGTGCATGTCTACATTACAAACCAATTGGAAGGGGGCCCTGACCTCGAAGTACATTGTAAATCCAAACATGATGATAAGGGCGTTCATATGCTACATACCAACCAGCAATACGAGTTCGGATTTACCCCAAATTTTTTTATGCCGATTACTCTCTACTTTTGTAGTTTTCGCTGGGAGAATCAGTTCAAGCACTTTGATATTTATGATCAAGCAAGAGATTTTTATGTATGCGTAAGTTGTGTTTGGTTTGTTCATCGAAATGCAGTGTGTCGCTTACAACTGAACGAGGGGACATACGTCTGCTATCAATACCAGGTTCAGAATAAGCTCCAAAATTTGCCTGAATTTAGAAGAGAAAGCAAAGGGGAAGTGAAAACCCCAACAAGTCTCTTGAAACCCGGGTCGTAGGTTTGAAGGTACGAGTCAAATAAATTTGTGAGCATTATTCTATGCACACAACTGTCATAATTGAATGATCTATTAGATTTCTTATTGATTGCGTCTTGGTCCATTATTTTATGTACTTCTACTTCATCCATGTTTGTCTTTAAGCTTATTGACATCATTAAATTTTTTCTTTATATTTGTTTTGGGGCATGCAGAAAAGAATTAATTTCGTATTATGCATTTAACTATTCTCAGATAAAACATTATATAATTAGACAAATTTATTTGATTCAAGTTTTGACAAATATTTTTGAAAAAAATGTTAATCAAGTGTTTTCCTGATATATTTTTGAAAAATGCTATTGAAGAGTTTACCGGATAACAGATTATATAATTTAACAAATTTGATTGATACCGGTTTCTATGATTTAACCTTTCTCAGTATTGTTTAATAAGATTGCTAGCTAAGCTCACCAAAGAAATCTGTCAAACATGGTTTCATAATGGAAATCATCATATATATATATCCTTTTGGATAAATGCTAATTAATTTCATTTTGTAAATAATAAGGTAGGGATACAACTTATTCCCACATAAGTAATTGACAGAATCAAATTTCTTTTGGTTAAATGGTTAGAAACTCTAACACCTTAACCAGAGATCTCGAGTTCAATCCCTGAAAATAACCAAAAATGATTTGAGAGAGATAACCTCTAAAATAGGTTTTACAGTATTCGAATCGAATTAATCGGATAATGAAAAAAAAAAAAAAGAAAAGTAATTGAAAGAGCTTTTACTTACAGCTTTGGAATTCAATGATACCAGCGGCTCCTATCATAACCTGCATTTTAGGGTTCGAACCCTCTGTCTTAACAATAAAAACTATTTAAGAGCAATAACCACACACGAATTGCTATTTTTACTCAAAGTTTTGCTACTTCAGTTCTTTAAACTGAAAAACATTAGTCGAAAATATTAGCACCAATCTACCATCCCAATGGTTAATGTTGCACTTACGACACTCGGCTAGGCAACTGTTTTATGCGGATCATTGTTAGCAATAGTTCGAAAATACATAAAGAAAAAAGTTACAATGTTTTACAAAATACCTTTATATATCATTTCTATTCCAAATTATGGGGATAATTTTAATTTTTGATACTATTTTGATATCTATATATATAATACCATATTTTAATAGAGTTTATTTTGAAAAAGATAAAAAAAAAAAAAAATAGTATTAAATATCAAAAAGTAGTCTCTCTCTTTCTCTCTCTGTTTTTTCCTCATTGGCCCATATTTTATACTGTATGTCACTATTATTAGTAGACACTAGACAAGGTGATTTATTTTTGTTTTCCAACTTTAACTTATTATACTTTTATTTTATCATATATTCGAAAATATTTAAAATTAAAATTTTATTTACTTTTAACATTAGAAATAGATATTGTCATCTTATTATAATGTATTTCCTTATTAGTAAAATTGGCCGTGTGATTTATTAATTTCTTTTGATGTAATAAAATTTTTTTGAAGTAAAATTATATCTTTTTCCCCATAATTTTCGAGCTCCACTCTCCCATGGTTCACTCCCACCCCACTCTCCCACCTTCTCTCTCCCAATTTTTCATGCTCCTGCCCTAATCCCCCCTTCCTCAATCCCAAATTTTCATGCTCTCCCTCAATTCCCTCCACTCTCCTTTGCACACTCTCTGTCTCTCTCAGAGAAACACAGGGAGATAGTGATATCTAGGAAATATATTAAGATGGCGGTTGCTTCAGTACTGAGAATAAGAATTGGAATCGAAATCATATCCTTTGGATTCGGAATGGATAGAATCATTCCAAATCATTTGTTTGGTTCAATACATTGGAATGGGTATCGTTACCACAACTAGTGTTTGGTTGGTTTTTTTCTTTTTATTTTTTTCAGAATAGGAATTAATAATTTTTTAATTTTACTCTTATTCTAATATAGAATAAAAACTATGAATAATTTAAAATAAACTGTTTTATAATATTATATGAAATTAATTTTACTTGAAAAATAAATATTATATGAGTTTATCAAGAAAACTTTGTATCCTTTTCAAAAAAAGAAAAAAGAAACTAACTTAATAATGAAAATTTTATATTTTTTCCCTTGTTTATTTTATTTTTTATGTATAATGAAGTCCTAAACTTGAAATTTTAGAAAAAGGAATGGGACTTTGCATTAAAATCTATCTTGTATTAAAATTTGAAATATAACTTTACAAAATTTTGAATTGATTAATTTTTTTAAAAAAATTTATGTATTTTGGGTATTTTTTTTTTTAGAATTTGAAAAAACAAGAAAGTGTAAAAGTGGAGAATAATGAATAATTTAGGATAAGTGTGAGAGTAAATAGTTATTTAAAAATGAAACATGAATTTCCAACAAAGTCCACCAATTTATTTGGGTTTTGTGAATTTCTAGATTTTTAGGTATAAATCCAAAATATTTATTTTCATAGTATTAACCAAAACATTATTTTTCAGTTTTATTTTTATTCCTTATTGTCGTATCCTCTGACCAAACACCCCCCTACGTCAATCATAGATTTCTTGATTTTAAATTGAATTCCTCTTCTTATGACCATTGGCCACCATATTTAAGAGCTTCTTCCCATAATTGCTTTTCTTCACTTGTTTCAACAATCTTCTGCATTAGTCAAACCAAATATTTCGTAGTAGTAGAGTGTTGACCCTCAGAGAGACACAATGATGGTCACCTTTTGCCACCCTTTTGCTTAGGGGGGAAAAATCCTTATGTATTAAACTTAGTGCAGAGAGAATTGAAATTTGATAAAATATTTCTTTAACAAAGTAACAGGTACAAATATACCACTTACTATATCTGACTTACACGAACTTTACTCTCTAATGTTGCACCATTTTTTTTTTTTTTTTTGAACTTCACGAGAAGAATCAATGTTTGAGTACACGAACGGAAAAGCTCTTCTTCTGTATTTATAGAAGTACGAACATGAAGCCTTCTCCACGAATTATGGTGAAATGACCAATTTCTAGAATACAATTTCTGTCTGCACATTTTTACTTTGCCCGCATGGAGTTACCACGGTCACAATTTTACTAATTTCCATGTGAACATTTCTGTCACTACATGTGGTAACTACCACAAGGATGATATATATTAATTCTTGAGAGAAGGGAAGTTGTTGATTATTAACACTCCCCCTCAACCGATTCTTTCTTTTTGCGTTACACAACTGTATATGGTACTCCTTGACTTTGTTTGGATAGGATCCTTTGTAAGGATGTCAGCAACTTCATCTTCCGTCTCGATATGTTACAACTTGATCTCTTCTTTTAACATCTTTTCTTCTAGGAAACGATGATCAACTTCCGCATGCTTTATTCTTGCATGAAGCACTAGGTTCTCAGGTAGCGAAATAGCTGCACAATTATCACATGACAGTGGCACTGTGTAATCAGATTGCTGATGAATGTCTTTCATAAGTCGCATCAACCAAGTACCTTTTTGTTATCGTTGCTACTACACTATACTCAGATTCCATTGTCGAGAGTGATACTATTGGCCAATGCTTGCCACACCACGATATTGCTCCAGAAGCCAGACTGAACACACAGACCTGGCAGTTGATCTTCTAGCATCATGATTACGAAGGGTAGCAATGAACATCAAATGTTGGGCACCATATTTCCAACATGGTGTTATGTCACAAGGTTTTGCGGCAGAGAGCATCCTCATAAAATGTCACTTTCTTGCGAAACAGGATGCAACGAGTTGTGTACATTGCTGATGTAACAACCCTTGCATTGGCCAACCCACCCAAGGCGTCGGAAAGCATGCATTGTAGATTAGCATTGCCTTTTCTGCGTCACTAAATGGTTGCAAAGAATATTTTAAAAAAAAAAAAGTATATTTTTGTACTAATTATTTTCACTCTATACATAACAAAATAGAGGAAAATTTGGGCAGCCATGAATATAAACAAGAATTTATTAAATTACTAAAAAAATATTTACAATAAAATTAAAATTTTATTATCATATATATATATAATTAATAAAATAAATACAAATTAATATAATGTCTACGGGGGATCATCAGGGTTAACATCAAAATACAACAATATTTTAGGGGAAGTAGAGGGGCAGAGTAAGGGTTTTGCTGGGGGGACATCCAAATACACATGTTGGGGCTGAACCTGGGGCTAGGCTTCGGACGAGGATGGAGGTTGGAGGAGACGCATATGGGTGAACAAGTAATTCAATTGACAAGTTCAGTGATAGCCATCTGCATTAACTTCAATTGAATATGAATTTCATATGATTATCAGGATAAACTATTTATGACTAACATAAAACTTGCAATATATACCTTACACATTAAGTTTCATCAAATAGCTATGAACATTTTATTTTTAATTTATGTACCCAATACTTATACTTTTTGAATACAATGTCAACATGATCACACGCTGTAATACTGAGGGAAGAAAAGTCAACAAAAAAAAAAAAAAAGAAAACAAACACACTCTTTTCTCTCTCTCTCTCTCTCTCCCACTTTCCCAATTCTCTTCTCCCGAAACCCATTTTCCCCTCTCATTCTCACTCTCCGTTTCCCTCTCTCTCGAATTCTCTCCCCTCTCATGCTCACTCTCTGTTTCTCTCTCTCTCTCGAATTCTCTCACTCTCTGTCACTTACTGATTCTCTCTACCTCTTTATTGTTTCTTTCTCTACCTCCCGCGGCCGACACCTTCCTGCGACAATCACCACCGCACGATAGCCCACGTTGCCTTCCTCCCCTATCTGCTCAACCGCGCGCTGCTCTCTCTGTTGAGAGCCTTCTGCGACCATCGTAGAAGCTCCAAGCTGGCGGTAGCAGCACTGTCAAAGACCCTAGGTTGCGATGTCCTGCGATTTCTTCTCTGCGCAGGTAAGGGCTGGTTCGGCTCTGACTATAGTTTTAGGGTTTCGTCTCTCTTGGTAATTTAAGCCTAATTACTAAGCTTTGTGTCAGTTTGGAATGCACTGTAGGTCTAGGATTGAACTGGAGAGATATTCGAACGAGGGTTGTGAACTGTGAAAAACCCTAGGTGAGGAAATTTCAATCCCTTCAATATTCAAACTATTTTTATTGAATTTAGGTTGAGAATACGTGTATATTTATTCTGAAATTGTTAGATTCGAAGGAAACGCATTTTCCTTAGAGTTTTATTGGAAATGTGTATGAACATATTTGGATTTTGGAGTTAGAATGGGATAATCTGCAGAATGGAGGATACACTTGCATTTCATATCCTTCTTAGGTTATTTTTGAGGTGTTAAATGACATATGGCATTAGATTGTATTTATCAATTGGAGGAATTAAAGTTTATACAAACTTAAGGAGAAAATTTGAAAACCCTTTAATGGGACCTCATTTAACGATTTATATGTGATCAATATTTTAGGTTAAGGCCTTCCGAATTAAAGAAAATGTTGGATTTTGTTGAGTTAGAAATTGAGAGGGAAAACCCTCCCAAAGAGGTGAGTGGATGGCTATACTTAATGTAAATGAATAAATTGTTTTAAAGCATGATTTGTAAATTGATTTTAAATTGAATTTGAAATGTTATTTGCAATGTTTTGTGAAATTGGTGTGCCCTGAAATTTGATTTGACAATTCTATGACTCGAGTATGATCATTGAATCATTTACACTGTACCATGCTTGGATACCATGAAAATTTGTAAGATGCTTGCTTCATCTTGAAATTTAAGCATGATCTAATTTATTAAATGGATATTTGATAACTAGGTGCTGAAAAATGACTATAGTCTAAGTCTTGCCAAGGACCGGGCCATCGGGGCGGTGTGGCTAAGGCTGTTTAATTTAGCTTGGTGGTAGGTGAGTTGGAGAGCCTCCTCAGGCTGCCGTGATAACGTGGATGCACCCCACGGAGTTCCGGGCCAACACCAAGGGATGGGATTTTGAGAAAACTGTGAAAAATCTCTTGGTGGAATCTACCAACGGCCATTGGTAAAATAAAGTTTTCGGCATATCCCAAAATTTGTGAAAAATGAATGCAAATTGTTTGAAATTATTTATACGAGCCATGGTTGTTTGGAAACAAAATTGTTTCATGTAAATGTTCTTGGTTTCTACAAATGTATTTAAATGTGATTGGTTGGCACATCCATTTGCATACCTCATTTATATGTTGCATACCATTGCACTCCATTCACTGGGTATTTAAAATACTCACCCCCCTCTTAAATCCTTTTTCAGAGGACGCGTAGGGAGACGATGTCCACTATTGCGGATTGGAGGCTTATTTTGTTGATTTTGGGTAGGTATGGATTATGTAATTTTTTTTGGGAAGTTGTAGATCGTTAGTCCATGGAAAGTAAGTTCTGTACATCTCATACCATGTGGATTTTATTGATACTGGTTTGAGTTTCGGGCAAGTATCGGTAAAATCCAACGGCTATGATTTGGGACTTCATTATTTTGTGTAAAATCATGTTTGAAAGGTATTTGTTTTTTAAATGGGACATTTGGAATATTTATCTTGGATTTCTGTATTTATAGCTTATTTGGTAAACTCTATGAAATGCTTGAGAACTCTGGATTGGCTGGGATGGCCACCCTGCATGTATGCATGTATAGGAACCCCTTTCCCGATTGTGTGCCGATGTATGCTCGTGTGTACAAGGATGGACCGGATGGGTCCTTTGCATGCAAGTTGTTATAAATTTTTCTATTTTGATGAACTTATTATTTTGGAAGATTTATGGAAAAAAAAAACTGGAATGCCTTGCGCTATCCCGGTATATGGGGAGGCCATGCCCGTATGCCGAGATAACGCGGCGGTTGTTACGTACTCGACAGGAGAGTCGGGGCGTGACAATTCTATTGGTATCAGAGGCAGGTTCACGATTTTAAATGTTTCAAGTTTTGAACTACTTCCAAATGTCCCAAAGGTTTTCTAAGGATTTTGAAATGTATGTTATTTTGAAAATCTTTTAATGATTTATTTTTAAAAAATGTACAGAACTTTCCATGGATCATTATGGACTAGGTTCAATATTTATTTTAAGGGGTTAAATACCTAGCCACATGCCTAATTTAGTAGGTTAAGCATAATATCTCTTTTTATAAGAATCATGCCGCCTAGACAAAGAACGAGGAATGTTAGTGAGATTCCTCCTTCGGAGCGCGAGGATGAGTCGTCCTCACATGCTCCAACTTCTCTTCCAGCTGCCACGAGCACACACCCGACTCCTTCAACCGGGGTTCCTTCACCTTCTATTGCCGCCCTCCAGCAAGTGATGGAGTGGTGGAGTTCTTACGGGGCACAATATCAAGCTCCGCCCTAATCTTCTGTTCCTCTGCTGGTTCCTCCTTCTACACCGGCTGTGGCGCCTAGTATTCCCACAACATCTGCTCTACCGGTTGTTTCACAGACCGAACGTCCTACAGTTGAATTGTCAAAGCTACTCAAAGAGGCAAGACAACTGGGATGCGATACTTTTTCAGGCACTTGTGATGCCTCAGTGGCCAAGGAATGGATTGGTCGAGTTCAGGAGACCGTCACCGATATGAGATTAAGTGATGAGATGTAGTTATGGGTGGCGGTAAAATTGCTGGATAAGGGAGCTAGAACCTGGTGGAAAAACGAGAAGGCCAGGGCAACCACACCTCTCTCTTGGATAGATTTTCTGAGAGCTTTTGAAGAAAAATATTACACTCGGTTCTATAGGGACCAGAAGAGAGAGGAGTTCTTCAAGCTTGTCCAGGGAAATAAAACGGTGTCTGATTATGAATCAGAATTGAGGGAACTTGCTACTTATGTTCCAGAGTTTGTGAACTCCGAGGAGTCCCTACGTGCGAAATTTGAATCTGGACTAAATCTGAGCATAAGGGAGAGGATGTCAATCACAAAAAGGCACACATTTCAAGATATTCTGGATTTGGCCCTAAGGGCCGAGAAGATGGTGATTGAAAGGGGAAAATTCCGAGACCATGGGAAAAAGGAGAGACCCAGTGGTCTCATACCGGGCCAAAGTTTTAAGAAGAATAGAAGTATAGGCTCCTTCGGTAGTGGATCTGTTTCAGGACCGGTTGGCTCTCCTCAAGGCCAACGCGTGTCTCAATTTAAAGCTCCTACCCCTAGTGCTGTTTCAGGAAGCCAATCAGTGGGAAATAGGAAGGAACAGTGCAAACATTGCAGGAAGTTTCACTCAAGGTTTTGTTATTCGCTAAAAAGGTGCTACCACTGCGGAAGGGAAGGCCATTTTTGCAATGTTTGTCCGGAATTGGGACGAGGAGGTCAGATGAGACGGGATCGCTCTAATGGATTGATGGGCAGCCAAGCAAACACTCCTGTTCCCCCTTCAGTTGGTACATCTCAGACGGGGATTGGGAGCAACACAGTAGTTGCTCCAAACCAGCGCCCACAGGCAAAAGCTCAAGCAAGGATATTTGCAATGACTAACGAGGATGCCCAGAACAACCCTGATATAGTCACAGGTAAATTTTCTAGAACTTGAATTTGGTGATTTAGAAATTTGAATGCAAATATGATGAAATTTTGATTACTTGACTATGAATATGTGAAATATTAGTGATGTGGTATGATATTAAGGTCAATAGAAGTGATTTGGATAATTGACGATTATTTGACGACATTGGAGATTTTAAATTCTAATTGTGTTTGGTTGATTTAGAAATTGATCCTTACTTTTTGAATTTATAGATATGATGAAAATTTTTGGAGTTGATACTCATGTTTTAATTGATACTGGGTTTAATAACTCTTTTGTAAGCACCGAGTTTGCCAAGCACTCGAATAGACCCTTGACTCCACTCGAAGAGGAGTTATTGGTTGTCACTCCATTGGGAGAACGGTTGTACAGAAGTACCGTGTTTAAAGCCTGCGAAGTAGGGGTAGAAAGGGGAATTCTTGAAGCAGACTTGATTCCGTTAAAAATGAGGGATTTCGACGCTATATTGGGTATGGATTGGTTACACCCTCATAGAGCATCAGTAAATTGCTTCATGAAGGAGGTAGAGTTCCGTAAACCAGGATATCCTCCGCTTGTATTTGTTGGTGAACGGCGGGTTTTACCGAGTTGTGTAATCTCGGCATTGGAAGCACGAAAACTGGTGCACAAGGATTGTGAAGCTTATCTTGCTCATATAATTGATACGAATGTGCAAAGTCCGGACTTGATGAATGTCCCAGTAGTGAATGAATTTTTGAATGTTTTCCCGGATGAGCTACCAGGTTTACCTCCAGTTCAGGAGTTCGACTATGCTATTGACTTGATTCCCGGCACCGCATCTATTTCCATTCCTCCATATAGGATGGCACCCGCAGAAATTAAGGAGTTAAAAGTCCAACTACAAGAATTGTTGGACAAGGGATTTATTCGACCGAGTACCTCACCTTGGGGTGCTCCGGTTTTATTCGTAAAAAAGAAAGATGGCACGTTTCGGTTGTGTATTGATTACCGACAGCTAAACAAAGTGACCATCAAGAATAAATACCCCTTACCGAGGATTGATGATTTGTTTGATCAACTCCAAGGGGCAAGTGTCTTTTCAAAAATTGATTTGAGATCCGGCTATCATCAATTGCGGATAAAGGAAGATGATGTCCCCAAGACAGCGTTTAGGACGCGATATGGGCACTATGAATTCTTGGTGATACCTTTCGGTCTAACGAATGCTCCGGCAGCTTTCATGGATCTCATGAACCGAGTATTTCATTCTTATCTTGACAAGTTCGTCATTATCTTCATTGACGATATCGTGGTGTATTCCAAGAATGATGAAGAGCATTCAAATCATCTTCGGTTTGTGTTGCAGACTCTCCGAGATAAGCAATTGTTTGCTAAGTTCTCAAAGTGTGAATTCTGGCTGAAGGAAATTGGCTTTTTAGGACATGTGGTATCCGGAGAAGGAGTATTTGTTGATCCAAAGAAAATTGAGGCGATTCTAAAATGGAAACAACCCAAAAATGTCACCGAGGTGCGTAGTTTTCTCAGTTTGGCTGGGTAGTACCGAAGATTTGTAGAGAGTTTTTCCAGAATTGCAGCTTCGTTGTCTGGCTTGACACGAAAGGGGATTAAATTTAAATTGAATGATAAATGTGAGCAAAGTTTTCAAGAACTCAAAAGGAGACTCACGTCGGCTCCTATACTTGCTCTACTTATTGCTGATGATTTTATAGTTTACAGTGATACCAGTAAACAAGGGCTAGGATGTGTTCTAATGCAAAGTGATAGAGTTATCGCCTACGCTTCTCGACAATTAAAGAAGTACGAACTGAATTATCCTACCCATGATCTAGAATTTGCTACTATTGTATTTGCATTGAAAATTTGGCGACATTACTTATACGGAGCCACATGTAAAATTTTCACCGATCATAAGAGTCTTAAGTATTTGCTTACCCAAAAAGAGCTCAACTTGAGGCAAAGGAGATGGTTAGAGCTGATTAAAGACTATGATTTGGTGATTGACTATCACCCGGGTAAAGCAAATGTAGTTGCGGATGCTTTAAGCCGCAAATCATCATCTTCTCATTCTCAAGCGGGTTTCTATCTTTCATGCCTTGTTGGACTTCGTGCTCTTGGAGCCAAATTTGATTGTGATGACAATGGTGCATTATTGGCCAAGTTTGAAGTTCGACCTACCTTGGTGGACCGTATTAAAGAGCTCCAGGCAACTGATGAGGAGCTAAAACAGATAATAGAGAAGGTTCGCAAGGGTGAAACTAGTGATTTCCATATTCGGGAGGATGACATGGTGACACATGGGAAACGGATATGTGTTCTCAAAAATAATGAGCTTCGGAAAGCCATTCTTGAGGAAGCACACTTTTCGGCTTATGCTATGCATCCCGAGAGCACTAAAATGTACCGAACCATCAAAGAAACATATTGGTGGTCGGGATTGAAACGGGAAATAGCCGAATTTGTAGCAAGGTGTTTAGTGTGTCAACAGATCAAGGCCGAACATCAGAAGCCAGCCGGGACACTTCAGCCATTGCCTATACCAGAATGGAAATAGGAGCACATCACTATAGATTTCGTGGTGGGATTGCCACGTACATCGAGCCGTCACGATGCCGTATGGGTGATTGTAGATCGTCTTACCAAGTTGGCTCATTTCTTGCCGATTTAGAATACCTATTCTTTGGAGAAATTAGCCAAGTTGTATCTTGATGGGATTGTCCGACTCCACGGGATTCCAGTATCGATTGTATCAGATCGTGATCCCCGATTCACATCCAGATTTTGGCCTAAGTTATAAGAGGCTTTGGGAACCAAATTAAAATTCAGCACAGCATTTCATCCGCAGACGGATGAACAATCCGAACGTACAATCCAAACGTTGGAAGACATGTCAAGAGCATGTGTGATGGACTTCCAAGGGAGTTGGGATAGGCACCTATCATTGGTTGAATTTGCTTACAACAACAGCTATCAAGCTAGTATCGGGATGCCTCCCTATGAAGCTCTTTACGGAAGGAAATGTCAAACTCCGTTTTGTTGGGATGAAGTTGGAGAACGAAAAATTGAAAGTGTCGAGCTAATAGAAGCAACGACAGAAAAGGTGAAGCTGATCCAAGCAAGAATAAAAGCAGCTCAAGATAGGCAGAAGAGCTATGCTGATAAAAGAAGACAACCTTTGGAATTCGAGATCGGAGATATGGTTTTTCTCAAGATTTCACCTTGGAAAGGTGTAATTCGGTTCAGGAAACGAGGCAAATTGAATCCGAGGTACATTGGGCCATTCAAGATCCTTGAGAGGATTGGAAATGTGGCTTACCGATTGGAATTACCTCCGGATTTGGAGAAAATTCATGATGTATTTCCCGTGTCAATGCTAAAGAAATATTTACCGGATCCTTCTCATGTAATTGAGTCTCTTCCGATAGAATTGAATCCAGATCTGAATTTCAAAGTGCAACCAGTGCAAATCATTGATTGGCATGTCAAGCTATTGAGACGCAGACAAATCCCCATGGTTAAGGTCCTATGGAGAAATAAGCAAGTGGAAGAGAAGACTTGGGAGACTGAAGAGTTGATGCGAAAACAGCATCCCCACCTTTTTGAGGTATGAATTTTAATTTAAATTTCGAGAACAAAATTTCTTTTAGGGGGTTAAGTGTTATAATACCGAAGGAAGAAAAGTCAACAAAAAAAAAGAAAAGAAAACAAACACACTCTTTTCTCTCTCTCTCTCTCTCTCCCACTTTCCCAATTCTCTTCTCCCGAAACTTATTTTCCCCTCTCATTCTCACTCTTTGTTTCCCTCTCTCTCGAATTCTCTCCCCTCTCATGCTCACTCTCTGTTTCTCTCTCTCTCTTGAATTCTCTCACTCTCTGTCACTTACTGATTCTCTCTACCTCTTTATTGTTTCTTTCTCTACCTCCCGTGGCCGACACCTTCCTGCGACAGTCACCACCGCACGACAGCCCACGTTGCCTTTGTCACGCCCCTAACCGGGATCGTGAACAGTCGCCCGTTTCCTCTGGATGCTAACTGCATTTTTACAGAAAATCGGGCAGAACCTCCCCATAAATCGGAGGTTTCCCATGTACAATTTCACCTGTATATGACATTCATCCTGTAAAAATAAACAATTTGCCATCCCAGCCTCTCCAAATTCAACAAATACTACAACCAACATCCAGAACAACGCAATGCTATAAAGTTTCTAACAGTCCTAGCAACAGACCTCTACTGTCATGCCCAACTAGAGTATGAGCAGCCGCCACACCGAGCGGACTTAAATTCTACGCATATATAAAATAAATTCCCAAGTTATTTTTAAATATTTACAAATGCCTCAATGCAATGAAATAATCAACACGAAAGTTTCACGAATAAAAGTCCATAATTTATACAGTCATCCCAAAAATTTAGATAAATGGAATGGTCAAACTAAAATCTCCAATACATAACAATATCACCAATTATCGTAGCGGAAGAGATGGAAAATATCCATACCCAAGCCCAGTAGTTTCTCCTTGATCCAACACTAATCTTGTGGGAAAGAAAGTGCGAGATGAGTATCTATGGGAGGATACTCAGTAAGTGAGGGGATTGACATCATACTATCAATATCGAGGTGAATTTGGAGTGTCAAAGTATAAGATAAGAAAATATCCACAGTGTGCAAACCGATCATGTTATTTCAAAATCATATATAATACGCACACATCAGAAAGCAAGATATGCATCCAATATTCACATCAATGTCATGAAGAACCGGCCAATGAAATATTCCTGGCAATGGTCTACCTCGACCAAGAACGGCGCATTGGGGGTTTTTCCAAATGCAAGTATTAAAAAATGGCTCTCTGCCCCAATGTTGGCCACAGACTACCCCAACTAGCCTGTAAATAATAATAATGTACATATAACTAGTCGGCCGTGTATGGTGCCCCCGCCTGGTGCTAGACGAAGCCGTACTCAACGTCCTCTCCGATGAGGGTCAACCTGGGGCACCATACACAGACAATCTGGCGGATACCTCCGGCCGAAACGTATCCGGACACAAGGGGTGCCTCTACCAGATGTCCTTCGTAGCTACGGATCACAATATCATATCAGTCGGGCACGTAGCCCCATGCATCCCATCACCAGATCAGCCGGGCATATAGCCCCATGCATAATATCATAACGTCGGCTGGGCATACAGCCCAATGCATAATATCATAAAGTCGGCTGGGCATACAGCCCAAAAAAATAATATCATAAAGTCGGCCGGGCATACAGCCCAAATGTGTAAGTAAATCCATTTAAAACCATGTGCCAATGCAGTGGAAGTATTAAAACATATCAATATGTCGAAATTATGGCACGATATTCAATTATCAAAACTCATGGATGCATATCAATAAAGTCAGAATTTAAGACACTCCAAAGATCACAAAACATTTCATCAAATATTTGAAAGTTCTAACAATCATACATTTGCAGAAATATGTCATTTAAAAGTATTTTTAAAACATGGTTTTCAATCAATAGCGAATGTCAAAGTCTCACTCACAGTTTTACGGAAGGGAAGTCACTCCCTACTGACAAGCCAAAAAGGGATCTGACCGCTCGAGTCTCCGAAAGATCAACCTAAATCAGATTATCAATATTTAATATCAAATAAAGGCCAAATCAGGGATTTTCAATTTTTCCCTTCCAAATATATATCACATAATTTACAAAATTTCGTTATAGATTCTCGTTTCCTCAATTTCGTCTCATCGACTCACCAATGGTCGAGTTTCTATTATTTCTCATTTTTTTGTCTAATTTTCCTCGGATTTCAAACATTTCAATATATTATGCAACTCTCGATCTAAATTCGACCTAATTTCGATAGAATTAATTCAAATGTTGAAAATGTTGCATTTCTCACACCTAGGGTTTCTTGGATTTCCGGATCTAGCTTTCGTTCGTCCGTCAACCTGGTCTAAAACCTGTAATGTTTACCATTTGAAACACAAGTGAGAAATTTAAGTCAAATTACCAATAATTTTTGAAACCCTAGTATGTACGCGGAATCGAGAATTCATTTACCTTCGCAGAGGGTCACGGGTCGTCGTGGGCTAGCGGGCCAGGGGCCGGACTGGGCAGCGGGCCGTACTGGGCCTGCAGGCTTGGACGGGCTGTCGGGCCTGGTGGGCCCGTGGGCTTGCTGCTGATGGGCCTGCGGGCTGGTGCTCGCACGTGCGCTGTGTTGGTGCGCGCTCGTGCTCCAGCTCGCGCGTGCTCGTGCGCTGCCGCGCACCCGTGCGCTGGGCCGCGCACCCGTGCGCTGGGCCGCGCTCCCGTGCACGCTCGTGCGCTGGGCCGCGCGCCCGTGCACGCTCGTGCGCTGGGCCTCGCGCCCGTGCACGCTCGTGCGCTGGGCCTCGCGGCCGCGCCCGCTCGTGCGCTCGGCCGCGCCCGCTCGTGTGCTGGGCAGCGCGCTGCTGCGCGCTCGTGCTCGCGGTCTGGGCTAGTGCTGTGGCTGGGGGATCGCGCTGCAGAAGGTGCTGCAGTCGCGCGCTATGACTGAAGGCGATGCTCGCGGAGGCTCGCGGCGTGCGGTGGTGCTCGATCGTGGCTCGCGGTGGTGTGCGGCGAGGCGGAAAGGGGGTGATCGTGGGAGATCGCGAGAGGGAGAGAAGACGGAGTGAGGTAGATAGAGAAATTGCGAGGGAAGAAGAAGAAGAAGAAGAAGAAGAAGAAGAAGAAGGCGGCGATGGCGGTGGAAGGCGCGGGCCAGCAGCCGAAGGAGGAGAGCCACGGGAAGATGAAAGGTCGGGGGAGAGAGAGAGAGAGAGAGAGAGAGAAAGGAATTTGGGGCTTTAGCCCTAAATCAAATTTGGGGAGGGCCAAAATGTTGCGTTTTGGCTCTCCCTTTTTTTTTTTTTTTTTTTTTAGCTTGGTGTTACAGCCTTCCTCCCCTGTCCGCTCAACCGCGCGCTGCTCTCTCTGTTGAGAGTCTTCTGCGACCATCGTAGAAGCTCCAAGCTGGTGGTAGCAGCATTGTCAAAAACCCTAGGTTGCGATGTCCTGCAATTTCTTCTCTGCGCAGGTAAGGGCTGGTTCGGCTCTGACTATAGTTTTAGGGTTTCGTCTCTCTTGGTAATTTAAGCCTAATTACTAAGCTTTGCGTCGGTTTGGAACGCACTGTAGGTCTAGGATTGAACTGGAGAGATATTCGGACGAGAGTTGTGAACTGCAAAATACCCTAGGTGAGGAAATTTCAATCCCTTCAATATTCGAACTATTTTTATTGAATTTAGGTTGAGAATACGTGTATATTTATTCTGAAATTGTTAGATTCGAAGGAAACGCATTTTCCTGAGAGTTTTATTGGAAATGTGTATGAACATATTTGGATTTTGGAGTTAGAATGGGATAATCTGCAGAATGGAGGATATAGTTGGATTTCATATCCTTCTTAGGTTATTTTTGAGGTGTTAAATGGCATATGGCATTAGATTGTATTTATCAATTGGAGGAATTAAAATTTATACAAAATTAAGGAGAAAAATTGAAAACCCTTTAATGGGACCTCATTTAACGATTTATATGTGATCAATATTTTAGGTTAAGGCCTTCCGAATTAAAGAAAATGTTGGATTTTGTTGAGTTAGAAATTGGGAGTGAAAACCCTCCCAAAGAGGTGAGTGGATGGCTATACTTCATGTAAATAAATAAATTGTTTTAAAGTATGATTTGTAAATTGATTTTAAATTGAATTTGAAATGTTATTTGCAATTTTTTGTGAAATTGGTGTGCCCTGAAATTTGATTTGACAATTCCATGACTCGAGTATGATCATTGAATCATTTACACTGTACCATGCTTGGATACCATGAAAATTTGTAAGATGCTTACTTCATCTTGAAATTTAAGTATGATCTGATTTATTAAATGGATATTTGATAATTAGGTGCTGAAAAATGACTATAGTCTAAGTCTTGCCACGGACCGGGCCATCGGGGCGGTGTGGCTAAGGCTGTTTAATTTAGCTTGGTGGTAGGTGAGTTGGAGAGCCTCCTCAGGCTGTCGTGATAACGTGGATACACCCCACGGAGTTCCAGGCCAACACCAAGGGATGGGATTTTGAGAAAACTGTGAAAAATCTCTTGGTGGAATCTACCAACGGCCATTGGTAAAATAAAATTTTCGGCTTATCCTAAAATTTGTGAAAAATGAATGCAAATTGTTTGAAATTACTTATACGAGCCATGGTTGTTTGGAAACGAAATTGTTTCATGTAAATGTTCTTGGTTTCTACAAATGTATTTAAATATGATTGGTTGGAACATCTATTTACACACCTCATTTATATGTTGCATACCATTGCACTCCATTCATTGGGTATTTAAAATACTCACCCCCCTCTTAAATTCTTTTTCAGAGGACGCGTAGGGAGACGACGTCCACTATTGCGGATTGGAGGCTTATTTTGTTGATTTTGGGTAGGTATGGATTATGTATTTCTTTTTGGGAAGTTGTAGATCGTTAGTCCATGGAAAGGAAGTTTTGTACATCTCATACCGTGTGGATTTTATTGATACTGATTTGAGTTTCAGGCAAGTATCGGTAAAATCCAACGGCTATGATTTGGGACTTCATTATTTTGTGTAAAATCATGTTTAAAAGGTATTTGTTTTTGAAATGGGACATTTGGAATATTTATTTTAGATTTCTGTATTTATAGTTTATTTGGTAAACTCTATGAAATGCTTGAGAACTCTGGATTGGCTGGGATGGCCACCCTGCATGTATGCATGTACAGGAACTCCTTTCCCGATTGTGTGACGATGTATGCTCGTGTGTACAGGGATGGATCGGATGGATCCTTTGCATGCAAGTTGTTATAAATTTTTCTATTTTGATGAACTTATTATTTTGGAAGATTTATGGAAAAAAAAAAACTGGAATGCCTTGCGCTATCTCGGTATATGGGGAGGTCTTGCCCGTATGCCGAGATAACGCGACGGTTGTTACGTACTCGACAGGAGAGTCGGGGCGTGACATACGCATAAATCACTTATATCAAACCAATGGATCATATACATGCACATAAATAATGTAATAAATAAGTTTATGTACTTAATTAAAAGAAGTGCAAATATTCATAAACTGAATTGTCAAAACAAAACAATTTTTATGGCATTTAAGAAATATTTCTTAAAAAAAAAGGAATAATTCTAACAAACTACGCTTGCATTAAAAACTATACTACACCAGTCTAATGCCCCCATCTTTTCCAAATGGGTCTGAAGCACTCTCTCTGGTCAAAACTTCGTGAAACGATTAGCAAAATTATTACTCGATACAATCTGACATACCACTATATCACCTCTTCGAATAAAATCCTAAATCCAATGGTACTTTTGCTCGATAGGTTTCCTTTTCTTATGGTTCCTAGACTCTTTGCATTAAGCAATAACTCCACTAGTAGCGCAATGCATAGCAATTGGCTACTGCACAACTGGTACTATTGTAAGATCCAATTAGAATTATACAGCTACACAGCTTCCTTAACAGCTTCATATGCTGCCACATACTCATCCTCTATGGTAGGGTCAACAATGTATGATTAATTAACACTTCTCTATGAGATGGAACCCCTAATAAAAGTAAACACATAACTAGAAGTGGACTTCGTTGCATCTGTGTCTCACCGGAAATGTAAGTCCGTGTATCCCATTGAAGTGAGATCCTCGGCTCAGTAGCATAAAACTTACTGTCTTGTTCTTCTAAGATACTTCAGTATATGTTTAACTCATATCCAATAAGTTAGTTCTGGATTTGAATAATATTTGTTCACTGTACCAATGACAAAGCATATATCTAGACTATTATGTATCATAGTATGCATTAGGCTTCCTACTACAGAAGTAGAGGGAGCCTTCCTTTACCTCTTAGTGGTTTTGGGTTCCTAATATGAAGATAGATGCACCTCATGTCTCAAAGGTAAATAATCTTCTTTGAGTCTTATGTACTATATATTGCTAAAAACCTGGTCGATATATGAAGTTTGTGATAAAGCCAATGTTCTATGTTGGCGATCATGTATAAACTTTAACACTAAAATATAGCTGGGTTCACCCAAATTCTTTGTATAAAAATAACTAGAAAGTCAAACCTTAATATAGACGGTACTCCTACATCATTATCAATAAGTAGGATATCATTCACATACAACAAGGATCACCTTCACCCTCTGCCTTCTTGTATGCACAAAATTCATGATCAAAACCATAAGATTTTATTCCCTAATTAAAACAAATATTCTTTCATCTGAATGTTTGCTTGAGTCCAAAATGAACTTAAACTTGTAAACCATATGTTCTTGGCTTTTAGCAAAGAAACCATATGACTACATCATATATTTTGTAGGAAACATAAACTCAGGAGTTAAAATCAGATCTACAACATAGAATCAATGTGAATATATAATATTTATGTCATGGATAAAACCCACAAATATAGATGAAGCCCTAAATAATGAAAACTTGATAATAGCTATGTAGGAAGAATTAAATTAATTGAAAGAAATAAAGTGTGAAATTTAATTCCTAGACCGGAAGATCAATATGTAATTGGAACCAAGTGGGGTATTTAGAAATAAACTTGATGAACATAACACAATCACAAAAAACAAACAAGATTGATAGCAAAAAGGTATATTAAGAAGGAAAAAATTGACTATAATAAAATATATGTTTTAGTGATTAGAATAGAAATTATCAGAATACTTCTACTTTCCCTTACTATATAAACTTTAAATTGTTTCAAATGGACATTAAAAGTGAATTTCTAAATGGTTACATAAATGAAACTGTATTTGTAAAATAACTCTCAGGCTTTGAGTACCCAAAATATCAAGAACATGTTTTCAAACTAACCAAAACCTTATATGGATTAAAATAAGTGCTTAGAGCTTGATACGAAAGATTAAACAACTTTCTCATGGACAATAACTTTGAGAGAAAATGAAGAACTTCTAATTGTCCAAGTGTATATAGATGATATTATTTTTTCAGAAACTGATGTGAGTATATGCAAAGATTTTGTAGAAAGTATGAAAAGAAAATTTGAAATGAATATAATAGGTGATTTGAACTACTTTTTAGGACTCTAGATCAAACAATCTGAAAGGGGCATATTCATTAGCCAATCAAAATATACTAAAGATTTAATTAAAAATTTTGGCTTTAGTGAATCTGAAGGGAATGCCAGATAACGATGAAAATGAAATCAGTTTGTCAAAATTAGTATAGAAATATGATTGGTTCACTTTTATAACTCACTATTTTTAGACCGAACATACAATATAGTATATGTTTTTGTATGAGATTTCAATCAGATTCAAAAGAATCCCATTTGATAATAATTAAAAGAATTTTTAGATATTTTAAAGAAACCATTATCACTTGTATAACAAAAATTCAAATTTTCAGTTGTATAGATTATTAGATGTAGACCTTACAGGCTGTAAATTAGACAAGAAAAGTACCAGAGATACTTGTCAATTTTTTTAAAGTATGTTGGTATCATGGTTTTCTAAAAAATAAAATAGTGTAGCACTGAATATGTTTATGTCGGATAGTGTGTAGCACAAATTTTATGGATCAAATATCAAATAAAGGATTTTGACATAGATTTTGATTGTATCCCTATAAAATATAACAATACCAGTGCTATAACCATAATCTCCACTCCACCAAATTACTCAAGTCAAGACTCCAAAATTCACAAATTTTCACAAATCTTCACCCAAATTATGAGATAGACATCTCCACCCAAGTGATAAGATCGGCAATATAGCCAACTACAACCTCCCAAAGATAATTTATACAGATAGATCTCTATATTTTTTCTAAATTTTCATGAAAATCATCAAATCTATTTTATTTATCAGTTGTCAATTTTAACTTTCAACTGTTTCCCTTTGTAGAAAACTTTTTACCCATAAGTTCTTCTCTTTACTAACATCACTCAATTTATTAAAGTTTATTTTTTAATATATTTTAGGTGAAGATGCATAACAATCAGTTTGAGAAAATATTGCAGAGTGAAGGTTTCTTGAGTTTAACTATAACTTGAGTTTAAGAAATATTTTTGAAATAGCCGAACATCGAAAATTTGGCATGAGTTTGGAAGGTGATGTATTAGTAATTTGGCCTGACCCACTAAATCATACCTCATCTCAAACAAATTGTTGAAATAATTCTAAAATTTAAACTATTTTGACAATCTAAATAAATCAATTTGGTTTAACCAGTACTTAATTTATTTATCGAAGTTTTTGAATTGTCGTAATTATATAATTAGTTTCCATTGTTTTAAATTTGTGTATATTTAATTTTACATTGATAAAATAATAACCAATAATTCTCTAGCAAATTTCTAAATTCCCCTCCCTCTTTCCCCATCGATGACATGGGCTTTGTCTATTACAATTATACTTGGGCGTGGATACATCCAGACACGCATATGTATATATTGTTGTGTAAAGTCAAGATTGAGCCACCCAACTAGTGAGTCTCCCTTCATCCAACCTCATCATCGATGAGATTTGTCTCAATTTGTACTTGCGTTGGGTCCATGCTTGCACCTAATCATTAGGCCGGACTCAACCTAAATAAATATTGCCTTGGTCAGGTTGGGCCAAATTCAACCCGGTCACCGTCTAATCCTAAGCTCTGGCCAGTTCATTGCTGAATAAATTGCAGATAAAAATAAGTTTCAGGGGACGTAGGTAGGCCAAGCCCACCAACTTTTCTTAACTCTAAGCCAATTTTTATTTTCTCTTATTATTTTGCTAGTTTAATTCATCTAATAATCAACTTGATGGTCAATGATAGCTTTGCTTAGATATTTCTTTTTCTAAATAAAATAAAATAAAAATACATTCCGAATAACGTTATTCAAACCAATAAAAGAATTAATATTTAAGATGATTACACAACTCTCTATCGTACTAAATAATTGTTTTTTTTTCAATAATCAATAAAAGAAAATTACTAAACCAAAATAACCCCAAATCATATACCTAAGAATCTAAAAGCCTAAATACAATCAGAAATATATAAAAGTAAGAAATAATAGAAAATAAACTAATTTACTCCCCTTCAGCCCAGACAGGTTTATCTTCCGTGGGGACAAATCTTCTCCAATACCATTTGTCCCTCCACACGCGATCCATATCCTCAATGGCGATGCCCTTGGTCTCTGGCAAGAAGTACATAAACACAGTCATGGCAAGCAAAAAGGCTACAAAGAATATGAAAAGGCCAAACTTGAGGTGGCAAAGCATTGTTAGGAAAACCTGAACCACTGCAAAAGTTAAGAACATGTTCACTGAAGCCGTGATGCTTTGCACAGCCAAGATCTCGCTTGGTACCAAACACCCAAGAGGACCCCATGACCATGCAAAAGCAACCACATAAGCGCAAATGAAGATCACCACAAGTGTAGCTTACCACTTTGGCAGGTCTGCAATAATTCCAGACACTCCAAATTTCAAACCTATAAGAAGTGCCATGAGGGACTGCACATGTACACATGGATTAAACCAATAGTTTAGTTTACTCGTACAATTAAAGGAAAAATTGATTGATCAAGTGATTGGGTACCTGGAAAATAAACATTTGGATGCCGCCTTCCATAAAGAGAACTCTCCTACCCCACCTATCAGTGCCATAGACAGAGACGAATGTTGCCCCTGAATTGAAGGCCTCGGTGATAACAGAGGAGAACAGAGAAGCATTGCTCCGGAATCCGAGTGTCTTAAAGAGAACAGGAGCGTAAAACATGACGACATTGATGACAGTGAGCTGCTGGAAGAAGGGAATGAGAATGGACATTGTCAACCGTGGCCTGTACTTTCTCAAGAGAATGTTCCTCCAAGGATGAGCTACTTGCTTTGAGGCTTCACTAGGTGTAATTAGACTCTTGAACTCAGCTTCCACATTGTCAACACCACGAACCTTGCACAGCATTTCGAGGGCCTTATTGTTCTTGCCTCTTTCAAGCACAGAGTTTGGAGTGTCTGGAAGGATGAAGGCAGAGACTGCAATGAAGATGGCACGAACCGCAGCACCTCCCAAACTGACGCGCCACCCCCAGCTATCCTCAATCTGAGCAGTTCCATAGTTTGCGAGGTTGGCTACCAGAATGCCTATGGTGATGGATAGTTGGAAGAGCATGTTGAGTGAGCCTCTGTACTTGTACGGAGCCATTTCAGAGATATTGGTTCATGCCCACGTTGGACAAGTTTTACCATTAGTAAAAACTTTTAAATTCCAAAATAAATGGGGGTAATGGATAGTTACCCATTGCCCCACTCCCTTATTTTCTCTCTGCATGACTCCTATGGAAGTCATCACTTCTTGATTGATTTTGATTATTCAAAAAATGAGAAGAAACATTAAGAGATTTTCACGGAGAGAGAATACAAAATTGAGAGTGTGAGATATCTCAATTTAAAGAGGGTTTTCCGATCGACGTAAAACAAATCACCAGGTTGAGAATTGGTACGTTGTGATATCATGTTGACAATTCGTTACATGTGACTGTCATCCCGACTACGAGTTGTTCGTGTTCAGAGTTTGTGGTTCCCAAAATTTTCTGTATCACTGATTGAGGTATATGACGAACTTGACATTTTACAATTCTGAAAAATTATTTGTTATTATTTCCACTGCGTGATTGAGTCACAAAGTCTAATATTGGTATCAGAGCGTGTTAAATATATTTTTAAATGATTTTTCAGAATTAAATTTGGGTATAAAAATATAGGGTATAAAATTTGGGGTTCGGATCACGGATGAGTTTCGTGAATCCATTTATACCACTGTGTTACCCAACTTACGTAGAATACGAAAATAATTTTTTCGTAATTTTCTGAGCACGATTAGACTAAGAAAATTTCGGTTGAAGCATTCGGTCGTGAATAGTGACTGAATCCTTCAACCCCAGATTTAGCGAGCTTTAGGTTAAATCAGTACATGAAAATGGTAGATTTGTGTTTGTCTCTGCTAGATCTACATTTTGATATATATATTGCATGTTGTTAATATCGGAATGTAAGGTTTTAGGAAACGGGTCGAAAAAACCCAGTTGCAGACAGATTAGGGCCAAGACGAAGCCCAACAGTGGGGCGCATGCACAACACGCGCGCAGAGCAGCATTTGTACTTTGGGACGCAGCGCGTGCACCTCACACTCGAGTAGGCGCGTGAGGTTCGGGGTCCAGACCGGGTATGGACCGAACCGGGTTAGACCTGACCCTCGACCGGGATCCGGGACCGGGTTCTGGCTCCGACCCGCGCCCGCGTCCGCGTCCGAATCCAACCCGATGACACGGGTTGCGTGCATGCAAGCACGTCGTTCGCGCCCCACGTGTAAGGCGCATGGTCCAATGCGCTGCGCATCCTGTACCCGCCCAGGCGCCTTCCTAGTGAGTGAGGGCGCGTGGAGATGCGTCGCCGGGGGATGGCGGCGCGTGGACTCTCCCGGCGGCACGTAGGTTTGTTTAAAATTGGATTTTTTTAATTTTTTGGGTTTTATGATAAAAAGTGACTGATTGTGGGTTTTTATATACCGAATCTTAATCCGAATAGTGAGATACAATCCTGAATTGTAGTATATGGTATCCGTTGACTCATATGCTCGTTTTAGGGTTTGTACTCGAGTCATTTTGGTTTTAGTGATTCGTAAGGTACATAAAATCATGAATTTAAGTATCAATTATCACTAATGTCTCTTTTTCTGTGTGACAGAGACATGGCTGCAAGAAAACTGTCGTTTTAGATTTCGTTAAAGGAGACAAGCTAAACGGTAACAACTATAATATTTGGCACCGGAAGGTTCAGTTTGTTTTCGAGGAACAAGAGCTCGGGGAAGTTCTCAAGAACGAGATGGTGGACCCCGGGGAGGGTACCACGGCACAAGCACGACGGGATCAGGAGGTGTATCGTGCTTGGAAAAAGAAGAATGGCCAAGCGAGGGTGATCCTTCTTAGCAACATGCACGATGAGCTAATTCCGATTTACGAGCAATATCCTACTGCACAATCGATATAGCATGCTTTGAGAGAGCATTATAGAGCCCCGTCAGCTCCTAAGTTAAGGATACTGACATATAAATTCATGACTTACAAGGAGAGGCACAATCATACCATGAAACAGCATTTAATACACATGTCGAGTATGATCGTCTCTCTGAAGAATATGGGGGAGTCGATATCTAATGAGCTTCAGGTACCGGGTGTGATCCAATCCTTGCCTGACTCTTAGGATGTGGTTAAAAGCTATCTCACGCACACTGAGAGCATTCATACTTTCATGGACGTGAGTAGGCACTGTGAGCTCGAGTAGGAGTATCAGGAGGTGGTTAGGTCTTCTTTTGCTCATGCTAATATTGCGGAGTCGAGTAAGGGCTCTCGGGGTTTGAAATGCCAGTGGCGCAAGCATGAAAAGAAAGCAAAGGGCTAAGGCAAGAAGAAGCAACCTGCCAAGACCAATGACAAAGGACAGAAACGCAAGAAGAAGGAGTTCGATAAGAGCAAAGTCCAATGTTATGTTTGTGGCAAGTTTGGGCATTTTGCACGTGAGTGTAGCGAGCGAAATGTATATCCTTCTTCTTTACATGGTTTGAGTTACGTGTCATCTAGTGTGATACTCACTAACTCCTCTCCTTTTATAGATTATAAACTCAGGAGCACGGACCATGTAGCTCGGGACAGGAGCGCATACGTGAAGTTCCGCCGTTTAAGTCCCCAAGCGAGGAGGCTGTACATGGGGAATGGAGCATTTGTAGACGTAAAAGGGATTGGCAATTGCAAGCTATTGCTATGAAGTGACCAAATCTTATATCTTCATGAAGTTTTATATGCTTTGAGATTAGGCGGAATCTTGTATCTGTCTGATATTTGGTTTTGCTAGAATATTCAGTATTATTGGAAAACTCTAGAGTTTTCATTACTTATGACAGTTCTTTGATTGTTCTGGTTTGGTCCATGATAGACTTTATATACTGGATATGATTTCATTTTATGAGATTTATTCTTCTTCTACTATTGCTTTTGTATCTGATAGTGTAGTGGATGATGTAAATATATGGCATGGTAGACTTGGCCACATAGGGTAAGAGAGGATGACCCGATTAGCTACGAATAGCTTGTTAGGCCCGCTAACTAAAGTCCAGTTACCGGTATGTGAGTTTTGTCTTGCGGGCAAATCCACTAAAAAACCATTTGGGAAAGCAATGAGAACTAGGACTCCATTGCAATTGGCCCATTCTGATATTTGTGGACCTATGAATGTGAGAGCCCAAAACGGATCCACGTATTTTATTACATTTATAGACGAATACACGCGTTTCAGTTACGTCTACCTGATCTCGCACAAGTCTGAGGTACTAGAGTGCTTCATGAGGTTTATCAGTGAGGTTGAAAATCAGCTAGACTTGAGGTGAAAACTCTCACAACCGATCGGGGGCGCGAGTATCTATCTGAACAATTTAAAGGGCTCTGTTACGATAGAGGCATTACGAGACGGTTGACTATTTCTGTAACTTCTCAGCAGAACAGAGTAGCTGAGAAAAGGAATAGGATTCTGCTGGAGATGGTGAGGTCGATGATGGCACAGGCCAACCTACCTATCTCCCATTGGGGGAATGTGTTGTTGACTGCAGCCTACGTCCTTAACCGTATTCCGACAAAGTCTGTAGTTAACACCTCATTCGAGTTTTAGACAGGGTGACAGCCTGATCTTAGCCACTTGAGGCCATGGGGTTACGTTGCGTATGTTCGTGATTCCTCGCATCAGTATGGCAAGTTAAGTCCATGAGGAAAGAAGTGTATCTTCATTAGATACTCTGAACACTCCAAATGATATGTGTTCCTAGGAGAATATACGGACGACACTGTCACTGAGATAAAGTCTCGTGATATCACTTTTCTCGAGAGTGATTCCCTAAGAAAAGAGAAATCGATCAAGACCTCACCTTCTATGAGATAGATGAGCCTAGTTACTAAGCCGAACCCTGTGACGGGACTCAAGAACCTATTATGGATCTTGGTCTTAGTAAGAGCGATCCATCTGAAGGTGTGAAACCTCTCTCTCCTCAAAGGAGTAGTCGGGGACAAGTGCCACGTCGCCGTTTCCCGATTGAGGATGAGATCCTCATTGTGACTCCTGAGGATGATGAAGAGCCGAGGATTACACAGGAGGCTCTCGAGGGTTCAGCAAATGACTAATAGTTACAGGCCATGCACGAGGAAATGGAATCAATGAGAGTCAATGAAATTTGGGAGTTAGTTGACTTACCTGAGGAAAGAAAGGCCATTGGGAACAAGTGAGTTCTCAAAATTAAAAGAAAAGCCGACGAATCGATTGAGAGGTACAAGATCCGTCTGGTAGCCAAGGGTTACACGCAGACTAAGAGCATTGACTACGAGGAGACTTTCTCCCCAGTAATCAAGTTTACTTCGATCCTTTTACATTTGGCGATTGTCACTAGTATAGATCTTAAGTTACACCAGATGAATGTTAAGACCGCTTTTCTTAACGGGAGCCTGGATGAGGAGATCTATATGGAACAACCCCCTAGGTTTGTTCTGGTAGGTCAAGAGGACAAGGTATGTCGACTTCGAAAGTCGATATACGGCCTAAAGCAATCATCCAGGCGGTGGTATCTAAAATTTCACTATGAGGTAATATCTTACGGTTTTACGATGGTCGAAGAGAATCATTGTGTCTATCTGATTCGGTCCGATAACTCTTTTGTGATCTTGTCATTGTATGTGGATAACATAATGTTGGCCAGGAACGACATTCAGTATTTAATGACCCTCAAAGAGTGGTTGTCATCCACCTTCGACATGAAAGACATGGATGAAGCTGAATTCATTCTCGGAGTTAAGATTCAGAGGGATCGCTCTAGAAAGATGTTGGCTCTTTCACAAGAGACATACATCAGGAAAATTCTCGAGCGTTTTGGGATGAGTGATTGTAATGTCATAGATACTCTGATCACCAAAGGTGAAGGCCTGAGCCTGAAAATGTGTCTGAAAACTCAGGAAGAAGTAAGGAAAATGAGTAAAATACCTTACTCCAGTGCAATGGGAAGTTTAATATACGCAATGTTGTGTACTAGACCAGATATTTGTTATGCAATTGGTCTGGTGAACAGATATCAGGCAAATTCTAGATAGGGTCACTGGAGAACAGTGAAAATGATTTTTTGATATTTAAAAAGAACTGCAAACTTCTCCTTGTGTTATGGAGGAGATGATTCGCACCTTATGGGCTATTCGAACACTGACTAGGGAGGCGATTTGGATAAGCGCAAATCGACATCAGGTTTTGCTTTCTTGCTCAATGGCGGGACCATCTCATGGAGCAACAAGAAGCAAACCTGTGTTTTTTATCTACGATGGAGGCTAAGTTCATGTAATGTTTAGTTATAGTTCAGGAGAGTGTTTGGCTTCGAAAACTACTAAATGATTTAGGGATTGTAGTGGATAGTGGGAGGCCAGTAATGATTTATTGTGATAATCAAGTCATTATCGCTTATATTTGAGATCCTAAGTTTCATAGCAAGACCAAACACATCGACACCAGATACAATTACGTTAAAGACATCATCGAGAAAGGTGAGAAGGGTGAAATGACCATCAAGTATATTTCGACACACAACATGGTGGCTGACCCCTTCACCAAACCCATCACTAGAGACTCTTTTTTAGGGCATAAAAAGTCATTAGGTTTGAGTATCTTCTGACATTTCTCAGTTTGTACTTGTTGATGACATTGATACTTATTGATTTTCTATATATATGATTATAGTGCATTATTCAGTCACTTTTGTGTTATATTTTTCATTTAATGCATTTGCTTTTTATTATCATATATATGTTCTGTGATGTGATAATAGATATATCAAGCAGACGAGGTCGACTCTTTCATACGAGTGACCACCTCCAACTCTGAGTGAGTGGGGATGAGACGGTTTCTAGCAATAAGAGATTTTGAGAGTGGCCCTACTAGAATATAAGTCGCCCTGATACGTGTTCAGGACGAGGTCATATGCAATATGACCGATATGGAAGCACCCATATCCATGTTGTCTGTGAGTAGCCAGGTTTGAGATCTTGGATATTACCTGCGATTTGTGATATTGTCTCTGAGGTACTCTCTCTGAGATCTCTGGATAAAATTTTATGTGTAGACTAAGTCCCCACACCTGCACAGTGTTAGAAAAATCTAACATATGCCCTTTTTTTCAGAGATGGGGAGTAACACTATGGTACGTGTTTCATACCATGTGTGAAAAGATGACTTGGGATAGTAGGAGCTATATTACTTGAGACAATAACTTAAAATTTATCTCCAAACCCCACTGTGTGAGACCCTAGATCCATTGGGTGGGATTTCTTGTACGCTTATTACTTTCGGCCGTCTCTTGAAGTCATGATTCAATATTTGCTACTTTAATCTGTTTACTGATGGCCCGGAAGATAAATTGAGGTCTGAGAAACAGATTTAGAAAAACAGCTGAATTGAGATCGATAGATTCGATTTTGGAAAAAGGAAGACCAATTGACATTGCATCATTGTGTTGTATTCACCAACCGGTCTTTTATGTTTGTCCATGTAGGGATTTGAACATAATAGTGGATACATAGTCGAACGATATCAGGGGATTACTTTGGATGAAGAAAGTAACTCGATGGATGTAAGTAGTCTTGGATCTGGGGTACAGCGAGCTTTCTTTTGATACTAACGGTGACTACTCGATCATCCTAACAGGTATGTAGGAGTCTTTGTTTGCAGATATACTCACTAGACGCACGACGTCCAACCCTGTATGAAAACCCTGTAGGGTGATATGATGGATCACATGGGTTGTGATCTTATGACGAAAGTAAAATGCTATCATGTACAAGTGGGAAATATTGGTTAATGCCCACGTGGGGCAAGTTTTACCATTAGTAAAAACTTTTAAATTCCAAAATAAATGGGGTAATGGGTAGTTACCCATTGCCCTACTCCCTTATTTTCTCTCTACATGACTCCTATGGGAGTCATAACTTCTTGATTGATTTTGATTATTCAAAAAATGAGAAAAAATATTAAGAGATTTTCACACAGAGAGAACACAAAATTGAGAGCGTGAGATATCTCAATTTAAAGAGAGTTTTCCGATCAACGTAAAAAAAATCACCGGGTTGAAGATTGGTACGTTATGATATCGTGTTAACAGTTTGTTACATGTGAATGTCATCCCGACTACGAGTTGTTCGTGTTCAGAGTTTGCGGTTCCCAAAATTTTCTGCATCACCGATTGAGATATATGACGAACTTGACATTTTACGATTCCGAAAAATTATTTGTTATTACTTTCGCTACGTGATTGAGTCACAAAGTCTAACAAGAGACATACAGTAGCACAGCCATCAATACAATGAGTTTGTTAGCATATGCATATATATATTATTCTATTTTTAACAAAATGTTATAATAATTTGCTTGACGAAGTGCTCAAGTGGACATATATTCTATTTTGAAATATCCTTAGTTTATATTCTACATCAACTTAGACCATGCGTTCACATTAATAAGATCACTCAGAAAGCAAAACACAGATAAAACAAAGTAAAGCATGAAAGTGCACCCAACGTGCATAGGTTAGACTTACAGAGGCACAACATTGCTAGACCAAATCAAATACCCACAAATCTACATTTAATGTATTGTATTAAGACATACTCAAAAAGCAAATACACTTGTACATAAGCGATTTACATGTATTAAACATATAGATGAACCCAGTGCAAGAACCCTAGAGGAATCGAACAAAGCAAGGCGTCAAACACAAGACATCATGACACAGAGACTAACACAATAATACAGAAATCAAGATTCTCCAAGTAGTTAATATTTACCTGAATGGAGAAACCAACACCAACACCCAAGAGAATCCGACCAACAATAAGCATGGCAACGTTGATAGCAACGGCATTCATGGTAGCACCCGCCAAGAACACCAAACCTTCTAAGCACATTGTCACCTTTTGGCCTAATTTTCTAGTGATCCACGATGCGAAGAGGGAGGCGACCAAAGCAGCCAAGTAGAGCGAAGAAGTGAAGAGAGTTAGAATCTGACTGTTGAATTTGTAATATTAGTTTGTTGATTTATCTTCCCACTCCTAACTATAAACCGATGGGAAAAACTTTTCCAAGAAAGGCGCTATGGATGTTACTCCACCTATGCCATACAAAACAAATTAAAAATAAACATAGATGGCTCCTCTCACCCTTAGCACACCAAAATATATAAACAAAGAATGATTATTACTTGTGATACCAATGTCGTAGCCAAAGATTAAACCACCCATGGCAGAGATGACCCAAGCAAAGAATGCAAACCATGTTAACTCCCCGAAATAATTGAACCCGGACCAGATTCAACCCAAAATCCTCCTGCCATTATTGTCAAAAGCATGAAAGCCAGAGGAAAGCTAAGAAAATTTTGATGTAATTTCTTCTTGGGGGCGAGGGATTTATAGAGAGTTTGGTGGAGATTTGTTAAAAAAGATTAAGGAATTCTAATCCTAACTTAATTAGAATCCTTCTATTTATCGTTTAAATTTGAATGAAATTAGAAACCACAATATTGCAAGAATTCTTTTGTATTTCTATTTCTATTGTTTGAATTGAATTAGGATTAGAATAAAACTAAAGCACATTATCGTTCCTTTTATTTACATATTTATTTATTTTATTTTTAGAAAAGCTGAACCATTTTTAGACCTTATGTAAATTTTTTTAAATGTTATTCATTAAAGTCAAAGGCATTAAACTCTAATTTTACAATTTTATATTATTCAAAAATAAGTTGATATATAAGATAAAAGATATTGGAATCCTATCGATTTTGTAGTATCAGAATCCAAAATCATTCACTCTTCATATACAACATGAATGCTTCAGTCCCAAAATCATGATGGAGTTCTAGTTCGAACTTGAAGGAGCTTTTAAGTTCTTTTCCCTTTTTTTTTTTATTTAGTTTCCTTATTTGGTCAAACTACATCCTCAACCTCATCAATCAGGGGTCACATATGCATATAAAACGAATAATAAAAATATATAAAAAAATAAATTTCCTATCAATAAATATAATTAAAAATAAAATATTTATCATTAAAAAATTAATTCAATTAAAGTATGAATTCCTTTTCAACAATTTTACTACAAAAAAATAGTCTTTTAGTCACAAATTTAGCGACAAAAATCTTTAAAAAAATTCGTCACTAAAAACATTAGCGACGGATTTAGCGACGAAAAATTTTTTGTCGCTAATAACGCATTGCAAAAATTTAACGACGAAAATCTGAAATCCGTCGTTACATTTAGCGACAAATAATTTTTCGTCAATAAAATTCGTCACAAAATTTAGTGACGAAAAATTATTCGTCGCTAAATTAGCGACATAATTTAGCGACGAGAATCTAAAATTTGTCGCTAAATTTAGCGACAGATAATTTTTGTCACTAAAATCCGTCACTAATTTAGGAAAAAAAAGTCCTAATTTAGCGACGAAAATCTAAAATTCGTCGCTAAATTTAGCAACAGATAATTTTTGTCGCTAAAATCCGTCGCTAATTTAGGAAAAAAAAAGGTCCGTCGAAAAATTATCCGTCCCTAATTTAGCGACGAATAAAAAAATCCGTCGCTGAATTAGCGACAGATTTGGAATCCATCGCTGATTCCAAATGTCCTGCCCACGAGCCAGCAATAGTTTGGAGCCACGTGCCTACCCACCCCCACCCACCTGAGCCAGCACCAACCTGTAACCTGTCCGCCCGAGCACCCCCGCCCGCCCGAGCCAGCACCCCTGCTCCAGCTCTCCTCACTTAATTGCTGGAAAATGCCGCTTTGCCGTTGCCTTCTGTTTCCACCGGTTCGAACTCCTGCACACCTGCACCTGCACGCACACGCATAAACCTGTAAACCACCAAGCCAAATAAATTATGTGATATAAATTTTTTTTTTTACTTATTATCTTTACTTCATATTTTTCTAATAATAATAAAATAATATATAATAACAATTTAAAATAATAAATATAATAATTTTTTTTATTTAAACCACCAACCTAAAATAATATTAATTAAAAATAATAAATATGATAATTTTTAATAAAATAAAAAATAATAAAATACTAATTTAAAATAAAATAATAAATTAATTAAAAATATATTAATATTATATTTTGTTTTCTTCTGTTTTTCTTTTATTTTATTATTTTATTATTTTTTTCATTTTTATTTTATTTTTTTTACTCCATAGTTAAAAATGGATTATGGGATCTCAATAATATAAAATTATAATTATCAATAAATTATAATATATTAATAATTTAAAAAATCTATATATTTAGTCACAAAATATTTTTATTCATTTGAATATATAAGAAATTTTAATATAATTATTATATATAAGAAATTTTAATAATGAGAAAAGAAAGGAAAAAAAACAAGATGAGAGTAAGAGGAAGGAAAAAAAAAGTGAAAATAGAAAACAAATGATGAGGAAGAAAGTAAAAAAAAATATATATATTATCACACAATATTAAGTGGTGGTGAATGTGAAGTCAAAGATTCAAATCCTTTTAAAAGTATTTTTTTTAGCATTAAAACAATAAAGGGCGGGCGCCCGTGCGGGCATGCGCGGGCGCCTAGGCATGACCGCGTGCCTGCCTGCGCCTGGCGCCCATGCGTGCATGCGCAGGCGCCTGTGCAGGCGGGTGCCCCTGCTTGCGCATGGCGCGCGCCTCTAAAAGATTAAATTCAACGATGGAAGATTAAATTCTAATTAAAAATGATGTCAAACCTACAAATAATGAGCGAGCATTTTTTAACCTCAAGAATACTATCTTCCATCCACTTTGTTTCTTTAACATGAATTCTATGATTTCACCATCTGGAAAAAAGATTGCTGATGACAAATAAAGTGTCTTTTGTTGAAATGCATTCATTGCATAATCAAGCTGAAAGTGTTATATCTGAGATTTAAATCAAAGATGATATCCAAGCCCAACTCTGCTATCTGGTTTCCCTTGTCTCAGTGTAGGATTTCCTTAAATATACTGAAGTCCGAATGAAGAGCACATTCTATTAGCCAGTGAGCAAAGGATAAAAACCATCAAAGTGCAAACATGAGGATTTAATATGAAACGTGGTTCAATAAAGTTGAGCATCTAAAGGTTCTAGTGACAAAAAACTCAAAATCCCAGCCACAAAATAAACATAGTTCTCCGGCAAAGACATAAAGACAAGAGGACTTTAGAGCGTTTGGTGAAGTTAAATATAATGATAAATTATAAAATGAACTTAGTGCACAATTTGTCACAACACTTGAGAGTCATGAGCCGAAAATGCTATGAACATCAGCGTTTGGGTCACTACTTTAGAGGAGATAAAGCTGAAATCAATATAATTAAGAATTCTCTTTCTGGTGATTTGGCTAGAATGGCTGATCAAATAATAGTAGAAAATGAATAGATCATTCTCAAGAACTTCATACTTAGATTACTTCAAATGTGGAGAGCTAAATAGATAGAGATTAAAATGAAGAAATCATTATCTTTAAGAATAAATGACTCTACACCACAATCTGTTAGAAGATTTACCCCCGCTAATAGACTTTCAATAGGAATGATTAACATGGTTACTTGCATGTATATGAAAGTAAAGAAAGAGAAATAATAGAAGTAATAAAATAATGTATCTCTCTTTCTTTCTTTGTTATATAGTTGTGTACTATGATCATATATAATAGAGATCCAATAATATGTGTAGTAGACCAACTTTATATATATATATATATATATATATATGTACGTATGTATTTAGAATGTCTTTAGTATTTTGAAAGGGATGCGTATCTATGTGAGTATGCAAGCATGCTAAAATGATGTGTTTTTATTTCGCATAATTCTAAATACATAAAGTAATTGAGTAGCAGGTTTTAGATTGGAAGGATTTGAATAATTCTCAAATAAAACCTATTGAATTTTGTTGCTCTAAAAAATTAAATTTATGGTAATCAAACATTTAGATCATGAATGATAATCAGAAACTTAGTGAACTTTCGAGCCTATGCCTTTTGTTCGTTTATCATAAATATTGGTTTTAAGTACAAATTAAAAGTATTATATTAGCATGAAAACTCATGTTTACCTCTCTTTAAAAACTCAGACCATGACATTAAAATCTATAATAGCTGACCTTAATGTGAGTGATAAGTTTATTGACGACAATTATAATATTTGGCATCATAAGCTATGGTATATGCTAGAAGAGCAGCATGCCTTAGAGGGTATCAACATTATCATGAAAAATCCTAGAGTTGGAAATACTGTTCGGCAGAGAAGAGATCAAAAAGCTTATCAGGCGTGGAAGAAGAAAGATTTTACTATACGTGGCATCATGTTAGTTCTGTTATAGATGATCTCATTCACAAATGTGAACAATTCTCTACTACTCATGACATATGGGTGTACCTTAAAGAAAAGTATGGAAATACTAGTATGACCCATTTGAGACAGTTGACGATCAAATTTAACACGAATAAAAAAAATCTTATAACAGTATCAAATAGCACATGAGAACCATGTCAAACATGATAAGGGAATTGAAATCAGCAGGTCACGTTTTATTTAATGAGCAAAAGGTTTAGGATTTAATCCGATCTCTTCCAGATCAGTGGGAGTACTTAAAAGTCAATGTGACTCATAATGATAGCATTAAAACTTTCTCTGATACTACTCGCCATGTGGAACTCGAAAATGAGTGACTTGGTACCGCAAGATCGATTTTTAATATCTTTGTAATTGAATCTAGTTCCCAAAAAGTTTTGGACTTTAAGCGTAAAAGGAACAAGAACAAGGACAAAAAAGGGAAGGAAGTTGTGGAAGAGTCTAAGAAGAACAATTCCAACCGCAAGAACAAACAAACACGGTTTTGGAAGAAGAAAGACAAGAGCAAACTAAAGTATTACAATTGCAAAACTCTTGGTCATTTCGCTTGAGAATGCCCAGAGCCGAAAAAGGTACCTCCTTGTAACGCTTTTCTAAGTGTTATAAATGTCTCTGTACTGTTTTGCTTTCTTAATCTTATTCTGTGTAGATTATAGATTCAGGAGTAACAGACTATATGACAAAAGATCGGGAAGCGTTCGTAGACTTTCGTCGAGTTCCATCTGGTACAAAATGGATAAACGTAGGGAATAATACGAAAGTAGAAGTCAAAAAGATTGACACTTGCAAACTAGAGTTATAAAGTGGCCAATCCTAAGCTTATATGATGTTCTCTATGCACCGGCGATTCGACGAAATTTAGTCTCTGTTATTGTTCCATTTAAACTAGGTTATGACTTGAACTTTTCTCATAATAGGGTTTGTATCTATAACAATGGTATATTTTATGGTACTGGATATCTGTTGAATGAATTTCTTACTTTGAATTGTGAGAAACAAATATTTAACTGTTATATTGATCGTTACATTTCATTAAATATTTGTTTTTCTAGTGATGTTAATATTGATGACAAAGTGTGGCATGCTAGCATTGATGACAAAGTGTGGCATGATAAACTTGGACATATTGGACAGAACAGGATGAATCGGCTTATGAAAGCAAGACTATTGGGTTCGTTTACTAAAGTTGATTTACCAAATTGTAAATATTGTCTTGTTAGGAAAATGACCCGAAAACCATTTGGAAATATCATAAGGGCTGAATTTCCATAATTAATTCACTCTGATATTTATAGTCCAATGAATGTGAAAACTCAGTATGGAGTGTCATATTTTATTACATTCATAGATGATTTTACGCATTTTGATTATATTTATTTGATTTCTCAAAAGTCTGAAGTGTTTGAGTATTTTAAACATTATATGAACGAAGTAAAGAATCAAATTGATAGAACAATTAAAGTCTTGAGAATAGATCGAGGATGTGAATATCTATCGGATCAATCCAAAGATCTATGTAGTGAAAAGAGAATTACTAGATAATTAACTATTTCTCATAGATCTCAATAGAATGGTGGTGTTGATAGGAGAAATAGAACAATGTTGATATAGCAAGATCCATAATAGCGCAAGCTAACATGCCCATCTTGTTTTGGGGAGATGCATTGTTAACTACGATATATATTTTGAATAGGGTACCTTCAAAACTAGTACCAACTATACCGTATGAACTTTGGACTGGTCGAACACCAAGTCTAAATGGTCTTAGACATTGGCGATCGGCAGCATATATTCATGACTTTTCCAATAAGTTTGAAAAGTTTGATCATCGAGTAAAGAAATGTATATTTATTAGATACTCTGATTAGTTAAAAAGTTATATATTTATCAGTGAGCACCATGATGGTATTGTAACAGAAATTGAATCACGAAATATAACTTTTCTAAAAAATGATTTTCTTAATAAAAGTGAAATAGTGAAAGGAGAGTTTTTTGAATTAAATAATTCAAATGATGGATCTATGTAGGATGGATCAAGGGAACCATGAAAAATTGAATCCCTAGATGACCCCAGTGGGAGGGATTCAAATTCTAACGATCTAACTGAATTATCGATTCAGAAAAGTATTAGGAAAGGTATTCCCACACAATATTACGATATTGAAGAGCACGTTTTTATCATTTTCCTACAAAACGAGGATGAGGCTAAGAATGTGAATGAGGTTTTGTCTTGTACTATCAAGGATGAATGGGTGAAAGCAATGGAGAAAGAAATAGAATCGATGGAATCCAACCATATTTGAGAACTGGTTGATTTTCTACCTATCAACCATATTTGGGAACAAGTGGGTCTCAAAGTTAAACGTAAGGCTGATGGAACAATTGAGAGGTATAAAACTCGGTTGGTGGCAAAAGGTTATACCCAACAAGAGGGTAATAATTATGAAACAACATTTTCACCAGTAGTGAAATTTACCTCTATTCGTCTATTGTTGGCTATTGTAGTCAATTTAAATTTAGAATTATACCATATGAATATGAAAACTGCATTTCTCAATGGAAAACTTAAAGATGAAATCTACATGAAACAACCGGTAGATTTCATAATTGAAGGCCAAGAAAACAAAGTTTGTAAATTGAATAGATCAATTTATGACTTTAAGCAGTTTTCAAAACACTAGTATTTGAGATTTCACAAAATTGTAATCTCTTACGAGTTCATGATAATAGACGAAAACTATTGTGTTTACGTGAAAAAATCCAATAATAAGTTTGTAATTCTATCTTTGTACGTCGATGACATATTGTTAGCCAGAAACGATAAGTAGTATGTCCTGAGTATCAAGAGTTAGTTATCATCAAATTTTGTGATGAAGGACATGAGTGAAGTAGAGTATATACTGGATGTCAAGATTATAGAGATCGTTCCAAGAGATTATTAGTCTTATCTCAAATATTTTACATTAAAAAGTTTTTGGAACGATTCAGAATGGACAGTTATAAACCCATTGATATTCCTATGACTAAAAGTAAAACTTTACGCCTAGCGATGTGTCCAAAGACTATTGAAGAAAAACACGAGATGTCAAAGTATCGTACTCCAGTATTATTGGGAGTCTGATGTACATTATCATGTGTACTCGTCCCGACATCTGTTATGTCGTGAGTTTGGTCAGCAGGTATCAATCTAATCCAGGTGAGAGTCATTGGACCGCTGTAAAGAGAATTTTATGATACCTGAAAGGAATTACGGACTATTCCCTTTGTTATCAAGGAAATAATTTATCATTGAGTGGATACACAGATACTGATTGGGGTAAAGATTTAGATGAACATAAATCCACCTCAGATTATATTTTCTTGTTGAATAATGGCGTCATATCTTGGAGAAGTAAGAAACAAACATGTGTATCACTTTCCACAATGGAAGCAGAGTTTGTGGTTTGTGTTTTTGTAGTTCAAGAATGTATTTGGTTAAAAAGATTTTTACAATACTTAGGGATCGTGAATGATTTAGTGGGAGCTGTAACAATTTATTGTAATAGTCAATTAGTTATCGCTTACACGAAAGATCTCAAGTATCATGAGAGAACCAAATACATAAATACTAAGTACAATTTTATTCGAGACATTGTTGAAGAAGGAGAGGTGACGTTGAAATATATGCCTACGCATATGATGGTGGATGATCCGTTTACGAATCCTATATTTAGAGATATATTTTTAAATCATGTAAAATCTTTGAAATTGCGTAGAATGTAATAGTATTTGTATGTACAATAACTATAATGTATTGTTCATAATTTTATAACATTTGAATTTGTTTTGTACTTACAAGTTCTTATATTTTGATTTAAAATATGTCAGACAAGTTTTAAAGATTGACTCTCTTACACGAGCAATCACATTTAATGTCTATGTGATATGTAGAAATGAGATAATGTTAATTTGTGGTTAATTAATATAAACATACCGCCTTAGTAGAGAACTAAAATAAAATTACTTTTTGTATATTTTCTTGGTAATCGAAATGAATTTCTCACGATCCATTATACTTGTCTACAAGTCAAGTGTGGTTTTCTCTTGAAATTATGATAATTATAGAGAATTTATAAAAAGAGAAAATCAAGTCAAGTGTTGTGATACATTTAGACTAAAACTTGTACAATATATTATAATTTTGAAATAGACATATATTTTTAATTAAATAGAAAATGTATCGTAACACGTGTTTCATACCATGTGTGCTTTTCGTGACTCTATGGGTAATGAATTGATGAATCCCTCTATATCTCATTGTGTGAGATCCAGAAGTTTATACTTAATCTCATTCAATACTCTTAGAACTTTTACCTTTTTCTTAAAACTTTATTTTAATGTTACTATCTTAATATATTACGAAAAAGTCATTATTGATTTAGTTTTGTGATACATGTCTAGGAAAGTAGCTAAAATGGAGAAGATATATAGTAGTGTGTAAAGAAAACTGTCTTATAGTTGATACATTGTTTTGTATTCACAGGCCGGCCAGTTATATTTTAACTTAGTGTTTTGAAACATAATTATGAATGCATAATTTGTGTTGAGTCAAGTATGCTCTCATTTGTATTGTTTGAGGGACAAGAGATATGTTGACTGTGTGTAGCAAAAAGAAGTCTGGGGTATAGCGAAACTTGATATGCTCATTATTTTAAATGATCAGATGCTATATATTCTTAACCGGTGTGTAACTCTGAACTCTTGATATACTCGCTGGTCACACGATCCATTTACTTGTATGAAATTGATAGTGTATGAAAATGACTGAGCTAAGTATAAATCTAACTCTCATGTATTAGTGGAAGATGTTGAAAATTGGGTTTTGGGTCGTCCATATAGGTTTGAACCGACCCAAACCATTTTTTAATGAAATTCAAATGATAGGGAACAAGAAGGGAGGAGCAGTTTTTTGGAGTAAAAACTAACACTCAACTCCCTCTTTGTTTTTGAATTAAAAAAAAAAAAAGGAAGTAAGTTATCCTTTTAAGATAATGAAAAAGAAAAGGACGTGGAAACTTCTTCAATACTTCTCCATTTTTGCAATCCAATAAAAAGCAAAAGCAAAACCTCCATTATTGAAGTTTTCAAAGACCTAATTCATATATCACATTAAAGGCATTTGGATTATAAAAATCAAAGGCATATCTGTGCGTGATTGTTTTGAGACCGGTACAACAAAAAGAATTAGTGATTTAACCCTAAATCTTGGATTGAACTTGTGATATTTTAATTTTTAATGCATGAACAATCATGTCTTGAATATTAGAAAATATTTTGAACCACATTCTTATGGATTACATACTTTTTAAGGCATACAAATTGATTAAAAGGATCTAACCTTCTAAAAGACAAATATCTAGAAAATGATAATTTTAAATATTTTGAGCAAAAATTTCATAAATTATATATAAGTATGTATTCATGTATGTATATATATATATATATATATATATATAGATTTTTGAGTTTTTTGTCACACCCCTAACAATTCTAACTCTCCTTACTTTTCTTAATTCTCAACTTATTTTTCCTTATTTATAATAATCTCTATTAACTCTAGTTTTATAAATATATTTAAAACTTTCTTAGATTCAACCAAAAGTCAATCCTACACTTTTATCGAAACCCTAAAACTATAACTAAGTCTAATATGCACATTACATCATTGCACAGATATATTGTTAAATAAGATATGTGAAATATGAATTTATAATATAAAAATAAGATAAAATGTATGAAAAATGTTTTTTTAGGTTTTACGAAACCTAGTACTACCAAAAAAATGGCCTTTAGTGATAGAGGTGTTTTGGTCATTAAAGCGCTTTAATGATGAAAAAAAATTTTCATTGCTTAGTGATCACTGATACTTCATCACTAAAGGCCATTAGTGATGGAATACAAAAAGTAGTCATTAAAGGGCTGAGTTTATAGTGACCGAAATTTTTTTCATCACCAGATTAGTGACATAAAAGTTATTGCCGAGAGGGTCACTAAAAACCTCAAGTGGTCATCAAAAATAGTGCGGTCAACGTCTTTAATAACGAGGGTATCCCCATGCATGACAATCTGTGACATCCATACACATGACAATCTTGCGGATACCTCCGGCCGAAACGTATCCGGGTACAAGGGGTGCCTCTACCAAATGTCTTTCGTAACTACGAAATGGTATAGGAAGCATATCACCATATCACCAAATCGGCCGGGCACGTAACCCCATGCATCACATCATGTCGGCCGGACATATAGTCCCATGCATCGTAACATAATTTCGGCCGAGCACATAGCCCAAAGATTTTATATAAATCCATTTAAAACCATATGCCAATACAGTAAAAGTATTAAAACATGTCAAGATGTCGAAAAGGTGGCACAATATCAATTATCAAACTCATGAATACATAATCTATAAAATCAGTAGTTGAGACACTCCAATGGTCACAAAAATATGTGTATATACTTAGCAAAATCCAAACATTCAGTTTTCACATGTATAAAAATCATGTCGTTTGAAAATCGGTAAAACATGATTTGTCAATCAATAAAAAATGTCAAAATCTCACTCACAGTTCTAGAGAGGGTGGTCATTCCCTATTTCAAAACAAATCCAATCTGATTTCTCGAGTCTCCAAAAAGATCAATCTAATCAGATCATCATAATTTAATATCAAATTTCAAGTATTATAGCGTATATCCATTTTTTCTAAATTTGTACAATTCTTAACTCTTCAATTTATGAATACACTCTAATATCATTAGTTGTATCCCATTTATAAACAATTAATATGCTTTTAAACCAAATCAAATTCAACTCTAAAACCACTCAAGATCGGAAATGGAAAATTTTTGAAAAATCATACACTTTTCGATTCCCATCCAAATGTTTCAAGCCATATGTCATTTTCAAGGTATATGAGTCTATTTTCATAATACGGAGATCGTATTTAAATTGTCTATAAGTAAAACAATTTATAATGAGAAAGACTATATCAGCCCTTGTACTAAAATCTCAATTTCCGACTATTTTCATACATAGGTTAATTTAAACTCTAAGGAAAACTATTCAAATCAACTTAATTTGATTCTATCATCCTAAACAGTTCCATTTCATATAAATTCTGACATTTAACCTAATGAACCGCATATAATATCCAAAAATACATTCATTTAGAATGTAGTTTACATTCTACTATATACAAGATTTCTTATCTTAAATTTACCCTAAATTCGATAACCAAATCGAATGGTCCGAAATCACTCACCTAGGGTTTTTCTCGAATCGCAGATCTTTGTCCAAATGTCTCCTCTATCACTCCAAGATGTGAAATGCTACCTATCAAGATAGGATTTATTAGTTAGGTTCAAACACTTAGATCGGAAGTAAAACCCTAAATCAGTTACCTGCGTGGAGATTCGTAGATTGTCACAGGCTCACGGGCCGTCGCGGGCCAGTGGGCTAGCTGGCCGGCAGGCCTGCGGGCAGATGGGCCTGCGGCTGATGGTCCTGTGACTGATGGGTCTGCAGCTGATGGGCCTGCGACTGGCGGGTCTCGGGCTGATGGGCCTGCAACTTTAAAATTATGCTTGTCAACTCTAAAATTAGAATTCTGGGAGAGTTAAAGTGCAATTTCTCATACAAGAGGCATACTAATGAGAATTTTCACTCTTGTCCGTGGCGTACAGTGCCTTGTGATGTATGTCTGATTGTCAAAATTGTTCTCATTATAGATCTCCCATAGATGCATGGTTTTTCTGCTCATGAATCATATAATTTCATGTCTATTGCGTTTCTCAACTAGCATGCTATGGTAATCTTTTGATTGTCTAAGCCAGCCTTAGCACCAACGATTAAAAAGGTAATTTTCTTCATCATCAAATCTTGTTTCTTTATCTTTTTAAGGATCAAAGGAAATGTAAGTCGTCAAGGATTTTGGCTGGTTTCAAATTCAGAATAAATTGAAGCAATTTCCAAGGACCCTCACGTGAACCTATGGAAAGCCTATGGAAAGCTAGCTAAAAGGGGGTGGGTGAGGGAATTTCAGAGTGAACCCATCTCTCTCTTAAGTACATTGCATGAGTGGTGGAAAGTGACCCAAATATTGTGCTAGTCAGATCCTACCCTACTCATGCTACCATAAAGCATTAGAGTGATTCATGCACTATGCTTTGTCTTAGATTCTCAATTCTAGAGAGATTGATACCTTTCCAAATGACAAACTTTTGGTAAATTTCATGCTTAAAGCTTGTGTGGCAAAGGGTATAAGCTCTAAAACATCAGGCACCAAGTATTCCTTCATTATTTATTATTGGTTTTTAGCATGGTAACTAGGAAATATTAGTCTTTTCCTTCATTATTTGAACATTGTTGTTTACACACAAGTTCTCTCTCTCTCTCTCTCAGCTTTGGAAAATGGGGGAAGAGCGAAGAGAAAGAAGAAAGAGGAGACAGCAGAAGGACACTTGGAAAAGTGGCATCCACCTGATTAGGTCTAAGGGGGTTCACGTGAAGGTACCAAAACACATTTGTTGTTTGTTTGTTTGTTTTGTGGTGGAATGACTTGTAACTTCATTCAGGGATGGATGATGGATGACTGCTTTAATTGTTTTATGTTTGCTTACTTTCCCGTGAGTTTCCTCAAACAGAAAGGCATATGCTTCCCCACCTTTTGTTTGTTGGAATTTTTTGTCCATTATACTCATCTTTTCTCTTCTAGTACTCTCTCTCTCTCCCTCTCTCTCTCTCTCACCACCCAACCATCCTCCACGTGACTTTTTTTCATTCATTTCACTTTTTCACCGTCAACCAATTGTTATATGGAAATTTAATAAATTTAAATAAGATATGCTTTTCCATTGTCTTTAATCCTAATTCTGCTTTCTAAGTGTTAAAACAAAGTAGAAAATAACTTTCAGAATAGAGAATAGAGAATAATGTTAGAATATTTAATTGAATCATTTTAAAATAATTCCCCAACACCCCGTTAAATTTCAAAGTGTAGTAGATACCAATTTTATTTTAGTTTAATAAATATTTATAACAGAAGAAATAACTTGAAAATGGGAGTCATTCTTTTGTTTTGTGTGCTCATAAAATACTTTATTGTTGGCAATTCAGATTGCACTATGATCCCCACAATGGACATAAGTACCTCCAGAATGAGCCATAGAGAGGCTATTGCAAGTGTTCTTATAAAGACATTCAAAGAGTAAAGAGCTCTTACTAAAATGACTTACTTTCCCAAGACCGAGATCAAAGTTTTCGAAACTTCATAAACATGTATATTTTTCACAATTACGATTTTTGAGATCTCTATATAACAAGAGAGAGGGGCTATTGCAAGTATTTTGCCTCAAGCTAAGAAAGTCTATTTCGAGCTTCGCCTATCCAAAAAAATAAATAAATAATACGTGTTACAGATCTCCGGCCAAAATATATCCTAAAATGTAGCCGTCGGATGACATGATGGGAGAGTGAAGTCGATGATACACAATTCTCTTCACGTATCTAACAATGCCAAGGATAGAGCAGCAATGTAGGTAAATCAAGAAGTGGCCATGAATGGATGTATGCAGTATCAAGATGTGTGATCATCAGATATACTAAACACCAAACTAGCTGACAATACAAAGTTGCATTATCAAGAGGATTGGCACTCGGAGGAGTAAGTTAGGTCAAGCTAGTACGAGCTAGCAGATCAGATCCATATCTTGCCTGAGAGAATATCCAACTAGACTAGAACATATATTAAGACCCCAAAAATAGTTAAGATGGCAAGTCTTTTATCTCAACTGACAGCTCAACAAATCCTTAAAAAACATTTGTCCGTAATATCATCACCAATTATAATCTTATCATATCAATATGACTAAAAATAATAATTCCACCATATAAAATATAACAATGATAACAAACCTTGAGAGGGTGAAGGTCATGCCTTGGAGGAGGCTAACTGTAGACTTTCTTTGAAAGAACACCACCAAGGAAGACATTTTGGACGTCTCTATGAAGTGGCCAGTTTTTACTGGCCAAAGAACCACCGTAATAAATAAATAAATAAATACTTTTTTCCAATCTTTTTTACACCGTTCCCAATGTTTTGCAAGTGTCGTTAGACAACATAGTGATAAAAAAAATAAACGTCAAACAAAATGTCAAAAAAAAAAATGGTGAGAGATAGATCCGACATTTGTAGATAAATGTCGTTATATTGCCCACGTTTATTTTTACATAAATATCAGCAAAACCAAGATGATTTGTCAATGTTTAATCTTAGAAACGTTGGCAAGAGTAATGTCCTTCTTAAAGAGTATGATGTTTTCCCATTTGCTATCTAACCAAATTCAAAAGTTTTCGTCGCTAATTTCATCACAAAATAATAATAAAAAAATTCATTATTAAATTTTATCACAAAAACTGTACTTTTTTATAGTGATATTTCATATTTGAAATAAATAAACATTCAACCACCAATATCAAATAACTAATGACATTATATTTCATATTTCATAATATCAAATATCGACAATCTAAAACATCAATCACAATAACTCCAAAGTTTATATTTTATCTATATTTCATATTTCAAACAAATGACAATTTAATCACCAATACAAAATAACTCATTACTCTAAATAAATATAACGTGTCCATAACTTTTGAATCATAAATAACATATTACTCCAAATATAATGCACATTTCAAAAAAAAATAAACAACCATCTACACATTATTTCGAATAAAAAATTAAAAATTTTTCTAACAAAAACATAAAAAAGGTTTACAGGAAAAAAAAAAGTTATTGTACTAATATGCCATTACATACAAAATATGTATCATCTCTCAAGACGTATGACTATCCCTTGTGCAGAATAAGAGCCATTACCTTCACTAAGTAAACCATCATCACCTTGTAGAAAACAAAAATTAGTGCGTCATTTAAAATATTACGTGAAATAATTTCGATTATGTTAAGAATAAAAGTTAATATATTACATATTCTTAGAGGTATTTTCATATCCAAAAATTTTGAGGTAAATATTTGAAACACAATATTAAATCTTACTTTTGTTTGCTTCAATTTATCGGTGCTCCTCAGCTAACTCTTGTGTAAAACTAGCATTTGTACGAAAAAATAATGATTTTCTATAATAATTGGTAGGTGTTGACACTATCTTTTTACCTCTAAATCTACTTAGGCGTTCATTGCCAATCACTTTGAGTAATATTCTGTCCTCAATTTGATTGATGGACTCTTCCATTGAGATCGCTTGTTAAGTTGCTATCATTTTCAAATTCTTGAAAGGGAAAATGTGTTGAGATTTGATATTTTTTCAAATTGGAAAATTGAAAACACTCTCCCCGATTTTTCAAATTTATACCTAAAGTTGGAGAAGCAAAAGTCCACTTTCTCCAAAATGTTCCTTGATTTCTTTTTTCGTTTTTTCACGTGTACATTGAGAGACTCGAATTTGAGACTTTTACGAAAGAGAGAAAAAATAGTGCAAGTTGAGTTATTAGTTACGAGCATTTTTCATGATTTCTACACCCTTTGGGAAATGCTCTTTTTCCAAATTCTTCCCATCATAGAATAAAAAATACCCTCATCACTTTTAATTAACAACACTTATACATGATTTATATATGAAAAATACTCTTACCACTTTTACTCAATGGAAATTATATTCAAATTGGAAAAATGTTGAGCAAGGTTGAGAAATGAACATATTTTCTAATTTGCAATTAGAAAATGAAAAATAAAAATGAAATAGAAACTTGGAGTTGGAAAAAGAAAAATAATATCTAATACCAAACGGCCCCATTGTTTTGAGGACTTCTACTCAAAGTGCCTCACCAAGAGGAGGAGATAGAACAACTGCTTTGAACAATATGAACTTCCGTTCTGCACGACACGGTTTTGTTAAGACGTGCGGGGACATGATTTGTGGGAAATAGTAGCATCACTTCTAAGAATAAAAGGAAAGGAGAACTCTTACTATTTTTTTGTAAATTATTGGATCCAAACACTTTAATACGCTTTCCATGTTGAATATTTCTTAAGGGAGTTTGGATCAACTTTGATAAAATAAACTCAATTATCCAAGGAAAGTCATGAAAGAAAACCATAAAAGATTTTGAGCTACTCTTACTAGTAATATTTTCCTGAACCTCAAATATTTAAATGAAAAGGATCAAAAAGTGCAATTTTAATATGAAACGAAATATCCTAATTAGCTATTACAAATATGAACCGTTTGAGGAAGAAGCACGAGTCAAACGAGAATGCCATAGCTCAAGAAGGATTGAATTACCTAAGTAAAAAGCAACAAGCAATGTGTTCACTGGGAGATAAAGAGTATTGTTCTCAAAAAGGCACCAAACCTTACACTACAACAGGTCGATTTAAAGAATTTACTCTCTCTAAGCCACTAATTTGGAGGGCAGTGATGTTTACTAAAAAAAAACAATTGGAGGGCAGTGATGTATTAGGCTATTAATCAACAGCCCCAAATTATTTTCATATGGTAGTGGCAAACATGCACCGCAGCATTCACGTGCACGAATGGTAGGCTATGTCAATCATTGTTATTATCTTGGTGACTCCAAACTAGAACCTGGAAAAGGACCAAGTTTTGGGTTCTTAAAAAGTCAAAATATGTTGATTTTCGCTATTAAATAATTCTTGTGTTTCGCTAAAGAACTTTTTTTTTTTTTTTTTTTTACGATTTAAAGCGCATACCCTAAGTTATTTCAAACGATAATGTATGTTTTCACTGTTGATAATAACTATTCTACCTCCAATTTTTCTTCTTAGGAGTAAAAAACCATTAATAAGTATTTCTGTAAAAATAACTGTTGTTGGCATAAATAAGTAAATAAATAAAATTACCCCCACACTCCTTATCTTGGAAGATGAATCTTGCTAGAGTCGAGAAATAGAAAAATGTCATTTTCTGTGAAGGAGCCAGTGGTTTCTGGGGTTCTGAAGGTCAAGACAAATATCATAACTGACACTTTCTATTTATTTGTGCATGTCTTCTTCTGTTGCCTAAAAAAACATTTTTTTAAAAAAAAGGGGGTTGCTCTCTGCTACTTGTTTTTGGGTAATTTTGAAGCTCACACCTTACAAGTCACTGCTCTTTTATGATACTTCCCCTCAAAAGATTCACAGCCAGAATTCTTCACATTTATTGTTCTTTCTGATCTTTAGGTGACAAAGTCCATGGAAAAGTTAGAAAATCAACATTTACTTCATTTACTTTTGCTAATCTTTATTTTCTCAGCCCAACACTCGCTTCAACTTCAACCCTCTCAGCACGAAACACTCTTGCAGCTTCAAAAGCTCATTTTGAACAACCAACAAACACTTAATGCCTGGGATTGGAATGAATACCAAGACTTTTGCATTTCTGAAGAAGACCCATTTTTCCATGTAGATTGCTATGAAGATAGCATAACTCAGCTTCACATCAATGGTCAAAATAGGTCTTATTTGTTGCCTAACGGATTCTCTGTTGGTGCCTTTTTTGACACTCTTTCTAGTCTCACAACCTTGAAAGTTCTGTCCTTAGTTTCTCTGGGATTCAAAGGTTCATTGCCAGGAAAAATAGGTGAATTGTCTTCATTGGAAATAGTCAATGTCAGTAATAATCAGTTTACTGGTGGTGTTCCTTTAGAAGTTTCCAAGATGAAGAACTTGCAAACATTTATACTAGATCACAATTTGTTTGATGGGCAAGTTCCAAATTGGCTCAAATCTCTTCCAGGATTGACTGTTTTGAGTCTGAAGAACAATTCATTTAGTGGGTCTCTGCCAAACTCTTTAACAAGCTTGGAAAGTCTCCGAATTCTCGATCTTTCCATGAATAACTTGTCTGGGGAAGTACCAGATTTCTCTAACTTGACTAATCTTCAAGTTCTAGACATTGCAGATAACAACTTTGGGTCAAGTTTTCCTAGTCTGCATAGGAAGTTGATTTCTATAGTACTTAGGAATAACCGCTTTCGGTCCGGTCTTCCGGGGAACTTAAGCTTGTTTCATGAGCTTCAAAGGCTTGATATATCTACAAATGAGTTTGTAGGACCCTTTTTGCCATCATTGTTGTCTTTGCCTTCAATTAATTACCTTGATGTTTCAGAGAACAAGCTCACTGGGATGCTGTTGAAGAACATGTCTTGTAATGATCAACTTGTCTTTGTGAATTTGTCTTCTAATCTTTTATCTGGAGATTTGCCTAGTTGTCTAGTCAAGGGAAGGGTTGTGTCTTATGAGGGTAATTGTTTGTCGAATGGCACTCAGTGGCAGAATCCGAGTTCATTTTGCCATAAAGAGGCTCTGGCTGTCAAGATTTGGCCTTCAACAAAGAAGAAGAAAAGAGTGGCTCCTAAGGCTGTTGTTGCGCTAAGCATCGTGGGAAGCATTGTTGTGGCAGTTGTGTTTCTAGGTATGGGCTTTTTGGTTGCAAAAAGGAGGCATGTGAAAAACGGGATCGATAAAACACTTCCAGAGAGGTTCATATTGGAGAAGGTCTCCAATGTTTACATATCAAAGCTGGTTTCTAATGCAAGTGAGTTCTTTTCATTTTTTTGTCCCTCTCTTTTAGTTGCTTATTATCTTCTTTGCTCTAGTCCATTCTTGTTTCTCAGACTGCAGCGTGTTCTTCATATTCTGTTTCAGAATACAAAACCTGAGATTCATGGCCTGAACTTACTGAACCAAGTAGCTAAGTTTCATATTCCTACATGAATTGGAACATTCTCAAGTAGGTTTTAAATGCTCTTATAATTGACTTTTTATCCCAAGGTCAACCAAATGTGGCAGAATGAAGCAAGTTAGCCTGAGGAACCAATTTCTGTGCAAAAGGATGTGCTGCTGCTCTTGCAATTTTTCGGTGTTTTATTAGATTAAGTACCTAATGGATTGAAGTTTCACATTTTGATTTTGGTTGCAGGGTATCTTACTCAAACAAAGAAACTTGGTGCACTTGGCCTTCCATCCTACCGAACATTCGCACTTGAAGAGCTTAAGGAAGCTACCAACAACTTTGACACCTCAAGTTATGCGGGTCAAGGTTCTTGCGGTCAGGTAAGTCATCTTATTCTGTTGTAAACCATGACACACAGACAGAGACAAAATGATACCACAAATTTATAAAAATTTTACATTATTGTAAGTTAGGATACATTTTATCATGTCATGTCGACAAACACTCCTTTCTAGAAGTGTCCATGCAACATAGTTGTGACGCAGTATATATTGTAGCACAATCAGCACCCATTTAAACTTGGCACTCACTATTTTAGACTAACTTGTCATATGTTCAGTTCTTGCTCCATTATTACTTTTGAAGCTAAAAATTTCTTCTGCATGGACATTGTTTTATGCTTTTGGTATATTACAATTTTCAGGTCCACAGAGGCAAGCTTGCTGATGGCAGTATTGTGGCCATTAGAACCTTGGACATGAGAAAAAAGCGAAGCACGCAAGCTTACATGCACCACATTGAGATGATTTCAAAACTAAGGCATTGCCATTTAGCTTCTGCTCTTGGTCACTGCTTTGAGTTGTATCCAGATGACTCCAATGTTAGCAGGATATATCTTATTTTTGAGTTTGCTCAAAATGGAACTCTAAGAGAATGCATTTCAGGTTGGTGATTTAATTGATCCTAGGTTACCCAATATGATCTGATGGACTTTTTGCAGTTGGTCAATTTTTTAATTCTTTGTTTGGAAAAAGGACTTTCAGGTAAAAAGCTCAACTGGACACAAAGGTTGGCAGCTGCAATTGGAGCCACTAAGGGTCTTCAGTTTCTGCATACTGGTGTTGTTCCGGGTGTTTTCTCAAATAATCTGAAAATAACAGATGTGCTGCTGGATCTCGACTTTCAAGCAAAGATTAGTAGTTATAACCTTCCTTTATTAGCAGAAATCAAGCAAAAGGTAAAGAGAGTGAAAGAAACAAAACAAATGATCAAAACTTTAGCATGTGTTTAATTCAAGTTGTTGTGTTTTCTTTTTCAGGTTGTTTCTGGGGGTAGCCCTACTAAAACCAAAGAAAATGTTCATGCTAGGTAGGCGATATCTTTGGACCCCATAGGAATATCTGAGGATCAAAAAATAGATGTGGTTCAGTTCTATATACGTATACACACACATACAAACACACACTTCTTTGTATGCAGCTTCAATATTTATTTTCCTGAAGCCCATATTTCTGTGTTCCATTGCAGGTTAAACATTGATAAGAGTGATGTATATGACATAGGAAAGATATTACTTGAAGTAATTATTGGGAGGACTGTCATATCTGACATGGACATTCGCATTGGAAGAGATATGGTATATTTTCTTCCACATTCTTTTTTGACAATTTCAGTTCATGTATTCCGGTCACCATTGCAAATGACCGTGGACACAGAAAATCCAGGCAAGAACTTGGCCATTCAATAATAAGATGACTGATTTCTGTTTCCAGATTAAATATATATATATATAATGAAGCTAGCACTTGAAGGAAACTGCTAGATCAAAACTTCCACTTATCGTAAATTTGGTGGCATCTTGCATTGAGGTCTTTGTTTCGGTTCTTGGACGCAATGGTTTCCTTATATGGAGGATCTTATGGTTGTGTATTCATGTTTTGCTTGAACCAAACATATTTAGTGAGATATTTTGGGCGCTGTGTGACCCTTTGATAAGTCATTTGGCTTACGATTCGTGTTGGTTCAAATTCCTAAAGGGTTGGTGGATTTCCAGGAATTCACATTTGCCATTCTTTAAACAGACCAAGTTAAATCTTTACAAGAAGTGATCTTATAAACCATTTTATGATGCAGTTACAAGTGAGCATATCAGCTGATGATGCAGCTCGAAGAAGCATCATGGACCCTGCAATTCAAAAGGAGTGCTCGGAGGAAGCATTGAAGACAATATTTGAGATATGCATAAGATGTCTCTCAAGTGAACCAACAGAGAGGCCATCTGTAGAAGATGTTCTTTGGAACTTGCAGTTTGCAGCTCAACTTCAGGATTTATGGAAGGTTGACCCACACAGCAATCAAGAGTCTCCTCTCTCACACTCTCAAGAAAATTAAACTTATTTAAGTTTTTATGCTTTTGATCAATTCACATTAGCATATACCTACTGTTGTAATTACCTTACATTTTACCCTTAGTTTTTTTAGTGGCCAAGCTATATTCGTTTACTATGGACATATATTTTAGTTTTTTAGTATATTTATTCATTCGCTTAGGCTTATTGTGACTCTGAAGTTAAGTAGGTGAAACTAGAGAAGAGCCCGGGCCGGTTTGGGCCCGAAAACCGGCCCGGCCGGCCCGGAAAAAGCCCGGGCCGTGAACCGGCCCGGTGCTACAGTAACCCGAACCGGGGGTACTGTAGCGGGCCGGGCCGGTTCAAGGGTTTTTGGAACCGTGAACCGGCCCGGAACCAGCCCGGAAATGGAACCGGCCCGGAACCGGCCCGGCCCGGCCGGTTCCAACTGCTTTTTGACCCTTTTTTTTTTTTGAATTTTTGTAAAAATTTCCCCCTTCCTTGTTTAGCCAAAACCAGCCCGGCCCGGCCCAGACTGACCTAGGAACCGCAGCCAGCCCGGCCCGCGGTTCCTGGAACCGCCCTGGAACCGGACCGGCCCGGCCCGGCCCGGTTACGTGTCTAGGTGAAACTCATGGATTTTGTAGTAAGAAGTCTTATCATCTCTCTCTCTCTCTCTCTCTCTCTCCCCCCCTCTTCCAAGAGGACTACTCTTTGTTGTACTTTTCTACATCCACTTCAATGCAGCGGATGGTAATAAATAGAGGACCTTATTATCTTTAATTGAGAAAAACAGAGACCATTTTGAGCCTGCTACTGATCTACATGTTCTACAATAAGTTTCCGCAGGTTCAAGAGCTTAAAGAAATGATTTGATATGATGTATTTTGGATAAAAGGAATAACAAGATCACATTCAAGATAAGCATTCAATTTTGGTATGTGACAAGTTTTCCTGGTCCAGATGCTCATGAAAACTCAAATTTTATCCGGAGCAACTTTCTTTAAGAAAATCTATGGAATAAGTACTGATTCGGCTGTCTAAGACAGTGTTTTAGATTTTCATTTTCTGACAAGTGACTAAGCACTGTAAATCTAAATTGGAGAGTAGGTGAACAACTCAACTTTTATTATTTAAAAAAATAATAATAATTCAAACTGCACTAAATGTCTTCTAACCATCTTGGTCCAAGAGACAATCATATATCCTTTAGGTTTCAGTAGGGTTTTGCAGTGGTAGACCTAATGTCATCCATAGAGGTTTTGCAATAGTTACTTGAAGGAGCCGTGTGCGCGGTTGAGACGATACCAACATATGTTGGCGTAGATAGGAAAGGAACCTTCGTCTTAACCAGATCGAAAATTCGACTCCCACTGGGTACAGAAAAAAACATTATTGGGAGAGGACCCCCTCAATTGACGTCTAACAGACTTCTCAGTCCGAATTAGTCGAGACGAAATTCCAAATACCAGATGGTCAAGATAACAAAAAAAAAAAAAAACGGTTGAGACGATATTAGGAGAATTTAACATAAGATCTTATTAGTGTTAGGAGGATTTTATGATAGAAAAGTGATAGATTGATAATGTGGGCAAAATCATAATTTTAAGAATAAAATTATAAATAATCTTCATTTTTAGGTTATCATCAAACCATTTCCCATAAGTTGGCCATTCATGTTAGTGTTACTTCCAAACTATTTCCGATCAAGAGAACCTAACCATCTTGCATGATGCTGACATGACTGATTAAACCACTTTTATTAAAACTAGTTCAAAAATGCAATTATATATATATATATATATATATATATATTAAACCCTGAAGCTAGGATTTTCAGATGGTGCTACTCAATCACCATTAGACCAAAGGAAAAATATCAACGTAAATGAACCAAAAATTAGTAACGTACTTTGCGACTTAAGGTCGTTGCATTGGACAATTGAAAACCAATGTTCAAAACAAGCTCTTCCCTTGAAAAATTGCATGTATCGACTGACACTCTTCTATGTTGTAAACAATGCTAATTTACATCCTATACTTAGAAATACCTTTGTGGGAGATACAACAAACAAATTACAAACCCTAAGAAGATACATTCTATCCTTTAGATAGCATACAATAATAAGGCACGCATGAGATATACTCTGAAGCAGCCTAAAGAATATGAGAAAATTTTTTACAAAAAAAAAAAAAAAAAAAAAAAAAAAAAAAAAATTGAAAAAACAAGCAAGTCATTACCTAGCCACCTTTTGTGGGGGCTCTTGCATTTGGTTCAGCTCTATTTCTGCTTCTCCCAATTGGGTTGCATCTCCAAACTTCTCAGCTTCTCTTGCTATCTGAATATCGGAAGGTCTAAAGTAATCATAACAGAATTTTACAGCAAAACGAGGTACCAGTGCTGCAACGACGATGACAAGCAAGCACAACCAAAATGCTGCAGTCCCTGCTACATGGAAGATGGCCCTGTCGAATAGATTGAAGTTCTCCATCAGCGACTGATTGCGGGATTAGTCAAACTAGAAAAAAGGTCCATGCTTATGCAAGTTCAGAATTTGTGGGGGATGCTGTGCAGTACGGCAGGAATCACAAATTGACGCATGAAGTAGGCTTTCCTGCAGGTTTGATTGTCACCAGCTATGCCTCGGACAATCCAGTGATGGAGACAAGTGATGGTAGTTGGACATAATTTAACTCAAGTTGCAATCAACATTGTCCGTATCAATATGGTTTTCTATGCTGAATGTTGGGAACCGGTCGAATTGCAAAAGGAATATAAAATGCCCCAAGGATTACTTTAAACCACAGAGTTAAATGGGGAAAATTAATCAATGCCTATGTCTCTCTTGCCAAAAATCACCATCAACTACCATTTAATACTGACAGAAAATTTTTCCTCAAATTATAATCAATCAAAACGGTTTTCCTACTTTTAAAGTGCAGTTGGATGAAAGAAGTGTCAGATATTGACAAATGGTGCAATGTTTCATTATAGATGCTCCTAACAACCATAATGCTCCTAAAAAAGAAGCCTCACAAGTTCACATGCATCAGATGACCGTTCTAGGATGGTCCTAGAAACTTTTTCGATACATGTAGCCACAAGTACAGAGGACATCTCCAATACACGTAACTAACATTGTAATCTCCAACTAGATATACATGATGTACCTTAAAAGAAAAATCCCCTCTAAGCATGAAAAGTACTGTTAGAACTTTCACATTTCTCAAAATTTTGGGACCAGAAAGCAAGTGATAACAAATTCTGAAGATATAAATACAACTATTACTGTCAAATTTATGTTCTCTTTCTTCACCAATTTCTTCTAACCTTATGTTTTCTGTTGGTTACTTCAAATATTGAAGTTTACAACTATAGATTTGTTATGTATAATTTGTTCGTCAATAGTCATAAAAAGATTTTGTTACCTGATCATCCACTTAGAAAAAGTGTTTTATTGCCTACTGACTAGACTTCTTTCAGCCTATTAAGTCTAAATATCCATTAATATATCCACCTAGTGTCCCTAACAGGGCGCTAATCACTGCATTATTTGATTATCCTAGTTCTGCATTCAAGCCCAAAGCATCAAAATTTTCAAGTTGCCCTAAAAAAGGACCAAGTGTTTGCCAGACTCAAATCCCTGACCTTGTCAAATGGTCTCACACATAGAAAGAAAGAAGATTGCCAACAGAAAGGAAACAGCGCACAAAATGAGAACATACCAGTAGCCAAATAATGATGGGATGGCATCAATGATCATGACAGCAAGGAAGGTTGCAACAATAGATCCCCAAATCGTGACATGAGTTATCCAATTCCACCTTATCACATCCATAGCCAAATGTAGATTAACCAAAATCACGACTGCAAGTGTCCAAAGATCTCCCAAGCTTGAAATATCAATTGTGCTCTTCCAATAAGCAAGAAGAGGGATAAAGAAGGCAGCTACACTTTGCCACAATGTATCTAACATTGTTATCCAAAACAGTGTTAAATTGTATTTTTCTTCTCTGTGGCCAGCCCCATAGAGAGGAGGATAACTAAGAAGTGTCCTTCTACTTAGGTCCTTATCAAAGATTGCAACAACAATTGTAGGAAAGGCGGTGTAGATTACAGAATACAACATGCTGCTCCATTCAGTAACTGCTGTTGTCAATGTGAAGCCAGTGAAGAGAGTATACCTGGATAAACAGAGGAAAGCATGTCAGCTGCCATAAACAATGATGAACTGCCAACCAAAATGGCAAAAACAATCACAACAAAACGGAGAGGAGTGTAATTACCAGAATAAAACAAGAACAAACACAGCATTACGATAAAAGTTGTACAAAATCATGTATGCCATTCGCTGGTAATTCCAATGTCCATGGACTAGTAAAAGAGGAACCAGGAATCTGAACTGCCCCATGGCAAAGTCTGATGCCATGACAGCTTGCCGTCCTTCTTGGCCACTGATACCAATTCCAACATCAGCCATTTGGATCATTGAGACATCATTTGCACCTGGGAAACATTGGATACACCTTTAGTTCTAAGCCTACCGTAATGTGTACTAGACCGGGAGAAAATAAAACCATACTTATTCCCCTTCCCTATCCCTAAATCTAGATAAAAACATAAAACTGAAGCAGCAGAATAGCAGTTCATAATGTCTGTCCTTACCATCCCCAACAGCAAGAGTCATGTCATCCGTCCTGTTTTTAACGAGGGCAACAATTCCAGCCTTCTGCAAAGGAGCCACTCGGCAACATAAAACCACAGAACATTCACAAGCCAATTCAAACAGCTGTAACATCCAAAAATGAAAACTCCATCAACCAACAAGGAATCACAAAGAGAGAGGAAAATGTTCTGCAGCTATAAACCATGCTTACCAGCTCCTCAAGGTCAGAGTCAAGAATATAGACAAGGCTGGTTCCGTCAATAATCAAGGCAACTGGAGTTTCACTATCTCCATAACTTCCTTCACCATATTGTGTACCACTAGATGTAGTCCAGAATTTCTTACACAGATTCTTGGCATCTTGCAAACTCTTTCTACATGACTCCTTGGAGTTGTTGTTAATTATTATCTGTTTCATTTTGCTTGTCAGCAGCTTAGAGGAGTAACCAATCGATATTGCTGTTTCTTGTTTGTCCCCAGTCAAAACCCAAACTTTAATTCCTGCCACTCGTAAAGCTTCTATCGCTTCAGGCACACCAAGCTGCAGCTTGTCTTCTATTGCAGAGGCACCCAATATGCTGAGATTGCTTTCTACACTGTAAGCCACTTTACGAAGTAATCCTGTCCTTCCATACAAAGCAGTTGTTGCATCTTCATAAGCAGATTGCCAAAGTTGGAATTCAGAGTCACTTAGTTCCCGCATGCCAATAACGAGAGTCCTCAAACCCACTGAAGAGTATTTGTGAAGATGAGATTCAGTGGCACTTAGAACATTCAAGTTCAAGGATTTATCTATCACATTGAGCATAGATGTGTCAGCGCCTTTCACAAATAACTTGACAGTCTGGTCAGGGCAACCAAGTATAACAGACATCCTCTTCCGGTCACTATCAAACTCATGCAAACCCAAAACATCAAACCTGCATTGCCCATGATGGGGACAATTCCAAAAATGGATGTCAATAAATAATCTCAAACAATAACCATATGCATATAGCACCAGCCCCTAGAGGGAAAAAACACCAATTGAAACAACAATAATAAGAGCCACAAAGAAACATAGAATGCAGACCTACCCTCAGTCTACAGAAACAAGAAACAGTCTGTCTATTTTTCTAGTACAACCACCAATACAAAAGCCCTACAGTCACATGGCAGCAAACTATGTGATCGAGGCTTTTATATGATGATGACTGGGTACCAATAGCCATCATTTTCAGCTATTATTCTATTAAAATAGGTGTTCTGATGGTGTTTCGATCAAATATATTTGAACAAAATATAGCCATGGATACATTGAAGTCACACTACCCAAAGTGTGAGCTCACAAAAACTCATAAAACTAATTCTGTCCAAGTCTGAACACTGAATTGCATAAAATCAAGCTTGGCAGAAAACAAAATGGAATTGAATATAATCAAAGTAAGATGAATGATGAATCACGTAGAGCTATGAAACCTTTTGGAACCATCTATATGGTAGATTTCATTAGGCAAAAAGCACAACACATGACACCCCCTCCCTTCAAGAAAAATGAAAGTTTTCTTTAGGAAAAATACTGTTTGAGTAGACCAAGTAGCTGCTGTCATGATGTTAGTCATAACCACTAGTGACACAAAAAAGAGAAACCTGGAAAGGGCAGACAGAGTCAACCCAGAATTACCTTTGTATGTGTCCTTGTACATCTATAATTATGTGACCTGAAGTTCGTTCAATAAGCATAAACCCATAAGAGGCAGCTGCATATACCAATGCCTGCTCATCTGGAGATTCCCCTTGATAATCTATCAACTTAACAGAGGGATCAGATGTATCCTTACTTAGGGGAACAATGGTATTGCATGCCGCCAGGGCAAGGAAGAAATTATGGACATTTTTTCCTTTCTTGGTTTCTTTTTCACTCCTCAAGAGCCTTTGGAGCTCTGGATCCATCTTCACCACAACTTTTGGCCTTAAAACCTTTCCATTATCTGGCAATTAAAAAAAAAATTACATATGTATATTATTTAGACAAACATAGAAGAAAAAAGACAATCAGCTCATAGAAAAAAGAAAAACTTTAATTGGGCAATATGGTACAACATATGTGCATTACCTTGACTTGAGTATCCACCGTGGTTATCTTGTGAACTGGGTTTCCCACCACTGTAATTTGTACCCCAAATGCTTGCACATTGAAATTCCATCTTGTTCTCAGTTAACGTGCCTGTTTTGTCGGAGAAGACGTGCCTTATTTGTCCAAGATCTTCATTGATGTTCAAAGCCCTGCACTGGAACCTTGAATTTGAGGACTCGTCATACAGCCTAGTGTCTCGAATCATGAAATAAGCCTGGCCAACCCGCACGAGTTCCATTGAGATGTATAAAGAAATAGGAATCATAATCTGGAACACGATAACTGACATGAGGAATGTGAAGAAAATTTCCAATCCCCATCCATAATAATTATAATCCTCTGCTGGGTTTTCAGTGTAATCCTTTTTATGGTAAAACTGAATTATGCTCAAATCATCTGCAAAGTGCTTTAACCAAACAGCAGCACAGACAGAAACTATTGTGCACAAAATAACCAGAAACATAGACAAAATAATTGTCTCTCGGTTCATCTGGTTCTCAAGTCTGCTTCTTTTAGAAGGGGCTCCCGAGTTGTTGAGCATAGCTTTCGTCTCCTGGCCAGCATAAACTGCAACGCCAATCGCCCAACCAGTGTTCTTGAGCTCACATCCACGAAGAATAATATTGGTAGGTCCAAGCGAAACCCGCTTCCCATCAACCTCCATGTTTGCCATGAAGCCGTATATGTTCCTATTGGGTTTCTCACACTTGATCACCCCACTAATCGTATCCTTCTCAGGTACCTTCGAAAGGGTTTCTTGCTTAGCATACCGAGTCTTCAAATTCGATTCCCCATCCAAGTTAATAGTCTGCACATAAGCTACACCAGTAGAATCACTGGTGGAGAGTAACACCATATCGCAGGGAAGAGTTTCATTTGAAGCAATTTTGATCACTTCACCAACTCTTATATCCTTCCACTTCTTTTGCTGAAACTGGTTATCTACAAGCACCCATGCCAACCTATTGTTCTCAATTCTGTCAGCACGGTGCCGCCTATAATCCTCATAGGCATCCTTAATGGCAGTAACAGACAACACAAAAGCTAATGGCAAGATAGAAGCTCCCTGGCCAAAAACAGCCAACTGAGGTAGCTGATTCAAGATGGCAATCACTAAGAAATATATATATGCAACCCTATGAAACTGTTCAAACAAATTCCTTGGAAGAAAAGTAATAAATGAGTACTTTGCAGTCCTAACAGAATTCCCAGACAACTCAAACCTTTCATTTGTCTTTGCAGGGTCATTGATGTAAATCAGCCTAGCATCCTCATCGTTAATCTCCTTCTGGGACAACCCCAACCCATCAGATTCAGCTCCCTTAGATCCATACTTCACAGGCACTTCCCTCATAGAATTCCCACTTCCCGTGTCCCTTGATTGCAATGAAGGTATGCTTCTTCTTGAGGAGGAATGAGAAGTGTGTTCAGAATTTTGTTGATTCTCAATTGGGTGGTTGTTTGAATCTATAGTAGACACAGAATTTGAGTCCTCAGGAACAGGTTTTAACAGATCAGCCAAAGTCGGTAAGCTTGGGTATTCTAGGGTCGATGGAGTTCTTGGTGAAGGAATCAAGAGAGGCCTTTTTGAGGCCATGATCTGAAGATGAGAGACCTCAATCACTAAAATTGTCAAAATTCATGCAACACCCAGATGACAAAATCAGCTAAATTGAGAGGAAATCACAAATCTTTAAACACCGCACACTACACTAGTTTTGGTGTATTTATGAACAAAGAATACAATCTGGGGAGGGGAGTTAGAGAGCTCTACTTTATTGTGTGTAGAGAGTGAAAAAGAGAGGAGAGAGAAAGAAGTGGGTCTCCGGAAGAGGGGTTTTGATTTGGTAATGGGTTTGTAAGGGTTTGAGAAAGATGCCTATTTTTGAGGAGGAGCGAAAGAGAATTCCAGAGGTCGAAGAAGACATTGTGAAGAGAGAGGGGGCGGCGATTGGAAGAAGGAGGGTAGAGTCGTAATGAGTAGCGACAACTTGAACAAATCCAATAATAAAATTCTCAGAAAATTTTTACAGAAAGGGCTTGGATGAGAGAGAGAGAGAGGGGGGGCGAAGAACAAGAGGGGAGAGAGAGACGTTGAACCAGTTTTCTTAATGTATCTTAGTAATAATGTGTGAAATTGAAAAGAACGTCCATAAGAGAACGCTCTTAATTTGATTTTGTCACTAATCCGGCACAAGAATCTTCTTCCTGCTATCTCATTTTTATTTATTTCCTTTTCTTATATAAATTGAAATTTAAAAAATAAAAAATAAAAAGCACTGCATACAGTTTCTTCATGATTTGAATCGCAAAAAAAAAAAAAAAAAAAAAAAATGGTAGTCTTCACCTGCTATTTCTTGCCCAATCCCACACTATTGGTTTCCTCTTTGAAATTTCAATTGAGCATCCACCCTTATTTTCCCCTTTTTTTTTTCTTTAAAAAATGTTTTCATTTTTGAAGATTTCAAAGGCTCCAATGAACATAATTAGATAAGAATCATCTAAAGTTTGTATATTTTGGTAAATACAAATTTTGGGGGAATATATTGTTTTAAAAAACAAAAATTATAGAGATGATGGTAATAATAACATGTATTTTTTTGGAGGGTATTTATATATAATTTTTAGATATTAGATTACGGTGCCCTTAATTAGTAATGTATATATATAGACTCCTAAAAAGAAATTTAGGGTTATTAAGGTAAAAGATTAATCTAGTTGAAGAGTTAGACTAATAAATTAATTTCGATCGAATTACTCAATAATCAGTTCATTTTATATTGAGCTGTAGACGTCAAATTCTTTACATAATAAATAAAAATCTTTATATTCATAAGATATGTCATTTTAAATTTGTGAGTTGATTGTGTATATTATCTAGTTTGATTTTGTTCTAAAATCCATATTCCAAGATATTGATAATATCTTTTTTCACCCAAAAAAAAATCAAGAATTTTCTAAATTCTTTTTTTTCCTAAGGCATGATATTTTTTCTCAATTTGTGATTTCTTGGGACCCGTAGTATTTTTAAAAGCCAAGATTTCTTACACAAGAACGATTTGAATCTCCCATTGTGATTTTTAAAATTCTATCTTACAATTTTTGCAATAATCCTAAACCAAATTTAAATAGCATTCGGACAAATAAGAGATTCCAAGAAAGAAATTATTTTAAAATCAGAAATTAGAAAAATTTTGACAATTTCTTAATTTTTTATAGTTATCGAAAATTCATACATTTTTTGCGAAGAGATTATTGTTTTAATTGACAAATAATATAAATAAAATTAGATAAAATATTTTAATTCATAGAATTTTGTATAATTTGGATCGAGTGCGAAAGATTTCTCCAGACATGTCGTTCTAGCCATGGCATCAGGGTTGGCTTTTCCCTAAATCTTTTTGTTAACACATGAGCAAAGTTATCCCAATAAGCAATAATTAGAGAGCATATTCATTTCCAGAGAAATGCTATCCAATAAAATAAAAATTAAAAAGAAAAAAGAGAAGTCTTCAAGTCACACCCTATCCCAATTTCTCTCTTTAAGAGCTTTGCAAAATTAGGAGAGACCTACGTTTTCCCTTTTATTTTTCTTTTTTCTTTTTTCTATTTTTATGTAATATTTTATTTTATTTTATTTTATTTTATTTTATCCTTTTTAAGAAAATTTACAAATTTTCCATATAAATTGTATTTTATATTAATAGATCAGAACCCTAAGCAGCCCTTAATTTAGAAGTTTCTCCATTGATGTAAAGTCTCCTTTTTTTCTTGTGTTATATGAGTAATAATTAGGTTAATGGGTCTCATAATTAAACAATAAATGCATATTAAAGTGCAAGGGCGGCTTTAGATTAGGCCATTCAATACAAGTCTGGAGTAGTCCGCCTTCTCGGTTATGAGCCTCTAACATTGGTTTTGTTCAATAAACGGGTCCCAAATCAAAATTTTACCGATCAAATTGACTATGTTAAATTTTTTAATTAAAATTTAAAATTTAAATTTTAAAAATAAATACATGAGAATTGATATTTAATTGAATTCATAATTATGGACAATTTTCCAAAGTCTGCAGCCCTAAAAACAAAAATTAAAAAACAGTGTTCCCAACCAATGGTGGGTTTTACCAGACACCGGCTATGTGGACTGCATGTGCAATGATCTCTGATTTCAACATTTTAGAGAAGAAGTCAACCATTTTACTCCACATAAATTCCAATAAATATATAGCACTGAAGGCGTTTACTTTTCACCCAGAATTCGGACGTTCCTGCGTAATCGTCTGATTATTTTTAAATCGCCATTTTGTTTTTCATTTGCTTCTTTTTTTTCTTTATTCACATCCTTTTACTGTTCACAAATCCTCACGTCCTCTGATCTTTCCTCTATTTTTGGATCACGTATTTTTTGTTAATATCCCTTTTTTTTTCATTCATATCCTTTCTCTCTTTTTTTTTCTTTTTTTTTGACTTTTTTTCACTGTTCCTTTCTTTTCAAAGATCCCTTCATTGTCGTTCTATATTTTTAAGACCCCACATTTTTTTCATTAAAATCATTCCACATTTTCTTTTTGTCCCTTTTTTTCATAGATCTTTCGTAAGTTTAGAACCATACTTTATTTATTTTTTTTTTTATTTCATTCAAACTTTTACACTTTTTTTCATTCAAATCCTTCCACATTTTCTTTTTATCCCTTTTTTTTCTTAGATCCTTCGTATTTTTAGAACCCTACATTATTATTTTTTTATTTTTTTTATTTTTTGTTTCATTCCAGTTTTTACACTCTTTTTACCCCTTTTTCGGTTTGGTCCTTCTTTTTTTTGAGACCACACTTTGTCTTTTTTTTCATTTAAATTCTTCCCTTTTTTTTAGCCATTTTTTCTTTTAAATTTTCCGTATTTTTGAAATATAGATTTTTTTTCATTTATTTTTTTGGTTCCACAGATAATCTTTCCCTTATTTTTAGATCGCAGTATTTTATTTTTTAACCAGTTTTTTTGTTCTTCTTAAGTCATTCGTTTTTTGGGATATAAGATATTTCCCTTTTTTTGTCCCACAGATGACCGTCACTTTATTTTTATTCCATAATTTTTTTAATTTTTATTCAAATTCTCACTCCTTTTTTACCCAATTTTTTTCATTAATTCGTTCATTTATTTTAAACATAGGTTTTTTCACCCTTTTTGTCTCCTTTTTTATGTAGTTTTTTTCTTTTTTTTTTTTCACTCTAATCATTCATCTTTTTTGATATAGGTTTTCTCTTTTTATTTTTTTTACCCCACAAATCATTGGTTTTATTTTTTTTACCCTTTTTTTTTCTTGATTCTTTCGTTTTTTTTTTTAAACATAGGATTTTTCCTTTCATTTTGTGAATCGCACGGATGATCATCTCTTTATTTTCATTACTTTTTAATTTTATTTAATGATAAATTCCAATAGTTAGACCTTTTTTTATATTTATATGCGCTGTATTTTCGACTCATGATTTGAATTAATAATCCTGTCATAATAATTGGACTTTGGTGGCTTACTGTGCAACATCCTTAATATTCCCACTTGCCCGCCCCCAAAAAGTTTATCAAAGCTAATATATATATACAACGACACCGATCAGGTCCTTGTCTTACCATTAGAAAATGGGCATCAGCTCATTCATGAGAGCCTGACCTAACCCAACCCAACCCAACCCAATTTTTTGAATCCAAATAACAGATAAAGGGGAGTAGTTTTTTACGAAAAAAACCAACTCTCAATCTCTCCCATTTTAAATTCAAATATTTGATTTTTGAATAAAAAAAAAAAAAAGAAAACATAAAAGAGTTGGGAAAAACACAAAATTCACGTATTATTTTTTTAGGGCGAGACAAATAAAGCATTAGGTGATCATTTTGCATGAATTATATCATAATTGAAGATATTCAAATTGTGAAAAAACTACTCCCTTTGTGAGAGTTTTAAAACCATTTACGTACCAATATATTAAAGAAAAGTTAGTGATTCAAAGTAAAATAAAATTTGGGAATCATGATTACATTTTGTACGTGAAAACGAAAGATCCAAGTTTAAATTTTAGCATTGATATCAGCGTTTACATAGATTGTTCGTCCTATTTTTTTTTTTTTTTTTTTTATTCGAAAATGATATAAACGACCATGAAAATATCATTTTTGACAAACAATCCAAATGAAGGAATTTTTTTATGGGTTGTTGGGAACTTTTGTTATAATTGACCAAATGTCCTCATATTTTTATAGTAGCATGATTACATCATAAGAAATGATTTTGAGTGATATCATTTTCATATGTTAGATATTTTGAGAAATATTTAAAACCTTAACCGAAACTTAATACACTTATTTCCTTTAGGAAAATATATTTTATGGTATGATTTTTATGTGATTAGATTTTTCATGAAAAATGTTTCTAATCATATAAAGAATATAAAAAAAAAATAATAAATGTGAAAGGTATGAGCACTTGAAATTGGAGACGAATTTCAGAATTTTTTTGAAATTCTTAAGAAGATGAACGGTGGCCCTATTCCATTTCCACTCTCAGCTGCATGTGCACGACAGTCAAATCTTAGGCTATAGGTGTCTAATTGGAACCATAAAACCATAATTGGATTGGAAAAATATTAAAAATAAGAAGTAACCAAAATTTCGTGGCTGACAACCACCGGAAGGCGACATCCACGGGCTAGGGATAGTCAGCTTGAAAATTTTACGAAAATAATTTTTAATTTTTTGAGGATTTTTTTTTATAATTTTTTATTCATTTTTCAATGTTGAAATATAATTTTCATTAATTTTTAAACTCATGATAATAATCAAACTAAATATTGATTTAATTCTCATGCGAGTGAGTGAAAGATGTTAAAAAATAAGTATCAAGTCATCTATAACCCAACCCATTCAATTTTTTGAATTCAAATAAGAGACAAAGGAGGGAGTAATTTTCTATGGGAAAAATCAACTTTCAACCATCCTCCTTTTAAATTCAAATATTTGATTTTTTTTGAAAAATAAGATATAAAATAAAAAGGAGAACGAAAAAGAGTTAGGAAGAACACAAAAATCACATTGTTTTTTAGGGCTGGACAAGTAAAATATTGTGCGATCATTATGCATGGATCATATCACAATTGTAGGTATTTGAATCATCAAAATTGAAATTATTTCACTTGTGATAGTTTTAGATCTTTTTACATACTAATATATGAAAGAAACATTAATAATTAGATTTTAAAAGATTTTGAGAATCATTATTACATTTTATGTGTGAAAATGAAAGATCCAAGTTTATGTTCAAACATTCACTAAAAAAATTCGATTATATGGATACTTTTATATTACATTATTTTATTTTATATCGCACATTTAGTTATATGATTTTTTTATATGATAATAAAAATTGTATTTTATGATCGGTAATATATATTATATATATATATAATTTTGAGAGTTTATGTGCAAAATGTCATCATCCAGAGGAAAAATGTAAAAATCGAGAGAAAAAGGTTGGCGACATCAACTATTTAAGGATGTATTCAAGCTGAGTCGATCCCGAGTATCCTTATACTCAAACTTGAACTCGATTTTTTTTACCCGACTTGAACTCGACGAATAATAAATAATAGGACTCGAATTCGATTCAAATGTATAACAAATTACTCGAACTTGACTCGAAATCGACTTAAAAACTCGATTATTTTATAATATATTAATATATTTTATTTTATTTTATTTTTATATTATATTCCGATTGAGGGGCATCAGAACACGAACCCGTTGATTTTTTTATTGATTATCAATTAAATTAAATTTGAATCAAATTAAATTTTAATTTTTTTAAAAAAGTAAATAGCACACATCATTTTAATCTTTAGATTTTATAATAAAATTTAAAATCTATTTTAATATAATACGAAGGTAACTTTAAATCTCAAATGTGAGTTTTGTAACGAAATATATTTTAAAAAAAAATTAAAATGAGCTGTAAAGAAAACAAATTCCGAATATAATTCACATTTGTCGCGGGTTAAACTCGTGATAAGGTATGTCGCAAGTTAAACGGGTGATATAGTCACGTGGCAACACCGGGATGGCCAAAGGCCACGTGTCGGGTTTTGAAGACATGACATTCCCCTTCCCCCAGTCGCCCGCCGCGTTCCCACGGCCCTTCCCTCTGCCGCCCGCAACTCTCTCTCTTCCCCTGCCCCTCGCGGCTATCTCTCCCTCTCCCCCCTCCTCTCCCTCCCTCCCCCGCCCGTGGTTCTCTCTCCCTCCCCTGCCCACAGCTCTACTCCTCTCTCCCTCCCTCGCGACTCTCTCTCCCTCCCTCCCCCTCACGGCTCTCTCTCCCTCCCCTGCCCGCAGCTTTGCTCATCTCTCCCTCCTTTCCCCGGGGCTCTGTCTCTCTCTCCCCCACTCGCGACTGTCTCTCTCTCTATCCCCCGCGGCGCTCCTCTCTTGGAGGGAGAGAGAGAAAGACAGCTATTGGGGGAGGGAGGGAGAGAGGAGCAAAGATGCAGGCGGGGTGGGAAAGAGAAAGCCACAGGCAGGGAAGGGAGGGAGAGAGGAGTAGAGTTGGGAGGAGAGAGAGAGAGCCGTGGGCAACAGGGGGAGAGAGAGCCGCAGGTGGTGGAGGGAGAGGCAGCGGGGAGCGTCCGCTGGGGGAGGGGAGGGGAAATGTTACGTTTTCAATATATAATAAGTTGTGTCGCGTTTTTAAGATGTGACATATGACTTTCATTTATCCCAATGCCGTCACATGGTTATATTACAAGTTCAATTTATGACATAACTTGTCATGAGTTCAATCCCAAGTGTTATATCTCAAATTTATATTTTTACATATCATGTTAAAAAAAATTTGTAAGGTATATTTCGATACAAACCACTTCAAATACGTCCCATCAAACTCGGGTTGTACCAGATACATGTTGTGTTTTCCAATGGTGCGTGAGGAAATTTTTGGAAAAAATTCATGAGCTGTCATTTTTGTTCCCGACCGCATGATTACACGCAGAATAGGAGATAGCACCATACACGTAAACCGAGGATTACAAGGGATTTAATGAAACAAAAACAAAAAATAAAATAAAATGTCAGCAAACTTCCCGCCATTAATTATTTCATGGGAGAAGAAAAGGACGTGAGCAGTTGCGTGTGACAGGGTGTTACAAATCCCGCTTTGAATTCTAAAGAAAACAAAAAAAATAATATTTAAATTTAACAAACTTTTACACCCAACAAATCAATCTTTTAAATCGAGTTCTGAATTTGAGTTCATGACAACGAACAGATTCAACTATATTGACCGCAATTTATAATCAGAGATTCTACGCGCTATATAAATATATTTATTTTATTCTTTTATAAATTATCAATACCTATTTATTATATTAAATCTAAATAAATTTGATTTAATTAAAACTAAATTTTTAAAAAATAAAATTCAATCGATATTTATTTTTATAATATATAAGTTGAATAAAAAATTTTATTTAAAAAATATTAATATTTAACCACTAAATTAATAAAATATTAATACGCTGTATATATTTTCAATTTACTATCATTTATTAACAACTAAAAACCTATTTTGCTCATGCTAAGTCAGAAGAAGCCTTCTTTCAAAATAGCTTTGTCAAACCGGCATTGAGATGCCCTTTTACTTTATATAATGTAATCATGAAGTTTATTAAGAACGCGTAATGCCATTTAAATTTAAGTGCAATTTTAGTAAACCAATAATGTTGAATTCATAGTTACTTTAAGAGGCCAAAGACCTTCATCTCAAATGACATCTTATTCCCCCTCTCATATAATATACTCGAGTTTAACCCTCCATATATATATATATATATATACAAAAAAATAGTTACTTTAAGAGGGATAGTAAATAATATTAAATGGGTCAATCTCCCTTTTTATCAAATATATATATATATATATATATATATATATATATATTTCACAATACTCTTTTTAGAGAAAATTTATATATATATATAAAAGAGAAAATTACAACAAGTAAAACTTTTAACCAAAATTATTAAAGATGAGTTTTTAGAGACTTTTTGGAGTGTTCCTTTCTTCATGGCCAGTGCTTCTGTGGCCCAAAATGTGAGAATCATATGGTTTTGGTTTAGGGCCACTTCAAATCTAGAAGTAAAGAAACAAATTTTCTTTAAGAGGGTCACCAAAACCACCTGTATTTTTTAGTTTTTTTTTTTTTTTTTTAGATAATTGAGTTATATAATAAAGAAAATTCTGCTCACATATAAATATTTTAAACTCCGATAAATATTAAGGGGGACATTTAGTTAAAGTAAATCGGAATTAATAATTAAATTGAAATTTATATAAATTATTTGAATTAATGGAATGAAAATGATATTTAGAAACGAAGTCCCAAAATCATGGGATTTGAGGTTGGCTTTTACTTGAATTGTCCAGGCTCTACTAAAAGTTTCATTTGAATAAGACTTGATCTTTTAATTAAACACACAGACTTGAAACACCTTAACAAAAAATGTATTAAATTTCAGAATTTTGTCGATGGGAATTTGCATAATTTATAACAAAAGATCTATATTCAAGACTTGTCTTCTTTTATTTACCAAGGCTACTTCACATGCACCATAGTGATCCATCCAAACACCACATCAAATATTCAAATTTTGAATAATTGATATAAGGTGATCCACTGTATTCCTGATATTTCAAATTTGTTGTGGTTGGAAAAATGTTAGATTTTTAATCAAAATTTGAATTTAAATTTTAGAAATACAAAAAATTATATTAAAAAAAATTCTTCTTTAAACAAAATCTAATTCAGATTGAATTAATCGGAATATAATTTTTAATGCCGATTGATTCAAATTAAAAAGAAAAACAAATTTGTAGTAATTTGTGAATCATAGCCTAAGTGTTTGATGAAATTATACCATACATGCCAATAGATAATAGTTATCAACTTGATTATTAGTATATTTGTGACATTGTATATTACGAATTAGAACAAATATTTGGGTATTAGTATTTTAATAAAATTATGATATATTTTTGTTTATAGATAATAATTATTATTCAAACAGATAGTTCTCACTTGGTCCCCCACTGGGGTGACCTAATAGTGTACTCCTTTTAACTATATGGTGAAAAGTTGTGGGCGCAACAAAAGAGTTCACGAGTCAGATTCGGTGCATTGGAAAGCTGCGGTCTCTGCCGTGCCACCCAGCCCACCCCACCCTGTCAGTAATTTTGGTGCAGCAGAAGATGCTTGTAAGTGAAAGGGATTATTGATTATACATATATATATATATATATATATATATATATATATATATATATATATATTTTATAATATATTAATTTATATTTAAAATTATTATATTTAGTGTTATATTTCGAATAATTAAATTAAATTTATTTTAAATCAAAATCAAATTTAAAATTTTAATTAAAAAAATTAATATTATATTTTATTAAACCATCACTATTATATCCTTTTCTTGCGGTACGCGACAAGCATCAGATTTTACGGATTCTATTGTACTCTAAATCTTTGAAACTGCCCAACATGTTAGTCCTTTCTTGTCCATCAGAAACATAATTGAAAATGAACTGTTTTCTTATTTGATATTTTGTTTTACGAGTTTTGTAAAAGTCTATAACTAATTATTTAACATAATTAAAAATTATTTTATTTACAACAATCTTTTACGATTATTATCATTATCATATTGAAAAAACAATAATATAGATAAATACATAATATAAAATAAAATATAATAATATAAAAAAATTCATATACCTTATTTTATTTAATAAGATAAAAATTTATTATTATTAATATTATAATTTTTCTTTATTCTTTCGATATGGCATCGTGGAGATGAGGTTGCCCTCTTAGTTGTACAATTAGTGATTCAATGGAGCACCGCTCCCTTCAATGGAACTCAAGCACACTTCTTATCGTATCGTATGTCATGGACAGTAAACTCAAGTTTAATAGAAAAACTCAATTTAAAAGGTTGATTTGTTAAGTGAGAGAATCTATTAGATTTAAATATTATTTTATAATTTTTTAGGGATCTGATATTGGATTTAAAGGCTTTTACTCTGACGAGTAGTCCTTTTTCTCATTGAACAGCTTTCATTTCGACACCAGATAACTCTTTTTCATTTTAGACAGCTCTCACTTTGATACCAGATAACTCTCTTCCAGATAACTCTCTTCCAGATAACTCTCTTTTATGTTAGATCGAATGCTCTGATATCAATTTATCATGGATCCAAATAATGGACTCAAGTCCAATAAAAGAACTTATCCCAAAATATCGACACGTTGGGTAAAAGAATTTATTAGATTTAGCAATTATTTTATGAATTTTTGGGGATTTGATGTACAATTCGTAATATCGTAATCCATTCCTATTGTGCCCGCGATAAATTGGAGGATTTAACTTGGATGACAAGCCACTTACATGATTAGTTAATTTAAAATGATTTAAAAATATGAAAAATTTATTATATATTCTTTTACCACCCTCTTGTTCCTGAGGTACAACATTATATCTCAAGTTATTCCTGCAATTCAGGTAATTATTTAAATTTAGTGACGTTTGAAGAAGTATTTTTTTTTTCTTTTTCATTCTGCTTGCTATGGAACAAGAGACAGAACTCAAATCCTTGGTGCATATAAAGTGCAAATATTTTAAATCATTGGAGAAGTTATTTAAAATAAAAACTTTCATCCATGCTTTAAAAACCGGTGAATAGATTTATTGGTACTACAATTTCTTACCCTAATTAGTGATAAGAGTTCGAAGTCCCGTATTTCTCTTCTAATCGGAGAAGGGCTTAGCCCTTCCCATGCCCACAAAAAAGGGCATGTACGACTACAATCTCCGCTTATTATTATTATTGCCGTAGCATCTTGAATATACAACCCCCCCAAATCTCACTACTCTCTTATTCCCTCAAATTAGGGTGGGTTGCTGGCAAATCCTCCTACAAATGCAGGGCCTGCAGGTATTTTGTCTTTTTAAATTTGAGTTGGGCCTGCTCAAGTCCAGTTAGACTAAAACGAACTCTTTTTGGATCACTTTGCTTAAAACTACTTTGTTTTTGTTATTATTTTAGATTCGTGGATCTAGTGAGACGACACTATCGGGAATGAAAAAATAGGTACCGTGACTGTCAGCTTCTAAATCGGATCTCTCACAACTGTTCAAATTAGATTGTTTAGGTTTTTGGATATAGGTGGTTTAAGTGACAAAAAAAAGGTTATTTTAGTAATTCAAAAGAACAATTCTATCCTAACCTACGCATCGGCTTTTATTTCTATTTTTTCTCCTAATTTTTGTTTCTGGTGTGAATTACTCATGAATCATTTTGTCAAAATATTTCAAATAATCCATCAGAAATCATTAGGTTTGCCACATAAAATTGTCACATTATTTTTGTAATTCTAGATTGTTATCTATATTCAACTTCTATCATCTCAACGAAAAATTTAATTTTAATTGAGATTTTTTTATCCCTATTGGATCAACAATGAAATTGTTATTTATTTTTTCTTTTAATTTTTTCAACAACATGTAATTGTAAAATATACATCCTCTGTTGCAAGTGCATAAAGATAAAGATTAAGGAAATAATTAAAAAAATCACAATTTAAAAACAAGACAAATGCGCAGTTGGTTCAATGGTTGGGTATTAGTACCGCTTAAGTAAGATCTCAGGTTTGAGTGAGAAAATAGGTGCGGGGAGCCAATCAGTTGGAGTCAAAGTAGTTCCCAAGTTTCGATGGTTTATTAAAATAAAAAAAAAAGACTACACTAGCCTTTGCAAAGTGAATTTTATGATACTGTGACAAAATATTTAGGAAGATAATAAGAGTAAGAATAAATTTTGAAAAGAAAAATTAATGAATTCTTGATTTTCTAATATGACACGTGAAACATATATATATTTTAAAGTGACGCTTGAAGCATAACAAGGGAGGGATTACTAACTGCTTTTATTTATTTATTTATTTATTTATTATTATTATTATTATTATTATTATTTTTTACCGAATCTTATACAGCATTTGTTTCTGTTCCAAGCATTCTCTTGCTAAATAATTAATTATTCAATTTTCCCTTTAAAAAAATCAATTAACATCCGAAAGAAAAATCCAAAAAAAAAAAAAAAAGAAGAAAAATAAAAAAGGTTAAAGTCGTGGCCCTCCAAAAGTGTTAAGCCCAAACGCTCCCTCTCCTTTATGCCTGGATCCGTGTTGACTTTAACAGTTTAATATCAGACAGAGGTGTGGTTAATAGATGACATGAAGAAGCAAAGAATAACTTACAAGTAAAATAGGAAAGCGAGCACAAAAAACCATATGTTGTTGTCTTCAACAAATCTCTAGTCCTTGGAATGGAAGCTCTAATGGAAGCCGACCAGCCTCTGACGACAGCGCATTTTCGATCTCTGAATTCCTTGGTTTCATGGTTCACCAACCTGGAATTGTCCAAAACGCTGCTGCATGCTGGGATAGTAGGCATAGCCACAGCTTTGGTTGTTACTGGCATTGTTGCCTGCTATTTCTATTGCACAAAGAAACCCAAAAGTAACTAGAAGAAATGTCTTCCTTTCACTCTCTCTCTCCCCCCTTCTTAAAGTTTTGCTGGGTTGATTGATACTGTAATATCATAAAACTAGTTAGATGATGCATCAAGCACTAGTTTTCCTAATTGAAAGATGATCTTTATCATGCAGAGAAATCAGTGTCCAAACTCTTGGCACATGAACTAATAGAGTGATATGTATTTTGTGTAGGATGTTTAGACCCAAAGAAATTCAGAGAGTTCAAGCTCATCAAAAGGACTCAAATAAGCCATAACACAGCAAGGTTTAGATTTGCTCTTCCTACTCCAAAATCGGTGCTGGGTCTTCCTGTTGGGCAACATATAAGATGCAGGTGATGTTCAGTTTATGTTCTGTCAATTCAGTGATCAAGTTTTTTTTCATCTTAGTAGCATTATTTGTAATACATTATGTTTAAATTTCTTGAGATGGATGAGATTGATGTGACTGCAAGTTGTAAAATGGAAAAGGAAAAAACAGAAAGCAATAATAATGCTCGGGCAACAATTACAAGCATGTGTTTTTGAATGTTTGTGTGGATTTACAGAGGCAAGGATAGCCAAGGCAATGAAGTGATTAGACCTTATACCCCCGTCACCCTTGATTCAGATATCGGATACTTCGAACTAGTTGTAAAGGTATATATTATATATTGTCCCTTATTGAAAATTTGCTACATTGATGTTGCTTTCAGACATGAATTGTTTCTTTCTTAAATCTATATAAATGCAGATGTATCCAAATGGAAAAATGTCTCACCACTTTAGAGAGATGAAACTTGGTGATTATCTTGCCGTGATAGGACCACAGGTACAATATAGTTTTCAGCTCGGATTTTGAAATTCAACCAGAATATAATGTTCCAACCTTAAGTCCATCAACTCAAACTATAAAACTCTCCATCTTACCATCTATTTTTAAGGTTGGATCAAAATTCTCTATAGAGGAATATTGTATCTAAACGAAGTTTCCATCCCAAAATCGGCCTTCACTCTGCTTATTACTAATCTTAGTCTAATCAATATATTTGCCGGATGAGATTTTGATACTTCATCAATCCATTTTCCGATTTTTTTTTGTGTGATTAAAAGCATTAATTAATTAAGTTTTGCTTTTCATGCTTCAAGGGGAAATTTAAGTATAAAGCTGGTCAAGCTAGAGCAATCGGAATGCTTGCAGGAGGAACGGGAATCACTCCCATGTTTCAGGTAGGTGTGGCAGGACTGAAACAACACTCTGTTGGAACTTCCGATTTGATCAATACATTAGTTTTTAATTCTAGTTCTGCTGTTCCAGCTCACTAAAGCCATACTACAGAACAGAAAAGACAAAACAAAGATTCATCTTTTGTTTGGCAACGTCACGGTTGATGACATACTTCTGAAGGTACATATGAATCTAAGAAACTTATAGGGTTTTCTTGGACAAACAATGATTTAGACTAAAATGTGCAGGAAGAATTAGATGGCTTTGCAAGCCACTTTCCTAATCAGTTTCAGGTTTATTATATTCTGAGTCAGGTCAGTTTTCTCTTGAATACAATTTCTTTTTATCCAGAGATTTGAATCATTGTGATTGAAAGACCACATCTTTAATTGGATTTGCCTACAATTTCAAAAGAATTCACAAGTAGAGTGATCTTCCATAGAAACCGAGGATTCTGTGGTGCGGGTGCTGATACCTGTAGAAAAGAAGGTTTTTTTTTTTTTTTTTTTTTTTTAATTTTTATTTTTTAATGAAAAATTATAAGTTATTAAAAGAAAATGAATTTACAAGTAGAATGATCTTAACCCTATTTGAATCATATCCAATGAGTCTATGTACTAAACACTCCATCCTCAATTTGTGCTGTTTCCACATACATCTTGCATTCTAGATTGGGCTATTTGTAAGCAAAATAGGCTTAAGAATACAAGTTTTCCTTGATCCCATCCTCAATGCAAACCAATTGTACACCTTGAATCATCTATTCTAAAGCTAAACAAGAGAAAATTAGGTATACACAAGATGGGCAAGATTGATATGCATGCAACATGATCAATAGTATGGTTAGTTGTCTAATTATTTTGTTGCCGAACCCATGGCCAAAGTAGTTTAATAGCAAGTTTTACTTCCAAGGGTGGCTTAACCTATTAGATAAGAGTCATCTTTCAATTAGTTTCTTATAGCCAAAAATGTATTATACTGTTTGTAATCTTCTTTCTTTAAAACTTAACAAAACTCTCTACTTTTGCTCCTTGCCGCCTTCTAAAAGATCCATGGGCTAGGTCCAAATGATAGACATGGTAAGAAAAAGGGGAAAAAAAACCCCCAATGTTTTATGCTAAATGAGGGGTTTTGTGTGTGTATATTTGTGTGTGTCTGTATGAAAGTAGTGATGATACAATAAAATCTGGGAGTTGTACTTAGAACCACCCAAAACTTCAATGCTACCCCAAAAGTTCTCTAAGTGATTGCTTTTGTTTATTCTTATGCACAGCCACATGAGGGATGGAATGGTGGCAGAGGGTATATAAGCAAGGAAATGATTCACACTTACTGCCCAGCACCAGCGCCTGACATTCTGGTTGAATATCCTCACACTCTCTCTTACCATTTGATTGCACTTCTTTTGCATGGTATTTACGCATATTGCATACTAAACTAATATTCCTTTTTGTTTTTCCCTTTTGGTAATATACATAGATAATGAGGTGCGGTCCACCACCTATGAACAAGGCCATGGCTGCACACCTTGATGCGCTTGGATACACAAAAGAGATGCAGTTTGAATTTTAAACTTTCAATATATACATCTTTTCCTTTGCATATGGTTTGTCCCCAAGTGAATGTTATGTGTAATTGCCTGTCAATTCTTCAAAAACTTATTGTGTGTAAAGTAAATCGATGTGATTTTTCTTTTAATTTGGTGTTCTTGCTTGTATTAGAAGAAAGGAAGAAGCCAAGAAGACAAAACAGGCATCAATAATATAAATTAGGCATACATGATCAGGTAGCTTAAATTATGGATGAATTTCTATATGATCCCTGGATTCCCATGATCCATCGATTCTGCCCCTTAAGTCTGGGATTATTTCACAGTATTTGTGCTTGTCAATTAGTTGTATTTGTATATATATACATTGAGCACATATAAAGAAACTGTCATTAATTTTGATCATGTATTCTTCTTTACGGCATCAGGCGGGTTGCTTCACAAAGAGGACCCTTTTCCCTTCAATCGGCCATGGGAGATCAAAATACCTCTTGCACACCTCAATCCCAAAACAACACTTTGCTAACTGACGTGAATTTTTGTTTTCAAATTTTAATTTTAATTTTTATGTTATGTTATTTTATTTTATTTTTTTCTCTCCTTGTTGAAAATGAGAGCATCAAGTGGCAAGGAGCTGTCCAGTACATGTGGCCCAATCTCAACCCAAGTACCGGTGCTTCTGCATTCATCTTTTTTTTTTCTTTTTTTTTTTTTTTTTTGTTGCTATGCATTCATCATGTTTATCTCACTACTAGAAAACACGGATTTAGCGACGGAATATTACCGACGGATAAATATCCATCGGTAATAATGACGGATTAACGTCAGATTTTTTACCGAGAGTTTAGCGACAGATTAGCGACGGATATATTTCCGTCGCTAAACCCTTAAAAAAATAAAAAAATATATATATTATAAAATTATCAGCGATAGATTACTGTCGGAATTTTTAGCGACGGAATATTTCTGTCGCTAATTTCGGGTGTTGAATTGGTGAAGAAAAAAAAAATTAAAAAAATAGATTTACAGCTTTTAGAGACGGATTAGCGACAAAAAATTAGTGATGGATTACCGACGGATTAGCGACGGATTTTTTTTAATTTTTTAATTTTTTTAATTTTTTTAATTTTTTTTTAATTTTTTTAATTTTTTAATTTTTTAATTTTTTAATTTTTTAATTTTTTAATTTTTTAATTGTTATTTTATTTGTTATCTTTTTATTTTTTTTATTTTTTATTTTTTATTTTTTTTTAATTTTTTTAATTTTTAATTTTATTTAATAATTCTTATTATTTTTTTCAAAGAATAATATTATTTTATTTTTGCAAATTTTTTATTTTTTATTTTAAGTAAGAATAAAATTATTTTATTATTTTATAATAAATTATTTTTAATTTTTAATTTTTAAATTTTATTTAATAATTCTTATTATTTTTATTTTATTTTGCAAAGAATAATATTATTTTATTTTTTAAAATTTTTTATTATTTTATTTTAAGTAATAATAAAATCATTTTATTATTTTATAATAAATTATAATTTTATATTATTCCAATATTATTAAGAAATACGAAATAAAGATAATAAGTAAAAGAAAAAAGAATATATAAGTAAATGGTTTGTTTGGTTTAGTGGCAAGAGTGTTTTCATACCAATGCGAGCGCGTGGGTTCGAGTCTCAACACCAGTGTGTGTGCAGGAGTTTGTCTGTGTTTTTTTTTCATAACTCAAATCAACGACGGATCCCTGTCCGTCGCTTTTATTTATTTATTTATTTTTTGTTTTTTCTGTTTTAGCGACGGATTTTGTCTGTGTTTTTTTTTCATAACTCAAATGCAACATGATCAATAGTATGGTTAGTTGTCTAATTATTTTGTTGCCGAACCCATGGCCAAAGTAGTTTAATAGCAAGTTTTACTTCCAAGGGTGGCTTAACCTATTAGATAAGAGTCATCTTTCAATTAGTTTCTTATAGCCAAAAATGTATTATACTGTTTGTAATCTTCTTTCTTTAAAACTTAACAAAACTCTCTACTTTTGCTCCTTGCCGCCTTCTAAAAGATCCATGGGCTAGGTCCAAATGATAGACATGGTAAGAAAAAGGGGAAAAAAAACCCCCAATGTTTTATGCTAAATGAGGGGTTTTGTGTGTGTATATTTGTGTGTGTCTGTATGAAAGTAGTGATGATACAATAAAATCTGGGAGTTGTACTTAGAACCACCCAAAACTTCAATGCTACCCCAAAAGTTCTCTAAGTGATTGCTTTTGTTTATTCTTATGCACAGCCACATGAGGGATGGAATGGTGGCAGAGGGTATATAAGCAAGGAAATGATTCACACTTACTGCCCAGCACCAGCGCCTGACATTCTGGTTGAATATCCTCACACTCTCTCTTACCATTTGATTGCACTTCTTTTGCATGGTATTTACGCATATTGCATACTAAACTAATATTCCTTTTTGTTTTTCCCTTTTGGTAATATACATAGATAATGAGGTGCGGTCCACCACCTATGAACAAGGCCATGGCTGCACACCTTGATGCGCTTGGATACACAAAAGAGATGCAGTTTGAATTTTAAACTTTCAATATATACATCTTTTCCTTTGCATATGGTTTGTCCCCAAGTGAATGTTATGTGTAATTGCCTGTCAATTCTTCAAAAACTTATTGTGTGTAAAGTAAATCGATGTGATTTTTCTTTTAATTTGGTGTTCTTGCTTGTATTAGAAGAAAGGAAGAAGCCAAGAAGACAAAACAGGCATCAATAATATAAATTAGGCATACATGATCAGGTAGCTTAAATTATGGATGAATTTCTATATGATCCCTGGATTCCCATGATCCATCGATTCTGCCCCTTAAGTCTGGGATTATTTCACAGTATTTGTGCTTGTCAATTAGTTGTATTTGTATATATATACATTGAGCACATATAAAGAAACTGTCATTAATTTTGATCATGTATTCTTCTTTACGGCATCAGGCGGGTTGCTTCACAAAGAGGACCCTTTTCCCTTCAATCGGCCATGGGAGATCAAAATACCTCTTGCACACCTCAATCCCAAAACAACACTTTGCTAACTCACGTGAATTTTTGTTTTCAAATTTTAATTTTAATTTTTATGTTATGTTATTTTATTTTATTTTTTTCTCTCCTTGTTGAAAATGAGAGCATCAAGTGGCAAGGAGCTGTCCAGTACATGTGGCCCAATCTCAACCCAAGTACCGGTGCTTCTGCATTCATCTTTTTTTTTTCTTTTTTTTTTTTTTTTTTGTTGCTATGCATTCATCATGTTTATCTCACTACTAGAAAACACGGATTTAGCGACGGAATATTACCGACGGATAAATATCCATCGGTAATAATGACGGATTAACGTCAGATTTTTTACCGAGAGTTTAGCAACAGATTAGCGACGGATATATTTCCGTCGCTAAACCCTTAAAAAAATAAAAAAATATATATATTATAAAATTATCAGCGATAGATTACTGTCGGAATTTTTAGCGACGGAATATTTCTGTCGCTAATTTCGGGTGTTGAATTGGTGAAGAAAAAAAAAATTAAAAAAATAGATTTACAGCTTTTAGAGACGGATTAGCGACAAAAAATTAGTGATGGATTACCGACGGATTAGCGACGGATTTTTTTTAATTTTTTAATTTTTTTAATTTTTTTAATTTTTTTTTAATTTTTTTAATTTTTTAATTTTTTAATTTTTTAATTTTTTAATTTTTTAATTTTTTAATTGTTATTTTATTTGTTATCTTTTTATTTTTTTTATTTTTTATTTTTTATTTTTTTTTAATTTTTTTAATTTTTAATTTTATTTAATAATTCTTATTATTTTTTTCAAAGAATAATATTCTTTTATTTTTGCAAATTTTTTATTTTTTATTTTAAGTAAGAATAAAATTATTTTATTATTTTATAATAAATTATTTTTAATTTTTAATTTTTAAATTTTATTTAATAATTCTTATTATTTTTATTTTATTTTGCAAAGAATAATATTATTTTATTTTTTAAAATTTTTTATTATTTTATTTTAAGTAATAATAAAATCATTTTATTATTTTATAATAAATTATAATTTTATATTATTCCAATATTATTAAGAAATACGAAATAAAGATAATAAGTAAAAGAAAAAAGAATATATAAGTAAATGGTTTGTTTGGTTTAGTGGCAAGAGTGTTTTCATACCAATGCGAGCGCGTGGGTTCGAGTCTCAACACCAGTGTGTGTGCAGGAGTTTGTCTGTGTTTTTTTTTCATAACTCAAATCAACGACGGATCCCTGTCCGTCGCTTTTATTTATTTATTTATTTTTTGTTTTTTCTGTTTTAGCGACGGATTTTTTTCCGTCGCTAATTTGACGCTGATATTTATGATGGAAAAAAAAATCGGTAGCTAAAAATTAGCGGGGTCACTTTTTGTGACGGATTTAGCGACGGAAAAAATCCGTCGCGATACCTTTCGGCGACGGAAAAAGGACTTTCAGTGACGGATTTCTCAGTCGCTGAAAGTCCGTTTTCTAGTAGTGTATTGAGCATGCTCTCTAAAGGTCCAGAAACAAGCTCTCTTGGAGGATTAATCCAACCCACAAGAGAGTCCAAGTGAAGGCCTAAGAAGAAGTAACAAAATTGTCCAAGAGAGGCTAGATGTTCTTGCCTAGCAAAAAGTGTCATGGACTTTGGCCCAATCTGGGCAGAATCCAGCCCTAGCAGCATGCTATGTTCATGCCTGGTTCAGGCCAAGATTCAAGTACTTCAAGGTCTAAGAATGAAGCTCAATTAGAGACACAATCTAACCTACAACAAAGCCCAAGTGAAGGTTCGAGAAGATATCCAGCGACTGACCAGAAGTTACGAGAGGAGAGGTTCAAACCCTAGCCAACTAGTTTATACAGGTGTTAGTTAAACTTTGCAAATATTTCTCTTAAACAAGCACCACAAGCTTTGTACATGTGATAGCAAATTTAATGTGTTTTAGTCAAATACTTTTGACCCTAGACCAAAGGAACCCTTCCTTTGGGCTTTTTAGAATATTATAAAGTGAAACAAGAATACAAGATGATGACTTCTAGTGTGTCTTTAAAGCACAAGAAGAAAATACTACTCAATAAGAGAATTTTGCTAGATCTATTATCTTTTTTTCTTTCTCTTTTTCTTCATTCATTGATGTATCGATTATACTCCCAAAGTTGTTTAATCTTCACTTGAGGTGTTGTATTTAAAAACTTGAAGAAGAGATAGTAGTTGAACTTCATTTAATGCAAACACATAGCCATGAAGAATGGTTAAATGAAGTTATGATAGGTAGACTTGGTACAACTTGACTTAGCATATATTTCATTTTGGTTCATGCAAGTTAGTTTATTATTGCTTGTAGTTGACTAGTGGAGTATTCTGTGAAATCTATGATATGCGCAAGTCGACTAGAATATCGATTAGGTCAATTTGTACATAATGACCTTTGAGTTTTTCAATCTCCTGTATATGTATAGGTTGACTAGATATCATGTCTAGGTCGACTTGAGTTCGAACTCATTTAAAATTTTTTTAAATCTCGAATGTGCAGGTCCACTTGTTTTGTGTAAGTCGAATTGATCTAGAATTTATCTTGAGGTCAATGCCTTGGCCTGTAACTATCTCGTGGTGGGTTGTGTCTTAATATGTGTCCTAACTCGTGGTTTATGTCTTCATGTCTTGTGACCTATGGCTTGTGAGTCCAGTTTGCTTCCATGTTGACTTGGCTTTAATAAAGATTGACCTAATTTTATTTTTTGTCATTACATATTTAAATTTTCGATCGTTAGGATTCTGAATTTATGATTTCTCTAATGTTTCCATAGGTCAAATGTATACATGAGTATATGATCTCAAGACTCCAAACTTGGTGGGATGCATCTCTAGCTCTAGATAAAGCATCCACTTTCCCTTCCATTGGATCAATTTGCTTCTGCATCCTCTGTACAAATCCCTAAATCATCGCTAGTCATACGCTATGAAGACATGCTATGTCCTTCATCATCTCTTCCATGGTAAATGACTAGTGCTAAGGGCTAGGATGTATTAGTATGCTCCCTAGGCTCTAAGGTAGGATGTATGGGATCAGAGATAGGATGAGTAGGCTCTATAGCTAGGTTGAATTTAGTCTCTTTCTTCCCTTCTTTTCTTCTCGATACACCATCATCTTTGATCCATTTTGCCTTAGTGAGAGAGAGGGCACCAATGCTATGCTTAGTGTTTAGTTCTGTGCCAATCTCCTGAGTAGAACTTATATCATACTGATGTAGAAGGTTAGTAACTAGTGAGGGGTAAGGAAGGTTTTTGGTTTTAGATTTTGCTATGACTATCATGTGGAAAGAAACAACGAAATGCAAACTAGGGTTCTTCTCTTATATAAAGTAGGTCATAATCCAAAAACTCTCTCGAGTAATTGTAGTGTGACTCCCTACCCTAGGTCTCAGTACGTGAGTCACAATCAAATGGAGCAATCTCTAAGTATTTATAGTGGTCCTTCACTCACCTAGCTGCTGTAGTCAGTTACAGAAGCAGTTAGTTCTGTTACAATGCAGTTACAATCCTAACAACCTTCCAACTACTTAACCATCTCTAATGTTCATTACAATTTGTAACAATCTGACTCCTAACTGCTGTGCTTGGATGCAGAGCAGTAGCTGCAAGTGTGCTTCTGGAGTGCAGAAAGGAAGGGAAAGCTGAAGAATAACCAGAGAACTGAGAGCTGAGAGAATTGAAGAGAGGAAGGAGAGGAAGAAGGAGAAGAATGAGAAGAAGGAGAAGAGAGAGACGTGAACCAAGGTAAGGAAAGACTTTATTCTTCAACAACCTTCTTCTGTCAATGTTACAAGTATTTATAGTGGTCCTTCACTCACCTAGCTGCTGTAGTCAGTTACAGAAGCAGTTGGTTCTGTTACAATGCAGTTACAATCCTAACAACCTTCCAACTACTTAACCATCTCTAATGTTCATTACAATTTTCCCTTCCTTCAAAAATATCCTTGACCTCAAGGATTAAAAGTAGGGAATTGCGCTTTAATGAAATCCCAGTCTTCCCATGTAGACTCTTCAGGACTGAGGTTACTCCAACGAATTAAAGCTTGTATCATTGGTTGATTATTCCTCCAAATAACTTTTCTCTTCAAGACTGCCTCTGGCTCAACAAGAGCCTGTTTATCTGTTCCCAACAAGGGTAAAGTAGACATAGTAGACTGGTGTAGACCCAACTTCCTCTTTAGTAAGGATACATGAAATATCGGGTGCACCTTTGATCCCATAGGTAGTTTGAGTTTATAGGCAACTTTTTCAACTTTAGCCACCACCTGAAAAGGCCCATAATACTTGGAAGAGAGCTTTAGCTATCTTCTTAACTCAATGGATTGCTGTCTATAAGGCTGCAACCTGAGATACACCCAATCCCCTACTTGGAATTCCCTCTCTGAACGTTTCCTATCAGCATAGAGCTTCATTCTGTTTTGAGCTTGAGCCAAATGATCCTTGAGAATTTGAATCATTGCCTGCTTATCTCTGATGAGATTCCCAGCTGCTGGGGTTGCCGTTTCAATATAGGGTCCCAAAGGTATTTGCCTTGGATGATATCCATATAAAGCTTCAAGGGGAGTCATCTGCAAACTATGGTGGAAGTTAGTGTTATACCACCATTCAGCTAGGCTCAACCACCTAAACCACAGAGTTGGTCTGTCAGAGGTCATGCAACGAAGATAGCACTCCACACATTGATTTAATCTTTCACTTTGCCCATCCGTTTGGGGGTGATAAGCACTGCTAAGGTGAAGCTGTGTCCCCATCAATTTGAACATCTCTTGCCACAAAAGACTTGTGAAAATCCTATCTCTGTCAGAAATAATCGAATCCGGCAACCCATGTAGTTTGAAAATATGATCCAAGAACATTTGTGCTACCTTGGCTGCTGAATATGGATGTTGTAGGGCTATAAAGTGACTGAACTTGGTGAGTCGATCAATGACAACTAGGATAGTGTTATACCCCTCAGACTCAGGTAATCCCACAATGAAGTCCATACTAACTTGTGACCAAGCCTGCGAGGGAATAGGCAGTGGCTGTAGAACTGGGTAAAGTATATTTTCATATTTGTTCCTTTGACAAACATCACATTCTTTCACAAACTTAACTACTGTTTCTTTCAAGGAAGGCCAATAAAATACAGACTTCACCCTCTGCAATGTTCCTTGTTGCCCAGAATGTCCTCCCACAGCTGAATTGTGTAATTGCTCCACTATTTTTTCTCTCAACTTCATGCCTTTTCCAATCAGAATCTTTTTCTTGTACTTCAGAAGTCCATCCTGAAAATGAAAATCAGGTTTACTGTTTGGTTGCAGAGTTAATTGTGCTATTAATTCCTGACACGCCTCATCATCTTCATAGCTGTGAATCACCTCATTGATCCATTGTGGCACCACTGTAGAGACTGCCAAAACTGAACCTCCTTCTTGTTGTTCCTCCTCCTGTACTTCTCTCCTTGATAATGTATCAGCAATCCTGTTTTCAGCTCCTTTTTTATAGTGAATCTCATAGTCTAATCCCAGTAGCTTAGTCAGCCATTTGTGTTGCATGGTATTGGTTAGCTTCTGCTCCAGTAAGTACCTCAAACTCTGATGGTCTGTCCTTATTACAAAGTGATGTCCTAGCAAGTAGTGCCTCCATTTGGTTACTGCCATTACCACTGCCAATAACTCTTTCTCGTATATAGACAAGCCTCTGCTTTTAGGTCCCAGAGCTTTACTTAAGTAAGCAATGGGCTGTCCTTCCTGCGCAAGAACTGCTCCCCATCCATATGAGCAAGCATCAGTTTCTACAATAAAGGGTTTGGAGAAATCAGGCAGCCTCATTACTGGTGCAGTACACATAGCTCTCTTGAGCTGATTGAAGGCTACCTCAGCTTCAGCAGACCAAAGAAATCCATCCTTCTTCAGCAATTCATTCAATGGCCTTGAAATGATCCCATAACCTTTTATAAATCTCCTATAATACCCTGTCAGTCCTAGGAATGCTCTGAGTGCTTTGACCGATGTAGGAACTGGCCAAGAGGATATACATTCTGTCTTCTGAGCATCCATTTTTACCCCACCTTTAGTGATTACATGTCCTAGATATTCTACTTGAGGTTGCGCAAATACACACTTAGATAGCTTGGCAAATAATTGATGCTGCCTAAGCAAGGCTAAGACTGCTTTCAAGTTCTGAGTATGAACCTCTATATTAGGACTGTAAACTAATATGTCATCAAAGAAAACCAATACAAACTTTCTGAGATGTGGCTTGAAAACATGATTTATTAGAGATTGGAAAGTGGCTGGGGCATTGGTCTACCCAAAAGGCATAACAAGGAACTCAAAATGGCCATGGTGAGTTTGGAATGCAGTCTTCTCAATGTCAGAAGATTTCACTCTAATCTGATGATAGCCTGACCTTAAGTCTATTTTGGAGAAGACTTTTGAGCCATACAATTCATCTAATAATTCATCAATATTGGGAATAGGATACCTGTCCTTGATGGTTAGCTGATTTAGCTGTCTGTAATCCACGTAGAAACGCCAGGAGTTGTCTTTCTTTCTGACCAGCAAAACTGGAGAGGCAAAGGGACTATTGCTGGTTCTTATTAAGCCTTTGTCCAACATGTCTTGGACTTGTCTCTCGATCTCTGATTTCTGAGAGTATGGGTATCTATAAGGTTTAAGCTTGAATGGTTGAGAACCTGGCTTCAAGAAAATAGAATAGTCATGCTGCCTCTTAGGAGGATCTGTTGAGAATTCTGAGAAGACATCCTCAAACTCAGATAGTACCAAGGATATAGCTTCTGGTATTTTGGAATTTTGATCTTTTGAATTGAGTATGAGTGCCATACACCCTGGAAATTGTTGTTGCCTCCATTTTTTGGTTTCTTTCCCCCTAATCAACTTCATTAAAGGTTGTTCAACTTTACCTTCCAGAATGACTTCATTCTCTTCATTAAAGAGCCTCACTTGTAACTTTTTAAAATCGAAAGTAATTGGACTGTAATTGTACATCCAATCTACTCCCAATACCACATCCCACCTTCCCAATGCTAATATTCTCAGAGTGAATGAAAATTTGTACCTTTGCATTTTCCATTTCACATTTCTAACTATTGCAGTACTTCTGATCTTGCTTCCATCTGCTATTTCAGCCTGCAGAAGTTCAGCTGGTTCTGCAGTCAGTTGTAATTCATCCACCCATTTTTCATGTAAGAAGCTATTCGTACTTTCTGTGTCAACAAGGATAGATACTATTTGCCCTTTGATTGTTCCCTGTAGAGAAATGGTTTGTCTTTGCATTGAATTAGATAGCACACACAAGGATACCTCCAGCGTTTCCTCACAACTGTTATCCATTTCTTCTTTAACAATAACAGCTTCTTCTTCAGTTCCTTCTTCTACTGCTAATATAAAATTCAAATGTTTGAACTTACATTGATGTCCTGGTACAAATTTCTCCCCACACTTGAAGCATAGATTGTTACTTCTCCGATACTGCACTTCTTGTGGAGATACTCTAGGAAACTTGCTGTTATTGGTATGTTCCCATTGTGGCTTCTTATGGACTATTGTCTCCTGTTGAGTAGTGGCAGTAAGAGATCCCGTATGTCTACCTTTCTTTGCTAATTCTAGGGATTGCTCTTGCAAGTTAGCTATTTCAAATGCTTGTAAAAGAGTTGCTGGTTTCATCATTCTCAGCATAGGCTTGATTTCTTCATTCACTCCACTAATAAAACTTGAAATAAAATAGGATTCCTGGAGGTTTGGATTATTGATCAACAACTGTTATCCAATGCCCCAGCCACTTTCCAATCTCTAATGAATCATGTTTTCAAGCCACATCTCAGAAAGTTTGTGTTGGTTTTCTTTGATGACATATTAGTTTACAGTCCTGATATAGAGGTTCATACTCAGAACTTGAAAGCAGTCTTAGCCTTGCTTAGGTAGCATCAATTATTTGCCAAGCTATCTAAGTGTGTATTTGCGCAACCTCAAGTAGAATATCTAGGACATGTAATCACTAAAGGTGGGGTAAAAATGGATGCTCAGAAGACAGAATGTATATCCTCTTGGCCAGTTCCTACATCGGTCAAAGCACTCAGAGCATTCCTAGGACTGACAGGGTATTATAGGAGATTTATAAAAGGTTATGGGATCATTTCAAGGCCATTGAATGAATTGCTGAAGAAGGATGGATTTCTTTGGTCTGCTGAAGCTGAGGTAGCCTTCAATCAGCTCAAGAGAGCTATGTGTACTGCACCAGTAATGAGGCTGCCTGATTTCTCCAAACCCTTTATTATAGAAACTGATGCTTGCTCATATGGATGGGGAGCAGTTCTTGCGCAGGAAGGACAGCCCATTGCTTACTTAAGTAAAGCTCTGGGACCTAAAAGCAGAGGCTTGTCTATATACGAGAAAGAGTTATTGGCAGTGGTAATGGCAGTAACCAAATGGAGGCACTACTTGCTAGGACATCATTTTGTAATAAGGACAGACCATCAGAGTTTGAGGTACTTACTGGAGCAGAAGCTAACCAATACCATGCAACACAAATGGCTGACTAAGCTACTGGGATTAGACTATGAGATTCAATATAAAAAAGGAGCTGAAAACAGGATTGCTGATACATTATCAAGGAGAGAAGTACAGGAGGAGGAACAACAAGAAGGAGGTTCAGTTTTGGCAGTCTCTGCAGTGGTGCCACAATGGATCAATGAGGTGATTCACAGCTATGAAGATGATGAGGCGTGTCAGGAATTAATAGCATAATTAACTCTGCAACCAGACAGTAAACCTGATTTTCATTTTCAGGATGGACTTCTGAAGTACAAGAAAAAGATTCTGATTGGAAAAGGCATGAAGTTGAGAGAAAAAATAGTGGAGCAATTACACAATTCAGCTGTGGGAGGACATTCTGGGCAACAAGGAACATTGCAGAGGGTGAAGTCTGTATTTTATTGGCCTTCCATGAAAGAAACAGTAGTTAAGTTTGTGAAAGAATGTGATGTTTGTCAAAGGAACAAACATGAAAATATACTTAACCCAGGACTTCTACAGCCACTGCCTATTCCCTCGTAGGCTTGGTCACAAGTTAGTATGGACTTCATTGAGGGATTACCTGAGTCTGAGGGGTATAACACTATCCTAGTTGTCATTGATCGACTCACCAAGTTCAGTCACTTTATAGCCCTACAACATCCATATTCAGCAGCCAAGGTAGCACAAATGTTCTTGGATCATATTTTCAAACTACATGGGTTGCCGGATTCGATTATTTCTGACAGAGATAGGATTTTCACAAGTCTTTTGTGGCAAGAGATGTTCAAATTGATGGGGACACAGCTTCACCTTAGCAGTGCTTATCACCCCCAAACGGATGGGCAAAGTGAAAGATTAAATCAATGTGTGGAGTGCTATCTTCGTTGCATGACCTCTGACAGACCAGCTCTGTGGTTTAGGTGGTTGAGCCTAGCTAAATGGTGGTATAACACTAACTTCCACCATAGTTTGCAGATGACTCCCTTTGAAGCTTTATATGGATATCAGCCAAGGCAAATACCTTTGGGACCCTATATGGAAACGGCAACCCCAGCAGCTGGGAATCTCATCAGAGATAAGCAGGCAATGATTCAAATTCTCAAGGATCATTTGGCTCAAGCTCAAAACAGAATGAAGCTCTATGCTGATAGGAAACGTTCAAAGAGGGAATTCCAAGTAGGGGATTGGGTGTATCTCAGGTTGCAGCCTTATAGACAGCAATCCATTGAGTTAAGAAGATAGCTAAAGCTCTCTTCCAAGTATTATGGGCCTTTTCAGGTGGTGGCTAAAGTTGGAAAAGTTGTCTATAAACTCAAACTACCTATGGGATCAAAGGTGCACCCGGTATTTCATGTATCCTTACTAAAGAGAAAGTTGGGTCTACACCAGTCTACTATGTCTACTTTACCCTTGTTGGGAACAGATAAACAGGCTCTTGTTGAGCCAGAGGTAGTATTGAAGAGAAAAGTTATTTGGAGGAATAATCAACCAGTGATATAAGCTTTAATTCGTTGGATTAACCTCAGTCCTGAAGAGTCTACATGGGAAGACTGGGATTTCATTAAAGCGCAATTCCCTACTTTTAATCCTTGAGGTCAAGGATATTTTTGAAGGAAGGGAAAATTGTAATGAACATTAGAGATGGTTAAGTAGTTGGAAGGTTGTTAGGATTGTAACTGCATTGTAACAGAACCAACTGCTTCTGTAACTGACTACAGCAGCTAGGTGAGTGAAGGACCACTATAAATACTTGTAACATTGACAGAAGAAGGTTGTTGAAGAATAAAGTCTTTCCTTACCTTGGTTCACGTCTCTCTCTTCTCCTTCTTCTCATTCTTCTCCTTCTTCCTCTCCTTCCTCTCTTCAATTCTCTCAGCTCTCAGTTCTCTGGTTATTCTTCAGCTTTCCCTTCCTTTCTGCACTCCAGAAGCACACTTGCAGCTACTGCTCTGCATCCAAGCACAGCAGTTAGGAGTCAGATTGTTACAGTCTGCTTCTACAGCTGTCGGCTTCTACCTCTTTTTGGGGGGCTTCACACCTCTCCCTTCACAATGTTATGTAACTCCCTTGTATATAAGAGTCCTAAAAAAAGTAGAGTTCCTTCCTTTTTCAACTAACAAAATATTCTTATTTGTTTTAAAGAAGGGAAAACTCCTTAAAGTTGATAAAAGAATTTCCTAAAAGATAAAATGATTTGAGATTTACATCTTCAAAAATTCCTTTTCCTAAATATTAGGAATGGAATAAAAATCTTCAATATCTTCAATTCTATCCCAATTTCCTCTTCAATGTGCCATTAGAAAAGGAAATTTTACTGTAGTAAATCTTTAAAATCTTGCTTTGCCTTATTGCAATCAACGTGCCCACGTGCTAATAAAAGAGCATTGTTGTCTAATTTTCCATACTTTGCATAATTACTTCAATTAAACTCATTTTTCTTCACTTTCTTTAATAAGTCTCCTCCACGATCATAATATGTCAAATATCATAAAACATAAATATTAATGTAATATTTATTCAAAAATAAAGTAAAATTAATTACAAATATTATATTCATTTAAACCCTATCAGGATTCCTAAAATTCGCCTCACGTCTTTGACTGTAAGTTTAAAATTCTAATTTGAACTGATAGAAAGACGTTTTTTTATTGGTTCAAACCTCATTACCAATTCTTCACATAATTTTCGACTCAATGTATGACAACTAAGTTTCAAAAGTTTACCGAATCCCATATTTTTTACTACAAGATTTATATTATCGGTTAGGGTAGACAATAACCTTTTACTTGCTTAGGAGAGCACCTAGTTTGAATCGGTATTGCCCTCCTTACCCTCATACCATTCAATTCTTATGTTTCATACTTCTCGCTTACCCCCGTGTCTATTAAAAAAATCACATTCAAGAACTTATATTAAAAATATTATTTAATTCAAAATATACATAATCAAAATATACATAACATAATGAAAATATACATAATAATAACTAACCATCATGGTCATCGGAAGCAAGGCACTTGTAGCACTGGTGGCACTTGTGGCACTTGTAGCACTGGTGGCACTTGTAGCACTTGTAGCACTTGTAGATTTGATTTTCTTCTTGGACTCATTTCTGTGTGAGAGAGAACATGCAAAAGAAATTAAAAATTAATTTAAATTAAAAATTTGTTTACATTTAAAAAAAATCAAATACAAAAATAAACTAAAATAAATTAAAAAAATTTAAAAAAAAATAATAAGGACTAACTAGAATTATAACTTAATTCACCTATAATTAAAACTTAACTCACCTTTTCTCCGATGTTGCAACTGGTGGTGGTGGTGGTGGTGGTGGTGGTGGTGGTGGTGATGGTGGTGGTGGTGGTGGTGGTTCTAATATCTGTGTCTTTTATTCTTCCTTTTGTTTTTTGATTTTCTTTTCGAAATCTACAGAATCTTAAAAAAAAATTAATTATTCACTCTCTGGCTTGAAATCTTCTTCTCACAATCACAATGGCAACCAATTCTTCTTCTTCTTCTTTCTTCTTCTTTCGTAGTATTCAATTTGAATTCTAAAAATTTTCAAAAAATTAAAATATTAAAATGTTAAGTTTCGGCCCTTAGATGAAATGTTAATAATTTGAGATAATTTTGGTTGTCCGATGTTATGCTTAATGTTACCTGAAAAGACACTATCCTGTAAAATTTGAAACGCCCGACGACAAAACCCAACCATTGGATTTGAAACTCCCGACGACAAAACCCAACCATTGGATTTGAAACTCCCAATAAAAAAACGCAACCATTGGATTAGCACCACAGATCAATTATCAATTATTGGCCACCACCCAACTACTATATATTATTACTTACTACTTACTACTTATTACTTACTATATACTTCCCAATTACTTACGACTTACTACTTATAGTGTTTACTACTATTACATATTACTTACTACTACTCTTTACTTACTACTACTCTTAACTATTTACTACTTACTAATATATATACACTAATATATATCCGACTATAGTATATGTGATATATATAATTATATAATATCAAATGGAATTGGATATACAAAAAGAACTTCTAAAGATTATAAATGAGTTTGCAACTAGTGTTTCAGAATTTCTCATAGTAGCTACAAGTTAACATGAGTGTATGACGGTGAGAACGATTTCACCACCAATAAGCTTTGTTAAGTTGAATCAAATGTAACGTGTGTATTGCTTCAACCAAATCACAAAGATAATGAATGAGGCTATACCCGAAGCTATTACTTGCCTCCATGTCAAAAGGTTATTGTGCAACTTGTTTAATGGATACCCGCAATCTATATATATAAAATATATAATAATTATATAAATAATATAAAATAATTCTACATTATAAATTATTTAAATATAAATATCAATCTAATTACATAGAATTAATAATAAAAATAATAACAATAGAGGATAATATTTTAATTATTAATTTAAAGAATGTATTATTAGTAATTTAAGAGTTTTGGATAAACCAAAAAAAATTGTTCATATATATATTCTTATATATATTATATATATTATATATGGTATGTTAATTAACTTGTGTGGAATTTTTTTTTTTTTTTTTTTTTTGTTGGGAATACACTCTAAACCTATAGGTACATATTTGCACAACAAAAAAAAGAAGACTGTTCATATACCCATATGGAAACCTTATTGTTCACATGCATGCGCCATGTGCAAACCAAATGATATGCCATATGCAAACCAATTGATTGTAGAAAGGACCATAATGTTCACAAACAAACAAAAGAAAAAAAAGTTCTAAACAACAAGTCTTTGGGTCTTGATCATTCACAAAACATAAAAAAAAAAAGTTGCATGCAAGGAAAGTTCATTATGTGTCTTGAGCATTCACAAAACAAACAAACAAAAAAAAAGGTTGCGTTCTGAACAAGAGTACATTGTCTTGACCATTCACAAAAAAAAAAAAAAAAATTTGCATGCAAAGGAAATCTTGACCTTTCACAAAACAAACAAAACAATAAAGCTCGCATAACACTATTATTTGGAAAGAAACAGTACTTGCCGACAAAACTCTTTCTCACACACTCTCTCTCACTCACTCACACATATAAAATTTATCTTCTCTTACACAAATTCTTATCAAACTCTCACTCTTTCTCTAAACTCTATCGGTTCTTCTTCTTCTCACGGCTACTCTGCTTTCCTTCTCCTTCTCCTTCTTCTTCTTACCCTTCTCACTTTTCACTCACAAATCTCAGAAATAGCCTCTCGAAAAAAGAAACAAATTGTGAGAGAATCAGAAGAATATAATAGAAGGGAGTTTCCTTCTCTTAAAAGAAGCAAAGAATTTGAGTAGGTATTTTCTGATCGAAATATTACTGTTGGCTATTTAATAGATTGAGAATTTTTGGAGAGTATCTGTTTTAAGTATGGAAGTTATTTAAAAGAAATCTATTCTCGTTGGATTCTCAATCTAAAAAAAAAAAATTTATGAGAATGTTATGAAAATTTTTTATAATAATATGAAAAAAATTTATAGTGAGTATTTTATGATTGTTGATGGTGAAATTAATTTGTGTGCTTTTTAAACTTATTTTGATGGTAAAAAAATTGAAGTGAATCCAAAAATAATATGTACAGAAGGTCATCTTCCATAGGTGGAGTATGAAGAATGTGCTGCATATTTGGAAAGTGATGTATTAATAGATGCTCAATTTATCTTCGATAATAATAATTTAGAGAGTTTTAGTAAGAATGCAGTGGATTTAAATTTTGATTAAAGAATTCTTCATTTATTAACAGTACATGCTACTAAGTCAAGCGGAGGTAATTATACATCCATTACTCGAGAAGATTTTTTATTAATGGCATGTATTATTGAAAAAACAATTCCTAATTTGCATTTCTTACTTCCCTATTTTATGATATCCATAAGAGATTCAAATTCAAATTTATCATATTATAGTGTGGTCAGAGGTACTTTAAGAAGTGAAGGAATAAGTTTGCGCAATGAAATAAATTTGAAATTAAGTTTTAAAAATGGCATAAATCAAAAAGCATTGCGTAGAGCTTATTGAATTTATAAAAATGGTGTTTGGATTAATATAAAAAAAAGAGGTTTATAATATAGGGGAGAGAGTGAGGCAGAGGCAAAAGTGAATGTGGAAGCAGAGACAGAAGTGAATGTCAATGAGGACACCGGTGAGAATGTAAGGTGGGATCAACTCTTAGAATGGATGCATGGTATGAAAACACAGATTGCTAGTGTTGATGAGAAAGTTAACCGTCTTGATTAGAAAGTTGACTGATTTGGGAGGGAAATGGGAGAACTGAAGAAACAAAATGATGAATAGCATTGAAAAATGTCATTTAACTTGATGAACATGAGTACTGATGTAGGAGTAAATACCAATTTTATTTTCTGTATAAGAGATCATTCACAACTAGGTGGAGCTTCTTCCTTAAAGCTGACTACACCTTCTTCCTCTCCTCCTGTTGTTGCTGGAACTATCACTAGACCATCACCTCCTCTGAGCTCGCAACCCTCAGCCTATCCATTTACTCTACGTCCATTAGGATCATTCGTTTCACCTACGAGGACGTTCAGTTCATTCAGTTCACCTAGCCGGATTAACCCTTTTGACATTCGCTATGTTATTAGAGAAGCATCACCATCACCATCACCCTCACCCTCTGACAGTGCAAGTGCCTTGTCTTCGGATACCACCAAAGAGAAAGGAAAAAAAAAAAATTAGACCTAAAGTTAAATTTCCGTAATTTCCATTATTTTTCTTTTTTTTTTTCATTTTCCAAAGTTCTTGATTGTAATTTTAATTATTTTTTTCTTTTTTTTTTTACTTTTTCTTTGTTGCTTTAGTTATATATATTATTATAGTAGCATGTAATGTAATGTAATTTAATGTAATGTAATGATATATATGTATAATTATTGTAGCATGTTATGACATATAAATTATTATAGAGTGTGATTTCCCTACTTAATTTTTTATTTCATTTTTTGCCATCTTTTTTTTTTTATTTTTTTATTTTTAAATCTGGAATTTTTGTACCCAGCTTCTACCGTGCATGCGCGCACATGCCCGTGAGGGTAAGCGCACGGCTTCAACTACCCGTGCGCATGGCTGAAACCACTCATGCTTGCGCATGCACGTGACTGAAACCGTGTCCATCCGCGGCTGAAACAGTGCATGCCCCACATGCGCGCTGCGAATAGTACCAATTTTAACATATTAATATTATAATAATTTTTAATTATATAAGTATATGAAATTATTAATATTTTTATTTAAAAATTGTAATGATATTATAATAATTTTTGATTTCCAAAAAAAATAACATGCCCTAACAACTAACTAACAAGACTAAAATTTGGTGGCAACGTAAACACATTTTGGCGCCAAAACAATTTTTTTTTTCTTTTTTTTTTTCGCTTCTTTCTATTTACCTTTAGTTAATGTTAACAAAACAATTTTAGCCAATGTAAACCCTAAACCCTTTAGGCGCGAATGTTAGGGCAAAAATTTTTTTGGTGCCAATGTTAACAAATATTTTTTTATCCAAAACAATTTTATGTTAACAAAAAAATTTTGGCGCCAATGTTAACAAATTTTTTGATGCCAAACAATTTTATTTCTTTTCTTAGCACCAAAACAATTTTATGTTAACAAAAATTGGCACCAATGTTATGCACCAAAACAATTTTATTTCTTTTACAATATCTCCATCTTTTTTTATGTCATTTATTTCTCTTCTCTTCTTTTTTTTTTTCTTTATTTCTTTCATAATATCTCTGCCTCTTTTATGTCATTTATTTCTCTTTTTTTTTTCTAATCTGTTTCGTTTATTTTATTTATCTCTCTTGCTTATGCAATTCCCTCTTCATTTCATTTATTTATCTTTTATTTCTCTCTTGGCTTTTGCAATTTTACAATTCTCATGATGGACAGGATATGGATGTATTCTAAATCAAGAGCAAGTGAAGAATATATTAGTGAGATTAATACATTTATTGAATTTGCATATGGAAATATTCAATTGATTGATGGAAAGATATCATGTCCTTGTATTAAATGTTTCAACACATTAAGATTTCCTATATACATAGTGTTCAATCACTTGTTACGTTATGGATTTCAACGTAGCTATGATAAGTTGATATATCATGGAGAGAGTAATGAAAACGAATCCAATAACAATGTTGATAATCTTTTAGACCATGATATGTTTGGCATGTTACATGATATATTCACACATTTACCTCATCATTCTTCCTCCAAAAGTTCTCATGAACCAAGTTCTCATGCATCGATGGTGGATGAATCAACTTCAGCTTCAGATAAGTTTCATGAATTACTTGAAAATGCCGACAAACTAATATATCCAAAATCAAAATACAGTCTGCTTACAACTATTGTACACTTATATCATTTAAAGTGTTTGTGTGGGTTGACAAACAAATATTTTTCATTATTGTTAGAGTTTTTAGGAGAATTGCTGCATGATGAAAACATATTGCCAAATAGTTGTCATGAAGTGAAGAAAACTATTTTAGGTTTAGGGTTAAGATATGAGAAGATACAAACTTGTTCTAATGATTGTATGTTGTACTGGAAACATAGATCTAAAGATGATGCATGTTATGTGTGTGGTGCTTCTACATGGAAACTCAATGGAGATGGAGATCAAGATGTTAATAAAAAAAGCTGTCAAAATATTGAGATGGTTTTTTTTGATTCCTAGATTGCAAAGACTATTTACATGTGGTTAAACTGCTTGTTTGATGATATGACATCATGATAAGAGAACATAGGATGGACTTTTAAGACATCCAACAGATTCTCTTGCATGGAAGGAGTTTGATTTTCCACACCCTACCTTATCTTTTGATCCAAGAAATATTCGATTAGAGTTAACAACTGATGATTTTAATCCATTTAAAATAATGAACATTACACATAGTACTTTGCCAGTGCTCATCATACCATATAATCTATCACCTTGGTTGTGTATGAAATCTATAAACTTCATACTAACATTACTTATTCTTGGTCCTAAAAGTCCAGGTGACAAGATAGATGTGTATATGGAACTACTAGTAGAGAATTGAAAGAATCATGGAACGAAGGAGTAGATACTTATGATTTTTCAGTCGGTGAAAAATTTAAAATGTATGTAGCACTCACTAGAAGAAAACAAACCATTAGCAATAGAAAATTACTGACGGATAAAAATCCGTCGTTAATAGTAACGGATTAATGTCGGATAGAATACTAAGAGATTTGTAAAGAAAATATTTTCGTCGGTAATTTGTCGTTGTAGTGGTCCACAAAAAAAAGAAAAAAATTTGTAAACCTATCAGCGATGGATTATTGACGGAATTTTTAACGACAAAAAATTTTCGTCGCTAATTAGTCAGTGTATTGGTGAAGGAAAAAAAATAAAAAAAATATATGTACAGCTATCATCGACGGATTAGCGACAGATTACCAATGGATGAGCGATGGATTTTTATTTATTTATTTATTTATTTATTTATATTTATTTTTAATTTATATTTATATTTATATTTATATTTTTAATTTTTTTAATTTTTTTAATTTTTTTAATTTCTTAAATTTTTTAAATTTTTTAAATTTTTGATTTTTTAATTTTTTAAAATTTTTAAAATTTTTAAATTTTTGAATTTTTATTTAATAATTCTTCTTATTTTTATTTTTATTTTATTTTGTAGAAGAATAATATTATTTTTTAAAAATTTTTATTATTTTACTTTCAGCTAAAATTTTATTATTTTATTATTTTATAATAAATTGTCATTTTATATTATTTTATTTTTATTAAAAAATATGAGATAAAGATAACAAATAAAAAAGGGTATGGTTAGATGTCTGACTGTGGTTTGGTGGTTGTGTTGCTTATAATATTTTACGCGTGCCAGGGTTCGAGCCTTGTGGGGGAGGCATTTTTCACAAATTAAAGGAAGCGAGCGGACGGGCTGCTGTGCTAGCGGGGGGGGGGGGACTGGCAAGTTTGTAGACGGTGTGTGGGGGCCTACATGGGGCTGCGTGCGCGATTGAGGGTTCGAGAATTAGCGAAGAAAAATATCCGTCACTGATAGAGAAATATCAATGACGGATTAGCGATACAATTTTTAGCGACGGAAAAATTTTGTCGCTAATCCGTCTCTGATATTTTTATATATTTTCTTCTATCAACGACAGATTAGTAACAAAGTAGGTAAAGAGAATGATAATATTTTCTAAATTGCATATGCATATGTGCCGAGTACTTATGTACACATGTGCTACACACATGTGCATATGTGCACCTCTCCTTTAATTCTTAGCCAAAATCACATTTCTATAAAAAAATTATAATATGAATTAAGTAAATGATGGTATAATTAATATTATTAATTTAAATAATGTAATAATACGAACTAATAATAAGGTAGTAACAATGTTATAATAGGAGCTAAGAATTGTTGTGCTAATCATTAAAACAAAAGTTTTAAAAAGCGGTAAAATATTGAAAAATGACAGTAATAAGTAAAAGTGTGAAAAAAGCGGGAAAAAATACGCTATAAATTATTCTATAAACTATCAAAACTTCTCTTTCTTTCCAAAAGTTCTTTAAATATATTATAAATCATTCATTTCTTTCTCTCCAAAAGCTCTCCAAATATATTAAAAATCATTCCGCAAACCATCAAAACTTTTTTTTCCCTAAAAAAACTTTCCTCCCCTCAAAACCTCTCCTTCTATCAAAACTTTCAAAACTTCTAACTCAACCAAAATTTTATTCCTACCAAATAGTTTCAACTAAAAATCGAGAACTTTAGTCCCTAACCCATCTACACCTCTCATTCAAGCTTTCATTGAAACACTTTATAATATATCTCCAAAGTTTTATGAAAAAGGCAATCATTTTTTTAAAATAAAAAGTTGGGTTGCACTGTATTTTGAAACATTTAAAATTCTTCTAGATTATGATAAATATGAGACGAACTAAATGACGGATGAGTATTGTAGCTGACCACGAATAATCACAACCATCCTAAGAATCGATTGAGTCTGAAGAACCCTAATCATACCAAGATGTTACCCCAGTTTTGGTTTAAGAATAAATAGATCATTTTCTTGTGAGGTCATTAATAATTATGTGTTTCTAATTTTTTATCTTGAATAGTTGTCAAGAAATGTAGAGGTCCAATGCGCTGCCAAGATGTTTGGAACTTAGAAAAAGGAAAACGCATAATGGTTGAAATGAATGAATTAAATCAATCAATAGGAATCGATGATATGATTTTTACTATATTTTTGGGCTCTATAGTCGGAGTGCATTCGATTGCTCCAATAAACTATAGGACTTGGCATGATATGCCAACAAAGTATAAAGAGCACATGTGGAAAATTATATAGGTATCTAGTTTTATTAATCGCATAATGGTTAATGGTGTAGATGGAAATTAATATACTTAATTTTATTTTATTTTACATATTTGAATTGTAGTCAAAGATTACTTTCAAGTCACTCAGAGATGACACTAAGAAACGAGTTATTGAAAATTTGTATAACAAATGGAAGAGTTTTAAAAATACTTTGAACTCAAAGTAGTTTGATGATTCACTTGGAATAGATGAAAATATCAAGAGAATGAAAGATAAAAGGATTGATCCAAGTCAGTATAAGGAGATTGTTACTTTCTGGTTGAGTGACAAATGAAATGTATAAATTAACAATATCTTTTAGTACTCTATACTCACTTGTATTCTCATATTTCTTTTTTTTTTTTGTATTAGGAAATTAGTAAAAGAAATTCAGAATATCATGCAAATTTGATGGATTCACATTATTTAGGATCTAAATCATTTGTCAAACTCATACATGAGAAGATATATTTTTAATTAGTTTTACTACATAATATTTCAAATATTTCAAAGTAAAAATTACTTTTATCATTATAGACGACACAATCTGGGACCAAAACTTATAGAGTTGATCTTTATATTACCAGTAGAGCCCGATCAAATGGCAGTTTAGTTTTGACGAAAGTATTAGAAGTTGTGGTATGAATGATTATTTTTATATATTTCTAATTCATATGTTTATGTATATCGACGTGTGATTACTTTTGACAGGAAATGATGAAAAATGGAATGGAGTCTACTTACAATGAAGAAGGGCAATTAGAAAATTGGAATTTATTTTCAAAAAGTGATATCATCTTTAAAGTTAAAGGGCCTGATTTGAGAGAAAAAATCAGATGTGTGGGAAAAGTTACAACTCCATCGCAATGCCTGCATTCAACCATACAGAATGACGATGTGACTATTATGATAGAACGATTAATGGAACAGAATCATCATCTCACTAATTTGGCAAGCAATGTTCTTATGCATGTTGTTATGCATGTTGGAAGTCGACAACAAGATAAATTGATGAATCTGGTTAATGAAGCAATGTTCGTTGATATTCAAGTAAGATTTCAACACAATCTTACTAATTTCACTTTTATCTTTAAATAATAATCTAAATTATTTGTATTATTAGATTTCTTCAATACCATTAGTGCTGGGAGTGCATATAGAAGCCAACCATCATATCACCACCTGACTCTATCCCAAAAGATAAAATTTTTATTTACAACTATTTTTTACCATATACTAATATTCATTTCACTATTTCATTAGTTACTGGTTTTTATGAATAAATTGAAGGAATCTATATAAAGTTGGTCTTATGAATAGATTGTGCTGGGATGTTGGGATTTTGTTTTCAAATTGTGTGATGGTAACATTTTTTACGATGCAAGTTCGTCACATACTGCTGGTGATGGATTTTGTTTTCAAATTGTGATGATAATATTTTCGGCGATACAATAGTATCTCAGAAAAGGACATGTGATTTTTTTTCCTTATATGTATCCATCAAGATTGTCATATGTTTTATATTATTTTTGTGATCACATTGTGATAATCGAAAGGTAGTAATCTTTCCACAAAAATACTTGTCTACACTATGATGATGATGATGCAGCTACATCTCCTGTTATAATTTATACAAAGATAATAATTTTTTCTAACATTTTTTCTAATCAATCAAACAACTTTTCTAACACTTTTGGTAATCAAGAAATATTTTTTCACACTTGTAGTAATTGATAATACAAGATAATAAGTTATAGTAAGATATGTGATACAAAATAATAACTTATAGTAAGATATTATAGTAAGATGTGTCATAATAGTAACTTATAGTAAGAAATGTCATAACTGACAATAAAAGATTCTTGACGATAAAAAAGTACTAACATTTCCTAACCATGTAATAACCGACGATACATGTGGTAACTGATCCCAATGCTTTTTTTTCCTAATCGACAATATTAATAATAAAAGATAGTAATTTTTCCTAACACTTGGTAACGACGATAAACCCATTAATATTTTCTAACACTTCTGTGTAACTGACAATAAAAAGGTAATTCATAACACCTATGTATCCGACGATAAAATAGTAACATTTACAAATATTTGTGATAATCAACGATAAATAGCAATAACAATTCTTAACACTTATAGTAACCGATGAAAAATATAGTTATATTTCTTAATACATATGATAACCGACAATAATAGTTAGTAATTTTTACTAATTTTTTCTAAACCGATACAAGATAATTACAATTCTTAACATTTATGGTGACCGATGATAAATATAATAATATTTTCTAACACATATAATAACCGACGATAATGGTAGTAACTTTTACCAACATTTTTTAAATCGATACAAAATAATAATAATTCTTAAGACTTATGGTGACCGACGATAAATGTAGTAATATTTCCTAACACATATGATAACCGACGATAATAGGTAGTAATTTTTACTAATATTTTTTAAATCGATACAAGTCAAGATAGTTTCTCAACACTTCTCTAACCGTTTGTATAGGTCGAGACATGCTTCAACGGTGACTAGAACTGTCAGGAGAGACCAATCCCGATTGATATATAGCCAACCGAAGCTCCATATATTGAATAAGGTTCTGTCGATGGTTTAACTAGGTTTACCACATAGTTTTCGACCCTCTGCATAAAGCATTTATTTTGGAGTGTCGTTTATATGGTAAGATATAGCATTATAGTTGGGAGGCGAGACAATGACACCAGTTGTTAATATTACCCTGTATTGGGCCCATTCATCTCGAATTACTTTACTATCGAATGCTTCACTCATAAATTGAGTGTATGTTTTAGCACTGAATCCACTTCCAACTATTTCATTCAAAACTCTATGTATGTCCCAACATTCGAAATGCTAGCACTACTCGAACAACTCATCTCAGGTGCTCCAATAGGTACCTTCAAAACAGGCTGTTAGTTTAAAAATAATTCCACAGATGTGAGTTTGGGAAATATTTTGGAATTGATAGGATTTTAGATAAGAAGTCATCATCATCAATTGACATCAAGCTATAACTAAGTGACTGTCTGTATTTTTGAATAGGATATCGACATATAACTTTCATTTTGAATTGTATACTATCGATTCTAGTCTGTTTCATTCAAAACTCTGTGTATGTCCTAACATTTGAAATGCCAGCACCACTCAAGCAACCATATCAGGTGCTCCTCTAGGTACCTTCAAAACAGGCTCTTGCTCTAAAAATAATTCCACAGATTTGAGTTTGGGAAATATTTTGGAATTGATAGGATTTCAGGTAAGAGGTTGTCATCATCAATTGACAGCAGGGTATAACTAAGTGATTGTGTCTATTTTGAAATAGGATATCGACATATAACTTTCAACTTGAATTGAATACTATCGATTCTAGTTTCATGGTGCAGAATTTTTATTAACTGATGCTATCTAATTTTATTATCAACCATGATACCCTTTTTAGAGGGCATATCATACTCAAATGCATTTGCCCCTCTTATAATTTTGCTGCCTCAATTAAATAATAGTCTAATCCGATTGTCAGCCATACTTGCTTTATCTATCATCACAACAAAAAATAAATACTATGTTGGAAATATAATATTAAGATGATAACAAATTATTTTTTACAAAACTACATCAACTTCAATCTTAAACCCTAAAACCCTAATGTTAAGACAAAAGCTTCCATTTTGATTGATGTTGAGGTTTTCTGAAACCCTAATATCTAAAATCCTAAAAACAAACACTATGTTGATTGAAGTTGAGATTTTCTAAAATCTACTGACCAAAGCTTTTTAAATTGGTGGAAAATGGCATTTGATGAAATCCATTTTGATCAGCTGAAAATGGCAGCGTTTCAGAAAATTTTCAAAAAGTCCCTTATGAAATTGACCTCAATGATTTTTTTTTAAATTTATTTAACTACTGTTTCTGGCTGAGCAGGTGTTTGGAAAGTTGATTGGGGTAGTTGATTTCAACAATATCAATTGCATTATTTTGGTAAACTTTTTAAAATTACAATATAAAAATAATTTTGGTCCTAGAACACAATATTTTGAGAAATAGCCCATTAGGTGAGTCTTCAAAAAACTAGAGTATAAAATAGTTGTAGTTACAATTGTATAAATTTATAAATTTCACTTGGATTCAATCCAAATCCATTCTATAGCAGGGAATACCATGAAAGTTTTCAGAAAAGAGGTGGAGCTCGTTTGTTCTCGCTTATATACCTCTTTTTTTGAACAAATATTTGTCACTAAATTGAAATTTTCTAAACATACTGTACTATCGCATACTAAGGAATGAACATTACAAAAGTTTAGATTGCAAATTTAAATATGAACAAAACATTTTAATATCTTTTGTTACATTCTCAACAAAATTTTTGTTGAGTAATATTTATACAAAATTTTTATAATTTTATTTTATAAATTTTAATTTTTTTATAATTTTTTACTCGATATAATATTTCATATGGTAATATATTTTATTTCAAATAATAGAATTTTTCTTTTTGTAAAAAGTTTTAAATATATTAAGTAATATTTTAAATATTAATTAATTTATTGTGTTATATTTTCAGTAATTTTATTTCATGTGCTAATAATATTACTTAATTTTATTTCAAATAATTGCCTAGTAATTTTTATGTATTTTATAGAATTTTATTAACACTCCTAAAAATTAATAATTTTCAGTAATTTTTTATTGTTAATTTAAGAATTTAATTAAGTAATATTTATAAACATTATATAATTTTATTTAGTGATCATATATTATGAAATACATTAACTTAATCAATTTTCTATATTATTTTAATTTTATATTCTTACTCTTGTATAACTGAACTCATATTTGATCTCATTTTTCTTGTCCAAAATCTTATTCCTTTTCTGTTAATTTATTTATTTTTAAGTGTAAAATTACATTTACTTTATGTTAATTTTATAAAATAATTTCATTTATGAATATAAATTAATTTTTCAAAATTTTTCATAAAATCAATACAAAAAATTATATTAATAATGTATTTTATATTAATTTATTGTAATATAATTTACAAAAGGGTACAACCAAAAACAACATTTCAAAAAAAAAAAAAAAACCACAACAACAATAGAACAACAAAAAAGGGCCGAACAATATTTCAAAAAAAAAAAAAATGCAGAAAACTAGAGTTATCTTCTGCTAGCTCCCTCAATTCCGGTATAGGGTTTATAACAGCCGGAAAAGGGTCGGGAGATGGGTTGCGTTGAGCCCCCCCCAAAAAAAAGAATTCAGAATTTATATTCGAAGCCTGCAAAAAAAAAAAAAAAATCAAAAAAAAAAGAACAGTTGTCAGAAATGCCAGAAAAATGCCAAAAAAGGGTCCTCAAAATGAAAAAAATAAAGAAAAAATAATCATATATTTTAAAAAAACTTTACCTTCCGGCTGCTTCTGAATATCGGAACAAAGGGATGTCAGCAGCGGAAAATGGTTTGCCGTCATCAGAAAATTAGATGAGAACGAATGGAGTTTCAGCGGGCTGGGAGAAATAAGAAAGATGGATGTTTCGGGATGAAATGAACAGTTGGATGATGGGTTTATAAAGAGCTAAAGTCGACTTTGAGAATTCGACCTTAGGACTGGTCAGGAATCAGTTAGGAATCTTTCAGCTTTCAGTCGGTCCAACGTACAGTTCAGTCAGAAATATACTCCCTCTAAATTCGATTTCCTAAATATTGAGTTCGTTTTTTTTAATGAATGGGCACGTTGAGTGGGGGAGTTTGAAGTCAATTTTCTAAAAAAAGTCGATTTCAGAATGTCGACTTTGGTACTTTTGGAGAAAAAAAGAACACAACAATATTTTTGTAATTTTATTTTATTTTTCTAATATTTTGAGAAATAACCCTTACATTTGGATGACTTTAAGAAACTATTTTGACATTGCAATTTTAAGTTATTAAGCACTTTCAAATTATACATAATCTCAGTTATAATTGACCAAATCCTTAGACATACCTTAATCCTATCAACAACAGGAGTAGAATTCTCTAGTATCATTTATCTATTATATTAAGATATTTTAGAGTAACATAAAATGTCAAATCAGATCATAAAAACACCTAAATTATAATTATAATGTTATTGATATGCAGCTTCAAGAACTAAATGACCCATTCGATGAGGTGGCTCTAAATTATTGCTTTCTGTTGTTGTTTAAATCCTCATGACTCATTTAAGTTTTTCAACAAAGAAAGATTAATTCAAATAATAATATAATTTAAATATTTATTTTAAAAAATCGATTTTTATTTGTAAAATTTTAAGTTTTCTTTCGCAAAAAAATTTATTTAAAAATAAAAAATGGAAATAATTTGATACAAATCCAAATATACTAAGTTTTTCCAAACACCTTATTCAACATAAGGAAACCAAAGAAGAAAACATATAATGACTCTTTACTCATATATGTTTCAAAATCATAGATAATGAGTAAAGAGAACAGTTGTTTCCAAAACAAAAAAAAACTTATAGGAAAATATTTGGGGCGTTTTCCCCTCAACGACACTCTACATTAGATACATTAGATACATTAGATCCGGGTGTAATGACAAATTAACAAAGAACATTAGAGTGTGGATAAATAAGATAGTCTGCGAAGATTAGAAAATTTTAGGAAATGTTAGAAACTTGAAGAAAAAGAAATTAGTAAAATATTATAACCGTATGAGAATGGTTGATATAATAGGATAACATAAAAAAAAAGATTACATATTCCACAATCCATATCTCCTGAAATGCTCATACATACGCTTCACTTCAATAACAAAAAAAGATTACTAACACAGCCCCACCTTCGTATCAATTTATTCATTCATAAAAAGAAGCGGTGAAATGAATATAATATAATGATATATATAAAAAATGGTTATAAATAAAAATTTTACATTCGATGGAGTATGTCAATCTATTAATAAAATAAAAATAAAATAAAAATATATAGTGAGATGAATATAATATAATGGTACATGTTAAAAATGGTTATAAATAAGATTATTACAATAAAAATATTACATTTTGGGATGAAGCCAGACGGTGATGATGATGAATGTTGGTTTAGGGTTTCTATGTGCATTCCCAGCATCTGGTATTAAAGAAAGCTAACAATATAAATAATTTGGATTATTATTGAAAAGTAAAAGTGAAATTAGTAAGATTGTGATGAAACAGAGAAATAATATTCATAGACACTTGCAAAAAGCCTTGTTTCATTAACCATGCATTTTCCTTTTTCTACATCCAACATGTCGAGCCTCTGTATTTCTTGATAATTGCTAAAAAATATATTAGAAATAGATAAGAATTACTTATCTCATAATAAAATGATTTGTTTTCAAACCAAACCTAACCTGGAGTAGTATCTTAGGATGATTGAGCTTTTTCAGAGTGAAATTGTTTTTGGGATGACTGTGATTCTTCATGATCAGTTGTTTAGTTCTTTTGATATTGAGCTAAGAAAATTTGGAACAAGATTTTGGTTAAATCATAGGGTTTAAGTTTTAAGGGAGGAAAGCTTATTAAGGAATGAGAGATTTTGGAGGGAAAAAGGTTTGGGGGAAATGATTTATAATATATTTGGTTTAATCGCTCAAATAAATTTTTAGAAATCGTAATTTTTTCTTGCTTTTTTATCCTTTTTTTACCTTTGATGAGTTTACTTTTATCTTATTTTACCGCTTCTTTTATTATTACATTATCAATTTTATTTTGTATTTTTTGTATTTGCCTTTCTTTGTGTTTTTGTTTTTGTTATAACATTGTTAATATATTACAACATTGTTACTATATTGTAACAGCATTACATTATAATAAATAATAATCCTAAATTTTATATCATTACATTTTTAAATTAATAATATTAATTTTATCATTATTCTAATTAATTCATATTTCAAATTTTTTATATAATAAATAAAGTAGTGGCGCATGGGCGGCATGGCATGTGCGCGCATGCAAGCACCCCCATGGGTGACTGGCCATGCCAATGCAGATTCCCACCATGCCACTGCACAGGCTAGCACGGTGTTACTACACATGTAAGCGCCCACTCAGGCGACCGGCCATGCCAGTGTGGGGCAAGGGCACATGCAAGCACCCGCGAGGGCACTCGCCCATAGGGGGATATTTTAGATTTTATCTTTTAGCAATTTTTTTATTATTACATATTTATTTTATTATACATTATATTAGTTCTTCATTATTAATACATTATTATTATTTTATTACTACCTATATCAATACACATACCATACATTATTACTACATTATTACTACCTATAAATTTTCAAAAACTGTTTTTTTCCACGCTAATATTTTGAAAATTTTGTGCGCTAACAATTTTTACAATTTTTTGACCCGTCTTTTTAGTCTCTCTGTTTTTTTCCTTGATACTTGTTATGGTTTCTCATGCAATATAATTTTTAGAAATATTGTTATAACTTCTTATCATACAATTGGAGTATTCGCGGTTTGTCTTAGTCATTGTCAGGTTAACCTAATTAAGGATTAAATCTAGTTTTCATGTCAAAACTTATGAGATACACTTGTTACCAGTTATACCAATTGTACCACTTGTTATAAGAATATCACTTGTTACCGACTGTTTCTATTTGTTATTATTTGTTATCAAGCATTATACCCTTACGAGTATACATGATATACCGAATAAAATGGAGGAAAAAATATAAAAATAGAGAATGATTGGATAATATGTAAACAAAACATTTTCTATGCTAAAATAAAAAATTTAGGATTTTAATTTATAAAAAAATATTTTAAAATTTCCACTTGAAACAATCCAAAAGTATTGTAAGAGAATAATATAAGGATTGTGTGCAAAGTTGGACAATACACTACTAGAAAACAAGATATCAGCGATAGAAATATCCGTCGTTGATAGCATTCATTCCGTCAATTAAGAATATTACGACGGAAAATTTCTGCCAATAAATTTGTTGCTAAAAATCACCTCGCTAAGTATCACCGATGGAATACATCCATCGCTAAATATCACCAAAGGATTAGCGATAGAAAATTTCTATTGTTAAAATATTTTTTGCTAATATGTCACTAATAAAAGACAATGTGTAAAAATATCACCGATAGAATTTTTTCGTTGTTAATCTGTCATTGATAATTTACTATCAACGATGAAAATTTTCCGTCGCTAATAATGAGAGCCATCACAAGCATGCACGCATCCTCACGTGCGCTTGCCCGCCCCATCATACTTATACGCGCCCTCACGCGTGCCCACCCACTTCTGCGATGCGCTCGCATGCTCCCGCATGCGTGCCCACCCGCCCCCTCACACGCCCCCACCCGCCCTTGCGCGCGCCTACCTGTGCCTGTGCACTCACCTACACATGCGCCCTACATTTTTTTTTGCAAAAAATGTCTCCATTCGGAATCAAACCCTTGCCTCTAGGGTGGATGATGAGTTGTCCAACCACCATGCCATAATCCATTTTGTGATATCTTATTTATTTATTATCTAACTCTCACCTTTTTTTAATATTAATCTCACTCTCATTTTTTTTTAAAAGATTTATCTTACTCTCACAATTTTTTTTTATCTCACTCTCATCTTTTTTTTTCCTTTACCTTGGGATAATTTTTTTTTCATTGAATTTTTCTAACTATTAAGTTCGATATTGATTAAATTTGTACTAAATAAAAAATAAAATATTTCTTTGATTAATTAAGATAGAATAGCAAATTATTTTTTTGATTTACCCATTATATTGAATAATAAAATAATAGAATAAAAAAATAAAATAAATAAAAGAAAAAAGAAAAAGAATTATAACATAATAAAAGAGAAGAAAAATAAAAAAATAAAAAAATAAAAAAAATCTGTCTCTAAAATTTCCGTCGCTAATCCGTCACTGATAACTATACATATATATATATATATATATATATATTTATTTTTTTTTACCCTTTACCACTACACCGACAAATTAGTAACGAAAATTTTCCATCGCTAAAAATTTCGTCAATAATCCGTCGTTGATAAGTTTAGAATTTTTTTTGTTTTGTTTTGTTTTTTTTATTAACTGGAGACCACTACAGCGATGGAAAATTTTCGTAACTAATTTTCATCGCTAATCCGTTGTTAATCTTTTGGTATTCCGTTTGATGTTAATCCGTCGTTATTTACGATGGATTTTTTTCTTTCTCCATCGTTGATACCCTGTTTTTTTGTAGTGATAAACCTACTAACAATATCGATTAAAGAATAATATCAAGTTGTGCAATACTAACTAGTTGTGCTATCCACTAACAACATTCTCTCATATGCATTAGTTGTACTGCTCACTAACAACATCATTCTCACCCACTAACAACATCATTATTCTTCTGTGCATAGGTGATGTGATATGATAGAAATAGTACAAGACAGATCACTGCTTATTGCTCAATTACCATTGTGACACTTAGACGCCAAGACAAATTAATGTTTCTAGGGGTAAAGATAAAATTTATGTTGCCCTAGCAACATTATTTTTGGATAGATATATTAGATAGATATATTAATCTAGTTGGATGATTATTAAAGTAACCAATCTTAAAAAAATTCACTTGTTGTCACACGTTTAGGTTTGATATCTCTTGTTTCATCCTGTTAATCCCGCTAATGTAAAGTAATTTAAAGTAATGTTGGTTCATCCCGTTAATATAAAGTAACTTAAAGTAATCCAATCTTTTTGTCCAAATTTTGTCAAAGGCAGCACATTCTCAATGGTGAGGTGGTTTGATTAATTTTGCCAAAACTATCACATCAATCATATTGTAATAAGACAATGAATTTTATATTTATATTATGAAAATGTAGTTTGATTTCATTAACATAAACAAAAGTAGGTTAAATTTAATTTAGCGATTTTAGGTTGTTTTTGTTTAAATAGAAGCTAGCAAAGAGAGTTAAAAAGAAAAAAAAAGAGAAATAGGCAAGTAACAAGTAAGCAATATGATGATGATTATGATTGGCGCCAAAACTAAATTTCTGCTTGAAACAAAAAACAAATAAAAAGCTTTTGGCAGTACATTGAAATTGAATATTTGCATATGTAAATTCAAGAAATACAATCACCAGCCAATATATTCATCACTTCCTTAGAATGCATGCATGATTTATCCATCATATTAAATACAAATCAAATCAGATTGTGCACAAGTTTGCATTGAAATAAATACATGGAGTAATAGAAAAAAAAATATAAATAAATGAAATAAATATGAAAATGTTTTTGGCGCATTATTAAATTGGCACCAAGGAATAAAGAAACAAAGTGGCAAAAATGAAATTTGATTAAATTGGTACTAAAATAGAAAATTGTTTTAGTGCCAAAATGAAAATTTTTTTGTGGAGTTATCATCAAAAGGGTAAATCTTGTAAATTAAGTGGGAATTAAAATAAAGTAATATTAATGTTGTTAGTTTTCTTTTTAAAAAATTTATATAAAATTATATAATATTGATAATTATATAAATTACTAATTCAATTTCATTACATTATTTAATTAATAATATTAATAATTTAAATTAACAAATTCATTTCATGATATTATTTAAATTAATTATATTAATAATTCAAATTAACAATATGCGCACGGCGCATGCAAATGCGCAAGCAAGCGCCAGCGCGGGCACCTGCCCATGCCCGCACAGTTGCCCGCGCATGCCACCTCTTGCATGCACGACATATGCCTGCGCGTGTGGGCCTGGGTGCCACGCAGGCCACTTCACAAGCAAGCGCGAGGCCACTGTGCATGCCTGTGCAGCGCAAGCGCGAATGCAAGTCCCACATGAGTGCCCCCTGGTGCACACGCGGACGGCCGCCCATTCTCTCATGGTCGCCTGCACATGCCACCGCTCGCATGCACGGCATATGCCTATGCCTATGTGACTATGCAGGTAGGCGCCCGCGTGGGTGCCTGTGTGCGCAGCATGCGCGGGTGCCTGGAGCATGCCGGCATGCGCCCGCATGGGTGCCCACCCTCCTTTTGTTATAAAAAATTGTTACCACACGGATTTGAACTTTAGACCTTAGATTTGAACCATTTGAAACTTGTCAACCACTGTACCACAATGTCTTTTGTATGTATTTTTTTTTTCTTTCTTCCTTCCTATCTCAACCTCATTTTCTTTCTTGTCTTACTCTCACTTTTTTTTTTCCTTATCTCACTCTTATCTCTATTTTTTTCCTCACCTTGGGGTCATTTTTTTTCCTTTTCTATTCTCATTGAAATTTCTTACTTTGATATATTCAAACCAATGTATTTGAATGATGATTATAGTGAATGATATGAATGAATTATAATTTATTAATATTATATATTTTGAATGATAAATATTTTGTGATTAAATATATAGATTTTTTAAATTATTAATATATTATAATTAAAATTAATATTGATAATAATAATTTGATATTATGACACTAAGATACACTCATCTACTCATCCAACATAAAGATTGTGTTATCTAAATTGGTACAGTAATGACTGATATTATTATGTTATTGAAAATTTTCAAATTTTTTGTAAAATTTTTACACTTTCATTGATACAACAATTGGGTAAAGTAGGATATATCACCAATTAAATGGTTACAATAATATTTTTCAAAACATATACCGCCATTTTTACAAACAAATTTTCAAAACTTATTTTTCATGCCGTTTTCATTACACAATTTAAACCCATTTTTTATGACTTTTTCGTCTTTTTTTCATTACACAATTTTTTTCATCCCTTTTTTAATTATACACTTGTTGTAAATTTACTTATAATTATCACTATATTTCATTTCAATGAATAATCATATCATCATTATTATTATAAATTTCCTATAAATTTATAGTATATTACCATGCTAGCATTGACGAGCGCCCATGCGGGCGCTTGCATGTGTGCATGCCGTGCGTGGTGGCATGCGTGGGTGCCTGTGCTAGCATGGCTGGGCGCCCGTAAGGGCACGGCATGTGCGGGCACTTGCGTGAGCACATGCCGATCACGATGGCATGCGTGGGTGCCTGTGCTGGCATGGTCGGGTGCCTGTGCTACTTTTGCAAGAGCGCATGCCACGTGCTGTGCTGGCACATGCGCCGGCGCTTGCTTGAGCACATGCCGCGCGTGGTGGTAAATTATAAATTAATTGTTATAAAAAATTTAAAATATATTGTTAAAAATTAAAATATAGAAAATTTTAAAAAATTGATAATATTTTTACAATTTAGAAAATCTAGATACTGTATAAAATTTAGGGAAGTAGTATTATATAATTTTTTAAAACTTCATAAAATAAAAGTAAAAGTAAATATATATAATTTTGTACTATTTAGAAAAATTTTAAAAATTGAAGTAAATATAATATTTATAATGAAATGATGTTTTACGATTTTAATTTTCAAACTATTAAATCATAAGCATTTCCAAAAATTCTATTATACATTTTAAAATGTAAAAAAAATGAATATAAGTTAATATTAAATTAATATAAATAATTAAAATATTTTATAAAATTATTTAATGTACATAAGTAATGTACGTTAATAAATATTAAATAAAGGTATATTAATGAAAAATAAAAATAAATATAATGGCGGTGAATTGATAACATTTACAAATAATCCAAATACTTCCACACGTCCAACGATAGATTACAACTAATAATGACGATTGATCAAACTTATTTTTACTTTTTATGGTGGTAAGTGGTAAGTGGTGGTAAGTTGCGGATTATATATTATAAATTTACCATAAACTTACCACTATACAAATTTAGTTACCTACTTACCATTTACTTATCACGACTATATATCACAAATTTACCACTAATTTATCACTATATAAACTTACTTATCAACTTATCACCTACTTACCTATTTGTCATTATCACCCATTTACTAAACTACCACTATCATAAATTTACCACCACTTACCACCTAAACTATTTTCAAATATAAAGGGTACATGATACAAAAATATAACAATATTATGTTTTTACAGACGTTACAATATATATGTTAGCATAAATAAAATTTATACAAACAGTTTGCTTTAACGGTAATAATTGAATATAGTTTTAAAAGATGGTAGAATTAGTGTATTACCATACATCTGAAACCTATGGAGACGGTATTGTTAAGTAGACAATAAAAAAGATTTATATTAAGACTGTTTTTAAAACATGCCAAAAAGACTATTATATTTACTGACTATAATTTTAATTATCACAATTAAATATTGTTTTACAGATGGTTGTGATAGTTTTACTGAAAGTTGGTAAACTTTTCTTTACGGACATTTTAGTCGGTTGGGAAAATGCTATATTTTTCGATGGTTTTGTCATATGGCATTTTTATAACCTATAAAAATCATCACTAAAAGTTACTGTCAGTACAGTGCTTTAATTTTGTAGTGGATATATGTGACGACCCGCTATCCAGACATCGCATACCCTAAGTTTAAAAAATGTGACGTCCGGACTCGCGACAGTCGCACTTCATGTGTGATAACACGGAAGGAGATTTAATAAAAAGGAAACCATTTCTTTGATCTTTATTTCAGAGTCTCCCCTATGTAGTGACTGTTGGCGGGGTAAATACAAGAACCTGGTTGAATCAAACTAGCACTTCTATCGTTAGACAAGCTGGCATCAATGGCCCACCTGGCTGCCCAGCATAAAACACCATATATAAACTTTAATATCCACAAACTATGTATCAAAGTATCTCTTGTGTCCAAACTATACATCTATAGATGCAACATAACACAATGTCTGAATGAGGCAATTCTAATGGCCATTTAAAGATAAGAGATAGAACTACAATGTCTATATTCAGACTTTAGCCTAAATCATCCTGTAAGGTTGCTAAAAATCGCAGTAAACATCAGTGCAGAAACAGGGCAGAAAATAGGAAAATTTTTCTGCAAAAACATACAACTTTGAAAATTCACCAAAAATCTATTTCTTAATAAAATCATGCAAATCATATGTCATTCTAAAGCTACAGAAGTCTAGTTTCTTCAGCAGAAAACCTCACATGATTTTGAGCTTTGCAGAAAAAGTTATAGATAAAAAATCAGAGACTAGTCAGACTGTCTAACATGCAGAAGTTTTAGGTTTTCATCTAAGAACGAAATCCTCTTTTCCTTAAAGCATTTCATCTATCTTCCAGCAATATAATCCTAGCCAAAACATATTTTGAAGTATTATTAGATATCAATTTAATAATTGCATGCAAAGTACTTGCCTTTGAAAGCTTAAAATCCACTTTACTTTCCTATGTGTTTGTTCATCCAAACCCATAACTTCTCAAGTGATTTCAGCTTGTCCTAGGGTTGTTCCACTCCCTTTCTATACTTCCTTATGTTGGGGACACTCAATACTTGGATGAAGGATACTGAATCCAAACTTAGATGAGTGATTCAATAGAGTTTGGAGGTGTTTTTTGTAAGGAAAATGAGAGTGACAAAATGTGAAAGAAAGGTAGACTTCTTTCCCTTGCTCTCTCTCTCTCTCTCTCTCTCTCTCTAACACATACCATAGTGGAGTGTTGGCCCAACATGTTAGGTGTCAAGTGCATAACAACAAGTGTGGTGTGTGCATGTGCCATTTGGTGAGTAATAATAAATTGTGTTTTGTTTGTTTATTTTTTTTTTTTTTTTTGATTGAGGCCTTGCAGTATATACTTTCTTACAATTCCGATATTGGTCACGATTACTCTGGAAAGACCTTGCACTAGAAGTGGCACCGGTGGGGGAGGTACTTGCTTTGGATAGGACTGGCTCATTTGAAGCAACTGAGCTGGCAACTGAGACACTTCATTGAGAAGTCACATTACGATTCCTTTTGGACAATTGGCTGGGATTATTTCTGAACTTCCTTTTCTTTCCAAAGTTTTCTCAGATATGATCCCTCTCTTGAACCATTTTTTTAACCCTTAAAACCATCTGTAGCACATCCTTGAAATTATGGTTATCAGAGATGGTCATTTTCTCTCGAATGTTGAGGTTCAACCTCTCCTCAAACTTGGAACAAAGATACTCCACTATAGCAACCATTTCTGGCACATATATCGAAAGATCCCTTAGTTCCATTTCATATTTAGTTACAAACTTATTCCCTTGTCAGAGGTGGAAGAACTCCTTCCACTTCTGATCTCTGTAGAATTGGGTATAATATTTTTTTGTCAAATTCTTTTAAGAATTCACTCCAAGTAATGTGAATAGAGGAATAATTCTTTAGATCATCCAATCCCATATCTTACACGATCTCCAAGACCTAGGTAATCCAATCCTTAGCTATTGTAGCATCATTCACCCTAGTAAGGGATTCACAACTCAACTGTTGGGCTTCCTTGATCAATTTGGATAAGGTAGTGGTGGAGTGAGTAGAAGGTATGACAATTGGCATAGAGGGTGTAGCCGTCGCCAGTGGTGCAGTGGTGTTTGTAGAATTTAATGGTGGTGGAGATGGTGTTTGGGTTTTAGATTGATTTTGCTAGTGGAATCTAGCTCCATATTTACTTCACCACTCCATGTGCTTTTGAAAAGCAGCTATGAGAGGATGAGAGATCTCTGATGGTTCAAGGGGTATTGGAGCATTGGGGGTGGACATTGACATCGGAGCATGAGAAGAGGAGGTGGCTTCATGCTCGGAAAGGAGGGAAGCAACTCCCCTCATGCGTCTCCTCGGTGCTATTGACTACATAGAAAGACGGGGTTTAATTCACAAAGACAAGTTAACCCATGCATGGCTTATCGACCCTACATAAAATCAACTGTCCTAGGATTTATGGGAGGCTCAAAGGCATTTCAAGAAAATGTTAAAAACTAGGGCTCTGATATCAATGCAATTGTCATGCCTCGATCCTCAGATCCAATTGTATAACAACCGCCATATTGTCTCAAATTACGTGCAACCCCGGGTATACACCCCAAGACCCTATAAGGCTAATCCGACATCATCACATTCTCAATCCTTAATCACTTCTCTATAATCATAAATCATACTTCAAAAAATCTCTTTTGAAATGATATGGGTAGGGTCCCAATAATTTTGAAATAAAGTGGCAAATCAAAATAAGAAAGTATATATATAAAATGAAGCTTCTATATAAAATCCATAAGGTGACAAAATTCAACTTCCATTAACCTCTATGGATCCATCTACAAACTAAATAAGTTAAAACGAGACTAACTCACACAAAATATGTGGTCCTAACGAAGTTAGATATCACAAGACGCAAAGAGAAGTCTTCTAACTAGACTTATTAGCTATAAACCTAAAAATATAAAAGAAAAAGAAAGAGGTGAGTACAATTGTATTCAATGAGTAGAAAATCTATGCAAGTGCTAATGAATGGGAGTGTAATTGTATCTTAAAACCATTAACAAGCTAAGTTTATTTTTCCATTACAAAACATTCATGATGGGCAAAATCAATACAATCAAAAGAGCATTCCTCTTAATCTCGAAATAGGTCACAGTTAACTCAAAACCATGGGATTGCTGAAAATGCCTCACAATTGAAGATTTTGGCTGGGGTCAAGAATTAGATCCACCAAGAGTTTTTATTAATTCATTTATTCGAAAAATATCTCATCCTTGGTGTTATCTTGAATCTCTCCATTGGTGATTCAAGGATAGTTCAACATAGAGTTTAGGGAGGTGAACCTCCCACATCACACTTCCCTAATCCAATTTCATCATGCACCACTCATGCCACTCTTCCCCTAGCCGGTCCATGAGCATGCAAATAAACACAACAACTCCGTATACAATCGGTTACCATAAAAAATATCTTTTTCATTCACAATTATATTCCAAAATTATTTCACAACTCATTTTCATTTTTATCTCAAATGAATATTTAGCCAATCATTAAATAAAAATCAATCTCTAAGGTATTACCATACCAAATTTACCTTTCCATCATCATAGTTTCAAAGAGTACATATTACACTCAAAACTCAATTACAAAACTATTTTTTTCAAAATAAGAGTGCAAAATATACAAAATTATTTCTCATTAACAAACATATAAATACTCCACTCATGATTTGGGAAGGGTTTGCACTCCCACTAATCTAAGTCCTCAGATTTATCACTGATTGAAGGGCTCTTACCTAAATTTTATATGCACCGCAACACAAAAGTCAGGTTAGACATCAATTCATTGCAAACTTGAAACAAAAAGCATGATGTGCAAATGTAACTCTATTTTTATCTAGACATGATTTTCATTTTTGAAACTATCCTATGACATCTATTAAATTCTCATTTATTGTTCATTTTCATTCCAAAATCATCAAATCTTATTAATGTAACAAATTCCCAGCATATACGTATCTTAGAAAAATACCTATATTATGAACTATAATTTTCAGATTATGGTAATTCCAATTGCTACTTAAAGATTAGATATAAAATTATGACATTTATGTTTATGACCAAACTATATTCTAATCACATAAACATATCCAGATTAACAAACATAATAATCTTGTTCTCATAACTCAATATGCGTAGTCACAGAAAAATTACTATAATTCTTACTGCACATGTCGGATTTAATGATAAAACATAAAACTATAACTTTGATATTCAGAATTTAGCATAGTTTTGCCTACAAAGCAGTTTAAACTTGAAACAAAATACACAGTCAGAATAGAACAAAAACAGGGCATTTTTTTGTCATGCCTCGGCCTGTAGATTGATCATGTGACAACTGTCGTGTTATCCTGGGACATACATGATTCCACCACATGTCTCGAGATACAGTAAGATATTTATTATAGATCTAAAGCTGACCCAACTTTGATCCAGATTAATCCATATATACAACCAAGGAGCAATCTGGTCCATCCATGCTCAAAATAACTCATAGAAATACGTAAAATCAAAGAAAATCCCACCACAAGGGTTTCGAATAGAAATCCAAAAGGTGGACAAGGTAAATCAAATACATGTTCTCATGATTCAATTTTTGATACAAAATAACACATGACAAAGATATAGTTTTCAAAGGTTTACAAAATCCATCTTCGTGGGTCCATACTGATTACGTCAAAATAAGCCAATGACTAGTATCAATCGGAGTTTACAAAAATAAGCACTCCAAGTTTCGTACTAGAAATTGTCTGAGTATGTTCGATAACTAAGCTTTCTCTGTACAAATGAGATAGGAGGGGTGAGTATAATTATATCTAGTGAGTGGAATGCAATAGAGTGAGTGGGATATAAATGAGTGGTGAGTGTGGATATGTCAAACAATATATCCAAGAGTAATAAAATTTATCAAAAATCAAATATCAATGATTAACAAAATTTTCAAAGTTTCCAAATAAATCGAGTAACAAGTTGAAGTAAAAATAATGCATCCAATCACATAGTTTTCCCAAAAAAAAAAATACAAGGGTGCCAAAAGTTTATTTTCCGACAATAGTCTACTGTGACAAAGAGCAGGGTTATCAAGGGGTTTTCAATTGTTCCAAATTTCAAATAAATCTCCCAACCTTGGCATTGATTGAAGACCTCCCTGGTGGTACATCCAAGTTAACCCGAAGAAACAAAAGAGGCATCTCCTGAAATCAACTAACCTTACTATCTAATAAAACCCTAATTATGTTGCCCTGTTGAGTTACCTTGTGGTAGAGAATGACTATAGCCATATCTGTCGGTTGCTAGCCTATCATTCACACAAACATATTCTCAAATTTCACACATTCATAAAATGTGCCAAGATGTTCCGTTACTACTTAATTCTAGTTAACAATGGCAACGAGTTCGATAAATCAATAAACATGATACATAATTTCTTTCCAAGACATTAGATGCATAATCTAACCAAATTCAATGTTGGGACATGCTACATACACAAAATCATTTTGAAATCACTGTAAAATATTTTAGAAAATTTTTGAAAAATTTATTTCTCGTTTACATCATAAAACAATCCATCCACTCACCTTTTGGGAGGGAATCACTCCCAAATTTATATAAGAATATTCCAAACCCAAGTTTAAGAAGAAGTATTACCTCTATTTCCTTTATCAATTTTGCCTCTTGTAGAGACACTTCAAACCCTAGGTCTAAAAAACCTTGAACCTCTCTCTAGACTCATTGTTAGAGGGTTTCGACACTGAATCTATGGATATTTTAGGAAACTTGATAGATTTTGAGGGAGAGAAGAGAGGGAGGTCTAGTATTGGGAAGAAAATGTGAGAAAGTGAGAGTGAGAGAGAGAGCGAGAGGTCGTGCATGGATGGGGAGAGGAAGAGGAGTGTAGGTTTTGTTAGTCCTATTTATATTAGGATACCTAATTACCATCTTAATCCTCATTTTCTTTAAGTTTAAAATTTGTTGGAATGCCCTTTTTGTCATTTTAAATTTAAACATTCTAAACTAATTCAATCATCGGGTGCATAAAAACTTTCAAAGAAAACTTCATGGGACCTTCATTGATGGGCTATAAAAATTACAATCGACTCTCCCAATAAATCTACAAATAAAATTTTAAATAAAAATTTTTAACATCTAATTTTCAGCGTCACATTTTTTGCAGAATATATCTTTTTGAAAAATTACTAATAATCTAATTCTTGACAAAATATTTCTCACAATATGATATTTTAAAACTCTAAAAGTCTAATTTTAATAGGAGAAATCTAGTTCAGTTTACAACTTTGTAGGGAAAGATACGGTTGAAATATCAACACTAGGTCAAACTGTCCAATTTATAAAAATCAATGTTTTCTTCCTTATTCTAACATTACCATCACTCAAATAGGTTCAATTCATCAATTTAAGCCATTCACCATGATTCAAATGATAATTCAAAATCTAAAACCATAAACTAAACTTACCTTACATTTGGTTCAAGAGATTTACATGTATAGCCAATGTGATCACTCCTAGATGTAAGTTTCGTGATCCAACTTAATAAAACCCCAAACTTTCCTTATAATCAAATGAAAAATTGTTAAAAATTATTGTAAGCCAAGAGAGCTTAGAAATCAAGAGTACTGTTGAACAATTGTTCGGATGATTCGGATGGTTTGAAGGAGAGGAGAACAAAGTGTGAAGAAGAAAAGAAATTCAAAAATCTCTCCCTCCCTCCCTCTTTCCCTTTCTCTCTCTTTCTTTTTCTTTCTCGGTCACCCACACACGCATAAATCCAAGAAGGTTCAAGATTACATCCTTCTCTCTCTCTTGACTTTTCCACCTAATGTTTCAAATGAGAAAAGAAAGAAGAACAAATATGTACGTGTATGGGATGTGAGGTGTTGAAAAAGTCACATGTGTGTTTAGTTTAAAGTGATTACAACATTATTTTAATTCCCCTCTTTTTTTTTTTCTTCAAAGGGTTAGACTCAAAATTTGAGCTTTAATACTATTTCAAATCCAAATCTAATCTCAATTTCCTAATCCATTCAAATTCACACTAAGTTATATGTTTTAATGTCATGCAACATAACTTGTCCCTAATCATAACATATGCAAATTGTACTATACTTAAATTAAGAACTCAAAATTTGTTTAATTGTTTCAAAGTTCATGATTCAAATTTTTTTATACCAAATTCACACTATATGATACAAGACACTAGTATAATTAAACAACAGTTTCTGGTTTTACAAAGTGACTTAGCCAGAAGGGTTCTACCGAAAGGGTTCAATAAGAAAGTGGATGAACCGGGAGAGTGGTACCAAGGGAATTTAAACAAGAGGCTCCCCTTTTGGCCTTTTGGTAATGGGCTTTCAGTTTATGTACCATCAATTATTATTATTATTATCAAAGTTAACTAAAGGATAATAGCTAGAGAAAAGCCAGAATTCATTGCAAGGTCCGAAAGAACACGAACAGGGAAGAAAGCATAATTACAAGACTGTAACTTTATACTTATTCAATTGTTGACTACTGAAAAGCATTGTAATTGTAAAAGACGAAATCCCACCGAAGATAATTTACCACCACTTTTGCTTCATCCAACTCCTCAAGCACCCGATATCCAGTCTATCTTCCTTCACCGGTACCCTACAGAATTATCTTCCATTAGGAGCTGATCCAAAGCATAGTCTGCTGTATCAAAGTCAGTTGGTGACAAGCTGTAGGGAGAGTTGAATCGGAAGTCAGTCATGCCATCGTTCAGTGTTTTTTCGAATGGAGACTCTAATACTTCGTCGTTGTGCTGGATCTTTGTAGGTGGTAGAACGGGTAGATAATTTGTTGGTATGTTACTTGCCTGAGGAATGCTGCTTCCCATCATAACATCCGGACCATAGAAGTTCCCATCCATTGGAAGCTCGGAATTTGGATGCTGGGGAGGTTGATTCTCCATGAGACTGAAATCGCCATAGTTCATGATTTCGTTTTGGTTAAGACCTGAATCACCGAATGACATGAGATCAGTAATCATATTCTGCCCGTCTTCCAGAAGTCCAAGTCCAGGATCATTCATGGATGGTGGTGTCTGACACGCAACATCATCCCCTGGTTTTGGTTGCCATTGAGGCTGTCCAAATGGGGGTAAGAAAACTGCCGGCTTGTCACTGTTGATCTGAAAACATGGCAATCCAAAGTTCCGAGGATTAACAAATCGGTAAGGGCAATTCAGCTGATGATTGTTTCTTGAAGTCCTGTCAAGAAACCCAAGGCATTGATCGCCATATGGACAGTTAGGATATTCGCAGGTGTATGTTACCTTTAGATCCAACATGTTGCGCTGCTCATCAGATGGTTGCTTCCTTTTCGGATCAAAGTCTGTGTTACTCTTAAGGTTACCTGTCTTAATCATAGGAACTTTGGATGGAATCCCAAGTCTATCTCCAGCAGCCTCTATTCCCAGCTTGTGGTTATTGACATCATGGGGTGTCTCATCAAATTCGGGATTGAATTCTTCCTCGCCTTCAACATCATAGTCGCTAGTTTCACCAATGTGAAAAGATCCACTTCCAGCCCCCTCACATGCTGTAGGGCCGTTATCAGGGAGCTTACCAAACAAGGCCTCTTCCCGGTTGATGATGGCAAGCCAAATAGCACTCTCTTTCGCAGTCATTTTGTCTTGCAAACTCTTAGATTGACGAACAAGCCTCTGGATCTTGGAAAAATCTGGGGACATGTGCTTGATGATTGCAGTGAGCAGACTCACTTTCCAAGCCTTCTTCAAATCATGAGGCTTCTTGTAAGGAGGAGGTCCTTGATCTGTGATCAAGCCCAACTGAGGCCACCAGTCCTCAGTCCCAGTAGGCCACCACGGTGGTGCAACACCCTTCTCCAGTGGAAAGCGCCTCTGAGGAGGGGAACAATGCTGCATCAAAGCAGACAAAATTGTGCCAAGAGTACTATCTTGGAGCTCCTGCAAAGAATGAGGAGTGCAGCCATCAGTTACCTCATTAAGCATGTCAGCATCATACTTAGCAATCGCTGCTGGGCCGTTCTTATCAAATCTGACATGGTCTTTCCACCACGCCCGCAGATTCTCAGATGCACCACTGACCGGCTTGCCCTTCTCTGGAATAATTCCGTAGATGAAGCCTTGAGCTCCGCAGGCATCCATCATTTTGAGCATATAGTTTAAGATCCTATCCTGTGCCCTCGACATCTTCCTACGAGCTTGCCCTTGAGAGTGACAGTGCTCTCCACCTCCAGCTTTATCTTTATTCTTTTTCTGCTCTCTGAGTTCCCTCAGAAGCATCTGGTCCCTCCAGATCTTCTTTTCAAGTTCCTTAACCTCCATATCGTCCTCCTCTGCTTCTTGCTTTCCTTGAGAAGCAGCTGCTGCCTGCACAGGAGCAGGAGGACGAGGAGGAGGAGGTGGTGGTGCAGATGCAGATACTGCTCCTTGCTTTCCTTGAGAAGCTGCTGCTGCCTGCACAGGTGCCGGAGGAGGTGGTGCGGGTGCAGATACCGGGAAGTGTTTGGCATTCCCATATAGCCCCATATCATCCACAGCTCTCATTTCCATTTGTTGCAAAAAAAATCAGCCTTCTAAGATATATTAGACAGCCACTCAAGCCCTTTAAATTCCTCAACTTCCGAGTTAAGATGAGCAAACAGAGTCTGAGAAGGGGAGGATTCAAATCTTTTAACTTCCTACAAAATGGTTGACACAACATATATATAAAAAAAAAGAAAAAGAAAAAAATCTATATATATATATATAAGATTTCTTTACTTATCTAATCAACCCAGCAAATAAAATTAAATAACCCCAGATAATATTATCCCAATACCTACATTACTCTTGTCATATATAATAAATCCACTAAAATGTAAATAATAATAATAATAATATACAACACCAAAAAGGGGTAAATAAATAATTATATTAAATGAAAAGAATCACCCCATTTGATAAAAAAATAATATGCTTTTTCAAAAGAAAAAAAGGCATAAAGGAAATGTAAAACTGTTGGATCTCCAATTTTTAGGATCCGCGCGTAGTAATTAAATATAAGCACCTCCCTCTCTCTAATTTAAGACAAGAAAATGATATCTGGAAAAAAAAAAAAAGCCCATCAGAATTTCCCATAAAAACATGGAAAACAAATTATCGTGTTTCTTAAATTCCCAAATGTGTGTGTGTATTATGAAACAAGAAGCTTCATTTCTTCAAAATTCTGCATTGAAACATTTGATTTTAAAGACGCAAAAACAACATGATCATCAAGTCATTAAAAAATGAGAATGGAAGTAAAATCTCAGAAAAAAAAATCATTTTACCAGCTTTTTATTTTCCTTCCTTCTTATCCAGCCATGCAAACACTGCTTGTGAGGTTCTAATGAAGATGACAGAAGAGAAGAGAGGGAAAACTTACACTGCTTTTTTCTTTCTAACAATGGAGGACAAGCAGAGGAGGTTTCTTCTTTAACCTCCTCTGGAGAGTGAAGAGAGAGAAACAAAATGAATGCAGGGTGTTCAGAGAGAGAGAGAGAGAGAGAGGTTGATGTGATGGGAAGTAGCGTGAGCTTTCTCAATTTCAGTGACTGCATATTTATAGTAATTCAAAGGGGCTTGGTGGGGTTAAGAAATTTTAAACGTGGTTAATCTGTGGGTTTTGGCGTTAAACACTATGCTTTGTCTTCTTACACCACACGTGTGTCTATTTTCTCCCCTCATGAATTTTAGGCAATTTTGTACACGTGGCCTTCATCCAGCGGGGTATCAGAGAATCTGAGTCATTTGTGCTGTTCTTGGTTGGTAGCTCTGTTTCCATCTTTAATTTTCACGAAAGGGTGCGAGTAAAAATAATCGGGGAGGACACGTGGCGATTGTAGAACGGTTTTAAATGGCAGACGGCGTTTGTCAAACCTGAGCCTCAGAGGACCTGAGTGCAAGGATGGGTGTAAATTGAATTATCTGAAATTATATATATATATTTTTTTGGAGGACTGGATTGTAACCGACTCAAAATTAGAAAAATATGATTTTGACTTCCCATTTTTGGGAGAAAATTGCCAATTTTACATGATGAGGTTGGATTAAATATTGAAAGCTCATTTAAAATAAATAAATAAATATCATTGAGGCAGTGCATTTGAATGGTGCCATATTTCACAATTCACCGAACCAATTAGGCTACGAACCGACCCTTTTGCCGTTTATTTAACATGCTTGATTTTGTTTAACGACTAATTAGTTGGTGTGGACGTATCTTAAAATAAATTTAGAGGTAATAACAATATTGATAGTCTTTGTCTACCCTTTCTCTGCAAAAGAAAGAAAAGAACATTAGAGCACTTATAAGTAAAATAGCAACACAATGGATTTTTTCATTAAAATAAAAGATTATGCATGGTTTAGAAAAAATTGCTATGTACATATGAACCTCTAATAATGGTCCTAGTATAATGGTGATAAAGCTTTATAAATGGTAGCTGGTAGCCTATCCCCCACAGTCATATTAGGTCAATCCATAAAGAAATTTAAAGATGTGTTTGTATTTACTCTTTCCTATGTACAAGGCAAAGCATTTCACTTTTTCTCTGGAAAAAAAAAAATACTTAAAAATTTTGTACTAGGTAAAGTAGTTAAAATGCTGGAACTGATCCCATGACATACTCATATCATAATCTATAATAGAAATATGGTAGCATATGCTTTGTGTTTTATGGCCTGCTCATAGAGAACACAGAAGAATCCTAGTTGATGTAAGCATGCTCCAATAAACATTATGAATATTGATGCCTAATTAAAAGCAAAATGTAGCATGAAAATCTTGAACATTAACTCACACAAAAGTCATGAGTTTCTCACTTTTTCCTTTTCTTTCACAACGATGCACAATGTTATAAATAAAATTTATAAATCCCAATTGGGATTTTGTTGAAAATTAGGAGAATTGTTTATTTAGTATAAGGAAAAATGTAAATAAACCATAAATCCCAATTGGAGAGATAGCATCCTTCCATTTTATTTGCACTTTCTTTAAGACAACATATGGTTTCATTTTGGTTCCGCCAAATGATTCTATCCAAGTTAACCATCCATAAGACCAAATAGCTATAATTTAGTGAAATTGTGTGGTAACACATCTAAGGAGTTTCAAGTTTCATCACATAATGACGTTATGCTAACACTCTCTTTGTAATTTTAGTAAAATTTAACATGACATTCTTAAAATCATTAACTTTTCATAGCAATGAATTTTATACAAGTCTTTTTTCCTTTCCAAAAACAAGTTTTGTTATGAAAATTGATTTCAATCTTTTCTGTAAACCCATGGTTTTGTTTGATACACAAAGAGAAAGTAATAAATATATATAATTTACAAACTTAATATAAAAGTATTTGGCATCTGAATGCTTTGTATTTTATATGAATTTAAGGGGGGAAATATCTTCCCCCAAATAGTTTAAGTAACTAATTACACCCTTTGAAGTTTTACCTTTCCCATTCTTTGGTGCAAATTCATAGAGTATGTTAGCATAAAATCTCACATTATGATGTTATTTATCTGTATTCCATCCATCATTTACTCTTGTATCTCACTTCAACAATAGTTCACAATGTACCATCCATTACCATCATCATCCTTATGATGAGTTCTAGTCATGACAATGAGGAAATTGTATTGTGGCACATAATACCCTTGTGGTTAGGGTTGCAACCAATCACAAATCAGTCAGACTTTCAGAATGCTTAAACTCAACTCCATCAATATTGATCAAACATGAGCATGAGCATGAGCCCAAATTGAGGTCTAAAATTCATATTCAAGCTTGGCTTCTTAGAAAACTTCTAAAGTTCTAGTTTGTATGTCCTTGCTAGATTCAATTAGATGAGCTCAAGCTTGTGAGCTCATCAATTTTGATCGAGAAGCTTGTCAATCTCTTGATAATCCAAGGAAATAGAGCCAAAATTCCATACATGAGAAAAGAAAATCTATGAAATAGGTAAAGGAAACAACAAAAAGGCGAGCAACGACCAACATATTTAATCGATCTTGAAACCACATCAAGCAAATAAATAACATTATACAAAGGAGAGAGAGAGGGGCAAATTGGTATCTTTAAGAGAGAAAGAGAGAGAGAGAACCTGCGTGAGTGGTGGCAACCATAGCAAAGCATACATGGTTGGGTGTGATACTGGTAGAGGTGAGTTGCAACACCGATGACAATCATTTCATCGATGAGGTTGATTGAAGGCGTGGAGATGCTAGATCAATTTGAGAGAAAGTTTATGAGGCGCTAGGGTAAACGAAGGCTGCAGCGGGAGTTTATGAGACGCTGGGGTAAGCGAAGGCTGCGACGAGAGTAGAGAAAGAGGGTTCAACTTTGAAAACCCTCGTTTAATTAATATTATTCAGAAAGGGCAACACTCATACGCCGTTTCATAAAGCTTGTTTCAAATTTCTAAATGATATGTATTAACATTAATCAATTTGTCCTAGCGTTTATGGGTAGGGGAGTGTTACCTCTTGTATGCCTTAATTAATTTGGAGAAAAACAATTTTATTCTAGTCGAGCATTTGTTAAAATAGAAACTATATGATAATTCATTTCTTTTTGAGACCTTCAAGGATCATCAGTTTGGAATTCCTAAATCTTTATTTTTTATTTTTAATCAAGTACTAATATTCAAGTATTTTTCACTCAAGTTCTAAATATTTAACAAACATTGTAATTTTAGAGCATTAAATTTAGAAATTTAAATCGAGATGGCCGGATGACGTCAAGTTTTCTGCAGAGATGCAAAAGTAGTACCTACACGATTCTCTCTATGGCACTATAAATTTTAAGGCCTCTACAATATTTTCTAGTCAAATAGATGATGATTTCTCAATTAGTGAATTGACAATTTTAAGAAGAAGACTATCTGACTTGAACATTTTCAAAAACGAGTTAATAAACAAAACCTTATTAGTGTGAAAGATTTGAATTTCAAATACATTTTCACATATGCCTTAGATTTATTTTCTAATTTCATCTCCACAATTTCTTTTGCATTCATCCTCAAAGGAAAAGTAAGTTCCACAAACCATAAACAACTTTACACTCAAGCTCAAAAATGTTTGCTTTGTCTTGATTCCACCAGTAAGATCCAAATCAAATGAACTAAAAAGAGAGACACATTAGATTGATATTAGTTAGTATCGCTCATACAAACCTAAAATTATACTAGACAATCTCAGTATCAAATCTTGCTCGTATGACTTTATACTAAAAGTTTGCAATTTATTGAAAACGGAATTAAAGGTTTAGAATTCTCAAAATAATTATTATTTTCTTTTATGCAAATTAGTAGTGATTTATTTTTTCAAGTGTCGTGATAAAAGAAAGTAAAAATAAATAAATAAATAAATAAATAAATAATAAATAACAATATTGTTGGCCAAATTATAGAGCATATGGGGACTATTGGTCAAACTTATGTCATTTAACAGTCAAATAAGTTATGTCAGCAATTCTGTTAGATGTACTAAATAACAATTTAGAAAAAGTTTTGGACTTTATGATCAAAAATTGAACTTTTTGGGCTAAAAATAAAATTTTAAGAGAATTTTCTTATATTGATCAACTCTCATTGCTTATTCAAAGAATCAAGAGTTTAATTAATGGAATGAAATTCCCATAATAGTAAGACATTAAGTTTCCTAATTAAGAGTTCACACTGTATTTGGCACTCGAGATTTGATCCGAATATACATGTAAGATTATTCACAATGTATAGAGATAAGTTTCGTGATAATTGATGAGAATAAAAAAAGAGACGTTATGTTTGGTATATGAATTTGTAAAAGAAGATTGAGATATGATTTTGTAAAAATAAAGTGAATCTGTAATGGCATATGAAATAGATAAGATTTTTATAATACTTGACGGAAAAAAGAAATAAATATTATGTTTGGTATATGATATTTGATGATAAAATTTTGTGAATATTTCAAAAAAAAAAAAAGATTCCAAAATCAATGAATATTTCAAAAATATTAAAAAATAACTCTCCATAAATAAAGAATAATAAAAAATCAATGAATAAATGCATTTGAAACTAAAGATGATGCAAATATAATATTAAAGATGGTGCGAACGATAGAATGGTGTGGTAAATAATAAGAAAGTAAGATTTGGTGAAAATTATCAAACTTTCTTAATTTAATTATTTTTACTTATTAAGTCAATAAATCTTATAAATCTGCTAAAATCCACATACCAAACACAATATAAAATCATATAAAATCATATTTTCGGCATCGGTTAATTTGAAATTAAAGATGCCAGAAATATAATATTGCTTTTGATTTATTAATAGTTATAAAATAGTGGTAAATAATAAGAAATATTTTGTGGAGTCATTGGACTCTAACACATTCTCACTGTTTAACAAATCAAATTAGTAAATTTTATCAAATCTTACTAAAATCCACATTCCAAACACTATAAAATTTTTTTACTTCTAATGCTATTTTATGTCTAAAATTTGAAAATGGTCTACCCCACGCTCACTGACCGTGTGAACATCCCTTGTGAACCTCAATGTCCATATTTTCACTACAAAAATCAACTTTTCTTGATATTTTAGTAAAGGGTCACCAACATTTTTATTTTGCCGATATTTTGTAATCTAAATGTCGACAAAAGTAGATTAGGGCGATATTTTTTTTTTATACTATATCAATCGGTATCTGAAACCATATTTTGACTAATTCGATTTAGGATAAAAAAATTTTACCCCAAAACAATGACATGAAAAAATGAGGAATGATGTGATTTTTTTTTTTTTTTTTTAACTTGCTGGCGTTTACTTTTGCCAACATTTCCTCATCAAATGTAGGAAAAGTAAAAAATTTTCCTACGTTTTCTCAACAAACATCGGCAAAAAGTAGAGCAAAGAGAGGTATTAGAGAGAGGGGACACGGAAAGCGAGATATTTTGATGCGAAAATGTCACGCTTTTTTTGTGAAATGTCAACGTCTTTAAGTAAAAACTCGGCATCCTCTAACTGATATGTTGACGTTTCTCATCAAACGTTGGGAAAAGGTAGATAAGGGGATAGGGAAAGTGCGATGTTTTGGTGCAAAAACTTTGTGCTTTCTATGTGAATTGCCGATGTTTTTATAAAAAAGTGTCAGCATTCTCTATTGACTTGTTGAAATTCAGTTATAATCCTAATCTCTTCTCTCTTCTCCACGGCAGCTATTGTTCTTCTCTGAAATCCACTGCCCCGGAGACCTCCTTCCATTGCTTGTGGCTACCCATCTTCCGGATCTCCCGTGTTGCTGCTTACCTGCTACTTGCAGTCGCTCTCTTTCCGTTGCTGCTGTCGTTTTTGCTTCTTCATTGTGCTATCGCTGCCATCGTTGTCTTCTCTCTTTTCTTCTTCTTCTTCTTCTTCTTCTTCTTCTTCTTCTTCTTCTTCTTCTTCTTCTTCTTCTTCTTCTTCTTCTTCTTCTTCTTCTTCTTCTCTTCTTCTTTCTCTCTCTCTTCCTCCATTTCCTGCGAATTGATTGGTTAATGTTGTTGCTGGTGTATTAGGAAATGAATTTGGGTACTAAGATATGATTTTCTACATGATTAGTAGATCATAAATTTGGAAAACTAGGGCAAAGTTAGAGCAAAATTAAGGCACATTAGGGTAACATGAGGGCAAAATTAGGATAAGAGCAAAATTAATATATATTAGGATAAAATTAGGGTAAATTTGGAACACAATTACGATAAAATTAAAATTTCCTAGAGTAACGGTAGAATTAGAATTGGAATTGTGACAAAATTAATTTATATTATATTAGAATTAAAACAAAATTTGAGTTAGCATTTTATTGTTAGTCTCATTTAAAATTAGGGTAAAATTTGATTGATCTTTTTTTTTCCTCTCACATTTTGACATTTTGGTTTAAAAGTTGTAAGTTGAAATGATTACTCATATGTTTCTTGATATTCTGTGTTTGACATGCATATTCATTAAACAATTTAATCATACATATTTATATGTTTTGCGCGTATATATATTATGTCGATTTCAAAATCCAATTTTAATTTTGCATATTTTTTGATCACTCCTTTTTCATTATTTCAAATTTGAATTTCGAACCCCCTATGTGCACCCACTATTGGTCGGATCGTTAACAACATTAGAGTTGGATCATATATATATATATATATATATATATATGTTTAGTTACTCATATGTTTTTCGAATTTCTATATTTGACATGTATATTAAGTCATGGGGATTCTTTGTTTCTAGTAATATGCAAAGAAGTTAAGCATAAATGGAAGAAAACAGCGGAGAAATGTAAGAAAACTCAGGAGAAACACTTATTGGATATCCTAGTTAAGGTAGCACTTCCAAATATTAATAAACGTGATGACTTCACTCCAGAGGTCGCAGAGGTAATATACTTAAACTCTATTTTTAACTCTTTATATAATATAGTTTATATTATTAATAATTAGTTATTTTGATTATAACTATATTATTTTAGGAGGATGATTATTTGAATGATGATGCGTCTACATATGGTGATGGCTATCAATAATCTTGACAAGGGGGCCCGAGAATGTTGCGTGTAAATTTGATAGGATATTGGTATGAAAATATTTGAGTTATTGTGTGTAAACTATTTTGAATTAATCAAATAGTATTTATAAACATTCAATTGGGTTTGCTTTATTTTTTTTTTTGGATTGAAATTGAGTTAATTTTATCTTTGTGGTTGATGGATATTTAGAGTTTTAGTTTATATTTGTGGTTTGTGTGGAGTTTTGGTTTATATTTGTTGTTGTTTGAAATTTCAATTTATGTTTGCGGTTGATAGTTATTTGGATAAATTTTGTTTGATTAGAGTATTTGTGATGGATATTTAGAGTATGGTATATCGATAATATGTGAATGAAATAACCAGATTTCTGAGAATAATTGAGCAGAGTTTGGGAACAATTGAATTACAGCAAAAGCCATTGAAAAAGGGTATCTATGCCGACGTTTATATGAAAAATGTCAGCATTATCTTGCCATTCCACGATGTTTACGAATACAAAACATTGAAAAATCCCTGTATTATACACATATTTATAATATTTTTTTGACGTCTGATAGCAAAATATTGGGAAATATCAAGTCCTTCCCGATGTTTTTGCTTAAACATCGAGATATCCTTAAGTATTTCACGACATTTTGGTTAACAAACATAAAAAAAGGCTTGTACTTCTCTGAATTTAATGATCAAACATTGCCAAAGGCTTAAACCTTTTTTGACATTTGGTTGGGAAACATCGGCAAAAGTTCAAGACTTTTCCGATATGTTTGACCTAAACATCAATGTCTTGGCCTTTTACTCATGTTTTTCATGTAAATGTCGGGATTTTTCCCGACCCAATCTTTCCTGATGTTTTTTCCAACGTTTTTTTCATTGGTTGGCTCATTATTTAGTGAAGAATTTGAAAACATCAGGAACAGACATTGAATATGTATATTTTTTGTAGTGTTTTTATATTCAAAATTTTGAATGGTTAGGTTTTGATCCTACAATTCCCATGACTACCAACCTTATTAACATGAATACTCACCGGAACGATAGAAATTGTATCATATTTATATAGGTCCACAACTCAAACTTAAGTATAATTAATTTTACCATTTCAATATTATTAAAGCAATTAAGTAGAGGTGAGCATATACCAAGCCATTGCAGCAAAGTACCACGTATGATAACGTTATTAATGATCATTTTTTGATACATGTAACAATTTTGAGAGTACGATAAATCGTTAATTACTGTTTATGGATATTTTTTAAATATATAAAAATATTAAGGATAAAATAGTCTTTTTATTCACTACAAAAAAAGATGGCATTAGCGACAGATTTAACGATGAAAAATCTTTCATCACCAATGTTACGTCGTAAAAATTTAGCGATGGATAACTTTTTCGTCACTAAATTTAGAGACAAAAAATCGGAATCTGTCATTAAATCCTTTACTAAATTTAGCAACGGAAAGGAGATTTTTGCCTGCCTATAAGCGACCCACCTAACTGCCCACCCCACCTTGCGCCTGCGCTCCCAACCGCCCTCACTTGGGGACCACTCGTGCACCCGCGCGTGAGGGACCAACTGTGCGCGCCATGATGCCCGCCTCCTTTTTTTTTTTTGCGAAAATTGTCTCCATACAAGGTAATATTGAGTTCTCACAACCACTATACTACAATGTTTTTTGCAAATTTTTTTTCTTTTATTATCTTAGTTTCATGTTTTTATTAATATTTATCTTACTCTCATCTCTATTTTTTTTTTCTTCACCTTGGGGTCATTTTTTTTGTCATTGAACTTTTCTTAGTGTATATTTTTTTCCTTATCTTGAGCTAATTTTTTTTTCCTTTTCTATTCTCATTGAACTTTTCTTACCATTTAAATTTGATTTTGATTAAATTGGTGCTAAATAAAGAAATAAAATATTTTTTGAGCCAAAAAGATAAATTTGATTAATTAAGATAGAATAAAAAATTATTCTTCTTGATTTATCCAATAAAAGGAATATGATTTGTTAATTTTATCTTAAATTATTTTTCTTGATTTATCCAATAAAATGAATAATAAAATAATAAAAAAATAAAAAATAAAAAGATGTTATGCTATACAATTACGAAGAAAGATAAAAAGGGGAAAATAAAAATGTTTCATAATAGATTGTATAAGGAATTTAGCAACAAAATTAGTCACAACTTTTGAAATACCTATATAAATTAGCGACGAATTTAACTACAAATATTTATTTGTAACAAATTAGTAACGAATTTAGTCACGAATATTTTATGTGGTTAATCAGTGACGAATTACGAATGTTGGTGTTTGTTGCTAAATTTGAGACAAATAATTTTTTTCGTGGCTAATTAGTGATAGAAAATTTTTATAGCTAGCTAGCGATGGAAACCAGAATCCGTTATATCCATCGCTAAATTTAACTATGAAAATCAGAATTCCTTGCTAAATTTAGCGATGGAAATACATATCCGTCGCTAAATTTTGCGATGGAATTGTAATTCCGTCGCTAAGTTAGTAACGGATTTTTGAATCCATCTCTAAATCTTTTTCTTTTATTTTTTAAATTATGATTTTATATTTTATTTTATTATTTATATTTTATTTTATTAATTTATTAATTTATTATTCTTTTACTTTTTTATTTTATTTTATTTTTAAATCTTAGGAAAGTTTATAAACGGATGGCTACCTCTCAATGGCCCTTTGTTTCATTATCACCATCCCTAAAAACTACTATTTGTCTTCTTGCTGGGGATTATGGATCACTGGATGTAGATACTTGATCTAATATCTTATCGCTTGAAAATTTTATATAGAGTTCTGATTTACTATCTTCCTTGTCGATGATGATGGCGATGGAAAATAAACGGCTAAACTTTTGAAAGTGATCAACTGTTGATCAAAGAAGCGAACAAGCGGAGAACATGAAGAATATGAAGGGTGAATTCGATGGCAGCGGCTGATGAAAAATTATTTATTAGAAATTGTTTGAATTATTTATTATCGAAAATTATCAATTTTGTGAGAATTATAATATTTAATATATATTCAACTCGATTCCGTTATTTAAAAGGCTAAAAAAGAGAGACACAATTAAAAATATTTTATAATAGATTGTAAAAAAAATTTAGTCACAAAATTAGTCACAAATTTTGAAATACCTATATAAATTAGCTATAAATTTAGCTACAAATATTTTTTGTAGTAAATTAGTGATAAATTTAGCTATAGATATTTTTTTATGGCTAATTAGTAATGAATTTAAACACGTATATGAGAATTCGTTACTAAATTTTGTAACAAATAATTTTTTCGTGGCTAATTAGCGACGGAATATTTTTGTAATTAATTAGAGACACAATTGGTCATGAAATTTGTTCGTCACTAAATTTAGCAATTAAATTTACCATGAAATTTTTTAATTGCTAAATTTAGCGACGAATACATGATTCGTCGCTAAATTTAGTCATTTATTGCTAATTAGTGATAAATTTTGAAACAAAAATATTTTCGTAACCAATTAGTAATAAATTTAATCACGAATAAATTATTCGTCGCTAATTTGGCCATGAGTGCTTTTTTGTTGTGAATTTCATCGCTAAATAGTAACAAAACTCTTTTTCGTTACTAAATTCGTCGTGAATTTTATAGCTAAATAGTGACGAAACTCTTTTTCGTCATTAAATTTATCGTAAAATAGTGACGAATTTTTCTATCGCCAAATTCCGTTATTAAAATCATGTTTTTTTGTAGTGATTACTAAACTAAACCTATTGGCCATTCTTCAGATCGTGATCTGCTATGACATTATTTGTTGACATTCTTTTTCTTTTTCATTTTGATTTCTGATCTAGTCATATATTTTTTTGATGAATAATATGGTAAAACACTTGTAATTGAAGTAATTATAGTTAGGCACTTATATTTGACGTAATTCATTTTTTCAATTGTTAAATTTTTATTAATTGTGATAAACTATTGTTACCATATTGCATCGTACTTGAAAGCAATATGGTTTTAATGTGATAAATAAAGCTTTTTGATACAATCGCAATAATATAAAGTTCAATTAGCATTTTTTGATAATAGTAATACTTGTTTGGCATAGTCAAGTGTATAATGCTCATCCCTATCACTAAGCGTATTAGGAGATAATCTGATGGTCATAATCCCCTTCCTCCAACCCTAAGATCTAGGGTTCAAATCTTTGTATAACAAAAAAAATATTCTTATTAATAATTTATTCTTCTAATCTTTTACATGCAAAATTTCTAATTAAGTTTTTATATTTAATTTCTTCTAATATTTCTTTCTTAATTGATAATATAGTTAATCTATTTAATCATTCTTAGGGCAGTGTTGAGATTAAGTAAGATTTTATTAATTTAGTTCTAAAAACCTTTTCTATCGAACCAATAGTCACAAGAATCATTAACATTATTCTACACAGAATTACAACTTTTTATGTAATTGTGTAAATTGAAATATTGTCTTTAGTTTGTACAAATTATCTAAATTTTAAATTTGTTAAATGAATCTAAACTGAATCTAAACCATCAATTATTGAAATGGTTATTATATTTTGAAGAAATTTTGAAAATTAAGGCGATATTAAACACAAAATAGAATACGAAAACTTTTTGATACGAGTAAATTACAATTTGTCTCCCTGTGATTTTATCAAAAACTATATAATACCTCTATATTTCAAAAATATCCACGTATACCGCTATGGTTTTTAAAAAAAGTGAAAAGTGGATGGAAATATTCTATTAAACTTAATTTGTATTTAGAATATACTGATCCAAACATTTGAAGAATTTAAGTTAAATAAGTGATCCAATTTGACAACCTAATACGAAAACAAAAAAGAGACATCCTAGTATGATTCTCTCAAGATTGATAAGTTTTTTCTTGGAAAGATTGAAGAGTTGTCGTGAAAGTTTGCAAAGTCCAACTTAATAGTAAAGACGAAATAAATTAGAGTTTTTATTTTTTTTCCTTTCTTCCTCCCTCTCTTTATTTAAAAATGCATAATCTTTGTTTGTCTACATGTTTCTCTGTCTGCCTTACCATAGAGAGACAACAGTTAAGCTAACTTAATAATATGAGATTTATGACTTTTCTAATAATTAATATGATATTAGTTTAAGAAAATCTTGTGCACATAATTTTAGCAAAGAATTTGAGAACAAAAGGAGAGAGTAAAGATATCTTTTTGATTTTTTTTTAAAGAAAAATCAAAGGAGCAAGTGATATTAAGAAATCCTTTTTTCTTGTCAATTCGAGATCATCACAGTGGTGGCATCCAAATCAATCTCAAATCTTAAATCACAATTGTAAAATAGTTTTGTAATCATTCTATTAATTCATAGCCCCCCGTGGACCGACTAAGCACCCTTCATTTGTGGGGGTTAATTTTACTTTATTCGTAGGAGTTTTGCCCATGGGAGTCTTGTTCATGGGAGCTTTATATACCACCCCCTTTTTATTATTGTGAAGTTCCATATATATATATATATTATGTGGTATACATATATAATATGTATGAATTTAATAAGTCTCATAAAATTAGTCATTGAACTAATAAATTGAAATGGATTAATTTAAATATAATTTTCTTAACATGCCTATTCCAATTTGTAATTTTTCTACCTAATATAATAGTGGTATCAGAGGGCACTGACTATATTTTATAGCTTTTTTATTTAAACTTATAATTATTATGATTATTAAATTAATGAGTGTATATATATTTTTTGTTAAGAAATCAAAAATGTTAGAAACTGTAAAATACATAATATAATTTATTATTTTGGTTAAAAATAATACCTTTATTGAATGGTTGATATGTAATTTTAATTTTGAGGAATAATTTCCTTTATTGTCAATTTTAGAAAATTATTTCTTTAAAAATTAATTCCAATCTAGCAAATTTTAAGATTTTTAAAAATTGGTTTTGTTAATTAAATATAATATTAATTCGTCACATTTTTTTTTTGAAAATACAACTCCATGGATTTATGAAATTCAGGACAATTTAATAATATAACAATTTAATGAAATTGGATTTCATACTACTAAATATATGATATTGAGTAGAAAATAAAATAATGTATTTTATTTTCCAGTAATTTATTTATTTATGGAATGAATGAATACAAATACATGGTTGAGTGATCATGAACCTGCAAAGATTAAGGGATGAATTTTTATTCTTTATGGATGAAATTTTAATTTTGTTGATTTCATGGGATTGCATATTAATTTATAATAATTATTGGATTGTAGCTTTAAATAATTTTGGTCAAAAAGAGACCATATAGTTGTAATCTCACCTTGGTATGTCAAGGATTTTTTTCCATTGTACTCTAAGACGACAGGGATACGACAAGAGATGGAGGCCCAAAAAGCCAGAGGGATCCCACAGAGGTAATAGGATTCAGATTGAATTTATTTTATGACACAAGACCCTGGCCAATTCTCATGGCTACAATTAGTCCACTATAGAAGGTCCATTTTTTTTTTTTTTTTTTTTTACATTAGATTTGAACCCGGATCATAGAGTTGGAGGAGGGGGAGTTATGATGACTAAACTATCCTTTTGAGAACCCACTATAGAAAGTCTATGATCACACCAACATTTTACTTTTTCTATTTTTATTTTATGCTATGTATGAATATCATTTTAAGCATGCTTAATAAAAATGGATGGATTTAGGTGAGAGGACAAAAACTTTCCAAATAAAATATTAAGCCAAAATGGGAAATTAGTTTTAACTTACATTCTCCATTGAAATAGCATTGGAATCTTAGCCAATGTGTTGGTACAATGGCTAAGAGACAGCCTTATACCAAACGGTTATTTAATTACCGTATGGATGCTAGTCACCACAAAGTATATACATGAGGTGGTTACTATGCCTAAGTTTTAAGCTAGAGGAATTAGACCACAAGAGTTGATTGCTTATGGCATGTTAGTTTTCCATCAAAGATGAACTTGAGGGAAACCGCTATAAGAGTCCAATCACCAACTAAAATCCATCCAACTAGAGTTTCTGCTTCCTATTGTGGAAGTGAGGAAAGTGCCAATCTAGTGGGAGCAATATGGTAATTTAAAGATTAGAATCAGTATTCACATAATATAAATAGTCTTGGAATTTAATTTTAATTATCCACTAGGTTTATTACTTAGTATATGCAAAAGAAAATGTATTGACTTCTCTATGGTGGAATAATATTCGATTTATTTATTTAAGTAGATAAATAGTTTTATGTGTGTGACTTGTACATATGATTAGGTAGATAGTGCAAACTAAATATATAAGTCATGATTACATCAATCTAAAATAAATAGTTTTTGATAATTGATAAAACTGGACATTTTATCGACTTTTAAGCCATACTGGACAGGGTTTGACTCAGAAGTCTTCTAATTGTTGAAGATAATATACCTTATCATTTGACAGGGTGTGATTTGAATAGGGTATAGACTCAATAGTAGCCGGTGAAAGTGGTTATATTTAACTGGGCCTGTAGAGTAATGTTCTAAAATGTATTTTAAATAAAAATTCACTTTATTGCTATATATATTTTATGTGCTCTTAATCTTGAATATATGTAGATAAACTTATGAAACCAGGTCAGATATTTTGATTTATTATGAGTGAGATCATTTGTAGTCGAGTTTCATACGTTAGGTATTACACTATTAGAAATTTAGGTATCAGTGACGGAAATATTCGTCGCTAAAATCTAAAAGTCTATCGCTAAATAGTATTAGCGACGAATTTTTTTTGTTACTAAATCCGTTACTGAAAACTACCCCGCTAAATATTGTCAACAGAATACTATCTATTACTAAATATCAACGATGGATTAGAAATGAAAAAATCTATCGTTAAAAAACCGTCGCTAATCCGTTGTTGATAAAAGAAAATATGTAAAAATATCAGTAACGGATTAGCGACGAAATTTTTCTTTCGCTAAAAATTCAATCGCTAATAATTCATTATTAGCGATTCTAGAACCATCAAGCGCGAGCACGAGCCCAAATGCCTCCCTTGATAGTGCCTTCATGCGCCCCAAGCATGCCACCCAGTTGGTCCTGCAAACGTGCCCAACCCGCCCTGCGCCATGCATTTTGTTGTGTAAAATATGTCCCACCCACGTCTCCGAGATGGAATATGAGTCATCCAACCTCCATGCCACAATTTGCTCTATGATATCTTCTTTTTTTATTTATTATCTAACTCTCATTTTGTTTTTTAATATTAATTTCACTTTTACTTTTTTTAAAGAAAAATTTATCATACTCTCACAATTTTTTTTCATCTCACTAATATCTTTGTTTTTTTTTCCCTTTTACCTTAGGATAATTTTTTTCATTGAATATTCTCATTAAAATTTTTCAACTATTTAAATTTCATATTGATTAAAGTTGCGCTAAATAAAGAAATAAAATATTTCTTGACTAATTAAAATAGAATAGCAATTTTTTTTTATTTGCCCACCAAATTAAATAATAAAATAATAGAATAAAATAAAAAATAAAATAAATAAAAGAAAAATAAAAAAAATTATTAAATAATAAAAGAGAAGAAAAAATAAAAAATAATTATAGAATACTAAAAGAAATTAATAAAATAATAAAATAATAAAATAATCATAAAATAATAAAAGAAAAGAAAAGAAAAGAAAAGAAAAGTAATAAAATAAAAAAGTAACTATCAGCAATGGATATTTTCTGTCACTGATAGTTCTTTTTTTATTTTTTCTTTTTTTACCTTTGAATACTATTAACGACGGAAATTTTCGGTCGCTTAAAAATCCATTGTTGATAGTTTTTATTTTATTTTATTTTATTTAGTTTTTATTTTATTTTATTTTTTTTATCATGGTTAATTATCAGTGGTGGAAAATTTCCATCGCTAATCCGTTGCTGATAGTTTTTTTTTTTTTTTTAGTTTTTAACTTGGTCCACTATCAACGATGGATTAGCGACGGAAATTTTCTGTTACTAAAAAATCTATCGCTAATCCGTTGCTGATAGTTTTTCTTTTTTTTTTTAAATTTTTAATTTTTATCTTAATTCATTATTAGTGATGGATTAGCGATAAATTTTTTAGTAACAAAAAATATCCGTTGTTGATAGTATTTCTTTTTTTAAAAAAAAAAAATTTATTTTTTACGTTGGTCGACTATCAGCGACGGATTAGCGATGAATTTTTTTTGGATTAGCAACTGATTTTTTCCGTTGTTAAAAAATCCATCGCTAATCCGTTGCTGATAGTTTTTTTATTTATTTTTTATTTATTTTTTATTTATTTTTTATTTTTTACCTTGATTCACTATCAGCGACTGGAAAACCCGTCGCTAAAATTCCATCGCTGATATCCTATTTTCTAATAGTGATAATGTTGGTTAGTTAAGATATGCATACACAATCAAGAATCTATATCGACTATATTGGAAATTGCAGTCTTGAATTATTTTAACCGATTATCTTTAAATTGAATTCAATTATACGATTTTATATTGTATGCGATGTTCTCAAAAATTGAACTTCAGCAAATAAAGCTAAATCCATCAAGCAATGGAAGACAAATCGAATATCTTTATATCTTCTATTATGGACCACAGACTCAATGCATTAAATAATTAAGGAGTTCCTAGTATGTTTATTTATATATTTTATGTGTTCTTAATTGTGATTGTTACATAGAAGCACAACATACGGTATCTATTTTTTAAGTACAGCTCTAATAATTTAATAGAATAAATTAGACTTAAAATAATTTTAATGCATCTACTGAATTAACAAATTGCATTATAGTTATTTTGGAGTTAAAATATGTCAATCAACATTTTCTTTATCCTAAAACTCTACTAGTATTTATTACTTACTTGATCTGATATTTTTTTTTTGTTAAATTAGTTAGACAAGAAGAATAATTAAAAGAAAGAGAAATCGAAACATTCAAGACATAAATGCAACCGTGTATTCTTTGACAACTTTTCAATCTCCATGTCTTTTTCTAACCTCTAGAATTTTATTCTTCTACATTAGTTAACCGAAAAAAAGAGAAATCGAGTTTCCTCTATATATATATATAGGGAACCAATTTCAAATGATCTTCCCACCTAAATAATTCATTCGAGGGATCAAACTTAGGGTATAAAGAAAAAAACTAGGGTTTGAAGTTAATATCATATCGATGTAGATTGCAGGCATCGGAGATGTAGATTCAAATTTAGATGAGAGAAATATTAGTATCATTGTTCCCTATTTTATATTTATATAAATTAAAATTTTCATGCTCGATCCTTTAATATATCATGTTCATTTTTTTTTTTTGTATTTTTCACTTCCGTTATAGTTGTATAAATTAAAAATGATAGAGATATATTAAAGAGTATAGTTTTATAAATTTTAAAACATACCAATTCTAAAAAGTGGTACCAGAGCTTTACGTTTTTAGGATTTGAGCATAAATATTTAATTGAAATAAAAAATGGAAATAGGGACGTGGAAGTTCGAAAATTAGATAATTCGAATTTGCAGAAAGGGGCTCTGCAGGTGGCAGCGCCGTGCAACCCTATGTTGCAGGCGGAGCCCACCATAGTATTTGAGGAAGCTAAATGCATCACGAGAATTGGTGCTGCCCGATAGCAGTGTTGGTGGTTGACTCAGGAGCCTGGCTCTAGCCGCTGGCAACGGCAACCCCTGCTAGCAACGGTAAAGACACCCAAACACGGATTACAGCATTTTGCTACAGTCCGGTAGAGATTAAGGGGGATGGCAGCCTTGGCTGTCGTCAATTGATGATGGTGGGGGTGGTGATTACAGCTACCGTGGTAGATTTCCGCCACAGTGGCGACTGCAATCGTAGCCTAGGAGGTTGCATGTCTAACATTGGTCGCGGAAGTGGGCTTCCTTGTGGTTGACAGCCTTGTAGTCCATGGTAGAGGCCCCACGGCATATAGCAGCGGTGGTTATATGTAGTCACTAATTGCAATGAAATTAGAGGACTCAGCCCTGCAGCTGGGTCAGTAGCCACAGCAGCCCCTCGGGTCTGACTCATCAGTACAGGTGCCTGATACGTCACAAGAGGCAATGTAGCACCCACATGGATGCTGAGTCATTGTTTTGTGTTTACTCTTTAGCCACATGGCATCTGAGTCAGCATTTTAATAAATAAAAAAATTAATTATAATTTTCTATGGTAGGCCGAGTGACATATTCCTTTTTTCTTTTAGTTGTTAAAGGTTTTTACTTTTATATGTTAGGATGCATAGTTAATTGTGTTAATTAATTATTTATTTGAATAACTAAAAATGAGTAATAAAATTTCAAGTGCGAGAGAGATTATGTTAAAATGTAACAATCCTGTCTAGAGAGGGAAAATGTATAGAGAGAGAAAGAAAGAGAATTAAGAGAGAGAGAGAATACAAGAGAGAAAAAGAGATTACATTTATTTTTCATCCAATTCCATACCAATACATGTCACTACATTTCTATTTATACCATTTTTACTAACTATTTAACAATTTCTATTAATTACCAACTAATATATTAACTATTAACTAATATTTTTAACTATGATTAACTACTAACCATAGTCATTACATAAAATCCCACGGCCTCTATTCCTAGTTCTAATTAGGAATAAATTAGTGGCCAGCCGATGTTAGAGTTATTTAACTTAAATGTAGTAGGTGATCATAAATTAAAATTAATAAAAATATTAATAGGAGCAGCCGGTCAATATCGGGTATACACTTGACTCCATAGGAGTAATCTCGGCTTCTATTTCTGGTTCATACTAATAATTAATTATCAGCCGCCAGCGTTAGACTATTTTGGAAAAGTTGTTTTCATTCGGCCTATCGATGTTGGAGTTTGAAATTAATTTTTCCTAGAGGCTTTATAAAATGGTGCATGCTTGACTCCTTGGGTGAAGCTTAATAACTAATTACTATATAAATATTATTGGATAAATGCCACATTTTTCAGATAATAATATTTATTCAGATGGGATTCTAACTTAACTTATTTACACACGACCCTTCAATGATGGAGTGTTACAATTGATGGTTAAGATGCTAATATATTATTAATAAGAAGTTTTTAAATTACTTACTTACGGTAATAATGTGAAAAGTTAAAATAAATGTGCTTGATTTTATTTATTTAATTTCATTACATGTTCATATATACGTGCATTTTAATATAGTTTTCTTGTTAACTAAATACGTGTGTACTTACATTACGTGGGATATCTGGGGGTTCTTTTGTACATTGATAGTTGTGATTCGAAAAGAGTTGTTGGATATAGTATTCATCGTTAATGAGTACTAAGTAAGTCCAGTGTGTGTATTATCCCTAGCACTGTAGAGCTTGCATGGGTTAAGAACGGATCTTGAAAAGCTTAGGTAATAGACAATTTAAATAGCATTGTATTAGATACTCATCTTCTTGTTGAATATGTTTCTTTTCTTTTTTTTTTGGTGAAAGTCTGAGAGATTGGACATCGCCAAAGATATGGTTTAATGACTCAGTAATAATTTTACAAATAAGAACACGCCTACAAAGCAAGTTATTCTTAGGGCAACAATGAGAACTCGGATAGTTGAAGGTATTGTCGGTCATAAATATATACTTATGTTGTTCAAATACCTTAGTGAAACTGAGATCCTAGGGGATTATTCGTTACAATAAAATATGGTATTAGCGATGAAAAATTAGCAAAAGAAAAAAATCTATTGGTAACTACGACGGATTAATGTCAGTAAAAATTATCGAGAGATTAGCGACGGATTAACGACAGAAATTAACGACGGAAATATTTTCATCGGTAATCTATCAGTGTAATGGTCTTGGGTAAAAAAAATTTATATAAACTTATCAGTAATAGATTAGCGATGGAAACTAGTGACGAAAATGTTTCCGTCGATAATCCATCAGTGTAATTGTCTTGGGTAAAAAAAAAATTATATAAACTTATCAGCGACGGAAATTAGCTATGAAATATTTCCATCGGTAATCCGTCGGTGTAATGGTTTAGGATAAAAAAATTTATGTAAAACTATCAGCGATAGATTAACGATGGATTTATTAACAACGGAATTTTTCCGTTACTAATTCGTCGCTGATTTGGTTTAGGAAAAAAATTATATAAATCTATTGGCGACGGATTTTTATTTTATTATTTTTTCATTTATTTTATTTTATTATTTATTATTTTATTATTTTTTTTCTTTGTTATTTTATTTATTTTATTGGGTAAATCAAGAAAAATAATTTTTTATTCTATTTTAATTAATAAAATTTATGTTTTTGACTCAAAAAATATTTTATTTCTTTACTTAATGCTAATTTAATCAAAGCCGAATTTAAATACACTACAAAAAAACAGCCTTTTACCCACAAATTTAGCGACGAAAATTTTAAAAAAATTCGTCGCTAAAAACATTAGCGACGGATTTAGCGACGAAAAATTTTTCGTGGCTAATAACGCGTCGCAAAAATTTAACGACAAAATTAAAAATCCGTCGCTAAATTTAGCGACGAAAATCTGGAATCCGTCGCTAAATTTAGCGACAATTAAGTTTTCGTCGGTAATATTCGTCACAAAATTTAGTGACGAAAAATTATTCGTCACTAAATTTAGCGACAGATAATTTTTGTCGCTAAAATCCGTCGCTAATTTAGGGGAAATCAAACCCGTCAAAAAATTATTCGTCGCTAAATTAGTGAAGGATTTGGAATTCGTCGCCCAAATCCGTCGCTGAATTAGAGACGGATTCCAAATCCGTCGCTGAATTAGCGACGGATTCAAATCCGTCGCTGAATTAGCGACGGATTCAAATCCGTCGCTGATTCCATATATCTTGGCCATCAGCCAGCCACGTGCCCACCCACCCCAGCATCCCCAGCCACGCCACGTGCCCACCCACCCCAGCATCCCCAGCCACGTGCCCACCCACCCCAGCACCCCCACCTGTCCGCCCGAGTCAGCACCCCCGCGCAGCATCAACTCTTAATTGCTGGAAAATACCGCGCTTTTGCCTCCACCGTGATTCGAACTCCGAACTCTTGTACGAACCCCTGCACACACACGCAATGTGTAAACCAACCACGGAGCCAAACATATTATTGTGATATAAATTTATTTTTTTATTATTTATTACATTTTTTTCACATTTTTCTAACAATAATAAAATAATATATAATAACAATTTAAAATAATAAAAATAAAAACTTTTTTTATTTATACCACCAATCTAAAATAATATTAATTAAAAATATTACCACCAATCTAAAATAATATTAATTAAAAATAATAAATATGATAATTTTTAATAAAATAAAAAATAATAAAATACTAATTTAAAATAAAATAATAAATTAATTAAAAAAATATATTAATTTTATATTTTGATTTCTTCTTTTTTCTTTTATTTTATTATTCTATTATTCTTTTTCATTTTTATTTTATTTTTTTAATCCATAATTTAAAAATGCATCTCAAAACAATAAAATTATAATTATCAATAAATTATAACATATTAATAATTTAAAAAATCTATATATTTATTCACAAAATATTTTTATTCAAATTTCAATAAAATTATTATATATAAGAAATGAAAATAGAAATAAAAAAAAAAACCAATGGAAAAAAAAAGTAAGAATAGGAAACAAAAAGGTGGAAAACGTTGGAAGAAAGAAAACAAAAATATTGTCACAAAACATTAGGTAGTATGGTGGTGATATATATTTTACTCAAATCCGAAGTCTAAGGTTCGATTCCCTACACCCTCTACCTGCATGCATTTTTTTAGTATTAAAACAAAGGGCGCGCGGGCGCCCGCACCTGCCTGCTGGCGCCCGCGCGCCTGCCTGGGCGCCCAGGCAGGCACGCCCAGGCAGGCGTGGGCGCGCGCGCCTGCCTGCTTGGGCGCCCGCGCGCCTGCCTATGCGCCCAGGCAGGCATTCCCTGGCGCGGGCGCCCGCGCCTGCCTGCCTGGGCGCCCGCGCGCAGGCAAGCACGCCCAGGCGTGGGCGCCCTGGCACGCGCGGGCGCCGACGGCCAGGCAGGCAGGCGCCCGTGCGTGCATGCGCTGGCGCCCGCGCAGACATTAATATTTTATTAAAAATTTTATATTATTAAATAAATTAATTGAAATAAAATAAAATTACCTATATATTAAATAAAAAAAGTAAAAAAAATAATAAATTAATTAAAAAATATATATAATTTAAATAAAATAAAATATATAGTTTTTTTAAGAATTAAATAACATTATTCTTCTAAAAATGAAATATGATATAATAAAATAAAATGTAAATTAAAATATTATAAAATAATAATATGATTTGTTAATATAAATTAATAAAATAAAATAAAAATAAAAATAAAATTATAATTAAAAGAATATAAAATTTAGCGACGGATTTGGAATCCGTCGCTAAATTATTAAAATAAAATAAAATAAAATAAAATTCTAATTAAAAAAATTAAATTCAGCGACAGATTTTAATCCGTCGCTAAATTAATTTTTAATTTAAATATTACATATTAATAAAATAAAAAGAAAAATAAAAAAATAAAATTCTATTTAAAAAAGATTAAATTTTGCGACGAATTTTAAATCGGTGGCAAAATTTTGCCATATTTAGCGACGAAATTTGCAACGAAAAATTTTTTGTCCCCAATTAGCGACGAAATTAGTTACGAAAATTTTTTCGTCACTAATTAGCGACGAATTTTGCTACAAATGATGTGTCCGTCACTAATTTAGCCACGGTTTCCTTTTCGTTTCAAATTTTGTGGCAAATTAGCGACGAAAAACTTTTTCGTCGCTAAATCCGTCGCAAAATAGCGACGAATTTTTTCCGTGGCTAAAACCGTGTTTTTTTGTAGTGATAGTTAGAAAATTTCAATGAGAATATTCACCGGAAAAAAATTGCCCCAAGATAAAGAAAAAATAAATTGAAATGAGAGTGAGATAAGAAAAAAATGAGAGAATGAGATAAATATTGAAAAAAATGAGAGTGAGATAATAAAAAAAAAATGACTTCACAAAAGGGATTGTGGTATAGTGGTTATGACAACTCAAAATTTATCATGATACTTAAATTCGAATCCAGGAGAAGACAATTTTCTCAAAAAAAAGATGATGGGCGGGCACGAGTACAGGTGTGTGCATGCATAGGCAGGTGTAAAGAATCAGCGATGAAAATTTTTCATCATTGATAGATTTATATATTGTCTGCTATCAACGTCGGATTTTTTAGTGATGAAAAATTTCCGTATCTAATCCATCACTGATACTTTTACATATTATTTTCTATTAACGACGGATTAGCGACGAAAAATTTTCATCGTTAATCCGTCACTAATAGTTTAGCGATAGATAGTATTCCGTCGATAATATTTAGAGATGAGGTTTTCAGCGACGGAATTTCTAACAGAATTTTCTGTCGGTAATACTTTTTAGCGACAGAATCTTTACTATCAACGACAGATATTTTTGTTATTGATACTTTGTTTTCTAATAGTGGTTTCTCCTTGTTAGAGCGAGTGAGATATGGTTCTAAAATCTCTATTCAATATCTTCTATGGATAAAGGAGATTAAAATGGCAAAGTTGATCATGAAACCTTATTGTAGTACCTATGTGACCTAAGAGTCCTCTCTTGGACAAGAACTGAAAGGTTTTGAATCCAAAAGGAGAGGTAGATCTTGGTAGTGCAACCATTAAGTGAAAAGAAAGGTAGTGAGAAGGATCATCTCATGTTCCTAACGAATGGTACAATATTGAGTGCAACTGCAGTAAAAGAAACTAATTTGTTTCGTAAATAATTAGATTTTGGTATTGAAATATGTATCATTAGTTCTAGAAGCTAATAGATTAATTAATAGCATCCATTATCATGTTCATATTGGTATATTTTAACTTGCTATTGTATAATACATGAATTTCTTTTAAATCTCATTAGTCTAATATTATATGATATAGAGAATGTAAGCTTAAGTACAGAGAAGGTAAGCTTGATTTCTCATAAGAGAAAATTTTCTTCTACCAATAATATATATCTTGGGCCTTTGAATTTAGATTGGGTCAGCCTTGGAAGGATTCAAAGGTTAGTCAAGGTCAGACATTGTAGTTCAACATATCTTGAAAAACTATCTCAAACTAAATCATGTTTTTTTTTAATATATATATATATATATATATTAAAATTTTTTTAAAAAAACTATCTCAAACTATCTCAAACTAAACCAGCCAGGTGAACCAAGCCTGCCGTCCCAGGCCTAGCCGGGCTGGTTCACAATTTTTTTTTTTTTAACTTTCTTTGCTTTTTTTTTTATCTCACTTCTTTTTTTTTTTATCTCTTTGTATTTTGTATTTTTTATTTTTTTAACTCTCTTTGTTGTAGTAGGTTTTTTTTTAACTCTCTCTCTTTTTTAATTCTCTCTCTTTTTTTAAATTCACTTCTTTTTTTTTTACTCATAGTTTTTTTTTTTTTTTGGTTTTTTCAAACTCTCTTTGGTTTTCTTTTTAACTCACTTTTTTTTTTAAAATCAACCAATAAATAGATAAAGAAAGAAATTAGAGACACAAAATTTTTTGTACGTTCACTACCAAACTCTTTACTTGGATTTTCAAATCCACTAATTTTTTATGTTTACATTTTTTTTTTAGATTTTTATAAGGATGATTTTTTTTAACGTATTTACATAATTTTCCTATACGCTAATAATTTATTATTATTCTTCTTCATCTTCTGTATCCAAGTTCTTATCCATGCCTTGCCTCCTTTTTTTCAGCATCCTTCTAATTTCTAATGCAAATTAAAGTTTCCAAAATGTTGTCTACCAAATTTGTATGTCTGTTTGTTAATACTCAACCACCTGTATTAAAAATACTTTCCGATAACACTGCGAACACCGGAGTGGTTAGTATATTTTTGGCAATTTTGGACAAAATTGACTTGTAAGTTATATTATTTTTTTCACTAACCTAATATATCAAAATAATCATCATCTTCACAATCTTCTAACCTATGTGTTTGTTGGCATAAGGTTAATTCATTTAGTGACAACGAATAGGTTTTTTTTTTCCCTAACATATGTAAAGGATTAAAAGAAATTGAACATGAATGAGTCATCGAACTACTACTGCTATTACTTACATCACTACCACTTATGTTATTATATTTATTTTCGTATAATGTAAACATGGTTTTAAAGTATTAGATGTTTGTTGTTTTAAATATTATCGGCTAATATATATTTCCATTGGAAAACTATCTACGAAATAGTCTGTTAGCATTTCAACACTTTCAAGTTTTACAAGTGGATCTAAAACACTTGCTATTAAATATAAAATAAGAATATTTTCATAATATTTTAAAAATTTTATTTTCATTAGTTGAACAATATCACTAAATCTATCTTTATTTACAATTTGACTAAATACGACACAAATGTTACAGAGATTAGGTAATATTAAATGAGTTGTTAGATAGTAAACTCCGGAAATTAAATTTGTGCATGTATAAAAAATTTTCAATAATTGAGTTAGTGTGGTTGCAAAATCAAAAATGATATTATCTATAACATTCTTATTTAAATTTTTTAAATTTTATAAATTTTATATTATGTAAATTACATAATTGTCTCATTTCTTGTATTTTTGTTGAAAAATTTTTAATTTGATAAATTAAATCATGAATGGGTCATAAAACTATATTTGTCATTTCTAAACTATTTTTAACACATAAATTTAAAATATGACATGTGCACCTATTATGAAAAAATAGAATATATTTAATATTGTTTTTAAAATATTTTTTAAAATATTAATGACATTAGTATTTGACGAAACATTATCGAAAGATATAGAAAAAATTTTATCACTAATTCCATATTTAGGAATAATATTTGTAATTACTCTATCTATGTGAGCATCGGAATATGGGTGTTTCCAATATTAAAAAACTAAAATTCTTTTTTTAATGCCTAGGAATCATTAACCCAATGATATGTTATTACAATAAAATGTTATTTTTTAGGTTCATTTTTCCAAATATCCAAAATTAATGAAAATTTACAATTAGTGCTAATAGAATTTGCAATTAAACCATCTTTTAAGGTTTGAAATCGATTTAATGACCTCCTCTTACCAGATTTCCTACCATTTTTTTATAACCTGATTGTAAATATTTTTGAATATATTTTTTAAAAACTTCACATTGAACTATACTAAATAGTAATTACTATCCATTCTATTTAATCAATTTTTTTCTGCATTCTACCTAAATGTACCCGTGACATTCCCCTCCCAGTGGCTATTTGTGTTTACCTAGTTTGAGATAATTTATCCGGATGATCTCTAACTATATGTCTCTTAAGTGTGCCTACTCTCTAACCCCTAAAAAATTTATATTTTTTATGACAAATATTACAAGTTGCCTTTTGTTCATCATAATTTTTAACAAAAAAATCTCATACATTAAAATCATTTTTTCTAGTACATGTTGTGTTAGATTGTGTGTTACTAGATTCATTTTCTTCTAAAAGATTTTCAATATCAATGTGTTCTGGAATGCCCTCTTGGAAAAATGAAAATGAGGGGAGAGGAAATTGTTGGAAAGATTTTGAAAAATGTGTTCTGACAATTTTTTTTTAAAAAAAAATTTAAGTTTAAATATGGAAAAAATTAATGCGAATGAATTAATTAAGCAAAAAAAAAAAAGAGTAAAGTTGCAAAAAATTAAATGTTACCAACTTGACAAAGATCAAGATTGTTTTTTACCAAATCTTGAAAATTTGAGCTTCCAATCTTGAAATCTTGCCTATCTTAATCAATCTTGTAGGTGGTGTGATTAAGGAGATTGGAAATGAATTGAAAATAGAAATAGTGGTGTGATTGGAAATGGTAGTGTGATTGGTAGGAGATGAAAATATGTTTAATGTGAGAGAGAGTTGTAGGAAATTGAAATAACATTGTTGTATTGTGATTTTGAGAGAGTGTACTAGAGTATGGAGAATAAGATTGTGAGAGAGTATGAGATTTTGTTGTGTAGGATTTGGAAATGAGGTGTGGCCTATTTATAAGAAATTTTTTGACCTTATAGACTAAAATACCCCACAAACTAATTGTATTATAACTGTTGGGAGGGGTAAAATTGGAAAAAAATTCAAAAAAATGAAATGGCCATTGGAATCGGCCTGGCTGGGCTGATTCTATAGGCGTTGGAACTGGCTAGGTCGGGCTGGTTCCAATGGAACGTTGGAACTGGCATGCTGGTTTCGGGCCCATGCTGCGCTAGTTCCTAGTTCCAAAAAGCATGGAACCAGATCGGTCCGCTACTGTAGTTAGGCCGGTCCATTCTAGATTACTGTTCACCCAGCTAGTTTCTAGTTAGGGCTTTTCAGGGTCGGCTGGGCTAGTTTTCGAGTCAGAACCAGTCCACTCCCATCTCTAGTCAATGATTAGTCATATGATCTTACAATTCCAATATAATTATGGGGATATACTCTTAAGCAACAGTTTATATTCGTAACTTAATCCATCTTAGTTTATGACTAAGACTACCTAGGCTTTTGAGTAGGGCGCAATCCTAGTTTGTAACACCGACTCTCGGTGTATACTCATGTATCCTATTTTATTTTTATATATAATGATTTTTCATAAATCCGTTTATAAATTTCACTCAAAAATTTTTCCGATAAAATTTTCCCAGAAAATTTTTGCTCCAATTTTTAGACATAAGTGAATAATTTCGAAATTGGTCACAAATGGTCCTATGATGATAAGATATGATTTTGAGAGTGAGAAAATATTTAAATTCGATAAATAATTATTTTTAGGGTTAAAACGGCAAAAGTCAAGAAATTTGGCCCGTAAACCCTAATTCGGATCGATTTTGATAAATAGGATCAAGACGACCATATTAAATTTCAAAATTTATCCCATTGGGCCTAATATATGATTTTGGGCCTAGTGTGTAATTTTGAGAATTTTTGGGGTCAATTTATAATTTTTATAAGTCCAGGGACCTAATTTGTAATTAACAAGAACCTAGAAACAATTTCTCAAAAGATAGGGACTTCAATGCAATAAGATGATAGACAACAAATTTGACAAGCACTTAATGCTAAAGCATGGTGTGGTATAGAATGAAAAAGCAAACATTTATTGAGGTATGTTGATGATATACAAACCTTGACTTTTGGGGAATGAAATATGCTTGTAAACATTAAAAGATTTTAACCCTTTCATTTGTTGCACCATGAAGTGGACATGAGTGAGAGGAAGAAGAGAGGAAAATGTGGAGCTTTCTTCATTCCTTCAACAGCCAAGAGTGAAAATGAGTGAATCCAATCTAGGAGGAGTTTTGGAAGGCAAAGAAATTGAGGTAAATTTTATGTTTTGTCTTGTTTTAGATTTTATTTATGTCCATGAATTCTTCTTTGTTTTAAGATATCTTACAATCAAATTTTGAAAATGCTCTAGTTAAGTAAATTGTAGATTCAAGTCTTATCTTTCCAACAAGATAAGAACCATATTAATCAGATATTTATGCCAAACGTTATGGCAATTTTTCTAAAGCATGACAGAAAATTTTTCTGTTTCGGACTATAAAATCAGTGTGTACAAACGAACCATTTCCAACTCTATTTTGGAGAAACTCAAAACATAAACGTTATAGCTATCTTTCTTGTCTACCACATATTACAATTTCAGCCAAAACGCACGAGGGAATCAAAAGTTATATTGTTTTTCCTAAAGGTGTGTTGGCAGAAATTTTGTTTCCAACTGAAAACTGCCTATTCTGATCATGATTTATTTTAACCCCTTTATCGGCATAATTGAGTGAAACTCAAAACACGAAAATTGTAGACCTATGTCTTAGGAATGACACGTTAAAATTTCGTTAAGATTTGATAAGTAGAATAAACGTTATAGCTTTTGGACAAAAATTGGACATAAGCTAAAATTGGAATGCGAATGAAAAAAAGTGAAGATTTCTGGGAATTCTGTGATGTGAATTTGAGAAAGTGTATAAAATGAAAGTTATAGGTCATGAAGTTACCTATAACATGTCACAATTTCGCTTGGAATGGAGTTTTGTGCAAAACGTTATAGCTTATTTCCCATGAATGCGTAGGTTTGAAAATCCGCAGACTGATTTTCTTCATAAGAGTTATTTGATTTGAACGAGGGGAGCACTTAATTTACGATTCGTGATAATATTGGGGAGTGCGTTACCCTCCCCCAAACTGTAAGTGGGACTTTGACATATGCTACTGATTGGAAAATCCTGTTTTAAATACTTTTTATAGCACGATTTCAAATGTGTGATAAACTGAGCTTTCGGATTTTCATATATGCTTTGTACATATTTTTGTGACCATTAGAATGTCCCAATTACTTAACTTGTTTGATATGCATCCATGCGCTTTCACGAATGATATTGTGCCACTTTTTCATAACATGTGGTATTTATATGATTTTCATATCTATTGGCACACGGTTTCATATAACCTGGATTTGAACATGTGATGGGGTTGGATGCCCTGTGATGATTCCACGCTTTGGGCTTGGTGCTCCTCACTTCCCCGCTATATAGCAATGTTCCGTAGCTATGAAAGACATTTGGCAGAGGCACTCGTTGTGGCCGGATACGCTTTGGCCAGAGCTATCCCCCAAATGTCTGATCTATCCCCTCACTTGCTGAGTACCATTCCTCTTTAGGTACTCACCCCTCACATTCCCATCTTACAGGTTTAGTCTTGAACTGAGAGATAGTAGAGTTTTGATTTCGTTGGGCAATTTGGAGACACTGGGTTTGGGTATGATTACCCACTTTTTCACAGTAATCATTTGATGTTATTGTTATATTTGGAGCATTTAGTTGACCATTGTATTTATATACCTGGGATGACTGTATTATACATATGTTGACTTGTGAAAATGATAACTCTCATTTGATTCGATATATTGATGCATTGAGGCACATTGTGATAACTTGTGAATTGATTTGGTCTATGATACATTAGATTGGATGTTGTTATTAGCCTTACGGTTCCTCGATACGTGGGACGTTGTGCTCATGTATCAAGGTGCCGCGGCAGTTGTCGCGTGCTCGGTCCGGGGGCAGGTCGGGGCGTGGCATAGTTTATATTCATAAATGGGATTGTCTAGCTTGTATGCTTATTACCAAAAGGCAGCAAGTTGGAATCATATGGTATGATGTGTTATTACATGCGGGATCCATAAGAAAAATATAAGATGAATGTTTCTATTATAACAAAGTAGCAAAGAGTGATCGAAATCACCCATGCAGGATATTTGAAGGATGAAAAAATCTTTATCTAGTGCTTACAAGGAAATTAATTTCATCAAAGTATCTGGAGGCGGAACCGGATTTCGAGTTTCGGTAGATTGGTTAACACCATAGGTGCTGCTGAACTTCTAATACTAATCTGATACCTCATTGTAGTTGGAAGGTACCTTTAGCTCTAGTAAGTATTGCATATAACTCATTGAAGTGGTTTCTAGATATCAAATCTCACTAAATATGGTGAAACAGTAATGGATGGATGCCAACTAGTGGCATCTGGGGATGAAAGCAAAGATGGAGATTGTTCTCTAAATCAAATCTGGAATCCTGTAGTTGTACCTGAATGAGGTAAAACTCATAGGGATCTACATGAGAAAGAGAGGAATGGACGGGTAAGGTTAACACCTTGAATAGTAAGGTTGATGATTGAGCTAGTATATTATTAAACCTTCTTATTGGAATCCATGCTAATGTCTATTCAGATCCTTTTTGCCATAGCACAATATTGTTACCACGAGTTTTGGTAGATATATGCCAACTAGTTTTGATGATAGTTTCTACCTGATGCATCTAGATAGATTCATTACCACTCGAGGATATGGTTTGTGTGCTTAAGAAATCTACTTATCATTACAAAAAAACACGGTTTTAACAACAGATTTAGTGAAAGAAATATTAAAAAATTCATCCCTAAATTGTTTAGCCATGGATGTAGCGACAAAAAGATTTTCGTCCCTACATATGTGTGGCAAACATTTAGTGACGAAATGTAAGTCTTCGTGATAGATTCTTAAATTTATAGCTAAATTTAGCAACCAATTTTCAAATCTGTGAATGAATTTAGCGATAGATTATCTGTCTGTGACTAAATTTAGTGACGGATTGTCAAATTTATGATTAAATTTAGCGATAAATTTTCAAATGTTGCTAAAATTAGCCACAATTATCAAGATTTGTGATTAAATTTAGCGACGAATAATAGAATCCGTAAATAAATTTTACACCAAATTTTAGAATCTGCGACTAAATTTAGTCAATTTTTTTACACAGATCCAATCTTTTTGTTCCTTTTTTATTTTGTATCTCATTTAAAAAAATAAATACAATTCTGTTTAAAAATAAATACAATTATCTTTAAATACAATTATATAAAAGTAAATACAATTATTTACACAGAACCAATTATTTATTTTGTATCTCACTTGGTCTATGGTAATTATGAAGATTTGAGCAATAAATAAATACAATTCTCATTAAAAAAAAGGAAAAAAAGGTCAACAAAAAAGGAAAAAAAGAGGCACATAGAACAACAGTCGTTTCCCATCCCACCATTTATTTTATTATTATTATTTTTTAAAAGAACCAGAGATAACTTGTTCTAGGGTTTTGAAACCCTATTCTGCCCTGTAAACAGACGCCGCCTCTCAGTAGCATTCATTTTTCGATCGCCGATGAAGCCTCCGATACATAATCCGATGCCAAAGAAGATAAAGCCGACGTCGATGGTGATGGATCTGGTGATCGATCAGCGAAATTCTTCTGGCTAGCACTCAATTGAAGCCGAGTCGGTTCGTCTTCTCCTTCCCTTCCATTCATCTTCTGCTTCCTTCTAATTCTGCTTCTATTGTTTTGCCTTCATCGATATCCACCATTGTCTTCTCCCCCTAGAAATATTCATCCACAATCATCTTCTACGCCCAGAAATTGCTCCACCTAAAATCATCTCCAGTCACCTTTGATTCTGCCACTGCGGTTTAATCAACACCTCCTTCGTAGAGTTTTGGTCACCGTTCGCCTCCATTCCTCGATTTGCCATTACGGTGCTTGTGCTTTTCTCTGAGAAATCACAGGAGAGTAAGAGTGTAGCTATAGAGAAAGAAAGAGAGAGGCGGAAGAGTGAAAATTTTGGGTGGTTTTTGAACTTTGAAGCAAAATGAGAGAGAGTTATGGAGAGAACATATCATGCCCGACCTGTGGGTCCGAATACTCGACAACTGCAGCGTGATCTAGGAGTATGTGCTGTCAGTAACTTGCATTGCAAGACTCAGCAAGACTATGAAAATACCCCTCTCAAATGTCAAAGAAATCCAACAAATTAAATATTTAGCATTTCAAAACAAAAATCCAACGTTATGAAGATATACTATAAAACAATCTACAAGAAGAGTTTTCAAAATATGATTTCTAGAAAATAATTTTCACTTTCAAAATGCCCCCCAATGGGTTCATCTACATATCTCAAAAGTCCATATCTAAAAAGGGCCGATACCAATAGTTGGCCTCGGACAGCTTTCTCCTCGGCTGGATCTAACTAAAGGGGGTTGCTTTTATGCCTTTACTTACTCTGAAAAAAAATAAAAATTAAGGAATGAGTATAAAATGATAGCGTAGTTGTGACAGTAAATGAGTGATGGGTGTAAAAATATAGTTTTCAATAATCCGGATAATTTCAAAGATAGATGCATCCATAAGTTTATGCTTTTCAAAGATCATGGGGTCTCCCTAAAAAAAATACTTCCACCCAAAGTTTGGTCGAACTTGGGTATAAGCCCTCCAAAGGGTTTCAATCCATTTGTTACAAAACACTATATCCCCCTTCATTGACATTGACTCGTATCTCACTAGTGGTACCAATTAGATAGTATAATGCGGGCACTGGAAGTCATGTCTACCTCTCTTGCTAACAAACCCTAAACCTCGTCACCCTGTCGGGTCACTCCATAGAGGGAATGACTATAGTTATTTACCCAGTCTACCTCCCTTGCTAACAAACCCCCAATCACGTTATCTCGTCAAGTCGCTCATTGGTGGGAATAACTATAATCATTTACCATCTCATGCACCATCATTTCACAATATTCAAATATTTTCCAATGTTTTACGAATTTAACAAATGGTTACCAAACTATACCACAATATACATAAATGCAATTCCCAACAACAAATGGCACATATTCATTTGCAATTATAGTGGATTCATGCATGTTTCAAACTCAGATTTTGAGACATCCCACAATCACATATAATGGTGGAAAAATTATTTAAAACCATTTATAAAATAATTTTAAAACTATTTTCTCATTTAAAGGCATAATGGTCCATTCACTCACTATGTTAAGAGGGTAGTTACTCTCAAATTTCTTTCTCCATAATCAGGATCAGCCGTTCACCAATGTCCAGCCCCTAGGTAATATCACCAAGCATCCAGAACCATCAATATCCATTAATCTAAGTCAAACTACAAACCCTAACTTTCACTGCAGATTCTTCTCTCACTAAAAGTAACTTCAAAATTCTCAAAATCCAATTGGACAGGTAATTAAACAAATTAAATTTTGGGATAGAAAGATTATATTACCTTGATTTTGTCTCCAAAAGTTCCGTCCAGTTTGGGTTACACCAAACCCTTGGATTTTTCCTTCTTGTGACGACTCTAGATTCTTAAGATTTTCCAAAATCAAGGCTAAAATTTAACTTTGAGACGTTGGATGCGTAGTTTAGAACCTTCGATCTAGGGATTTGGTGGTGAACTGAGTGAGTTTGGAAGATGAGTGTAAGAAGAGTCCAGAGAGAGAAGGATAGTCTAAAGAGTGAAATGAGAATGCTTAGCTCTTGTGGGTTAGGGTCTCACTTCTTCTTTTATCTCCAAACCCATTTTCAATTATTGCATAGTGACCCTCTTGCACTCTTAAATTGCACATATAACCCCTTTTGTCTTTTAGTTTATAGGGAAGATCAACCCAATGGGTTAAAATATTTGAACTTTTGGTTTGCTAAGGGAATGTGTTCGGTGACAAGCAAATAAAGTTGGAATGAAAATTAAAATTTATGAAAATAAATTAAAGATAATAGAAATATGAAATGTTCAAAAGTATAGAATATAACGTAGATTGTGAATAATATATTTAAAGAGTTTGGGTGGTGTAGTGGTTAAAAAAAAAAAACTTTTTTGGAAGACTTGAGTTCCCAAGGTTCAACGGTTCAATTCTCGATGGTTACTGAGAAGTATAATTTCACAATAGGAAGATACACAGGTGTTCTGGTATTTGGGAAATAACCAAGAGGTGTAAGGCAATACTGACAGGTGAATGCAAGTGTACCCACAGGTAAATGAAAATCATACCGATAGGATTTCAAAATTGGACATGTACCAACAGGTCCTAACATTCATCGTCAGGAAATATAAGTGAAGTGTGATATATTGAAAGGTATATGGAAATTAGATGTGCTGACAGATATATAAAAATTGTAAAATAATAATGAGTTTACAGAAAGACTACAACTTTCACCATATACCGACGATCTGTAAACTCCACAATATACAGGCAATCACAACTTCACAATACATCGAAGAGGTAAGGGGGAGTGTACCTATAGAATCCCCACTTACCAAATAGCAGGTGTTAACTTGTACTAAGGGAAAAAAATTTTCAAATTAATGGAGTACCGACAAAAATGAATCACCAAGCAACTTAATTCACCGGCACTCGGGTAAATGAGGACTCTAGTGATTGGGAGCTTAAAAATTGAAAGTCTATCGACTAAGTATCTAAAGGAATTCTTGGACAATCTAAAAGGTAGAAATTTACATTTTTATCTAAATTAACTATTCTCCCACATTTTCACAAAATATAAAAATTTTCAAATAATCCATTTGGAGTCAGCATCACAGTTCGAACATGCCCGATTTTACAATTCTTACCCCTAAAAGAAAATTTTGTTTTCAAAATTTCAATACATAATTATTTCTCAAACAATTGGAGATATTGTTTCCTCATCGTCTTCTTAGGTTCACATGTCATTTCTTCAACAAACATGGCTGTTCTTCCATAAAATCTTGACAATTGGGATCTGTTTATTTCTCAATATCTTAACTTGTTTCTCTAAGATGGCTATTGGTTGCACTCCAAAATTTAAATCTTACCTCAACTCAATTGGAGATGATTCAAGAACTTGGGAGGGATCTGGTAAGTACTTCTTCAACATTGAAACATGGAAAATATCATGAATCTTTTCTAACTATGAGGGTAGTTCTAATCTATAAGCCACCCTTCCAACTTTTCCAAAGACCATGTAAGGACCAATGTAACAAGGATTTAACTTTCTTCATCTTCGAAATCGAATTACACCTTTCAAAGGGGATACTTTCAAGAACACCATATCACCGATATCAAACTCCAGTAGCCTTCTCCTCTTATCGGCATAGCTCTTTTATCGGTCTTGGGCTGCCTTTATCCTTTCCTAGATCAATTCACCTTCTCGGTAGTAGTTTCGAACAACTCCACTTTCTCAATCTTCCTTTCCTCAACTTCATCCCAGCACAATGGAGTTCTGCACTTCTGTCCATATAAGGCTTCATATGGGGGCATTCCAATACTAGGTTGGTAACTATTATTGTAAGCAAATTCTATCAAAGAAAGGTCTATCCCAGCTTCCTTGAAAATCCAATACACAAACTCTAAGCATGTCTTCTAATGTTTGGATTATGCGTTCAGATTTCCCATAAGTTTAAGGATGAAAGGCAGCGCTAAACTTCAATTGAGTGCCTAATGATTCTTGTAGTTTTGGCCAAAATTGTAAGGTAAAATGGGGGTCACGATCAAACACGATCGAAGTCAAAACCCATGGAGTCTCACAATTTCATCAATATATAACTTAGCTAACTTTTCCAAGGGACGTGTTTTGAATTGGCAAGAAGTGAGTTGATTTGTTGAGACGATTGTATCATACCTATTTGGTATACATGGCAAGCCGACTACAAAATCCATAGTAATTTGCTCCTGCTTCTACTCAGGAATAGGCAATGGTTGGAGAACACCAGCAGGCCTTTGATATTTTGCCTACAATTGTTGGCATAAGTACTTAGACACAAATTCAACAATTTCCCTTTTCAGTCCAGACTACAAATAATTGTCCTTAATTGTTCGGTACTTCTTAGTATTCCTTGGGTGCATAGCATATGCCAATAAATGTGCTTCCTCAAGAATAGCTTTGCAGAGATTAATGTCCATAGGAACACAAATTCTGTTCTTAAACACAAGCATCCCATCATCAAGGATCCTAAACTCACCCCTTCATTATTGTGGACTTTCCCAATTATCATCTTTAATTCATCATTGGCAGCTCGGAGGTCTCGAATACGATCTACTAAGCTGGGCCTCACCTTAAAGCTAGTCAGCAATGTACTCTGCTCGTCACCTGCTAATATAACTCCAAGGGTTCGGATCCCAATCAAACAAGAAAGATAAGAATTCCTATGAGATTCCACATTAGATGAAGATTTCCTACTCAAGTCATCCACAACTACATTGGCCTTACCAAAATGGTAATCTATCACCAAATCATAATTTTTAATTAACTCGAACTATTTTTCTTGTCTCAAGTTCAGCTCATTTTGTGTGAGCAAATACTTCAAACTTTTGTGATCGGTGAAAATCCTACAAATCTCCTCATATAAATAATGTGTCCATATTTTCAAGACAAACACACTTGCTGCTAATTCTAAATCATGAGTAGGATAATTTTCTTCTTATTTCTTTAGTTGATAGGAGGCATAAGCTATCACCTTATCATTTTACATTTATACATATTCCATTCCTTGTTTACTTGCATCACTATAGACCACATATCCACCTCCATTAAATGGAAGAGTAAGGATTGGAGTAGATGGCAACCACTTCTTGAGCTCTTGGAAGCTAGCTTCACACTATCATTCTACTAAAATTTAATTCCTTTCCTTGTCAAATTAGACAATAAAGCTATAATTTTGAAAAATCTCTCAACAAATCTTCTTTAATATCTTGCTAAGCCAAGGAAATTTCTCACTTCTGTCACATTTTTCAGTCGTTTCTACTTCAAGATAGTTTCAACTTTTCTTGGATCCACAAATATCCCTTTACTAGATACTATATGTCTAAAAAATTTAATTTCCTTTAACCAAAATTCACAGTTGGAAAACTTTGCATATAATTGTTTTTCCCAAAGAGTTTGCAAAATGATTCTAAGATGCTCTGAATGTTACTCATCACTATTTGAATACACCAATATGTTATCAATAAACAAAATCACAAATATATCAAGGTATGAATGAAATACCCTATTCATCAAGTCCATGAAAGTATCATGGGCATTTGTTAACCCAAACGACATCACCAAAATCTCATAGTACCAGTACCGGTCCTAAGTGCTTATTATGTGCATTACTCTCTTTAATCTTTTGGTGAAAATAATCCGATCTCAAATCAATCTTTGAAAACATACATGCACCTTGAAGTTGATCAAAGAGATCATCAATTCTAGGAAGTAGGTATTTATTCTTAATGGTAACTCTGTTTAGTTGTTGGCAATCAATGTATAACCTAAGAGTACCATTTTTCTTCTTCACAAACAAGACCGGTGTACCCCAAAGAGATGAGCTTGGTCGGATAAATCCCTTGTCTAGCAACTCTTGGAATTGTAATTTCAACTCCTTAAACTTTGTAGGTGCCATTCTATAAGGTGAAATGGAGATGGGTGTGGTATCAGGAAGTAGATCAATAGTGAAATAACTCCTGGTCTAGATGTAAACCAGATCATGTTTCTGTAAAAGCATATGAAAACTCATTTACTACTAAGATATTATCTAGAATGGGGCTCTCTATAGTTACATCGATGATATGAGCTAAGTATGCTTCACATCCTTTGTGCATCAGTCTACGAGCTATTTTTGTCGAGATTACATAGATCGATACTACTCGACATTCATCGGTAAAAACAAATGTTGGGCACCCTGGTTTTTGAAACTCTACTTCTTTAATAAAGCAATTCACAGATTCCCGATGGAGGTGTAACCAATCCATCCCATAATAGCATCAAAATCCTTCATCTCTAAGGGAATCAAGTCTGCCTCAAGAATCATTACACCTACCAGGACATCGCAGCCTCTGTAAACTATACTTCTAACCAACTGCTCACCCAAAAGTGTAATCACCAACAATTCTTCCTCAAGTGGGGTTGTGGGTCTATCGGCATGCCTAGCAAAGCTTGCACTAATGAATGAATTATAGGACCCCCTATCAATAAGTATGCAGGTATCAACACAAAAAATTTTTATTATACCTATTAATATAAAGCATAAAGTGATTATTAATCAAATCTTATAACACAATTGATATGCAACTCTTACAACATTACATGGATTCATATATAAGCATCAATCATTCAAAGTATTCTCTTAAATTAATCACCAACACCTCAATATCATGCAATATTACTCAACAAAACTCACATGTTCATCACCAAGCAATACTTTCAATGTCATGCAACACCAATGACATGCCCCTTCTTTTATTAGTAATTTAAACTTAAGTATATTTACCTGTGATGTTTTGTACCTTTATGTAAGTCATTGCATAGATCCAAGTTTGGGTTCAAGGCTGAGGATGTTGAGGGAAGGTTGCCACAGTGTTGCTATCAGCTCTGTTCTTGGTTTGGCACTAATGAGAGGTACTAAAGTAGTAGCCAGGCTACCCTTAGGGCCACTAGAAGGACCCCGAACTGATTGGTTCCCTTACCCTTCCATATTCAACTTGGCACAAGAGTGCTAAAAGTAGCATTCCTTCCCGCAATGGTAACATCTTCAGGTCCCCTACATGGACCCGAATGGTATCCCTTACAACTTGGGCAAGGACTCCTTTTGCTTTCTCCCAATTCAACACTACCGCTAGGAGCATTTGGCTTGAAGGAGCATTCGGCTTGAAGGATGATTGGCCTTGGGGAGTGCCAACCAACCCTGAGATAGAACCACTACCATACGAGCCTATGCTCTTGCTCTTCTTAGAGCTTTGGCTCATAGTGAACCTATAGGATCTTTTCTTCTTCCCATAGTGCTCCTTAATCTTGCCTCTCTATAGCACCATTTGTTTAGTCCTCAAGACCAATTGTAGAACATTTTGGTAATTGTGATCCTCCGCAACCAACATCCTTTCTCAAATGTTCAAGTTCAAACCATCCTCAAACTAGAAATGTCTATACTCCTTAGAGGCCATTATCTCTACAACAAATGAGGACAAACTTCTGAATTCCGCTTCATATTCTACCACAACCTATTTCCTTGATGAAGGTAAAGGAACTCTCTCCTTTTTAAGTTCCGATCAAACCGTGTATAGAATTTCTCATCAAATTCCCTAAGGAAATCATTCCAAGTAAGGGGTGTGGTTGATCTCTCTTTTACACCATCCCACCAAGTGCTAACAACCTCATCCAATAATCTTATGGCCACCATAAATTTCATCTCATCGTCAATTCTCATGTTCGTTACCGCTTCTCAAACCCTTTTGATCCATTTCTTGGCCACCATAAGGTTGTTGGACCCTAAAAAGATCACAATCCAAGTTGTCTAGCCTCTTTCAACAACTTGGACAATTCAATGGGTGGACAGTATAGCTACCAAAATAGGAGGTGCTACCGGCGCCATATAAGGGACTAGTAGAACCACTAGATTGGAAGGTGGGGGAGGAACTTGGACTTGAGGTAGTGCTTCAAGATTTAGACCATAGTCATTCCACCACTCGGTCTATTGCTGAAGAGTATCGAGTGGTGGTACAGGAATCCTAATTAGAGGAGCCGAGTTAGTAGGTAGCAGAGAAGGTGGAGCATACGAAGACGACTCACTCTCATGCTCTTGAATAGGAATCTTGTTTATATTCCTCATTCTTCTGCGAGGAGGCATAATGCTCTACAAAAAAAAAACTACCTTTAACATACTATACTAAGACAATACTAGACCCTTATGACTAGAGGTGTGTCAATTTCCTAAAACCCGTAGGAGACTTTTGAATTTCCTAAAACATTTAGAGATGTTGAAACCTTTAAAACACTTGAAAATATTCATGGAAGCATTTAAAGATATTTGAAAACATTTGAAAACACCAAAACCTAACTTTGATACCAATAAAATTGTCACGCTCTGACCTGTGAGTCCAAGCATGTGACAATCGCTACGTGATCTATAAGTATGTGCAGTCACTAGCATGCACCCCAAGACCCTGCAAGACTATGAAAATACCCTTTTCAAATATAAGAAATCCAACACATTAAATATTTAACATTTCAAAATATAAATTCAATTAGAAAGATATATTATAAGACAAGCTACAAGAAGAGTTTTCAAAATATGATTTCTAGAAAATAACTTTCACTTTCAAAATGCCCTCCGATGGGTTTGTTTACATCTCTCAAAAGTCCACTTCTAAAAAGGACCAGTACCAATCCCCAGGCAGCTTTCTCCCCGGTTGGATCTAACTAAAGGTAGGGCTACTTTTATGTCTCTACTTCCTCTGAAAAAGAAATAGAAATAGAGAAATGATTATAAAATACTTGGTGAGTGGAGTGCAATGGTATAATTATGACTATAAATAATGAGTGGTGAGTATAGGAATGTCAAAACCATAATTTCAAGCAACACATCAATCATAGGTAGTTTTCAATAATCTAGATAATTTCAAAGATAGATGCATCTACAAGTTCATGCTTTCCAAAGATCATGGGGTCTACCTAAGGAAAACACTTCCACCCAAAGTTTGGTTAAACTTGAGTGGAAGCCCACCAAGGGGTTTCAATCTATTCGTTACAAAGCACTATACTCCCTTCCTTGGCATTGACTCGTATCTTACCGGTGATGCAATCGGATAGTATGATGTGGGCGCAGGAAGCCACATTTACCTCCCTCGCTAACAAACCCTCAATCACATTACACCATTAGGTCACTCCATAGTGGGAATGACTATAGATCTCATGCACCATCATTTCACAATTATTTAAATATTTTCCAATGTGCCACGAATTCAACAAATGATGACCAAATCTTACCACAATATTTATAAATGCAATTCCCAACAACAAATGGTACATATTCATTTGCAATTATAGTGCATGCATGCATGCTTCAAATCATATTTTGGGACATCCCACAATTACAAATAATTGTAGAAAAATCATTTAAAATCATTTGTAAAAGAATTTAAAAACTATTTTCTCATTTAAAAGCATAACAGTCCGTCTACTCATTGTGTTAGGGAGGGTAGTTACTCCCAGATTTCTTTCTTCACAATCAGGATCAGCCCTCGTTCAACCTTGTCCAGCCTCTAGGTAATATCACCAAGCATCCATCCAGAACCATCAATATCCATTAATCCAAATCAATCCACAAACCCTAGCTTTCACTGCATATTCTTCTCTTACTAAAAGTAACTTCAAAATCCTCAAAATCCAATTGGATAGGTCAGTAAACAAATTCAATCTTGGAATAGAAAGATTATATTACCTTGATTTTGTCTCCAAAAGATCTATCCATTTTGGGTTACACCAAATCCTTGATTTTTTCCCTTTTTACAACAACCCTAGTTTCTTAAGGTCTTTCAAAATCAAGGCTGCAATTTAACTTTGAAAAGTTGGATGGGTAGCTTGGAACCTTCGATCTAGGGATTTGGTTTTAACTTTGAAAAGTTGGATGGGTAGCTTGGAACCTTCGATCTAGGGATTTGGTGGTGAACCATGTGAGTTTAGAAGAAGTGAGGAAGAAGAGTCTAGAGAGAGAAGGATAGTTTAAAGAGTGAAATGAGAATGCTTGGGTCTCGTGGGTTCAGGTCTTACTTCTCCTTTTATCTCCAAAGCCATTTTCAATAATTGCTTAGTGACCCTCTTGCACTCCTAAATTGCACATGTAACACATTTTGTCCTTTAATTTATAGGGAAAGTCAACCTAATGGGTTTAAACATTTGAAATTTTGGTCTGTTGAGAGAAGGTGTTTGGTGACGAGCAAGTAAAGTTGGAATGAAAATTAAAATTTATGAAAATAAATTAAAGATAATAGAAATTTGAAATGTTCAAAAGTATAGAATATAATATAGATTGTGTATAATATAACTAAAAAGTTTGGGTGGTGTAGTGGTAAAAAAAAAAAGACTTTTTGGAAGACTTGAGTTACCAAGTTCAATTCTCAACAGCTACTGAGAAGCACAGTTTCACAGTAGGAAGATACAAGTGTTCTAATATTTGGGAAATAACTAAGAGGTGCAATACAATGTCGATAGGTGAATGCAAGTGTACCAACATCTAAATGAAATTCATACCGACCGGGTTTCAAAATTAGACATTATTGACAGGTCCAAATATTCATTGTCAGGTAATGTAAGTGGTGTATGATTAGCAGACAATAAATTGTATCGAGAGTCAAAAATTGCCAAATTAATGAAGTACCGGTAGAGATGAATCACCAAGCAACTCAATTCACCAGGAACTCTTGTAAATGAGAACTCTAATTGTCGGGAGCTTAAAATTTGAAAGTCTATCGACTAAGTGTCTAAAAGAATTCCTAGACAGTCCAAAATGCAGAAATTTACATATTTATCTAAATTTACTATTCTCCCACATTTTTACAAAATATAAAAATTTTTAAATAATCCATTTAGAGTCAACAAAATAGTTCGAACTTGTCCAATGTTATAGAGCAGTCTTCAAGTTGAGAGAGTTAATATGGACCATTGGATTGTTAGATTATCGATGGCTGGAAATGGTGAAAAGGAAGAGACTCAAATTACAGATTGCGACAAAAATAGGAATCTGTCACAAAATTTAGCGATATATTCCTATTTTCATCGCTAAATTTAGTGACGAATTCCTAATTTTATCGTTAAATTTAGCAACGAATTCTTGTTTTTTTTGCTAAATTTAGCGACAAAAACAAAATTTAATAACAGTGACGGATTCCTATTTTTTGTTGTTAAATTTAGTGACGAATTCATTTTCGTTGCTAACTTTAGCGACGAATTCATTTTCGTTGCTAACTTTAGTAACGGATTCTTGTTTCCATCGCTAAATTAGTGACGGATTCCTATTTTCATTGCTAAATTAGTGACGCATTGATATTTTCATTGCCATTTTGATCTACTCTTTTCAATGAATTAGCTATTTGCAATAAAATTGATAATGAAAAATTAGTTCTTGAAAATTTGTAATAAATTTGTAATTGCTCTAAAGGTTATGATTGATTATACTTAGAATGAGTATAAATTCCATTGCCTAAGCTCTAAAAGAATTGTTCGATATCCAATGTAGTCTTGCATTTAGCCAAAAGATAAAATTATGCTTATAAAAGTAAAATCCTATTATTGTATATGGTAATATTTCATTAGAAATTGGTTGAATTATTTGTTACTGAAAATGATCAATTTGATAAGAGTTGTAATATTCACTATATATTCAACCCAATTTCGTTACTCAGAAAGGGTCAAAAAGAGAGATACGTTTGAAAATGTTCAATAATAAAGTGTAGAAGGAATTTAGCCACGGATTTTGAAATATAGTTACAAACTAGCGATAAATTTAGATACGAATAATTTTGTATGGCTAATTAACGACGAATTAAGACATGAATTACTAAGTCCGTTGCTAAATTTTGCCATGAAAATATTTCCGTAACTAATTAATGACGAATTTAACTATGAATCACATAATTTGTTGCTAAATTTTACTACGAAAATTTTTTGTGGATGGTTAGCGGCGAATTTTATCGCTAAATTTAGTAATAAAACCAGATTCGTGGTGAAATTTAACGATGAATACCAGATTCGTGGCAAAATTTAGCAAAAATTTGTATTCGTTGTTAAATTTGTCACAAAAATATTTTTCGTCGCTAAATAGTCACGAAGTTGACAACGAAAATATTTTCATGACTAATTAGCCATGAATTCTCTATTCGTGACTAATTTTCCATGGGTACATTTTCATCATGAAGTTTGTTCCAAAATAGCGACGAAAAATATATTCATCATGCAAAATAGTGATAAACTTTTTTCGTCGCTAAATTCTATTATTAAAATCATGTTTTTTTGTAGTGTATGGACTTGAGCAAGAAACTAAGTTATACATTATCTGTTTTGAATAGAGTTCAATACCAAAAAGTTTGGAGATGATATTGTCATTGTTAGGGTGTTGAGAATAGACAATATTCTACTCATTGCATATGATGTAGGGTTGTTATCATCAATTTTTGTTTGGCTATCTAGTTTTTTTTTTTTTTTTTTTTTTGTACGAAAGGATAAGGCAATGAGAGTTATGTCTTGAGGATCAAGTCTCTACATGATCACTAGAACAAGACATTGATCTTTCCTAGGTTTCTTGCTTTGATCAAATCATAATTGAATTTAACATACAAAACTCTAAGAAAGGTTTCATACCTTATATATATATAGAGTGTGTTTGACTTAGGATAAGGGTCATAAAACCTTAAGGAGATTGAACAGATGGAGTAGTTGTCTTGTGTCTTAGCTAAGGACAACCTCATGTATGCTATATAGTATAATAGATCAGATGTTTGTTTTGTCGTTTGGCATGGATAGTAAATATTGGTCTAAGCCAAGAACAAGTCATTGGGTAGCAATGTAGCAATGTAGCACATTCTAAAGTATCTTGGGAGGACAAGGGATTTGAGCTATGCCTACAGGTCTAACAACCTCGTACTAATAAGATAATGTGCTCAAATTTTGAATTAGGTAGAGAAATACTAGGTAGTTAACTTCCATATATAAGTGTTTACATTATCAGTAATGGTAGTTTCGTAGACAAGAGTCAAGTAATCTTGGATTATTAACTGTAGTATAGAAACAAATTAGATTGACAGTATTGGAAGCTGATTTGGAAGCTGACTAACTCTAAAAGTTCTATTTGAACTTAGAGTTATACCAGTTGTGCAGAAACCGATTGATATAACTTAGTGTAAAGAACCTACATTGTTAGTTTTTATCAAAAATGGTTTTTAAGATTCACATGGGCTATGATATTAGACTTGTAGGATATAGGCTTTTGTATAAGTGGGAGTTTGTAAGGATTTGATTATTATTATCCACTGATTTTATTATTTATTACACATAAAATACTATGTATTAACTTCTCTGTGGTATGATAATACATGATTTAGTTATTCTAATAGATGAACAGTTTTACATATTATTTATACATGTAAGAGGTCTAATAGTCTGATGTGTATGACTTATATATGTGATTGAGTATACGGTACATAAAGAAAGTATAATTCATGGTAACATCAACCGAAAGTAAATAGTTTATAGTTGATTGGTAAAGTTAGACATTTTATCACAGTTTAATCTATAGCTCACGAGTCTTCTAGTTGTCGAAAGTAATTTACCTTGATCATTGGACAGACCCAATAAATGGAAATTAACACACTATTATCGTATTCATTTTATGTGTTCTTAATCTTAAGTGTACAAGGATGAACTTGAGAAATCATGGTTGTATATTTTAATGTATTATGAATGAGATCATTTGTGGGTGAATAGTTTTATACATTAGGTATACGATATTGGTTAGTTGGGACACATATACATAATAGAGAATTTATGCTGAGTGTGTTGAAAATCAGCCTCTTGACTTGTACTAATCAACAATCTTGAAGTTGAATTTAGTGATATGATTTTTTATCGTATCATATGTTCTTAAAAATTGAAGTTCCATAGGGTAATGGAAAACAAATTGAACATCTTGATGTCTTCTATTATAGAAGAGAAACTTAATGCATTAAATAATTAAGGAGGTGATATACATTTATTTATATATTTTGTATGTCCTCAATTATGGGTGTTATATAGAAGGACTTAAGGAGAAAGTTACAGATGTTTATTTGTTGACTTTTGTAAATTATACAATATTTATTTTTAGAGTCTAGATCTAATTACTTAGTAAAATAAATTAGAGTGAAAATAATACAACTACTAGATTAGTGGATTATATTGTAGTTATTTTGGAGACAAAATAAATATTTTCCGAATCCTTTCTATACTCTAAAAATCTATTAGTATTTATTACTTACAAAATGTAATATTTTTTGTGTTACATCAATCAGACAACAACAACCATAACCAACCAACAAGCCAATCAACCCACCCTTTATTTAACTGATGTCGGTTTTTAGATTTTTTTACACCATTGTATTTTATTTTATATAACATGTACACTTGTATGATTATTTTCTTTATACGATAATAATAATTATGGTTTTATCTCTGTAAGTGGGGTTATCAATATGGATATTTTTATGTTATTGTATTCTATCTTATATCGTATTTTTATTTATATTTAAATAATTTATAACATATTTTATTATCGTTATCTAGCTCTTCTTACCTCTCCTTCTCCCTAAGATGATATAGACATGTATGTCAGCATCAGATAGAGGTTCAGTTAGGCGGTGTGAGATTCTGACAATTGCTTATTTGAATCGAGAGAGAGAGAGGGAGACATAAGATATGATAAAATATAATATGAGTTATATAAAAGTAGATAAAAATATGATATAAGCTAGAATACAATGGTATAAAAGTATACATATTACTGACCCCACATAGTAAGATAAAAACACGATCGTCATATAAAGAAAACAATTATAAACGTGAGCATACGATTTGAAATAAAGTACAATGACATAAAATGATCCATATATCTGAGTTCACTTGGTGGGTTAAATAGTTGGTTGTTGTTATTATCGTTATTGTTATCGCCGACTAATTTTTGTAACACAAAAGAAATCATATCAAGCAAATAATAAATACTAATGGATTTTGAAAATAAACAAGGGATCAAGAAAATATTTATTTTGCATCCAAAATAACTATATTATAGTTTGCTAATCTAGTAACTATATTAAAATTATTTGAACTCTAATTAATTCTACTAAATAATTAAAGCTACACTTTAAAAATAAATACTATAAAAATTACAAAAGTCAATAAATAAACATCTATGAATTTCTTATTGACTTGTATATATTTCTATATGTTGTCCTTTTATGTAATACTCGTAATTGAGGACGTGCAAAATATATAAATAAATGTATTATCACTTTTTCAATTATTTAATGCATTAGGTCTCTCGTTCATAATAGAATATGTCAAGATGTAACATTAATTATAGAAGAATAATTAAGAGAAAGAGAAATTAGCACGTTGAGAATATAAATGTAATAGTGCAGTCCTTGACTTGGGATGTTTTGTAATTTCTAAAAGTTTTAATGCTCTCATGAATTCTGAAAATTTCAAAGAGTCATATATAAACTTTAAATTCAAGGTTTTGTTTGAGATAGCTAAGAAAGGAGAAAACATTTCTACAAAATTTGTTAGCCTCTATCCTTTTTTAAACCTCTAGCATTACAAAAAAGGGTATTAGAGTTTTCTCCATACACGAAGAACCAATTCAGTTGATCTGTCCACTCAAATCATTCATCCGAGAGATCACAGTTAGGCATTGGGAAAGAAGACCAGGCTTTGAATTCAGTCTTTGATTGAGATTGCAAGCATTGTAATGTAAATTCAAACTCGTATTAGAGAAATTAAATTAGGTATTAGCTTTTCCTATTTTTTATTTTTGTAAATTAAATTTTTTTTATGCTCAGTACTTTAATATATCATATTCACTTTTTGTATTTTTTTTTGCTTCCATTGCAATGCTTTGATTTGAACATGATAGTGATATATTAAAAATTCTAAAATACACTGATCTTAACTAATAAAATTTAACAAGTTGTATAATTTTTCTTAGATTTTATGATAATATGAAAATAATGAACCCATTAGTTTTTATTTTAAATTCTAACAAATTTACTAGGATTAAATTCTCGAGTTGGCTCTGAAACCTCCGGCTTGTTTTGATACGCAACAAAATCGCGTATATCTTAAATAAACCAATCCCTAACCCACTAGTCTTACCAACGACGGCTAAGCAACAACTACTGATCCACTAGTCCATCTTAAAATGCTATATGATATGATTTTTTAGCTCACTACCAAAATGAAAAAATAACTCATGCGTAAGATATTCTCATTCATTTAACATGGCTGCTTGGTGAAGAGAGTTGGTTAGCTTGATTTAAGATATTGAGACTTATATTTTGCACTAAAATGGCAGAAGGAGAAAATATAAGGACTCATGTTCTTAAAGCTATTGGACTTCTTGAGAGTCTTAAAACCCTGGGTTTTAAGATGGACTCACACCTTCAAATATATTTGATCTTGCAGGCCCTCCCCAATTCAATTTCTCAATTTGCTGTAAATTTTCACATGAACAAGTTGGATTGTTCTCTTGCTCAACTTCACAATGTGCTAGCCATGGCCCAAAAGGCCTTGCCTAATAACAAAGGGAAAGAGATTGTTCTTGTTGCTTCTTTTAGGGGGACTGTGAAGAAGAATAAGAACAAGAAAAAGGATTTGAGTCTCTAGCTAGAGAGAAATGTATCGGAGGGCAAACGAAAGAAGAAAATGGCAGATCTAGCTAATTATTGTAGGGCGCTCGGCATTTGAAGAGAAATTGCCCCCACTTACTTGAAGTTGGTAAGAGGCAAAGGAAATAGTAAGCTTTTTGAGGGTATATCTCTTCTATGTTTTAATGCTTTAAATTCATCTAATACCCCTTGAGTTCTTGATATTGGTGTCGGGTCACATATTTGTGCATCGTTTTAGGAAGTTTGGCAAAGTAGAACTTTTGAAATTGATGAGGTGATGATCAGAATTGGCAGCGGAGCAATGGTTGCGGCCAAAGCCATAACATCATTATCTATTTCTATTTCAGATCATATTATGATTTTGAATAATGTGTTATATGATGCTTTTAGAAATATTATTTCTATTTCCAAACTTATGAAGTTGGGATATAATTTTTTTTTTCTTTAAGTGAAATGTTTGTGAAATTTTCTTTCTTGGTAAAATTAAAATCATGTGATGTATATATAATGAGTTGTATTATTTAAGCAATCAAAACATTATCACCACAAAAATCAATGAATGCAATACTATTGGGATATCCAACCTTAAACATCTTTGACTTCTTAGAGTTGGTCACATAGTCAAAAGTAGGATTTCCAGGTTGGAAATTAGAGAATACAAATAAAGACACTACTTGGATCCCAAAATATTATTTAGGATATTATAGAAGGCGGGTATGAAGAGTCCCAAAAAGCTGCAACTCTCTCTAATCAATAAAGAGACGTGTTAAAAGAAAATAGTAAGAAGGACAAAAAGGTTTTGAACTTCATCTATCAAGCCATTGATGAATCATATATTGAGAAAGTTGTAGTGGCAACCTCCTCTGAGCAAGCTTAGGATATACTCCAAAATACTCATAAAAAAGTTGAAAATGTGAAAGAAGGTTTACTTTAGACCATTCATAGAGAGTTTGAAACTTTACAAATGAAGGAGTACGAATGTGTTTTGGACTACTTTATAAGAGTTTTTGGCCATCGTTAATCAACCAAAAAGAAATGGTGAAAAAATTGATGAAGCTAGAGTGGTAGAAAAAAATTTTGCATTCTGTAGATGTCAAATTTGATTATATTATGATGGTTATTGAAGAGTCAAAAAGATTTGGAGATAATGACAATGAACTGGTTGGTTCCTTACCAGTCCATGAACAAAGGTTCACAAGGAAAATGAAGAATTCTTGGTGCAAGCACTTCAAGCCAAGGTTTCACTCAAGCCAAGGACGAGGCCAAGGATGTGGCTGTGGTAGAGGACAACTATGGTCATGGACAAAGAGGTTCTTTTAGAGAGAATGAGAGTAGTCAAAGGCCAAGAAAAACAAACAGAATCATCAAAAGGCTGAAGGTCTGACAAATGACAAATTCGTTACTATAATTGTAAAAGAATATGTTGGTTTAATGGTTCTAATCTAGCACAAGATAGAGCAAATTATGCAAAAAACCAAAAAGAAAAGGGATATTCAATTCTCTTGCTATCATATAAGGAAGATGATAATGGAATAAAATGTTTGGTACTTGGACACCAAAGTAAGCAATCATACATGTGGCCACAAAGACATGTTTGTGGAGTTGGATCGGTGAAAGGAGAAGTTTCATTTGCTGATTCTTCCAAATTATCTGTAAAGGGTAAAGATAATATACTCATCCAATTAAAAGATAATGGTCAATGGTTTATTTTTAATGTGCACTACGTTCCAGGTATGACAAATACTATATTGAGTTTGGCCTAACTTTTGCAGAAATGTTTCAATATTCAAATGAAAGATAAAAGTTTTTATTTAAGAGATGAGAATAGTGTCCTTGCCCATGTCAAAATGTGCAATAATAGAATGTTTATGTCGAATATCAATCATGTTGGTGTGAATGTCTAAACGTTTGTTTGAAAAATATTTCATGGCTATGACCCTTAAGGTTTGGACACCTTCATTTGGGGGTCTTAACCTAGTTTCCACAAAAAGGATGGTGAAAGGGTTGCCTCGCATCAATTGTCCTAACTAGTTTTGTCTGGCACATGCTATTAGCAAGGAATTAAGTCCCTAATAAGGCAACATTTCACACAAATAATTCATTTGATTTAGTCTACACCGATATATACGGATGAATCTCATCAACATCTCTTGGAAGTAATCGGTATTTTCTAACATTTATTGATAACTATCGTAGGAAATATTGGGTGTATTTCCTAAAAAAGAAATTCAAAACTTTTGACACTTCCAAAAAGTTCAAGATAGTGGTAGAGAATCAAATCGTCTATTGTTTCAAGGAGTTTCGATCTGACTGAGGAGGTGAGTACACATCCAAAACTTTTGAAAACTATTGTGAGCAATATGGCATCTAGCGATTCTTGACGGCTCTATACTCTCTACAACAAAATGGCACGGCGGAAAGAAAGAATTGGACCATTCTTGATATGGTTCATTGCATGCTCAAAAGGGAAGAATTTGCCTAAAGACTTTTAAGTCAAAGCAGTAGATTGTATAATATATTTGATCAATAGATGTCTAATAAAGGGATTGAAGATTGTCACTCCACAAAAGTATGGAGCGGAAGGAAGTTAGATGTTTCTCACTTGAGAGTGTTTGGCTATCTTGCTTTTTCATACATTCCAAAGCAAAAGAAGAATGAAACTAGATGATAAGATCGGTAAATATATTTTTATTGGCTATTATGCAAGGTCAAAATTCTACAAACTTTTTGACCCAAACACCAAAAGTTTGCATATAAGCCGAGATGTGAAATTCAATGAAGAAGAGTATTGGAATTAGCACGCAATGAAAGGAGTACAAATCCTTGAAGAAGAAAAGAAAAAGAGAAGGAGGGGTGAACGTTAAAGTTACCATACTGCATCATCACTAACAATATCATCATTAGCATTGCCATCGTCATTGTGATCATCCTCTTCAACAGGTTGTCCAGTGCAAAAGACAAGGAACATACAAAAACTCTATAAAATAACAAATGAAATTAATCTCATTTGTCTTCTTGCTAATTAAGAATTAATTTCCTTTTAAGCAATAAGAAATGATCAAAGATGGAGAAATGCTATGGATAAGGAGATCAAGGCTACAAAAAAGAATAACACGTGAAAGCTTCTTGAACCTTCTAAATGCCATACACCTATCGGAGTAAAGTAGGTTTTCAAAATCAAGAAGGATGCACATGGTATGATGAGAAATATAAAATAAGATTAGTAATAAAGGACCACAAGCAACAAGTTGGAATTGACTTTAATAAGGTTTTGATAAGATGTTTGCTCTAGATAGATGTATTGATACTTATTTCAAGGTTAGTGGTTTTATACATTGTTCTTATGAACATACTTGACAAATAAAAAAGAAAAAAGGAGTGAGATAAAAGTAGAGGAGAGACATCAACAAAAAATGAAAAAAAAAAACCAAGATTCGAAAAGCATCATCCATAATATTGGTTTTAAAATTGGTATCTTGAATGATTATTTTAAATTCCAATAGCAAAGAAATAAATGTTGCATCACTATACCAATTGATATCACAATCAAACTCCAAAACTAGAAATATTTTTAAGGAACTAAGGGTTTTTTTTTTTAATTTAACCCATGGATTTCTCCCAGTTTTTGCCCATTACTTTTCTGCAATAGTGGTTAAATGATAACATGGTATATTAAGTAAACTTTTGAACTCACGACTTTACGTCTCAAATACAATGAAAGTGTTTATGAGAATTAGAGAAAGGCGTGAACAATTTGTACAATATCAATTGACATTAATATGTACCACTATTTTTTTATTAGAGTTGTGAGATTAAATTTAAATAATTAGATTAATTTTTCCATATAAATATTAAATAAATCACATTCATTAAATTTTTTCAAGGGCCGCGTCTTTTTTTCCCTTGGCTCCCTTAACAAGAATTATATTCGTTTTTTTGGGGGTTTAATATACTTATATTCATTTGTGTGTACATTGGCTTCCCCACCTTTTCCCATCCAAATATATTTCAGCTATTGATTTGAAAACCCTAAACTCTCTCTCTTTCTCTCTCACATTTCCCAAATTACATGAACATGGATTCCCCCTAGAAGCAAGACACCCAAGTTGTTCATGACAAAAGTTTGGGGACTTCAATTTCATTTCAGTTGCATCCCAATGTCTAAGTAGGATCATGTTGCAGTCTAAAGCAAAGTGTCGAGGAAGTAGTGAGTCGACACCTTCTGAACTTCTGGTTACTGATAAGAATCCTCTTGTATTTGGGACTGTGAAATGAAGTATGAACGAGTTTGAATAGAGAGAAAGATAGAGAGGGAGAGAGAGGAAGTAAGAGAGTTACAGAGGAGAAGATAGAATAGAGAGAGAAAAGATAGCAAGAGAGAGCAGAGCGGGAGAAGAGAAAAACTTATTCATTTCCTAAGTTTTGTTACAAGTGTTATGGCCTATATACAGTATTTGTCTAGTTACCATAACTGCCTAACTGAATTTAGTTGATTGATGAATCAATCAACTGAATTCCTAATAGTTCTAACTCCCCTTACATTGCTTATTCAACTGCTTGCTCAGAAGAAGACTTCAGCTGGACAACTGAAGCTACAACTAAAGACTTCTCTTCTGTAGACTATTACAAATTTTCCCATTTAAAATTCTTGTCTCAAGGATTAAAATTGGGAAATTGTGCTATAATGAAATCAAAATTTTCCCAAGTAGATTCTTCAGAACTGAGGTTAATCCATTTGATTAAACCCTTAGTTACTGATCTGTGATTCCTACAAATAACTCTTCTCTTAAGAATGACTTCTGATTCCACAATAGCTTGCTTGTTAGTACCAATTAGAGGTAGTGTTGGCATTGTATTATGATTTTGTCCTAGCTCCTTCTTCAGTAATGATACATGGAATATAGGATGAATTCTTGAGCCTTGGTGTAACTCCAGTTGATAAGCTTTCCCTATCCTTGCAGTCATTTTTGAAAGGCCCATAGAACTTAGAAGATAGCTTCAATTGCCTTCGTAAGTCAACAAATTGTTGTCTATAGGGTTGTAGTTTTAAGTAAACCATATCTTCTACCTGGAATTCTCTTTCTGTTCTCCTTTGATTTGTATATAATTTTATTCTGTTCTGAGCCCTGGATAAGTGATCCTTCAAAATCTGAAGCGTATCCTATCTATCTTTAATGAAGTCCCAAGCTACAGGTATTCTAGATTCAGCATAAAGACCTAATGGAATATGCCTAGACCGGTATCCATATAAAGCTTCAAATGGTGTCATTTGAATGCTGCTCTGAAAGTTTGTATTATACCACCATTCAGCTAGACTAAGCCATCTAAACCAGTAAGAAGGTCTGTTAGCTATCACACATCTTAGATAACATTCTAGGCACTGATTTAATCTTTTACTTTGGCCATCTTCGTGATAAGCATTGCTAAGCCTTAATTTGGTACCTAATAGCCTAAACAACTCTTGCCAAAACAGACTGGTAAAAATCCTATCTCTGTTTGAGATAATGGAGTCAGGGAAACCATGTAATTTGAAGATATTATTCAAGAACAATTTAGCTACCTCCATAGCAGTGTAAAGATGTCTTAACCCCATAAAATGGCTAAACTTAGTGAGTTTATCAATGATTAATAATATAGTACTATAGCCCTGCGAATCAGGAAGACCTTCAATGAAATCCATTGTTACCTTTGACCATGCTTGGGTTGGAATTAGGAGTGGTTGCAGAAGACTAGGATAAGGAGTGTTCTCATGTTTGTTTCTTTAGCAAAAATCACACTCTTGCACCCATTTGCTGACTAAAGTAGGGCCAATAAAAGACTGACTTCACCCTCTGCAAAGTTCCATGTTACCCAAAGTGACCCCTAGTAGCAGTGTCATGCATTTGTTGTATAATTCTTTCCCTCAGCTACAGTCCCTTGCCTACTATTATCTTCTTCTTATGCTTTAAAATCCTATCTTTACACTAAAATTATGAGTTACTACCAGGTTAAATAGTGAGTTGAGCTATCAGACCATGACAATACTCATCATCTTCATAGCTCTTCATAATATCCAAAATCCACTAAGGCTGTATTACTAAGACTGCAGAAATATCAATCAATAGTGCTTTATCTTCCTGAAACTCTTTTCTCGAAAGAGTATCAGCAAGTTTGTTATCAGCTCCTTTTTTATACTAGATCTCATAGTCGAGTCCCCACAATTTGGCTAACCACTTATGTTGCAATGAATTATTGAGCTTCTGATCGAACAAGTACTTCAAGCTTTGGTGATCAGTCTTAATTATGAAATGGTATCCCAGCAGATAATGTCTCCATTTTGAAACTGCCATAACTACAGCAAGTAATTCCTTTTCATAGATTGACAGTCCTTTCCTCCTGCTCCCTAAAGCTTTGCTCAAGTAAGCTATAGGTTGATTCTACTGCATCAGTACTGTCCCTAAACCTTGAGAGTAGGCATCTGTCTCCACAACAAAAGGCTTAGAAAAGTTAGGTAACCTCATTATTGGAGCTGTACTCATGGCTAACTTAAGCTGATTGAAAGATTTTTCGGCCTCTTCATTCCAGTGGAAACCATCCTTCTTCAGAAGATCAATTCAAAGGCCTAAAGATGATCCCATAATTTCTGACAAACCTTCTATAGTAGCCTGTGAAACCCAAGAACCCTCTCAAGGCTGAACTGGCCAAGAGATCATACACTCCACCTTCTAAGTATCCATCTTAACTCCTTCCTCAATAACTACATGCCCTAAGTATTCCACCTGATTTTATGCAAAGGCACATTTGGATAGCTTAGCAAAAAGCTGGTGCTGACCAAGTACAGTTAGGATTGTTCGAAGGTCATGAGCATGAGTGTTAAGTTATGGGCTATATATGAGTATATCATCAAAGAAAACCAAAACACACTTCTTAAGATAAGGCTAGAAAATATGATTCATCAAAGCTTGAAAGTGGCTAGTGCATTGGTCAGCCCAAATGACATCACCAAGAACTCAAAATGGCCATGGTGTGTTTGGAATGCTGTCTTCTCTACATCTTCACTCTAATTTGATGGTAGTCTGCTCTCAGATCTATCTTAGAGTAAATCCTTGAGCCATGTAATTCATCTAGCAGTTCATCTATGTTTGGAATAGGATATCTATCTTTAATGATCAGCTGAATCGACTGTTTGTAATCAACACAGAAACGCCAAGTATCATCTTTTTTCTTGACTAAGATGATTGGAGAAGCAAAGGAGCTAGTGCTTAATTTGATGATGCCATTACCAAGCATTTCTTGTACTTGTTTTTCCATTTTAGATTTCTAGGAGTGGGGATATCTGTAATGTTTCATTTTGAAAGGTTGAGCATTTGTTTTTAGTGGAATCGACTGGTCATGCTGTCTCTTTGGGGGTAGAGTGGTTTGGGAGGAGAATACTTCTTTAAATTCTGCTAGTACTGCAGAAATGATCTCTGGTATTGTGGAGTGTTGTGGGTTGTTGCAAATTTGCATGACATTGGAGCTTTGCAACTATTATTGCCTGAAAGTTCTAATATCTTTGCCTATAATCAAGCTCATTGAAGGATAATCCTCTATTCCCTCTAAGATTACTTCATCCCAATTATGACAGAACTTAACCTGTAACTTCTTGAAATCAAAGGTGATAGGACTATAATTATACATCTAGTCCACCCCTAAAATCATGTCCCACCTTCCAAGAGTGATTATCCTCAAATCAAATAAGAAAGTATACTCTTGAATACTCCATTTAACATTACTAACTTTGGTGTTGCTAGTGATCATACTATCATCTACTATTTCTGCTCTTAGAGTAATGGTTGATTCAGTGGGAAGCTTTAACTGTGCAGCTAATCTTTCATGTAAGAAACTATTGGAATTACCGGTATCTATTAGGATCAGTGTTTTTACTCCACCCAAACTTCCTTGAATAGCTATAGTTTGTCTCTGAAAAGAATTTGATAATGCACATAGGGATACCTATATGCTTTCCTCTTGTTCCTGGCATGATGGCATTGCTTCAGCAGTTTCTCTATTGCCATTTTCAGTGTCATTTGGTTCTTCAGCTGCTAAGATAAAGTTGAGATGTTTGTACCTGCACTTGTGGCCAGGAGTGAACCCTTCTCCACATTTGAAGCATAAATTGTTATGCCTCCTAAATTGCATCTCTTGGGATGAAATCTTTGGCCAATTGTTGGCAGGTTTTACTCTTTCTGGTTCCACTCTAGTTGAACTAGTCTATAGAGGAACATTATTGATTCTTGAGTTCTTGTTTTCTCTGATGATTTCTCTAAAATCCATATACTTCTGCGATCTTGTCCTTCCCTTCGTAGTGCACTCCAATGATTGCTCTTGCAGCACGGCAATCTCGAAGGCTTGAAAGAGGGTATTGGGTTTCATAAGCCGCAACATTAGTTTGATATCTTCCTTTAACCCACTGTCAAAACTTGAAATGAAGTAAGGTTCATCAAGTTTAGGATTTTTTTGTAACATAATTGCCCATAGTTCTTCAAACTTTTCCTGGTATTCCGAGACTGGCCCATGTTGCTACAACTTATTGAACTCTTCAACCTCATCTTAAAGACCTTTATCTCTAAATCTTTGATACAACAGCTGTGTAAATTCATTCCAACAAATGATTTGTTTGGCTAACTTCATTCCTTGAAACCATATCTCTGCTTTCCCTTCCAAATACATTTCAATGGTGTCCATCCGTATACATTCATGAATCTGATATACACTAAAGAATTTGTTACATTTTCGAAACCATAATCTGGGATTCTCACCATTGAATAAAGGCAATTCAATTCTTGGAGCGTTTGGTACAATGCCTCGAGTGTGGAATTCTTTTCTGAGCATTTGAGTCCATTCTCCTATCTTGGTCTGATGTCTGGCAGTGTAGGAAGAATAGGGGACTTAGGTGTTCTTACCATTTCTGATTCTTCTCCCTATTCTTTGTTCAAGAGTTTGCTGATAGAATATAACCAGGCATCCATCATTGTCATATAAGCCTCCCATTTCTGGTTCTGTTCTTCAAGCTGATTCATAGCTTCCATCTTCACCTCCACCTATGAACGGAGGTCATTATACCCATTTGCCAATTCTTGAAATTGGGTTTCCAACTTTTTTGTGTTGTTCCTCATGAGTTTTCTGTCATGTTCCTTCTGCCATATTTGTTTCTTGAGGATCTTGGAACCTGCTCTGATACCCAATTTGTCATAGTCCAAAGCAAAGAGTATGAAATGAAGTATGAACGAGTCTGAATAGAGAGAAAGATAGAGAGGGAGAGAGAGAGAAGTAAGAGAGTTACAGAGGAGAAGATAGAATAGAGAGAAAAGAAGAAGAAGAGAGAGAAAAGATAGCAAGAGAGAGCAGAACGAGAGAAGAGAAAAACTTATTCATTTCCTGAGTTTTGTTACAAGTGTTATCACCTATATACAATACTTGTCTAATTACAACAATTGCCTAACTAAATTTAGTTGATAAATGGATCAATCAACTGAATTCCTAACAGTTCTAACTTCACTTACATTGCTTATTCAACTGCTTGTTCAGAAGAAGACTTCAGCTGGACAACTGAAGCTACAACTAAAGGCTTCTTTTCTGCAGATTGTTACAGATCAAAGGAGGATATGCTATTTGTGTGATCGTCGTAGCCTAAAGGATCATAGACTTCCTTTTTTGTTCCGTGAAACATGATGGTTACACTATACATGAATTTGAGATTGACCGACTTAACCCTAAACATAGAAAAATCATGTATGGCTAAAATGTCGAACACCCACTAAAGGGTAAAGAGATTACACTGGTTGGAGTAACTTTGAGGATTTATTTCCCCGTTCTTGAAGGAAGTAAATGATATCTAAAGTCTGTGATCTCCTTCCTATCTACAACGATCAGACAATTAGAAATGTGTAGAATTTGGACCAATGAATGGTTGAGAGGTAGCACTGTCTGCTGGTCATCCCTATAGCACCTCTTTGTTCATTTGTTACTCTAAATGTGACTTAGAATCTTGTGTGTTATTGATTAGAGGTCCATTGGTTTGGGTAATAAACCCATAAACAATTAGCATGAAAGTGAGGGACTAAAGCAAGAGACGAGTGTGACACCGAATTACCCAACTCACCATCTACCTACATGATAAATTTTTTATAACACATATTATTAAAATATCCGAATAATTCTGTTTTAATCACCTCTGCAACTCCCTCCAACTTCCGCGTCCCACTTCCCTCCTTTATCTCTACCTCTCAACTCTTTACAGTTAGTTACCCCAAACATATTGCGTGTTGCACAAAGACTTATTGTAGATAATAAGAAACACAAAAGAGACAAGAAATCATGACGAAGTTTAGCCCTTTTTATTTTGCGTAGCACATTTCCAATTCTGAACTAAATAAACCTGGCTATTGAACGCCCTCAAAATTTTCAATCACCAGATAGAGAGAGAGTAGAAGGCAAATACCGCATATGGTTATGTCAAAGTGCATTTCATAGTCAACCCTCAGCAACCGTTAGTAACTCACTTTGTTAACTCCCTTATTCTCTGCCTCCCGCATGATAGACCAAATAGGAGAAAAAATACACACACACACACACACGAACACCAAATGAAACTCCATTGCTACTAACATTTTATGTTTGCAATTCATCAAAACGGGTAATGAGGCCAACCGGCAAAACGTGACTAAAGAGGAATTTCCCCTCTAACCTTATATTCCTATCACCTTTTGCTCCTCTCATGTATTTGTTGTACCAAGAATAAAAAATATTACAAAAATAATTGGGTAAAAGGCAGTCTTACCTAAAGCTACAAATTTCTCTGCTGCGATTTCCAAAAGTTAGATTACTTATCCCCACCTTTCTTTGGATTACAAACTTCCCCAGTTTTGCATGCATTGATGGACTGAAAACGGGTGTTTGCATCTGCGGGCTAGCAAGGCATAATCAATGAATAAATGCAATGCTGAACTATCTAGTGCTGGCTGCAGTTTTTCCTTTGCTCAGATCAGCCAGTTCTTCGATTAGTTTCCTTTCCTCTCTACTCAGCCTCTTTGGAATTTCAACTTGCACTCGAACCAACTGATCACCCCTCATGTTGCTTTTGTTCAATAGAGGAACTCCTTTTTTCGCCATCACTAGTGTTGTGTTTGGCTGGGTCCCAGCAGGGATTTTTAGATCAACCATGCCATCTACTGTAGGGACCCTGATGATTGTCCCCAAGATGGCATCTATGTACGAGACCTTGCAAGTATAGAGAATGTTGGTGTCATCTCGTTTGAGTACAGGATCTGGGAGAACTTCAATCATAACAAAGAGATCACCAGGAGAACCCCCTCGCCTTCCAGCATTTCCTTCTGACCGCACTCGTAATCTGCTTCCGGAGTCCACCCCAGCTGGTACTTTAAGGCTAATACGCTTTGTCCTCCTTACCCGGCCATCACCAGAGCATGTGTTGCATGGGGTCGACATCTCACCAGTCCCACCACAAGTCGAGCAGGTCATTACCTGCTGGAAAACACCCAGGGGAGTCCTTGCAGATGAGACAACTTGACCTTGCCCACCACATGTACTACATTTGGTTGGCTTGGTCCCTGGTTTAGCACCGGAACCATTGCAAGTCCCACAACTCTCTAGACGAGTTACCTCAATTTCTTTTTCGACTCCAAAAACTGCCTCCTTAAAGTTTAACACAAGATTATAAATTTCGTCTTCCCCATCAACTGCCCTATTTCTAGAAGCTCTCCTACCCATTCCCCCCATACCACCCATGCCACCCATGCCATCAAACAAGGATTCAAATAGATCAAAAGGATTGCTGAAATCCTGTCATGTTAAGTAGGGCAATGCAAGTGTGAGAGAGAATATTCATATTCCCATTTACTGATCAAAATTTTGCTAGCTGATTTACCATTATAGAGAGAAAGTTACTCACCCCCATTCCCATTCCAGCACCTTTAAGACCAGCCTCTCCATATCTGTCATATAAAGACCGTTTCTCATCATCTGACAAAACCTGCAAATTAGTTGCAATCCTCCACAGATTTAGTACTTTCATCATTTAAAAGAAACTAAATAATTAGTAAGGTCACAGCTGTAATTTACCTCATATGCATTGCTAATTTCCTTAAATTTCTGTTCAGCACCTGGGTCTCTGCAAGACAGAACAATCATTTAGGTACTATTAATAAATGATTTGTAATATTTTTAACATAACAAGGTGAAGAATATAGATGACCATGACTCATTTTGCTATAGAGTTGTAGCAGAAAGTCCGTCTCAAGATATAGATTAACTGCATGGCAAACACAATAGTATACATCCCACCTCCTCCCTTTTTTTCCTTTTTTTTTCCCATTTGGCCAAACATTAAGCACAAGTTATAATGGACCAACCAGCTATTAGCTTGTGACAATCACAAGTTTCTTGAGTAATGACATGACCAAAGAAAAAATAAAATAAAATTATTACTTAGTCAGGTATAAGGTTAGGAGATGAAAAGAGGAGTTCGTGGACAGCTTGGGGCACAACCTGATAAACCTCAGGTTGAGCTAATTAGTTCATAACTGAGACAAGCTCAAACCCAAATTTAAAGCTCTTTATGGAGACAAGTTCTTGTTCAGGGATGTTCATAATTGCAAGAAAGAGATGATGTGGCTAGGGCAAGAACTCATTCAAAGCTCATTGAGACTTCTAAGCATGTCTTATTCGATAACATATAAACATTTGCAACAAAAATTCGTTTTCTATTCCTACTTCATGAAACAAATAACTTGCAGATAACTCAAACCTTGACATGTTGAATCCGCTTATTTGCGGCCTACGCAAAGCCGCATGTGTTGGCATGCTACGTTTTAATGGGTTTTTGCAAACAAGAAAGTCTCATTTTTAACCACTCACAGGCCTGGCATACTTATGCAATTCGAAGAAGAGCTCTTTGTAGATTATATGGAAGCTCATCCCTGAAAAAATATCTTCCAAGGCTGAGGCTTGTGGGGCTGTCCAAGCAGGCCATGGCTGTAGGTATGGTAGTTTTGCCAACTGAATTTTTCTTTGTTGAGTTAATGTTGTCATTTGTCCCAAGTTAAGGCAAGAGTAGTTTTCGTTTACCATAGGCCTTAGAATCAACTCCTAAACTACTTCCAGGAAATAACTTTCCAGTCCAAGACAATACGCCATACTCCATGTACAAGAATATACAAATCTTAGGAGGGGAAAACCAAGACTAGACCACGACAAACTCTCCATTAATCATGAATATAAACCCATCCGATCTACATGATCAACAAAATCATATAGGTCCCTGTCCCCATATCCTCCCCCTTCTCTCACTGCTTCCAATAAGCAGCAGAACCAAATTATGTTCCATTAGCATTATCATCTCTCACTTCCTCCCACAAGAATTGATGAACATCCCCTTCACTAAATCCCTAAACACAAAAGAAAGCCCAAATAAAGTCATCATTTTAGCCCCCCTAAAAGGCATGAAACAAAACAACCGTTCAACTCTCCAATTCAACAATTTCCCTTACCACCAACATGCCCCCCCCCAAGAGACCAATTTGCGCTAGTCTGACTGCATGAAATCCCTATGAAGATCTGACCATTTCCAGGTTGATACTTAAAACCATTTCATATTTTGGAAAAAATTATTGCCTTTCCACAAACCCATAAATCATTCAGAGCTTTTTTTAAGGAAGAAATGAATACAGCTGTCTCAAGGGATAGATAACAGAAGCGAAGCTTTCTCTTTTGGTTGCCATCTGGTAATGAGGAAAGGTTTAAGGTTGTGTCTTGGCCTGTTTAGAACCCTTCCCTTGAAACGAAGCTTCAGCTTTTACAGCATCAAGAAATGCTCTGATTACAATCTCAAGAATAAAGAGGGAGTCCACAAAATTCAGTACATCCATATGATTTATAAGGAACTTGAAAACCAAGTGCAAGAAAGGGTGGGCACATCTCCATCTAACAAAAATATTAATCAGAAGCCTCTCAAGGCCCTCAAAAATTCTTGTTTCTTATTCCATTACTCCACACCAAATCTTCCTCTCCACATTGTACCAGATTTCATAACCCTCCATGCACACAATTCCAAATAAACAGTTTCTCCTGGGCAACGAGTGGATACGGATACCAACTCCCACAGCATGCATATCCACAAGCAATGTGAATCAACTCTCATGGCATGTGAAGAAGCATATGTTGTTTCTCCAACTACTAATGGGAGTTCATCCAACTACTAGTGCCTTTTCCTTTGTTGTTTCAACCACCCCTGGCAAAACAAGTTTCATAAAAATTTTTTTGCAGCAGCTTCACTACAACCAAAGACCAGGTGCAACACTAAATACCTCCTTAATCCTCCCTACAATGGTGACCGAATCCTAAAATAATGATATTAGAACAATGCAATAAACAAAAGAACACCAGTGGCACAAATAGTTGCCAAGAAGTTAAAAATCTCTCAACCAGGAAAGAAATGTTTAAGCACTCATGCACCAGCAAAGAGTTCTACATGTATCATATACTAATAAATTCTTAATACCCCAGAACGTTTCAACTTCGTCTCATAGTAAATAAAGAATCAAGTCCTTACAAACATTTATTTTCGATCGGAGTACTTCATACCAGTTTTTTATTTCAAAATTTATTACCAAAACTTAAAAGTACTACTACAAGTATCATTTCTTGCCATCAACATGCTGTAAATACATACATTAATAAATTCTTAATACCCCAGAATGTTTCAACTTCATCACATAGTAAATAAAGAATCAAATACTTACAAACATTTATTTTCGATCGGACTACTTCTTACTCTTATTTAAAAAAAAAAAAAAAAGGTTTATTACCAAAACTCAAAAGTACTAATACAGTATCATTTCTTGCAATCTCCAACATGCTGCAAATACTATTTTCAAAGTTATGGCATAGTACCATGACATTATAGTCTTATGTATATGTCATGTAACTTGGGTGTGCTTTATCACTAATCTAATTACACAATAAGGAACTAACACCTACATTTCCTTCAAAAAAACAAAAACAAAAGCAACAAGGATTAAAACTATGTTGAGTGCTTTGTATATTAGAAATTGAAGGCCTTAATGTCCACATGCGCCATGAATCAGGAAATCATGAGCTATCTCAAACATATTTACAAGGAGGGAATGCAAGATATTATAGCCAAAAGAAAAAATAGTAAGGATCAAAGATGATGAAACTAACTTGTTCACATCTGGATGATAATTCCTTGCAAGCTTCCGGTAAGCTGAAAATCAGAAAACAATAATTACAAATATGACACAATCATATAACATATCAGGCAAAGATAATATTGTAAATATAAACTTTAACAACTGACAGAAATTTTAAAATTAAAATTAAAATAAAAGAATGTGTAATAACCTTATTATCAAATCTCTAATCTTGGAAGGAAGAAAAATCAGTGACAAAAAGTAGAGTATCATACTCTCTTTTTAGTCTCTTTTCTAGCAAAGAAAGACCAAAAGTTGAGCCATAGCACTGGCACCATAAGATTCATGGTATAGCATAATGACACTTCTATTAATGATCTGTACTATGGAAGCGTTGAATAAGTTGCTACCAAGTCCTACCAGACTTTCAATTCATTGATAACTTTACAATACAGCAAGTCGGGTGCGGGTTAAGTTTAGCTAAGCTAATCTAACTTAACAATAATGGCAATGACAAAATGTAATCTGCAAATAGCAATAAGCTGTTGACCCATCAGTGTTCCTTCTTTCACAGAGACATCAATGAAGATAACAAATTCATCCAAGGAACCAGAAAAGTAATTAATGTGGCTTGTTTGCTGACTCTATAGGACCCTACAAGTCCACATCTACATCATACTGTCATAAAGACAGTCTTCATGATAAATGATACAAATCTACCAAATAGGAATGGCGCCAAGTTGAAAATGGGTCATCAGGAACCCAAACAAATTCCAACCACCCTAAATCCCATTAAGGCATTACAACCAGAGGACAACTCCATGTCTCAAAGTTTCTGTTCAAGCATGATAATTTTACAAAGGTGGGATAATAAACATTTGACTCAGTTTGTTCATTTACTACCAACACAATCATGGAGTAAAGCGAATTGAAAACTATGAATCAGTCATTATCGCATTGCTATTAAGGAGGAGAATGAGGACATGCTTTTATCCATCTTTAAGCAGAAATGAGTTGCAGGTAGATCCATCTTCACCAAAGTTTCCGCTTGGCAAGTACTATAATTTACTTCTAATTTAATGCTCTAGCTGTTTTTTGGGTTCTCTGGAGGCCAAAAGAGCCAAAGAATTTCTGATGAATGGAAACACCATATTTTGTGGATAATTAGAACGAGTTGTTGAAGTTCCGTTCTTCCAGTTTTAAGTCTGACAATCTCAACTTAGATTTTCTGAACTGTGTCGCTGTAATTATGTCCAATTATCCTTTTTACTGCCTCAGTTTTTTTAAGATGGTGCCCCTTACTGTCCTCCGGAAATCTCTTAGTCCAACAAAAAGAAAATGAATATATTTAAGCTGGCCAAGCATAACAGATTTTAACTATTCCACTTTATATATGGCTATTCTCAAAACCACAACCTCTGTGCTATTATTTCTACAGTGTCCACACAAGATCTTCAACCTGACTATGCCACTCCTCACAGGACTCAGCCACCCATTTCCATGAAACTGACAAAACAAACCATGTAAACCTCTCATACTGAGCATCCAACCAGCACTTTCTCAAAAGGTGTAACTCAATTCCAATTCACATAAATGCAGTAAAAGGAGTCAGCGCTCTTTGAAATATCAACTCTTTTGGCAGCCACTGCTCGAGTAAGCACTGCTAGTCTTGGCAAGTCTAGGACTTAAGGAATTGAATGGTAGCCAGATTTTCTAAGAAGTGCTCTCTCCATCATACACATCCATAACCATTTACCTAACAATTGTTGATCTCCATGACACCATTCCAATCAAATAAAGGGGAAAACAAAAAAGGAAAAAGGAAAAAGAAAGCCACCTTATGATGCCAGACTGAGTGCAGGCTTCTCAACACATCTAATTTAATCAAAACTTTTTTCTTCTCACTGAAAATTCCCAACACGAATCTACATTGAATGCTCTCAATCCTATTAGCTGCCATTGAGGAATGGAAAATAGACACAAATTTCACTGAAGATGAGTAAGAGTGCTCTAGATGACAGTAAGTCTTCCACCTTTTAGAGGAAGCCTCTCTTCCACCCGGCTAATTTTTTTCTTCAATGTTACAAGAACACTATCTTACAGGGCTCTTTCTCCCTAGAGTTGCCCAAGATAATCAAGCAGTGAACTCCGTAGTGTGCAGCATAAAATAACAGAAAGAGTCACCCATAAGTATTAGCACCAGCCAGAATTATTTCCAAAATGGCTCTGTCTTCATTTACAAAATCATCTGTATGAGGTGTTAGGAGGTCAAAACGACAAACTTTCCAGGAAGTGTATAAGGCACTATAGTCCCTGCGAAGACAACATTTCCTTCTTTTTTGTTCCAAAGGGGCTATTGTGTGTCCCCATAATCAAGAAACTTGATGAGGAATTTCATATTAGTTAAATGAAGGGGAAGAGGTTGCTCACTTTTTACCCTGGTGCTCATTTTTGTGGTTCATTTTATTTTAAGTTTTTTGGATCCTACGGTAAGGCAAATACAGTAGTGGACTTTATTAGGTGGGAGGTTTTTCAGTTGTTATGAACAGAAAAGAAGAGCACTAAAAGTCACCAGTGGCTGGCTATCTGAGGATATTTTATTTTAAGTTTTTTAGATCCCTGGGTAAGGCAAATACAGTAGCGGACTTGATTAGGTAGGAGGTTTTCACTTGATATGAACAGAAAAGAAGGCACCAAAAGTCACCAGTGGCTGGTTATCTCAGGATATTGTACCCCAAGGCAGATGAGTTGTAGGGATTCAAATCCATTTAGTGGCATTGAGTCTCCTATGTAGGTGTTCAAGTCATTTATTCTATCTCCATTTTACATGATCACAATCTTTAGGTTGTCTTCTTTATTTATTATTTTTTTTAATTGATTTGTTTTCAGATTGTTATCATTCAAGTGAGGCTGATAGGATTTCTGTCATATGCTCAACGCAATGAAAGGAAGGAAATGTGCATACCACTTTTAATCTCAGATTTGCTTGCATTTTTTGATACCCCGAGCACAGAATAGTAATCCTACATATGAGGAAAAGTTAGTCACTCAATGGGAAGCATAATGATATATAAGAACAAAAGGAAGACAATATAACAAATAAACTTTCCCGAATCCCCTACTCCTGTCCCCTTCTTTCATACAGAAATAAGTATAAAAAATAAACATATACATATATATCTACAGTCTCTGAAGATGAAAGTATACTCACACTATCAGCTCTAACTATAAATCGTGCTCCCCTTCGATGATGTGATGCTTGACATGAACTTGTGTTGAAAAGCGCATGCAGAGAACCCTGAGAGAATAAGCCAGAACTTGATGCTGCCAAATCCTTCATCCTGCTTGCAAAAATAAAGATAATGGAGATTATTGCATCTAGCTAGTCACTTTAAAGTCAAAATAAAAAAAATAAAAAAGAATTTATTAAACTAGAAAGGAGATTACATACAGGGGGAAGATAAGACATACTCAAAAGCATAGATAGCAAATAGGGGGAAAAAAATAAAAGAACAACAAAGACCAAAAGAAAGAAGAGGTTCAAAGCCGACAAAGAAGAACCCTCCAATCTATCTTTACATTAAACAGTGTTATCCATATAAATATATATATATATATGCCACAATTATCCAAAACGAAGCCAAAAGTACTTTATATGAAACCACATGAGCTGATAGAAAGTGGGATTAAAAATCCTCGAATGGATCTCCAATAAAATGCCCGACCAAATAGCAAGCTTGGCACAAATAGCTAGATTCCTGAAATTGCGGGATTTTAAGGGATAGGAGTAGAAAATGCTGCCTTAAGGATGCCTTTGTGCAAGGACAAACTAATTGGCTCATTAAGTTTTGGCCATGAACAATCATTGGTAATACATTCAAGTCCTTAATCAAAATAAGATTACAAATTCTACTTTATTTTTTGCCATTAATTTAATAAATGAAAGTTGACCAATTCCATGTCTTATAGCATGAATTTAAAAATAAGAGGAAAAAAAAAGAGTAATTCAGCATGCAAAAATGAGCCAATTATCAAACAGCCACTCGACCAAGCTATGTAGGACAGCTTAGTGGTTCATTATCCAGTACCAGAAGGCATAACTAGAAAACATTTTGATGCATTCACCTAATGTGTATAAGCTTGAATAAGCCATCTGATGGAATTATTGAAATCTGGCCATTAGTTATACAAAAAAGAAGGCTGATGAAATTCCTAACAGTATTGAAAACTTATATATGACTAAACCAAAAGATCCACAAAACCGCCAGATCAATATCAGAATCCAAATGAGTATAATCAGACAAAATGAATGCGTATAAGAGACATATCAATATAGGAAGTAGACAAAGATGTCTCAGCTCATTTTAAAACATGCCTATTCCCCCCCCCAACCAAAAAATATCTAGAGGGATCATCTTATCAACCCCACTCTCAGCTGTACATGCTCTAATGCCTACACAAGACTTTTGAGGGCACCCAACAGACATGAAGAGCAGAGAACAGAAACTCCCACATCTGACATGTCCGAGAGCAATGAAGCAACAAGAAATCCATAGAATCACCCATACATAACTAAATAGTGAGCTTATTTTATAATGGATATTAATATGACAAATCCATCAAGTTTTGTAAGAAGAGTCATGATAAGCTTAGCTGTTTATTTAGCTTCACATAAAACTCAACCACCTAAACCCCAATCAATAAATCATTATCCACCTGGACTGCAGTTTGTCAAATAATCTCTAGAGGAAAACAAATGTGGACAGCAATATACTCCCAAATAAAGGAAATCCAAAGTGGGCATTAATATATTCCCAACAACCAACAATATAAAATTGGACATATGATAGTCCTACAATTTCAGGCAATAAAAAAAGGGTAAAAACAAAAAGCAAGGTCCCAAGCTTCAAGTATGGCATATGCGCGTATCATATCTAACAGAATAACAAGACGGACAAAGACAGGTCTAAGGAAGGGCCTTGGTCCCCAAAATTTTATGAAATTCTTCATACTAACCATAGAAATTTTATATCTTCATACCATCCCCCTTCCAATGAAAACACAAAGCCAAACAACAAACACACACAAACACAAACACAAGCATAAGTACAAGCGCAAAAAAGAAGTCTTGGATCCGTCCCTAAAGCCGAATAATTCAACTTCACAGAAATTCAAAACGGGAACTAGCAAGACAAGTACCACAAAACAAAACTACTTATCATAAATGATCTATAAGCTAACACCAAAACAGCAAGTTCATAAGTATACAATTTTTTCTCGAAGCATAAACACTTGGAAACAAAGGGCATATTTGTGATGAAGGCACCCGGAGGTGGAGGGCCAAAGGTGACACATGAAACACCACAGGGCTCCGGTAAAAGAAAAAAGGAGGAGCTAATAAACGTTGAAGCAGTATTTTGCAACACATGGATTAAACCTTATTTTTCAGCAAAAATCATAAAAGAAAAGCTAAGAGTAATAAGTGCTTTTTAGATTTACATTATGTTAAAACTGCATCAGATGCAATATCAGCATTTACCAAATGGTTGTGTCGATGCCCATGCTTCATAGCAAGAGAAAGAGCAAAGTACAACAGTATCAACATTATGCAACTGAACGAGCATCACTCACCTGTACCTGGAGCTTGATGCTAACATCTTGCTTGTGACAAAGGATCTTATCATCAACTGAGGACGAATGCCCCATTGGGATACTGAAGTGCTACCGCAGGGGACAATCGCCATCCTGGTTTAGAAAACACTGCCTCTTCAACAAAGCCTGCTGCAATTAAACAAGAAAAGATCATGTCAGAAGCAAGAAGAAAACAACTAAATCATGACCTATACTTCCCCCAGGAAAAGAAAAAAAAGTGGAACACAATAAAGGAAGAAATTTTAGTGGAGACACACTCACACCTCTATCCTCTCAGGAGAACCTCTGTTTTCCTCTTCTTGTTGTTCTTTCTTAATTATAATTGTTGGTTGCCATTGTTGTCCTTCCAACACAATAAAACCTTAAAACCTTATTCTGTATTGGCTTTTGTTACTTGCCCATATTGCTGTTATAACTGGAAAAAGGAATAGCGAATGTACTGACTACAATAACTATAAATTAAGGGGAAGGAGGGTGAAAATGATGACTCTTATTCAACTAAAGATCAATGTGTCACGATATTAAGGTGACTAGAATGGAATCGCAAAGATTGATGATTATGCATGCCATTGATGATTCATACAAAATCGCCATAAGATGTATCAACCATGGTAAGAACAAACATTTGGATCCCAAACATTTGGATCCCAAGAGCTGAAGTTTCACATTACTCCTCCCAAGAAACATGTTAATGGCAGGGATCCCAATTGCATCAAACGGGATCACGGTTTCTCATTCCCCAGCAACATCAAACGGGATCACGGTTTCTCGTGCCCCAGCAACGGTTGCACTCTATTCCAGAAGGATCATCCACCAACATTCTTCTTGATCACGGTTTCTCGTGCCCCAGCAACATCAAACGGGATCACGGTTCGTTTCTCGTGCCCCAGCAACGGTTGCACTCTATTCCAGAAGGATCATCCACCAACATTCTTCTTGATCACGGTTTCTCGTGCCCCAGCAACATCAAACGGGATCACGGTTTCTCGTGCCCCAGCAACGGTTCCAGAAGGATCATCCACCAACATTCTTCTTCTTCTTCTTCTTCTTCTTCTTCTTCTTCTTCTTCTTCTTGATCACGGTTTCTCGTGCCCCAGCAACATCAAACGGGATCACGGTTTCTCGTGCCCCAGCAACGGTTCCAGAAGGATCATCCACCAACATTCTTCTTCTTCTTCTTCTTCTTCTTCTTCTTCTTCTTCTTCTTCTTCTTCTCGACATTAAACCATTAAACCTACCAGTGTACTTGGACCTAACCAAGCCTCTTTCTTCTTCTTCTTCTTCTCGACATTAAACCATTAAACCTACCAGTGTACTTGGAGCTAACCAAGCCTCTCAAATCAAAATTGCATTCAACAAATAACACCATGGATTACAAGCCAAATCTGATGCATATGCAAAGAAACACAATAAAAGATAGGCAACCTTACTAACCAACACTAACCCACCGGTGTACTTGGACCTATGCAAGCCTCTCTTAATCCAAAACTATGTTTCACAAATAATTCTATTCAATACAAGCTAAATCTAATGCACATGCAAGGTAATGGTATAATCGACATGGACAAACTCCACGAGAAACAATCACCACCATTATCATAAATATAATTGCTTGACCACTTAAGATTTTTAGAAGATCTTCCTGAGGATGCAAATCTTCATGGCTCAAAAAATGAGGCTGCTGTGAGTGCTTATGCAAGTTATTTCGCAAATACAAATCCTATAATCCGAAATTCTAAAGCCACAACGAGAGAATCATAATAATCAGGTTTTAAACTCTAAAAAGGGTGACCATTTCTCAGCATAAAGAGACAGGCTATCATGTAAGACTCAAATCCATGAGATGTCATTTTATTCTTTTTATGGAAAGATTACACATTATTTAATACATAATTCAAAAGGTGAACGATTTAGATATCATGATTCCATCATTCAAAATGATGGCAATAAAGATAGAGATATGAATCACAGGATTCAAGCAAGTTGGATGAAATAGAGAAGGGCATCCGAAATTCTTTGCGATTGCACGATGCCACTGCATTTGAAGGGAAAGTTCTGTAGAATCGCGGTAAGACCTACACTATTGTATGGTACTGAGTATTGCGCTATTAAAGAACAATAAAAACAAAAAATGACTAACAAAAATGAGGATATTTAGCTGGATATGTGGCAAAACTAGAAGAGATAAAATTAAAAATGAAGAGATTCGTAACAAATTGAGAATTAGTTCAATTGTGGATAATATGCGAGAGTATCGTCTGAGATAGTTTAGGCATATGCAAAGAAGACCTAAATACGCACCGATTAGGAAAATCAAGAACCTAAATAGGAAAAATCTAGTAAAATATAGAAATAGACCGTTGAAAACTTAGATATAAGTTATCCGTAAATATATAATAGTTAAATATTTAGACGAAAAGATGACATTGGATAGAAATGAGTAACGTAGAAAAATCCGCATAAATTAAATCAACATATTTTATATATATTCTTCTTTTTTTTAACCATCTATATGCTTGTCTCTCAAATGATCGACTCCAAATGTTGGAATTAAGGCTCAGCTTGTTGTTTTTTAATACATAATCCAAGTTCAGTTTGTGAAGAACATGCGGAAGGAGACAGAGTAGCTTCCCATGGCATAAATTTTCCAAATATCAGGTTATTCTTAAAATAGTTATATGCAATCAATTTCACCAAAGCAAATAGAGTGGAAGTTTTAGAGATTTGATATGGTTATTCATAGCAAGGTATTCAAGCATTTCATATTAGAAATTTTTAGGACATGATATAAGAGAGCATGATAATCATCTTTCCAAGAATGAAAATATTAGAACATGCAAGAGTAGGCTGGCTTTCCTAAATGACGTAGGTCAACAAGGATAGAATTCCTCTTCCCCATAAAAGGAAGGCTAGAAAAGCCCTTGCGACCAAACCAAAACACCATGAAAATAATATATATGGCATATTGGATCTTTAATTTTAAGTAGCATTATCTTGTTGACTTATTTTCCTGGAGGAGGGAACACAGGAACAGTTTGTGTAAACGAATTACTCAGTGACAGATGGTGAGATTGTTTAACAATTCATCCAACTCATGATAAGGCATAAATAATCACTAATATTTATTCTACAATTTCTATTTAACTAGCTATGGTCTTCTCACAAGATAAGAAGACAAATATATAGAAAAGGGAATGTGAGGGATCCTCTAGAGAAAGGAAAACAAAACAAAGAACGGGAACATTACTCATAATAGCCCTCCAATGTCACCAGACATACCCATAATAGTTTTATCAAACAAGCAGGCGAGCATGATCCTAAGGAAGCAATAAAAACAATCTTCTCCAAGATTAAGTTAATGGGGGAGAAACATGTATAAAACATTCCTTACAAATAGTGAACACTCTACCCACAATTGCAAGATTCAAGCAATGAAGAAATAAGTGATGCCAGGTCTCACCACGTAGTTGACTAATGAAACAAAAGTTACAAGAGAGAACACTTTTTGGTCTCCTAATTACCGGCATTGGTCCTATCTGTGGACAAGAGATAAAATAAAACCTTGAGCTTAAACTAAACTTTCATCTTCCAATGAAACTAATCATCACCTATAAAATGTTTTAGCTTACAATTTCAACATGACCTCAGGAGCTTGTGATCATGCGAGGAGATGCAAATCCCTTCTGAAAGAGGGAGCATGATGTACAAATGTTTGTGGAATGCAAATTAGTGATCCCATTTTTAGCTTGTGAGTTATAGTAAGAACAGGTATCGATCAATGCTTTACTTACATATAAAAAATTAAAAAAAAAAAAGGACCTTGCTACATGCAATTGTATGTCACATTGAATTCCGTACTTCTATAGTTGGAAACATCCAAATATACCTCCCTATCAAAGTTCCCAAGGAGTCTGCTGACTTTCCTAAATAAGGTCATTGTCATGAAGCTTTCATCTTTCAAGAATTTACCTTCAAGGGAAAATCCTAATTTCAGTTAATGGACTAATATTAATCAGAAAGAAAGTTCAGAAGAGAAATATATGAGAAAATGTCGCATCTAAAGGCCCTAGGAATATACAATGTCAAAGATCCATCATTCTTGAGTGTCATTTCAATCCCACACGAGTGCTTAGATACATACACTTACAACCTATCAGCTCTTGTAAGCTTAATCCTAGGCACAAATAAATACATGTGTTTCAACATTCATCATAAGCTGAGAAATTCTACAAGTTGCCGCAACTGCCAAAGAAAGCGACAAATTCCACTAAATTTTTTTCATATTCAAGTCGAAAAAACATATATTTTCTTTTTGAATTAGAGGTCCATTAAACTATATAACTTAGGAATAGTGCAAAAATTTGTGGGAGACCGAGAATATCATGGGAGGCACTCAATTAAGCAACAAAGGAAGGAATTGGGTGACAACTATTAGCCCAAAGCAGCACAGCGCCACCATCAATTTGTGAAAAAACAAAACCATCATTAGCATGAACCAACCTCATAAACACTAAGCGTTTAAGGTTTATACAACAATAAACCCCAAATTGCTTCATCGAACCCTGACATAATCGACCACTCAAACATATACAAATCTGAGTTTTAACTTAAATTACCAGATAAAAGCATACGAATACTTAAATTTCAAGAACTTTTATAAAATTACCGGTTACCGGCTCCGAGAACAAGAAGACTAACCTTATTAGGGTTTGAAGATAAAGGCAGAGAAGAAGTAAAGGGTTGCTGAAATTTTTAGAATTGGGAGAAAGCCAACCAACCCTTTGAAGCTCTGGTTAGCGCACTTCTTCCTCTTCTTCTTCTTCTTCTTCTCCTCCTTCTTCTTCTTGTTGCAGCAGTCTCGCGAGGAGTATCTCTATCTTCGCAGTCTCCAAGTTTCTCTCTCTCTATTTATCTCCAATCCTTTGATAAGGTGAATATTTTTGTTTTCGTAAGAGAAGGGTTAGGGTTAAAAATTTTGGAATCACTTGGATTTTATTTAAAGCACATGTGGCGGAGATTAGATTTACGTTGTTTCTCAAATTATACGAATGGAGTACAGAATTGCGTATTTGCTTGTTAGACATCTTCCTACGGTACATTTTCGCCTTCCAAATCTGTAATAAAATAAATGATTAAATTGCCTTTATATATTACACATTTTTCTTAATTTAATTTTTTTATATATATAATACTATATTAATAGTTACATTGCCCTTTTGCTAAGGACTTTTGATAATTTATTGATATTTTGATAATAAAAAAATATATATATTAAAAGAATCAATTTCTAAATTAAATTTTATAATTATTTAAATCGTATTATTTGATTTTTCAGTTTTGGATACCTTTGATTAAAAAAAAAAAAAAAAAAAAATCACATCAGAGGAAGGTGGTGGCTTCTCTTCCATATGGCTCTCGCTTAAGGTTTGAAGGTATAAATTCTCACTTGGATGAATGTTAATGTTGAATCAAATGTCTATCCGTAGTTAATGCGATCAAAAATACTAATGCTTGTATTTTTCTAACTTTATTATTGGTGACAGCAAATAAATTATTTCTGAGATAATAAATGTTTTTGTTCCAATTTCGTAAGAAGGTCTACAAACACAGCCCTATAACATATCTTAGTGAGTGGGGGTCTTGTCATCCTTTTATTGTGAAGGCTCTTTCGAGTAATTTTCTCTAAATAAAACTCTTCTCCAAGAAAAATAAATAAACAAATAGAATTGTCTTAGATCAATAAAAATTCAGCTTTCACATGTTACATGAAATAAATTTTAATCAAATGTGTGTCATGCTTTCACCATCCACATCAGTAAACAACTGGATGGTCAGGATCGCATCGCGAGGCCCTTTCGATCATTCGGAACATTAGGCTAAAAATATATATTAACATTACACATAAAGTCTATCTTAAGAATTCAAAAAAAAAAAAAAAAAAAAGAAAAGGGAGTTGCAAACTAATCTTATTTTTTGTTGTATGGGTGGTAAGGTTGGATGAGAGAATAAATACCATTTTGAGGTAGATCATAGGGTATGGGAACTCGTAAAGCATTTGTAATTTACGGTGGTAAAATTAAGTTCAAAATTATAAAATATTTGTCGATAAATACAACTAAAAATTGCCATATTTAATTGAGTAAAAAATATCATGAGTAATACCAAATATTGTACAAGTTAAATTCATAATAAAATTAGACAAGAAATAAATATTTGTAACCAAAAGATATTGTGCATTAACAAATTCACCAATCCCTTTTTCTAGATTGTTTTCTCTCAATTTGTGCAAGTTCTAGTTCTTCCATTCTTTGTGTAACATATGCACTCCAGTGGGATGGACCTTCATGGTTGACATATATAGCATAATGGTTTTATTGTTTGTTCTTTTGGGGTTCCTATTGTTCAAATAAACTAATCAATATCTTTAAGATAATTGCAATTGCAGGGTCATTCAAGTTGCGCCAACATTTGGGTTGCTCCTACCCTTTGCTTTTGTTGTATTCATGGAAGAAATTTGTTATTTCCCACATGAGAGGGGCTTGCTTATAGTCTACCGTGCCAAAATGCTCTCATAATTGTTCGGTTCGATCTAAAATGGGATACAATTTATTTGCATCTTGCTACTTATAGGTTGATCGGCATACTTGAAAATGTTTAACTCTGATATTCAGCAAAAGTAAGATATTATATTGCATGCATTTTGATTCTATAACACTGATATAGGTGGAGGAAAAGTAAATGAAAATTTGGTTAACCCTCCCGAAGAGTAGCAATATGCTAGTCTTCCTTCACATTTTCGACAAAAGTTTCCAAAATGATATTCTGGGGCAGCCTCATAAAATTTTTGAAACATTGTGGTCCACCTCGTTTGGGTATTATTTGCCCTTTACAATCTTGTTTTGCATTTTGTAGTGCTATTATTTTTGTGACTGTATTGTATAGTATTCATAACAAAATATGTATGAAACAGTAATTACAATTAAGTTTTTTTCACTTTTAGATACACATTCATTATATATATATATATATTTTTTCACCATCGCTATCCAAGTTTTACTCAACTAATCCGATTCGAATACTATAAAACCCATTTTAGAATTGACTCTCCTAAATTGTTTTTCGTTATTCTCATAACTCAAACTTGAAATCTCTGATTAAGAGAATAAATTGGTCGACCACTCAACTAAAGGAGTTCGGTACTCAACCTAAGAATTTGGGTTGAGATCCTCAACCAAGTTACTATAGAGTTTGCATGAGTATTCGCTTACCATCACCATGCATGTTCAGTTGGAACATTGCAACTAATTTATATTTTATAGTCTATACTTGTGCAATGCACACTTTGTATGCTAGGTTTATAATCTTATCCTAGATTTGATTGAGCAACTAGAGTTAGTTTATAGTTTTAAAAACTTTGCAAAACTCATCGGTCGATGATAATTGTTGAATAAAGTTGGCAAAACTCACCTCATGACAATGGCTTTTTCATACTTCAAACACATGGCTTAGCAGGGACTAGACACCCCATTGTGGAATACCTCATTAATACCTTTTCAAGGCTTTTTCTTCATTTCTTTCAGAATCTATTTGGTATTCCCGTTTTCCACTCCTTCGCTGGACAAACACAACCCTAATCACTACAAAAAAATACGGTTTTAATCACGAATTTTGACAACGGAAAAAATTCGTCGCTATTTTGAGACGAATTTAGTGACAAAAACTTTTTCGTCGTTAATTTGCCACAAAATTTACAACGAAAAAGAAGTCGTGGCTAAATTAGCGACGGACACATCATTCGTAGCTAAATTCGTCACTAATTAGTGACGAAAAAATTTTCATGGCTAAATTTGTCGCTAATTAGTGACGAAAAAATTTTCGTGACTAAATTCGTCGCTAATTGACGATAAAAAATTTTTTCGTTACAAATTTCGTCGCTAAATAAGTTTTTTATATATAATTAAATAAAATATAATATTAATATAATATTTAAATTAAAAAATTAATTTACCATTGTTTAACGACGGATTTCTAAATCCGTGGCTGATTCAGTGACGGATTCGAAATCCGTCGCTCAATAGATTTTTTATATATAATTAAATAAAATAAAATATTAATATAATATTTAAATTAAAAAATTAATTTAACAACTAAATTTAATTTAGGGACGGATTTAGCCTTCTGTCACAAACTTAGTGATGAATTTTGTATCTCCGTCCCTTAGCAACAAATTTGCCTTTCCGTCCCTAACTCAGCAACGAAAAGGCATTTTCATCGTTGAGATTATACTTTAATGGGAACGCTTTTTTAAACTCTCTCTCTCTCTCTCTCTCTCTCTCTCTCGTGCGTTAGGGTTTCTCTGCTGACACTCCATTTTCATCTTTTTCACGGTCGTCTTCTTTGTTGCTCAGTAAGACACCCACTATTGCCCTCAAACCTCGATTTCCCTCCTCAATCTCACCCTCTTCTCTATCCAAACCTACGCCTTTTCTTTTAAGGGTTTTTATTAGGGTTTTATTTGCTCCTTCAGCTCTCTAAACAGTAGTCAATGCCCCTTGCTTCTCTTTCTCTTCACCCAGCATGTGCAGCTTAGCTATCGACCGCTCAACCATCAGTCTCTCTGTCCGTCTCTACATCGATTTTAGTCATCGACTGCGATTAGGTACTCATCTCTTTCTATGGTTGTTTAGTATTTCTGGTGTTCCAAATCGAGGGGCATTATCCTATTGTTGAAATTACTTGGTGAAGCGCTTTTTTTTAATTCTGATTTTTTGAGGGTTTTGCTTACTTTGTTGGTAGGGTTTACAAAACCCTAATTTCCCGTGTGAATAAATTACTCAATGAAATGAAAATCTTCTTTTTTGTTGAATTTTTTTGTGGGTTTTGTTTTGTTTGTTGGTAGGGAGTCTAAAAATCACAAATATTGGTGGCATGCTTAATTTGTCAAATTTTGGTGAAAAAGGAGGGGAAAAAAGTTAAAGGCCAGTCATCTAGTGATTTCCTATGGGCTGCACCTTTAGTTGCTCCTTGAAATCTGCAGAATCACTTGTTAACTACGAGATGTACACACACATACCCACAAAAGCGCAGTAGAAAGGAAGTGGGGAGAGAGAACCAGGTAGAGAAAGGATGAAGGTGTCATAGTTTTCCTCTTGAACCAAGTCACTCTTGGGAATGAAATCCTTAATCCTAGGTTTGGGTGCATCTCTGTCATCCTTGGTTCCATCTTTTCTTCTGTTTCTTGTATTGTTGCTCTCTTGGAATGTGCTAGAAATGGAAGGGATGTGAAAGGTTGAGGAACTTTGTATTTATACGTAGACATGGGAGTTCGGGTTTTGAAATTTAGGGTGATAGGTTTCCATGACTTGTCATTTTTGCTTTTCTTTTAGGTTGGGTTATGTCTTATTTTGCATTGCATAGTTGCCTTTGTGTGTTCTTTCTCTCTTGGGGTCCGTGAAATTGTTTTAGATTTTGATATCCTATGCTTTCCTGTTGCACAAATGTTCGCCTTCTGACATAGGAAAGGTTCAAATTCTTTGTTTATCATATACTCTTTTTGAGAACTTTGCTAAGAGGTTTTGTTCTGTCGCTTCTTCTCCACTTAGATTTGAGCCTATTTAATCAGAAAAATGAAAGGCTTGGGCCCATTCACATTTAAACGAGACAAGAGGTAAAAATACAATATGTAATCGTTGAGTTTTGAACGCAGCGCAGTAAGTCTTGATGTACTGGGTTTAACCAGTCTCTTTTTTTTTTTTTTTTTTTTCCCGTAGAAACATGCTTCAAAACCTAGGTGACGCCAGAACAATTTTGTTTAATCTCTGCATTGTTTGGTTTGTAACAATTGGGCCCAAAATTCCCGCTTCAAGGGAAAAGGCCCTTTTTCACAAAAATGATGCACCAAACCGCCTTCGGCGTTTGCCAGCGCATTCCTCACAAAAAGTTACCCCGAATCGTTAAAAGAAAAAAACGTTGAAATCCGATAACTAGAGGCAAAGTTACACCGCCGACTAAACTTCAAAGGTGCAGCCAAGCGCGGACCTCTTAATTCTTCGTTGCAAAATTACCGAAAAAAAAAAAAGGTAAACATAACACAATTCAAAAGGCATAAGCTTATGAGAGGTGTATTTTTTTCCCTCCTCTCCCATCGCTTCCAAAGGCTAGGTTAGGGCAATAACTTTGCTAATGGGAGTTTGGATTGAAGAACGAAGCAAGGTATGACAAGCAGGCAGCCCCCAGAAATCTGAAACGTCCCTCCTCTCTTCTTTTTCAGGTTTTCTCTTTTTGGTTTTTTCTTTTTTTTTTTTATTTTTTTTAATCTCACAAGCATTCGTCTAGGATTTTCATGTCATTATATGGCCAGAGAGCTGAAGAAGAAGGGTTCTCATTTATTAATGCAGTCAGTCCTTTTTTTTTAATGCAGTCAGTCCTTGTTTTTTAATGCAGTCAGTGATAATCTGAACATTAAAAGAAGCAAGTGGCTCCCACACTTCTCTTGTATATAGAAACTTCTCTTATTTCTCTCTTTCTCTCGTCCCCCACAATCCAAAGGTCTGGTCTCTCTTTTTTATTTTATTTTTTTTTGTTTTAATGCCATTGTCTGACTGTCATCTGAAAAAAGTTGAAAAATTGGAATATTTGGCTATGGTCAATGGTACATTTAGACAGAAATATAAATTTGGTCCAATTCCTTTTTGGCATGACGTGTTTGATGGCATAGTTAATGGGAATTGGTGTTTCTAATTCCTTTTTGGCATAGTTCATTTTTTATCATCTAGTGCTAGGATTGATCACTATTTGACATTTAAATTATTGCTTTATTTTAGTCAAATAGTCAATATATCTTATTGTTTTATTTTACTTTCCTTATAATTTCCCTCATGATAATGCAGAAAAAATATAATGAATTTCTATTGACTCATTCGAGTAGCACCGATGATATTATTTCATCTGAGCCATCCATTGATAGTATGGCTTTGTGGCTAAAGATATTTTGCTGAGTTAAAAAAAGAAAAAATACTTGGGATGGGATGAGCAAGATAATGATTGATAGATATTATAATTATTGATCTATATATTTATTGTTATATATTGGACGTCCATGAAGTGTATTTGTTACATACTAAATTGATATTTGCTTGATTTTATTCCTATTGACATTTTGTTTAATATTCGAACATTTATGAACAATTTCAAGTTTATTGGTTTCGAAGGATGTTTGGAATATGATTATTATGTTAGTTGGATTCGAAAAATTTTTAAATTTATTAGATAGATATTCGTGATTAAATTTGATATTTATGTTAGTTGGATATGACATTTATTTTTGAATAGGGAAAATTTTGAAAAATAATAAAATTTTTTGGCTAAATTCTCAAATCCGTCGTTAATTCGTCACAAAATTTCGAGAACCATCACAAAATTCATCACCAAATCATATTATTTTTGTGGCTAAATTCCCTTGCTCGTTGCTAAATTTGTCCCAAACAATTCGTCACAAAAGTTAGCCATGGATTTAAATATTGCGGCTGAATTTACCACGGACAATCATATCCATCGTTAATTTTAGCCATGAAAATCCGTCACTAAATTTAGCTCTGGATTTTCAAATCCGTCGTTAAATTTAATCACGGATTTGAATATCTGTTACCAAATTTAATCACGAATATTAATATTTGTCGCTAAATTTAGTAATAAATTTAAAATATTTTTCATTACTAATTTGACCACGAATTTCTGAATTTTTTCACTAAATTTTTGCAATGCGTTATTAGCGATAAAAAAATTTTCACTGCTAAATCTACCACTAAATAAAGTAGCGATAAATTTTTCTAAAATTTCTATCGCTAAAACCATGTTTGTTGTAGTGCTTGTAATGTATAGCATTGTTATTACAAAGTCCTTATGAAAAAGTCAAGTATTCTTAGATGGAGAAAAGATACATATTTCAACCACATACTTATAACATGAGAGGCGTAACAAACAAGAAAGCTAAAGGCAAGCTAAGCAAGTTTATATACATGTTATGAATCTAATAACATGAGAATTGAAGGTAATTGACAAGAAAATATTATTAATCAAAATAAGAATTTATCTATTTGAAAACTTTGCAAAGCATGCAAGTAAAATTTGATAATTGTTGGTTGAAATAAATTTATTACACAAAGTGAGAATTTAGCAATTGCCCTAAATCTTTGTAATGTTTGTTGCAAACTCAGAGGGCAGTTAGTAGAAATGCAGCACTAATTAAAGTGAGAATTTATCTACTTCTCTGAAAGTTTTGCAAAGCCTGTGTGCTAAACTTGCGGGCAAAATTTGAGAACTATGGATAGGAAATCTTTGTGAAACTCTTTTTGAGAGAATTGACACTCAAAATGGTACCGATAGGTTATGGTTCAACCATGGAAGTTAGTGAGGTATCTCTTCTCCTTCCAAAATTAGGGAAGCAAGAGATAAAATGATTGAGGTATCCAAAAACAAAAACCACATATATATGTATTTATATATTAGTATTTTAGGATTCCAAATTTTGAACTCTACTCTGTCGGACCCACACTCATTTGTTTAATTATAAACTCTGGTCATTTCTTTTAATTGTGAGATAGATCAAATAATGAAGACAAAAAATTATAATAAATCATGTATCTTATATGGAAATAATGGAAGTTGAGGCTAAGAATAATTAAACCTGAAGAGACAAGTTAAGTTGTTGTCTTGTGATAAACGAAGCAGCGCAAAGCCACATGTTTATCCATAAGAATAAGAAACTGACCCCAAATAACACAAGTTAGTTTTGTATCTCTTTCTCCCTTGAAAGTGGGTAAGGTGAAGGCTATGATTTGATAGATTTGCTTGTTCTCCTAGAAATTTGAGCAAATAAAGTCTTCATATGAACCGATCTCTTTCTTTTTATTTTTACTTTTGTGTTGTTGAATATTCACTTTGAATTATTCAATGAGAAAGCATTAAACATGTTTTCATACTCGTGAAAAAGATAGCTGGACATTAAATTAAACAAACACGCAAAGAAATGCATTCCCAGAAATGAAATACCCAACTGAGTTAAGCACATGAAATGATAAGATTACAAATCAGTTTATAATATGTAAAGGGTGCAATCATATGATAAAAATATAATTTTTGTGTTTTCTCACTTAGATTGCATCATGAATCGCGTTTCATGTATATTATATGCCGCCACGACATGTGTTTACTTTATATGATGTGTATGTATTGGTTGTCCGGCACTTGCTCAACTTTGCTAATGCCTTATCCTTCTTGACAGGTGCGCGGGAATAGAGTAGGGAATTTAGGGTAGCAGCTAATGAGTCGATAGATTTAGATTCCAGATTTTTATTTGAATACCCATTTTTGCTTTCTTTAAGTTAAGATAATTGTCTTGTGAAGGAATTATTTTTTTTTTATTTTTTTTTATTTTTTTATATTATGTATGATATGCTATGAAAAAGGATGGATATACTATAATAATGAAGAATGTTTCATTAACATCCTCAATATTCATGTAGGCGACAACTCTTTATCCATGCCAGTAGATGCTTTGATGTATCCTAATGTTGTTAGGAATAAGTTTTGGATAATCAATATTTATCTATAAGGAGTTGAAGCTGGTAGGTTGCCACCCAGTTGATAATGTGTATTATAGAAATAATAGTCGGTAAATAGATGAGACTCCATCAAATTTTCTTGAAATGGAAAAAATAACTTTTTAAATTAAATAAATTCCTTCTGTATTATCACACTCATGGCGAATGACTCGGTGACTTTAGGAGTTGCATTGCATGTTTAATTATATTCAATTTATTCCCCACATGTATGCTTTATATCGATGCTGGTGGATGCGTCACATGAATAGCAGGAGATCAGATCCTATTTCAAACCCTCTTTGAAATAAATTAAAACAATGAATAAGCAACCATAATACCCACAATACATGGAAGCAAATTCAGGGATTTGTTAGCATGTCCACGGAATGGAGGACACCTAGAATGTCTGTTTTAATAATTTTCTTTTCCTTTCTTTGTTTTTAACCTTACTTGTGATTTAAATTTATATATATATATATATATATATATATATATATATATATATATTCTCAAATAGATATACGAAGAAAATGGTGCCAAATATTGCAACTTAAAAATATTTAATGTCTCTGCATAAGTAATCTATTTAGGGATAATATGATTATTTTGTGACTTTAGACATGTAACTAATTTTGAAACCCTAATAGTTGTTATTTGTTGAAATAAAAGATAATGAAATTTTACATCTAGTTAGATTTGAGACAATCCATTCACAATATGAATATAAGTCTTCCAGTGGTAATACAATGTGGAACTTGTATAAGCTTCTTATTTGAAAATAATAAATCACACAGCAAGAGGTAGGATAAGATTTGTATAGAACTTCTAGTAATTAAAATGGATGAGAGAATTAAACATCAAATGCCTCTTTTCATTAAAAGGAACCAACAAACCAATCGGTATACTTACAGGCAACGGTATGATTCAAAAACATTGAAAAGTTTCTTTAGTTGGTTCAAACTATACATATTGATTTTTCCCATTTTTTTCATCCTACGAGAATAAAGTTGCAATGCTACCAAATTTTAATATTTCAACCAACATATTAAGAACTAGGAAGTAATAATATAAAAAATTGTGCAAAGCATGCATGAATAATTTTAAATACAAAAGACCGCAAATACAATAAGATTGACTCAATCAATGTCTTTTTAAACGCCGAGGTTCCGACCTAAATTCTACGAAATGAGGCTAAGATGTTCGGGTTTTACATTGATGTCCTAGCGTTTTCCATTATTTCTGCATACATACACACGTTGTATGATAATTAGTTTAGTTTATAATTCAAATTGATTCGTCAACACAAAATTTAATTTATTATTAAATCAACACACAATTGATTTATTATTTCTATGCACACACATCCAAAATTGAGTGTTTAATAAACTACCATTACTTTTGCTACGTATAATTAACCATATATATCGTTATAGATTTCTAATTAATTATGTATCTTTTTTGGTAATTATCTCCTGAATGAAAGCTCGCAAGTAAAAAAGATAAATAAAAATAAATTATAACGCTACAAAGGACATAGCCTTTCTTGACCTTTTTCTCTATATTTAAGTATCATGTCACCAATATTTTTCTCTCCACAATGTTTCTTTGTTGAAACGTCGGCAAAAAACCTTTTTTTGGCAAAATTTAGGTACCAAAATGTTAGGAAAAGTCATTGGCATACAAAAATGAACAGTGACAGAAAGTTTTGCTGACACTTTTACACTAAACGTCGACAAAAGCATTGAGCTTTTCTGACGTTTTTTTCTTTAAACATCAGCAAAATATGTAACTTTGCTGACGATTTTCCAAAGTGTCAGATAATGGATCCTTTCCCTATATTTCCGTTAAATGTCAGGAAATGGTAGAGAGAGAGAGAGAGAGAGGGATGCCAACACTTTTACTTAAAAATATCGAAAAATGGTAGTGAGATAGGGAGTTGAGACAGAGACACCGTATAGAGCTCCCAAGATCAAAACCCCAATGACTAAATATCCCAACGAATAAACTGAAATTAACCCTACAAGCGAAGTATCTTCAAAGATTATGAATTTGCTCAATGATGTCAAAATTATTTGCAATTGTGATGCAAGATTTGAGATAGATTTGGATGCTAAAACTAATGATTTCAAATCCATAAGAAGAATAATTCGATTACTTTCATGTAATAAATTAAGGAAAAAAATTCTTAATCTCACTCTCTCTTTTTAGATTTTTCTTAAGAAATAAATAATTGTCTTTTCTCCTCTCCTTTTGTTTTCTATATGAATTTCCGAAATTCTCTGCAATAATGATGTGCACAAGATTTTTTTTTAACTAATTTCAAATTAATTATTAGGAAAATCATAATGCTCTTATCATTAAGGTATGTTAATTGTTTTCTTTATACGGTAAGGCAGAGAGAGAAAAATATGCACAGAAAGAGAGATTATGCATTTTTAGAGAGAGACGGAAGGAGAAAGGAAAGAAATATATTCTATAATTTATTTTTGTTTTTGTTATTTGGTTGGACTTTCTAGCCTTTCCTCATAGTTTTCATCGATCACGAGGGAACCATACTGAAATGTCTCATTTCTTTTCTTCTCATTTTACCCCAAAAAAAAAAAAAAAAAAAATTATTTTCTTCTCTCTAATTTGAATTAGGACTCTCTAACCTTTCCAAAACAAGTGGGATGTCAAAATAGAATTGCTACGTACAGGAATTGAATCCAGGATCTTTCCTTTAACTAAATACTACTAGCACAACACCAATAGGACAACCTTAATAGATTACCATATTAAATCTAAATCATTTATTTGACTTTAAATTCATGATATACTAGGATCAATGCATTTTATATACAAATTAAGTTTAAAATTCAACTATTGATTAAAACTTATTTTATATGCATTCACTATTTATTTGGTGTGACTTTATAGGTTCAATACTAAATAATAATGTGAATTATAATGTCAACGCTTTTTATATTACTCGATTGCCTATGTAAACAGTATCAAATTGTCTCTAACTCTCATAAGTCATGATTGACATCTAATGTTATATGTTATTAACACTCATATAGTAATAAATGGAAATATATATCCATAGTAAATCTAAGTTCATGCATGTTGTTAGTATAATCGCCTCATTTCAAGATTCAAATTTAACTACAATCATAGTAAATGTCAAACCTTAATTTGTTGAACAATTTTGATGAAGTAATGATTTTATTGATGATGAAAACTAGAATAGCAATTAATTACTATTTAAGTTTGATAAGTTTGATAGTACATGGTTCAATAACCCATTATAATGAAGCACATAAGCTACCAAGCCCATTGGACCACAAGGTCCATAAATGATTGGCTACGCTCTCAATTGAATGCCCTCTCGGTAAAACACTCTTGCTTACGTCTCTCAGAACAATTTTTTATCTAGAATACTAAACTAAAGACCATAATATCGTTACACAAAAAATATTAAAAATTATTTATATTAAAAAACACTAAATTAAATTGGTAACCAGAACCATAAACTAAAGAATTAAACTAAAAAACACTAAACTGAAACCACTAAACTCATCGTTGCTCAAACATTGTTAACAACTACATTTAAAATCATTCGTTAAACAGATATTGAAAGATATTTAGAAATTCACCTATGCAACTTGTATCCATAAAGATATTTCACTGATTCAGTAAGATCTTTCTCCCATGCATCAAGAAAGGATGTAGAAGCCTCATATTCCTTATTGTTGGAAGACCCACTGGTTTGATCTTTCTTCTCCATTTCTGGTTTTGTCTTTCTCACAAAAAGGATTCACCGTGAAAAACTTCTAAAAAATGGGATTCGTCATCAATGTCTTCTCAGAAATAGGTTTCGTCTTCAAAACCTTTTTTCTCCTCTGTCATCGAAAACCTAGCTTCCCTCGATAACTTGTCTCCTTCAATTCCCTGCAACTTTTATTCACCTCAGCTATTGGATGGACTTCTACATAATGCCAACCGTTGGATCAGATGTCCTGTCAAATAACTTCTCCCAATTCTCTTAAAGTTGAAAGGACATCTAACTAATTACCCCTAGTCGTTGGATCAATTACAATGTAATATGTCCATTTAAGAGTTTGCCCCCATCATTGGATGAAATATGATTTATCCAACTTGGGATTCACAACATGGCAAAAAAAGAACCAATTTGGGATTGCTCTCATGACATACAAATATACCGTTGATTTTCTAATAACATAATGTCAATATTACATTACTATATGTAATACTACATTACATTATGTAATGCAAGCCGTTGGGCCAATTCGTGATAATCTCAAATGGTATTATAATTCACCACTAAATTAAGTGGCATTGTAGTTCTCTCATGTGTAGGATGAGGGGGGAAATTATTTAAATGTAATGACATTATATTACATAATATAGTATTATAATATGAAATTATAAAAATTCATTTACCAATTGGACATTATGATCAATTATTACATAATGTAGCATTATAATATAATATTATAACAATTCATTGACCAATTGGACATTATGACCAATTGTTACGTAATGTAATATTATAATATAATATTATGATAATTCATTAACTAATTGGATATTATGATCAATTGTTACATAATATAGTGTTATAATATGAGATTATGACAATTCACATATTAATAATTTAATGGTATTTAATGAATGACATTATATTACATGACATAATTAATTATCAATATTAGTAATTTAAATAATATTACATGATATCCAATATTAGTAATTACATAAATTTGTAATTATCAATATTATATAATGTTACATAATATGATGATCAATATTATATAAGTTTACATAATATAATATTAATTATCAATACTACATAATATCCAATATTTAGTTGTTGGAGAGACAATGGAAACAAAAAAGAGTGTTATACAATAAGTCTTTTCACGTATGAGACAAAAAGGAAACACAAAATATAAATCGTTGTGATCATAACAAATTCCAAGAAAAAGCAACAAATAATGACAATAATGAGAGGAGATACAACAAATGAGATAATGACAATAATAATTTTAGAAGTTGATAAATGAGAGATTGACACCTTAAAACTAAACAGGAGAAAAAATTTATAGAGAGACAAAAGTTTCAAAAAAGGGCAGATTTTGAATTTTTTTGTAAAAATAAGGTGGTCAAATGACTAACTCCAAATATATTTTAAATCATTCTCTTGAAACCATCAAAACTCTCATTCCCTCGAAAGCTCTCATTCTCTCATAGCTATCAAAATCCATCAAAAAATCTAACTCAACTAAACATATTTTCAGTCTTATTTCCCTGAAATCTCTCATAATATATTGAAAGATCTCACTCAACCAAATATATTTTCAACTAAAAATCAAAACATTTCCTTACCCATAAAATCTATACAATTAGCCAAATATATTTTTAACTTTCAGACCCATCCAAAACTCTCACTCAAGTTTTCACTAAAACTTTCTATAACAGATATTTAGATATCAATAAATTTACTAGACAAACAATTATTTTGCAAAGTTTCATCAAAAGGTAATCACATTTTTTTTCATAAAAAATCACTCTGTCGTGATGGGTTCTGTTGCGTTGTGCTGGGAATGGGTATTTGAAGGATTTTAAAATTTTCCATCTATGAATATAAGATGAACTAAATGACGGATAAATATTATAGCTAATCACAAAAAATTACAACCATCCCAAAAACAAGTTCAGTCTGAAGAACTCAAACCTTCTCAAGATGTTACCCCAAGATTAAAATAAATAGATCTATTTAATTTGAGATTTAATATTAACATGTTGTCAAATAATTATCCATTTTTAATTTTTTATTTTGAACGATTGTTAAGAAACCTAGGACCTAATGTGCTGTCAAGATATTTGGGATTTAGAAAAAGGAAAACACATGATGATTAAAATAAATGAATTAAATCAACCAATAAAAATCGATAGTATGATTTTTACTAGATTCCTTGACACTATAGTTAGAATACATTCGATTGTTCCAACAATTATAGGATTTGGCGTCATATGCCAAAAGAGTATAAAGACAACATGTAGAAGATAGTACAGGTATATAGTTTTATTGCTCGATGGCATAGATGAGAAGTTAATATATCTAATTTTATTCCTTACATATTTTTTCTATTTTAATTATAGTCAAATGTTATTTTCAAATCACTTAGAGATGACACTAAAAAATAACTTATTGACAACTTGTATGATAAATGGAAGAGTTGAAAAAATATTCTAAAGTCAAAGTGGTTTGATAATTCAGTTAGAATAAATAAAATGTCAAGAGAATAGAATATGAAAGGGTTGATCCAAATCAATATAGTGAATTTATTGCTTTCTGGTTGAGTGATAAAGAAAATGTACCAATTACCAATTTTTCTTACTAATACTCTATAATGTAATCCACTTGTTATTCTAATACTTTTTACTCTATACTAGGAAATTAATAAAAAAATTTAGAATATCGCGCAAAGTTGATAGATCTACATTGCTTAGGATTGAATTCATTTGCCAAATTTATACATGAGAAGATATAAAGAATTCATACTTTATTTTAGCTATAATTAATTTTACCTACATAAAATTTTAAATTGCTTTATTTTTATCATTGCATATGATACAATCTGATGGGACAAATCCTTCTAAAACTGAGCTTTATAATACAAGTATAATATGATCAGATGATATTTTAGTTTTTACGAAAATATCAGAAATTGTGGTATGAATGATTATCTTTCATGTAATTCTAATTGATATGTTTTTGGAACATTGAAGTTTGATTTATTTTACTTTTTGCAAGAAATGGTGAAGAGTGAAATGGAGGTGATTGACAATGAAGGAAATCAAGTAGAAAGTTTAAATTTATCTTGGGAAAGCAATATCGTATCTAAAGTTAAAGGGTCTTACTTGAGGGGAAGAATCAAATATGTAGAAAGGTTACAACTCCATCACAATGTAAATCTGTACGTCTAACCAAAGCAAAAAATGAAAATAAGATTATGATGATGGAATAATTAATAAAACAAAATCACAATTTTACTAATTGGATAAACAATGTTCTTATGCATGTTACTATGTAGGCTATAAGTGGACAGTAAAATAAATTGATGAATATGATTGATGATGTAAGACTTATTACTAGTGTTCAAATAAAAATATCATTTATCTAGTTTTCAGCATAATTTTCTAATTTCATATTTGTCTTTAAATAATAATCCAAATTATTTGTATTATTATATTTCTCCAATACTAGATGCTAGGAATGCATATAGAAACCAACCGTCATCATCAACACTTGACTCCATCTAGAAAGTAATATTTTTATTTATAATCATTCTTTATAATTTCACCATATAATTATATTCATTTCACTACTAGTTTTTATGAATTGATTGACCTGAAGGATTGTGCATGAAGTTGGTTACTGTTATTTTGTTATCTACTTAATTTTGGAGTTACCTGATTTTGATGCTAGGATTGTGTTTTCAAATTGTGATGGTAATATTTTTTGTGATCGAAGTGAACATATTTTGTTTGAGCCATCTCAAAAGACATGCAGTTATAGGACATGCAATTATTTTTTTGGTCTTATTTGTATCCGTTATTCTACTTACGAATCAATGTATCAATAATTCTCGTATATTAATACAATCTTTATTATATTCATATTATTTTAGTAATCTCTTTATTTTATAATTTCTTAATTTATGTATAGTAATTCAAATCTACACTATCTTAAAAAAACCATAACTGTTGATATCATGTGGTAATCGATAATTAAAGATAGTAAATTTTTCTATCACTTGTGCTAACCGATGATAAAATGCAATAATTTTCCTAACACTTATGATAACTGACAATAAAATGTAATAATGTTTCCTAACACTTCTGATAACCAACGATACCGACGATAAAAAACAGTAATATTTCCTAATATTTATAACAACCGATGATACAAAACAGTAAGTTATACTAATATATGTGATAATCGATGAGAAAAGATAGTAACTCTTCCTAATACTTTTCTAACTTATGATAAAAGCCTATAACTTTGCCTAATATTTTTTGTAATCAAAGATAAAAGATATTAATATTCTTTAACACATGTGATAATCGACGATAAATGATAATAATATTTCTTAACAGTTATAGTAACCAACAATAAAACATAGTAACATTTCTTAACACATAGTAACAGATGATAAAAAATAGTAACATTTCCTAATACATGTGGTAATTAATGATAAAAGACAATAACTTTTACCAATTGTTTTCAAACAGATTATAAAATACAATAATATTTTTTAACACTTATGGTAATCGACAATAAAAAACTATAATTTTACCTAACACATGTAGTAACCAAGGGTAAAAGACAATAACTTTTACTAACGCTTTTTTAACAATCAATATAGACCCAGAACATGCTCCAATGATAAACAAAATCATCGGGATAGACCTATCCCAACTAATATATAGTCAACTGAGGGCCCATCCATCGGAGAAGGTTTTGCCGATGGTTTTAATGGGCTTTACAAATGGTTTTCATCTGTCTGGATAAGTTATTTGTTTTGTAATATATCATTCCTAAAAGATAAAGTGAAATTTTCCATCATAGTCACCCAATTCACCATCAATCGCTTACTCATAGACCATGTTCTCCTCTATCCAATGTCTTTGTCTTTCTGAACCCATATAAAAAGCTATAGACATGATTAGTGTCTTTTGAATCTACCATCCAAGAGTCAACAAATTTAACCATCAAATATGACTGTCGAAGCTTTAATGCATACCTATACGCTATTTTGTTATGTCCCCCTGCTATTGCTCCTTTGAATAACTATTCTACCTATACTAGCAGCATTTATCTCTAAGCTAGACATTTGTAATCTTCTAAGATTTAAAGATTTGTTTATTCACTTGATATTTGCCTATCGAGATCTTACTTTTTTCTTAAACTTTTTACCTTTCAATTTCTATCCAAAAGAGGACCCTTAGTCCATATGAACACTTTCCTAAGGTTTTATGATCACCTCCGCCATGTGATCTCCGCTCATCAATTCTAATAGAGTCATATTTAACTTTCTTATGTTGTAGTTCAAATTGAACTTGCTAAAGGTGTTAGGCAAAGTTTCCAAAACCAGGACAATCTAGTCTTGGAAATGAATCTTAGCCTTGAGGGTCCATCTTGAGCATATGGTCTTTAACTAATGTTCCCTTAGCCATCCTTTGCTCCAAGAGCAACTGGATTTGTGGCCATACTCTAATCAACAAACATCTTTGTAAAAGACTAAATCTTATCATAGGTAGTTTCCAATTTTTCATGTTTACTTTGAAGCAGATTGGACATAGAGACTAGGACAGCATCAATCTCCTTTTTTTTCTTCTACTAGCTTTTAGCTTTGTTTTACTCATCAATAGAATCCATGGTGCTGACAGAACAAGGTATAGGACATGCATGTACTCATCGAATCTAAGCACTTTGTTAAGGTTCTTTTCTAATCAACATAATTTGGTCCACCGAGTTTTTCATCCTTCAAGAAACCACCTAACAATTCTAGACAATGAAAAAAAATCATATATTCAGTTAACTGAGGCATTATATTAAGGTGCATGAACATATGAATGAGTAAAATGTGAAATAAAATAAAAAAGTATGATTATCCCACATAACACATTATTATTCAAAGTAAATTACCCTATAACTTTGATAACAATGTGCTAGTATCTTAACATTTTATCACAACACTCCATCTTGAGATGGCCATGAAAATATAATAAGTCAGAATCTTTCGAATTGAATATTATTATCTCGATAGTATAGCCTTAACTCCTAATATTTAAACATCGGTTATTTTTACCCTCTCTTATGGAGTGGAGTGGATATCCTCTTTATAAAGTTACTGAAATAAATTAATATCAAGCTCAAATGTGAGGTGTTGATTAATGCTATTTTTCTAAAATGATCTGTAGATAGAACTCAAATGTAGGGGGTCCAATCTTCATAATATTAATCTTAATTTAAATTCATTTGCTAATTTTGAATCAAGTAACTCCAACGTAGGCCGGCCATAATTATTTCTTGGCATAAACTAGAAATGGAAATCATGGTATTTTAGGGCCAAAACTCCTCTCCCATAATTTCAAAACATGGGTTATTTTTAACTTCTCCAAAAAAGTCGAGTATATATCATTATTTATAAAATTATTGGGATAAATTAATATCAAACCCTAACATAAGCTGGCCAATTAGTAATATTTTCTGAAAATAATCTATAGAAGGGAACTCCAACATAGGTTGCCACCCTTACTAATATTTTTAATTATTGTCAATTTAGGTTCACATGCTATTTTGAATTAAACAACTCCAACATGACCTGGCCGTTAATTAAACATGAATGAGAAATAGAAGCCATGAGATTTTAGGATAAGAAGTTCTCTTCTCACAAGTTTCTTCACATAAATGTTCTTTTCTTTTGCCTCATTAAGTATGAACAATTTGAGGGGTAGGATTGAACAAGGTTTCAAGATCATTGTGTATAAAATTTAAGGTTTTGAAACTTGAAAGAAAGATTAAAGAGTGTTTCAAAGGCTATTAATTTCATGCTTTCTTTTATATGAGAAGTTAGGGTTAAATATATTTTATTTTGCCCTATAAATTTTATGAATTTATAATTCTACTCCGAAAAGTTTTTCCTTCACAAATAGGTCATTCTTCCATAACTTGTAAAAAAGTTACAACTAGGTCCTAAGATAATAGACTTTCATTCTTTTCTTTATTTTCTTAATACCCAACTATATTATTATTTATACTATGGAATAAGCATACATTGAGTAGGTAGGTTAATAAAAAAATAAAGTATTAAAATCGAGAAGGTGATTTAGAGTATATTTATTTTTACTTTTGCAATACTTTTAATACATACTCTATGTAACACCAGGAACCCAAAAAAAAGGAGAAAAATTAAATCCAAACCTACCCCCACTTATTCTCTCTCCTCTCCCCACCTCGTATATTCTTTTATTCTCAACTCACTTGAGACTCTCTCCCTTCCTCCCACCCTCGCGGCTCATTCCTCGCTCGTCCACTCTCTTTGCTTCCCTCAATATCAAACAAGATCAAACAAAGACCCACACATCCAGGCTCTCAAACCTTCAAACAAACTTGAAGTATTGTGGTTCTAGTAAGAGATTAAGGGCTTTAGAGAGAGAAATCTAGAGTTTGGAGACTCAATTTGAAGGAATTGGTGCAATCATGAAATGAAGGTAATATTCTTACCATTTTCTTGGATTTAGACAAATGGATCATGAATTTGATTTTAATGATTTTAATTTGGGATTTTTTAGAAAGAGAAAAATCAGGGTTTGTTGTAGCTCAACTTTGGGATGAAATTTGACACCCTACTTCAGTTAAATCATTTTCCTCAATTTAGATTGGTGTTATTATGCAAATATTTAACCTATTGAGTGTGGGTAAAATTAAAATAATGAGGAAAACTTGAATTTCTGCAACTAGTCAGCTTGACCCAATAACGATATTTCAAGTATAACTTTCTTTGTATAATTGTAAATTGAACAGGGCTTATTCCTACTGAAACTAGGCTTTTAGGGCTTTAAAATGACATATTGAAGTAAACATTCCATTGAAAATTGGATTTTTTATAATTTTTCAAAGAGACATGTCCTGAAGAAATTTGCTCTGTTCTGTTCTATTCTGCTTACAAATTTTGTTTCAAATTTGAACAGCCCTTTTATCAAAACTAGGCCAAACCCTAAAAATAAGAGTTGTAGATCTATATTTTATCTTTAATTTGAAACTTGAATCACTTAAATCTGATATGTGTAGTGAAACTCATGATGACTCTTCAGTGACCACACAAATGTGGGTCATGAATTTAGGACTAACATATTCATAGATTTTGTGTCATGCCCCGATCTCGGATTGACCACGCGACAACCGCCGCGTCGTCTCGATACACAGGCAGAACCTCCCCGTATACCGGGACTCTGCAAGGCTATCAAATTTACAATAAATCATCGAAAGTATAAAACTCTTCAAAATGTGAAATCATATAACAATACACACGCAAGGAGCCCATCCGGCTCATCCCTGAACATTCAAACACACACATTGACACACATCGGGGAGTGGGATCCTATACAAGCACGCATGCGATGTGGCCATCCTAGCCATTCAGAATTCTCACCTCAATAAAGCGTGTGACAAACAAGAAGTCCCAAAACATAGCCGTCGGACTTTACCAACACTTACCTGAGGAAGACAAGCCAATATCGGTAGAGTCCTAACGGTATGAGTTGTACAGAACTTCACAAAATTAGAGAAAAGCATCGAAATTAAGATTTACAGTCCAAATGTCTCAATATAGATATAAACGGTTTTATAAAAATAATCGAGTAATTAAGGTAATAAAAAACAAATCAAAAATCAGCGGATTTTATCAATACTTGTCAACAACTCGGCCAGTATCAATGAAATCCGTACGGCAGGGGATGTACAGTCTTCCCTTTCCATGGTTTGAGATCTATAAATCTTCAAAAGTAACCCTACATGTGCCAAATACCTATACAATCCGCAAAAATACAGCACAAGCTCCGTCGAATAGTCTCCTAACTAAGTCTCCTCTGAAAAAGGGGAAGAGAGGGGTGAGTATAGGGGTATACTCAGTGAGTGGAGTGTAATGGTGTGATTGTGTTCATAATAAGGGGTAAATATAGGGCAGTCAAAGCATATCTCATAAATAACAATTCATATGCATAAAACATTTTAATAAATTACAATTTACAAAATATGCATCCATGTCAATTATCATTTCAGAAAATCTTGGGGTTCCATCGAAAAACACTTCCGTCTTAGGGTGGCCAAACCCAGACGAAATCCCGCCAAGGGTTTTTCTATCCAATGTCTCAAAACAAACCCTCTACCTTGGCGTTGGCTCGTACCTCATCGGGGTGCACCAGATATAGTACGACTTCGGCAGAGGGAGGGACGTCTAACTCCCCTGCACATCCAAACCCCAAACCACGCCACCCCGTCGGGTCGCTCCGTGGTGGGAATATGACTATAGTCATCTGCGGCACCCTTCATTTCTAAATCAATCCAGTTCACAAGCAATGTGCCATAATTTTCCATCAAATAATCAACAATCTCATGCCAAATCAATTCATAGAGCAATATCAAATAAGATATGGCACAGAATCATTTTTAAACACAATGGATGCATTTATACTTTACAATTCAGTTCAGACAGCCCACAGTCACAAAACAATTCGCATAAATCACGTAAAATCTTTCGAAAATCATTTATAAAGTAATTTTAAAACATATTTCTCATTCATGAACACAATGAACCATCCACTCACCTCTAGAGAGGATATTCACTCCCTACACCCTATCCATACACAAGAAATCTCCTTTCAAACTCCAATGGATTGTCCTGAAGCAACCATAACAATTCTCAAGTCATTTCTCCTCCAAAGTCAAGGGTTCACAAACTTTCCTAATTTTGTTTAACCCTCATTTCTAACATTTTCTTGTTCCTATCATCATTTTACCAATTTATCGCCATTTACATCTTTACAAAATTCATATTCACAACTCTCATAGATTTTCTTAAATTAACATAGTTTTAGTTTCTTCTAATTTTTCCAATTCATGAACATACATTCCAATTCTACCATATTGCAATTATTTCACAATCCTAAAGTTATTTTCAAAAATTAGCCCTTACCTGCGCAGAGAAAGGAGTGCAGATTCAGACCTAGGGTTTTTGCATTTGCCTACCAAACCTTCGTGCGCTGTTCGATTTAATTCGAACCCTGCAATGCTTCCGATTTGAAGTAAAAATTTAGTATTTAGGTTCAATCACCAAAGGAAATTGAAACCCTAGAATATATCAATCGAAAATTCATACCATATGTACAGGGGTTGAATTGAAATCTCGGCTAGAGTTCTCGAGGGCTTACCGATGACTGCCGAGTTGGGGTCTCTTCTGGGGTTGCAGCAAGTGTCTCGGCAGAGGGCAGCACGCAAACAGGCGAGGGAGAGAAACAGTGGGCTGTTCGCGCGCGAGGGAGAGGGGTCGTGGCTGGTGCGCGTTAGAGTGCTCGCGAGATGGAGCTGCTCGCGGGCTGTAGCAGCGCGGGAGGGAAGCCGCACACTGCAGCTGTGCAGCGCCCGCAGGAGAGAGAGAGAGAGAGCTTGTGAGTATGTAAATGAAGGGAGGGAGGTGGAGAAATTGAGAGTGTGAGAGAGGGTGAGAGACAGAGAACACGGGAGAGAAGGTGAATTGGGAAAGTAACTTTCCCAATTTTTATTTTTTTATTTTTTATTTTTTACTTTGTCGGTTTTACAATTTATACATCAAAAAGTTGCGGATGTTGCTTCCACATTAATTCTTCAGTCTCTCAAGTTCGTTCCTCTACTTTATTATTTCTCCACAGTACCCTAACCATAGGAATCTGCTTACTCCTCAACTGTTTGATCTGCCGGTCAATGATTTTCACCGGTTGTACTTTGAAACTCAAGTCTTCTTTCAGTTCTATTGGAGGAACTTCCAATACATGCGAGGGATCCGGCAAATACTTTTTCAGCATCGACACATGAAAAACATCATGGATCCTCTGCAATTCTGATGACAAATCTAGTCGGTATGCCACCGCTCCAATTCTTTCAAGGATTTTAAAGGGTCTGATATAACGAGGGTTTAATTTTCCTCGTTGCTGAAATCGAACTATGCCCTTCCAAGGAGATATCTTCAAGAATACCATATCTCCCACTGTGAATTCCAATGGCCTTCTCCTTTTGTCGGCGTAACTCTTTGTCGATCTTGAGCTACCTTCATTCTTTCCCGAATTAGCTTCACCTTTTCCTTGGTAGTTTTAATCAATTCTATGCTTTCAATTTTGCGTTCTCCAACTTCATCCCAACAAAGTGGAGTCCGACATTTCCTTCCGTAGAGAGCTTCAAAGGGAGGCATTCCAATACTAACCTGGTAGCTATTGTTATATGCAAATTTAATCAGCGAGAGATGCCTATCCCAACTCCCATGGAAATCCATAACGCAAGCTCTCAACATATCTTCCAACGTTTGGATTGTACGTTCAGATTGCCCGTCTGTCTGCGGATGAAATGCAGTGCTGAATTTCAGTTTTACCCAATGCCTCTTGTAACTTAGGTCAGAATCTGGATGTGAATCGGGGATCTCGATCTGATACAATCGATATCGGAACCCCGTGCAGTCAGACAATCTCATCAAGATACACCCTTGCTAATTTCTCCAAGGAATAAGTATTCTGAACTGGGAGGAAATGCGCTGATTTTGTGAGTCTGTCTACTATCATCCAAATGGCATCGTGACGACTTGGAGTATGTGGCAATCCTACCACAAAATCCATAGTAATATGCTCCCATTTCCATTCAAGTATAGGCAATGGTTGAAGCATTCCGGCTGGCTTTTGATGCTCAGCTTTGGTTTGTTGACACACCAGACATCTTGCTATAAATTCGGCTATTTCCCGTTTCAAGCCTGATCACCAATAAGTTTCTTTGATGGTTCGGTACATTTTAGTACTTCCGGGATGCATAGCATAAACCGAAGAGTGTGCTTCTTCCAGAATAGCCTTCCGAAACTCATCATTTTTGGGAACACAAATTCGTTTCCCATACATGACTATACCATCCTCCCGAACATGGAAATCACTAGTTTCACCCTTGCGAACCTTTTCCACTATTTGCTTTAACTCTTCATCAGTGGTTTGGAATTCTTTAATACTGTCTACCAAGGTTGGTCGAACTTCAAATTTCGCTAATAATGCACCACTGTCATCACAAGTAATTTTGGCTCCAAGAGCACGAAATCCCACCAGGCATGAGAGGTAAGCGTCTCCCTGAATCTGAAAAGAAGATAAGGACTTGCGGCTTAAGGCATCAGCAACTACATTTGCCTTGCCCAGGTGATAATCAATCACCAAATCGTAGTCTTTGATCAGCTCTAGCCATCTCCTTTGCCTCAAATTGAGCTCCTTTTGGGTGAGCAGGTACTTGAGGCTCTTGTGATCGGTGAAGATTCTGCAAGTGACTCCATATAAATAATGGCACCAAATCTTTAATGCAAATACAATCGCAGCCAATTCTAAATCATGTGTTGGATAATTCAGCTTATGCTTCTTTAACTGTCGAGAAGCGTAGGCGATAGTTCTGCCACCCTGCATCAAGACGCATCCTAACCCCTGTTTACTGGCATTGCTGTAGATAACATAATCATCACTAAGGGTAGGAAGGGCAAGTATGGGAGCCGTTGTGAGTCTTTTCTTGAGTTCTTGAAAACTCTGCTCACATTTATCCGTCCATTCAAATTTGATTCCTTTCCGCGTCAAACCAGACAACGGAGATGCAATTTTGGAAAAACCCTCTACGAATCTTCAATAGTAACCAGCCAATCCGAGGAAGCTCCTCACCTCAGTGACGCTTTTGGGTTGTTCCCATTTCAGAATTGCCTCAACTTTCTTCGGATCAACAAATATCCCTTCTCCAGATACTACATGTCCCAAGAACCCAATTTCCTTCAACCAAAATTCACATTTTGAGAACTTGGCATACAAATGCTTGTCTCGGAGAGTCTGCAACACAATCCGAAGATGATTTGATTGCTCTTTATCATTTTTGGAGTACACAAGGATGTCGTCAATGAAAAGAATGACGAACTTGTCGAGATAGGAGTGAAAAACTCGATTGATTAGGTCCATGAAAATTGCTGGAGCATTCGTCAAGCCGAAAGGCATCACCAAAAATTCATAGTGTCCATACCTTATCCTAAACGCAGTCTTGGGGACATCATTTTCCTTTATCCGCAACTAATGATATGCGGACCTCAAATCTATCTTGGAGAATACACTGCCCCTTCGAGTTGATCAAACAAGTCATCAATCCTCGGCAAGAGGTATTTGTTCTTGATGGTCACCTTATTTAATTGTCGATAATCAATACACAATCGAAGAGTGCCATCTTTCTTCTTGACAAAGAGAATCGGAGTACCCCAAGGTGAAGTGCTCGGTCGGATGAATCCCTTTCTCAACAACTCTTGGAGTTGGACTTTCAACTCTTTTAATTCTGCCGGTGCCATTCGATAAGGAGAAGTGGAGACTGGTGCCGTATCGAAAACAAGATCTATAGTGAAATCAAACTCCCGAATCGGTGGCAACCCCGGTAACTCTTCTGGAAAGACGTCCGGGAACTCATTTACCACAAGGATATCGCTCAGGTCAGGGCTTGCTGCCATAGTGTCAATGATATGAGTCAAATACGCTTCGCAGCCCTTATGCACTAATTTTCGTGCCTCAAGAGCTGAAATCATACAGGTCGGCAATACTCGCCGTTCACCAGTGAACACAAGTAGTGGATGTCCTGCCCTACGAAATTCCACTTCTTTAGTGAAGCAATTTACTGAAACTCGGTGAAAACTTAGCCAATCCATGCCTAGGATGGCGTCAAAATCTTTCATATCCAACGGAATCAAATCCGCTTCAAGGATTGTTTCACCAACTTTCACCTCACAAGACTTATGTTCAAAATTTCGAATCATATGCTCCCCTAAGGAAGTAATGACCAACAGTTCTTTATCAAGAGGAACTAAATCCCTATCAGAATGTCTTGCAAATCCTAAGCTTACAAATGAATTATTCGATCCAATATCAATGAGTATATGTGCATCCACTCCAAAAATTTTCATTATACCTATAAATGTAAACCATAAATATAATCATATCATCATAACCTTTCATTCATAATCACAAATCATCAAATCATAGTTATAATCCATAGATATCACATTTTCAAATTTCAAACTTAAATTTAAATGAAAATTTACCTATGACTACGTCGGGATTAATCTGAGCTTCTTCGTTCGTCATGGAAAAAACCCTAGCTTAAGCTCTCGGCTGAGGTCGCTGAGAGGGGGTAGCTACTGTATTGCTTCATGTGCCCGTCCTAGGGATGGTACTAGTGGAAGGTGTCACCGAACCTGCTGGACTAGTTTTTGAGTCGCTAGAGGGACCTCTAACTTGTCGACTCCCTTGCCCTTCTTCTGTCAACTCAGGGCAAGAATAACGGAGGTGTCCCTCCTTCCCGCAGTGATAACACCTCTTAGGTCCTCTGCACGGACCCGTGTGATACCCTTTACAAGTAGGGCAAGTCTGCATTCCACCTCCTCTGGGTCTTGCTCCCGATCCAACATTTTCAATGCCAGAAGCATTCGATCTATGAATTTGTTGGCTTTGAGGAAATCCAACCGATCCCGAAATAAATCCACCGCTTTGATAGTCTGCAGTTCTGTTCTTCTTAGAGCTTTGGCCCGGTACAAATCTGCCGGACCTCTTCTTCCCATGGTGGTCCCTAACATTTCCCCTTTCAATCACCATCTGTTCGGCCCTCAAGGCCAATTGCAACACGTTCTGGTATGTGTGCTCATCCGTGACCGACATCTTCTCTCGGATATTCAGGTTCAAGCCATCCTCAAACTTGAAGCGTCTGCACTCTTCAGAGGTGATTAGCTCTGGTACGAATGAGGATAGGCTTTTAAATTTCACCTCATATTCCTTCACAGATAGATTTCCTTGGCGAAGCCGAAGGAATTCTTTTCTCTTCAAGTCCCGATCGAATCGGGTGTAGAACCTCCGGTCGAATTCCCTAAGGAAATCATGCCAAGTGAGAGGTGCAGCTGCCCCTTCCTCTACTCCATCCCACCATGTGCTAGCATCTTCGTCCAACAATCTCACAGCTACCAAGAGTTTCAAACTATCCTCTATTCCCATATCCGTTACAGCTTTTCTGACTTTCTTGATCCATTTCTTTGCTTCCGTAGGATCACCAGATGTCGAGAAAGTTTCACAACCAAGCTGCCTTGCTTCTTTAATCAGCTTGGACAAATGAATTGGAGAGCGGCTGCTTGGAGTGGCAACCGGAGGAGTGGGGGCTAGTGGGGCACTGGGTGCAGTAGCTGGCACCGAAGGAGGAACAGGTGGTGGAACTGTAGTCGGCCGTGGAGCCCGGTACTGTGCTCCAAAGGTACTCCACCACTCCATAACTTCCTGAAGAGCAGTGATAGGAGGAGGAGCAGGCCAGGTAGAAGGAGCCGGGAGTGTGGACGTAGGTGGGGGAAGAGCATGCAAGGACGACTCATCCTCGTGCTCCTGTGGAGGAATTTCGCTCACATTCCTCATTTTCCTTCGCGGAGGCATTGCAACCTATACAAAATAAGAAACTAGAATTAAGTCAAGAGTTAAGCGAAGACTAAGACTTAACCCCCTAAAAAAAATATTCTTAATTCCCTAAGAAAACCATGGAAAGTTCTGTACAATTTTCGAAGACTCTTTAAAAGAGCATAACCTTTTTTTCAAAAACTAAACATTTCAAAACCTTTAGAAACTTTCGGGATATTTGGAAACATTTCAAAACATTTCGAAACCATCATGCCTTTAAAATCGTGAACCTGTCTCTGATACCAATAAAACTGTCATGCCCCGATCCTCTGATCGACCACACGACAACCACCTCATCATCTCGATACACGGGCAGAACCTCCCCGTATACTGGGACTCCGCAAGGCTATCAAATTTACAATAAATCATAGAAAGCATAAGACTCTTCAAAACGTGAAATCATATAACAATACACACGCAAGGAGTCCATCCGGCTCATCCCTGAACATTCAACCACACACATTGGCACACATCGGGGAGTGGGATCCTGTACAAGCACGCATGCGATGTGGCCATCCTAACCATTCAGAATTCTCACCTCAATAAAGCGTGTGACAAACAAGAAGTCCCAAAAATAGCCGTCGGACTTTACCAACACTTACCTGAGGAAGATAAGCCAATATCGGTAGAGTTCTAACGGTATGAGTTGTACAGACTTTCACAAAATTAGAGAAAAGTATCGAAATTAAGATTTACAGTCCAAATGTCCCAGTACAGATATAAACGATTTTACAAAAATAATTGAGTAATTAAGGTAATAAAGAACAATCAAAAATCAGCAGATTTTATAAATACTTGCCAACAACTCGGCCAGTATCAATGAAATCCGCACGGTAGGGGATGTACAGTCTTCCCTTTCCATGGTTTGAGATCTATAAATCTCCAAAAGTAACCCTGCATGTGCCAAATACCTATACAATCCGCAAAAATACAGCACAAGCTCCGTCGAGTAGTCTCCCAACTAAGTCTCCTTTGAAAAAGGGGAAGAGAGGGGTGAGTATAGGGGTATACTCAGTGAGTGGAGTGTAATGGTGTGATTGTGTTCATAAATAAGGGGTAAATGTGGGGCAGCCAAAGCATATCTCATAAATAACAATTCATATGCATAAAATATTTCAATAAATCACAATTTACAAAATATGTATCCATGTCAATTATCATTTCAGAAAATCTTGGGGTTCTATCGAAAAATACTTCCGTCTTAGGGCGGCCAAACCCAGACGAAATCCGGCCAAGGGTTTTTCTATCCAATGTCTCAAAACAAACCCCCTACCTTGGCGTTGGCTCGTACCTCACCGGGGTGCACCAGATATAGTACGACTTCGACAGAGAGAGGGGCGTCTAACTCCCCTGCACATCCAAACCCCAAATCACGCCACCCCATCGGGTCGCTCCGTGGTGGGAATATGACTATAGTCATCTGCGGCACCCTTCATTTCTAAATCAATCCAGTTCACAAGCAATGTGCCATAATTTTCCATCAAATAATCAACAATCTCATGCCAAATCAATTCATAGAGCAATATCAAATAACAAATGGCACGGAATCATTTTTAAACACAATGGATGCATTTATACTTTATAATTCAGTTCAGACAGCCCACATTCACAAAACAATTCGCATAAATCACGTAAAATCTTTCGAAAATCATTTATAAAGTAATTTTAAAACATATTTCTCATTCATGAACACAATGAACCATCCACTCACCTCTAGAGAGGATATTCACTCCCTACACTCTATCCATACACAAGAAATCTCCTTTCAAACTCCAATGGATTGTCCTGAAGCAACCATAACAATTCTCAAGTCATTTCTCCTCCAAAGTCAAGGGTTCACAAACTTTCCTAATTTTGTTTAACCCTCATTTCTAACATTTTCTTGTTCCTATCATCATTTTACCAATTTATCGCCATTTACATCTTTACAAAATTCATATTCACAACTCTCATAGATTTTCTTAAATTAACATAGTTTTAGTTTCTTCTAATTTTTCCAATTCATGAACATACATTCCAATTCTACCATATTGCAATTATTTCACAATCCTAAAGTTATTTTCAAAAATTAGCCCTTACCTGCGCAGAGAAAGGAGTGCAGATTCAGACCTAGGGTTTTCTTATTTGCCTACCAAACCTTCGTGCGCTGTTCGATTTAATTCGAACCCTGCAATGCTTCTGATTTGAAGCAAAAATTTAGTATTTAGGTTCAATCACCAAAGAAAATTGAAACCCTAGAATATATCAATCGGAAATTCATACCACATGTACAGGGGATGAATTGAAATCTCGGCTAGAGTTCTCGAGGGCTTACCGATGACTACCGAGTTGGGGTCTCTTCTGGGGTTGCAGCAAAAGTGTCTCGGCAGTGGGCAGCACGCAAACAGGTGAGGGAGAGAAGCAGTGGGCTGTTCGCGCACGAGGGAGAGGGGTCGCGGCTGGTGCGCGTTGGAGCGCTCGCGAGATGGAGCTGCTCGTGGGCAGGAGTCGTTGTGCTCGCAGGCTGTAGCAGCACGGGAGGGAAGCCGCGCACTGCGGCTGTGCAGCGCCCGCAGGAGAGAGAGAGAGATCGGTGAGAGAGGGAGAGAGAGAGAGAGAGAGAGAGCTTGTGAGTATGTAAATGGAGGGAGGGAGGTGGAGAAATTGAGAGAGTGAGAGAGGGTGAGAGACAGAGAACACGGGAGAGAATGAGGGGGAGAGAAGGTGAATTGGGAAAGTAACTTTCATAATTTTTTTTTTTTTTTTTTTTGCTTTGTCGGTTTTACAATTTGGTATTTTTGTGTGATTGGAATTGAGTTTAGCTATAAATATAAAAGTTATAGTTCTATATCTTAACTTTAATAACAATTGGAATCACCTCAATTCAAGCTTTGTAAGTCAAGATATGATAGTTTTTCTAAGTAGTTGTGCAGGAAAATTTGGGTTATAAGACAATTGAGGAAATTTTAGTTAACCCTACTATTGACCTACTTTTAAGTGATGAAAATTGTATTTATTATCTTATGTTGAGATAATTGAAGGGTTAAGAGGGACTTACTTTGGATTAGATTGTGAATTGGGAGTCTCAACCCTCCCAAAATGTGAGTAAATGCATGATTATGAATTTAAATGAGAAAATAGTTTACTTGATTTTGAAAATGATTTTAAAATTTATTTATAAATTAGTTTGTGATTATGGAGTATGTTGAAATGAGAGTTTGAAATATGTATGCATCCAACATATTTGTGAATGAATTCGTGCCATATTTCATTAGAAATTGTGTTTATGAATGTTATGACATGATTTGATTACCTATTTGTTGAATTCATGACACGTTTGATGAGATTGGAATGTTTTTGTAAAATGATGGAGCATGTGATGGTAAATAGCTATAGTCGTTCCCTTTTATGTGGTGGCTTGATGAAGTGACATGGTTGGGGGTTATACGACTAGGAGGTAGCTGTACTCGAGAGATGCCTCCTAGGTTATTCTATTCAAACTAGTTTGATAGCACCTTAAGGGAGATCCGAGCCGATGCCAAGGTTGGGGGTATGTGTGATTTGAAAAAATATGAAAACCCCTAAATGGTTCCACCCTTGGTCATGATAGACCATTGTTGAAAACTATCATTTTGGCAACCCCATGGATTTGAAAAAAAAAAACATTTGAATTTAAGTTGGATCCATAAATTTTACTTTTCATGATTTATTTAAATTTATTTGAGCTTAATATTTGCTATGAAACTATAAAATTTATGAATATAATGACAATGATTTGGAATTACATTTGACATGTCTATACTCATCTCTCGTTTATTGTTATAACTTGTCATTCCACTTACTGAATATTGTTTATACTCACCTCCTCCTATTTTCATTTTTACAGAGTAAGCATAATTGAGACTTGTGGTCGCCTAGTACTGGATTCGTAGAAGCCTATTTTGTTGGATTATTTCTGGTACTAGTGATCCTTTGATTTGAGGTATTAGTAGACCCAAACGGAGATATACTTTGCAACTATTTTGGAAGCCTATTTCATACTATATCTATTTGGTTTGGGATTTGATTATAGTTTGTATATATAAAAGGAGAACCTCCCCTTCATTTCTTTGAAAATTTTTGTGAATTGTGGCTTGTGAAATTTGATATGGATCCCTTGTATAAGGATTTGTTTTATATTATATGGATTTAATTAAAATAGCCGCATTGGCACTATAATGCATGCTTTGAATACGGATGCATTGAGCTGATCATTTGTTTGTGCGATGAATGCATGCTTGTTTATTTTTATTTATTGAATTATTTTGAAAAAATTGATAGATATCGATGAATGTCTTGCTGTATTTTGGTACATGGGTTATGTTTACTTGTTTTCCAGAGTAACACAGTGATTGTCATATATTAGATTTGAGGGTCAAGGTATGACAATTTTATTAGTATCAGAGTTTAGATTTTCGATTTAAGAAGGTTTTCCATTGTTTTTAAATTATTTTGAAAAGTTTGATATTCAAAATGTTTTAATGATTTTAAAAACCTCCTACGGGTCCTAGAAAGTTAGGAATGCTCTTTTTAAGGAGTTAAACACCTGGTTTAATACCGATTCCATTTGTTAAGTTTAGATTCTCTTTGTAAAACTATACCTCCTAAACGAAGAATGAGAAACCCGAATGGAATTTCTCCTACTGCACCTTCACAACCCGAGTGGTGTATCACTCGGTAAATAGTTATTTGATTATGACCAAGAACCTCTTTTGATTTTGGTTTGTTTGACCAAATGGTGGGGGACCCTAGTAGTAATTTTGGGCTTGAACATATATCTTGATTTTAGGAGTTTGACATATATGTTTAATTAGTATATTAATGTAGAATTGCTTATAATTGAAATATAGGATGAAATACTCTTGAGTGTCATATTTGAGAGTATGTATTGTGATTTGATAAATGTTTGCGATTTATTTTATTAGGTATGATAAGTTTTTTGGAGTTGATGCATGAATGTTGATTGACACAGGGTCTGATAACTCATTTGTGAGTACAAGTTTTATTAAGCATTCCAACTGACCCTTGACCTCCTCTTTATGAAGAGTTATTAGTAGTCACTCCATTGGGAGAATGTGAGAGGCAGGAATTCTACTCTTCCCACTTGGGGAAAATTTCTTAAGGCTTTCGAAGAGAAGCACTACATCCAGTCCAAAAGGGACCAAAGGAGGGAAAAATGCTTCAAGCTAGCGTAAGAGAATAGGATGGTAGCGAAATATGAGATGGAGCTAAAAGAGCTACCTACATATGCTCCAGAGTTTGTGAATTCTGAGGATCCTTGTGTGCAAAGTTCGAATCAGGGTTGAACTTAAATATAAGGGAAAAGATGTCGACAACAAAGGAACTAGAGATGCTTGGTATATATTTCAAAATGTAATGGCCATATAAAAAAATAAAAAATAAAAAATAAAACTTGGTGAATATGGAGATCAATGCCTTTCTATTTAGACAATATTCGTATAAGAATATTGATAAATATTATCAATTCAAGTATCAACTATATGCATTCAAGATTTGATTAACTTTTGTTTGAACTGAACTTTATGGATGTGAATTTAGCACATTAAGTAAAATAAATGAAAGGTTGATAAGGGTAGACAGAAATGATATTGGTAGGAATTGCCAGAAAGTTTGTTTCAATTGTCTATAACCGATGATTATGATGATTTGAGTGGATATTTATATTGTAAGGATAATGTTACTATAAATAATAGGCATAAAAGGAAATGCTTAGTTGTGTTTTGTTTGTAAGTGTAGTTTTTCATAAAATTAAATAGTGATGCACAGTTTTGTTTTTGTAATTACATAAAAGTACCATTTGATGCTAAATATGTAAGTTGGAGGTGAGTGGTTTGGATTAATGTTAAGTAGATTCTTGACAACTAAGTGAAATTTCTATTTCTATAATTGTATTCCGATACGGCTCTTTGCTATAAATTCAAGTTGAAGAAAATAATCTCTTGAGAACAAATATGTTGTCAAAGTTAGTTTTAATCTCCCGAGGAATAGGTTCTCTATAGTCAACATCTTCCTCAGCCAACTCTAAATTGTTGATGATTCGATGAATTTGAATTGTTTTAGGTCCCTTTATACAAACAAAAATTGGACTAAATTTCTATGAGTCATTTATTTGAATCCTTCCCTTTTGTCCTAGTGTCTGCCTGAAGAGCTCAAGTCCACTCTAGATTCTCATTAAGTTGGCTTCTACAATTTTGAATCATTCTATTTCCTTTTCTAGCACTACTTTCTATGTTTTAGTTAATCGTTACTTAATATTTGTGCAATCATGTAGGAATATAAAGTATTGTACCTAGAGTAACTTTTTATATTTTGGTAAATCAGTATATAGATGTAATAGCCCGCTACTTACATAACTGATAAGGTATGGTATATGTTGAGAATATTAGGAAATATGAGTTTTGTGAATTTATGTGTGAATAAGACTTTGGAGTGGAGGGTATGAACTACCAAATGTTGTTTTCTTTGAGGATCTAACCATTAGGTGTGATGGAAGTGCCTAAATTTTGTAGTAGTTTGTTAGTATGATGCCTATTAGAAGAATGCAATTGCTAAAGAGAGAATAAAAATTTTGTGCAGCATGGGGGTGCCAAGTATTAATAAAACTTTAAATCAAATTGACTTTCTAATAAAGTTAAAAAAGAGTTAAATATAAGTTTACAGTAAATGTTGTTTTTCCTTTTGTAAGCTCTTCGATTAGTATTAGGGAATTTAGTCTTTGTCAAGATTTTCTTACAAGTATGCCGATGGTTGTTTATGAAAATTATTTCAATTTGTATAACCATGTTACACCTAATGAAATAGCTTCTGATGCTATAGTCCCACATCTTATCTTGATGATGAAAAGTATGATTTGGTGAGATCAAGGAGTTCTTGTTATAGGTAATACATTGTATTATGTCTACCAGATAAGAAGTGTATTAATATTTTCCACTCCTTTGTTGCATATGGGACAAGAATATGCCAGGTTGGGGTAGACGTAGATAGTACCATGAATGTGGTGTCCAATTTCATTGTTAAGAAGTTGAAATGGAAAGTGAAACCCTGTTGGATGATTTACATGTTGGTTGGATAGACAATACCGCTTTGTCTGGGAGATAGAATTCTCATATACTATGACATATATTCTTAGAATATCTATTTTGATATTTTTCTTTTAGATGTCTTCCTATTGTAAATTATAGCGTATTGAGAGAGAGGTTTTGGACATGGGCTCATGTTAACTTTAATTCCATCCGATTTCATCCTTTCCATCATTGCTCTTAGTATTGATCAGTCCTAAAGATTTCTTACTTGTTACCAGAGTTTACTGATATTATCCTCAAACTTCTTGACGAGTTCCTACCTTTAAGAATTGTTCAACACTCTATAGATTTATTTCCGTGATTTCAATTACTAGCTTACCTCATAATTAAGTGAAACTAGAAGTTCATGAAGAGTTGAATATGCAAGTGAGAGAAGAAACATGAGACATCGAATAGTTGATACGAAAACAATATCACTGCCTTTTTTATGCATAATTTTCTTTTAATTTCGACGATGAAAATTTTTTGAAAGAGTTAAGTATTGTAACACCAAGAATTAAAAAAAAAAGGAGAAATCAAACCCAAACCCAGCCCCACTTATTCTCTCTTTTCTCTCCCATATCACATATTCTTTCATTCTCAACTCACACGAGACACTCTCCCTTCCTCCCTCCCTCTCGGCTCACTCCTCTCCCTTCCACTCTCTTTGCTTCCCTTGATCAAACAAGATCAAACATAGACCCACACATTCACGCTCTCAAACGTTCAAACAAACTTGAACTATTTTGGTTCTATTAAGAGATTAAGGGCACTACAGAGAGAAATCTAGGGTTTGGAGAATCAACTTAAAGGAGTTGGTGCAACCATGAAATGAAGGTAATATTCTCACCATTTTCTTGGATTTAGGCCCATTGATAATGAATTTGATTTTAATTTAAAATTTTTGTGGAGAGAGAAAAATTAGGGTTTGTTGTAGCCCAACTTTGGTGATCTCATTTAAAGTAAATCATTTTCTTCAACTTGGATTGGTGTTATTATGCAAGTATTTAGTTTATTGAGTGTGGGTAATGTTAGAATAAGGAGGAAAACTTGAATTTCTGCAACTAGTGAGCTTAATGACGATATTTAGACTATAACTTTCTCTGCATAATAGTAAACTGAATAGGATTTGTTTCTATTGAACCTAGGCTTCTAGGGCTTTAAAATGACATATAACAGTAGATATTTCGTTGAGAATTGAATTTTTTGTGATTTTTCAAAGAGACATATTCTGTAGAAATTTTGCTATATTCTATTCTGTTCTGCATGCAAATTTTGTTTCGAATTTGAATAGCCTTCTAACTGCCTTCTAGGAAAAATTACATCAAACCCTAAACACAAAAGTTGTAGATTTATGTGATATCTTTAATTTGAGACTTGAATCACTTAAATCTTATATGTGTAGTGAAAGTTGTGGCAATTCTTTAGTGACTACATAAATGTGGGTCATGAATTTATGATTAACACATTTATAGACTTGAGTATTTTTATGTGATTGGAATTGAGTCTAGCTATAGACATAAAACTTATAGCCATATATCTTAACTTTAAGTAACAGTTGGAATCATTTCAATCAAAGTTTTGTAGGTCAAACTATGATAGTTTTTCTAAAACATGGTTGTGTAGGAAAATTTGAGTTATGAGACAATTAGGAAAATTTTTTATTAACCCTACTATTGACCTGTATTTAAATGACGAAATTGTGTTTATTTTCTTATGTTGAAACAATTGAAGGGTTATGAGGGACTTACCTTGGATTGGATTGTGAACTAGGAGTGTCAACCCTCATAAGAAGTGAGTAGATACATGATTATCGATTTAAATGAGAAAATATTTTACTTGATTTTAAAAATGATTTTAAAATTAGTTTGTGATTGTCCAATGTACTAAAATGGGAGTTTGAAATATGTATACATCCAATGTATTTATGAATAAATTCGTACCATATTTCATTGAAAATTGTATTCATGAATGTTATGATATAGTTTGATCACCTATTTATTGAAGTCATGGCACTTCGATAATAAGATTAGAATATTTGTAAAATGATGATACATGCGATGATAAACTGTATTCATGAAATATGTATGCATATAGTCATTCCCTTCCACATTCAATGCTGTCATGCACAATGGCACATGGGACCTCTATAGAACCTTCTCAAATTGTTGAAGGCTGTAAATGTGGATTTTTTTTGGGTACATCGAAGACGTTCGAATTCGAGATTTCTAAGAGGAGACGGACAAAGCCAATTGAACTAATAATCATTGGCGTAAATGTGGGTTTCTTATTAAATGGAATCCCAATAAAAGCACTGCTCCATAACAAGGTTAGGCTTGCCACCAAATGCTTTCATCTATGCCCTTGCCTTGACTCCACAGACATTTAGCCCAGTGACGCCACAACCATCGGTTGTGCTCTGGCTGGCTAGTTTCTATACCAACTAGATGTTAGAATGCCTTTCACGATGCCTACATTATGTTTTCGCTTAGAAAGCAATTATGGCCTCAATCAGGCTCTCATGCATGGCATAAGCAGCTCCTTTACGACTAGTAGTGATTTTCACAATTCGAAGTCTGATGCATCATTGTTCATAGATTGTTGCCTATCTTTTAGACTTTCTGGTTCTTTTAGTTATAATCGTTAGCGTTGCGACTTTCGTCCCCAAGTTTATCAGCACAGTATTGCACAAGTGCTTCATTAAGAATTTGGGGGCCTCTTACCTTGGTATTGAAGTTACTCCTACACCAAAGGTCTCTCTTTCAACACAGATACATTCAAGAGCCACTTGATCGTACTAAAATGATTGGTAGCAAAGCGGCCAGTACACCACTCTCACCATGATTTATTTATTTATTTTTTTCCAAAGACTCTCACCATGATTTACTGTGACAAATTGGTACCACCAAAGATCCTGCCAATGTGGTATTCCATTATTAAAAGTATATTGCAGTTGACTATCACTCTTTTTCGTGACAAGGTCTGCAAGGGGCGTCTTCGCATCCTCCAAGTCTCCTCCCTTTTCGACTTGTTAAGGGCTACGTACACCGCTTCAACTTTCTTCAGTCCAAGACCCAACGAATCCTGCATCTTGCAAGGGCAAGTAAGTGATACAGATCGACTGCCCAAGATTGCAGCCCAATTAACACGATCAAATATTGTATATTCCCTTGATTAGAATCACTATGTAATCTTTTTATTCTTGTACCTATGTACCAAACAGTAATGAACAAAATGATGGCTTTGACCTCTCCCTCTCATCTCAATTGCTCTATTACTCTGAACATAAAGTTCGAGCTTAAACTCATTTTAATGGATAGATTCATTTAAAGTTTTGCACTAGCTAAACTAGTTAAACGTGCAATTTAGGACCGTTCGCATAGTGAATCTCCATTAATAGAACCCACTTGGCAAATGAATTGAATTTATCTGCAACTTTAGCAGTTGTTTAAGGAAATTTTAATTTGTTTCTATTATATTTTGTTTTGCTTCAAAATTTTAAACGAAAAATTTTAAAAATATATATATAATTTTATGAGTAGAAAACGACTTTTGATAAAAGAGACTAAACGTTACTATTGTATCAATAATTTCTTATATTAAGACCATGGTCATTATTCGGCCTTCCAACATAATGCCCACTGTCTGTCATGTGGGGGGTTGCGCCCAAGAGAGACACCATAGGGACACACTGAGTGCTACCTGTAAATACAAAACCAATTAATCGAAATCAATTGAATTTTGGTTATTAAAAAGTGAGTTTAATAAAATATCGTACCCAATTCACTATTTGAAATTGCTTTAATCCGGTTATTCAGTTATTTCCAAGGCTCACCCCTAATGCTTCCTAGGCAACTGAACTAAGGAGGGAAAAGCACCTCCTTTTTCAACTTGTCCGAAATCCCTTTCATTTGTCTCTCAAAGTCCACAAACTTGTGCCATCACTTCCATCCTCCGACTCCAAAGTTGTCTCGACCCTTTGATTTGACTTCTTATTTTTATCTTGGATAGGAAATGTTCGAACATAGCTTGAACAGGTCATGATAGACAACTCCGACTCCACTCTCTCTGCATAAATTGCATCCTTTAAAACAGACACCACCATCAACATCACTACGTTACAAGACTGCAATACATTCCCTGCATAAACTAAAATAGCAAAAGGGGGAGATAGCTGAGGTCTTGACAGATAGAGAAACAAGATTATGGGATTTGACACAAATAGTCACCCAAACCCATGGATGGAAAAGAAACCTCCTCTCTATCATCAAGTGTATGTTTCTCCTGTCATAATTGTTGGACGTTCGAGATGGAGAGTGTCAAATCTATTAACATAAAATGAACATCATATACTTATATAAACTGTAAATATAGAGTATCCAGAAAAGAAAACTGGATTTCCCTACAAATTCTGATGTCCCATCTCCTGGTAGATCGTCCATTTATTCAAGAAACAATTATCATCTTTCTAATACGATCTTTCCGGCCCCCACCATCAGGTTTTTCAGCTATCAAACCCTACAAGAGCTCTTTTTCCATGAACCACTTCACAAATAAATTTTCATACACTCCTCATGCATCATGACTGAGAATATGAAGCAATGATACTGACAAGAAACACAACATGAATACGATGACAGTGATGAAAAGTTGAAAAAATGTATACAATTACAAGTTTAATAAAACTTCGTACAGTATGGTTCTGTCATCAACCAAGTCATTCAGAAAACTACAAGCTTTAGATCCTTAAAGACACTTTTATTATTATTATTACTATTGTGAACCAAAATTTAGTTATCATCATCTAGAGAAACAAAATTTAGTTACATGTGAACCAAATAATATAGTCGACTCCTAGATTAAAATAAACAAAATAGCTTACTCTCATAAGCACCAAAGTAACTTCCCGGAATTCACTAGTGCTAGGTTTCTAAAGATCTTCATAAAATGCGTACACAAATTCTGAATAGGGAAACAAAACTTCAGCAATGTGCTTATCTAAATGTCTAAAATGGTTAGGAAATCCGGCTCAGCTCCAATGAGTTAGCCAACAAATCTGAATCTTTCTTGTTCTGTTCCAAGTTGCATAACAGCTCCAGTAGGATTGTTCTCACACTGACCTCAAAGTTTTTGACTCAAAATTTAGTTACATGTGAACCAAATAATATAGGAGACTCCTAGATTAAAATAAACAAAATAGCTTACTTTCATAAGCACCAAAATAACTTCCCGGGATTCACTTAGTGCTAGGATTCTAAAGATCTTCATAAAATGCGTACACATATTCTGAAAAGGGAAACAAAACTTCAGCAGTGTGCTAATCTAAATGTCTTCAATGGTTAGGAAATCTGGCTCAGCTTCAATGAGTTAGCCAACAAATCTGAATCTTTCTTGTTCTGTTCCAAGTTGCATAACAGCTCCAGTAGGGTTGTTCTCACACTGACCTCAAAGTTTTTGACAACATCTCATACTCTTGCTTTTTCTGCTCCCATTTGAATGAGCCAGAAGAAAAGAAAATAGGTTAAGTTCTCTTATATTTAAATGTAAACCACGACACTTTTAGAATAACGTTTACCTGCTTGGAGACCGATGGTGTAACTTTCTTCAGTGCTTGTTCGAAATGTGTTGTGTTAATAGTTCGTGGAGTAGCATCTGAATTGCCAACAGATGATGAATGCTTTTCCTTAAGAGCAATCATGGCAGCCTCAGTCATCTGGCATGAGTAACAACAATCAGCTAAGAGTCAAAAACATCCAAAAGAGAACATTAGAACCAACCAAGACCTACCAATGCGGCAAGGTCGGCCCCACTCAGGTTTTCACAAGCTTCACTGCGCCCAATTGCCATGAGATCCACACTGGGGTCTATAGGCTTCCTCCTTGCGAGGGCTTTTAAAATGAACCCACGCTCTTCTGCATTAGGTAGAGGAACATATAGAAGCTTCCCTAATCTACCTGGCCGTAAGATAGCATGATCCATCTCATCAGGTCTGCCCACAAGTCAAAAAAATAATTGAGCAAATTAATAAGAGGGGATGGGGAAGTGGACGACAAGAAGTACTAATTATTATATAAACTAGATTTCAAACGCACATCAAGTGGAAACAATTGTGAATCATGGCACAGACAACGGTCGGTTGAGTTTCTTGAAGGAGGATGAGGCTTTTATACATTCCAGTACTAAAGGTAGAGCTCAATGTTAACAATATCGAACTGAAAGTAATTGTTGAATTATAAGTTCTGTTATTTGAAAAGTATCTTCATGTTAGATTTAAGATAAAACTTAGAATGAAATGCTAGAAGTAACTCCAAATATTAGCTAACTTCATAGTTCATGTAAAGCAAGAAGAAAGGATAAGCAAGGCAATAGGAAAAGAAAAGCTAAAAAACATGTTACCATGATCACTCAACTCTGTTGTAGCAATCTGCAATTCGTATCACATGAACCAAAATGCACTCCCACAGCACACAAGATCACTAACATGGGGATCCAAACTTAATATAGATTTTAAAATATTGAAAAATAAAAATCGATAGCCAGAAAGATTTTCTATTTTCACTCTAAGTGGGAATTATATTCAACTTTTACTTTACTTTTTCAATTTTTTTTAATATTGATTAAAATTTATTTTACACATACTTGTCCCTTAAAACCACACAAACACATGAACTACTTGAATGAAGCAAACTAGAACTAAAAATAGCAGTATAAGCATCTAAGTAAATCTACATCCCATGTACCATGTACTAGGGCAGTTAGAAGTATCATCTTATGTATCTGTACCCTTTTGCATGATGAACCACAATCAAGGTGACAATGCTCTAACATGTGGTTTTACAAAATAGGCAGAAGGTCACTATGATCGAGGAGTACATGTGACAATCATAAAAAAAATATATATATATATATATAGTGATATGTATTTAAATAGAGGTATTATGTACAAGTCTTATATCTGTATGTTAGAACTTTTGGACATGATACAATACAAATTTATGAAACATGAAATGAATCTTATGGTACTTTTGACCCTACATTTTATTTAGAAGAAATATTTTAACTTTCAGAACATTTACAATAGTTTTTTTCTTATAAGCAGAAAAAATTACTACAACTAGGAGAGCTGGAATGAAGCACCCACTGTTAATAAGAGATTTAATCAACAAAGCCGATCAAGGAATCAACATCAAATGGAGCAAATCAATTCGGAAATCAAGGGGATTCCATCAATCTATAAGTAAATTTAGAAATAAAGGGATTCCATCAATTAGCTAGTTAATTAGAAAATCAAGAGATTCCATCACTTTGTCTTATCATATTTTGTACATAATTAGACTACCACAAATAGAATATATAAATTAGGAATGAAAAAAAATCACGATTGTAATTTAAAAACTTTCTTAAATTATTAATGTATAATTTTCTAAATTTATGGAATAACAAAGAAGAAGAAACTCATTCAGACAAATTGACATGGTATCAGAGCCTTCTATCAAAATCTAAAATAGTCTTGTTTTTAGCTCTAGGGGCTCTCGAATATCTTTGGTTCAGTTCTAGGGGCTTTAGTGTCCTTCTTGTTTCAGCCCTAAGGGCTCTCGAATATTTGGTCTATTCCTTTTTTTTTTGTTTAGTAGTTCTGATCTTGGAATTATTTCCAGATCAGATCACATATTATGGGATTTCTACTTCGGAAAGTTACATACTTTTGAGTTTTTTTAGATCACTATGGCAACAGAAAACTTTTCTATTCGGTTCAGTGGAAATAACTATTTGGCTTAGGAGTTTCAATTTAGGATGTAGGTCAAAGACAAAGGACTCTAGGGACATATTGATGGGTCTTCTACTGCACCAAATGACAAAATTGGCCTTGCCACGTGGGAGACAAAAAATGCTCAAATTATTTCTTGGATCCTGAGATCTATTGAGCCACACATGGTCAACAATTACGCTCTTTTACAACAGCCAAGGAAATGTGAGAATATTTGAAACGTATTTATAATCAAGACAACAATGCAAAGTGCTTTCAGTTGGAGCTCGATATTGCAAATTACAGTCAGGGTAATCTTTCAATTGAAGAATATTATTATGGTTTTCTTAATTTATGGATAGAGCATTCAGCCATTATACATAATAAAATACCACGAGAGGCACTGTCTGTCCTCAAAGACGTTTATGACACTAGTCGGCGGGATCAATTTCTCATGAAACTTAGACCAGAATTTGAGGTTGCAAGGGCTGCTTTGCTGAACCGAGAGTGTTGGAGAATTACTTCGGGAAGAGCAACGATTAATTACTCAAGAAGCTATGGCACGAGACAAGCTTACTTCAGAGTCTGTAACAATTGCCTACGCTGCTCAAGGGAAGAGAAAATGAAGAGATACGAATCAGATTCAGTGTTATTCATACAAGGATATTGCTCAAAATTGCAGCCGAAAATTTTACAACTATTGCAAACAACGTAGTCACATTATTAAAGAATGTCCAGCACGACTAGAGAATCGTCCAACCAAGTTCATTCCTCTTCCCCTACAGAGCCAGATCAAGATCCCATGACAGCACCTCCGGTAGTCTTTAATCAAGTTGCCTTGACTCCAGAAATGGTGCAACAAATGATTATCTCAACATTCTCTGCCTTGGGTATTCAAGGTACAACTAAACACACTCTTCAACCTTGGTTTGTTGACTCTGCGGCTTCGAATCATATGACTGGTGCTTCTGATTATTTGCACAATGTTTGACCCTATTATGATACACAATATATTCAAATTGCGGACGGTAGTTCTCTTCCTATTGCTGCTGTTAGTGATATTGATTCATCTTTTCGTAATGTGTTTGTCTCCTGGGCTTTCATCAAGTTTAATTTCAGTTGATCAATTCGTAGACAACAATTGTAACATGTATCTCTCGTGATGGTTGTCTTGTGCAGGATCAGGGGTCCGGGAAAGTGATCGCGAAGGAGCCTAAAGTGGGAAGATTGTTTCCTATACATTTCCGTAGTCATGGTATTTTTCTTTGGCTTGTAATACTGTAACTAATCTAAGTGAGGTCTGGCACAAACGTTTGGACCATCCTAATTCACTTGTCGTGTCTCACTTACTGAAGCATGGATTTTTGGACAATAAATATCAGTCTTCCTCTTTATTTTTTGATTATTCTACGTGTAAACTTGCTAAGAGTAAGACTCTACCATTTCCTTCCTCTAGTCATCATGCAGAAAAGTGTTTTGATATTATTCATAGTGATATTTGGGGTGTTTCTCCTGTACTCTCTCATACAAATCACAAATATTTCGTGACATTTATTGATGACCACAGTCGGTTTACTTGGATTTATTTTCTTCACTCTAAAGCTAAGGTCTTTTTCGTGTTTCAAAGCCTTTTGCATATGTTGAGAATCAATTTTCTATTAGTATTAAAGTTTTGCAATCTGACTCTGGAGGAGAATATATATCAAATGAATTCCAAGTTTTCTTACAGCACAAAGGCATTATTTCCCCGCGCTCTTGTCCTTATACACCTCAACATAATGGTGTTGCTGAACGAAAAAATCGACATTTGTTCGATGTCACTCGTGCCTTACTACTTGAATCTTCTGTTCCCCCTCGATTTTGGGTTGAGGCCATGTCTACCGTTGTCTATCTGATTAATCGTCTTCCATCTCAAGTCTTGAAATTTGACTCACCTTTTTTTGTCTCTACAACACTCATCCTAGTTATCACACACTTCAAACTTTTGGATGCGTCTGTTTTGTTCACTTACCATCTACTGAACGTCACGAACTTGGTGCCCAAACTGTTAAGTGTGCATTCCTGGGTTACAGTACCACTCAAAAGGGTTTTGTCTGTTATGATGCTATTGCTAATCGTCTTCGTAACTCTCGAAATATGATTTTCTTTGAGAATCACTATTTTTTTCAGTCTCATGTGGTCTCTTCTACTACTCCTATACTTTCTCACTTTGATGATGTTCTGTTTCCTATTGAGTGTTTCAAACCAGGTGTTGTGTATACGAGACGTAAAATCACTTTAACTCCTTGTGACACTGAACCGCCTTCTGAACCTGTACCTCCGGCGCCTCAACAATCTACACGTGTCTCTTATCTACCAGATCAGAATAGATTTCCACATACATCTCTTAATGTAACTTTATCGAATATTTCTGTTCCTACTTGTTATTCTAAGGCAACCCAACATGCGTGCCGGAAACAAGCAATGCAAGATGAGCTCTAGGCGCTTCAAGAAAATCATACATGGGATATTGTTCCATGTCCTTCAGGTGTTAAGCCTATTGGCTGTAAGTGGGTATATTTTGTGAAATTGAATTCTGATGATTCTCTTGACCGTTATAAGGTTCGGTTGGTTGCTCTTGGCACTGGGCAGGAATATGGGGTGGATTACGATGAAACCTTTGCTCCCGTAGCCAAAATTACTACTATCCGAACTATTATTGCTATTGCTGCTTCTAAGGGATTGTCACTTCATCAAATGGATATTAAAAATATGTTTCTGCACGGTGAGCTTAAAGAGGATATTTTTATGACTCCTCCAGGTTTATTCTCTTCCTCTTATGGCGTTTGCAAACTTCGACATTCTCTCTATGGCTTGAAACGAGCACCCCGGGCGTGGTTTGAGAAATTTCGTTCTACTTTACTCGGCTTTTCTTTTAACCAAAGCCACTATGATTCCTCTTTGTTCCTTCACAAAACAGTGGATAGTGTTGTTCTTCTTCTTGTCTATGTTGATGATATTGTCATCACCGGCACAAATAGTGTTTTGATTCAACAGCTTAAACAGCAGCTCCAATCTTCATTTCATATGAAGGATCTTGGTTCTCTCCATTATTTTTTGGGTCTTGAGGTTCGTTTGGATCGGAAGGGTATTTTTTTGCATCAACACAAATATACGGAGGATTTGATCTCTTTTAGCTGGACTGCAATTTGCTTCTTCTGTTGACACCCCTCTTGAGGTTAATGTGAAATTTAGTCGTGATGAGGGTGATTTTCTTCCTAATCCTATGGTATATCGTCAGTTGGTAGGAAATCTTAATTATTTAACAATTATACATCCTGACATTTCTTTCGCTATTCCGCAAGTCAGTCAGTTTATGCATACCCCTCGACACCTTCACTTCGCTGTTGTTCATCGTATCATTCGCTACTTGAAGGGTACTTTTGATCGTGGCTTATTTTTTCCTGTTGGCTCCTCCCTTCGATTACTTGGTTACAGTGATGATGATTGGGCCGGCTGCCCTGACACCCGACGTTCTGTTACTGGTTGGTGTATGTTTCTTGACTCTGCGCTCATTTCTTGAAAAAGTAAGAAACAAGCTCGGGTCTCCAAATCTTCCACCGAATCAGAATATCGTGCTATGTCTACTACTTGTTCAAAGATTATTTGGCTTCGCGGTTTATTGACTGAAATTGAATTTTCTCAATCTGACCCCACATCTCTTTATGCAGATAATACTAGTGCTATTCAAATTGCTGCTAATCCTGTCTTTCATGAACGCACCAAGCACATTAAAGTGGATTGTCATTCTATCCGTGAATCTTTTGAAAATAAGGTTATCTCCCTGCCGCATATTACCTCAGAACTTCAACTGGCTGATGTACTTACCAAAGTACTACCTCAGCCTCGTCACTAGTTTCTCATAAACAAATTGATGCTTATTGATCAGCCGCATCAATTTGAGGGAGGATGTTAATAAGAGATTTAATCAATAGAGCCAATCAGGAATCAACATCAAATAGAGTAAGTCAATTCGAAAATCAAGGGAATTCCATCAATATACAAGTAAATTCGAAAATAAAGGGATTCCATCAATTAGCTAGTCAATTAGAAAATCAAAGGATTCCATCACTTTGTCTTATCATATCTTGTACATAATTAGACTATCACAAATAGAATATATAAATTAGGAATGAGAGAAGATCATGATTGTAATTTAAAAACATTCCTGAATTATTTCTGTATAATTTTTTATATATATGGAATAACAAATGAGAAGAAACTCATTCAGACAAATCGACACCCACCACAGCAAACACCAAATATAAACCAAAGCCCACAGAAAACAAAGGAACAAAAACCACCACACACACAACCAATCACTAGAGAGAACAACAAACCCAGGTAGCCCCAGAAACCATGACCAACAAAAATAAAACCAGACAGAAGCAACCAACATCAGCCAGAGATCAGCACAGGAAACAAACCCGACAGCATTGACCTTAAAAGCAAACTAGACACTTGTAGCACCGACAAGAGTTTAACCATTGCGAAGAAAGCCAAAAAGCATATTTCCCTTCCTTGCAATATCACACTAATTATAGAACTTCATTAAGTACTGCATTCCCCGGTCTCCCGTGTCTTTATTGCATTTTTTCTCATTGTTTCTGCTTTGCCCCAAAAGCCTTCAAGAGATCTCTATTTCTTCATTTTCTTCATATTACATTTACTAGATCTCAACTAAGAAGATCCCCCAAAACCACTTTTGCAACTCTTCAAGTTTTAGGCCAGCAATTGCAACCTACTTTTCTAGTATTCTTTTGATTTTCAGCTTCAAAGAATAATATATATTATATATTATATATTATATATAGGTTATTTATTTTGTTAGATCTTTAATGATGTGGTTCATATAAAACATATATTAGCATTTTCTAAATAGGCTGTTTTCTGGAAAAGCATGATTTATAACGTATTTCAGTGTTAGTTAAAGTTCATTAATTTATTTTAATATCACCGGAATATTATTAAACATATATTCTATAAAATCAGTTTCTTAATATGTAAAAATAAATAAATTAATTAATTAATTAATTAATTTTTTAAAAAAAAATACCATATCCAGTATAATTTATAGGATAGACTACAATGGCCTACTTGAACTATAGAGACAATAGCTATTACATGACAAAAGTATGGGAAAAAACACAGAAAAGATAAATTTTTACTATGCCAGAATCACTAAGATAAGGAAAACATTATTGTTTGACACAAAAAAAAGGCAGCATGCCACCTATCACAGCATAGCATGGAGGTTGGATTTCATGCCCGGCTCAAAGTTGACACTGCTTGCACGTCGATGCTCCTTTATTGGGTCATGGTAACCCAAAAAAAAAAAAAAAAAAAAGCCTGTATTAGGTACATTTGAACCTTTAGAAGTCCATGAAAATTTACATCAATCATTAGAAATTCATTAGTCTTCTAAGACATACTTGGACCATGCTCATATTCTTTTAGATAAAGATTGGCAACTTGTTTCCATGATCATATAAGCTCATATTCAACATTTGAACATAATTTATGAATTCCTTCACAAAGAAATGCGGGTCTCATAAGAGGTGCTATTCTCTTAAGGCACTCCTAGATCGCAGCCAAGGCAAGAAATGCCACGAATGGTGGTCATTTTAGCAACCAGGGTATTTAAACATGTATAACATAGCACGAGAGAACTGCATAGAGTATAAGCAAAAACAAAATAAAATGCTTGCAAGACAAGTTCATAATTCATGAATTCATAGCTTTCTCTTCCCTGATCATATAAGGGTATCTCACACCTTGTTATTAAAGTCATGTAACATTGCATGGAGAAAACATAAGAAAAGAGGCTTAGAAGCATCATAAGTATGGACTGCAGGGGACCTGTCAATTAAATTCTCAATGAATAATCTCATGTTTTAAAAAGATTTAGAAGACTAGTTTTCACAGAAGAAAACCTCACTCGATTTGGAGTAGCGTGCAAAAAGTTATGGGAAAAAGAGTATGGTGTACTTAGTTTGCCAATTCCAATTTTTATGCTACAATGCCAAACACTTTGATCAAGTGCTAGGAAGTCAATATTCCATGAATCTTTCATCATTTTGATAAAGCCGTAATGAGATAGATTTATCAAAAATGATGATGAACCATGCGTATACAAGAAGACTAGTGGGAGCGTGATCACTTTCTTGGTCTTCTACATGGATGATGTTCCGCTATTAGGAAATAATGTTGGTATGATTAGTTCTATAAAGATCACAAAGGACATGTCTCCCAATACACCTGAAGAGAAATAAAAAGGTCAAGATTGCTTATGCTTCCCCAATAAGAAGTCTAATGTATGCAATGTTATGTACTAAGCCTAACATTGTCTATGTTATAAGCATAACCAATAGATTCCAATCTAATCTTGGACGAGAAAAAGGGATGGTAGTAAAGAATATCCTTTAAATACTTGCAAACTTTAAGTACTTGCATAGGAATAAGGATATTGTATTAGTCTACTGAGAAGGTGAGTTAGTACTAGAAAGCTTCAATCCTTCGAGCCATATATAAATAATAGAAAGTCTATCTCTAGATATGTATTCACTTGTAATCAAGGTATGGTCACTTGGAAAAGTTCCAAATAGACAATCATAGCCAATTGCATTACAAAAGCTGAGTACATTGTGGCATCAGGTGCTGCAAATGAAACTGTTTGGATTAAGAGTTCATTTCAAAGCTTGAAGCAGTTCCCTCCATTGAGTCACCACTGTCTATATAGTGTGACAATAATGGAACGATTGTGCAAGCAAAGGAACCCAGGTCTAATTGATATCCAAACACAAAGAGAATACCGTGTTATTCACGAAATAATTGATAGATATCCAAACACAAAGAGAATACCATGTTATTCGCGAAATAATTGGACACGGCGATATCACCATGTAAAACTGAAAACCAATGTCTAGTTGTATTAATGTCTTGTATCCTATAGGGTGGATTTGGTGTTGAAAAATTTAGACCATGAACCTTAAAGCTGTTAAGAAATTTTGAGATTTTAATTGTGTAGTACAATTTGCATATGTTATGTTTAGGGCGAAAATAAGATACATGATATTAAAATATAAAATATAGTGTGTACTTGGGAGGATTAGGAATATGAGATTTGGGTTTGGGTTGAACTAGTATTTGAGCTCAAATTTTAAGATCCACCTTTAACAATTCAACTCTTTGAGCCTAATTTGGAGCCCCAACTTTTGAGCTAACAAGTCCTCACCCACGTTTTTGCTTTCTTTTATTTTTTTTCTCCTTTGTTCGCTTTTCTTTCTTTGAAACCTAGAGGTAGAAAAGTCAGGAAGAAAAAAAGAAGAAAGGTATAAAAGTGTGATGGGTGCATTTAATGCAAGAAGTGAGAGTGGAGTGGTTGGTGTGGTTTAAAGAATGAAAGGAAAGTTGCGTGTGTGTGTGTGGTTGAGAGAGAGAGATTTTTGAATTTCTTTTCTTCTTCACACTTTCTTCTTCTCTCCTTCAAGTCATCTAAATCATCCAAACAATTGCTCAACAACACTCTTGATTTCTAAGCCTCTTGGCACATTTTCAACAATTTCTAGCAACTTGTAAGGAAAATTTAGGCTTTTATTAGGTTGGATCAAGAAACTTGCATCTAGGAGTGATCACGTTGGGGATAAATGTAAATCTTGTAAGCCAACTATAAGGTACATATAATTAATGGTTTTAGATTCCGATTTATCATTTGAATCATGACGAATGGCTTAACTTGATGAATTGAACCTATTTGAGTGTTGGTAAAGTTAGAACAAGGATGAAAACCTTGATTTTTGCAAACCAGACAGCTTGACCTAGTGGTGATGTTTTGACCATTCTACAAAGAACTAGATTTTTAGATTTTTAAAATGTCATATTGTAGGAAATATTTTACTGAAAATTGTATTTTTAGTGATTTTTCAAAGTGATATGTTCAGCAAAAAATACTTGTTTCTATTATATCCTGTCTATGTACTTTACTTCAAATTTGAGCTGCTTTCTAGGCAAAATCAGGTTAAACCTTGAACATCAAAGTTGTAGTTTTATGTTTTATCTTTAAATTAGGACTTGAATCACTTAAAACCAACATGTGTAGTAAAAGTAATAACTATTTTTCAGTGACTGTGCATGTTGGGTCATGAGTAGAGGATTATTACATTGATTGACCTGAATATCTTTGTATAATTAGAATAGAGTTTGATCATAAATATAAAACTCATAGCTTTATGTCTAATTTTTAAATGACAATTGAAATTACCGCAATCTGAGAATTATAGTTCAAGATATAGCCTTTTTTTCTAAAATACGTATGCGCTGGGAATATTTTATATTAATTAGATTTGATGATTTTGGAATGAAAATAACCATCAAGGGAAGAAAGCTAATTTAGGTTAAACTTAAAGGGTGTTATTAGGTGTCATACGTTCGTGTCAGAAACGGAAATCATGTCTAGATAGGGATAAAGTTACGTTTGCATGCCATGCATTTTCATTTAGTTTTCTACAACAGCGACAAACTAAGTTTTAATCTCAATATTTGGAGTCGATCATTTGAAAGACAAATTTGAAAAAAATAGAGAAAAATAAATAAATAAATAAATATGTAAAATATATTGGATTAATTTGTGCAGATTCTTCTACGTTACTCATTCTTATCTAAAACCATCTCATCGTCTAAACCCTTAACCATCATGTCTTTACGGATAATTTGCATCCAAATTTTCAGTAGTCTATCTCTATATTTTACTACATCTCTTATATTTAAGTTCTCGATTCTTCTAACCAGTGCATCTTTGGGTGTTCTTTACACATACCCGAACCACCTCAAACAATACTACCACATCTTATCCACAAGTGAACTAACTCCCAATTTGTTACTAATCTCTTGATTTTTAATTTTATCTTTTCTAATTTTGCCACACATCCAACTAAGTATCCTCACTTCTACTATAGTCATATTTTGTTCTTTTTGTTGTTTACTATCCCAACACTCAATACCATACAATAGAGTAGTTCTAACCACGGTTTTATAGAACTTTCCCTTCAAATGCAATGGTTTATACGATCGTAAAAAACTCTGGATGCCATTCTCCATTTCATCCAACTCGCTTGAATCATATGATTCACATTTCTATCTATATTACCATCATTTTGAATAATGAAATCTAGATATCTAAATCGTTCACTTTTGGATACATCTTGTCCATCTAATCTAATCATTTCTTCATCATTACAACAACTATCGCTAAACCAGCATCTCATATATTCGGTTTTCGATCTACTCAATAGGTGTCTAACCTTACTTTTATATCGTGGTATATATAAAATTTAGGCAAAAGCCCTTCAACCAGGGATAAAATCAAGGATTTGGATTGATGGGAGTGCAAACCCTCCTCAAGTTGTAAGTGGAACATTTATGTGTTTGTTAATGAAAAATAGTTTCATATGTTTTGCATTCTTATTTTGAAAAATAGTTTTATAATTGAACTGAGTGTGATATGTTCTCTTTGAAATAATGATAATGGAAAGGTGAATTAGGCATGTTAATGCCTTAGAAATTGATTTTCATTTCATAGTTGGTTAAATATTCATTTGAGATAAAAATGAAATGGGTTGTGAAATGATTTTGAGATTTAATTGTGAATGAAAAACGTATTTTTTTGATGATCGATTGTACACGTAACTATTGTGTTCATTTGCACACTCATGGACCGCCTAGAAAAAGAGCGGCATGAGTGATGCATGATAAAATTGGATTGGGATAGTGTGTGTGGAGGGCCTCACCCACCCACGCTCTATGTTGGACTAACCATGAGTTACCAATGGGGAGATCCAATCCAACACCAAGGATGAGACATTTTTCAGATAAATGATCAAATAAAAACCCTTGGTTGATCTAATCCTTAACCCCGGCCAAAGTGTTGGATTGGGAGATATTTTCGACAATCCCATGGTTTTGAGTTAACTGTGACTTATTTTAAGAGGAATGCTCTTTTGATTGTATTGATTTTGTTGATCATGAATGTTTTGTAATGGAAAAATAAACTTGATTTGCTAATGGTTTTAACACACAACCACGTAGCCACTCATTGGCATATAGATAGATTTTTCACTCACCAAGTACAATTGTATTCATCCCTTCATTTTTCTCTTACATTTTTTGGTTAGTGGCTAGTAGGGCTGGACTAGACCCAAACAAAACCCATGACGAACCTGTGTTCCGGTCAAGTTAATTCGTGTTTGGTTCGGGTCAATATTGAGAAAATCCGAATTATCCTGATCTAACCGAATTAACCCGAATATATTTATAAATATGTTATAATTACAAGGGAAAAAGTGGAACTAAAGTAAAAAATATATATATATATTTTCTAAGGACCATATATATATATTTTTCTTAGAAAACTCTTTCCACTCATTTCTCTGCCGTATCCAACCTTGTCTCTCTCCAGCCATCTCTCTCTCTCTCAATATCATTCCAGTGACTCAGATCCATCGACTAGTATGGTAAGTGATCTTACTTCTCTTTTCTCTATAGTTAAAATTTTTCCCCTTTCTTTTTCTTTATCTTTATCTTCATCAACTGGTAAGGGAAAATACTTTTACTCTTTCTTTTTCGATTTGTAGATAGAGCCCTTTTAAAAAAACAAATTCTCCTTTCTTTTGTCTTCACTAAAAGAACAATATTTAAGTATTATTTTAAATTTTTGGATGTAAAAAAAAAAAGAATTTTCGTATTCAGGTATCCACCCGCATCTAAGTAACTTGCTCGGGTTCAATTTCGGGGCAAAAAAAAAATATACCCCGGATACCTCGATTTTGGGTTAAAATAGTATGTTTGGGTTTGGGTACCTGGACCAGAACCCGAACACAGTAGTAAGTCCAGCTAACAAACTCCTATTGACCCTCGTGACATTCATCTCCGTCAGGACCACATATTTTGTGTTAGTCCCGTTTTGGTGTTTTTAGTTTCTAGATGGATCCCTAAAGGTTAATGGAAGTTGAATTTTGTCATTTTGCGGATTTTATGTAGAACCTTCATTGTATATGTATATATGTACTTTCTTATTTGGATTTACCACTTTGTTGGACTCTAACCATATCATTTCGAAAGAGATATTTTGGAGTATGATTTATGATCATAAAGAAATGGTTCAGGATTGAGAATGTGATGATGCCGGATTAGCCTTGTGGGGTCTCGAGGTGCGTGCCCGGAGTTGCACATAGTTCGAGGCAACATGGTGGTGGTCATGTGCTCAGGTATGAGGACTAGGATGTGACACACCCTGCAAAAACTAGCCTTCAAGGATAACATAACTCATCCATTCACAAAACCAATGACTCAACAACAACTAGAAAAGCATCTTAATAAGATAGAAGTATAGCGTTATAGGGAATGGTTGTTTTTCAAGTGGGAAATTGTTAGTTGTGTACCCTAGAGCCATATAAAATTATGTTTATGTAATTACCAATGGCATCAATAAAATTCTCCTTTCATTAAAATGTGTTTATTTCAACTAGAATTTCTCTAGTATTTGAAGGTTACATCATTTTTAATCATTTGAGAATATGAGCGACAAACCACTAATCCGATTATTTAAAATTGTTCGCAATCATATAAATTATGCCACGACACCATAATTCCAAAAGATCGTCACTTATCCATACCAAGTTTAGTAAAGAGAGTTACTAATGTGAATGGTCTAATTAGTCTCATGTTAGGAGATATGTGGGCATTCATATGATAAGAATGTTGAACATGATAAGAAAATTAATCATCATTCCAATCATAACAGTGTATATAGTCCTTTGATCGATCTTAGATAATGCATTATCTGACACTCAGGTGATTAAGAAATTACGGGTATCAACATTTATAGTAACAATGCATGAGCATATAGATATGTTCCGACCATATGTCAATTGATGTAAGAGATACATTCTCAAGATAAGATTTGTTTTCACAAACAAATGAACATAAGATCGTATAACTCTCTAGATAGTTATCTATAAACTAAATCGTTGCCAAGGCTCCAGTATGTGACTAGAAAAGAGTATCTAATAGAGGTGTTGCTGATTGAGAACCAATACTAAAAGAGTTTCTCTATTTACCAAATCAGGGTCTGACAATATCCATAATGTTAGATGAATTGGGATCTAATGCCAGCGCAATTTCTATCTTAACACATTGTGTCAAACAAACTTGGACACCAAAGGACTCTGAAGGAGTGAGCAGAGCATCTGGACTTGGCCTTTGAGGAAGCAAAAAACATAGAAAAGAAAAAGTTTATTGTTCCATTATTAATTTTTACTCTTTCTACTCTTCATTAGGTTTGCATTCTGTTCTCAACTTTTCTTGATTTTACCCTTTTTCCCTCCCCTCAACATTCGACACTTCACACGTGAACTTGTTTAGGTCCATGAGAGCAAACTCACTTGTTTAGGCAAACTCACATGTTTAGACTTGATTATATTAAGATTTTTTATTAACCAAGTAAAAACAAAAGATAGAGTTAGATTGTCAATACAACACAAGTTAACAGTAAACTTTTAATTTGGTATTCATTGCTAAAACAATTAAAATTATATAAACAAATTAAGGGCCCGTTTCGTATACTTATTTCGAAGTTTATGAGACCCTATATCTTATTTCCAAAATAAGTAAGTATTCAAAAGAAAAAAAAAAGGATCAAAGAGGTTGTAAGATATTTTGTGAGAATATTTGTTGTAATATCTCGTAAATAACTATTTATCAACATAAAAAGGGTAAAGGTGGAATAATGAAATACTAATAAGAGCAATTTAATTAGTTCACCAGTCAAAATAAAACCGCACATAAGTTACATTTAAAAATAAATAAATAAATAAAAAATTGTGGAGCTACATTTTCTAAAGAGTTTATAAGCTCAAAAGATCTCAATTTTAGAACTCATAATCTATTTTAGGTAAAAAAAATCACCGAACAAAATTTATGAAAATTTATGAGCTTATAATCTGTCAAACATCTTATATGATGTTCTAAAGAACTTACAATCTTAGTCAAACACCCTCTAAGCTTCTCAATCTCAAGTTTATTCAAGCACAAGGTTCCACTTATTTAATTTTAAACAATCTCAAAGCTACACGCAGATCATTTTACAAAGATATCATTAGAAACATTAACATTTGTTATGCGATTAGTTTTTATAGCACAATTACCAACGCAGAAAGCATTGTACACAAAAAAATTTGCATTATATGCCTCTTATCTTAAACTTTGACTGTACAATTATAAAAAAATAAAAAAATAAAAAAAATAAAAATAAAAAAACTCTGATCAGAAACTGGTAGAGCTACATTAACAATAAATCTATGGAATTCCACTTGATTCTAGGTTGACTATAGATTCCCTATGTATAACCACTTTATCAACCCCCATGCCTCTCTGTTTCCCCCCGTCCCTCCTCCTTTGTCCTTACTTCTAGTTGACTGATGATAAAAATAGCAGCGAACCACATGTTAAAATAAGACCCATAAATAGTTTGAACGGTAGGGTAATTAAGGAGAAGAGAAGACAGTTGAAAATGTGTGAGATTGTGGTACAAAGATGCAGTTGAGAAAGGTGAGAGAGAGAGAGTACTCAACAATGGTGGTTCGGTGTGGGCCTATTGGCTGAGGCAAAATAAAAACATGCAAAAATTTAATGGAAGTGCACAGGTAATTTTGGGATATAAAATTGGACAAATTGCTGTCCACTATCCTTTTCACCTCTATGCAATAATGAATTATTAGAATCTCTTGGAGTTATCAACAGCACAAGAATACTAATAACAATAATGTATTGTACCTATTTGTGGCACCAATCACAAACACCCCACGCCGCTGCTCCGGACCATCTAGCTCCAACAGCAGCTGCAATATTAAGCAACGGGATTAAATTCCTGAACACTTAAACATTAAGTCTTTAAGAGCATTTATAGCCACTTTGGACAGAATTAATAGTTTATGAAGCAGTTTTTTAACCTGATTCAGCAGATTATCAACCACCCGCCCACCTCCACCTTCACCTCCACGTCTAGTGGTCAATGCATCTACCTGCAAAAATGAACAAACATTCATTTTCCTGCAACGAGATTCAATGGATGGTATTCTAAAATGTTAAACTGCCAGGAAAGTGGAAAGAAACTCTGCATGTCAGAAAAATAATAATGGTGATGGAGTAAACTAACTAGAAGAAAAAGCTCAAAAAATGAGACTTATTACTCTGCATTGACTTATTGGATATGGAAGGATAACTGGATTAAAAATTAAAATCTGGACTAACAAGTAAAAGTTGGATTTCAAAGTTTCAATCCATTAATGAGATTAACCATATGAATATGAGTCGGCTTTTAAATTTTAAATTCTTCTCTGAAATATACTAGGATAAGGTTTTTTATTTATGTTCCTTTTTTTTTTTGGGAAATCTACTGGTGTATAGATTCTATTTTCTATATCATCACTCTTTTGTTATTGCCTTTAGCAGCCACCTCCCCATATTGCACCAGCACAATATCTGCCCAAACAAAGGCAACACCGGCCACCATTATCACTCATTTCCCATAGCCTCACCTCTCACCATCAAACCCTGGAGATGCATGCCCAAGTGCCTCATAATCAACCACAGCCATCTGCATTTTTTATCATGCTCTCCATCCAAAATTTTGCAATATTGCAATTGTGCTCATGGCTAATAATGAAGCATAGAATTATAGACTGCATTGACCATAGAAATTTTTTCCTGGCATTTGTGCATAATGTTACATACGAATGTTGTTCATTTACAACTATCTACTCCTATTACAGGATGGTACAAGAGTTTTTGTCTATTCCTTGATGTTCTCCATTTACTAAGTGAAAGTTGGTGGATAATAAATAGATAACCAAGCAAAGAAAGAGATCAAGTGATTACAAGAAAACAGGGTTAAAAAAATAAAATACAACATAATAAATTCGGATGCTGTCACAAAGGTAAAAACTTCTGAAATAGCAAACTAGAGTAGTTTAAACTAAAAATGTACAGATAAAAGAGAATGCAGTGGAACTACATAACAAACCATTAGGACTTGAAAATCATATATAAGAAGGCATAATGATCAAGGATAAGATATCACTCCCACTGAGTTGCAGATTGTTGACATACTAGAAGGGAATAAGTCAAAACATTACAAAACGTCTTATACAAAATTACCATAAATTTCATAGCCCAGAATTTCACATATGGTAAATTATAAGTCCATCTTGCAAGATCAGTAAAACTTTGTGTACAAGTGTGTGTATACCAGCAGATTCAACCCCCACACACCTGCACTTTGCATGGGACACTTTGTTTTGAATTGCACAGCATTATCTTTCTCCAACTAGGCTGAGAATTTTAGTAATGTTATAATAATATGCATAGGCATACTGATATTATCAACAGAATATTTGCATATTTGTGTTATCACATGCTTAACAATGTTTCACATTTTTAGTCAATAGGGTGTAATCCTGGTATCATATATTATTGGAATAAACACAGAAAAATTCATCATTCTAACCAATAAAATTTTCCAGCAGTTAAAATGTACAAGAAAAAACATTTCTATTTCTTGAATTGTACATATCCAATTACGGATAACATTAGATATTCTATAAAGAAATGAAATAACAGTAGAAGCAACATTTATGTCATTTCTGCAGCTTGGATCCTTAACTCTCAACCTATAAGCCCATTGCTGCACATTTGTTAGCTATTTTTCTGCAATCATCCTAATGTAGTTCCTTTCTTTTAGGAGTCTTAAGCAATAAAATCAAGAACCTACAACAATTTTTTTTCAATTCCTTCTTGTGCATATTCATATACTTTGAATATCTCTTTCTCGTCTTTACATCATTAATTACAATGAGATGTCACCAAAATAAATAATTTTGGTCTTGTGGTTTGCAAATGCCAAGCAAGGCATTGCATAGAACAACATTGTAGTTTGTGAATAATAAGAAAGACATTGCATAGAATGGAATTTGAAATATACCTAAAACAAATAATTTCAGTTTTTATTTCTTAAGTAATATTTAGCAGTAACCATGAATTTTTTTTGTTTATATTATTTGTAATCTCAAGTGGCAAATCCATGCCGCAGCTAATAGGTCAAGAAGAATCGGAAGAATTGCAATATTGCTCTACTACCACACTGACATAAACAAGTTATTCCAAATTTTAACCTTTGTTAAAATTAGGTTAGAAAAATTTTATGAAAATAAATGATATTATACTCATGACATTTTTACAAGCTTGAATGCTTGATGTGGAGCCAATTAAGGGACAATAGCTCCCAAAACAAATTAGACACAGTTTTACTTTAACAAAAAGCAGTTCTCTACTCTTATGCGGACTTGGGTAGAGTGAGGTCCCTTCTCAATCTGTTGTTCTCTCGAATCAAAGGAGGACATCTGTGACTGCCCAATCATTGCTTTATCATTTTAACCTCACTAATGAGTGCTCTGAATATTTTTGCACACTTTCATGCTCTTTCTCCAAATTGAAAAGAATCACTGCAGCCGGCAACCATCACAAAGCTTGATAGCAGATCATCTCATCATGCTAGTAATCAACTAATTTCACCTTCCTTTTGCCTGCAATTATTTCCTAGTTTTCTCTAAATTAGAATCAAATTATAACCAGAATACACGGTAACTCTAGGAAATCATCAATGATTAACAATTAGATCTACGGTTTTCACTACTCATGAGGAAATTTTCCATAGCAACTCCAAGAATGAGTTTCTCCCTGGGAAATGAAAATTGAAACAAATGTTGTTGACTGGGACTTATGCATGGCATAGATTTATACTTGATTACGAAAGAGTTTATGTTAAAGAGTAAGTTAATTGAAACTTGCAGCAAAAACTATCCACCTTCGTGAAACAAAGGACTAATGACATCTTTGCAGTCTAATGAGTGAATTAGCATCCCATTTGATTATCAGATATCAAGTAATGGAAATTTAATGGTGTCTCACTTCCACTCCAACCATATGGTTGCTCCAATCTGATCAAAGATGAGGCAGTGAATATCTTCCCATCCCCAGATCTAATCTCAAGGTTAATAAGCATCCAAAGGAACAAAGGTCAAGGTTCAATTCCAGCCTAGGCATAATGTCACTCTACTTTCCCTATCATTTTGTGATTCATTTGCCATGTGTTATCTAAGGCCTAATTCAGGAATACTTCTCCCAAAGCCTCCCCCCAGAAAAATCTTACTTTATACAAAAAGTCTTTCCAGGGTAAAAGTCGCATTCCATTTACACAACTTCAATAAATGATTTTTCAGTCCATAACCCATTTACTTAACTGATTAATTATCCAAAACCTTTTTCTGGTAGTACTTTTTCTCCCAAAAGTATTGCCAAAACAGGAACTTGTGTTTGTCTTTCTTAAATAGAAAAGAAATCTTCAACCATGCCACTTTACCCTGTACATTTCAGTAAAATTTCATGCTTAAATGATCGCTGCATATGCCACTTATCATATAAGAGCAGATAGTCTGGCTTTGTTAATACTGAAATATGCAAAATATGAGGTTGAACTTGGACATAAAACAAATTGCTGTGCGCATGTGTTCTTTACAATTACAAAAACTCAAAAATTAAAAACAAAAATTAAAAAAAATATCATTTATGTCATCCTTCAAATTTCATTTTAATATCAGGATGTTCAAAATGGTGCCATTGGGTTGCATGTGCATTTTGCTAAGCTTTTCCTTCTTTCATTATTGTATCTCTATTAAACAACAACAAAAACAAAAAATGGTTGTAGCAGAAATGAGGATACTTACGTAGATGTTTGGTAAAACTAAAATAGATAGAATTAGAAATGAAAATATTCATAACAACTTGAGAGTTAGTTCAATTGTGGATAAAATGCGAAAGTGTGGTTTGAGATGATTTTGGCATGTGCAAAGAAGACCAAATGATGCACCGGTTAGGAGAATTAAAAACTTAAATATAGAAGATCTAATAAAACATGGGTGTAAACCATTGAAAACTTGGATACAAATTATTCATAAAAATATGATAGTTATGGGTTTAGATAAGATGGTTTTGGATAGAAATGAGTGCCGTAAAAAAATCTGTACAAATTAAACCAACATTTTTTTTTACATATTTATTTATTTATTTATTTATTTATTTATTTATTTATTTATTTATTTATTATTTATTATTTGTTTTTATTTTTATTTTTATTTATTTATTTTTAAATATACTTTCTAAATTTATCTCTCAGATGACCGATCCCAAATATTAGAATTAAGATTCAGTTTATTGTTATTATTATATCTCTATCAAGACAATGTCTTGTATTGTCATTTGTAGTTCGTGCTATCTTCTCTATTTATAATAGAATCATCATTTCTATAAAATACAAAATTTTAAAAAAAAAAAAAAAACAAAGAGAGTAAGGGGAAAAAAATCTGATATCCAAAATAAAAGAGCTTAAATTTTGCAAAGAAATATTCACTTGAAATTGTATCATTAATTGCTTAAAAAATTTATATGATAAAGGTATGTGATCCATACCCCAAATTGAGAATATGGAATTAAGAGCATTTTGTAGCTAAAATAACAAATCTGCCCAAATATCCCAACTGCTCATAATACTTATTCAAAATTTTAGCCTAATTGCTGTATAAGACTTTGGTGGTTTAGGGCCAAAACTAAATGGAACTTATGGAGACTATTCTGGAATTATAATATAAATCTGAGTCAGTAATACTTCTCAGTGCATTTCTACTTTCTTAACACTGCATGTCATAAAGTGCATGTTAAACTGATTTGTGAAACCTATATGAAGAGGTTTTTTCTTCTCTTTTCTTTCTTTCTTTATTTATTATTATTATTATTTTTGATAGAATAAGAGAAACCATTTGGGATTAAGGCCCAAGTAGTTGTTGTTGTATAGAATAAGAGAAATCCCAAATGAAGTTTTGATTAGTAAAATATTGGCTAGATTTAGTAACTTGAATGTAAGTGAGCAATAAAGCAAGAAGTCTCCTAGAATAAACACTTAGAGGTTTGATTATGGCTGACATCACATGAGTAAAAAGCTTATGAACTGAAAACACTAATGGTGGTCCAATAGCTGCATACCTCATCAGAAAGAAGAAAGGACCTATTCTTGAACTACTTAGAAAGTTTGATCTTTAGAATATACAACACTACTATTAACCAAATAGTTTAAAGATTTAGGTTCTTCCTGATTATGACTGCTCTCTAATATCAAGTAAATTTCAAACATAATAATGCTGCCAGGTAATACTGTAATATTGTAATAAAATCGTAAGATAGTAATACTAATGACAAACAGCACAATAGAAATTGCATACCTCATCAAAAAAGAGTATGCATGGAGCACATATCCTTGCCCGTGTAAATACAGTTCGAACCGCCAACTCACTTTCACCAACATATTTGTTCAGAAGTTCAGGACCCTATAAAATATGCAATAGCATATTAAGGAAGCAAAGGAATACAACAAACAATAAATTTAAAGAAACAAAGGGAAAGAACGATTATAACAAATAAAAGGAATAAATTCAATAGCAGAAGCTTCTTTAATATCCAGGAAACATCAATCTTGGGGAAGGGACAACAATCATGACAGACCTTAATGTAAATGAAATTAGCCCCTGCCTCATGAGCCACAGCCTTAGCAATAAGGGTTTTACCACAGCCTGGAGGCCCATACAACAAGAATCCCGTCTGCAGATCCACTCCATATTCCTGAAATAGATAAGCAATATCAGAGGCCACCTCCTACTACTTTAATCCTAAATTTAAAAATTTGACTTTGAAAAAGAGCAACACACTTGATTATCCTGTAATTCTATGTACCAGTTCTGATGATCAAGTGGTTATATTAATAATAGTTAGCAGAGTTTACTTATTTGGAGCAAACACCAAGAACTCGCTACCTAATTATAATGTTATAGCACTATTATTATGTTCAGAAATAGACCAGAAACAACGGCTTCAGTGTAAGGCCAATCTTTCGTACTACAGATGTCCTCAGCCAGGGAACCTTCCCAGGTTTCAATAACAAAGGTAGTTTACCTGGCCCTTTTAAGAAAGTTATTATCATATCTCAACCGCATCCATTCTTGACAAAGATATTCCATCATTCAAGTGGTAATATTTAGCACTGAGAAGGGATTCTTTCATAGTAAACACAGGAGTACTGTCCAGAATGTGGAACAAGAATGTCATTCAAGTACAGCAAACAAGACTAGAGGAAGAATGTGATATACACATCCTTCACATTTTGATTATCAAATTATACATGTAAAACTCCTTGGACCACCCCTTTTTTATACTTAAAAAGCCGAAAGAGGCATACCTCATAATCTTCAGGACATTTTATGCGTCTAATAATATAATCACTAAACTCCTGCCTAAGCAAATCAAGGCCCCCAACATCATCCCATGTTACATTTGGAATGGTAGAGAAGCCTTCTCTCCTAGCAGAGGGTTGAACCATCTTGGCTGCTTCCTGCAGAAGCACGTGAAATATGAATGGTGCAGTTATAGTTCTTAAACCAAAATGCAGCAGCAGATATTACCCATTTGAATATTATTGCAAGAATTGGCTAAAGTAGCAGCAGAAAAATCCTACTCTTATTTTAGTTATGTGGGGAAGGTAGGAAATACTAGTTCTGAGAATAACATAATCATTAAAATAACATTTGATATATTTTAATTTTGAGCTGCAGGAAAATAGAATTAAAAATAACACTGAAGAGAAAAGTTCCCAAAGGTGAGAACCAGAATTGGTATGAAGCGTTAAGTCACAAAGATGATCATAAGACAAACCAACAACAGGAAGACATCTATGTTAAGCCATGACACTGCACCACAGATTAATGATGTAATTCCCAAATATAGACAAGACATCTAGAAACAGAGTTATATCATGTACATGAGCGCCTAAGAAAAGCAATGCTTTAACTTTCACTTGGACAAGCATGTCTAAGAAACTTGAGCACAGCCATCAGAATCACGATCATAGAGCCAGTCGAAATTGGTTCACAAATCATGTTCAAGGCAAATATTGGCCACAACATCCACAGGAGACCAATAATATATTCCAAAGCACAAGTCATTTACTTCAAACAAGCTTCAAATCAAGTATGTGCTACATTAAAGAGGGTAGATTGGCTCCTGTTTAACTTATACAGCTGTCAGAGAAAAGGGATGTGTACAGAAATAGAACTCATCTAGAACTTATATGGAGTCATGAAGACTTAAAAAGTTACAAAATTTGAACAAGTACATATAGGGACAATCTAATCAGCCCAAATTTCATTAGATAAATGCGTTCTAATAAAACATTTTTAAGTAAATTAAAAATCAACTTCATAATCGCATTAAGAAACACAAAAACTGCATGTGCTGGAAGAAAAATGTAAAGAGGCCTTTTTTTTTGCGAAGGTGTTGGAAGGTTTGAGTATCAAATGAATGGTGTCAACTACTTTTTGCTATTCCAAATCAGAGCTGGGCCATGAATTGTGAACTACATAGAGGCAAGAAGAAGCCATGAAAGACCACTAATGCGAGGAAAGAGAAAGACATGGACGATGGGATGTTTATTTTTCAGCGAAGGTAGATGCTGAAAGCCTAACATCTGTCAATCTTCTTCCTTTTCTCCTCCTAATCATCCTGCACCTACCTCATGCTTCTTCTTCTAAGCATATTTAACAAGAATCCAATATCTAGTACTTGTGGGGAATGTGCCAGGTCCAAATACCACGGTTCATCTTTAGTATAAATAATATATATAGTGCATAGAAAACAGTAAAAGAATATATTTATAAAGTTAAAAAAATAGAGACAAATGTTACTGGACAACAATTAGGAAAAGCCAAGCTAAGCTCAGTCCATATCACCATCTCAACCACTCATCAGCATAATGCACAGCATAATGTAGCCAACAAAATCAAGTCCTTGCAACTTTAAAGGAATAACAATTATATTCCTACAAGATTACCTCAAAATCAGCCATTGTTATGCTGATACCCTCCATTTCTTCAGGTAATAGTGGCCGTCTCAACCACTCATCAGCATATTCTGTATCCAAGTATCCTATGGTCAACCCTGACTTTCTTCCCTGTATAATTCTCCTCATGGCAACATTACCAGCCTTGTTAGCCATAGCTGCTAAGTCAGCTCCGACAAATCCAGGAGTAGACCTTGCTATTTTGGCAAGATCAAAAGCACCTTCGACATGAAGATTTTGTGTGAGTACAGAAAGAATTTCCCTTCTTGCATTTTCATCTGGTACACCTAAATAAATCTCACGATCAAATCTGCCATTCCTCCTTAGTGCAGCATCCACTGCATCAGGCCTATTGGTAGCTCCAATAACAAGAACATAACCTGGTTTATTACCAGGTCCATCTGAATTTATCTCTTCATTGGATGAGGCAAATAGCTTGTGTGATTCATCCATGCAAGTCATCAACTGTGTCACAATCCGTCGCTCCATCTCCCTTTGAAGATTTTCTCTTTTTGAGCCAATTGCATCAATCTCATCAATGAAAACAATAGCTGGTGCAGCCCTGTATGCTTTTGAGAAAAGCTCCCGGATATTCTCTTCCGATGCACCTGAAATACTTAGCAGTTCAAAAAATGTTACACTAAAGCTTCATGTGTAGATAGATGTTCAAGCAAAAGGGGCTTTAATAACAAGTTATGAGGAGACTACACACCCTCTCCTCAATCCCCTCCATACAAGAAACCCAGAATAGCACAAGCCAGATAGGCCTTAAAAGCATCAAACTAAAGGTAATAAATAAATAAATACCTTACGGAAGCAAGAAAATTCATTCCATGAAAATTGCACAGATTAGAACCTAAATGGTAGATGTGGAACTGAACTTTGACTCAGTTATTATACATCTGGGTCCAACCTATAGTAGACATTTTGATTGCTCACTTCATCAAAAGAACAAACGAGATGCCACTCTTGCAATGTACTCTTTGGAACTGCATTTCTGTTGGGGGAGTTCTATTATGTGGCACCAAAACCTTTAAGGGCAGGACAGAAAGTGCACTGACATAAAAGTACCTTCTAGGTTACAATTATAACAGGTTTTATATCACTAGGTTCACGTGCTCTATAACATGTAACTAGCATTTGTAGAACAAACAAGAATCACCTGAATTTTTGGGTTTTCTATTAATATAAATCCTGAATTCCATATAAAAAGCCATGCAGGCAATCTTATGAGCACATACCGGAGACACCGGAGACCATCTCTGTGGCTGAGATCATGTAGAAAGGAAGACCAGTTTCATTAGCAATGGCACGAGCCAATGTGGTCTTTCCACAGCCGGGAGGTCCGTGCAGCAAAATGCCGGAGATAGGCACCACTCCCAGCTTCCTAGGCAACTGAGGATGAAAAAGAGGGAAAAGCACCTCCTCTTTCAACTCCTCCAAAATCCCTCTCATTCCACCAAAGTCCCTGAACATCGGCCCCTTGTCTTTCTTAATTTCCGCATCACAAGAGCTCTTCCTTTTGTCATCCGATGCATTGGAATTAGATTTTTCCCTTTGTTGAACCCCATTCGATTCCATCAAATTCAACTTTTTCCCATCTTCCAATTCCAAAATTTTCTCCTCCTCCTGCTTCGGGTGATTCTTCTTCTCCTTCTTCTTTGCAGAAGAAGATTGAACATAATTAGAACGGAGCATAGTCTTCATCAAATCAAACTCGGGCTCAAATCTCTCACCATAAATTGCATCTTCCGAAACCGAAACTGCACCATCGTCTTCTGATTCAGTCGAAGAAGAAGATGAAGATGAAGATGTTGAATTCTCGGACTTCTTAATCCTGTTTCTCCGAAGGTATTCAGCTTCTTTGTGCAACAATAACGAGTCGCTTGAATTGTCGGATTTCTTAATCCTCTTTCGAGAGGGAGTTGCAAAGCCAACACCGTCGTCGTCGTCGTTGTCGTCGTTGGTGAAGCGCTGTTGAGAAATTAGGGCAGAATGGACCATTTTAGTGAAAGGCTGGTGCTTGAGTCTTCGGTAGTCGGGGTATTTGTCTCGGAGAAACTCCGCCGCATCTTCTGCCGAATTGAAGGTTTTGTGTTGCTTCTTACACGACTGAAGACGGCGGAGCAACATGCTCCTATCGAAGCCTGAGCCTCCTCCCTTTCTTCCCATCCCTTTCTCTCGCGAGCGAAGGGCGTTTGATTCACTTAATGATTTTAGTTCCTTGTCTCAACGGCACCGACTTCAATCTGGAAATCTGCTTCCCAAAAGGTCTTTCTCCCTCGCCCCACCCCTCTCCCCTTTTTTTTTTTCCAAACACGCTGCCGCCAGAGAGGTTATTTTATTTTATTTTTCTTTTTTTCACATATTAGGGCGGTTTATATTTTTATCAAGCTGCCCCTACCCCTCGGTTTTCTCGTTCACCTCCCTGCCAAAAATGAAAATATATAATTCTTTTTACCTTGTGAAAAATTCACGTATTAAAATAAAACATAAAAAATTATATTACCTTTTTTTTTCGTTCTCTCTCTCTCTCCTTTATTCTTCATTTCTCTCTCTTAACCCTAATGTTCCTTAAACCATGTTTGGAAGAGTTTTTTATCCTTATCTTCTCCTTTCTAGAGAAACATAAATTAATTTTTATGAAATAAAATTAAAAATTATTTAATATTTTTATTTTAAAAAATTATTTCTAATTTCTTTTTTATAAATAAACTGTTTGATAAAATATTTTTTATAAAATTTATTTTTAATAAAATTATCATAAAGAGTATAAATGTAAAATATAATTTTTTATTCTTACCATCAATCAATTAAAATTTGTAAAGATAAAAAATATAAATACTAATAGCTAAGACAAAAATAAATTAAGTGCAAGAAATCAAAAACTCTAGCTCAAAATCCATCCATAAGGAAAAAGAGAATTCCAAGGTTATGTCACATTTTTGCAAGTGTAGGATAATTGGATGAGAGGGAGAAAGAGAGAATACCTAAAGAGAAGAGATGAGAGAAGAGAGATGATTTCTACAAAGAAAAGAGGAAGAGCTCAAATTTGTAAGAGATGAGAGTCAACCGTAATAAATAAACACATTTATGTTATAGACATATTTAAAATTTCGTATCATTCAAATAAAAATATAAATGGAATAAAAAAGATGATTCCAGAAAAGTTGGGAAAAAAAAACAAAGAGAAGAAAAATTACTTTCAAGAGTTTCTCTCTTAAAGCTATTTTTCCTTTTTTTTTAAAAAAAATATCCTTTTAAGAAGAAAAAATTTTGTTCACCAAGATTTTTCCTTATAAAGATAAAAGAAGTTGAAAAAAAATTCTATCAAACGAATACTAAATCCGTCACATTCAAAGCTATTTTTTCGCTAAAAGTTGTACGTTTTGTTTCTTGTTCGGGTGTTTTCTAAGTTTTTTCCTCTCTCTTCTTTCTCTATTGTCTCTTTATCACACCTTACTTACGAACTCTCTTTTCACATTTATATTAAATAATTGATTGTTATATCATAAACAAAAATTGAGAAAGCATGATGATGATGATGATGATGTTGGTGGATTTAGATGATGGAACCAAAAATTGATAATGAAAAATCAAGTTTGAAGACGGGAAAACATTTTCTCTATACTTATCAAATGATTTGGCTAAAGAAGCAGCCTGATTAAAGACACAATTTATGGGGAGAAAGCTCATGGTTTTGTTGAGGATAAGGTTTTGTTGAGGATAAGGGAGATGGTGTGTACACTTTATGTACGGAGATTATGTGGAGGTTGTTCTTTTTGGTAAATGTTATGTAAGCACGTAGATTATCCACATAAATATTTCTTGATGGAGGGACTAACCAAAAAAAAAAATCTATAGAGGATAACTTGCAAATAATGGAAAGTAACTTGTCAAAGGTGTTAAACTAAAGGAAAATTGATAATTTTGAAACCATATGAAACAATTTGAAATTTCATCCTATCACAAAGTAGTTATTTATTTATCCATAAATTAATTTTTATTATAATTATATATGTAAAAGATGAGATAATCCTCCTATCCCACTCTTTTTGGTTTCAACTGGGACGATTTAATTTTAAGAAAGGAAACAAAATTGACAAAATTCTAATTCTAAGGGTAAAAATTAACATACTTCTCATGTAATCAAACTATTTTTAATTTTTAAAGTTCAAACAATTACATCAGCTTCATGCAAAAGGCATAATTCCTTTTTATATTCGGCATTCAAAAACACTATTTAATGCAGTTATTTTAACTCTTTTTTTTTTAATTTTTTCAGTACCGCACTCTCTCTCTCTTTCCCCTTCTAGGAGCACAAAACTAGACATTTAATGCTTGATTACATTTCAAACACAAATTTTAAAACAAATCAACCTTTCTAATCTTTTAATCGATTGCATTGTGTAGTCACTATTGAATTATCATTCAATAACCAAAATTTTCATAAGTTAGGAATACGGCTGGCAATTGAGTTTTTTGAGCCGGATTTTATCTCGGCCCAAACTCGGCCCGTTTTAAATTTTATGGGCTCGAGCCTGAGCCCGACTCGAGAAAACTCAAAAAATTAAGGTTCAAACTCAACCCGAAAAATTAAAAAAGTCGAGAATTCATTTCGAGTCAGGCTCGGCCCATTTAAGAAGTATTCATACCCTTTTCCACAATCTACGATAACAATTTTCACGTAAGTAAAGAGAGAGAGAGAGCGAGAGAGAGAGTACTTGAGAGTTGTTGGATAGCAAGAAAGATCAGAAATCCCCATGAAAGGACTTAACAGAGAGATATGTATGGAAATGACTTTAAAAAATTCCTAAAAAGACCTAATGCAAAAAAATTTCAAATGTGATCTAGATTTGTCGATTTTGTACCCCAGCCTACCTCATTTCTAATTCTCATATCCAAATTACTCCAATTCTCATATTCAAACTTTTCACCAACACATAATATCCAAGTTCTCACCAATACAGCAAAACCAATAAACAAACTATAGTAGTTTACAATATAATTATTGGTAAAATAAAATATAATTTTCATTAAGATAACAAAATATATAAAATACAGATTATATAAGTTTTAATATTTTTCTCTTCTCCTAGTATACTACCTAAAATCTAAATCAAGTCTAATTCTATACTATTATCATGAAATAATAAATGTAGATCATCTATCTGTGTAATTTGAGATGATTTTACATCATTATCCTAAGGGTAAAAAAAAACTAATGGGAACACGTGAAACATAGATGATGTATCAGCTTTCTCAACCTATGTCAATTCCTTACTCATATAGATATTGGGATGAGCTCCCCTCTGTGAAGCACCTGAAGTCAAAACAAAAGAGAAGTCATCAACCACGAGCCTGACAAAAGATAAAGACTCTACATACCTCCTCGAAAACCTTGCAATATCAGGTGGATGTTGAGAGGTGGAGAGGTGAGAGTATGGTAAATGTGGTGGCAGTGATGCATAATGTGACGACAGTGATGATCTCTTAGAATGTGCTCTCCCTTGTCATCATCCACGTCCTCGGTTCTAATGCACTCCTCTGTTACCATTTCTAACTGGTCTAGATCTCAAGAGGTGTGTCATATCATTTGTCAAGACCGTAATAGCTGAGTCCGCCATCCCATGTATGTCAACATCAAAAGAATTTCATATTTGATGTGGAGTATCCCACTACAAGAAAGTATATATGTATAAGTTAAAATAACAAGTCTAGATTATTGATATAATTCAAAAATAGCAATTTGTACATTTATCACATAGTTTAAACAAGTTCCTTAACGACCTATGAAGTGGCGGGTGATGACGTGGAATCATGCACCCCACGCCATAAGTAGGATCGATCGTAGGTTCAAGTGACATGTTAAGTAAAGTTAGGTGGTTGCGTCATACCATCCAAATGTAAACATATCATGCATCCTCAATGGACCAATTGGTTTCCTGTGGATCACATGTGCTAGTCTTGTATAGTCGATCCTTAGTATCATAATGAATCGAAATATACTGTATACCTCCAAACTGACGATCACTCTATCGGAGAAGTGTCACGCCATGATACTAAAACAGATAAGTGATACGCAGGTGTGCAAAATATCCCTACCCTCATGACAGTTGTCGAAGAGAGAAATAATACATCCTTAGTGTAGGGCACTCACACGACCCAATTGATTTATTATCTATCAAATGCCTTCCTATATACTGTCACCATGTGAGTAGGAAGGGGGTCACATGAAATTACGTCTTCTACCGTAAAACTAGTGGACCATCCTCCTCCATATTTAGTGATCGCTTAATGGAAGCAAAATAAGAAAACCTCTTCCATACCCAAATCCAAAGAAGAATGAGTGTCCCACCTATCTCATACGAGTTAATATGCGTGACTATACAAAACTGTCTGTACAAGTATATCAAATACTTTGAACACCAATTACAATAACAAAAAAACCTAAATTCTCTAAAAATAACAAATGCTGTAAATCTACGTAGTGTGTAGTCTTATTACAAAACAATACAACCCTATCAATAACAAAATATATTCTCGTATCTATTATAAAATATATACATCATTTACATACTTGGGCAACACACTAAAAAACTCAGATAGCTAAGGCATGTTTAATGAACTACCTTAAAATGCTGAATGTGGATGTCACGCCCCGAACTGGGATTGTGAGCAGCCGCCCGTTGCCTTGGATGCCGACTATATTCTATAAAAAAAAATCGGGTAAAACCTCCCTATATTTTGGATGTCTTTCATATACCAATCAACCTGTACATCAAATGATCATCCAACCATTTAAATAAATAGGCCAACACGGCCTCACAACAAATCAATCATATTCATATAATACCAATCAATCCACCCTATACAAACCAGGACAATGTAAGGTTATCATGAAATACTATCAGTTTTAGCCACAGGTCTCTATTACCATGCCCCCATCAAAGGCATGAACAATCATCAATTACCACTCCTATGATTTAGAGATGGCACAGAATGAACCTAAAAGACACTTCTAGAACATGACATGTTTTCCAAAGTAAATGTGCATAATAGTACATTTAATGACTCAATGCAATACAATAGAATTTAGAGTTTCAATAAGATGTATATAAATTTTCACACAGTCATCTCTTTTTTACACAATAGTTTATCTACAACCCCAATAAACAATTATATAATTTCATTGGCAAATCATTCCTAATATCATATTGAGTACCAAATTAATAGTCTCGATCTCCAACCAAAAGCTTCGTGCACTGATAAGTCTCAACGCATCCTACTATAGTTATCTCTGTACACAACAGGAAATGAGGGGTGAATATCAAGGAAGATACCCAGTGAGTGAGAGGGTATATATCATGTGTTCAATGAGTCGGTGAAAAATGGAGTGTCAAAATTCTCAATAATTCCATATATTATAAGAAATCATGTATAATACTCAATTTATCATAAATCATTCTTTTCACATACATTTCAAACATATATGCATCCATGTCATCAAATCGTGTAAGAATATAGTACGCCCAAATCAGTCCTGGCAAAGGTTGACCGCAACCAATGATAGGCGTATCGAGGGTTTTGTATGCAATAGGTTAGAAAAACTCTCTACCCTGACGTTGGCGATGAACCTCATCAGGTGATAGACTACGGTGCACCATAACCCTCCCCCTTATGGGTTTAACCTGACTAGTACCGTATCGAATCATAATACATTTACCATTTTTTGATGTCATGTTGGATACCTTTCGTAAAAGCGTATCGGGTGCAAATATGGATCACTCTACACATGCATCCTTCGTAGCTATGGAATGAGATTTACCCATCACAAAATTATCATTCATCACATGCGAGGGCGCTCGTCTCATATATAATATAATCATCAAATCAATCACGTGCCATACCACATTTCTCAAGCAATATCAATCATTTCCATAAGAATGATTTCATAAAACATGTATAAATCAAATGCAATGGCACGGTTTTACATTTTAAAACTCGTTTGGATGTATATATAATCACGTAAAACATATTTGTGGACACTCCATGAATTCACAAAAAAAAAACATTTCGTAATTCATTTACAATTTCACATCACATATTCATTAAATCATGTTTGCATCATAAAACATTTTAAAACATGATATTGTGCATTGAACACATAATATAATAAATCCCACTCACAGTATGTGGGAAGGTACGCCGCTTCCGGCACGAATCTCGAGGCACACACAAAAATATGCTCCACTCAATATCACCAACGAAACTCTATAAACATAATGTAGAATATGAGTTAGTTAAGAGATTATGTGATGCGTATATAATAATGTAAATGTGATGCAACCCTAGTTATAGACAAATCTAGGGTTTTCAAGTTCTATTCTTGCGCCATTTTAGGGAATTGACCACAAGTTCTTCAACCGGGGTCGGAATTAGAAAATTCCAATTTTTATGGTTGGCTCACATAAAAACTCACACTTTTCGTGTTGAACTTATCTCCAAAATCTTGCTGGAAGATTTCTTAAAGTTCACATTTTCAAACCAATCTAACTTTCACTTTCTATTCTATCATGTTTTAGTAAATTTTCCATATCTCACAATCTATTCATGCAAAGACTCTGATTTTTTACTATGTTGGAGTTAGGACACAAGGCTAAAACTTCTTACTTGGACACTTTCTCAGATTCCTAGTGCAATTCCCTGAAATAGTACCATTTTGTCCACATTACATTTTATAAGTCTGTTCTGACTAATTTTTAGCACAACAATTACAACTTTTAACACACAACTCCAAATTACCTGAACCTTTTACAATACCTAGAAGACACATAACCTTATATTTTTCATGTTTTAGGTTTCTTCCAATTATGCCTAGAAGGGGTCTGAAATTGACCACCAAAATCTCTTTTCAGTTTTGGTTGAGAAGTAGAACCTTTTCTGTACAATTTTGGGAGATTTTGTATAACTCTTGATTCCCTCAGGACAATTGGCTTCAATTTTCATAGTAGGTGGATAAGAGGGAGATCTACAACTTTTCATTTTTGAGGTTTTGCAAACAAGGGCTGGAAGGGGATTGTGCAATGCTACTGTTTTTAGTGTTGGAAAATAGAGGACCTTCTAACGAGTTTCAGATGAATGGCTATACCTTTTGACACAGGGGTTGGATTGAGGTGATCCTTACCTCGTTGGAAAGCTAAGACATGGATCTACAATTCTTTTAACTAGCACAAGATCTGAATCTATCAGGAAGGGGGTTGAAAACTTAGGTTAGTGTTGCTGCCGAAATAAGGGCAAAATACAGGACTGAACAGGGAATTAGTACAAAATATCTAACTTTGAAAAATCATATAAAATTCCTCTCTACTCATAATACAACGGTTCTTATCTCATTTTAAAGCTCTGAATGTCTAGTTTCATGTGTAAACATTTTACTAAATTTGCAATTGTGCAGAAAAGTTATAGGTAAAACACTACAACCAGTTCAGAATGTTCAGATTTCAGAATTTCTGGTTTCCTCCTTGACTTCAAATTTCGGCCAACCCTAGTTCCCTATGCAAACCTCCTCATTTTGACCCCAATTTTTAACATATTATAGTTTAGGATGTTTACAACGTATTTGTAACACCGACATTACAGTGTCCGTACAAGTGTACTAGTTTTGAAATATATATATATATAGAGAATTTTTTTATTTATATTGATTTTTGATTTTGGGGTATTTAATTAAAATTTTTGGGTATATTTTAAATTTCCGTATTCGCAATCATAATAAGCTCCATTTATATGAAATTCGCATTCTAGCGAAATATGGCTGTGAAATTATATATATACATATATATATATATATATATATATAATTGTAAAAAAAAAGGGGGGAAGCGCTGCGTTTTGGCCCAAAACGCAACACCTTCCCCAAATGTGATCAGAGCTTTTAGCCCTAATCTCTCCCTCTCTCGTCTCTTCATCTCCCTCCCGTTGCTCTCTCCTTCCGCAGCATGCACAACCGCTCTCCCTTTTCTTCGCCATCCTCTCCACCGCTCACCACCATTGTCACTACTACCTAGCCGACCCCCTCTGTCTTCTCTCTCTACCTCACTTTCTGTTTTTCTCTCTCTCTTCGACTTCGCCCGAACCCACTACCCATTGCCGCCGCTCGTTTCGCCGTCGTTGCTCTTTTCTCCCGCGAGCACCGACCTTTCGCGAGCATGACTGCAACTCCATCCACCACCGCGCGATCTCCCCAGCGGGAGCCGAGCGCGCCCCTGCGTGATCCGAGCCCGCCCATGCGCGAGCCGAGCGTGCCCCTACGTGATCCACCCAACGTGAGCATGATCGCGCCCCTGCGCGATCCTCCCCGCACGAGCACAGCGTGAACACAGCGCGCGACCCTCTCGCGAGAGCGCGCCTCAGCTCGCGAGAGCGCGCCTCAGCTGGAGAGCGCGCGCTTCAGTCCGAGAGAGCGAGCCAGTTCGCGAGCGCACGCCTACTCACGAGCGCGCTTGCTCACGAGCGTGCCTGCGCACGAGCGCTTACCAGCCCGTTAGCGCGCAGCCCGCGAGCCCACTGCGGCCCACGAAGCCCACTGCGGCCCGCAAGCCTGCCAGCCTGCTGACCTGCAAGCCCGCCAGCATACTGATGCGCAAGCCCGCGAGTCCGCTGTAGATTGCGAGCCCGCGACTGCCCGTGAGCCCGTGACAGCCCACGAACCTTTGCGCAGGTAACTGATTTAGGGTTTTGATTCTAATCTAAGTGTTTATGACCTAATTAATAAATCTTGTCTTGATAGGGAACGTTTCAGATTTTGGAGTGATCGAGAAGACATTCGGACGAAGGTCTACGCTCTGAGAAAACCCTAGGTGAGGGATTTCGGACCCATTTGATTTGATTATTGAATTTAGGGTAAATTTATGATAAGAAATCTTGTATATGCTTGAATGTAAACTAGATTCGAATAGAATGCATTTTCGGACATTGTATGTGGTTCATTAGGTTAAATGTAGAAATTTATTTGAAATAGGACTGTTCAGGATGATAGAATCAAATTAAGTTAATTAGAATAGTTTCCCTTTGAGTTTAAATTGACCTATGCATAAAAATAGTTGGAAATTGAGATTTGAGTTCAAGAGTTGATGCAGCATTTCTCATTATAAATTGTTCTGCTTATAGGTAATTTAAATACAATTTTCGTATTATGAAAATAGACTCTTATATCTTGAAAATGCATATGGCTCGAAACATTTGGATGTAAATTGAAAAGTGTATGATTTTTCAAAAATTTTACATCTTATAAGAAAATTATTTATTTTAAGACTTATTTCCGACCTTGAGTGGTTTTAGGGTTGAATTAGATTTGGTTTAAAAGTACGTTAATTGTTTATAAATAAAATGTAACTGATGACATTAGAGTGTATTCATAAATTAAAAAGTTAAGATTTGTACAAATTTAGGGAAAATGGATAAATCCTATAATACTTGAAAATTTGATATTAAATTGTGATGATCTGATTAGGTTGATCTTTTTGGAGACTCGAGGAGTCAGATTGGTTTTGTTTTAAAAATAGGGAGTGACCACCCTCCCTAGAAAGGTGAGTGAGATTTTGACATCTACTATTGATTGACAAATCATGTTTTACCAATTTTCAAACGACATGATTTCTATACGTGTGAAAACTAAATTTTTGGATTTTGATAGACATATTTTTGTGACCATTGGAGTGTCCCAACTGTTAATTTTATTGATTTGCATCATTGAATTTGATAATCGGATACTGTGTCATGTTTTTTATATATTGACATATTTTAATACTTCCACTATATTGGCACGTAGTTTTGAATGGATTTACATGTACTATTTGGGCTGTACGCCCGGCTGACATTATGTTATAATGCATGGAGCTATATGCCTGGCCGACGTGATGATGTGATGCATGGGGCTACGTGCTCGGCCGATTTGGTGATATAGTGATATGCTTTATATAGCATTCCGTAGCTATGAAGGACATTTGGTAGAAGCACCCCTTGTGCCCGGATACGATTCGGCCAGAGGTATCTACCAAATTGTCATGTGTATGGGTGTCCCAGGTTGACCCTCATCGGTGAGGACGTGAGTTTACCTCTATCTAGCACTGGGCGGGACACCATACACGGCCGACTATATATATGTATTATTATATTTATTTACAGGTTAGTTGGAGTAGCCTATGGCCAACATTAGAGTAGAGAGCCATTATTTGATATTTGTATAGTGAAAACCCCCAATGCGTCCGTCCTTGGTCGAGGTAGATTATTGCTGGGGTTGTTTGTTTGGCTGGCTCTACATATGTGATTTGATACATGGATGGATACATATGTTATTTTCTGATGTGTGCCTTGAGATATGTTTTACTCTGAAACAGCACGTTATTTTCGCACACTCGATATTAGATTATATGCTTTGACACTCTAAGTTCACCCTCGATATTGATAGCATGATATCAATCCCTCCACTTGCTGAGTATCCTCCCATAGATACTCACCCATCTCTTTCTTTCCCACAGGATTAGTTTTGGACTGAAGAAAAATTTTGTGATTTCATACTTGTGTCATGAACTTGATAGCACCGGGATTGGGTATGGATGTTACTATATCTTCCGTTATAATTATTGGAGATTTTAATTTAATCAATACACTCATCTATTTATTTTTAAGATAACTGTATAATTATGAACATTTATTCGAGAAACTCTCATATTGACTCGGTTCACTTGCATTGAGACACCTATATGTATTTAAAATATTAACTTGAAAATTTATTATACATGTGTATAAACATTTTAGCTCCGTTCGGTGTGTCGGCTGCTCATACTCTAGTTTAGCATGACAGTAGAGGTCTGTGGGTAGAACTGATAGAAATTTCTATAACCTTGCGTTATCTTGGTTGTCGGTTGTGGTTTGGTTAATGGTTGTGAGGCTGGGATAACCCTTTTATTAAATTGACAGGACGGTTGTGAATATTATAGGGTAAATTATACATGGAAGACCTCTGAAATATAGGGAGGTTCTGTCTGATTTTCTGAAAAAATGTAGCCGGCATTCAGGGCAACGGACGGCTGATCATGACCCCAGTTCGGGGCGTAACATTATCCACCAAAAATCTTAGAAAAATACTAAGGTTTGCCTAGGCACTCAAAGAAAACACAAAAGCTAGCACAAATGCTCACATACATACTCCAATTTTTTTCTGCACATTCATCACACCCACCAAATGCATCTCACGGCTGTCCACAAATTTCCAGCACATACTTCCCTCACTAATTCAAGGTTCCACCTAGTTCTAGGTTAGTAAAAGCTTGCCATACCTAAAATGAACATGTGCAGAATTTTAGTAAAGCATGGAATCATACTTACCTCCACTTCTTGCTCTTGATTCTCCTCAAATTCACTCAAGAACATCAAGATCTTGGCCTCCTAGTACTGCTGCCGCGACTGCACACCACTAGAGCTCTCCTTTCCTCCTTGGTAGCTCACGGCCTCCTTGTGGTTCACCAAGCTAACCTCCTCATTTTCCTCTAATTTTTGGATATGTTGTATGTGGTGAGTGGATTATTTCTAGCTAAAAAGTTCAGCACTTAAAGTTGATGGGCTCAAGCTTCTCCTCTTGGTGAAGCTCACGGCCATGAAGGGAGGGAAAGAGTTTCTTGCCTCTTCTAAGTTCACGTTTTCTTCTCATTTGAAGAATGAAGAACAAGTCTAGTTTTTTTTTTTTTTTTTATTTTTTTTATTTGGCTTAACCATGGTTTTGGAATGTTTACAAAGGTTAAGCATTGTTAACTCCACCTCAATTAATCTTGGCCATTGATCAATTCCAAGATTAGATCCCAACAATCCAAATTAAGGTTATTTGGCATAAGCATGTCACAAAGTCAAACAAAGTGGCTTGATTGTTCACACTAGCTTTATGGATCCAATGGTTCTCATGCATTCTTGATTCTCTACAAATGATCTTGGCCCTCCATTTGGTATCACATACTCCAACCACATTTATTACATAATTTATTGCTTTCTCCAAACTTTTATTATTTACAAAGAAGCCCTTTGACCTATAATTTACTCATCCCTTGACCGGTCAAAATTTCATTTTGACCTCAAAATTCGTAAAATCACACAATGGGCTCAAAATTTTGTGTTGAGTTCAACGCAATTGGTCTTGGGTGGAAATGAGACCGTTTGATCGGACAAATTTCAATTCTATCAAAAACTAGGGTTTCTCAAGCGAAAATTTTATAGTACCGAGCGTTTTTGTATTACGATTTAAATTTCACTTTTACTCCTTGATCCTTCACTTTTAAAGTGAATTTTGGCATGTATATATCTCACGACATCAATTTTGCATGTGTGGTTTTCATTTTGGCACAGTAGGGTAAATTTTTCTTCATTCCGTGCGAATTTCGGCAAAGTTTTCAAAATTTCATTTTAACTTGATAAAATGTTAGTTTAGCCAAATTTAGGCTTTCTGGTAGAATTTTAGTAGTTTTACATGGGTAGAATTAAATTTGGCTCGGTGAAAATAAATTTTCACTTCCGGCGATTGAGTATCGAGTGTTTCTTTACAAACAATTGAGAATTGCCCGAATTCAAGTTTTCTTAACCTTTTTAGTTGCTTTAGCACGTGCAATTCATCGAGGTCAAAATTGCACGCGTAGATTTTAAAATGGCTCGGAGGGAAAAATTTTAGCTTTCGGCAATCTCGCAAAAAATTTTCAAGAACATTTTAAATCGGAAAAAGTTCTAAGTGACTTTTCTCTATATGAAAATGAAAATATATTATATACAAAATAATGAGGAGTATAATACAGTGCACCGAGTGTCAGTATTACAGTGGAGGTATAACATGTCACGCCCCAAATCACCCCCTTGTCGGGGCTTCATCGGCGACGGATTGTTTGGTTCTCACCGAGACTCAGTCACTTGCATGATAGTGGAAGTCATAGTAAAATAGTAGATCTTTCATTTATTTAAATCATAACATATTACAAAAGTTTTTTATACATGATAAAGCAGTAGAACTTCTATACTAGAGAGATTATTCACAACAAAATTATTTCAATCCATTCGTCAAATCCTCCTTGATTTTTGTTCCTGCAAGATATAAAAATAATTTTTTGTGTGAGCTTAGTAGCCTAGCGAGATCCATGTGTGTATGTGTAAAAGTTCATTATAAAATTTATGATAGCGGTTTCATTGTGAAATATTTTTGAGAAAACTTTCTATGCAGCAACAACATGCATAATTGAATAATAACAGTAACACAATACAGTACAAATAATAGTTCACTTTCATCTTATTACTCCATAAGAACAGTCTCTTTATCCCTCCCAGGAGGTCCATTTTCGGAAAGGCCTATAAGTTTCCCCCGCATTAAGTGGACAAACCTCCTATCCACATTAATGGGGTGCTACCGTTATATATTTTGACGTTCAACAAAATCCTTACTTGTTCGAACTATCTCCCCACATATTGGCTTATATAACAAACACAAACACATGTATTGATGTAGTAGTAGGAAATCATTCTAACGTAATAAATCATGGTTGCAGCAGAAAATCACAATTTCAGTAAAAAATCACGATAGTTGTGCATAAAAAAATATATGAATACAAAAAACACTCACCTCAAAGAGTCAACTATCCTTAAGTAGTTTGTTTTTTCTCTTTCACTCTCTTTTCTCTTATTTTCTTTCTTTCTCTTCTTAAATATATGAATTGATTTGGGAATGGAAAAGGGAAAAGGGTATTTATAGGCATGATTGGGTAATGAATTATTGTCAAGTGTTTTAATACTTGTTCATCATGTAAGGATTTTGTTCTTGATGCAAATCATGTGTTCTTCCATATGTCAATTATAAAAGACACCTATACTTGATGCAAGACATTTGTTTGAACACCTATTCATCACACGATCATTGGCATGGCCGGTTCAATGTACTTTGGACACATATTCATCACATGGTCGATGGTGTCATCCTTTGGTTGGTGGTTGTGAAGATTCAATATACTTTAAGTATTCAACACTGCTGGTTACTTTTTTATGTGTAATATCATTTAAGTAAATGATTTGATATTATTTTAGTTCATGTACTTAAGAATTACATATAAATAAGAAAATATCTCTCATTTGGATTCAATAAAAATAATTTATTCTTTAAAAATAAAAAGTCGATTCTCACTTCTAAAAACAAAACTCGAAACTTCTAACTTTGTTGGTTTTTATTTGGAGGGCTAATGGTTTAGAAAAATTCTAAGAAAATAGGTTTTCACCTATTTGATATATCAGGAACAATTATCGAGACTTTTCCTCATTGTTTTTTAGACATTTCATATACCTCACTTTTAGAGTACTTAGTTTTTAGCAAGTTGGTCAAACATGTGTTTCTAACATTTTAAGTGTCCAATTTCGTATCCAATTTTTATATTTCTGGTAACATCCTTATTTTATTATTAATAATAAGTTATTTTGTGTAACTAAATTGGGGTATGTGACATAACACCTAACAATTTTTCACACACATCACCTCATGAGACACTTGTTGACTTACCTACCATGAGAATCCTATCTATAGGCAACCCTAAAAGGACCTTCACATTCTGTAATGTGATCGTGAGCTTACGATGAGACATATGAAAAGTATGTGTCTCCTGCCTCCATCTCTCTACTAAGGTAATGATCAAATGCTTATCTAGCTGAACGAACAATAGTTATGCAATGCACAAAAACCTCGATTGCTTTAGGAGAAGGAGTACCCACACAACAATATGACCGTGCTCCCAATGCTATAAAACTATCTCACATCAACGGCAAATGAGACAAATAATATCCTCTCTATCTCAAACTCTCAACAAATGGTGACCTTGCTGGAAGAGTAAAATGCTCTGATCAATTGATTCAGGATCTATCTGAGACATAATGACCAAAAAGTTAGTCAATGAGAAAGATAGTGAAATGTTTAGAAGCTATGAGATAGTGAAATGATAATACATGAGATGGTTTATGAAATGATAGAAAATATGAGTGAGCATTTTAAGAAATCCATGAAGTATAATAATAGTTAATGTTCATTAAGAAATACATTAATACAAGATAAAGTCTATCACATTAAGAAATACAAGAAGTACAATTAAAATACATTAACAATCAAGCATTATTGGTCTTGGTCGGATAATGTCTTCGATTGTGCCTCTGTCTGGCATAAAATCCACATATTATTTGCCTCATGCATCTCCTCCTATTGTAACCCTATGTACTATAACTCCCACATGATATTTGTGATGATGTTCTTGAAGATCCATCTCATTGTGATATCGAGATAATCTAGGTTTTTTATCTCACATCAAAGTGAGACATCAAGAATGACAATTGGGTATAAACCCATGGGCCAACCCGAATGGTCTCCTACCAGTATCTCATAAACTTTAAGTTGGTGTTCCCATGTCATCCATTTTCGGACGATCATATGCACATCAATCATCATTTGTGTTAGTGTAGTAATTATATGAGAGCAAGAAATTCTATACGTTTGCCATTTTTCGCATGTACAATGCTCATTTCTCACATCCACAATTTGCTTATTACCTCCCTTCTGGCGATACTGTGTTTATCTATGACCTATTTCTATCTCAAAAATCCCATACTCTATGCTAAAAGAGACAATTATATAGAGGTTTGCCGTGCTCATCCATCTCCCTAACATCACTGAGGTGTAATTTGTGTACTGTTTTCCTCTTGCCATTCCCACTCTCGCCTCATCCAGTCATACCTCAAAGTAGTTCACCAAGTTATAGAAAGTCTTAAGCACCAAGACAGAAACAAGTAGATTCCTTATACCTTTTAACATAGTATTCTAACTTTCGCTTATATTTGTTGTCATGTACCCAAAACAAAAGCCATTATCATAAGAGAGAGTCCATTGTTCAAGGGCAATATGTCAAGCCCCGAACCGGGGTCGTGAGCAGCCGCCTGTTACCCTGAATGCTGGTTGTATTTTTACAGAAAATCAGGCAGAATTTCTCCATATTTTGGAGGTCTCCCAAGTACAATTTGACATATATAATTCATAACCATCTTGTCAATCAAATAAAAGGGCCATCCCGGCCTCAAGACAATGAACCAAACCACAGCAGACAACCAGGACAGCGCAATGCTTTTTAATTACTAGCAGACCTAACCACAGATCTCTACTGTCATGCCAAACTAGAGCATGAGCAGCCGCCATACCGAGCGGGCCTACAGTTTATACAATGTACAACAATTTCCCAAATAAAAAATTTTAAATGCTTACAGGTGCCTCAATGCAAGTAAAATGTGGGAGTTTCCCAAACAATGTCTAAAATTTATACAGTCATCCCATATAAATGTACACGGCCAACTATGGATCTCAATATCATGATCTCGCAGGGTCGAAATAAAATAAGAACTTCAAATTTTTATTTGAATTAAATCTCACCGTCATGAATACCGAATCCACTAATATGTTACGAAAACCTCTAGAGCATGTAACGTCGTTCTATCACAATAATCCTATCTGAGGAAGGTAAGGAGAGGGGTCAGTATCAAGAAAAATACCCAGTGAGTGAGGGGATTAATATCAAGCATAAATAGTGTGGGTGAACCATTGAAGTGTCAAACAACATTATTCATAATAATAATTTACATTTCACAGTAAAACATGATATATTTAGCAATTTGAAATTATTTAACCAATCACACGATATCAAGCATATATGTATCCATTCAAAATCAAGTATTATTAGAGCAAACAAAAAATGATCCTGGCAGAGCTCAACCATGACCAAGGACAGGCGCATTGGGGGTTTTATTATGCATAAAGTTCAAAAGTCGCTCTCTACCCCGACGTTGACCATGAGTTCACTGGGGTTAGCTCATCATCCGGTATAGGACCCCGCCTGGTACTAGAGGTGGCGTTACACATGTCCTCCCCCTTACGTGGGTTCAACCGACCGTGCCTATAGCCATTAGATATATGACGTTTGCAGATACCTCCTACAGAAGCGTATCTGGGCAACCCGGTGCCTCTACAAACGCCCTTCGTAGCTATGAAATTTATAAAAAAATATCATCTCATCACAAGTGGGCACCCGGCCTATACAGATCATCTCATCACAAATGGGCACCCGGCCCATACAGATCATCAAAACATTTTAAATTCGTGTGCCAATACAATCATCAAATCATTTCAAATCCATGTCAATGCGATGGTAGAATAAAAAACATATCTGGTTCTCAAATAATGGCACAATATCATTTCATTTCAAACCATGGATGCATAGTCATCGGAAATATAAATTTACGACACTCCAAATGTCACAAAACAAATTTTGAAATTTAATATCATACGTCGAGTCCATGCATATCGAAAACATGTTTTATGGAAAACATGGCAGAAACAAGTTTTACTATTTCATGCAAGAGATTAGAGTTACACTCACTTTTCTAGAAAGGGTGGTCATTCCCTATTTTCAAAATAAATCCAATCTGATTTCTCAAGTATTCAAAAAGATTTTCCTAATTAAATTATCACAATTTAATATCAAACAAAAACCTAATAAGGGATTTTAATTTTTCTTTCCAATTTAATACGACCCTAAATTTACACAATCTCCTTTCTAGATTCCCGTTTCATCAATTTCGAATCATTTGGTTCACAAATGATCAAATTTCTAATATTTATCATTTTCCTTAATTTTTCTCGAATTAAACATATTGCAAAATATATATGAATATAGCTTCCGATTCTAAATTCAAGCTAAATTCGACAAAATCAATTCAAATGTTGAAGTGATTGCATTTCTCTCACCTAGGGTTCCTCAACTCTTAGACCTAACTTCCGTTTGCCCGTCGAATTGGTTTTAAACTTGTAATATTTCCACATTTGAAATTACGTTAGTAACTAACTCAAATTTTAAGCACCAAACCCTAGAATTACAACTAACGCAGCCGTTACCTGTAGTAAAGAAGCTATGACCTAGGATTCGGGGGTCGGTGGATGACTGCGGTTTGGGATTCAGTTGGGGTTGCAGCAAGGGGGCCCATGCGTAGGAGAGCTCTCAAAGGAGAGAACAGATTGCGGGCTCGTGGGTTGGTGGGCTCGCGGGCTAGCATGCTCACGGGCTGAGGTGTGTGCTCGCGAGTTGGACCACAGTTGCGCACTCGCTGAAGGTCGCACGTTGTGGCGCGCTAGTGCGGGGAAGCTCGCACTGCGGCATGCGCGCTAGGAAGATTGTGCTGCGGCGCGCTCGCGGGAAGGTTGTGCTTGCGGGAGGGAGGAGTAGCGGTGGAGAGAGCTGCGGAGGGTGGCGAAGCCAAAGAGAGGGAGAGAGTGATAGCGAGAGGAAGAAAGGGAGAGTAAGAGAGAGGCTTTCGGCCGAAAGGGAAAGACAGAAGTAGAGAGGGAGAAAAGAAGAAGATGATGGTGGTGGTGGTGCGCTGCGGAGGAGAGCGGCGGATTCGGGCGAGGGAGGTCGACGGGTCGTGGGAAAGGGAAGAGGCGGAGAGAGAGAGAGAGAGAGAGAGAGAGAGAGAGAGAGAGGAAGAGAGAGAGAGAGATTAGGGCTAAAAGCCCTAATCTGATTTAGGTGGGGGGTGCTGCGTTTTGGCTCAAAACGCAGCACTCCTTTATTGTATTTTGTTTTGGTTTTTTTTAACTCTTATTATTATTATTATATATATATATATTTCTTTTTATAAATAAATTTATAAATAATTAAATTTGTAAATAAAAAAATTTAATAAATGGTTGAATATATATATATATATATATATAATTTTTTTATATTCATTTTACACTAAAATTCGAGAATATAGCAAAATTTAAAATATATCAAAAATTTAATTTAAATACCCCAAAATCAAAAATCAATATAAATAAATAAAATTTCTCTCTACACACATATATATAGACTGAAGAGTATTTATTTATATATATTTTTCGAGAATAGTATACTATTACGAACACCGCAATGTCGGTGTTACACAATATTTACAAAATAATTAGGCGCATTTTCTTTTATCTCCCTCATCCTCGCCATCTATAGCTCAAACTTCTTACGTTGTAGCTGTAATACTACAATGGTGGTAACTGTTTTACAAACTTATTTTTGTGCTTCCTTTTTCAAATTGCTAACAACATGACACATGCAAAATTGCAACACTACACTCGGAGGTGACCATCCAAATTGTGGACGAGTAATTGTTGCCCTTATCCCTTCATGCTGATATGAAATTAAGTAAATAGGACCCTCCATATCTCCAACAATATGTTCTCACACACAGCTCAAAAACTATGACCATAAAGCAAATGACTCTCCATTAACCAACCCGAATGCCAATGAGACAATGTGATTGGTGCCATCTATATTGAATGAAATTAACAAATTGCGAATGTAAGGTTCTTTTCGTCGTAACAGTTCGCATGAAAAAAACTTTAACACTAGGATCTTCCCTCATATAGTTAAGAAAATGTCAGACCATCAAATTTGAATATAACTATCTATGATCTTGCGTCAACCCAACATTCACACATGTGTGCGATTCGTTAACAACGAATAATCACAAAAGCACCAACATATCTTGTTCAACGTACACACAACCTCCACCGACAACTTTTATCCCTTTGAGTACATATTGCTATCCAAAGTATAAGGGTTGATTTTCCAATATGAAATTGATAGTGATTCTCCATATGGTGTATTTTGACGGGATGAATAAGCTGCTCCTTCGATTCAAATCTCATCCCTTTCTTCAATTCAGAACCAAAACTCCAACTATTGCCTGCCAATCTACTATTTTTCTCGAAAGTCACGTAATCATTACCTCCAGGTGTAATGGTCATGAAGGGGATTGAGTCATCTATTTGGTCATAGGCATTACCACAACCACCACCTCCATGTGTAGGAGCCGAGTAGGTTTCAATCATTAATTCGTTGGCATCACTACCACCACCACCGCTACCAACTTTTCCATCATCATCATCCTCTTCTTCCACCTCTTCTTCTTTTTCCACCTCTTCTTCCTCATCAATATCGTTACCCACTTCTACAAAAGCAAGATGGACTCGAGATTCAATATATAGATAATCATCCGTATAATCACAATCTTATTGTGAGAACATTCCACCATCATAAAATCTTATGTGCAACTCATGAGTGGAACCCACTCCCATGCTCACCGCAAACTCCATCAAATTAAAAATACCATCATCATCACTAATTGACACCAATTCATACCATACATTCCCATATTGGATATTTGAGATATGACACCGATGAAAAACCTCCACATGTCGTGTTATAAAATTTTTCTAAAAACCGTTATATATTATAGACACTATCTCATTAAAATATGCAATCTTCCTTGCCCTAATTAACTTAGGAGGACCATGGTCATAAGCAACTCCATCTTCACTCATGACAATATCATCGTTACTAAACCATAACAATCTCACCATATTTGCTATTTCTTCTAAACATCAAAATTAAACATGTTAACATCTAATTCAACTTGCAAATTGAACCCTAAACATAAACTTATAACAATTTTATAAATAAATATACTAAACCTTAACATACTAAACCTTAAATTTATAATAATTAAAATTCTCAACAAAACTATTTTAATGAACATAATAGACATCATTCAACAAATATCATTCACAATCAAAATAAATACATCAAATGGACCAAATAAGTTTGCAGAATGAACCAAGAAGAACAATATACCTTCGACTGGAGAGTGACGAACGCTTGCAAAGACTCACAAATGATTTGTTGTAGTCACTGGAGGTTGCAGTGGTCACCAAGTCCACAGGAATGCAGGTTGTCAGATTAGAGTGGTGAGAGAAGAGGATTAGGGTTTCGGCCATATGAGAAGAGAAAAGAAGAGGAGAAGAGAAAAGAAAATAGGGAAAGAAGAGGGTGGACAAAAGCTGAAGAGCCACAAGTTTGTCGAGAGTTCAACACTTGACAAATACTATTTGTCGAGTGTTGAACTCTCAACAAATGTTGGTTGAGTATAAATGTTGGTTGAGTATGGAATACTCAACCAATATTTGTCGATCGAGTGTTGAACACTCAACAAATATAGGTCAGATTTGAATTTTTTCTGCAGTGGCTCTTTTTAGGATTTTTTTATCTTTCAAGGGTAATTTCGTACATGACTCGTTAATAGACACATTCTGGGAGGGGGAAGTACCCAATTTCTTCTCTTACTATAAGTGAATAGTCAACTACAAATCGCGAATGGAGGCGAATCCTAAGTTCGTCGGCGTTGAGAGTTGCGAAATTGATCAAGGAAGGGAAGTCGAAAGTCGGAAAGAGGAGACAAAGGGTCGGTGTCGATTCGGCTCTCTACATCAGAGTTAGACATCTTCTGAAACGTTGCAGCACCGCAATCATCATCGAAGCTGAGGGAAGTCTTTCTTGTTTATCGTCATCATCGTCCAAGCAATCACAAAATTTGAGTGTTGTTCGTTGGATTCTCTATTTTTTTATTTCAATTTTTTGTGACCTATTCTCCCTCTCTCTCTTCTTTCTCACTCTTCTCTATCCCTTTGTTGCTTCAAGGTCTTAGATGGTTGCTGAAGAAGAAGAAACGAATAGGGGGAATGTGGATTTGGGAAAGGAAAAGGGAAAGTAAAACTGTAGAATTCCTTGAAAGAACAACCAAAAGGAAGAAGAATGCTTTTAGTTTTAATTTTTGCAGATAACGTGTGAAGGCCTTTGCTTTGACCTTGATAGGACATTTATAACCCATTCCCAATGCGCTCTCTCTCTCTCTCAGAAATGAACATGACTGGCTTTAATTGGGTTTGGGAAATAAAGTTAGGTCGAATTTAGCAAGAATACATGAATGTCTCTTAAACACGTGCCGAGCCTAAAGCAAGGCGAGCCCACAAATTTCAGGCTCAGTCCATAATTAAAATGAGCTTAAATAATAGGTCCAAGTGTAACCCAGTTCTAAAGTAAACCAAGCTTGACCCTTCAAAATGGGCCGAGCTAGCTCGGACCCATCCCAAGTGCCAGTCCTAGTTAGGATAATAAAATAATTAACAATTATCTAATAAATATCAATTTCATAAATATTAATATTTACATGACAAAAAATTTCCTTAAAACTTAGCACAAACTCTACATGATTGAGTAAGATCTCAATTATTTATCCAAACACATTTCAACAGGGGTAACATAGTATGTACCTCTCTTCCAAGCTCCAAAATGAGCTCAATTATGGAATTTGTTATATTAACACCTTAGTATTAAAAAGATTTGCATAAAATTTATGATTTTTTAAATTTTTTTAGTGTTTTTTATTTAACTATGTGTATCTAAAAATTCAACTAATTCAATTCAAATAGTCGTAGGACCCAATTAGATATTAACTCACCTAATATCTATTTTTTCATTTATAAGATTCGAATTCGAGATTTTGATTAAGTAAATATAATATTTTTTTCACTAAATTCATAGAATGTTGGTTTATGTTAATTCATTTTTTGAATATTTGTGTGACTTCTCATGTATTTATGTTATGAATTTCCTTCCCCCTTCCCCAACTCAAAAAAAGGGAAGGAGAGAGAGAGAGAGAGAGAGAGAGAGAGAGAGAGAGAGAGAGAGAGAGAGAGAGAGAGAGAGAGAGAGAGAGAGATTTTGAAGGCTCCTTTAATGAGAGTTGAACTCCTACCAAGTTTCGCCCAAGTCTAAAGGGAGCATTTGTTTCCTATTCTTTGAAATTCATACCGTCTATTTTATTTCTACTTTATATATAATAACTTAAAACATTATATAGAAATGTATATTTTGTACCAAAATAAAATTTTCTAATAAAAATCTTTAAATTTATTATTCTAAAAAAATGCATTTTACTCAAAAAATTAAAAAAAAAAATGCATGGGGAAGCACTTTTGGCAAATGTATTACAAATAGATCAATGTCTAATTGGCCCAATAACTAAATATTGATATTTTTTAAATAAGATTTCGAGTTCGAATTTTATGTATAACAAAAATAAGTGTTAAGAGAGTTTTACCATTTAAGAATTTAATATCATATAAAGTGAATTTAATCGGTTTTAACGTAATTAGTAGATACCGATAGTTTATAAAGAAATGATTCAACTTAGAAACTCAAGTTTGTAAAAGAAGAAATTATTCTTCATTTTTTTCACTTTTAGTACTCTCTTACATTTTGAATGGTGCATTTAATTACATAAAATTTTTAAGTGTAATAAAAATAGTAAGATATTATTCAAAATTATGATGTCATATTCTCACAAAGCAAATTACTTTTAAGATCCTAAATTATGTTCTAGTTAATAAATGGCATCCTAAAATTTAAAATGTCATATCATTGTAGGGACACTCAAGTTTTTTTTTTTTTTTTTTTTTTTTGATTTAGTGTTTGAATTTTCATGACTGTATATTTTTCCATAATTTTTAAGGCCCCTATCTAATAAAAAAATTTCCTTATGTAACAAAAAAAATTAAAATGCCACACTTGATATTTTAAATTTTAGTATTGTAAAAAGTAAAATTTATTTGGTAATGGAACTTCTATACGTTAACATCCATTAATTTTAACGACACCTTTAATGACCGCAAACAAAGTTGGTGTTGTGATGTAAGTTCACCGACCATTCAAGTAGTAAAATGTAAATGTATAAGTAAGTAATCGTTTTCATGAAATTTGACTTCTTTTTACTAGTTATCTCAAATTACTCAGTATTATATGAGAACTCAAAATGCATGAATTATATGAAAACTCTACTGAATAAATAATCCAAGACTAAAGGAAAAATTTAATGGTGAAATTCTAACCTAATACTAACAATGATTTGACAAAGTAAGAACAATAATGTTAATGAGTTATAGTTCAACTGGTATCGTTCATCATTCATTTGTAAAGGTCTCAACTTCCAATCTTCCTATGTAAAAAAAAAAAAAAAAAATTAAGAACAAGGCTAAAAATTAGAACATATAGTGATAACTAAATTCAATATAAAAAGAACCAAGGAACTATATTACAATTGGAACCAAGCAAGTTATACTTATGATAGCAGCCACATGAGTTATCATCCATGTGTGTGAAAATATGGCAAGAAAAATGTATAATATTTAAAACTTTTACTTGAAATACATTTTTTTTTAAAGGAAATTGGATAAAATCTCCCTTGGAAAAGGACTAACAAGGCCATTGAGGGCAACACATATACCTGGTAAACAAAGCAAAAACATTTTTATGACATCACCTGCTATCAAGCTGGTATAAGATGGCTTTCGCTGTCCATCCAACAAACAGGAATAAGATAAAAAACTTAATTTATCCAAGATTGAAAGATATGAATTTTACTAATCATGAAAAGGAATATATATATATATTCTTTTTTTTTTTGGGATAACAAGGTGCAACCAAATAAGATCGAAGTGGGGAAGAAAAGATGGAATTGAGAAGACTATCACTTGAGCTATCCCTAAGGGACATGAAAAGGAACATACGTACACTTTTAGAACATGAATATAATCATGGGCAACAACATCTGGAGCTACCAAAATTTAACTAATCTTTAATAGAATTGTAACCATGCGGTTTTCATCTACACTTCTATTGAAAACTTGAAAACATAAAGATAAAAGGGTTAACTCATCACGACATGCCATCAACTTAAACATCAGGACATCAACCACATGAGAACAATATAAACATATATAAACCATAATTTCAATTTATACCAATAGATAGTCGATCTAGTTGGTAAGTGTACTAAAGTTTTTAATTAACTTTTGGATTCAAAATCTAAGAACAAAAAAAAAGAATATATTGGGAGAGCTCTCTCTCTAAATTAGATCCGATATTGCTCGAATCGAATTAATTAGAATATAGTTTTGGATACCAGTTGATCTAAAAAAAAATAGTCTAGGAAAAATAAAAGAGGGAATCTGATTATCATTAGCACTAAGCCTCTATATCATACTCCCACACTCCACACCTACAAACCTAAAAGAGAGAGAAAAATAAATCAAACCATCAAGTTAAGAAAGCAGGATCATACAAAACATTGCGTAAAGTATGATACAAAAAAAAAAAGAATGCACGGAGCAAGATTCATGAATGTCATAAATCATCATCTTCATAGCACTTAAACATGAACAACAACATGCATGTCATGGTATCATTCTTAATGTCCTTTTTTCTTAATCTTCTTTCCATTATTCATTTATCTATGATGATTATTTTATAATAATCAAATATGGAATTTCATACTTAAAATTGAAATATCAAAAATAAATTTTCTAAAATCTAGGATTGAATCACTAACTTTTTTCATGCACAGGTTTAAAGAGCAGTCACGTACAAATCTGTTTTATGAGAACTCGTAAGTACAAAACAAATTCAAATGTCATAAAATTATGAGTATTACATCATAGTCATTGTATATACAAATACAATTACATCCTATGCAATCCAAGAGATTTTACATGTTTTAAAAATACATCTCTAGGTATAGGTTTTGTGAAAGGATCAGCCACTATCAAATGTTTAGGGATATATTTCAATGTCATCTCCCTCTTTTCAACAATAACTCGAATAAAATTGAATTTTGTATCTATGTGCTTGGTTCTCTCATGATATTTGAGATCTTTCATGTAAGCAATACCTGATTGACTATCATAATAAATTCTTACAGATTCCACTAAATTACTTATGATCCCTAAATGTTGTAAAAACCAAATACATCTTTGAACTGCAAAAACACAAATCACAAACTCTGCTTCCGTTGTAGGTAATGATACACACATTTATTTCTTACTTTTCTAAGAGACGGCGTCATTATTCAGCAAGAAAACGTAACCTGAAGTGGATTTACATTCATCAAAATTGTCACCCCAATCAGCATCTTGACAAATCATTTCCTTGATAACAAAGCAAATAGTCTGCAGTTCCTTTCAGGTATCGCAAAATCCTCTTTACAGCAGTCTAGTGACTTCGATGTAGATTGGTTTGATACTAGTTGACCAAACCCAAGGTATAGCAGATGTCAAAATGAGTACACATCATATCGTATATCAGACTCCCAATAGCATTAGAATACGATACTTTTGACATCTAATTTTTTTCTTCATTAGTTTTTGGGTATATCTCTAGTCTTAAACTTTTGCCTTTAGCTATATGAGTATCAATGGGTTTACAGTTGTCCATCCTAAACCATTCTAGAATCATTTTAATATAAAATTCTTGAGATAACGCTAATAATCTCTTGGAACAATCTCTATAAATCTTAACAACCAGAATGTATTCTGCCTCATCCATACTCTTTATCTCAAAATTTGATGACAACCAATTCTTGATATTCAAGATATATTACTTTCGTTTCCTGGTCACAATATGTTATCGACATATAGTGATAGAATTACAAACTTGTTATTGGATTTTTTCACATAAACGCAATGGTCTTTGTCTATCATCATGAAGTTGTAAGAGATTATAGCTCTATGAAATCTCAAATACTATTATCTTGAAGATTGCTTAATGCCATAAATTGATCTATTCAATTCACAAACTTTGTTTTCTTGGCCTTCAACTATTAAACCTACTGATTGTTCCATATAGATTTTTTGTTTTAGTTCTCCATTAAGAAAGGTAGTCTTCACGTCATTCTGATGCAATTCTAAATCTAAAATGGTTACAGTAGCCAACAATAGGCGAATAGAGACAAATATTACTACTAATGAGACGGTTTCTTCATAATCAATACCGTTTTGTTGGGTTTAACTTTTTACCACCAATTGAGATTTGTATTTTTTAATTGTTCCATCGGTCTTACATTTAACTTTGAAAATCCACTTGTTTCCAATAAGTTTACACCCAAGTAGAAGATCAACCAATTCCCAAACATGGTTGGATTCTATCGACTCCATTTTTTCCTCCATTGCTTTTACCGACTCATTCTTGACAGGATAGAACAAAATCTCATTTACATTTTTAGGCTCATCCTCATCCTGTGAAAAAATGATAAAAGCGTGCTCTTCAATTTATAATAACATTTTGATATACCTTTCCTAGCAATTTTCTGAATTGATGATTCGGTTGGATTATTAGAACCTGGATCCCTCCCACCGGGATCATCTAGAGATTCAATTTCTCATGGTTCCCTTGATCGATCTAGCACATATCCATCATCTGAATTATTTAATTCAAACAACGACTCTCCTTTCGCTATTTTATCTTCGCTAGGAAAAACATTTTAAAACAAGTGTCATTTCTCATGATTTAATTTCCGTTACAGTACTATTATCGTATTCATTCATGAATATATAACCTTAACTGATTAGAATATGTAATAAAATTACATTTCTTTTCTCGGGAACCAAACTTTTAAAACTTATTGGAAGAGTCATTAATATAGGTGGCTGATCCCCAAGGTTTGAGAGAATTCAAACTCGGTGTTCTACTAGTCTAAAGTTCATACAGTGTAGTTGTTACTGATTTTGAAGGCACTCTATTCAAAATATAAGTCACAGTTAATAATGCATTTGCCCAAAAAGAAATGGGAAAGTTAACTTGTGCCATCATGTATCTCGTTATATCTAGCATTGTTCTATTCCTACTCTCAGCGACACCATTTTGTTGAGATATATAAGGAATAGTCAATTGTCTAATAATTTTCTTTTCACTACATATATCCTTGAATTGATTTGATAGATATTGATATTCTGATTTGTTTTCAAGGTTTTAATTGTTCTGTCCATTTGATTCTCTACTTTATTCATATAACGTCTAAAACACTCAAATGATTCTGACTTTTGAGAAATCAAATAGATATAACCAAACATCATGAAATCTTCTATAAATATAATGAAATATGACGCCCTATGTTGAGTCTTTACATTCATTGAACCACAAATGTCAGAGTGAACCAATTGTAATGAAAATTCAGCCTTTACCGCCTTTTCGAATGGTTTTCAAGTAATTTTCCCAGCAAGACAATATTTACAATTTGGTAAATCAATTTTAGTAAGTGAACCCAATAGTTTTGCTTTCATTAGTTGATTCATCCTATCCTGCCTAATGTGACCAAGTTTATCATGTCATACTTTGTCATCAATATTAATATCACTAGAAAGACAAACACTTAATGAAATATCATGATCAACATGACAGTTAAATATTTGTTTGTCATAATCCAAAGTGATAAAGCCATCCATGAGATATCCAGAACCATAATACATACCATTATAATAGATATAGACCCTATTACAAGAAAATTTCAAGTGATAACCAAGTTTAAGATGAACAACAACATAAACTAAATTCCATTGAATCTCGGTGTATAGAGAATATCATGCAAGAATAGGGTTTGCCCACTTCGTAACTCTAGTTTATAAGTGCCAATTCCTTTGACTTCTACTCTCATATTGTTCCCTATGTATATCCATCTTATATCAGGAGGAGCTCGATGAAAATCCATGAATGCTTCTCGATCTCTTGTCACATGGTCTGCTGTTTCTGAATCTATAATCCATACAAGATAAGATTTAGAAAATAAAATAATACTAGAGACATTATAACACTTAGATAAGCGTAACAAGGTGCTACGTTTTTCGACTTAGGGTATTCTCGAATGAAATGACCAAGAGTTTTGCAATTATAGCACTTCTACTTGCTCTTGTCCTTCTTCTTCCGAAATTGCTTACGTTTGTTCTTACGGTTGAAATTGTTCTTATTGGACCCTTCTTGAGCTTCATTCACATTCTTGCCTTTGTTCTTGTTTCTCTTGCGCTTAAAGCCCAAAACTTTCTAGGATCTGAATCAGCTACAAAGCCATTAAAAATTGATCTTGCGGCACTAAGTTGCTCATCTTCAAGTTCCATGTAGCAAGCAACATCAGAGAAAGTTTAATGCTATCATTTTGTGTCAGATTGACTTTCAAGTGCTCTTACTGATATGGAAAGGATCGGATTAAAGCTTGAACCTTCTGATCGTTAAAGAGAATGTGACTAGCTGATTTTAATTCCTTTATCATGTTTAGCATGGTCCTCAGATGCTATTTGATACTGTGATCAGCTTTCTTTTTATATGTGTTAAACTTGATTATCAATTGCCTCAAATGGGTCAAACTAGTTCCTCCATACGTCTCTCTGAGGTATACCTATATGTTATAAGCAGTAGGGAATTGTACACATTCATGAATGAGATCATCAACAACAGAACTGATCAGTGTTTCCTACTTGATCTCTTCTTTGTTAAGCAGTGTTTCCTACTCTAAGGCATCCTACTCTTCTAACATATATCATATCTTAAGACACCAAATATCATAATTGTCGCCATTAAATTTTTCATCCTTGTTAAAGTCTATTATTATGCATTTTGATGCCATAGTTTGAGTTTTCAAAGAGAGATAATTGTGAGTTTTTAAACTCATTTAATGTATACAAATTTGTATTTAAAATCAACATTTATGATAAACGAACATAAGGTATAGACTTGAAAGTTCACTAAGTTCTCAATTATTATCCATGATCTAAATATTTGATTACTATAAATTTAATTTTTTAAAGCAACAAAATCTAGTAGATTTTATGTGAAAATTATTTAAATTTTTTCAGCTTAAAACTTCACATTAAAAATACTTCACGTGTTTAGAATCATGCGAAATAAGAACTCATTTTTTTTCACACACATGCATACACATATAGATATGCATCGCTTTGAAATATTAAAGACATTCTAAATACATACTTATAAAACAATGATCTACTACATATGTTGATAGGTTTCTACTATTCATAATTATAGTACACAATTATGTAACGAAAAAGGAAAAAAGATACATTAATTCATTTATTCTTTTCTTCCATATACATGCAAGATACCATTTCTTTTGAAAGCCTATCAGTGGGAGCAAATCTCCTAACAGCATGTGGCGTAGAGCCGTATATCCTTAAAGATTGTGATTTCTTCATCTTAATTTTGATCTGTTTAACTCTCTACATTTTAAATAATCTTAGTCTGAAATTCTTAAAAATGATCCGTTCATTTTCTTCTATTATTTAATCAGCCATTCTAGCCATATCATTAGGGAGAGAATTCCTTATTATATTAATCTCGGTTTCATCTCTCTTAAACCATTGACCCAAACACAGAAGTTCATAACGTTGTTGCAAAGTGTGCATTGAGTTTGTTTTATAATTTATCATTATATCTAATTTTGCTAAACACTCTAAGGTCCTTTCATCTTTATATCTCACCCGAAGAATAACATGAGTGCATCTCATCCTCACCATGTCCTAAAAATAGGGTAAATATCAGATTGGTCATGAAGCCAATCACAAAATTTTAAAATACCTTTTTTAATGATTATGCTCAAACACTCAATCAATTTATGTTTAAAAAACAAATTTTCCATACATAAATCAATGAGCACATAATCAAATAGATATTGAAAAATTTAATTTAAGTAGCCAACTATTACAAAATAATTTTCTTAACATATTAAAAATTTTTCAGAGATTTTTGAAACTAAAAATTAATTTTTCTATAATTTTTAAGGATTTTATTAATTTAAAATCAATAAAAAATATTTTTCATTTTAGAAAAAAATAAGGGAAAAAATACAGAAAAATCCACAAAAGACTGAAAATGATTTTTGTAAAATTTTTTGTCAGAAAGGATGCCTCATGCGCCCTTACGTGACACTGGGAAGGGTGGGCAAACTAGCCCACGTGCCTACTCATCCAAAGCGGCACGTGACCTCTACGCGTCGGCTTCCCGTTGGATCTAGGCCCCGAAATTCTAACTGCCCCCTATTTTTAGTTTTTCTGATTCCAATGGTGGTCTTAGTTTTTGGATTAGACGCCTAGAGTTTAGAGTTTGGATCACACACATGCATGGCCAAGAGTAGTGTTTCTCAACTAGAGAGGGGTGAATAGTTGAATATAGATAATTTTAAAAATTAAAAATTGAATATATCAAAAGAATGTTTGGATACTTGATAGAAGAATAAAAAATACACTGAGATATTTATAGTGGTTCCACCAAACCTGGAATACGTCAACTCCTAAGCTCCCTTGGATGTTTTACTATTAATTCGATAATATAAACTTAATTATAGGTTCAAGTTAAACTTTTACAGTATATCTATACAACATAACTCTTCAATTTTACACATTGATTCTTTACACAATAGACCCAAAGTAATGCCATGCACTCTTTGGTCTTTTGAATACTCAAAATATGTAAGTATGTAGTGTCAAAGACGAGAGACTATAATTCTCAGATTTGACAAAATTAAATTTTGTTTTAGATCACATGAAAAGGAAAGAAGAAATAAAAATAGAGTGTGAAAAGTAATCAATACAAGTAATGAGGTTGTTTAGAGAACTTAATCAAGCATTCTCTCTTCTTTTCTTCGTTTCTTTTCACTGATATTTATTGTGGTATTGAAGATATCCGTTGAAGGGTTGTTGCAATTGAACATTTCACATTTAATGTTCACTATTAATCTTCTATGCAACAGTGCCAATTTTCGTGTTGAACTTTCATCCTTTTACAAGCGTCATTTCCATGTTAACCAATCAAAGTTGGTTTTATGTTGTATTTGAATGTTAGTTTTGAACGAAATGGAAATATTCATAGAATCAAAAAAAGAGAATGACCATTGAGTTCAAATCTTTTTCGTAAATTTATTCTCTGACAACTTTGGATCGACATGTTTAAATGGCCTATTGACCTGAATTTAAAAATTTAGTATTGTGTCTATGACGAAATAGATTGACAGGGCTATATTCATATTGACAAGAGCATGTACCAAATTAAATAGATGGACACACAGAGTTAAATTACTTGATGTGTTTTGATGTGTCGACATATTTCTAGTAGATATCGATTGGCAATCTTTGAAAATCAATATCCTAGATCGACAACCTTTAACTATATATCGACATAGTCCTATGTACTCATAAAATTGGTAGACCTGTACAAATGAATTGGTCGATGTGTCTATGCATGTTGACAAGATTGAGTGTAGGTCGATGTGTGATCTTAAGGAGTCAATAAACTTCAGGTTAATAAGTCTACTGCATACATCGACATGTTACTATGCAGATAAAAATTGGTGGACCTATATTCTAAAATTGATCGATACATTAAATTTAAGCAATATTATATCAGGTTGACAAGTCTTGGTCTCACATCTACATGTTTCTATACTAGTGTAAAATCGGTAGACATGACTCATAAAATAGGCCGATATGTGTTTCATGTCAATAGGGTCAATAGCACAGGTCGTTGTGTGTCTCTAAAGAAATAAGTGAAGTAAGTCGATAGTTATCAGACATGTCGACCTCCTTGGATTTTTGCCTATTACATGTTGAAGTGTTATGAAGGTATGTTGTTATGCTTTTAAAATTGGTCGACTTGGTAATTGAATTTGTCTACATGATACTATTCAGGTCGATGTGTTCTAGGAATCAGGTCGTTGTGTGATATAGGTTGATGTGTTCACGGGTATGTTAACATATATATACTTAATAGAATACATTATGTTTCTATGATTTAGGTCGACAAGGGTTACTTAACAGGTCGACATGTCTAGGGTTAGGTTAAAATTAGTCGACATAGATCTTAAAATTGGTGGAAATGAAGGGTATGTCGATGTGCATGAAGAGTTAATCGACAAGTTGTGCAGTGTTCAGAATTCTAAGAACTTTTTTGATTTTCTTAAACCATTTTCTTTCAAATTTATCATCATCAAAATTTATCTATCTCAACAAATGTGATTGACATGGGTTTACTGTTCATCTTCTTCTTCCCCATACAAAATTTCTACATCTCGACCCTTACTTCTTAAGGCCATATCTCCTTCATTTCTAAACTATTTTGCACGCTCTCTATATATTTGGAAAGGGTTTTTAATAGAGAATCTAACCATATAAATATTAAATCATGAAACACATTGTGCTAAGAGATATAGGCATATAAGTTTCAGCTAAAGTTTCATTTATCTCAAAAATTATTAGACGTGCATGCATGATTTTTTGTAGAATTATTCGTGATGGTATGGACATTCTTCTGTTAAAATTTTAGAGCATTTCGCACATTAAAATGGATGTTACCATTAACAATTTTCTCAAAAAAAAGTACACAGATCGCTCTAACATGGCATTGAATATGAACCCATATTATTTTCTCACATTAAAAAAAAAAAGGAAACAACCTTTTTATGCTTTGATACCAATGATAATTATTTTGTAATAATCGAATATGGAATTTCATATTTAAAATTGAAATATCAAAAATAAATTTCCCATGATCTATGGTTAAAGCACTAACCCTTTTGATTTACAGGTCTAAAGAACAGTCATATTTGGATCTATCTTTGATTTTCATAATCCAAGAACTTTGAATATGCTATAAGATCTAGATCTTGAAGAACCCTCAACAATGGATGTTCCCCTCTTTTGTTAAAAACGTATATTTATATATTTTTTCATCCTCTCTTTTTACACAAAGAAAAAGGAGTTATATTCTTAGCCACTAGAGCATATGTTTCTTTATAGTCAATTTGTACCTTTTAACGATATCCTTTGGCCAATAATCTTGCCTTGTTTCTTTTGATTGTTTCATATTTATCAAGTTTATTTCTAAAGACCTACTTAGTTCTAATTATGGATTGATCCCTTGGTGTAGGAACAAGATTCAATATTTTGTTTCTTTCCAATTGATTCAATTCATTTTGCATAGTCATTGTCCAATTTTCAACTCCTAATGTTTCTTCTACATTCTTAGGTTCTTTTCTGAGAAATGAATGCCACATATTTGCATTGATTCTATAGGACTGATTTGGTCCTAACACACAAACTTACATCATCTATTATGTTTTCTACATTGACATCTTTTCTAATTTGAGAATATTTAATTTCTTACTCTTGTTGAGCTTCATTTTTTTTGTTCTTGTTTAGTGACTTCATTAATTTCTTCTTTTTAAGAATTCAAATTCTCTGTAAGTTTCAATTTATTAACATTTTCTATTAAATCTTTACTATCTAATATTCTTTGGTCAGTGTCATTTTCTTTGTCAAATTCTATATGTATTGATTGCTCTACTGGTCATGTTTCTTTATTACAGACTCTACATGCCTTACTCACTATCTAATAGTCTAAGAAAATTTTCTCATCACTTTTGGCATTAAATTTTCCTAAGACTTCTTTTCTTTAAGATAGGTCTGATTAATACCTTATTTAAGATGTAGCAGACATTATTCACTGCTTCTACCTAGAAGAATTTCGACAAATTTTGATCATAGAGCATAGTTCTAACTATTTCTTGTAATGTAATATTTTTCCCTTCTACTACCCTATTCTATTGAGATGTCTTAGGGGCTGAGAAATTGTGATCAATATCTTGATTACCACAAAATTCTTTTATGGTTTTATTTCAAATTCTTTACTATGATCACTTCTGATACTCTTAATTAAAATTCCCTTTTCGTTTTGAATTTTCTTGCACAGTTTAATGAAATCCTGACTGACTTCCTCCTTCTTGGCTAGGAATAGCACTCAAGTGTATCTAGAGTAATCATCGATGATTACAAATCTATAATATTTTCTACCTAAACTTTGATTTCTAATTGGTCCAAATAATTCTATTTGTAAAAGGTTCAGAGGACTGCTAGTGGATAGACAGTTTTTGGACTTAAATGAAGTTTTGACTTGTTTTTCTTTCACGTATGCATCACACAATCTATCTTTTTCGTATCTTAATTGAGGTAGACCTTTCACAATATCTTTCCTAACTAACTTTGATAATGTATTCATACTTGCGTATCCTAATCTTCTGTGTCATAGCTGTGAATTATTTTTATTTACTATAACTAGACAAGATTCATTTTGAGTTTCCAATTGCTCTAAATCAATCACAAAGATATTTTCTTTTCTAAAACTAGTAAATTTAATACTACCAGAAGTTTTATCAATGATAGAGCAAGTATCAAACTCAAATATAAGTTTATAACCTTTATCACATAAATGACAAATACTTAACAAGCTGAACTTAAGACTAGAAACGAGAAGAACATTTGGAATTTGAAAGTCAGTGGACTTACCTCCAATATTGCCTTCCTGATAACTTTCCCTTTGGAGTTGTCACCAAAGCCTACCTTTCCTCCCTTCTTTTTCTCGAGAGATGAGAATTTAGAGATATCTCTAGTCATATGCCTTGAACAGCTACTATCAATGCTTCAGATTGACTTATCAGGAGATTCTCTTGATTTCAGACAAATTTGAAACAAGATTCAATCACACTTTTACCTTTGGTATCCATGTTTTCTTGGGTCTGGCTGAGTTTGCTTTGATTTAAATCTTAGGTATCAATTTTAAGTTCACTATTGATGAGTTCTTGAACCAGCAGACATAAGTGTTCAATTTTTTTGCAATAGGTACACTTGTGATTAATTACTATTGTATTCTTCATAGTAATAGAAGATTTATTTCTTAGTTTGCAGTTATCTGACTTGTGCCCCAGTTTCATGCGTGTATGACATCTCTGTAGTTTAATACTTTCTAAACTAGGTGTGAAGAACTTATATAGCTTTTTTTTGGATTTGAGTAGGATTATATCCTAATCCAGTCTTATCAAATACTGCTCTCTGTGCTCCTAGTATGGCATCTGGTTTTTCTTATCTTTCTATGAATTTTATTAGAATGGCACTTTGCCTAATGTTTTTCTCCTTTTGTTCGGTTAACTCTTTTCTCTCATTTGTTTGATTGACATCATCTATTTTATTTTGCTAATCCAAATGTTTGCTCTTTTCATTCTTTAAATCTTTTTCGAGTTCAACAATTTTCAATTCTAATTTAACATTTTCTCTCTTAATTCATTAGGTTCTATTTTTGATTTTTCTAATTTTTTAACAGTTTCAATCATATCTTTCGTTAACAGATTATTTTTCACTTTTAACCTTTTTGATTCCTTAAGTGATTCTAGTAATGTTTTATGTAGTTTCAGCAATAGTGAAATTACTTTCTTTAGAATTAGAACAAAAAAAATAGGAAGTAAAGTTTATCTCATTGTCGGAGAATTCTTCATTAGCCATGAAGTACAAGTTAGTTTGTTCTTTTGTTGGTTCTTCTTCAATTGAGTTAGAGTCTTCATCACTATAGGCAGCAAGAGCTTTCTTCTTTTTCTTCTCCTTTCTTTCTTTCTTATTTTTCTTATCATTCTTTTTTAGTTGTGGATAATCAGTTTTTATGTGTCCAAATTTTTTAAACTCGAAGCATATGTTTTTCTCTTTCTTTTCTGGTCTTTTGAAGTATGATTTGCTCTTGTTCCTCTTTCACATCATAAACTTCTTGAATCTTCTGGCCAACAATGCTTCTCCTTTTTCATCATCTTCTTCTTCAGAGTTTGAAGTACTCTCATCACTGTCAGTTTTGAGAGTTACTCCTTTACCTTTTTCTTCTTTTCCTGGCTCCTTTACATTTAACTTCATTTCATGGGTTATTAGAGACCTTACGAGTCCATCTAATGTCAAGGTTTCAAGATTTTTAGATTCTTCTATCACAGTGACTTTAGGCTCCCAAGATTTTGACAGACTTATTTGGATCTTGTCTATCATGTATTCTTGAGGGATTCTCTTTCCAAGCAACCTCAATTCATTTGTCACCTTGTTGAATCTTATTATCATTTCACTGATAGATTCTCCTTCTTTAATCTTGAAAACTTCATATTCTTGTTTCAGCAATTTGATTTTGCTTTTGTGAACTTGATTAGTGCCTTCGTAGGTGGCTTTGAGTCTTTCCCAGATTTCTTTCGCTGTGATATATGAGAAAACTCAATTATATTCATTGATGTTCAGTGCAGAATGAAGAAGATTTATGGCCATGCAGTTTGCTTGATAGGTTTTCTTCTACTCAGTTGTCATATTCTTTAACTTAACTAGTATACATATACCATCAATCTCTTCATTGGGAAATTCAACACCATTTTCGATTATTTGTCAGGCATTAAGATCTTGCTCAATGAAGAAATTATACATTCTTTGCTTCCAATAACTAGTACACAATTTGTTGAGCATGCTTCAAGCAGTACATTGTCTTTGTTTATGGCCATTTGGATCTTTTGTGTTAAACCTGTTAGGCTTTCTATCAACACATCTGTTCTGATATCAATTGATATTTAACTAGAGGGGGTGAATAGTAGAATAAACATATTTTTAAAAAATTATTTGACTGTACAGGTATTTAAAAAGTTATAACAGAGGTGTTTGGTAGTTAACTGAAAAGTAAAAAACACACAAAATTTTTTATAGCGGTTCTCCCTAACCTGGTGTACGTCTACACCTAGGCTCCTCTTGGATTTTTTACTATCAATTTAATGATACAAACTTGATTGTAGGTTTAATTTGGATCTTTGTAGTATTTTTTTGCAAACACTACTTTCTCAACGCTACGTAGATTGGTTCTCTCTCTAGACCCAAAATAGTGATATACTCTTTGGTCTTTTTAAATTTCAATATAGGTAAGAGAGGAAATGTCAAAGATGCGAGGGTCTAATTCTCAGATTTGACAAACTTGATTTTACAAATAATTATACTCTAAAAGAAAATCAAATGAAGATAAAGTGAAGAACAGAGTGTATGACTTGTTAAAGTATAGTAATGAATGCCATGAGATTGTGGTAGTTTAGTTTGCTAATTGAACATCCTTTTTCTTCTTCATATCTCATTTTTGATATTTATTATCATGCTGAAGAGATCTACTATAGGGTTATTGAAATTAAACGTTGTTCATTAATGTCTGTCAATTAATGTTATACAACAGTACCTATTTTTGCTCTGAAGTATCATTTCTCACTGATACCACTTTTTGTTTAACCAATCGAAAGATGTTTTTGCTACATTTAAATGTTGGGTTTTGATAGAAATGGAAATATTCAGACATATAGAAAAATAAACGACCGTTGTGTTCAAATTTGTTTTGAAAATTTGGTTTCAGACAATTTTGGGTCGACAAGATTAAACAATAGATCGACTTGAATTCAAAAATTTAGTATCGAGAACTTGACTGATCAGGTCGACATGAGAGCATTTGGGTCGACAAGTTCATGCTTCAAATTAAATAGGTGGACACATAAGCTTAAATCGGTCGACGTGTTCTGATGTGTTGACATTGTTCTAACTAGGCATTGACATCCCTTACTTAGGAATCAACAACCTAGGTTGACATGTTATACGTCCATATCGACATAATCTTGTATCTTCATATAATTGGTGGACCTAATCTCTGAAATTGGTCAATGTGCTAAGTGTATCGACAAGGTTAAAATGCAGGTCGACGTGTGATTTTTAAAAGACAACTAAGTTAGGTCGACTTGTTCTAAATCCATATCGAGATGATTCTATATCTACATAAAATTGGTGGACCTATCCTCTGAAATTGGTCGATGCATTCAATGTGTCGACAAAGTCAACATACAGGTCATTGTGTATTTCTTAAAGGACAAAGAAATCGGGTCGACAAGTTATTGGGTATGTTGACCTCTTTAGACTTTTATCTGATACTTGTCAATGTGTGTAGATTACATTATTGAAATGGTCGACATGTTGAGGTGAATAGGTCGACGTGTAAGAAAGGTTGACGCGGTTTAACTTAGATATGTGAATGTTCAAACTAGGTTGACATGTTTTTAGGTTTGTCGACATAATCTTACTTAAACAATTCGTTTTGTATGTTTTATTTTCGATATGGGTCACTAACAGGTCGACATGTTCAAGATATTGCTAAAATTAATCGACATGACTCTGAAAATTTGTAGATCTATAAGAGTAGATCAACGTGTGTCAAGAACAAGTTGGCATGGTTTGCAGACTTTTGTTTCCTGATAGCTTTTTAATTTACTTAAATTTATTTTCCTCCAATTTATCATTATCAAAACTTATCATTTTCAACAATAATAATATAGAAATTATTAGTGACAATGGGGAGGATGAGTCTAGTGAGGCTCATATATTCATTGGTAAGCATTCTGTGGTATGTGTAGTCAGAAATTGAAGTGAACCCTAGGTTTATTTGTCGAGAAAATGGGCTAAGTTGGATTCCCTATAGTGAATGAGAGCCATATATGAGTCTAATTATTTAAATAATCCCAGAGAAGTAATGAATGCCCCTCAGATGGTAGAGGTAAATAATAATGCCATAGACTTAGGATTTCATGAAAGAATTTTGTATCTGTTAGTTACACATGTGTTAAGGCCAAGGGGAGGAAATCACTCAATTATCGCATGAATTGTAGGGTCACTCCATTGATTACTAGTTAAGGATCCTATATTCCAAGTGGTTAGGCAAATCTTATTTTCATGGACTAACTTCTCTAGCGACACCCGTCTACATAAATGTAGGAACCTTTGCCTATTTTTGATAGCAATAATTTTATACACTTCAATTATATCATTTCATCCCTTATTTGTAAGTTTTAAGATTGTTTTAAATTTTATTTTGTGATATTACACTAATTAAATTCATGACTATTGATTTAGGAAATATTGAGCTTATATTCTAAAATTCGGACTGGACGAGCATCTATTGGTATTTTGAACTTATCTCTCTACTCCGACATCGGATTGGGTTGATTCTTATTATGTTGGAAACTAGACTTCAAGACCTACAAAATCTTGTGAAGTGTTTAGAGGTTAAATGTGCATTTAATGAGAGAAGGGAACAAAAGAGCTAATGAATGAATGTACAAGAAACAAATTGAATACTTTGAACATTGAAGTTATTACTCTATTTTTCATTCTTTCATTCCTCTCTCTATAAAATCTTTTGTAAATTTCAACTTTGTTGCATTTGAGGATTCTAGCCTCACTCTTTGCAACACCAACTTATCTCTTATACTAAAGTTCAAAAGACCAAAGAAGGGAATCTTAGTCCAGGGTAGAGAGAGGAAGAGAGAAACAACCATGAGGTTGCAAGTGTTTCGAGTCGAATCACTTGCACAAGTTTCACTTGTACCTGAAAGCAAGTGTGTTATACTATTTGGTAAGAATAGTTGAAATCCAAGAGGGTGCCTATAGTAGACGTATATCAAATTTGGTAAAATCATTGTAAAAATCTGTGTGTTCTATATTTTATTTTCTCTATCATATTCCAACACTCTATTCCCACATCCCGCAATCTATAAAATTCTCAAAACACTTAAGATTGCCATTCAATCTATTCACCCCCTCTAGGTTGTATTTCATTGATATTAGGTGTCTATCATGTAATGATAAGTGATTTAAAGACTAAAGTGATATATATTTGCAGGGTATGGCGAAATAGTGATATATATTTTTATACGACCAAATCAAGAGCAAAAATACTTTGAAATTGAGTTAATGGCAAAACATTGAACTTTAATGCTACTTTTAATGCAAGTTTGCCTTTTCTTTTCAATTATTTTGATGATTGTTTATTTCATGTCAAATATCATAAGTATCTGTCATTTTAAGTTTGAATGTTGTAATTATTCTATTGTTACTTGGGCGGAGACTAGAGATAGATATTAGTCTTTTGTGTAAACTCTTAAAAATTGCAACCTTTTTATACGGGTTGTCTTAGAGGTATGAAGGTGGTTTATTTGTAGCTATTCCAAATTTGTAGAAAACCCCTCTCTTTATTTTGCTCATACAATGTCAAAGAAAGTGGCAAAAGTAAAAGAACATTATATATGCATTAGTCCTAATAGTTTACTATGTTACTTTTTGGATTTTGTATTATCTTTCATATAAACAAAATAAGAGTAAGAAATTTTTAAAATTGTCCTGATAGTAATATAACTTTAAAGTAATTTATTGTTATAAATAGAAAAGCTATGATGACTAGTTTCGCTGCTTGTGCAATTGTAAAGTCACCCCATTGATTACTGGTTAAGGATCTTATATTCCATGGTTAGGCGAATCCTATATTCATTGACTAGCTTCTCTAGCGACACCCGTCTAAGTAAATGTAGGAACCCTTGCCTATTTCTGATAACAATAATTTTTTGCATTGGAATTATATTACTTCAACCCTTATTTGTGAATTTTAGCACTGTTTTAAATATTATTTTATGATATTGCACTAACTAAATTCATGACTATTGATTTAGGAAATATTAAGGTTACATTCGAAAATTTAGACTAGACGAGCAACTGTCAGTATTTTGAACTCATCTGTCTACTCGGATATTGGATTGGGTTATTCTTATTATGTTGGAAACTAGACACCTACAAAATCTTGTAAAGAGTTTAGAGGTTAATTTAGGCAAGAACATACATGAAAATTGGATTGAAGTTGTTGCAGTACTAAAAGTCAATTCCATACTAAAAAAGGAAGGTAACTAAACATATCCAATAAGAGATTTTCGGAGTCAAGTGCCAATAACTTTAGGAGTTTAAATCAAGGATAAAGATGAAGTTTTCAAATTTTGTGAAAGTAAGAGATCTTTATCAACACAACAAAAGCAAGTTTTCAAATCAAAGAAAAAAATTAAGTTTCCTAAAAGCTCATGACTCTTTGTTGATTTAGGGTTTTAAGCCTATAAATAAGAGACATCTTAGGATGGAAAAGACACACCTTTAGAGGATATGAACCCTGGTGTACACTTTTAAAGGATGTGAACCCCAATAGCCACCATCAGAGAATGTGATTTCCACATTCTTCTTGTACAAAAGGGTTGCAATGTCTTTTATTTTTCTTACGTTTTTCTTCAGAATGTCTAGCTAATTATTTTTGTTTCTAGAACTTAATAGATTTTGCTTTTAATTAATTTCATTGACTGAATTTATTTCTTTTTTTAAGTTTTACTGGCATAATTGTGTGATGAAATTTTATTATTGATAGTAATGCTTCATAACAATAAAATCCACATGAAATTATGATATCGACCAAAAATCAATTTTTTGTGTGGGAATTTAGAATACCCTAGATTACAGTTTTCCATAGAAATTAAAACAATTTGAATTAATCAAAATTGCATGACTATTGTGTTTTGATTAGTTGAATTAAGGAATTCATTGTATAACCATTAGGTGAAATCTAATTTCAGGGAATATGCCATCATATATAGTAATTCATTAGTCAATAAACTTGGGGAGTTTGAAAAGATTCGGTTATGTGAAAAATTAAGAATAGATGAAGTTGATTCATAGGGTCTTTTATCTATTGATTTTAATTCTTTAATATATTCATAATTGTTGTTTGGTTTGTCCAACTTAAATAGACTAATTCATATTTGGTACTACAAAATATTCTTGTGAGAATAATACTTGCTCCCATCAAAATATACAACATTCGACTAGAGTATATTTGTCCGAATTCATGGTATATCAATTTCATATCACATCCATTGGCCATGGGGCATGTTGTTTTTGGGTGACACCCTAAAGGCCCTGGCAAACTCGTCACTACACTCGGGATCAAGTGTACGCATCATCGAGAAAGAAATACCCAACAAATTTCTTATATTTGTCATTCATTTTGTTTTGATAAAACTTTTACGTTGAATATTATCTTGCAGCAACTCTCTTCCTTTATCTAGATTTGGGACCAGCCATGGTGGAGCTAAAAATTTTAAATCTTTCATTGCTAGGAATCGAACCTGAGTTTTTCGGGTGAGAGTCGAATATCCTAATTGACTAGATTGCAATGGATTGTTTATGATCCATAATTGTGAAATTTATGCTTTATACATGTCATAGACATTAGGTGACTAAAGTGACATATACTTGCAGCTATTTGTTGCGAACAAATCAAAAGCAAAAATACTTTGAAATTGAGTTATTGACAAAATAGTGAACTTTAATTTTACTTTTAATGTTAGTCTTGTTTTTCTTTTCAATTATTTTTATAATTGCTCATTTCATGTCTGAATATCATAAATATCAATTATTTTAAATGACGTAATAATTCTATTGTTACTTGGACGGAGACCATGGGCGGCTCTTAGCTTTCTGTGTGAACTTTTAAGAACTTCAACCTTTTGACATGGGTTGGCTTGGAGGGATAAAGGATGTATACATGTAGCTATTACAAATGGGTAGAAAACTACTCTCTCTATTTTGCATATATAAGTGGCGAAAGTAAGTGGCGAAAGTAAAAGGACATTATATATGAAGGACCCCAAATAGTTTCCTATGTTACTTTTTGCATTTTGTATTATCTTTCATTTAAACAAATTAAGAGTAGGAAATTTTCAAAATTGTCTTGATAATAATCTAACTTTGAGACGATTTAATGTTATGAGTAGAAAAGCTACGATGACTAGTTTCAATGATTGTGGAATTGTAAAGTCACTGTATTGATTACCAGTTAGGTATCCTATGTCTAAGTGACTAGACGAATTCTACTTCCGTGGACTAACTTCTTCACCAGCATCTGTTCACATAAATGTGGAAATCCTTGCCCACTTGATATCACATCCAGGAGGCAATAGGGCGTGTCATATTTGGGAGACATCTTGGAGGCCCTTGCTAACTTATCACTATACTCGGGATCCAGTGAGCATGCCACAAAGAAAGAAATGCCCCAATTTCTTATATTTGTCTCTCATTTAGTTTTGACAAAACTTTTACACCGAATGTTAACATAGAGTAACCATCCTCCTTTACCTGGATTTGGAATTGACCATGGTGGAGTTAAAAATTTTAAATCTTTCGTTGCCGGGAATCAAACCCGGGTCTTTTGGGTGAAAGCTGAATATCTTAACCGACTAGACTACAACGGATTGTTTTCGATCCATAATTCTAACCTTGTGTTTTATGATGCACAATTGCAAAACTAATGATTTATACGTGCCACAGACATTAGGTTTGATCATGTTATGAAATTTAAAGACGAAAGTGACATATACTCGTAGATATTTTCATGCAAACAAATCAAGAGCAAAAACACTTTGAAGCTGAGTTAATGACAAAATACTGAACATTAATGTTACTTTTAATGCTAGTTTATTTTTTCATTTCAATTATTTTGATAATTGTTTCTTTCATGTCTGAATATCATAAATATCTATTATTATAAGTTTGAATGATGTAATTATTCTATTGTTACTTGGGCGGTGACTAGGGGTGGCTCTTGGTTTTCTAAGTAAACTTTTAAGAACTTCAACCATTTTATGTGGGTTGGCTTAGAAGGACAAAGGGTTTTACTTGCAGCAATTCCAAATGGGTAGAAAACTGATCTCTCTATTTTGCTACTATATTGTTAAAGTAACTGACAAAACTAAGAGAACATTATATATGTATCAACCTAAATAATTACTGTGTTACTTTTTGAATTTTGTATTTTCTTTCATATAAACAAATTAAGAGTATGAAATTTTCAAAATTATCTTGATATTAATCTTACTTTGAGATAATTTCTAGTTATGAGTAGAAAAGCTATGGTGATAGGTTTCCAAGCTCGTGCAATTTTAAAGTCACCACTGTGAATAATCTAACTTTGTGCAATTGTAAAGAACTTTATATATGTATCAGCCCAAATAGTTTACTATGCTACTTTTCGGATTTTGTATTATCTTTCATGTAAAGAAATTAAGAGTAGGAAATTTTTAAAATTGTCCTGATGACTAGTTTGGTTGCATGTGCAATTGTAAAGTCACCGCAATGATTACTGGTTATGGATTCTAAATTTCAAGTGGTTAGGCAAATCTTATTTTCATGAACTAACTTCTTTACTTGTGCCCATCCACATAAATATGGGAACTCTTGAGTATTTGACATTACAACCAAGCAGTAATGGAGCGCGTCACTTTTGGGTGATGTGCTAGAGGCCCTTGCTAACTTGGCACTACACTTGGGATCCAGTGAGCTCATCACGGAGAAAGAAAAACTCCAACATATTTTCTATATTTGTCTCTTATTTTCATTTTGATAAAAGTTTTATGCTTACTATTAGTGGTGAACGTTATTTGGTTAAAAAAAAATCATTTTTAATGAACCGTTTATTTACATTTTGGGTGGTTTATTGGATATACGGTTTGATTTTGTGTAAAACAAAGTTTTAATTTAGTTTATTTCAGCGGCTATCAATTTTAACAATTTTTATTTCGATGAAATTTTTTTAATCCAATTAATTAAAAATATTATATATATTTTTTGAATAGTTTTTATTTATATAAATATTATTATAGTATTATAACTAAAATTAAAAGAGGACAAAACCTAAAAGTTAAAACTAATACAGTGGAGAGTATACAATTAATGAAAGACTTTTAGTTTCTATCTTTGTAGTTTCAAATTTTCAATGTCTAGTCCATTTTACGACACTATTCTCAGCTCTCCCTCTCCTCCTATTTTACTCATTTTCAACTGTTAAAATGTAGTTTATTTGAAATTTAAAATTTAAAATTTTCAAAATGATATTTAGTGAAATAAAATCATTAGTGAATTTGAATTTTAAAATTATAGTTTATAGGTCCAAGTTGATAGGAACGATATATATTACATTTATATAGACATGAATAGAAAATAATATTCTTTAAAAATCTTTTATATTAAAAGATTTTAATATTTTGATTAATTTGCATAACCAAACCAAATTAACCGCTTAATTCGATCAAACAGATTGTCAATTTTTAGTCTATTTGATTAAATTATGGTTATGAAAATTAAATAAATGAATTAAATCAGATATTTCAATTTTGATTATTTCAGTTATGATTTAACCGAATGCCTACCCCTACTTACTATCAACCTACAGCAACCGTCCTCATTTACTTGGATTTGGGACCAGCCATGGTGGAGTTTAAAATTTTAAATCTTCTGTTACCAAAAATCGAACTAGGTCTTTTGGGTGAGAGCTGAATATCCTAACCGACTAGACTACATATTTTGTATTTTATGATCAATAATTGCAAAATTAATGTTCTATATGTGTCATAGACATTGGGTTTGATCATGTTATGAACAGTGATTTAAAGGCTAAAGCAATAAATACTTGCAGGGATTTTCATGTGAACAAATCAAGAGCAGAATTACTTTGAAATTTGAGTTAATGACAAAATAGTGAACTTTCATATTAATTTTAATACTAGTTCGGTTTCCCATCTCAATTATTTTTTTGATTGTTTATTTCAAGTCTTAATATCGTAAATATTTGTTATTTTAAGTTTGAATGATGTAATTATTCTATTGTTACTTTGGCGAAGACCAGGGGTAGCTCTTAGTTTTCTATGTAAAGCTTGAGGAACTTCAACCTTTTTATGTGAGTAGAAAAGCTATGATGACCAGTTTGGTTACATGTGCAATTGTAAAGTCACCCACGATCTTTATTGGTTAAAAATCCTATGTTCCAAGTGATTAGACGAATTCTATTTTCGTAAACTAACTTCTTTATTTGCACCCGTCCACATAAATATGAGAACTTTGGCTTATTTGACATCATATCTAGGCGGTGATGGAGAATGACACTTCTTAGCAATATGTTAGAGGCTCTTGCTAACTTATCACTACAATTGGGATCCAGTGAGCTCATCAATATGGAGAAAGAAACAAACTAACAAATTTTCTATATTTGTCTCTTATTTTGATTTTGATGAAAGTTTTATGCTTACTATTAGCAATAAGCACTATTCGATTAAAACTGAAAAAACCATTTTTACCAAACCATTTATTTTCATTGGGTGGTTTATTAGACATTTGATTTGATTTTGTATGAAACCAAATTTTAATTTGGTTTATTTGGATGGTTATCGGTTTTAATAATTTTTATTTCGATCAAACCAAATTAACCGAATCAATTAGAAATATTGTATATATTTTTTGAACAATTATTATTTCGATAAATATCATTATAGTACTATAATTAAAATTAAAAGAGGAAAAATCTAAAAATTAAAACTAATATAATGGAGAGTGCACAATAAATGAAAAACTCTTAGTTTCCATCTTTGTAGTTTCAAATTTCCAATGCCCAGTCCATTTTATCACTCTTTTACTCCCAAACTTGAGTTTCAGCCTCTCCCTCTCCTTCTCCTATTTCACTCCTTTCTGACTCTCAAAATTTACTTGATTTGAAATTTGAAAATTAAAATTTTCAATATGATGTTTGCTAAAATAAAATTATTAGTGAATTTTAAATTTTAAAATTACAGTTTAGGGGTTTCAAATTGATATACGATACATATTACATTTATATGGACATGAACGAAAGTAGCATTACTTAAAAATTTTTTATAGTAAGAGATTTTAATAATTCGGTTAATTTGGATAACCGAACTAAATAACCGCTAATGTAAGACCAAAAAATTTGGTGTTTGAATTTATTTTTATTTTATTTTATCTAATTCCGTGTATGTAATTTACTGAAAGAGCTTGTTATGTTGAATATCGCAACGCATGTTAAATTAAGTCCTACAAATTTCCTTCAGAGATCATATATATTTGTGCCGATACACTCTTAAACATATATCAATACAACTAGTTCAAAACCTTGTGTCGACACTTATGTCAACATGACGACATTCCTTTTTAAGTCAATGTATCGACACATATGTTGGCAAAATTGAATAAAAGTTTGGTGTTGCCACTTACATCAACATAAACATGTTGAATGAACTCTATGTTGACACAACCCATTCATCAATGTCAACACATGAGAATTGCATGGCCAGCACAAAGACTTATGTTGACACAAGCTTTTTTGTGATGACACAAACACATTTGTGTTGCCATGACTTCATTTATCCTAACATAAACTCATTTGTGTTGATACAACTTATGTTGACACAACTTCATTTGTGTTGACATAAACTCATTTGTGTTAACACAACTTCACTTGTGTTCGCAAACATAATTGTGTTGACATAACTTCACTTATGTTGATACAATCACACTTATGTTGACACAACCCCACTTATGTTGACATAAACACACTTATGTTGGCATATATTCCTTGGTGATGGAATGCATTGGAAATCAAGAGGGAGTTAAGGCAAAATGATCAAAAGGGGCAACCGAGCCTAAATAAAACTTAAAGCAAATGAGGGACAAAATGGAGAATTTCACACACCCTATACAAAGGCTTAAAGGAAGCCTCCACTCCCATTCCTCTCTCTACCCCCAGTTGATGTCCTTCTCTTAGATCACTCTTCTCTCTTTTGCTTCACCCTCTCTTTTCCCTTGAAATCAACCAAAACTCACCCAAATCCATAGATTTGAGCTCCTAAACTCTCAAGTAAACACCTAGAAGGTTAAATCCAGAGAGAGAACTTGGTTTTTCTAGTGAAAGAAAACCTAGGGTTTGGTGGTACCTCAACTTGGGAATGAAATTGATGACACAAATAGGGGTAATACTTCCCTATCATCTTAGATTTGAGATTAGCTTACTTGTTTTTAAAATTTATGTTGAGATTTGAAAAATATGAATTTGGTGATTTAGACCTAGAGTTTAAAAAATGATAAGAACCGGGAAAAGTATGAATGGAAATACTTTATTGATGCGCTCAACATACATTTGCTGTACTTAGGACATAGATGCATGGATTTACGAAATTAGGGTTCATATTATGTTGGGAAAAAATCGATTAACCCTAACCCAATAATTGATTACAAGTGAAATTAGTATTGAATGTCATAGGTCAAAGTATTGGAAACCTAAAGTGAGACTAAACATTGAAGTGGTTGTAGATTGGGATTGATTATCCTCTCAAGAGGTAAGTAGATGGTTTGTTGTATTGGTGAATGAGTGAATGTTTTTCTTGATTTTTCTAAAATGATTTTTAACTTGGGTTTATATCATGTTTTGTGAATGTGGAATGTCCCTAAAAATATTTTGATTTGAATTATGAAATTTATGCGCTTACGAATATATCTTGTGCCATGATTAAATGTTTTGTTGAATCTTGTTGCCAAACACGTGAACTAATAAATTGTTGAATTTCTATGGCACATAGTTTACTGGTTTGTGAAATGGTGTATGTATTGTTTTGGGGTATGAGATTGTACCCCTACTAATAACTATCTACCATGATGTGTGCTTGATAGGGCATATGGTGAGTGGTTTATTGTATTAGATAGGGGGTAGTTGAACCAAGAGACGCCTCTTTTGTCCCTTTGGGCTATTCAGTTGCACCTTCAAGGAGGCCATGAGCTAATGCCAAGGTTGGGGGTTATGTTTATGACTAGCAATAATTGAAAACCCCTTGGTGGTTCCCTCATTGGTAAGCCATTGATGGAGAGATTTTGAGGCAGTCCAATGGTTTCTAAATACAAGTGCATATTATTTATAGTAAATGTTTATTATATTTCATTAAAACCATGATGTTTGTTGAGAATTGCTTTGACGACGATATTTTGTTTTGTTGAACCGGAAGCATGATTTTGAAATCATTGTTTGACATTCCCACACTCACCACTTATTTACACAATTATGCCATTTTTTTATACTACTTTTCTTCTACTTTTTTCAAAGAAAGAGTAGAGATAAAAGTAGTTCCATCATTAGTTAGGGCTAGTCGATAGGAGAGAGCCCTCTCAGACCAACCGTGCTATTTGTTCTTCTTAGTTGTGAATTTTGGATTTTGAAGCACGTAGGCAGACCTACCGGAGGACATTTTGGAAGCTCAAACTTATATTTTAGGAGACATATTTTTGAAAACACTTCTTGTAGTATATTTAACATCAATAAATTTTTTTAAATTTGAAAATTTTATCTTGAAATGTTCAATATTTATTTGTTCCTTATATGCTTTGGGCTTAAGCAATTGCTATGTTAGATTTTTAAATCTTGAAAATGGTTTTAACAGTGATTAAACTACTTCAACATCATGTAGCGGTTGTTGCGTGCTCGAACCCGAGTTCTGAGCATGACAGCATAATTCAATTAAACAAATTGTCAGTTTTTAGTCTATTTGATTAGATTATGGTAACGAAAATTGTATAACTAAACAAAATTGGTTATTTCAATTTTGATTATTTTGATTATGATTTGACCAAATGCTTACCCCTACTTACTGTTAACCTAAAACAACCGTCCTCTTTTACCCGGATTTGGTATCGACCATTGTAGAGTTAAAAATTTTAAATCTTCCGTGCTGAGAGAATAGAACATGAGTCTTTCAGGTGAGTGCCGAATATCCTAACTAACTAGACTACAACGAATTGTTTTTTGTCCATAATTCTAATCTTGTGTTTCATGATCCATAATTACAAAATCAGGCTTGAGCATGTTATGAACAGTGATTTAAAGACTAAAGTGATATATACTTGCAGGTATTTTCATGTGAACAAATCAAGAGCATAAGTACTTTGAAATTGTATGAATATCATAAATATCAGTTATTATAAGTTTGAATGATGTAATTATTCTATCGTTACTTGGGCGGATACTAGGGGGCTCTTAGTTTTCTATGTAAATTTTTATGAACTTCAACCTTTTTATCTGGGTTGGCTCAAAGGGACAAAGGAGGTCTACTTGTAGCTATTCCAAATGGGTAGAACATTGCTCTCTCTATTTTGCTAGTATAACGTTAAAGTAAGTGACATAAGTAAGAGAACAATATATATGTGTCGGCCCAAATATAGTTACTATGTTACTTTTGCCATTTTGTCTTATCTTTCATATAATCAAATTACAAGTAGGAAATTTTCAAAATTATGTTGATAATATTTTACTTTCAGATAATTTATTGTTATGAGTAGAAAAGCTATGATGATAGGTTTCCGTGCTTGTGCAGTTGCAAAGTCACTGCATTGAATAATCTAACTTTTTGCATTTGTAAAGAACATTGTATAAGTATCGGCCCAAATTGTTTTCTATGTTACTTTTATGATTTTATATTATCTTTCATATAAACAAATTAAGAGTAGGAAATTTTCAAAATTGTCATGATAATCTTCTAACTTTGGGATAATTTATGGTTGGGAGTAGAAATGTTATGATGACTAGTTTGGTTGCATGTGCAATTGCAAAGTCATCAAAATGATTACCGGTTAAGGATCCTATGTTCTAAGTGGTTAGGCGAATTCTATTTTCATAGACTAACTTCTTTACTTGCTCCTGTCCATATAAATACGAAAGCTCTTGCTTATTTGACATTAGATACCCCAATTTAGTTGTAAAGAAATAACTTATTATGAATAATAAAATGAGGATGTTACCTGAAATGTTGGAATTGGATATGAAATCGAACACTTAGAATGTTAAAAATCTAGATTTGACCAACTCTCTGGAAACTAAGTACCCTAAAAATGAGATTTATGAAATATTTGGAAAACAAGAGGAAAAGTCTCAGTAATTGTTCCTTATATATCAAGTAGGGGGAAAACCTATTTTTTAAAAATTTTTCTAAACTATTAGCCCTCAAAATAGGAGCCAACAAAGTTAGCTGTTTCGAGTTTTGTTTTTGGAAGGGAGAGTTGACTTTTTATTCTTAAGGAATTATGTTTTAAAACTATTTTTATTGAATCCAAATGAGAGGTATTTCCTTATTTACGTGTAATTCCTAAGTAAATGAACTAAAATAATGTAAAAACAAATCCAATATGTAGTAAACATGCAACCACCGACCAAAGAAGGAGACAACACCGACCATGGCACTTGTTCTATAATAAACTACACCACTCGGAGGACAAATATCTTGCAACAAGGATATATGCTTTTTATAGTTAACACATGGAAGGACAAGTGGTTGGCATCAAGAATAAAGGCCATACATTATGAACAAGTGTTCTAACACTTGGCAACTATAACACCGACACTGGGGTGCTATACTTTTGTACTCCCGTTTCTAAATTAAATAAAATATTCCTCAGTTTATATACATAGAGAGATTTTAATTTTATTGATTTTTGATTTTGGGGTATTTAAATTGAATTTTTGATATATTTTAAATTTTGCTCTATCCGCAAATTTTAGCGTAAAATGAATATAAAAATAGATATAAAAAAAAATAATAATAAGACTATAAAAAAAAAACAGCGGAGTGCTGCGTTTTGAGGCAAAACTCATCACCCCCAACCTAAATCAGATTAGGGCTTTTAGCCCTAATCTCTCTCTCTCCCCCCGCCTCTTCCCCTTCCCGCGGCTGCCTCACCTTCTTTACCCTCCGCCGCCGCTCTCCCTCTCCTCGACCACCCTCCGCCACCGCTCTCTCTCCACCACTGCTCCTCCCTCCCGCGAGTGCAGCCTCCCTGCGAGCGTAATCCTCCTCTCGCGAGCGCATGCCTTAGCTCACGAGCCCACCAGCCTATAGCGTGATCCTCCTCTAGCGAGTACGCCACTGCGCGCGACCTTCTGCCAGCGCGCCACAACGCAAGCGCAAGCACGCGACTGCCCGAGTGTACCACAGCGTGAGCGCACCTACTCGGGAGCGCACCTACACATGAGCGCGCTCCAGCCCGTGAGCGAGCCAGCGAGCCGGCGAGCCTGCGCAGCCTGCGAAGCCCACTGTGGCCCACAAGACTACTAGCCTGCTGACCCGCAAGCCCGCGAATCCATGAGCCCACTGTAGCCCGCGAGCCCGCAACTGCCCGTGAGCCCACGAACCTCTGCGTAGGTAACTGACTTAGGGTTTTGATCCTGATCTAAGTGTTTATGACCTAACTAATAAATCTCGTCTTAATATGGAGCATTGTAGATTTTGGAGTGATCGAGGAGACATTAGGATGAAGGTCTGCACTCCGAGAAAACCCTAGGTGAAAAATTTCTTACCCATTAGATTTATTTGAATGAATGTTAGGGTTAAGATTAGAAATGAGGAGATATGGTTGGCGTGCAGGAGCTGCGTGCCCTGGGTACTACGCAAGGGCACTATGCGCCCCTGCACATGGGTACTGCGTGCTGCACAGAGGAGCGCTGGGCTGTGGCCCTGCTGGCCCTTGGGTGCAAGCGAGAGATTGGATTGGTGTGAGCCCTGTGCATGATTGGTTGAGTACCAACACTTGAGTCTTGTAGGCATGTTGTATGCATGAACAAAATATGAGGAATTAGGGTAGGGTTCTAAAGGATTCGAACTACCTGATTTGCATATGTGCATTAGAAGTGATAGCCTATTTCCTATAACTACGTAGGTTTGAAACTTGTTGATTTTTATATATATATACATTCATAGGAGTTGGGTGCCTTGATTTAGGGGAGCACTTTTCTTCGCTTCGTGGTATTATTGGGGAGTACGTTACCCTCCCCCATACTGTGAGTAGGACTTTGACGTATGCTATTAATTGAAAACTTTGTTTTAAAAAAAATGCTTTTCAATGACATGATTCTACAAATGTACGATCATTAGAGTTTTGAATATTTTATGAAATATTTTTGTGACCATTGGAGTGTCCCAACTATTGATTTATTTGATATGCATCCATGAGTTTGATAACTAGATATTGTGTCACCTTTTTGACATATTGACTTGTTTTAAATGCTCCAACTGTATTGGCACATGGTTTTGAACGGATTTACATGTACTATTTGGGTTATATGCCCTGCCGACGTTATGATACGATGCATGAGGCTGTATGCCCGACTGACGTGATGATGTGATGCATGGGGCTACGTGTCTGGCTGACTTGGTGATATTGTGATATGCTTCCTATAGCATTCCGTAGCTATGAAGGACATTTGGTAGAGGCACCCCTGTGCCCGGATACGTTTCAGCCAGAGGTATCCGCCAAATTGTCATGTGTATGGGTGTCCCAGGTTGACCCTCATCGGGGAGAACGTGAGTTTAACTCTGTCTAGCATTGGGCGGGACACCATACACGGCCGACTATATATATATTATTAATATTATTTACGGGCTAGTTGGAGTAGCCTGTAGCCAACATTAGGGCAGTGAGCCATTATTTAATACTTACATTTGGAAAAACCCCTAATGCGCTCGTCTTTGGTTGAGGTAGACCATTGCCGGGGTTGTTTGATTGGCCAGCTCTTTATGACTTGATTTACATATTGGATGCATATGTTATTTTTTTATGTGTGCCTTGAGATATGTTATTTTCGAAATAACACGTTATTTTCGTACACTTGATATTGTGTTACATGCTTCAACATTCCAAGTTCACCCTCGATATTGATAGCACGATGTCAATCCCCTCACTTGCTGAGTATCCTCCCATAGATACTCACCCCTCACTTTCTTTCCCACAGGATTAGTCTTGGACTGAGGAAGAATTTTTATGATTGTATATTGGCGACGTGGATTTGATAGCACCGGGCTTGGGTGTGGAAATTACTATATCCTCCGCTATGAATATTGGAGATTTTAGTTTGATCAATATATTTATCTATTTATTTTATGGGATGACTGTATAAATTATGGACATTTATTCATGAAACTCTCATAGTGACTCAGTTCACTTGCATTGAGCCACTTGTATGTATTTAAAATGTTAACTTGGGAATCTATTATACATGTGCATAAAAATTTAGGTCCGTTCGATGTGGCGGCTACTTATACCCTAGTTGAGCATGATAGTAAAGATCTGTGGCTAGAACTGCTAGAAAATTTTACAGCCTTGTATTGTCCTGGTTGTCTGCTGTGGTTTAGTTAAGGGTTGTGAGGCCGGGATGACCATTTATTTAAATTGACAGGATGGTTGTGACTTATGTAGGTTAAATTATACATGAGAGACCTCCGAAATATAGGGAGGTTCTGTCCGATTTTCTATAAAAATATAGCCGGCATTCAGGGCAACGAGCGACTGTTCATGACCCCGGTTCGGGGCGTGACAGCAACTATCTATTACCCAACTTTACCTATAAATACCCTATCTCCTTCATTCCAAAACCATCAAATTCGACCAAAGAGAAGAAAGAAAGAGAGAAAGAGAGAAAAGAGAGAAAGAGAGAGAGAAAGAGAGAGAGTGAGAGAGAGAGAGAGAGGAAGAAAAAGAAAAAGGAAAAAGAAAAAAGTGTTGCAAGTGAAAAAGAGAGGCAAAGTAAGCTTCTTAGTTAAGGACAACTCTTTAGGGTAAGATTTCTTTATATTTCATATCTATAATATGCAAAACGATCATGACTTTCTATGACCATCATGATTTACCACTGATTTCATAATATTGTTACCATGATTTACGACTGTTAGCATGATTTCCTATGGTTATATCAATGTATGTGATTGTGATTGTTATATAAGCCGTTATGTGTGGAGATAGTTTGAGCAAATAAAGACTTTGTTGAACATCAAAACATATACCGGTAGCACCCCATGTGAATAGGAGGTTTGTCCACGTAATGTGGGGGAGACTGTTAGGTCTTTTCGGAATTGGACCTCTTGGAGGGATAAGGAGACTATTCTTGTGGAGAGATAAGATGAAAGTAAACTGTTCTTGTACTGATTGTATTACTGTTATTATTCAAATATGCATGTTGTTCCTGCATATAAAGACTTTTCAAAATGATTTTACAATAAAGCCGTTATCATATAATTTTGTATTGAATTTTTCTATACATGCACACACAGAACTTACTGGGTTATTAAGTTCACACTAAAAATTATTTTAAATCTGCAACTTTATCTTGTATAAAAGACTTTTGTAATATCCAATAATTAAGATAAATGAAAGATCTATTATTTTAGTATGACTTCCATACCATGCAAAGTAACTGAGCCCTGGTGAGGACCAGGCAGTCCGTTGCTGATGAAGCCCCGGAGAGGGGGTGGATTTGCAAAAATTATCCAACACTATGAAGAAAAGATCCAAGCCTTGCACATGGGCCTACATGATCTATGCAATGTGGTAAGAAGAGATAGTCAGGAATCTAGCCAACACTCAGAGAACTGGCAATAGCTAGCTAATCTTCTTAGTTCAAATCATGAATGTTGCTATTTAGGGATATTTTTTGATAATGTAATATAGTTGTATATTAACTAGTAATATTACTACTATAGATCTTTGTATCTTTTGACATATTAACTATTTTCACTATTTTGAAGGTATCTTCTTGGAGTATTTATATTAAGATGGTTAGAACGAGGCAATGACAAAACCATTCAATTAATCAAGCTTCAAAATCGTTAGATCAAGTGATTGCGACATTAGATAGAGTATCCCAAATAATGGAATGACAAGCCAACAACATAGCCAACCACCAGTCTCCTCACGACCTGCCACCAAATACTGAACAATCTGAAGATATTGTCTTGGAACAATTTTTGAAGTTCCATCCCCCAAAGTTTGATGGAGGATATGGAAATGATGAGAAAGCTGAATTATGGTTAGAACAAATGGAAGGAATGTTTGCGGTATGAAACTATGCAGATGAACGGAAAGTTAGACTAGCAATATATCAATTTTTTAGGATAACTAGGAAATGGTAGTGAACCATCTCCTATAAGTGGGAACAAAACAATACCCTACGTACCTGGGAAAATTTCTTGAAGGAATTTAATGAGAAGTATTACCCCTGCCACATACGAGAAAAACGAGAAGAAGAATTTCTTGTTCTCAAACAAGATTGCATGACCGTAGCTCAGTTTGAAACCAGTTTTACAAAACGTTCAAAATTCGCTCCTTCATTAGTATCAACTGAAGATGATAGAGTTAAACATTTCATTAAGGGGTTACGATGGGAATTTCAAGATGCTTTAGCCCCTATCACTATAGAAACATATTCTAAGGCTATAGAGTTGGCTTGTTGAGTAGAAGACAACAAAAATAAATGACAAGCGGGACTTAGTAAGAGAACAAATCCAGCAAATTGGCAACAGGGACGGCTTCAAGTAGATACAAAGATGCTTAAAAGGGGTTCCAATGATTTAGCATCCCAAAGCCAAGAAAAATGTATTGGAAGTTCCAGTAAAGTAGCACAGAAAGAATTTTGTGATTGTTGTCAGAAGTAAGGATATAATGAAGCTAGTTGTTGGCTAAAGGCTGGAAAGTGTGTAAGATGTGGGAGCAATGAACACTATATTAAAAATTATCCCAAGACAGTAAGGAAAAGGAGCCTACCTCAAGGTCAAAGACAAGACAATCGAAATAATAAACCCAGGATATAAGGAAGAGTTTTTCCTATGGAAGGAGAAGAAATCCCTTAAGCATCCAATGTTGTGGAAGGTACGCTACTATTCAATAATCATAAAGTTAAGATATTATTTGATCCTGGTTCTGCACATTCATTTATTACTCCTGATTTGGTAAAAATCTTAAATGTTAAAGTTGAAAAGTTACCATACATGTTGGAGGTAAGTACTCCAATGGGAAGTAGTATGACTACTACAGTTGTAATAAAGTCATATAAAGTCAAGATTGCTGAAAAAGAATTTCCAACAGATCTGATAATTTTACCCATTCAAGAATATGAAATCATACTAGGAATGGATTGGTTATCTCAGTATCATGCACAAATAAATTGTAGAATGAAGGAAGTGAAACTTTGTATTTCGGGACAAGCTGAGGTTGAATTGAAAGGAGATAGAAAGCTCTTTTCTAATCTTATTATTTCCGGAGCTCACTCTAGAAAACTCCTTTATAAAGGATGTATTGCATATCTGGCTTATCTCATGAATTAGGCCACCGAGAAAAAGAAAATTGAGGATATCCCCGTGGTAAGAGAATACCCGGATGTATTTCCTGAAGAGTTAACCACATTACCTCCAGAAAGCGAAATAGAATGCAGTATTGATCTTGTTCCAGGAGTCGAACCAATATCAAAAACTCCATGTAGAATGGTCCCTCTAGAATTAAAAGAACTTAAGGTACAATTACAAGATTTACTTGAAAGGGGATTTATTCGACCAAGTGATCACCATGGGGAGCTCATGTGTTATTTGTCAAGAAAAAAAATGGAACACTACGATTGTGTATTGATTATCAAGGATTGAACAGTGTCACAATAAAGAACAAATACCCCTTGCCTTTGATAGATGATTTGTTTGATCAGTTACAAAGTGTAAAGTTTTAACTAAGTTTGATATAAGACAGAGATATTATCAATTAAGGATAAAAAAGAGGATATTCCTAAAATAGCCTTCAGAACTCGATATGGTTATTACGAGTTTGTAATCATACCTTTTGAATTAACTAATACACTAGCCGCTTTCATGGATTTAATGCACAGAGTATTTCATCGATATATTGACCATTTCATGGTGATTTTCATAAATGATATATTGGTATACTCAAAATCAAAGGAAGAACACACAAAACATTTACATTGTGTATTGCAGACATTGAGAGAAAATAAATTGTATGCCAAGTTCAGCAAATGTGAGTTTTGGTTGGAAAAAAGTTACTTTCTTAGGTCACATAATATCTGCAGATGGAGTTTTGTTGATCCTTCTAAAATAGAATCCATTTTATCATGGGAAACACCAAGGACAGTAACTGAGGTGCGAAGTTTTTTAGGGTTAGCAGGTTACTATCGAAGATTTGTGTAAGATATTTTGAGATTGGCTGGACCATTGACAAAACTAACTCAAAAGATTACAAAGTTTGACTGAGATAACAAGTATGAACAAAGTTTTCTTGAATTGAAAAGGAGATTAACTACGGCTCCAATACTTGCCTTGCCTGAAGGAAAGGATGGGTTCATAGTGTATACTGATGCTTCAAAAGATGGATTAGGAGGTGTGTTAATGCAAAAAGGAAAGGTTATAGCCAATGCATCATGACAATTGAAGCCCTATGAGCAAAACTATCCCACTCATGATTTAGAATTAGCCGCTATCATATTTGTTCTTAAGAAATGGAGATACTATCTGTATGGAGTTACTTTTGAGATACTTACAGATCACAAGAATTTAAAGTACTTATTTTCTCAAAAAGAACTCAACATGAGGCAAAGAAGATGGATGGAATACCTTGAAGATTATGATTGTACCATCAATACCAACCAGGAAAAGCAAATGTAGTTGTAGATGCCCTTAGCAGAAAAGTAAGGATAGCAAAAATAAGAGTAAAGGAATGGGAGATGATGGAGCAATTAGTCTGTTGGAAGCCTACCGGGACTCATCTTGGAATTAGATATGCCAATATAAAAATCCATATAGATTTATACTCAAGGATCAAAGATGCTCAAAAACAAGATCAAGAACTACAAAAGCTCAAGGAAAAAGCCAAAAGAAATGAATTATCAGATTATCCAGAAACTAAGGATTGAATGTTAAAGTTCTGGGGAAGAATATGTGTACCTAAAAATGAAACTTTGCGAAGAGAAATCCTAGAGGAAGCACATTGCTCAAAATATACTATCCACCCTGGAGGAACTAAGATGTATGGAGATCTAAAGGAACATTATTGGTGGCATAATATGAAAAGGGATATTACAAAATATGTTTTTACATGTTTGACTTGTCAACAAGTTAAAAGTAGAACATCAGAAACCATTCGGCTTACTACAACCCTTACCAATTCTGGAAAGGAAATGGGATAAGTAACTATGGATTTCATTTCTAGATTACCAAGGAGTAAGGATGGACATGATGCAAAATGGGTAATTGTGGATAGGTTCACCAAATCTTCTCATTACTTACCAATCAAGATGACTTATCCTTTTGAAAAACTGGGAAAAATATATGTGGATGAGATAATTAAATTATATCGAGTACCTCTTAGTATTGTTTCTGATAGAGATTCAAGATTCACTTCTCAACTTTGGAAACAACCACAACAACTTCTAGGTAGTAAATTGAAATTTAGCACAAGTTCTCGTTCTTAGACTATTGGACAATCTAAACGTACTATTCAAATATTAGAAGATATGCTTCGAGCATGCATATTAGATTTCAAAGTAAGTTGGGATAAGTATTTACCACTTGTTGAATTCGCATACAATAACAGTTTTCAATCTACGATTGGTATGGCTCCTTATGAGGCATTATTAGGAAAAAAATGCCGATCACTAATTTACTGGGATAAAATTGGAGAAAGAAATGTAAATACATCTAATACCATACCATGGAAGGAAGAAACCCTTCACAAAATCAAAATGATCAAACAAAGAATGATAACCGTTCAAAATAGACAAAAGAGTTATGCTGACCATCGTAGAAAGAATTTGGAATTCTAAGTGAGAGATCAAGTTTTTCTTAAGATATTCCCTCATAAAGGAATTATTCAGCATGGAAAAGGAGGGAAATTGAGTCCAAAATATATTGGACCATTTGAAATACTGGAACGAATTAGAAAAGTAGCATATCGGTTAGCCCTGCCACCAACTTTGTCTAGAATCCATGATGTAGTCCATGTCTCATTACTTCGAAGGTATCAACCTAATCCAGATCATATATTAGACTACCAGCCACTCCAACTTCGTCAATATCTAACTTATGAGGAAAAATCAATCAAGATCTTAGAATATGATGTACAGAAGCTTGGATAAAAGGAAGTACATTTGGTAAAGGTACTTTGGAGCAACACGGAATAGAAAGTACCACTGGGAACTTGAAGATGAGATCCGGCAAAAGTATCCTGCTCTAGCAAAAGTATCCTGCTCTATTTCTATAATTAGGTATGAAATTTCGAGGAAATTTTTTTTTAAGGGGGAATGAATGTCACATACCCTAATTTAATTGTAAGAAATAACTTATAATCAATGATAAAATGAGGATGTTACCTGAAATGTTGGAATTGGATATGAATCGAACATTTGAATGTTAAAAACTTAGGTTTGACCAACTCGCCTAACTTATGAGGAAAAACCAATCAAGATCTTAGAATATGATGGAAAGAAGCTTAGATTAAAGGAAGTACGTCTGGTAAAGGTACATTGGAGCAATCACGGAATAGAAAGTGCCACATAGGAACTTGAAGATGAGATCCGGCAAAAGTATCCTACTCTATTTCTATAATCAGGGATGAAATTTCGAGGATGAAATTTTTTTAAGGGGAAGGAATGTCACATACCCCAATTTAGTTGTAAGAAATAATTTATTATTAATGATAAAATGAAGATGTTACCTGAAATGTAGGAATTTGATATGAAATCGGACACTTAGAATATTAAAAACCTAGGTTTGACCAACTCGCTGGAAACTAAATACCTTAAAAATGAGGTTTCTGAAATATTTGGAAAACAAGAACACTACAACACAAACCAATTATAGTGGGGTCAAAGTTGTCAGTATATGTGTTGGTGACCGCCACTAAAACTCTATAGTGACGGTTATATGGTCATCAATGGTCGTCACTAAAAACTCCTCCACTAAAACTATTAGTGAGGGTCAACAAAGTGGCCGTCACTAAATAGGACTTTTAGTGGCGGCCCCTCCCTTATCACTAAAAAACTTTATAGTGGCGGTCATATTTAATGAGAACATAATTTGACCCCTACTAAATATGAACATTTAGTGGTAAAAGAAATATAATTTGACTCCTACTAAATATGAATATTTAGTGAAAATAGAGATAATTGTCATCAAATATTTTGTCATTTAGAATCAATATATTATTGTAAATTTTATTAATTTTGATGACCAATATATCAAATTTGAAAAAAAAAACTTTAAATATTTTATTGGATTGGCTAGTCACCAATTGCACAATAGCACTCACAACTAGCCCCACCCCCTAGATGTTTCCTCCCTTGCTTTATTATTTATAATTTTTTCTCTCTCCTACCTCCTCACTCAATTTCAATGTGGGACAACATAATTCTTCTTTCTTCATCTCTCTTTATCACTTTTTTCTTTTTTCCAATTATCTAATTATTTTGATTAATTTTATGACTTGATATTTATTTCTTCTTTCTCAAAATTAATTTAATATTTTTATATAATATTTTTTTTTCATATATATATAATATGATTGAACACTTGTATAATATAATCATTTACTATATTAACCATTTATTATATTAACTAACTAATACTTATTTAATGTCACTAAGCAATAAATTTGAGAAAAAATAGAAAATAAAAATTATTGGGTGCAATAAAAAATTTAGTAACTTTTTGATTTTTTTAAAATCCACAAAATTTTAAACAATAAATGATATATTTTGTTTATTATTTATGGTGATATATCTCATAATATTACAATATAAAAAATTATTTTATTTTAATTATTATAAATAAGTAAATTAAAAAAATAATAAAAAGTTATAATTTAGTGGGGGTCAAAATTTTACTTTGTCATTGAAAATAGTTTTAGTGGCGGCCATCATTTTCACATTTGATTTAGTGGGGGTTAAAACCTTTTGTTGTAGCTAAAAATATATTTTTGCGACAAACAATTTTGGCCCTGCTATTGATGAGACATTTAGTGGCAGCTAAACTGACCCCCACAAATAGTACTTATAATGTCCTACTTTTTGTGACCCCATTAATATTTGTCACTAAAAGTCATCTATGTTATAGTGGGATAAAAAGTCCTGGTAATTGTTCCTTATATATCAAATAGGGGAAAACCTATTTTTCTAAAATTTTTCTAAACCATTAACCCTCCAAATAGGAGCCAACAAAGTTAGCCGTTTCGAGTTTTGTTCTTGAAATGGAGTGTTGACTTTTTATTTTTAAGGAATTAGGTTTTGAAATTATTTTTATTGAATCCAAATGGCGGGTATTTCCTTATTTACGAGTTATTCTTAAGTAAATAAATTAAAATAATGTAAAAACACATCCAATATATAGTAAACATGCAACCATAGATCAAAGAAGGAGACAACACCGACCATGGCATTTGTTGTACAATAAACTACACCACTTGGAGGACAAATGTCTTGCAACAAGGATATGTGCTTTTTATAGTTAACACATGGAAGGACAAGTGGTTGGCATCAAGAATAAAGGCCATACATGAACAAGTGTCCTAACACTTGGCAACTATCTATTACCCAACTTTACCTATAAATACCCCCATCTCCTTCATTTCAAAACTATTAAATTCGGCCAAGAAGAAGAAAGAAAGAGAGAAAGAGAGAAAAGAGAGAAAGGGAGAGAGAGGAAGAAAAAGAAAAGGGAAAAAGAGAAAATTGCTGCAAGTGAAAAAGAGAAGACAAAGTAAGCTTCTTAGTCAAGGACAACTCTTTAAGGTAAGAGTTTTTTATATTTCATATCTGTATTATGCAAAATTACCATGATTTTCTATGACTATCTTGATTTATTACTGATTTCATAATACTGTTACCATGATTTCCTACTGTTACATCAATGTATGTGATTGTAATTGTTATATAAGCCATTATGAGTGGAGATAGTTTGAGCAAGTAAGGACTTTGTCGAACATCATGACACATACTGGTAGCACCCCATTATTGTGGATAGAAGGTTTGTCCACGTAATATGGGGGAGACTATTAGGCCTTTCCAGAATTGGACCTCCTAGGAGGGATAAGGAGACTATTCTTTTGGAGAGATAAGACGAAAATAAACTATTCTTGTACTGATTGTATTACTATTATTATTCAAATATGTATGTTGTTGCTGCATATAAAGACTTCTCAAAACGATTTTACAATAAAACCGTTATCATATAATTTTATATTGAATTTTTTTACACATGCACACACGGACGTTATTGGACTATTAAGTTCACACAAAAAATTATTTTAGATCCTGCAAGAACAAAAATCGAGGAAGATTAACGGATATGGATAGCATTACGATGGTTAACTTCTCTAGTATAGAAGTTCTGCTATTTTATCTTGTATAAAAGACTTTTGAAATATCTAGTAACTAAGATAAATGAAAAATCTATTATTTTAGTATGACTTCCATTTCATGCAAAGTGATTGAGCCCTGGTGAGAACCAGGCAGTCCATCGCCGATGAGGCCCTGGCGAGGGGGTGGATTTGGGGTGTGACAACAATTAAAATTAAAAAAGGAAAAACCAAAAAATTAAAACAAATATAGAGGAGAGTCCACAATAAATGAAAGACTCTTAGTTTCCATATTTGAAGTTTCAAATTTCCAACGTCCGGTTTATTTTATGACTCTTCCACTCTAAAACATGTGTTTCAACCTCTCCCTCTCCTTCTCATATTTTGCTCCTTTCAAACTCTCAAAATTTAGTTTAACAAAAATTTTCAAAATGGCATTTGGTGAAGTAAAACTATAAGTGAATTCTGAATTTTGAAATTAAAGTTTATTGTTTCTAATTGATATGAATGATGCACAGTACATTTACATGAACATGAATAGAAAGCAGCGTTACTTAAAAATCTTTTATAGTAAGAGATTTTAATAACTCGGATAATTTGATAATTGAACCGAATTAGGCACTCAATTTGATCAAACAAATTGTCAATTTTTAGTCTATTTGGTTTGATTTTGGTTATAAAATATATATAACCGAAGTATATTGGTAATTTCGATTTTCCTTATTTCGGTTACAATTTAACCGAATGTCCACCCAATTTACTATCAGCCTACAGCAACCGTTCTCCTTTGCCCGGATTTGGGACCGGCCATGGTGAAGTTAAAAATTTCAAATCTTCCGTTGCCGGGAATCGAACCCGGGTCTTTCGGGTGAGAGCCGAATATCCTAACCGACTAGACTACAACGGATTGTTTTCGATCCATAATTCGAACCTTGTGTTTTATGATTCATAATTGTAAAATTAATGCTTTATATGCATTATAGACATTAGGTGTTGATCAGGTTATGACCGGTGATTTAAAGACTAAAGTGATATATACTTGCAGGTATTCTCATGTGAACAATTCAAGAGCAAAAGTACTTTGAAATTGAGTTAATGACAAAATGGTGAACTTTGATGTTACTTTTAATGCTGGTTTAGTTTTTCGTTTCGATTATTTTGATAATTGTTTCTTTCATATATGAATTTCATAAATATCAGTTATTATAAGTTTGAATGATGTAATTATTCTATCGTTACTTGGGCGAAGACAAGGGGCGGCTCTTAGATTTCAATGTAAACTTCTACGAAATTCAACCTTCTTGTCTGGGTTGGCTCAGAGGGACAGAGGAGGTCTACTTGTAGCTATTCCAAATGGGTAGAACACTGCTCTCTCTATTTTGGTCGTATAACGTTAAAGTAAGTGATAGAAGTAAGAGAACAATATATATGTATCGGCCCAAATATAGTTACTACGTTACTTTTGCCATTTCGTATTATCTTTCATATACACAAATTACAAGTAGGAAATTTTCAAAATTATGTTGATAATATTTTACTTTCAGATAATTTATTGTTAGGAGTAGAAAAGCAATGATGGCAGGTTTCCGTGCATGTGCGGTTGCAAAGTCAACCACATCGAATAATCTGGCCTTTTGCAATTGTAAAGAACATTGTATAAGTATCGGCCCAAATTGTTTTCTATGTTACTTTTATGATTTTATATTATCTTTCATATAAACAAATTAAGAGTAGGAAATTTTCAAAATTGTCCTGATAAGATAATTTATGGTTTGGAGTAGAAATGTTATGATGACAAGTTTGGCTGCATGTGCAATCACAAAGTCATCGCAATGATTACGGGTTAAGGATCCTATGCTTCAGGTGGTTAGGCGAATTCTATTTTCGTGGATTAACTTCTTTACTTGCTCCGGTCCATATAAATACGAAAGCTCTTGCTTATTTGACATCATGTCAGGGCGACAATAGAGCGTTCACTTCAGGGAGACGCGCTTGGTAACTTGTCATGACACTTGGGTTCCAATAAGCTCATCACGGAGAAAGAAAAGCCCCAACAAATTTTCTATTTTTGTCTCTTATTTTGATTTTGATGAAAGTTTTACGCTTGCCGTGAGCGGTATGCACCATTCAGTTAAAACCAAAGAAACTATTTTTACCAAACCGTTTATTTACATTGGATAGTTTATAAGATATTCGATTTGATTTTGTATAAAATTGAATTTTAATTTGGTTTATTCGGGTGGTTATCCGTTTTAATAATTATTCTTTCTGTCAAACCGATTTAATTGAATCAATTAAATATATTACACATTTTTTTGAATTAATTTTATTTATATAAATAGTATTATAGCATTACAATTAAAATTAAAAGAGGAAAAAGCAAAAATCAAAACTAATATAGTGGAGAGTAGAGAATAAATGAAAGAATTTTAGTTTCCATCTTTGTGGTTTCAAATTTCCAATGTCCGGTCTATTTTAGGACTCTTTCACTCTCAAACATGGGTCTCAACCTCTCCCTCTCCTTCTCCTAGTTTGCTCCTTTCAAACACTCAAATTTTAGTTTAATTGAAATTTGAAAGTTGAAATTTTCAAAATGGCATTCGGTGATGTAAAAATATAAGTGAATTCTGAATTTTGAAATTAAAGTTTATTGTTTCTAATTGATATGAATGATGCACAGTACATTTACATGAACATGAATAGAAAGCAGCGTTACTTAAAAATCTTTTATAGTAAGAGATTTTAATAACTCGGATAATTTGATAATTGAACCGAATTAGGCACTCAATTTGATCAAACAAATTGTCAATTTTTAGTCTATTTGGTTTGATTTTGGTTATAAAATATATATAACCGAAGTATATTGGTAATTTCGATTTTCCTTATTTCGGTTACAATTTAACCGAATGTCCACCCAATTTACTATCAGCCTACAGCAACCGTTCTCCTTTGCCCGGATTTGGGACCGGCCATGGTGAAGTTAAAAATTTCAAATCTTCCGTTGCCGGGAATCGAACCCGGGTCTTTCGGGTGAGAGCCGAATATCCTAACCGACTAGACTACAACGGATTGTTTTCGATCCATAATTCGAACCTTGTGTTTTATGATTCATAATTGTAAAATTAATGCTTTATATGCATTATAGACATTAGGTGTTGATCAGGTTATGACCGGTGATTTAAAGACTAAAGTGATATATACTTGCAGGTATTCTCATGTGAACAATTCAAGAGCAAAAGTACTTTGAAATTGAGTTAATGACAAAATGGTGAACTTTGATGTTACTTTTAATGCTGGTTTAGTTTTTCGTTTCGATTATTTTGATAATTGTTTCTTTCATATATGAATTTCATAAATATCAGTTATTATAAGTTTGAATGATGTAATTATTCTATCGTTACTTGGGCGAAGACAAGGGGCGGCTCTTAGATTTCAATGTAAACTTCTACGAAATTCAACCTTCTTGTCTGGGTTGGCTCAGAGGGACAGAGGAGGTCTACTTGTAGCTATTCCAAATGGGTAGAACACTGCTCTCTCTATTTTGGTCGTATAACGTTAAAGTAAGTGATAGAAGTAAGAGAACAATATATATGTATCGGCCCAAATATAGTTACTACGTTACTTTTGCCATTTCGTATTATCTTTCATATACACAAATTACAAGTAGGAAATTTTCAAAATTATGTTGATAATATTTTACTTTCAGATAATTTATTGTTAGGAGTAGAAAAGCAATGATGGCAGGTTTCCGTGCATGTGCGGTTGCAAAGTCAACCACATCGAATAATCTGGCCTTTTGCAATTGTAAAGAACATTGTATAAGTATCGGCCCAAATTGTTTTCTATGTTACTTTTATGATTTTATATTATCTTTCATATAAACAAATTAAGAGTAGGGAATTTTCAAAATTGTCCTGATAAGATAATTTATGGTTTGGAGTAGAAATGTTATGATGACAAGTTTGGCTGCATGTGCAATCACAAAGTCATCGCAATGATTACGGGTTAAGGATCCTATGCTTCAGGTGGTTAGGCGAATTCTATTTTCGTGGATTAACTTCTTTACTTGCTCCGGTCCATATAAATACGAAAGCTCTTGCTTATTTGACATCATGTCAGGGCGACAATAGAGCGTTCACTTCAGGGAGACGCGCTTGGTAACTTGTCATGACACTTGGGTTCCAATAAGCTCATCACGGAGAAAGAAAAGCCCCAACAAATTTTCTATTTTTGTCTCTTATTTTGATTTTGATGAAAGTTTTACGCTTGCCGTGAGCGGTATGCACCATTCAGTTAAAACCAAAGAAACTATTTTTACCAAACCGTTTATTTACATTGGATAGTTTATAAGATATTCGATTTGATTTTGTATAAAATTGAATTTTAATTTGGTTTATTCGGGTGGTTATCCGTTTTAATAATTATTCTTTCTGTCAAACCGATTTAATTGAATCAATTAAATATATTACACATTTTTTTGAATTAATTTTATTTATATAAATAGTATTATAGCATTACAATTAAAATTAAAAGAGGAAAAAGCAAAAATCAAAACTAATATAGTGGAGAGTAGAGAATAAATGAAAGAATTTTAGTTTCCATCTTTGTGGTTTCAAATTTCCAATGTCCGGTCTATTTTAGGACTCTTTCACTCTCAAACATGGGTCTCAACCTCTCCCTCTCCTTCTCCTAGTTTGCTCCTTTCAAACACTCAAATTTTAGTTTAATTGAAATTTGAAAGTTGAAATTTTCAAAATGGCATTCGGTGATGTAAAAATATAAGTGAATTCTGAATTTTGAAATTAAAGTTTATTGTTTCTAATTGATATGAATGATGCACAGTACATTTACATGAACATGAATAGAAAGCAGCGTTACTTAAAAATCTTTTATAGTAAGAGATTTTAATAACTCGGATAATTTGATAATTGAACCGAATTAGGCACTCAATTTGATCAAACAAATTGTCAATTTTTAGTCTATTTGGTTTGATTTTGGTTATAAAATATATATAACCGAAGTATATTGGTAATTTCGATTTTCCTTATTTCGGTTACAATTTAACCGAATGTCCACCCAATTTACTATCAGCCTACAGCAACCGTTCTCCTTTGCCCGGATTTGGGACCGGCCATGGTGAAGTTAAAAATTTCAAATCTTCCGTTGCCGGGAATCGAACCCGGGTCTTTCGGGTGAGAGCCGAATATCCTAACCGACTAGACTACAACGGATTGTTTTCGATCCATAATTCGAACCTTGTGTTTTATGATTCATAATTGTAAAATTAATGCTTTATATGCATTATAGACATTAGGTGTTGATCAGGTTATGACCGGTGATTTAAAGACTAAAGTGATATATACTTGCAGGTATTCTCATGTGAACAATTCAAGAGCAAAAGTACTTTGAAATTGAGTTAATGACAAAATGGTGAACTTTGATGTTACTTTTAATGCTGGTTTAGTTTTTCGTTTCGATTATTTTGATAATTGTTTCTTTCATATATGAATTTCATAAATATCAGTTATTATAAGTTTGAATGATGTAATTATTCTATCGTTACTTGGGCGAAGACAAGGGGCGGCTCTTAGATTTCAATGTAAACTTCTACGAAATTCAACCTTCTTGTCTGGGTTGGCTCAGAGGGACAGAGGAGGTCTACTTGTAGCTATTCCAAATGGGTAGAACACTGCTCTCTCTATTTTGGTCGTATAACGTTAAAGTAAGTGATAGAAGTAAGAGAACAATATATATGTATCGGCCCAAATATAGTTACTACGTTACTTTTGCCATTTCGTATTATCTTTCATATACACAAATTACAAGTAGGAAATTTTCAAAATTATGTTGATAATATTTTACTTTCAGATAATTTATTGTTAGGAGTAGAAAAGCAATGATGGCAGGTTTCCGTGCATGTGCGGTTGCAAAGTCAACCACATCGAATAATCTGGCCTTTTGCAATTGTAAAGAACATTGTATAAGTATCGGCCCAAATTGTTTTCTATGTTACTTTTATGATTTTATATTATCTTTCATATAAACAAATTAAGAGTAGGGAATTTTCAAAATTGTCCTGATAAGATAATTTATGGTTTGGAGTAGAAATGTTATGATGACAAGTTTGGCTGCATGTGCAATCACAAAGTCATCGCAATGATTACGGGTTAAGGATCCTATGCTTCAGGTGGTTAGGCGAATTCTATTTTCGTGGATTAACTTCTTTACTTGCTCCGGTCCATATAAATACGAAAGCTCTTGCTTATTTGACATCATGTCAGGGCGACAATAGAGCGTTCACTTCAGGGAGACGCGCTTGGTAACTTGTCATGACACTTGGGTTCCAATAAGCTCATCACGGAGAAAGAAAAGCCCCAACAAATTTTCTATTTTTGTCTCTTATTTTGATTTTGATGAAAGTTTTACGCTTGCCGTGAGCGGTATGCACCATTCAGTTAAAACCAAAGAAACTATTTTTACCAAACCGTTTATTTACATTGGATAGTTTATAAGATATTCGATTTGATTTTGTATAAAATTGAATTTTAATTTGGTTTATTCGGGTGGTTATCCGTTTTAATAATTATTCTTTCTGTCAAACCGATTTAATTGAATCAATTAAATATATTACACATTTTTTTGAATTAATTTTATTTATATAAATAGTATTATAGCATTACAATTAAAATTAAAAGAGGAAAAAGCAAAAATCAAAACTAATATAGTGGAGAGTAGAGAATAAATGAAAGAATTTTAGTTTCCATCTTTGTGGTTTCAAATTTCCAATGTCCGGTCTATTTTAGGACTCTTTCACTCTCAAACATGGGTCTCAACCTCTCCCTCTCCTTCTCCTAGTTTGCTCCTTTCAAACACTCAAATTTTAGTTTAATTGAAATTTGAAAGTTGAAATTTTCAAAATGGCATTCGGTGATGTAAAAATATAAGTGAATTCTGAATTTTGAAATTAAAGTTTATTGTTTCTAATTGATATGAATGATGCACAGTACATTTACATGAACATGAATAGAAAGCAGCGTTACTTAAAAATCTTTTATAGTAAGAGATTTTAATAACTCGGATAATTTGATAATTGAACCGAATTAGGCACTCAATTTGATCAAACAAATTGTCAATTTTTAGTCTATTTGGTTTGATTTTGGTTATAAAATATATATAACCGAAGTATATTGGTAATTTCGATTTTCCTTATTTCGGTTACAATTTAACCGAATGTCCACCCAATTTACTATCAGCCTACAGCAACCGTTCTCCTTTGCCCGGATTTGGGACCGGCCATGGTGAAGTTAAAAATTTCAAATCTTCCGTTGCCGGGAATCGAACCCGGGTCTTTCGGGTGAGAGCCGAATATCCTAACCGACTAGACTACAACGGATTGTTTTCGATCCATAATTCGAACCTTGTGTTTTATGATTCATAATTGTAAAATTAATGCTTTATATGCATTATAGACATTAGGTGTTGATCAGGTTATGACCGGTGATTTAAAGACTAAAGTGATATATACTTGCAGGTATTCTCATGTGAACAATTCAAGAGCAAAAGTACTTTGAAATTGAGTTAATGACAAAATGGTGAACTTTGATGTTACTTTTAATGCTGGTTTAGTTTTTCGTTTCGATTATTTTGATAATTGTTTCTTTCATATATGAATTTCATAAATATCAGTTATTATAAGTTTGAATGATGTAATTATTCTATCGTTACTTGGGCGAAGACAAGGGGCGGCTCTTAGATTTCAATGTAAACTTCTACGAAATTCAACCTTCTTGTCTGGGTTGGCTCAGAGGGACAGAGGAGGTCTACTTGTAGCTATTCCAAATGGGTAGAACACTGCTCTCTCTATTTTGGTCGTATAACGTTAAAGTAAGTGATAGAAGTAAGAGAACAATATATATGTATCGGCCCAAATATAGTTACTACGTTACTTTTGCCATTTCGTATTATCTTTCATATACACAAATTACAAGTAGGAAATTTTCAAAATTATGTTGATAATATTTTACTTTCAGATAATTTATTGTTAGGAGTAGAAAAGCAATGATGGCAGGTTTCCGTGCATGTGCGGTTGCAAAGTCAACCACATCGAATAATCTGGCCTTTTGCAATTGTAAAGAACATTGTATAAGTATCGGCCCAAATTGTTTTCTATGTTACTTTTATGATTTTATATTATCTTTCATATAAACAAATTAAGAGTAGGAAATTTTCAAAATTGTCCTGATAAGATAATTTATGGTTTGGAGTAGAAATGTTATGATGACAAGTTTGGCTGCATGTGCAATCACAAAGTCATCGCAATGATTACGGGTTAAGGATCCTATGCTTCAGGTGGTTAGGCGAATTCTATTTTCGTGGATTAACTTCTTTACTTGCTCCGGTCCATATAAATACGAAAGCTCTTGCTTATTTGACATCATGTCAGGGCGACAATAGAGCGTTCACTTCAGGGAGACGCGCTTGGTAACTTGTCATGACACTTGGGTTCCAATAAGCTCATCACGGAGAAAGAAAAGCCCCAACAAATTTTCTATTTTTGTCTCTTATTTTGATTTTGATGAAAGTTTTACGCTTGCCGTGAGCGGTATGCACCATTCAGTTAAAACCAAAGAAACTATTTTTACCAAACCGTTTATTTACATTGGATAGTTTATAAGATATTCGATTTGATTTTGTATAAAATTGAATTTTAATTTGGTTTATTCGGGTGGTTATCCGTTTTAATAATTATTCTTTCTGTCAAACCGATTTAATTGAATCAATTAAATATATTACACATTTTTTTGAATTAATTTTATTTATATAAATAGTATTATAGCATTACAATTAAAATTAAAAGAGGAAAAAGCAAAAATCAAAACTAATATAGTGGAGAGTAGAGAATAAATGAAAGAATTTTAGTTTCCATCTTTGTGGTTTCAAATTTCCAATGTCCGGTCTATTTTAGGACTCTTTCACTCTCAAACATGGGTCTCAACCTCTCCCTCTCCTTCTCCTAGTTTGCTCCTTTCAAACACTCAAATTTTAGTTTAATTGAAATTTGAAAGTTGAAATTTTCAAAATGGCATTCGGTGATGTAAAAATATAAGTGAATTCTGAATTTTGAAATTAAAGTTTATTGTTTCTAATTGATATGAATGATGCACAGTACATTTACATGAACATGAATAGAAAGCAGCGTTACTTAAAAATCTTTTATAGTAAGAGATTTTAATAACTCGGATAATTTGATAATTGAACCGAATTAGGCACTCAATTTGATCAAACAAATTGTCAATTTTTAGTCTATTTGGTTTGATTTTGGTTATAAAATATATATAACCGAAGTATATTGGTAATTTCGATTTTCCTTATTTCGGTTACAATTTAACCGAATGTCCACCCAATTTACTATCAGCCTACAGCAACCGTTCTCCTTTGCCCGGATTTGGGACCGGCCATGGTGAAGTTAAAAATTTCAAATCTTCCGTTGCCGGGAATCGAACCCGGGTCTTTCGGGTGAGAGCCGAATATCCTAACCGACTAGACTACAACGGATTGTTTTCGATCCATAATTCGAACCTTGTGTTTTATGATTCATAATTGTAAAATTAATGCTTTATATGCATTATAGACATTAGGTGTTGATCAGGTTATGACCGGTGATTTAAAGACTAAAGTGATATATACTTGCAGGTATTCTCATGTGAACAATTCAAGAGCAAAAGTACTTTGAAATTGAGTTAATGACAAAATGGTGAACTTTGATGTTACTTTTAATGCTGGTTTAGTTTTTCGTTTCGATTATTTTGATAATTGTTTCTTTCATATATGAATTTCATAAATATCAGTTATTATAAGTTTGAATGATGTAATTATTCTATCGTTACTTGGGCGAAGACAAGGGGCGGCTCTTAGATTTCAATGTAAACTTCTACGAAATTCAACCTTCTTGTCTGGGTTGGCTCAGAGGGACAGAGGAGGTCTACTTGTAGCTATTCCAAATGGGTAGAACACTGCTCTCTCTATTTTGGTCGTATAACGTTAAAGTAAGTGATAGAAGTAAGAGAACAATATATATGTATCGGCCCAAATATAGTTACTACGTTACTTTTGCCATTTCGTATTATCTTTCATATACACAAATTACAAGTAGGAAATTTTCAAAATTATGTTGATAATATTTTACTTTCAGATAATTTATTGTTAGGAGTAGAAAAGCAATGATGGCAGGTTTCCGTGCATGTGCGGTTGCAAAGTCAACCACATCGAATAATCTGGCCTTTTGCAATTGTAAAGAACATTGTATAAGTATCGGCCCAAATTGTTTTCTATGTTACTTTTATGATTTTATATTATCTTTCATATAAACAAATTAAGAGTAGGAAATTTTCAAAATTGTCCTGATAAGATAATTTATGGTTTGGAGTAGAAATGTTATGATGACAAGTTTGGCTGCATGTGCAATCACAAAGTCATCGCAATGATTACGGGTTAAGGATCCTATGCTTCAGGTGGTTAGGCGAATTCTATTTTCGTGGATTAACTTCTTTACTTGCTCCGGTCCATATAAATACGAAAGCTCTTGCTTATTTGACATCATGTCAGGGCGACAATAGAGCGTTCACTTCAGGGAGACGCGCTTGGTAACTTGTCATGACACTTGGGTTCCAATAAGCTCATCACGGAGAAAGAAAAGCCCCAACAAATTTTCTATTTTTGTCTCTTATTTTGATTTTGATGAAAGTTTTACGCTTGCCGTGAGCGGTATGCACCATTCAGTTAAAACCAAAGAAACTATTTTTACCAAACCGTTTATTTACATTGGATAGTTTATAAGATATTCGATTTGATTTTGTATAAAATTGAATTTTAATTTGGTTTATTCGGGTGGTTATCCGTTTTAATAATTATTCTTTCTGTCAAACCGATTTAATTGAATCAATTAAATATATTACACATTTTTTTGAATTAATTTTATTTATATAAATAGTATTATAGCATTACAATTAAAATTAAAAGAGGAAAAAGCAAAAATCAAAACTAATATAGTGGAGAGTAGAGAATAAATGAAAGAATTTTAGTTTCCATCTTTGTGGTTTCAAATTTCCAATGTCCGGTCTATTTTAGGACTCTTTCACTCTCAAACATGGGTCTCAACCTCTCCCTCTCCTTCTCCTAGTTTGCTCCTTTCAAACACTCAAATTTTAGTTTAATTGAAATTTGAAAGTTGAAATTTTCAAAATGGCATTCGGTGATGTAAAAATATAAGTGAATTCTGAATTTTGAAATTAAAGTTTATTGTTTCTAATTGATATGAATGATGCACAGTACATTTACATGAACATGAATAGAAAGCAGCGTTACTTAAAAATCTTTTATAGTAAGAGATTTTAATAACTCGGATAATTTGATAATTGAACCGAATTAGGCACTCAATTTGATCAAACAAATTGTCAATTTTTAGTCTATTTGGTTTGATTTTGGTTATAAAATATATATAACCGAAGTATATTGGTAATTTCGATTTTCCTTATTTCGGTTACAATTTAACCGAATGTCCACCCAATTTACTATCAGCCTACAGCAACCGTTCTCCTTTGCCCGGATTTGGGACCGGCCATGGTGAAGTTAAAAATTTCAAATCTTCCGTTGCCGGGAATCGAACCCGGGTCTTTCGGGTGAGAGCCGAATATCCTAACCGACTAGACTACAACGGATTGTTTTCGATCCATAATTCGAACCTTGTGTTTTATGATTCATAATTGTAAAATTAATGCTTTATATGCATTATAGACATTAGGTGTTGATCAGGTTATGACCGGTGATTTAAAGACTAAAGTGATATATACTTGCAGGTATTCTCATGTGAACAATTCAAGAGCAAAAGTACTTTGAAATTGAGTTAATGACAAAATGGTGAACTTTGATGTTACTTTTAATGCTGGTTTAGTTTTTCGTTTCGATTATTTTGATAATTGTTTCTTTCATATATGAATTTCATAAATATCAGTTATTATAAGTTTGAATGATGTAATTATTCTATCGTTACTTGGGCGAAGACAAGGGGCGGCTCTTAGATTTCAATGTAAACTTCTACGAAATTCAACCTTCTTGTCTGGGTTGGCTCAGAGGGACAGAGGAGGTCTACTTGTAGCTATTCCAAATGGGTAGAACACTGCTCTCTCTATTTTGGTCGTATAACGTTAAAGTAAGTGATAGAAGTAAGAGAACAATATATATGTATCGGCCCAAATATAGTTACTACGTTACTTTTGCCATTTCGTATTATCTTTCATATACACAAATTACAAGTAGGAAATTTTCAAAATTATGTTGATAATATTTTACTTTCAGATAATTTATTGTTAGGAGTAGAAAAGCAATGATGGCAGGTTTCCGTGCATGTGCGGTTGCAAAGTCAACCACATCGAATAATCTGGCCTTTTGCAATTGTAAAGAACATTGTATAAGTATCGGCCCAAATTGTTTTCTATGTTACTTTTATGATTTTATATTATCTTTCATATAAACAAATTAAGAGTAGGAAATTTTCAAAATTGTCCTGATAAGATAATTTATGGTTTGGAGTAGAAATGTTATGATGACAAGTTTGGCTGCATGTGCAATCACAAAGTCATCGCAATGATTACGGGTTAAGGATCCTATGCTTCAGGTGGTTAGGCGAATTCTATTTTCGTGGATTAACTTCTTTACTTGCTCCGGTCCATATAAATACGAAAGCTCTTGCTTATTTGACATCATGTCAGGGCGACAATAGAGCGTTCACTTCAGGGAGACGCGCTTGGTAACTTGTCATGACACTTGGGTTCCAATAAGCTCATCACGGAGAAAGAAAAGCCCCAACAAATTTTCTATTTTTGTCTCTTATTTTGATTTTGATGAAAGTTTTACGCTTGCCGTGAGCGGTATGCACCATTCAGTTAAAACCAAAGAAACTATTTTTACCAAACCGTTTATTTACATTGGATAGTTTATAAGATATTCGATTTGATTTTGTATAAAATTGAATTTTAATTTGGTTTATTCGGGTGGTTATCCGTTTTAATAATTATTCTTTCTGTCAAACCGATTTAATTGAATCAATTAAATATATTACACATTTTTTTGAATTAATTTTATTTATATAAATAGTATTATAGCATTACAATTAAAATTAAAAGAGGAAAAAGCAAAAATCAAAACTAATATAGTGGAGAGTAGAGAATAAATGAAAGAATTTTAGTTTCCATCTTTGTGGTTTCAAATTTCCAATGTCCGGTCTATTTTAGGACTCTTTCACTCTCAAACATGGGTCTCAACCTCTCCCTCTCCTTCTCCTAGTTTGCTCCTTTCAAACACTCAAATTTTAGTTTAATTGAAATTTGAAAGTTGAAATTTTCAAAATGGCATTCGGTGATGTAAAAATATAAGTGAATTCTGAATTTTGAAATTAAAGTTTATTGTTTCTAATTGATATGAATGATGCACAGTACATTTACATGAACATGAATAGAAAGCAGCGTTACTTAAAAATCTTTTATAGTAAGAGATTTTAATAACTCGGATAATTTGATAATTGAACCGAATTAGGCACTCAATTTGATCAAACAAATTGTCAATTTTTAGTCTATTTGGTTTGATTTTGGTTATAAAATATATATAACCGAAGTATATTGGTAATTTCGATTTTCCTTATTTCGGTTACAATTTAACCGAATGTCCACCCAATTTACTATCAGCCTACAGCAACCGTTCTCCTTTGCCCGGATTTGGGACCGGCCATGGTGAAGTTAAAAATTTCAAATCTTCCGTTGCCGGGAATCGAACCCGGGTCTTTCGGGTGAGAGCCGAATATCCTAACCGACTAGACTACAACGGATTGTTTTCGATCCATAATTCGAACCTTGTGTTTTATGATTCATAATTGTAAAATTAATGCTTTATATGCATTATAGACATTAGGTGTTGATCAGGTTATGACCGGTGATTTAAAGACTAAAGTGATATATACTTGCAGGTATTCTCATGTGAACAATTCAAGAGCAAAAGTACTTTGAAATTGAGTTAATGACAAAATGGTGAACTTTGATGTTACTTTTAATGCTGGTTTAGTTTTTCGTTTCGATTATTTTGATAATTGTTTCTTTCATATATGAATTTCATAAATATCAGTTATTATAAGTTTGAATGATGTAATTATTCTATCGTTACTTGGGCGAAGACAAGGGGCGGCTCTTAGATTTCAATGTAAACTTCTACGAAATTCAACCTTCTTGTCTGGGTTGGCTCAGAGGGACAGAGGAGGTCTACTTGTAGCTATTCCAAATGGGTAGAACACTGCTCTCTCTATTTTGGTCGTATAACGTTAAAGTAAGTGATAGAAGTAAGAGAACAATATATATGTATCGGCCCAAATATAGTTACTACGTTACTTTTGCCATTTCGTATTATCTTTCATATACACAAATTACAAGTAGGAAATTTTCAAAATTATGTTGATAATATTTTACTTTCAGATAATTTATTGTTAGGAGTAGAAAAGCAATGATGGCAGGTTTCCGTGCATGTGCGGTTGCAAAGTCAACCACATCGAATAATCTGGCCTTTTGCAATTGTAAAGAACATTGTATAAGTATCGGCCCAAATTGTTTTCTATGTTACTTTTATGATTTTATATTATCTTTCATATAAACAAATTAAGAGTAGGAAATTTTCAAAATTGTCCTGATAAGATAATTTATGGTTTGGAGTAGAAATGTTATGATGACAAGTTTGGCTGCATGTGCAATCACAAAGTCATCGCAATGATTACGGGTTAAGGATCCTATGCTTCAGGTGGTTAGGCGAATTCTATTTTCGTGGATTAACTTCTTTACTTGCTCCGGTCCATATAAATACGAAAGCTCTTGCTTATTTGACATCATGTCAGGGCGACAATAGAGCGTTCACTTCAGGGAGACGCGCTTGGTAACTTGTCATGACACTTGGGTTCCAATAAGCTCATCACGGAGAAAGAAAAGCCCCAACAAATTTTCTATTTTTGTCTCTTATTTTGATTTTGATGAAAGTTTTACGCTTGCCGTGAGCGGTATGCACCATTCAGTTAAAACCAAAGAAACTATTTTTACCAAACCGTTTATTTACATTGGATAGTTTATAAGATATTCGATTTGATTTTGTATAAAATTGAATTTTAATTTGGTTTATTCGGGTGGTTATCCGTTTTAATAATTATTCTTTCTGTCAAACCGATTTAATTGAATCAATTAAATATATTACACATTTTTTTGAATTAATTTTATTTATATAAATAGTATTATAGCATTACAATTAAAATTAAAAGAGGAAAAAGCAAAAATCAAAACTAATATAGTGGAGAGTAGAGAATAAATGAAAGAATTTTAGTTTCCATCTTTGTGGTTTCAAATTTCCAATGTCCGGTCTATTTTAGGACTCTTTCACTCTCAAACATGGGTCTCAACCTCTCCCTCTCCTTCTCCTAGTTTGCTCCTTTCAAACACTCAAATTTTAGTTTAATTGAAATTTGAAAGTTGAAATTTTCAAAATGGCATTCGGTGATGTAAAAATATAAGTGAATTCTGAATTTTGAAATTAAAGTTTATTGTTTCTAATTGATATGAATGATGCACAGTACATTTACATGAACATGAATAGAAAGCAGCGTTACTTAAAAATCTTTTATAGTAAGAGATTTTAATAACTCGGATAATTTGATAATTGAACCGAATTAGGCACTTAATTTGATCAAACAAATTGTCAATTTTTAGTCTATTTGGTTTGATTTTGGTTATAAAATATATATAACCGAAGTATATTGGTAATTTCGATTTTCCTTATTTCGGTTACAATTTAACCGAATGTCCACCCAATTTACTATCAGCCTACAGCAACCGTTCTCCTTTGCCCGGATTTGGGACCGGCCATGGTGAAGTTAAAAATTTCAAATCTTCCGTTGCCGGGAATCGAACCCGGGTCTTTCGGGTGAGAGCCGAATATCCTAACCGACTAGACTACAACGGATTGTTTTCGATCCATAATTCGAACCTTGTGTTTTATGATTCATAATTGTAAAATTAATGCTTTATATGCATTATAGACATTAGGTGTTGATCAGGTTATGACCGGTGATTTAAAGACTAAAGTGATATATACTTGCAGGTATTCTCATGTGAACAATTCAAGAGCAAAAGTACTTTGAAATTGAGTTAATGACAAAATGGTGAACTTTGATGTTACTTTTAATGCTGGTTTAGTTTTTCGTTTCGATTATTTTGATAATTGTTTCTTTCATATATGAATTTCATAAATATCAGTTATTATAAGTTTGAATGATGTAATTATTCTATCGTTACTTGGGCGAAGACAAGGGGCGGCTCTTAGATTTCAATGTAAACTTCTACGAAATTCAACCTTCTTGTCTGGGTTGGCTCAGAGGGACAGAGGAGGTCTACTTGTAGCTATTCCAAATGGGTAGAACACTGCTCTCTCTATTTTGGTCGTATAACGTTAAAGTAAGTGATAGAAGTAAGAGAACAATATATATGTATCGGCCCAAATATAGTTACTACGTTACTTTTGCCATTTCGTATTATCTTTCATATACACAAATTACAAGTAGGAAATTTTCAAAATTATGTTGATAATATTTTACTTTCAGATAATTTATTGTTAGGAGTAGAAAAGCAATGATGGCAGGTTTCCGTGCATGTGCGGTTGCAAAGTCAACCACATCGAATAATCTGGCCTTTTGCAATTGTAAAGAACATTGTATAAGTATCGGCCCAAATTGTTTTCTATGTTACTTTTATGATTTTATATTATCTTTCATATAAACAAATTAAGAGTAGGAAATTTTCAAAATTGTCCTGATAAGATAATTTATGGTTTGGAGTAGAAATGTTATGATGACAAGTTTGGCTGCATGTGCAATCACAAAGTCATCGCAATGATTACGGGTTAAGGATCCTATGCTTCAGGTGGTTAGGCGAATTCTATTTTCGTGGATTAACTTCTTTACTTGCTCCGGTCCATATAAATACGAAAGCTCTTGCTTATTTGACATCATGTCAGGGCGACAATAGAGCGTTCACTTCAGGGAGACGCGCTTGGTAACTTGTCATGACACTTGGGTTCCAATAAGCTCATCACGGAGAAAGAAAAGCCCCAACAAATTTTCTATTTTTGTCTCTTATTTTGATTTTGATGAAAGTTTTACGCTTGCCGTGAGCGGTATGCACCATTCAGTTAAAACCAAAGAAACTATTTTTACCAAACCGTTTATTTACATTGGATAGTTTATAAGATATTCGATTTGATTTTGTATAAAATTGAATTTTAATTTGGTTTATTCGGGTGGTTATCCGTTTTAATAATTATTCTTTCTGTCAAACCGATTTAATTGAATCAATTAAATATATTACACATTTTTTTGAATTAATTTTATTTATATAAATAGTATTATAGCATTACAATTAAAATTAAAAGAGGAAAAAGCAAAAATCAAAACTAATATAGTGGAGAGTAGAGAATAAATGAAAGAATTTTAGTTTCCATCTTTGTGGTTTCAAATTTCCAATGTCCGGTCTATTTTAGGACTCTTTCACTCTCAAACATGGGTCTCAACCTCTCCCTCTCCTTCTCCTAGTTTGCTCCTTTCAAACACTCAAATTTTAGTTTAATTGAAATTTGAAAGTTGAAATTTTCAAAATGGCATTCGGTGATGTAAAAATATAAGTGAATTCTGAATTTTGAAATTAAAGTTTATTGTTTCTAATTGATATGAATGATGCACAGTACATTTACATGAACATGAATAGAAAGCAGCGTTACTTAAAAATCTTTTATAGTAAGAGATTTTAATAACTCGGATAATTTGATAATTGAACCGAATTAGGCACTCAATTTGATCAAACAAATTGTCAATTTTTAGTCTATTTGGTTTGATTTTGGTTATAAAATATATATAACCGAAGTATATTGGTAATTTCGATTTTCCTTATTTCGGTTACAATTTAACCGAATGTCCACCCAATTTACTATCAGCCTACAGCAACCGTTCTCCTTTGCCCGGATTTGGGACCGGCCATGGTGAAGTTAAAAATTTCAAATCTTCCGTTGCCGGGAATCGAACCCGGGTCTTTCGGGTGAGAGCCGAATATCCTAACCGACTAGACTACAACGGATTGTTTTCGATCCATAATTCGAACCTTGTGTTTTATGATTCATAATTGTAAAATTAATGCTTTATATGCATTATAGACATTAGGTGTTGATCAGGTTATGACCGGTGATTTAAAGACTAAAGTGATATATACTTGCAGGTATTCTCATGTGAACAATTCAAGAGCAAAAGTACTTTGAAATTGAGTTAATGACAAAATGGTGAACTTTGATGTTACTTTTAATGCTGGTTTAGTTTTTCGTTTCGATTATTTTGATAATTGTTTCTTTCATATATGAATTTCATAAATATCAGTTATTATAAGTTTGAATGATGTAATTATTCTATCGTTACTTGGGCGAAGACAAGGGGCGGCTCTTAGATTTCAATGTAAACTTCTACGAAATTCAACCTTCTTGTCTGGGTTGGCTCAGAGGGACAGAGGAGGTCTACTTGTAGCTATTCCAAATGGGTAGAACACTGCTCTCTCTATTTTGGTCGTATAACGTTAAAGTAAGTGATAGAAGTAAGAGAACAATATATATGTATCGGCCCAAATATAGTTACTACGTTACTTTTGCCATTTCGTATTATCTTTCATATACACAAATTACAAGTAGGAAATTTTCAAAATTATGTTGATAATATTTTACTTTCAGATAATTTATTGTTAGGAGTAGAAAAGCAATGATGGCAGGTTTCCGTGCATGTGCGGTTGCAAAGTCAACCACATCGAATAATCTGGCCTTTTGCAATTGTAAAGAACATTGTATAAGTATCGGCCCAAATTGTTTTCTATGTTACTTTTATGATTTTATATTATCTTTCATATAAACAAATTAAGAGTAGGAAATTTTCAAAATTGTCCTGATAAGATAATTTATGGTTTGGAGTAGAAATGTTATGATGACAAGTTTGGCTGCATGTGCAATCACAAAGTCATCGCAATGATTACGGGTTAAGGATCCTATGCTTCAGGTGGTTAGGCGAATTCTATTTTCGTGGATTAACTTCTTTACTTGCTCCGGTCCATATAAATACGAAAGCTCTTGCTTATTTGACATCATGTCAGGGCGACAATAGAGCGTTCACTTCAGGGAGACGCGCTTGGTAACTTGTCATGACACTTGGGTTCCAATAAGCTCATCACGGAGAAAGAAAAGCCCCAACAAATTTTCTATTTTTGTCTCTTATTTTGATTTTGATGAAAGTTTTACGCTTGCCGTGAGCGGTATGCACCATTCAGTTAAAACCAAAGAAACTATTTTTACCAAACCGTTTATTTACATTGGATAGTTTATAAGATATTCGATTTGATTTTGTATAAAATTGAATTTTAATTTGGTTTATTCGGGTGGTTATCCGTTTTAATAATTATTCTTTCTGTCAAACCGATTTAATTGAATCAATTAAATATATTACACATTTTTTTGAATTAATTTTATTTATATAAATAGTATTATAGCATTACAATTAAAATTAAAAGAGGAAAAAGCAAAAATCAAAACTAATATAGTGGAGAGTAGAGAATAAATGAAAGAATTTTAGTTTCCATCTTTGTGGTTTCAAATTTCCAATGTCCGGTCTATTTTAGGACTCTTTCACTCTCAAACATGGGTCTCAACCTCTCCCTCTCCTTCTCCTAGTTTGCTCCTTTCAAACACTCAAATTTTAGTTTAATTGAAATTTGAAAGTTGAAATTTTCAAAATGGCATTCGGTGATGTAAAAATATAAGTGAATTCTGAATTTTGAAATTAAAGTTTATTGTTTCTAATTGATATGAATGATGCACAGTACATTTACATGAACATGAATAGAAAGCAGCGTTACTTAAAAATCTTTTATAGTAAGAGATTTTAATAACTCGGATAATTTGATAATTGAACCGAATTAGGCACTCAATTTGATCAAACAAATTGTCAATTTTTAGTCTATTTGGTTTGATTTTGGTTATAAAATATATATAACCGAAGTATATTGGTAATTTCGATTTTCCTTATTTCGGTTACAATTTAACCGAATGTCCACCCAATTTACTATCAGCCTACAGCAACCGTTCTCCTTTGCCCGGATTTGGGACCGGCCATGGTGAAGTTAAAAATTTCAAATCTTCCGTTGCCGGGAATCGAACCCGGGTCTTTCGGGTGAGAGCCGAATATCCTAACCGACTAGACTACAACGGATTGTTTTCGATCCATAATTCGAACCTTGTGTTTTATGATTCATAATTGTAAAATTAATGCTTTATATGCATTATAGACATTAGGTGTTGATCAGGTTATGACCGGTGATTTAAAGACTAAAGTGATATATACTTGCAGGTATTCTCATGTGAACAATTCAAGAGCAAAAGTACTTTGAAATTGAGTTAATGACAAAATGGTGAACTTTGATGTTACTTTTAATGCTGGTTTAGTTTTTCGTTTCGATTATTTTGATAATTGTTTCTTTCATATATGAATTTCATAAATATCAGTTATTATAAGTTTGAATGATGTAATTATTCTATCGTTACTTGGGCGAAGACAAGGGGCGGCTCTTAGATTTCAATGTAAACTTCTACGAAATTCAACCTTCTTGTCTGGGTTGGCTCAGAGGGACAGAGGAGGTCTACTTGTAGCTATTCCAAATGGGTAGAACACTGCTCTCTCTATTTTGGTCGTATAACGTTAAAGTAAGTGATAGAAGTAAGAGAACAATATATATGTATCGGCCCAAATATAGTTACTACGTTACTTTTGCCATTTCGTATTATCTTTCATATACACAAATTACAAGTAGGAAATTTTCAAAATTATGTTGATAATATTTTACTTTCAGATAATTTATTGTTAGGAGTAGAAAAGCAATGATGGCAGGTTTCCGTGCATGTGCGGTTGCAAAGTCAACCACATCGAATAATCTGGCCTTTTGCAATTGTAAAGAACATTGTATAAGTATCGGCCCAAATTGTTTTCTATGTTACTTTTATGATTTTATATTATCTTTCATATAAACAAATTAAGAGTAGGAAATTTTCAAAATTGTCCTGATAAGATAATTTATGGTTTGGAGTAGAAATGTTATGATGACAAGTTTGGCTGCATGTGCAATCACAAAGTCATCGCAATGATTACGGGTTAAGGATCCTATGCTTCAGGTGGTTAGGCGAATTCTATTTTCGTGGATTAACTTCTTTACTTGCTCCGGTCCATATAAATACGAAAGCTCTTGCTTATTTGACATCATGTCAGGGCGACAATAGAGCGTTCACTTCAGGGAGACGCGCTTGGTAACTTGTCATGACACTTGGGTTCCAATAAGCTCATCACGGAGAAAGAAAAGCCCCAACAAATTTTCTATTTTTGTCTCTTATTTTGATTTTGATGAAAGTTTTACGCTTGCCGTGAGCGGTATGCACCATTCAGTTAAAACCAAAGAAACTATTTTTACCAAACCGTTTATTTACATTGGATAGTTTATAAGATATTCGATTTGATTTTGTATAAAATTGAATTTTAATTTGGTTTATTCGGGTGGTTATCCGTTTTAATAATTATTCTTTCTGTCAAACCGATTTAATTGAATCAATTAAATATATTACACATTTTTTTGAATTAATTTTATTTATATAAATAGTATTATAGCATTACAATTAAAATTAAAAGAGGAAAAAGCAAAAATCAAAACTAATATAGTGGAGAGTAGAGAATAAATGAAAGAATTTTAGTTTCCATCTTTGTGGTTTCAAATTTCCAATGTCCGGTCTATTTTAGGACTCTTTCACTCTCAAACATGGGTCTCAACCTCTCCCTCTCCTTCTCCTAGTTTGCTCCTTTCAAACACTCAAATTTTAGTTTAATTGAAATTTGAAAGTTGAAATTTTCAAAATGGCATTCGGTGATGTAAAAATATAAGTGAATTCTGAATTTTGAAATTAAAGTTTATTGTTTCTAATTGATATGAATGATGCACAGTACATTTACATGAACATGAATAGAAAGCAGCGTTACTTAAAAATCTTTTATAGTAAGAGATTTTAATAACTCGGATAATTTGATAATTGAACCGAATTAGGCACTTAATTTGATCAAACAAATTGTCAATTTTTAGTCTATTTGGTTTGATTTTGGTTATAAAATATATATAACCGAAGTATATTGGTAATTTCGATTTTCCTTATTTCGGTTACAATTTAACCGAATGTCCACCCAATTTACTATCAGCCTACAGCAACCGTTCTCCTTTGCCCGGATTTGGGACCGGCCATGGTGAAGTTAAAAATTTCAAATCTTCCGTTGCCGGGAATCGAACCCGGGTCTTTCGGGTGAGAGCCGAATATCCTAACCGACTAGACTACAACGGATTGTTTTCGATCCATAATTCGAACCTTGTGTTTTATGATTCATAATTGTAAAATTAATGCTTTATATGCATTATAGACATTAGGTGTTGATCAGGTTATGACCGGTGATTTAAAGACTAAAGTGATATATACTTGCAGGTATTCTCATGTGAACAATTCAAGAGCAAAAGTACTTTGAAATTGAGTTAATGACAAAATGGTGAACTTTGATGTTACTTTTAATGCTGGTTTAGTTTTTCGTTTCGATTATTTTGATAATTGTTTCTTTCATATATGAATTTCATAAATATCAGTTATTATAAGTTTGAATGATGTAATTATTCTATCGTTACTTGGGCGAAGACAAGGGGCGGCTCTTAGATTTCAATGTAAACTTCTACGAAATTCAACCTTCTTGTCTGGGTTGGCTCAGAGGGACAGAGGAGGTCTACTTGTAGCTATTCCAAATGGGTAGAACACTGCTCTCTCTATTTTGGTCGTATAACGTTAAAGTAAGTGATAGAAGTAAGAGAACAATATATATGTATCGGCCCAAATATAGTTACTACGTTACTTTTGCCATTTCGTATTATCTTTCATATACACAAATTACAAGTAGGAAATTTTCAAAATTATGTTGATAATATTTTACTTTCAGATAATTTATTGTTAGGAGTAGAAAAGCAATGATGGCAGGTTTCCGTGCATGTGCGGTTGCAAAGTCAACCACATCGAATAATCTGGCCTTTTGCAATTGTAAAGAACATTGTATAAGTATCGGCCCAAATTGTTTTCTATGTTACTTTTATGATTTTATATTATCTTTCATATAAACAAATTAAGAGTAGGAAATTTTCAAAATTGTCCTGATAAGATAATTTATGGTTTGGAGTAGAAATGTTATGATGACAAGTTTGGCTGCATGTGCAATCACAAAGTCATCGCAATGATTACGGGTTAAGGATCCTATGCTTCAGGTGGTTAGGCGAATTCTATTTTCGTGGATTAACTTCTTTACTTGCTCCGGTCCATATAAATACGAAAGCTCTTGCTTATTTGACATCATGTCAGGGCGACAATAGAGCGTTCACTTCAGGGAGACGCGCTTGGTAACTTGTCATGACACTTGGGTTCCAATAAGCTCATCACGGAGAAAGAAAAGCCCCAACAAATTTTCTATTTTTGTCTCTTATTTTGATTTTGATGAAAGTTTTACGCTTGCCGTGAGCGGTATGCACCATTCAGTTAAAACCAAAGAAACTATTTTTACCAAACCGTTTATTTACATTGGATAGTTTATAAGATATTCGATTTGATTTTGTATAAAATTGAATTTTAATTTGGTTTATTCGGGTGGTTATCCGTTTTAATAATTATTCTTTCTGTCAAACCGATTTAATTGAATCAATTAAATATATTACACATTTTTTTGAATTAATTTTATTTATATAAATAGTATTATAGCATTACAATTAAAATTAAAAGAGGAAAAAGCAAAAATCAAAACTAATATAGTGGAGAGTAGAGAATAAATGAAAGAATTTTAGTTTCCATCTTTGTGGTTTCAAATTTCCAATGTCCGGTCTATTTTAGGACTCTTTCACTCTCAAACATGGGTCTCAACCTCTCCCTCTCCTTCTCCTAGTTTGCTCCTTTCAAACACTCAAATTTTAGTTTAATTGAAATTTGAAAGTTGAAATTTTCAAAATGGCATTCGGTGATGTAAAAATATAAGTGAATTCTGAATTTTGAAATTAAAGTTTATTGTTTCTAATTGATATGAATGATGCATAGTACATTTACATGAACATGAATAGAAAGCAGCGTTACTTAAAAATCTTTTATAGTAAGAGATTTTAATAACTCGGATAATTTGATAATTGAACCGAATTAGGCACTCAATTTGATCAAACAAATTGTCAATTTTTAGTCTATTTGGTTTGATTTTGGTTATAAAATATATATAACCGAAGTATATTGGTAATTTCGATTTTCCTTATTTCGGTTACAATTTAACCGAATGTCCACCCAATTTACTATCAGCCTACAGCAACCGTTCTCCTTTGCCCGGATTTGGGACCGGCCATGGTGAAGTTAAAAATTTCAAATCTTCCGTTGCCGGGAATCGAACCCGGGTCTTTCGGGTGAGAGCCGAATATCCTAACCGACTAGACTACAACGGATTGTTTTCGATCCATAATTCGAACCTTGTGTTTTATGATTCATAATTGTAAAATTAATGCTTTATATGCATTATAGACATTAGGTGTTGATCAGGTTATGACCGGTGATTTAAAGACTAAAGTGATATATACTTGCAGGTATTCTCATGTGAACAATTCAAGAGCAAAAGTACTTTGAAATTGAGTTAATGACAAAATGGTGAACTTTGATGTTACTTTTAATGCTGGTTTAGTTTTTCGTTTCGATTATTTTGATAATTGTTTCTTTCATATATGAATTTCATAAATATCAGTTATTATAAGTTTGAATGATGTAATTATTCTATCGTTACTTGGGCGAAGACAAGGGGCGGCTCTTAGATTTCAATGTAAACTTCTACGAAATTCAACCTTCTTGTCTGGGTTGGCTCAGAGGGACAGAGGAGGTCTACTTGTAGCTATTCCAAATGGGTAGAACACTGCTCTCTCTATTTTGGTCGTATAACGTTAAAGTAAGTGATAGAAGTAAGAGAACAATATATATGTATCGGCCCAAATATAGTTACTACGTTACTTTTGCCATTTCGTATTATCTTTCATATACACAAATTACAAGTAGGAAATTTTCAAAATTATGTTGATAATATTTTACTTTCAGATAATTTATTGTTAGGAGTAGAAAAGCAATGATGGCAGGTTTCCGTGCATGTGCGGTTGCAAAGTCAACCACATCGAATAATCTGGCCTTTTGCAATTGTAAAGAACATTGTATAAGTATCGGCCCAAATTGTTTTCTATGTTACTTTTATGATTTTATATTATCTTTCATATAAACAAATTAAGAGTAGGAAATTTTCAAAATTGTCCTGATAAGATAATTTATGGTTTGGAGTAGAAATGTTATGATGACAAGTTTGGCTGCATGTGCAATCACAAAGTCATCGCAATGATTACGGGTTAAGGATCCTATGCTTCAGGTGGTTAGGCGAATTCTATTTTCGTGGATTAACTTCTTTACTTGCTCCGGTCCATATAAATACGAAAGCTCTTGCTTATTTGACATCATGTCAGGGCGACAATAGAGCGTTCACTTCAGGGAGACGCGCTTGGTAACTTGTCATGACACTTGGGTTCCAATAAGCTCATCACGGAGAAAGAAAAGCCCCAACAAATTTTCTATTTTTGTCTCTTATTTTGATTTTGATGAAAGTTTTACGCTTGCCGTGAGCGGTATGCACCATTCAGTTAAAACCAAAGAAACTATTTTTTCCAAACCGTTTATTTACATTGGACAGTTTATAAGATATTCGATTTGATTTTGTATAAAATTGAATTTTAATTTGGTTTATTCGGGTGGTTATCCGTTTTAATAATTATTCTTTCTGTCAAACCGATTTAATTGAATCAATTAAATATATTACACATTTTTTTGAATTAATTTTATTTATATAAATAGTATTATAGCATTACAATTAAAATTAAAAGAGGAAAAAGCAAAAATCAAAACTAATATAGTGGAGAGTAGAGAATAAATGAAAGAATTTTAGTTTCCATCTTTGTGGTTTCAAATTTCCAATGTCCGGTCTATTTTAGGACTCTTTCACTCTCAAACATGGGTCTCAACCTCTCCCTCTCCTTCTCCTAGTTTGCTCCTTTCAAACACTCAAATTTTAGTTTAATTGAAATTTGAAAGTTGAAATTTTCAAAATGGCATTCGGTGATGTAAAAATATAAGTGAATTCTGAATTTTGAAATTAAAGTTTATTGTTTCTAATTGATATGAATGATGCACAGTACATTTACATGAACATGAATAGAAAGTAGCGTTACTTAAAAATCTTTTATAGTAAGAGATTTTAATAACTCGGATAATTTGATAATTGAACCGAATTAGGCACTCAATTTGATCAAACAAATTGTCAATTTTTAGTCTATTTGGTTTGATTTTGGTTATAAAATATATATAACCGAAGTATATTGGTAATTTCGATTTTCCTTATTTCGGTTACAATTTAACCGAATGTCCACCCAATTTACTATCAGCCTACAGCAACCGTTCTCCTTTGCCCGGATTTGGGACCGGCCATGGTGAAGTTAAAAATTTCAAATCTTCCGTTGCCGGGAATCGAACCCGGGTCTTTCGGGTGAGAGCCGAATATCCTAACCGACTAGACTACAACGGATTGTTTTCGATCCATAATTCGAACCTTGTGTTTTATGATTCATAATTGTAAAATTAATGCTTTATATGCATTATAGACATTAGGTGTTGATCAGGTTATGACCGGTGATTTAAAGACTAAAGTGATATATACTTGCAGGTATTCTCATGTGAACAATTCAAGAGCAAAAGTACTTTGAAATTGAGTTAATGACAAAATGGTGAACTTTGATGTTACTTTTAATGCTGGTTTAGTTTTTCGTTTCGATTATTTTGATAATTGTTTCTTTCATATATGAATTTCATAAATATCAGTTATTATAAGTTTGAATGATGTAATTATTCTATCGTTACTTGGGCGAAGACAAGGGGCGGCTCTTAGATTTCAATGTAAACTTCTACGAAATTCAACCTTCTTGTCTGGGTTGGCTCAGAGGGACAGAGGAGGTCTACTTGTAGCTATTCCAAATGGGTAGAACACTGCTCTCTCTATTTTGGTCGTATAACGTTAAAGTAAGTGATAGAAGTAAGAGAACAATATATATGTATCGGCCCAAATATAGTTACTACGTTACTTTTGCCATTTCGTATTATCTTTCATATACACAAATTACAAGTAGGAAATTTTCAAAATTATGTTGATAATATTTTACTTTCAGATAATTTATTGTTAGGAGTAGAAAAGCAATGATGGCAGGTTTCCGTGCATGTGCGGTTGCAAAGTCAACCACATCGAATAATCTGGCCTTTTGCAATTGTAAAGAACATTGTATAAGTATCGGCCCAAATTGTTTTCTATGTTACTTTTATGATTTTATATTATCTTTCATATAAACAAATTAAGAGTAGGAAATTTTCAAAATTGTCCTGATAAGATAATTTATGGTTTGGAGTAGAAATGTTATGATGACAAGTTTGGCTGCATGTGCAATCACAAAGTCATCGCAATGATTACGGGTTAAGGATCCTATGCTTCAGGTGGTTAGGCGAATTCTATTTTCGTGGATTAACTTCTTTACTTGCTCCGGTCCATATAAATACGAAAGCTCTTGCTTATTTGACATCATGTCAGGGCGACAATAGAGCGTTCACTTCAGGGAGACGCGCTTGGTAACTTGTCATGACACTTGGGTTCCAATAAGCTCATCACGGAGAAAGAAAAGCCCCAACAAATTTTCTATTTTTGTCTCTTATTTTGATTTTGATGAAAGTTTTACGCTTGCCGTGAGCGGTATGCACCATTCAGTTAAAACCAAAGAAACTATTTTTACCAAACCGTTTATTTACATTGGATAGTTTATAAGATATTCGATTTGATTTTGTATAAAATTGAATTTTAATTTGGTTTATTCGGGTGGTTATCCGTTTTAATAATTATTCTTTCTGTCAAACCGATTTAATTGAATCAATTAAATATATTACACATTTTTTTGAATTAATTTTATTTATATAAATAGTATTATAGCATTACAATTAAAATTAAAAGAGGAAAAAGCAAAAATCAAAACTAATATAGTGGAGAGTAGAGAATAAATGAAAGAATTTTAGTTTCCATCTTTGTGGTTTCAAATTTCCAATGTCCGGTCTATTTTAGGACTCTTTCACTCTCAAACATGGGTCTCAACCTCTCCCTCTCCTTCTCCTAGTTTGCTCCTTTCAAACACTCAAATTTTAGTTTAATTGAAATTTGAAAGTTGAAATTTTCAAAATGGCATTCGGTGATGTAAAAATATAAGTGAATTCTGAATTTTGAAATTAAAGTTTATTGTTTCTAATTGATATGAATGATGCACAGTACATTTACATGAACATGAATAGAAAGCAGCGTTACTTAAAAATCTTTTATAGTAAGAGATTTTAATAACTCGGATAATTTGATAATTGAACCGAATTAGGCACTCAATTTGATCAAACAAATTGTCAATTTTTAGTCTATTTGGTTTGATTTTGGTTATAAAATATATATAACCGAAGTATATTGGTAATTTCGATTTTCCTTATTTCGGTTACAATTTAACCGAATGTCCACCCAATTTACTATCAGCCTACAGCAACCGTTCTCCTTTGCCCGGATTTGGGACCGGCCATGGTGAAGTTAAAAATTTCAAATCTTCCGTTGCCGGGAATCGAACCCGGGTCTTTCGGGTGAGAGCCGAATATCCTAACCGACTAGACTACAACGGATTGTTTTCGATCCATAATTCGAACCTTGTGTTTTATGATTCATAATTGTAAAATTAATGCTTTATATGCATTATAGACATTAGGTGTTGATCAGGTTATGACCGGTGATTTAAAGACTGAAGTGATATATACTTGCAGGTATTCTCATGTGAACAATTCAAGAGCAAAAGTACTTTGAAATTGAGTTAATGACAAAATGGTGAACTTTGATGTTACTTTTAATGCTGGTTTAGTTTTTCGTTTCGATTATTTTGATAATTGTTTCTTTCATATATGAATTTCATAAATATCAGTTATTATAAGTTTGAATGATGTAATTATTCTATCGTTACTTGGGCGAAGACAAGGGGCGGCTCTTAGATTTCAATGTAAACTTCTATGAAATTCAACCTTCTTGTCTGGGTTGGCTCAGAGGGACAGAGGAGGTCTACTTGTAGCTATTCCAAATGGGTAGAACACTGCTCTCTCTATTTTGGTCGTATAACGTTAAAGTAAGTGATAGAAGTAAGAGAACAATATATATGTGTCGGCCCAAATATAGTTACTACGTTACTTTTGCCATTTCGTATTATCTTTCATATACACAAATTACAAGTAGGAAATTTTCAAAATTATGTTGATAATATTTTACTTTCAGATAATTTATTGTTAGGAGTAGAAAAGCAATGATGGCAGGTTTCCGTGCATGTGCGGTTGCAAAGTCAACCACATCGAATAATCTGGCCTTTTGCAATTGTAAAGAACATTGTATAAGTATCGGCCCAAATTGTTTTCTATGTTACTTTTATGATTTTATATTATCTTTCATATAAACAAATTAAGAGTAGGAAATTTTCAAAATTGTCCTGATAAGATAATTTATGGTTTGGAGTAGAAATGTTATGATGACAAGTTTGGTTGCATGTGCAATCACAAAGTCATCGCAATGATTACGGGTTAAGGATCCTATGCTTCAGGTGGTTAGGCGAATTCTATTTTCGTGGATTAACTTCTTTACTTGCTCCGGTCCATATAAATACGAAAGCTCTTGCTTATTTGACATCATGTCAGGGCGACAATAGAGCGTTCACTTCAGGGAGACGCGCTTGGTAACTTGTCATGACACTTGGGTTCCAATAAGCTCATCACGGAGAAAGAAAAGCCCCAACAAATTTTCTATTTTTGTCTCTTATTTTGATTTTGATGAAAGTTCTACGCTTGCCGTTAGCGGTATGCACCATTCAGTTAAAACCAAAGAAACTATTTTTACCAAACCGTTTATCTACATTGGATAGTTTATAAGATATTCGATTTGATTTTGTATAAAATTGAATTTTAATTTGGTTTATTCGGGTGGTTATCCGTTATAATAATTATTCTTTCTGTCAAACCGATTTAATTGAATCAATCAAATATATTACACATTTTTTTGAATTAATTTTATTTATATAAATAGTATTATAGCATTACAATTAAAATTAAAAGAGGAAAAAGCAAAAATCAAAACTAATATAGTGGAGAGTAGAGAATAAATGAAAGAATTTTAGTTTCCATCTTTGTGGTTTCAAATTTCCAATGTCCGGTCTATTTTAGGACTCTTTCACTCTCAAACATGGGTCTCAACCTCTCCCTCTCCTTCTCCTAGTTTGCTCCTTTCAAACACTCAAATTTTAGTTTAATTGAAATTTGAAAGTTGAAATTTTCAAACTGGCATTCGGTGATGTAAAAATATAAGTGAATTCTGAATTTTGAAATTAAAGTTTATTGTTTCTAATTGATATGAATGATGCACAGTACATTTACATGAACATGAATAGAAAGCAGCGTTACTTAAAAATCTTTTATAGTAAGAGATTTTAATAACTCGGATAATTTGATAACTGAACCGAATTAGGCACTCAATTTGATCAAACAAATTGTCAATTTTTAGTCTATTTGGTTTGATTTTGGTTATAAAATATATATAACCGAAGTATATTGGTAATTTCGATTTTCTTTATTTCGGTTACAATTTAACCGAATGTCCACCCGATTTACTATCAGCCTACAGCAACCGTTCTCCTTTGCCCGGATTTGGGACCGGCCATGGTGAAGTTAAAAATTTCAAATCTTCCGTTGCCGGGAATCGAACCCGGGTCTTTCGGGTGAGAGCCGAATATCCTAACCGACTAGACTACAACGGATTGTTTTCGATCCATAATTCGAACCTTGTGTTTTATGATTCATAATTGTAAAATTAATGCTTTATATGCATTATAGACATTAGGTGTTGATCAGGTTATGACCGGTGATTTAAAGACTGAAGTGATATATACTTGCAGGTATTCTCATGTGAACAATTCAAGAGCAAAAGTACTTTGAAATTGAGTTAATGACAAAATGGTGAACTTTGATGTTACTTTTAATGCTGGTTTAGTTTTTCGTTTCGATTATTTTGATAATTGTTTCTTTCATATATGAATTTCATAAATATCAGTTATTATAAGTTTGAATGATGTAATTATTCTATCGTTACTTGGGCGAAGACAAGGGGCGGCTCTTAGATTTCAATGTAAACTTCTATGAAATTCAACCTTCTTGTCTGGGTTGGCTCAGAGGGACAGAGGAGGTCTACTCGTAGCTATTCCAAATGGGTAGAACACTGCTCTCTCTATTTTGGTCGTATAACGTTAAAGTAAGTGATAGAAGTAAGAGAACAATATATATGTGTCGGCCCAAATATAGTTACTACGTTACTTTTGCCATTTCGTATTATCTTTCATATACACAAATTACAAGTAGGAAATTTTCAAAATTATGTTGATAATATTTTACTTTCAGATAATTTATTGTTAGGAGTAGAAAAGCAATGATGGCAGGTTTCCGTGCATGTGCGGTTGCAAAGTCAACCACATCGAATAATCTGGCCTTTTGCAATTGTAAAGAACATTGTATAAGTATCGGCCCAAATTGTTTTCTATGTTACTTTTATGATTTTATATTATCTTTCATATAAACAAATTAAGAGTAGGAAATTTTCAAAATTGTCCTGATAAGATAATTTATGGTTTGGAGTAGAAATGTTATGATGACAAGTTTGGTTGCATGTGCAATCACAAAGTCATCGCAATGATTACGGGTTAAGGATCCTATGCTTCAGGTGGTTAGGCGAATTCTATTTTCGTGGATTAACTTCTTTACTTGCTCCGGTCCATATAAATACGAAAGCTCTTGCTTATTTGACATCATGTCAGGGCGACAATAGAGCGTTCACTTCAGGGAGACGCGCTTGGTAACTTGTCATGACACTTGGGTTCCAATAAGCTCATCACGGAGAAAGAAAAGCCCCAACAAATTTTCTATTTTTGTCTCTTATTTTGATTTTGATGAAAGTTCTACGCTTGCCGTTAGCGGTATGCACCATTCAGTTAAAACCAAAGAAACTATTTTTACCAAACCGTTTATCTACATTGGATAGTTTATAAGATATTCGATTTGATTTTGTATAAAATTGAATTTTAATTTGGTTTATTCGGGTGGTTATCCGTTATAATAATTATTCTTTCTGTCAAAACGATTTAATTGAATCAATCAAATATATTACACATTTTTTTGAATTAATTTTATTTATATAAATAGTATTATAGCATTACAATTAAAATTAAAAGAGGAAAAACCAAAAATCAAAACTAATATAGTGGAGAGTAGAGAATAAATGAAAGAATTTTAGTTTCCATCTTTGTGGTTTCAAATTTCCAATGTCCGGTCTATTTTAGGACTCTTTCACTCTCAAACATGGGTCTCAACCTCTCCCTCTCCTTCTCCTAGTTTGCTCCTTTCAAACACTCAAATTTTAGTTTAATTGAAATTTGAAAGTTGAAATTTTCAAACTGGCATTCGGTGATGTAAAAATATAAGTGAATTCTGAATTTTGAAATTAAAGTTTATTGTTTCTAATTGATATGAATGATGCACAGTACATTTACATGAACATGAATAGAAAGCAGCGTTACTTAAAAATCTTTTATAGTAAGAGATTTTAATAACTCGGATAATTTGATAACTGAACCGAATTAGGCACTCAATTTGATCAAACAAATTGTCAATTTTTAGTCTATTTGGTTTGATTTTGGTTATAAAATATATATAACCGAAGTATATTGGTAATTTCGATTTTCTTTATTTCGGTTACAATTTAACCGAATGTCCACCCGATTTACTATCAGCCTACAGCAACCGTTCTCCTTTGCCCGGATTTGGGACCGGCCATGGTGAAGTTAAAAATTTCAAATCTTCCGTTGCCGGGAATCGAACCCGGGTCTTTCGGGTGAGAGCCGAATATCCTAACCGACTAGACTACAACGGATTGTTTTCGATCCATAATTCGAACCTTGTGTTTTATGATTCATAATTGTAAAATTAATGCTTTATATGCATTATAGACATTAGGTGTTGATCAGGTTATGACCGGTGATTTAAAGACTGAAGTGATATATACTTGCAGGTATTCTCATGTGAACAATTCAAGAGCAAAAGTACTTTGAAATTGAGTTAATGACAAAATGGTGAACTTTGATGTTACTTTTAATGCTGGTTTAGTTTTTCGTTTCGATTATTTTGATAATTGTTTCTTTCATATATGAATTTCATAAATATCAGTTATTATAAGTTTGAATGATGTAATTATTCTATCGTTACTTGGGCGAAGACAAGGGGCGGCTCTTAGATTTCAATGTAAACTTCTATGAAATTCAACCTTCTTGTCTGGGTTGGCTCAGAGGGACAGAGGAGGTCTACTCGTAGCTATTCCAAATGGGTAGAACACTGCTCTCTCTATTTTGGTCGTATAACGTTAAAGTAAGTGATAGAAGTAAGAGAACAATATATATGTGTCGGCCCAAATATAGTTACTACGTTACTTTTGCCATTTCGTATTATCTTTCATATACACAAATTACAAGTAGGAAATTTTCAAAATTATGTTGATAATATTTTACTTTCAGATAATTTATTGTTAGGAGTAGAAAAGCAATGATGGCAGGTTTCCGTGCATGTGCGGTTGCAAAGTCAACCACATCGAATAATCTGGCCTTTTGCAATTGTAAAGAACATTGTATAAGTATCGGCCCAAATTGTTTTCTATGTTACTTTTATGATTTTATATTATCTTTCATATAAACAAATTAAGAGTAGGAAATTTTCAAAATTGTCCTGATAAGATAATTTATGGTTTGGAGTAGAAATGTTATGATGACAAGTTTGGTTGCATGTGCAATCACAAAGTCATCGCAATGATTACGGGTTAAGGATCCTATGCTTCAGGTGGTTAGGCGAATTCTATTTTCGTGGATTAACTTCTTTACTTGCTCCGGTCCATATAAATACGAAAGCTCTTGCTTATTTGACATCATGTCAGGGCGACAATAGAGCGTTCACTTCAGGGAGACGCGCTTGGTAACTTGTCATGACACTTGGGTTCCAATAAGCTCATCACGGAGAAAGAAAAGCCCCAACAAATTTTCTATTTTTGTCTCTTATTTTGATTTTGATGAAAGTTCTACGCTTGCCGTTAGCGGTATGCACCATTCAGTTAAAACCAAAGAAACTATTTTTACCAAACCGTTTATCTACATTGGATAGTTTATAAGATATTCGATTTGATTTTGTATAAAATTGAATTTTAATTTGGTTTATTCGGGTGGTTATCCGTTATAATAATTATTCTTTCTGTCAAACCGATTTAATTGAATCAATCAAATATATTACACATTTTTTTGAATTAATTTTATTTATATAAATAGTATTATAGCATTACAATTAAAATTAAAAGAGGAAAAAGCAAAAATCAAAACTAATATAGTGGAGAGTAGAGAATAAATGAAAGAATTTTAGTTTCCATCTTTGTGGTTTCAAATTTCCAATGTCCGGTCTATTTTAGGACTCTTTCACTCTCAAACATGGGTCTCAACCTCTCCCTCTCCTTCTCCTAGTTTGCTCCTTTCAAACACTCAAATTTTAGTTTAATTGAAATTTGAAAGTTGAAATTTTCAAACTGGCATTCGGTGATGTAAAAATATAAGTGAATTCTGAATTTTGAAATTAAAGTTTATTGTTTCTAATTGATATGAATGATGCACAGTACATTTACATGAACATGAATAGAAAGCAGCGTTACTTAAAAATCTTTTATAGTAAGAGATTTTAATAACTCGGATAATTTGATAACTGAACCGAATTAGGCACTCAATTTGATCAAACAAATTGTCAATTTTTAGTCTATTTGGTTTGATTTTGGTTATAAAATATATATAACCGAAGTATATTGGTAATTTCGATTTTCTTTATTTCGGTTACAATTTAACCGAATGTCCACCCGATTTACTATCAGCCTACAGCAACCGTTCTCCTTTGCCCGGATTTGGGACCGGCCATGGTGAAGTTAAAAATTTCAAATCTTCCGTTGCCGGGAATCGAACCCGGGTCTTTCGGGTGAGAGCCGAATATCCTAACCGACTAGACTACAACGGATTGTTTTCGATCCATAATTCGAACCTTGTGTTTTATGATTCATAATTGTAAAATTAATGCTTTATATGCATTATAGACATTAGGTGTTGATCAGGTTATGACCGGTGATTTAAAGACTGAAGTGATATATACTTGCAGGTATTCTCATGTGAACAATTCAAGAGCAAAAGTACTTTGAAATTGAGTTAATGACAAAATGGTGAACTTTGATGTTACTTTTAATGCTGGTTTAGTTTTTCGTTTCGATTATTTTGATAATTGTTTCTTTCATATATGAATTTCATAAATATCAGTTATTATAAGTTTGAATGATGTAATTATTCTATCGTTACTTGGGCGAAGACAAGGGGCGGCTCTTAGATTTCAATGTAAACTTCTATGAAATTCAACCTTCTTGTCTGGGTTGGCTCAGAGGGACAGAGGAGGTCTACTTGTAGCTATTCCAAATGGGTAGAACACTGCTCTCTCTATTTTGGTCGTATAACGTTAAAGTAAGTGATAGAAGTAAGAGAACAATATATATGTGTCGGCCCAAATATAGTTACTACGTTACTTTTGCCATTTCGTATTATCTTTCATATACACAAATTACAAGTAGGAAATTTTCAAAATTATGTTGATAATATTTTACTTTCAGATAATTTATTGTTAGGAGTAGAAAAGCAATGATGGCAGGTTTCCGTGCATGTGCGGTTGCAAAGTCAACCACATCGAATAATCTGGCCTTTTGCAATTGTAAAGAACATTGTATAAGTATCGGCCCAAATTGTTTTCTATGTTACTTTTATGATTTTATATTATCTTTCATATAAACAAATTAAGAGTAGGAAATTTTCAAAATTGTCCTGATAAGATAATTTATGGTTTGGAGTAGAAATGTTATGATGACAAGTTTGGTTGCATGTGCAATCACAAAGTCATCGCAATGATTACGGGTTAAGGATCCTATGCTTCAGGTGGTTAGGCGAATTCTATTTTCGTGGATTAACTTCTTTACTTGCTCCGGTCCATATAAATACGAAAGCTCTTGCTTATTTGACATCATGTCAGGGCGACAATAGAGCGTTCACTTCAGGGAGACGCGCTTGGTAACTTGTCATGACACTTGGGTTCCAATAAGCTCATCACGGAGAAAGAAAAGCCCCAACAAATTTTCTATTTTTGTCTCTTATTTTGATTTTGATGAAAGTTCTACGCTTGCCGTTAGCGGTATGCACCATTCAGTTAAAACCAAAGAAACTATTTTTACCAAACCGTTTATCTACATTGGATAGTTTATAAGATATTCGATTTGATTTTGTATAAAATTGAATTTTAATTTGGTTTATTCGGGTGGTTATCCGTTATAATAATTATTCTTTCTGTCAAACCGATTTAATTGAATCAATCAAATATATTACACATTTTTTTGAATTAATTTTATTTATATAAATAGTATTATAGCATTACAATTAAAATTAAAAGAGGAAAAAGCAAAAATCAAAACTAATATAGTGGAGAGTAGAGAATAAATGAAAGAATTTTAGTTTCCATCTTTGTGGTTTCAAATTTCCAATGTCCGGTCTATTTTAGGACTCTTTCACTCTCAAACATGGGTCTCAACCTCTCCCTCTCCTTCTCCTAGTTTGCTCCTTTCAAACACTCAAATTTTAGTTTAATTGAAATTTGAAAGTTGAAATTTTCAAACTGGCATTCGGTGATGTAAAAATATAAGTGAATTCTGAATTTTGAAATTAAAGTTTATTGTTTCTAATTGATATGAATGATGCACAGTACATTTACATGAACATGAATAGAAAGCAGCGTTACTTAAAAATCTTTTATAGTAAGAGATTTTAATAACTCGGATAATTTGATAACTGAACCGAATTAGGCACTCAATTTGATCAAACAAATTGTCAATTTTTAGTCTATTTGGTTTGATTTTGGTTATAAAATATATATAACCGAAGTATATTGGTAATTTCGATTTTCTTTATTTCGGTTACAATTTAACCGAATGTCCACCCGATTTACTATCAGCCTACAGCAACCGTTCTCCTTTGCCCGGATTTGGGACCGGCCATGGTGAAGTTAAAAATTTCAAATCTTCCGTTGCCGGGAATCGAACCCGGGTCTTTCGGGTGAGAGCCGAATATCCTAACCGACTAGACTACAACGGATTGTTTTCGATCCATAATTCGAACCTTGTGTTTTATGATTCATAATTGTAAAATTAATGCTTTATATGCATTATAGACATTAGGTGTTGATCAGGTTATGACCGGTGATTTAAAGACTGAAGTGATATATACTTGCAGGTATTCTCATGTGAACAATTCAAGAGCAAAAGTACTTTGAAATTGAGTTAATGACAAAATGGTGAACTTTGATGTTACTTTTAATGCTGGTTTAGTTTTTCGTTTCGATTATTTTGATAATTGTTTCTTTCATATATGAATTTCATAAATATCAGTTATTATAAGTTTGAATGATGTAATTATTCTATCGTTACTTGGGCGAAGACAAGGGGCGGCTCTTAGATTTCAATGTAAACTTCTATGAAATTCAACCTTCTTGTCTGGGTTGGCTCAGAGGGACAGAGGAGGTCTACTCGTAGCTATTCCAAATGGGTAGAACACTGCTCTCTCTATTTTGGTCGTATAACGTTAAAGTAAGTGATAGAAGTAAGAGAACAATATATATGTGTCGGCCCAAATATAGTTACTACGTTACTTTTGCCATTTCGTATTATCTTTCATATACACAAATTACAAGTAGGAAATTTTCAAAATTATGTTGATAATATTTTACTTTCAGATAATTTATTGTTAGGAGTAGAAAAGCAATGATGGCAGGTTTCCGTGCATGTGCGGTTGCAAAGTCAACCACATCGAATAATCTGGCCTTTTGCAATTGTAAAGAACATTGTATAAGTATCGGCCCAAATTGTTTTCTATGTTACTTTTATGATTTTATATTATCTTTCATATAAACAAATTAAGAGTAGGAAATTTTCAAAATTGTCCTGATAAGATAATTTATGGTTTGGAGTAGAAATGTTATGATGACAAGTTTGGTTGCATGTGCAATCACAAAGTCATCGCAATGATTACGGGTTAAGGATCCTATGCTTCAGGTGGTTAGGCGAATTCTATTTTCGTGGATTAACTTCTTTACTTGCTCCGGTCCATATAAATACGAAAGCTCTTGCTTATTTGACATCATGTCAGGGCGACAATAGAGCGTTCACTTCAGGGAGACGCGCTTGGTAACTTGTCATGACACTTGGGTTCCAATAAGCTCATCACGGAGAAAGAAAAGCCCCAACAAATTTTCTATTTTTGTCTCTTATTTTGATTTTGATGAAAGTTCTACGCTTGCCGTTAGCGGTATGCACCATTCAGTTAAAACCAAAGAAACTATTTTTACCAAACCGTTTATCTACATTGGATAGTTTATAAGATATTCGATTTGATTTTGTATAAAATTGAATTTTAATTTGGTTTATTCGGGTGGTTATCCGTTATAATAATTATTCTTTCTGTCAAAACGATTTAATTGAATCAATCAAATATATTACACATTTTTTTGAATTAATTTTATTTATATAAATAGTATTATAGCATTACAATTAAAATTAAAAGAGGAAAAACCAAAAATCAAAACTAATATAGTGGAGAGTAGAGAATAAATGAAAGAATTTTAGTTTCCATCTTTGTGGTTTCAAATTTCCAATGTCCGGTCTATTTTAGGACTCTTTCACTCTCAAACATGGGTCTCAACCTCTCCCTCTCCTTCTCCTAGTTTGCTCCTTTCAAACACTCAAATTTTAGTTTAATTGAAATTTGAAAGTTGAAATTTTCAAACTGGCATTCGGTGATGTAAAAATATAAGTGAATTCTGAATTTTGAAATTAAAGTTTATTGTTTCTAATTGATATGAATGATGCACAGTACATTTACATGAACATGAATAGAAAGCAGCGTTACTTAAAAATCTTTTATAGTAAGAGATTTTAATAACTCGGATAATTTGATAACTGAACCGAATTAGGCACTCAATTTGATCAAACAAATTGTCAATTTTTAGTCTATTTGGTTTGATTTTGGTTATAAAATATATATAACCGAAGTATATTGGTAATTTCGATTTTCTTTATTTCGGTTACAATTTAACCGAATGTCCACCCGATTTACTATCAGCCTACAGCAACCGTTCTCCTTTGCCCGGATTTGGGACCGGCCATGGTGAAGTTAAAAATTTCAAATCTTCCGTTGCCGGGAATCGAACCCGGGTCTTTCGGGTGAGAGCCGAATATCCTAACCGACTAGACTACAACGGATTGTTTTCGATCCATAATTCGAACCTTGTGTTTTATGATTCATAATTGTAAAATTAATGCTTTATATGCATTATAGACATTAGGTGTTGATCAGGTTATGACCGGTGATTTAAAGACTGAAGTGATATATACTTGCAGGTATTCTCATGTGAACAATTCAAGAGCAAAAGTACTTTGAAATTGAGTTAATGACAAAATGGTGAACTTTGATGTTACTTTTAATGCTGGTTTAGTTTTTCGTTTCGATTATTTTGATAATTGTTTCTTTCATATATGAATTTCATAAATATCAGTTATTATAAGTTTGAATGATGTAATTATTCTATCGTTACTTGGGCGAAGACAAGGGGCGGCTCTTAGATTTCAATGTAAACTTCTACGAAATTCAACCTTCTTGTCTGGGTTGGCTCAGAGGGACAGAGGAGGTCTACTCGTAGCTATTCCAAATGGGTAGAACACTGCTCTCTCTATTTTGGTCGTATAACGTTAAAGTAAGTGATAGAAGTAAGAGAACAATATATATGTGTCGGCCCAAATATAGTTACTACGTTACTTTTGCCATTTCGTATTATCTTTCATATACACAAATTACAAGTAGGAAATTTTCAAAATTATGTTGATAATATTTTACTTTCAGATAATTTATTGTTAGGAGTAGAAAAGCAATGATGGCAGGTTTCCGTGCATGTGCGGTTGCAAAGTCAACCACATCGAATAATCTGGCCTTTTGCAATTGTAAAGAACATTGTATAAGTATCGGCCCAAATTGTTTTCTATGTTACTTTTATGATTTTATATTATCTTTCATATAAACAAATTAAGAGTAGGAAATTTTCAAAATTGTCCTGATAAGATAATTTATGGTTTGGAGTAGAAATGTTATGATGACAAGTTTGGTTGCATGTGCAATCACAAAGTCATCGCAATGATTACGGGTTAAGGATCCTATGCTTCAGGTGGTTAGGCGAATTCTATTTTCGTGGATTAACTTCTTTACTTGCTCCGGTCCATATAAATACGAAAGCTCTTGCTTATTTGACATCATGTCAGGGCGACAATAGAGCGTTCACTTCAGGGAGACGCGCTTGGTAACTTGTCATGACACTTGGGTTCCAATAAGCTCATCACGGAGAAAGAAAAGCCCCAACAAATTTTCTATTTTTGTCTCTTATTTTGATTTTGATGAAAGTTCTACGCTTGCCGTTAGCGGTATGCACCATTCAGTTAAAACCAAAGAAACTATTTTTACCAAACCGTTTATCTACATTGGATAGTTTATAAGATATTCGATTTGATTTTGTATAAAATTGAATTTTAATTTGGTTTATTCGGGTGGTTATCCGTTATAATAATTATTCTTTCTGTCAAACCGATTTAATTGAATCAATCAAATATATTACACATTTTTTTGAATTAATTTTATTTATATAAATAGTATTATAGCATTACAATTAAAATTAAAAGAGGAAAAACCAAAAATCAAAACTAATATAGTGGAGAGTAGAGAATAAATGAAAGAATTTTAGTTTCCATCTTTGTGGTTTCAAATTTCCAATGTCCGGTCTATTTTAGGACTCTTTCACTCTCAAACATGGGTCTCAACCTCTCCCTCTCCTTCTCCTAGTTTGCTCCTTTCAAACACTCAAATTTTAGTTTAATTGAAATTTGAAAGTTGAAATTTTCAAACTGGCATTCGGTGATGTAAAAATATAAGTGAATTCTGAATTTTGAAATTAAAGTTTATTGTTTCTAATTGATATGAATGATGCACAGTACATTTACATGAACATGAATAGAAAGCAGCGTTACTTAAAAATCTTTTATAGTAAGAGATTTTAATAACTCGGATAATTTGATAACTGAACCGAATTAGGCACTCAATTTGATCAAACAAATTGTCAATTTTTAGTCTATTTGGTTTGATTTTGGTTATAAAATATATATAACCGAAGTATATTGGTAATTTCGATTTTCTTTATTTCGGTTACAATTTAACCGAATGTCCACCCGATTTACTATCAGCCTACAGCAACCGTTCTCCTTTGCCCGGATTTGGGACCGGCCATGGTGAAGTTAAAAATTTCAAATCTTCGGTTGCCGGGAATCGAACCCGGGTCTTTCGGGTGAGAGCCGAATATCCTAACCGACTAGACTACAACGGATTGTTTTCGATCCATAATTCGAACCTTGTGTTTTATGATTCATAATTGTAAAATTAATGCTTTATATGCATTATAGACATTAGGTGTTGATCAGGTTATGACCGGTGATTTAAAGACTGAAGTGATATATACTTGCAGGTATTCTCATGTGAACAATTCAAGAGCAAAAGTACTTTGAAATTGAGTTAATGACAAAATGGTGAACTTTGATGTTACTTTTAATGCTGGTTTAGTTTTTCGTTTCGATTATTTTGATAATTGTTTCTTTCATATATGAATTTCATAAATATCAGTTATTATAAGTTTGAATGATGTAATTATTCTATCGTTACTTGGGCGAAGACAAGGGGCGGCTCTTAGATTTCAATGTAAACTTCTATGAAATTCAACCTTCTTGTCTGGGTTGGCTCAGAGGGACAGAGGAGGTCTACTCGTAGCTATTCCAAATGGGTAGAACACTGCTCTCTCTATTTTGGTCGTATAACGTTAAAGTAAGTGATAGAAGTAAGAGAACAATATATATGTGTCGGCCCAAATATAGTTACTACGTTACTTTTGCCATTTCGTATTATCTTTCATATACACAAATTACAAGTAGGAAATTTTCAAAATTATGTTGATAATATTTTACTTTCAGATAATTTATTGTTAGGAGTAGAAAAGCAATGATGGCAGGTTTCCGTGCATGTGCGGTTGCAAAGTCAACCACATCGAATAATCTGGCCTTTTGCAATTGTAAAGAACATTGTATAAGTATCGGCCCAAATTGTTTTCTATGTTACTTTTATGATTTTATATTATCTTTCATATAAACAAATTAAGAGTAGGAAATTTTCAAAATTGTCCTGATAAGATAATTTATGGTTTGGAGTAGAAATGTTATGATGACAAGTTTGGTTGCATGTGCAATCACAAAGTCATCGCAATGATTACGGGTTAAGGATCCTATGCTTCAGGTGGTTAGGCGAATTCTATTTTCGTGGATTAACTTCTTTACTTGCTCCGGTCCATATAAATACGAAAGCTCTTGCTTATTTGACATCATGTCAGGGCGACAATAGAGCGTTCACTTCAGGGAGACGCGCTTGGTAACTTGTCATGACACTTGGGTTCCAATAAGCTCATCACGGAGAAAGAAAAGCCCCAACAAATTTTCTATTTTTGTCTCTTATTTTGATTTTGATGAAAGTTCTACGCTTGCCGTTAGCGGTATGCACCATTCAGTTAAAACCAAAGAAACTATTTTTACCAAACCGTTTATCTACATTGGATAGTTTATAAGATATTCGATTTGATTTTGTATAAAATTGAATTTTAATTTGGTTTATTCGGGTGGTTATCCGTTATAATAATTATTCTTTCTGTCAAACCGATTTAATTGAATCAATCAAATATATTACACATTTTTTTGAATTAATTTTATTTATATAAATAGTATTATAGCATTACAATTAAAATTAAAAGAGGAAAAACCAAAAATCAAAACTAATATAGTGGAGAGTAGAGAATAAATGAAAGAATTTTAGTTTCCATCTTTGTGGTTTCAAATTTCCAATGTCCGGTCTATTTTAGGACTCTTTCACTCTCAAACATGGGTCTCAACCTCTCCCTCTCCTTCTCCTAGTTTGCTCCTTTCAAACACTCAAATTTTAGTTTAATTGAAATTTGAAAGTTGAAATTTTCAAACTGGCATTCGGTGATGTAAAAATATAAGTGAATTCTGAATTTTGAAATTAAAGTTTATTGTTTCTAATTGATATGAATGATGCACAGTACATTTACATGAACATGAATAGAAAGCAGCGTTACTTAAAAATCTTTTATAGTAAGAGATTTTAATAACTCGGATAATTTGATAACTGAACCGAATTAGGCACTCAATTTGATCAAACAAATTGTCAATTTTTAGTCTATTTGGTTTGATTTTGGTTATAAAATATATATAACCGAAGTATATTGGTAATTTCGATTTTCTTTATTTCGGTTACAATTTAACCGAATGTCCACCCGATTTACTATCAGCCTACAGCAACCGTTCTCCTTTGCCCGGATTTGGGACCGGCCATGGTGAAGTTAAAAATTTCAAATCTTCCGTTGCCGGGAATCGAACCCGGGTCTTTCGGGTGAGAGCCGAATATCCTAACCGACTAGACTACAACGGATTGTTTTCGATCCATAATTCGAACCTTGTGTTTTATGATTCATAATTGTAAAATTAATGCTTTATATGCATTATAGACATTAGGTGTTGATCAGGTTATGACCGGTGATTTAAAGACTGAAGTGATATATACTTGCAGGTATTCTCATGTGAACAATTCAAGAGCAAAAGTACTTTGAAATTGAGTTAATGACAAAATGGTGAACTTTGATGTTACTTTTAATGCTGGTTTAGTTTTTCGTTTCGATTATTTTGATAATTGTTTCTTTCATATATGAATTTCATAAATATCAGTTATTATAAGTTTGAATGATGTAATTATTCTATCGTTACTTGGGCGAAGACAAGGGGCGGCTCTTAGATTTCAATGTAAACTTCTATGAAATTCAACCTTCTTGTCTGGGTTGGCTCAGAGGGACAGAGGAGGTCTACTCGTAGCTATTCCAAATGGGTAGAACACTGCTCTCTCTATTTTGGTCGTATAACGTTAAAGTAAGTGATAGAAGTAAGAGAACAATATATATGTGTCGGCCCAAATATAGTTACTACGTTACTTTTGCCATTTCGTATTATCTTTCATATACACAAATTACAAGTAGGAAATTTTCAAAATTATGTTGATAATATTTTACTTTCAGATAATTTATTGTTAGGAGTAGAAAAGCAATGATGGCAGGTTTCCGTGCATGTGCGGTTGCAAAGTCAACCACATCGAATAATCTGGCCTTTTGCAATTGTAAAGAACATTGTATAAGTATCGGCCCAAATTGTTTTCTATGTTACTTTTATGATTTTATATTATCTTTCATATAAACAAATTAAGAGTAGGAAATTTTCAAAATTGTCCTGATAATATTCTAACTTTTGGATAAATTATGGTTAGGAGTAGAAATGTTATGATGACTAGTTTGGTTGAATGTGCAATTGCAAAGTCATCACAATGATTTCCGGTTAAGGATCTTATGTTCTAAGTGGTTAGGCAAATTCTATTTTCATGGACTAAGTTCTTTACTTGCTCCTGTCCATATAAATACAAAAGCTCTTGCTTATTTGGCATCATATCCGGGCGACAATGGTGCGTTCACTTCAGGGAGATGCGCTTGGTAACTTGTCATGACACTTGGGTTCCAATAATTCACTACAAAATTAGAGTATTGAGGTGACGGTCAAAAACCGTCTGCATAACTCATCAAATCTGTTAGCAATACTTTCTCCAACGGAAGCACATTCAGTTGGGTATACACCAGTGGGGATACATATATCGTGACATTATGGGCTACTATTGGAGCATGTTGCATATGTATATTGATGGAAGGAAAGAGTTGGTAAAACTAGTGATATATCGTCAATTACCATGGGTTATCAGATGGTAAAACTTGTGCTGGTTACCATGTGTTTCCATATGTTACTACCTTTATTTTCGATTGCGATTGAGGTAGAAAATATTTGAAAATGTTGATAGTTAAAAATGAATTCGAAAATTGTACCAAATATTGACGGTTACTATTGAGTTACAAAATTATACAAATTGTCAACGGTAGGAAAGTGTTAGTGAAATTAGTAGTTTGTATAGTCACTTATCATGCTTTAGGAGATGTTACTACTCTATCATCGGTTACCATTGAGTTACAAAATGTTACAAAATGTTGACGTAGAAAAGTGTTAGTAAAATTAGTGTTGTATGATCGATTACTATTGAGTTACAAAATTGTGTAATATGTGGACAGTAGAAAAATATTATGAGACGTTACAAAATTGACGGTTACTGTTGAGTGACAAAATGTCACAACATATTGACATTAGAAAATATTAGTAGAATTAGTGACTTTACCGTCAGTTACTATGTGTTACCATATGTTACCCTGTGTTACAGTCACCATGTGTTATCACATGATACAAAATGTTGACGGTGCAAAATGTTAGTAAAATTGGTGGTTTTATGGTCGGTTACTATGTGTTACTATATGTTACTAACATTTGCATCGATTGCTATTGAGATAGAAAATGTTAGAAAATATTGACACTTACCAATGAGTTACAAAATTGTACTAAATATTGACGGTTACCATTCAGTAATGAAATTGTACATAATGTCCACGGTAAAAAAGTGTCAGTCAAATTGGTGGTTTTATAGTCACTTATCATGTGTTAAGAGATCTTACTACTTCATCATCGGTTACCATTGTGTTACAAAATGGTTGTTGACGGTAGAACAATGTTAGTAAAATTTTTAATTTTAATGTCGGTTGTTATTAAATTACAAAATATTTTAAAATTTTGATGATAGAAAAGTGTTAGTAAAATTAGTTTTTTATGATCGGTTACTATTGAGTTACAAAATGGTACCAAATATTGATGGGTGAAAAGCGTTACTAAACGTAGTTAGCATTGAGTGACAAAATACAGTTACTATGCGTTATTTTGTGTTACCATACTATGTGTTACTACGTTTATGATATGTTATGGTTAGGATAAGTTACTGATTTTAATATCGCTTACCATGTGTTATTGGATGTTGCTACTTTAATTGTCGGTCACGATTGAGTTGGGAAATGTTATTAATCTATCATCAGTTATCATATGTTATAAAATGTTACTACTTTCATCGTCAGTTACCGTTGCTTACCATGTCTTACTATGCGTTACTATGGGTTATTGGAATTACTTCATGGACGGGCGCAAGAAGGGCTCAAGCATACGCCTTACAGGGACGGATGGGCGCAAGAAGGGTGCAAGCATATGCCTAACGGGCACAAGAAAGGCGTAAGCATACGCCTCACAGGGGCGGATGGGCGCAAGAAGGATGCAAGCATATGCCTGACGGGCACAAGAAAGGCGTAAGCATACGCCTCACAGGGGCGGATGGGCGCAAGCATATGCCTGACGGGCGCAAGAAGGGCGCAAGCATACGCCTCACAGGGGCCCTCGCATGATGGATGGGCATAAGCATATGCCTCACAGGGCCCCTGCATGCATGCTGGGCGTAAGAAAATACCAGAGCGATTACTTCATTATTTTTTATTTTAAAAATATTATTATTAAAATAAATACAACTTGATTATTATCAAATTAAATAATGTAATGATATAAAATTACTCATCACCACCACATGATTTAAGTGTGTATAAAAGAATTACAAAAATATTATAAATTTAAACAAAACCAAGATTGAGCAGTACATTACATTGAGTAATAGATATAAGACGAAGAGGAAAAAAAGATTCCTGTTCCACAATAACATGTCTGTCTTGTACTAATAGTAAGATGGTGAAACAAAAATGAAACAAAAAACATCTCTCGGTGAAACCCAAAATGAAACAAAAAAAGCAGTGAGCAACAAATTTATATCAAACTTTCTTCCTGTCAATAAAAAAATGAATAAAAAAGTAAAGTTAATACAATCATGTAGTAACATTATAAAGAATATAAAGAATTGTTATAAAAGAAAATATTACCCGTGGGATGGAATTAGGTGTTGATGATGATGGTGCACTACTAGCATCTGGTATTGGAGGAATCTAATAACATAAATAATTAGGATTATTATTAAAAGATAAAAAAATAGTAAGATTACGCACATTCACACCTGAACACCAGGAATAAGTCTTGCTTCATTAATCAGGTTTATCAATTCATTTTGCTATCCACTTCCGGCATGTGTAGTAACATGCATAAGAACATTACGGACCAAATTACTAAGATTGTGATTTTGTTCCATTAAACATTCCATCATAGTAGTCATTTCTTGCTTCTCAGCTTTCGTTGAATGCACATTGGGAGTTGTCACCTTTCCCACGCATCTAATTCTTCCCCTAGAATCAGGCCCTTTAACTTTAGATACAATATCACTTTCCCAAGACAAACCGGAACTTTCCATTTGCACATCTTCTGTAGACTCCATTCCGGTCTTCATCATTTCCTGTAAAAAGGAAAAGTAAAATGTTGAAGTCACATAAATAAAACAATTACAATTACACATAAAAGGATAATCATCCATACCACAACTTCTGATGCTTTTGTAGAAACCAAACTGCCATCTAATCGCGTTCTGCTTGTATTATAAAGTTCAGCTCTAGAAGGTTAAAAGTAAAGGAGAGATGAATTATTTAAATGTTTAAAAGTAAAGGAGAGATGAATTATTTATACCTACTCATGTATGAGTTTTGCAAATGATTTCGATCCTAAGCAATGTGGATCAGTCAACTTGGAACGACATTCGAAATTTCTTTTACTAATTTCCTGGAATATGGAAAAATGTATAAAAATGGCACAGAGAAAAAATGGGATGTATAGTGGATTGCATTTGCACCTTTCCTTTGTCACTCAACCAAAAAGTAACAAACTCCTTATATTGATGTGGATCAACTCTTTCATCTTCCATCCTCTTGATATTTTCATCTATTTCCAGTAAATCATCGAACCATTTTGATTTCAGAGAATTTTTAAAACTCTTCCATTTTTCACTCAAATTTTCAATAACCCATTTTTTAGTCTCTTCCCTGAATGGCCTGAAGGTAATCTTCGACGACAATCGAAATAAAGAAAATATATCATCTTTATGGTCATTGATTTCAATTGGAATAAAATTTGGTAGATAAGCTTTTCCATCTAGCCATTGAGTAAAAAAATAGAGACCTGTACAATGTTCCACATATCATCTTTGTAGTTCGTTGGCATATCACGCCAAGTTTTATAGTTGATTGGAGCAATGGCATGGACTCTAACTATAGAGTCAAGAAATCTGGTAAAAATTATACCATCAATTCCTATTGGTTGATTTAATTCGTTCATTTTAACCAGCATACGTTGTCCTTTTTCTAAGTCCCAAATATCTTGACAACGTGTTGGATCTCTACATTTCTTCACAACTATTGAAAAAATAAACATGAGTTGTCAGTTGATACCATGATAATATCAAATCTCAAATTAAAATAATACCGGGGTAACATTTTTGCAAGATTGAGTTTCTTCATATTGAACTTATTGTTGGGATTGTTGTGATTCTTCATGCTGAGTAACAATATTCATCCGGCGTTTAGTTCGTCCCATAGCTATGGTGGTTCGCAGAGCAGATGCTTTCAGAGTAAGAGTTTTGAGGAGTTTTGAGAAAAGAAATGCTTCATAATACCTGATATAATATTTTTGAATTAGAATCCAACTACAAAGAGCGCCATTTTGTACCGCTCTTTTTTCTCTTCACCCACCTTTTTTCCGCACTTCTTACCGCCTTTTTTAAATTAAAATTCTTACCACTGCCTTTTTCTTCTTTCATATATTTCTTATTTTCATATTTTTAAATCAGTAAGATTTGTTGCATATTGATTTTATATAATTTTCAATTTCATGTCGAGAACTTATAACAGTGAAAAAGTCACTCAATCTAAAATTTATTATTAAATTCTTTTTAAATTAGATTTCATCATAACTTAATTGCTACCACTTTATTACCACTGGTTAGTATGCATAATTGCAAATAACAATTAAATAAAACTGATAACACATATCTCAAAATTCTTCATCTATTCAAAATATATATTTATGAACCAAATTAAATGAAATTACATGTAAATTAAATTAAAAAAATATATTGAATATACTTATATCGAGTTGAATGGTGTTGAATAATTTAATTAATTAATTAATTAATACACTATTTTTAAAATAAAAATGAATATTGAAATTGAAATTAATATTAATGTTGTCATTCGTTTAATTTGAAATTTATATAAAATTATATAATGTGAATAAATAATAAGAATTCCTCTCTTTTTGTTTGAAATTTTATTGGTTCATATAATATTGATGATAAGATATTTTGTTTAAATATTACTCTTATTTATGTAACTTAGTATATAAAATCTGTAATAGAAGTGGCATGCCAATGTTAGATTAAATGTATCTATAATAGTCGTATATAGTAATAATATAATAGTAATTTATAATAAAATAGTAATTGTAATTAAAAAAAGTACTAATATACTAGAACAAGATTATGTAATAAAATAGTAATATACGGGTAAGAGTAATATATAGTAATAGATAATAATACATTGACACTCCAACAAATATAACCTAGTATGGTAATGTATATTAATATATAATAATATATATTAGAATGTAATACTACTATGTAATAGTGATAGTTATTTAATACTAACTATATAGTAATATAATTAAAAAATACACCATAAATTGTAATACATAGTAACGTTGTAATATACAATAATATATAGTAACAGATTGTAATAAATAGTAATAAATTGTAATATATAGCAACATGTAGTAATATTTGTAACGTGTGTATATAGAGTTGTCGATTGATTTGCGGTTGATAATTAAGATTCTTTCTTTAATTTTGAAAAAATTTTCGATGCAAATTAATATTAATTAATATTATATTATATAATATTCTTAATAAATTATGTAATAGTTATCATTATCTAAAGTAATAGTACATATAAAATTTCAAGATTTGATACAATGCAATTTTGGGATTTAGTACCTATAATTTGTTGTTACTATTCTTTATCACTTGTTACAACAATGCTTTATTACTTGTAATTTGGTTTTGTATAAATAATTTGTATATAATTATATAATATTGATAAATAATATGAATCCTTCCAATTTTTATAAAATTTCATTGATTCATATAAAATATCACTTAAGTTTATATAATAATAGTAATATGTAGTTCATAGTAGTAATGTGTAGTAACATATAGTAATATATAGTAAGATATATTAATAGATAGTAATATATATAGTAACATAGAGTTGACGATTGGTTAACTGTTAATAATTATTATTAGTTCTTTAAGTTTGAAAAAATGTTCATGGCAAATTAATATTAATTAATAATATATTATATAATATAATTATGTAAGTTTAGATAAATATCATTATCTAAACTAATACTACATTTAAAATTTCAACATTTGAAGTCATGCAATTTAAGGAAAAGTTTTAAAATAAATATAATATATTAACAATCAGATAAACCGCCAAACTAAATCACCAAACCAATTGTTTGACCGCATTTTTTTTTGTCATTAGAAATAATTACTACCAATCAATTTACCACACTTTTTTCATTAGCGGGAATTGACTTTTTTTAGGGGGAATTAAGATTTGATAATTTGTCTGCACTTTTTCACCTGCATTTTTTTCACACTAGAATTCTTTCAAGTGGAGACGGTACATCATATTTGCTCATAATTTTCATACCTTTAGTCATTAAATTCTTTTAAATTTTGTAGTTGGTCATATGTCTTGAATTTATATATTTTTTATAACTCGTTACCATGAAAATTAATGAAATTTTTAGGATTTTTACCGGATCAAACATTTAAATTAAAATTTATGATTTGATTAATTTCCATTTAAATTTTTATCACCAAAAGCTAATATACCCAAAATTTTATGAGATAGTGTAATTACCTAATTTTTTTAATAATTTAATAATTAATTAATGTGTGTGTAATTTAAATATGAACTTTGAAATTCAAAATAATAATAATGTTGTCATTTGGTTTTGTATAAATTAATTTATATATAATTATACAATATTGATACTGAATAAGAATCCTTCAATTTTTGTGAAATTTTGTTGATTCATAGAAAAATATCACTTTAGTTATCCAAATTGCTTATTTTAAATATCACTTGTGTGGTTATTTCAAATTGGGAAAATTGCATAGTACATAGTAGTAATGTATAGTAACATATAGTCAGATATAACAATATATAGTAATACATCGTAATAAAACATAGTAGTGATTTTAGAATGTAATAGTAATATATATGGTGAATAGTATTTGATTCTTAACTATATAATTGTATGAGTATAAAATGTGTCAGGTTATGTATATAGTTAAATAATACTAATATACCTATACCAATAACAATATTTAAAACTATAATATAAAATATAATATAATAATAGATTGTAATATATAGTAATATGTAGTGATGGGCTTGGGCACATAGGCATATCGTTTTATTTTTAATTTTTCAATTGTTAATATTAATTAACATTGATTTATATAATATTCATAATTATTAATATGAAATCATGTAATTAATAATATATCATAAGGTAAATTATTACTATATTTAATTTTAGCAATTGTTACCACTTGTTACCTTGTTTTATCACTTATTACCATCAATTACTTGTTATTATCACTTGTTACTATGCTTTATCACTTGTTACCATCAATTATAGGCGATCTCTCTATTATTATTGCCTACTTATTTACCTATTATCACTTGTTATCATATCATTCAACTATTATCACTTGTTATCATGAATTTTATATTATCATATAAAAAAAATCATGGTTTCATATTAGACTTAATATTTCTTATTTTTATTATGAATCAGAATAAGAATAAGAAAAGAGGAAAAATAAAATAAATGATCACATCAATAAAATGTCATTACATTACATTACATTTCATATGTATAGGCATCCTATCCTACTCTATCAACCTCATCATCATCGTCATTCATGTCTGTTAATTCATCTCCTCCATCTTCATCTTCAAGATTAGTCCGAGCCCAAACCTGGTTGGCTGAGGGGTTGCTTTCTGAATTTAGATGTTGATTCAGGTTTGCATCACCCATGTCGAATACATCTCTAACTTTGACATGTTTTACAACAAGCCATCCTTTATTTATTTCATCAGCCACATAAAATACCTTCTTTGCTTGGGATGCTAGCATATAAAGATTGTCTAGCAAATCCGCACCCTGTATGATTCAGATAGGAAAAATTCAAAAGTGTAGAGCCAAATCTATCCTTCTTGCATCCTCGTTGAAGATCGACCCAATCACAGCAAAATAAAACAAAGGTATACAACCCATTATAGTTTACTTGAATAATTTGCCGTAACATTCTATAATAATTGACTTTACCTTCGGTGGGTCTTTTATCATTTGCACTTGCATAATTAATGTCATCAACTACCACAACAACACCTGAATTCTGAGTTTGAAGGCAGTTCTCGTGATCTTTTACATGAAATCAATATCCATTGATTAAATATCCATTGTAACTTTTAACCAATGGATATGGTCCATGAGCAATCCATTTAATTTCATATGTAATCTCTCCAGGGTATTTTGGATTCAGAACCTGGAAAAAAAAATGTTTAAAGTTAAAAATACGAAAAGACTAAAATTCATAACAATACAAATGATTGGCTATTGACATTGATATACTTACACAACGACTGAACCAACTACTAATGTCTTTGGCAAGAAGTTTGTCAATTTGGAAAGTATTCATTTTCTTCCCACGATTCGTTCTTCGAACATGTTGCAAATATTCCCTTCATATAAAACAATAGATAATATTAGACTTTTAAAATAGATATACATTATTATTATTATATTGTTACAATGTATACTTACACTTTGAATGAGGCAATTGATGCACTGTTGAATAGTATGCATCTATGACATTGCTTTAATGATTTCTCATCAAGACAGATTCGAGATTCTTTTTTTCTTTTATGTCTTTTACGTGTCCTTATTCCCAAAGGTCTTCCAATAGTGAACTCTTCTTCTGGAAATGAAATTTGGTTGTCATCATTCTGCAATGGATGATTAAATCTTGTTTCAACTCCCTCTAAATATCTTGAACAGAACAGCAAGCACTCGTTTGCTATATACCCTTCTGCGATTGAACCTTCAGGCTATGCTCTGTTACGGACATAGGACTTGAGTTGAAGCAAATATTTGCATATATATATAAATATATATATATATATATATAAACACAATATTACATACAGTCAATTACATGAAATGAACATTTTAAATTAAAATATTAAAAAATTACCTTTCTACCGGATACATCCACCTATATGTCACTGGTCCACCAATCCTTGCTTCATTTGTCAAGTGCACAATCAAGTGTATCATGCTGCTAAAAAATGAAGGAGGGAAAATCATTTTAAGTTTACACATAATTTGTGGAACCAATGCCTCTAATCGTTCAAGTTCTTGTGGGTCTAGAACCTTAGAGCAAAAACATTTAAAAATGTTACAAATTTTAATGATAACAGAGGCAACATTATCGGGTAGTGATCCACAAATTGCTATGGGAATAAACTCTTGCATTAAAACGTGACAGTCATAACTCTTTAAACCTATCAGCTTCTTCTGCTTAAGTTGAACACATCTGGATATATTAGTGGAGCATTCGTCAGGAAGTTCTAAATTCTTCAAAACCTTCAAAAATGCATCTTTCTCATGCACAGTCATTTGGTAACATGCTTTGGGTAGAAACAGGTTCGTAGAGTTAGGTTGTCTACGTACGTGTAGATCCCTTCTTATTCCCATGTCTTCAAGATCAAATCTAGTCTTATAATTATCCTTAAACTTTCCTTGTTGTCCAAGAATTGTGCCAACAATTGCATCAAAACAATTCTTCTCTGTATGCACCATGTCAATATTATGTCTGATCAAAACATTATGCCAGTAAGGCAAATCAAACAATATACTCTTCTTTTTCCATCCTCGTATTTTAATGGGATATGTTAAGTCAATCTCATCTAATTCTTGCAAAACATCGGCTCCGATTCATGGTTTGGGAGCAACTCTAAATTCCTTTGTCCCATCGAAAGAGTGTTTATCATATCTGAATGGATGAGTTAACTCCAACCATCTTTTATGCCCTATATAAGAATACTTCTGGCCATGATATAACCATTGAGAACATGCATCATATCCATATATTGGACATGCAAATCTACCTTTTGTACTCCATCCAGACAAATTAGCATATGCCGGGAAGTCATTAATGGTCCACAACAATGCCGCATACATTTTAAAGTTTTCCCCAACTGAAGAATCAAAAGTATTAACTCCTTTGTACCATATTTCTTTTAGCTTCGCCATGAGTGGTTGCATGTACACATCTATCTTATCACAGGGACTTTTAGGATCAGGAATAAGTAATGTGAGTATAAAGTTGGTAGATTTCATGCACAATCAAGGAGATAGATTATATGGTATCATTACCACTGGCCAAGTGCTATATGTAACATTCATTGTTTTGAATGGATTGAAACCGTCTGCTGCTAATCCTAAGCGAATATTTCTTGAGTCAGCTGAGAAATGAGGATACAAGGAATCAAACTTTTTCCATGCAGGTGAATCAGCTGGGTGTCTTAAGAGTCCATCCTCTGTTCTTTGATCTCATATCCCAGCCCTAAAGCTGAAATTGCTTTCTTCACTTGAGGGTAACTTTTTGGTAGTATGTTTCCATCAGGCAACAACTCTCCTAGAAACGCTAACAGTAAAGAGAAGGATTTATTACTCCACCCGGACAAACACTTTAAATGGTATAAGTGCACAATAGTTGTAAACATGGTATATTTAGAATTTGGATAGACTGGTTTTTTGGCATTTTTTAGTAATTCATGAAAATGCAACTGTTTAGTTGGTTCAGTTTCATAAGAATTTGGTTAAGGATTATGTAAATGTGTGAATGCATCATGTAACATGCCATACATGTTGTGATCAAACAAAATGTCAGTCTTACTAATCAATGGATCATGGTTGGTTACGTAGGATGGATTGTGGTTGGTGTCCTCAAATTGATGAGATTTCGACGTTGCAATACTCTCTCCATGAAATATCCACTTCTGATAACCATGTTGAAATCCATGGCATAATAAGTGGTTGAAGACTATGTGCGTAGGGAATCTCATTGTGTTGAAGCATTTAACACAAGAACATGATATCTTGCCATCCATAGATTGAATATTTGCCGTTGCAAATTCAAGAAATGCATTAACCCCGCCAATATATTTATCATTACCTCTTGATTTAGAATACATCTACGACCTCTCCATTTTTTCTGTTTTGTAGAAGTAAAGATAGAAATATTAGAGAAGTATTTGTATATGTCAAATAAATGAATGAAATGACATATGAAATAAATTGTGATTTTTGATTTGATTTTTTGGCCCAAAAAAAAAGAAATAGAAAAAGAAGAAAATATGGTGTTGGCGCCGATATTCGTGCCAAGAAGCTTTGTCCAATAGCAATTGATGGATGGCGATAATCGATGGTAATTGATGGTGGGTATTAATTGATGGTAAGTCATGGTAACGAATGGTAAGTTAGTGGGCAAAGCATCAATGGTTAGGTTTGGTTGTTGATTATCTTACTTAATCCAATGGCCGGGATTCAAAGTCATCAGAAGAGGAGACATGTCACTCACACGTCTTTTCAACAAAGAGTTCCAAAGCACGCACAACACACAACACCCACGAGTACAACACCCTATGAACCCCATCAATTATAGCCATTTGATTCGGTGAAAGGCATTTCATCCCATGGTGGTGAAATAATGGTAATGTCTCCGCATTGCTCAGCATTTCTCGGTAACATGTTGTCACCATTTTAGTTTTTTTCTGCATTTCCTACCATTGCTTTGTGAAATTACTTATTTTGATGGTTCATCGAAGTTAGATTTGCAGAAGAATACTCGTTGCAAGAACTAAGTCAGAGAGAGGGAGAGAACGAGGGAGGAGGACGAGAAAGAGAGAACGACGGAGGAGGAGGAGAAAGAGAGAACAAGCAGAGAAGAAAAAAGTAAGATGAGTAAAGAGTGAAGACTGAGAGTGAAGATAAGGATAGGGCAGAGAAGAAGAATCAAGAACTATTTTTGAAAACAGAGAGGCCAAGAGAATAGGTTTGAAGATATTATTTTTGAATATTTTGAAAATTTTGAACCAGAACTACAAATGGCAGTTTATTCCGATAATGAGGATTTTGTAGGTTCGTCCGCCAATATATTTATCCTTTATTTGAGCTTATTTATGGTTTTTGGTTATTAGAGTATTTAGGGATTTTTAATAATTGATTTGAGATTTAGTGATTTATGTTATAAATTATAGAAATTTAATATACGTTATTTATGTTTTTAGATACAGAAGAGAAGAAGAAAGGAGTGGCTAAGAACAAGAAGAAGAGGAGTGCCTTGCGTGCGAGTAAGGTAATAAAATCTAACCTCGTCTGTATATATTAATAATTTTATTATTATTACTAACAATAATGTAAAAATTATTGCAAGAATAGAGTCAAAGTATTGAAGAATGGACGGAATTAAAGGAAGGGGAGAGGGACAACTACAACAAAGTAAAAGAAACAAAGAAATTACTTACACTAAGTAGAGCAATGGCATCCGGCACCGATTCAAACGAGGTGCTCTCCAAAGCAATTAAAGGAGGTAATTCTTTTGCTTAGTCAAGAGATGAAAGAAGAGGTAAAACATATGGGGTTTGGCAATATTTTGAAGCTCAGCTGTGATACATTAAGCCAAAAATTGTGTGAAGAAAAGATAATGAGATTCGAACCGATGGAAAAACTTCTTTGTGTTTGTCCAAACCAAAACTTTAAGCTGACATCTATGGAAGTAGGATGAATCCTAGGAATCACTTCAACTGGATGTGAAGTTTTGGGCTCTTCATCTTTGGTTGAGTCTCCATGCATCAGAAAGTATTTTTCGAAACTAAAATATATGGAGTTGAAACAGAACATGTGCATGGAAGATGCCTCCTCCCCAAAATTTAAACGCTACTTCTTGCTCTTTCTTCTCGGATGCTTTTTATGTCCTATCACAAGTGTCTTCCCTTCTTCCAGACACCTAAAGGCAACCATTGATGTAGATAAAGCGGGTCTATATAACTGGGCTGATTTTGTTTTAAAATGGTTATGCGATGAGATTTGCCAATTTCAAGCTCTTCAGACAGGAGGAAGAGAAGACGAGAAGAGGAAGAAAAGGGCAATTAGTGGACGTATATTCTTGCTTATGGTATGTTCATAATTATAATGTCAATATTGAATAAAATTAATTTAATGTTGTTAATATGAATTCAAGGTTTTTAATAATTGAAATTTGTTTTATATGAATTATGTGTATATATAGACATTTTACTTTGAGAAGGTGAGAGTCGGCAATTTGGGTGGTGAAGAAAACAAACTACCAATTGCCTATTGGACTAGTGAGCGTGTAAATAGGAGGCTTGTCTTTGAGCGTGCAGAGGTAAGTTAATTAAGTTAACTGCATTGTCTCCGTATATAATTCATATATGTTTCATTATTGTTCCATATTCATATATGTTGCATTATTCTTCCATAGGGTTTGTTGTCATCAAAAGATGAAAAAATCAAAAAAGTGAAGGAAATGCAATTGTATTATCCTGATAGAACCGGAGAAGAAACGAAGGTACAATTTACTAGTTATTATCATATCCTGCAATTTTTTAATATTACAATGTATATATATTTGTGTAGAAAATTGGCACCAAACAGGAAATGAAAATGTTTATATAAAAGTCAAGTCGGATGTTGGAGGAGTCAATTCAAATTCAGTCTCATCTATTGCAAATGCACTTTGTTATGTTAACAAGACTCTGCAATAATTCTGGTGATGAGGTTGAGGCATCATTGGATGAAGAAGACAACATTCAAAAGAAGCGAAGGAATGATGATGAGGAAAAGGTAGTAGAGGAGGAGGAGAAAGGGGACAAAGGTTTGGAGGTGGTGGTGGGCCAATTGTGTGAAGTCGTTAATGTTTTAACTGAAATGAAGGAGGGCAAGGAGTCAGAGGTGGAGGACGTGAAGACAAATGCAATTTTAACCTTTGCTAAGGTTAGAAAATTTTCCACTGAAGAGGAGAGTGTATGGAATTTTTTTGAAAGAAAACCCATACCAAATAAAGCCAGGCAAGTTATGGTTTACCTATACAAGTTATATAATTTCATGAAAATTTTTAACTTTAATTATTACTGATATATAAAATTATTGAGAATGACAGAATAATTTTATGTAATATCAGTGGAAATATGGATTGATGCTCATGAGTTCATGCCCCCTCACTGGGTTGGGACATTGGTATGTATCAAAATTTTTAAATTAAAAAATTTTGATCTTATCTTTAATTATTTGAAATATTTAACCTAGCGTATGAATTTTTTTTTTCTTACTATTACCTTCAAACAGAATTACTAATGAATTTGGTTATATTTGCAATAGCTTACATAATGATAATGACTTTGGTTATATTTGCAATAGTTGACTTAATAATCGTAATGATTTTGGTTATATTTGTAAACGATGGATTGCTATATCAGGCTTCTTAATACCTATAATCGGAACTCATCTCCATTTTTCTCGAGATGTATTCTTCCCTTATGGTTTTTGGTAAATTTTTATTGTTTTAGCTTTTGTCACCATTCTTAATTTTTACAATCTTTAATCTTTATATTGTTCTTAATTCGAGTTGTTTAGTGTTTCAATACACGTAGGAATTAGCAATATTTGATTTCTCCATAGTCGTAACTTTAGACCTTACAAATGTATATGCATATACTCTTCCTGAGTGCACACATATCACTTTACACCTTACATATGCATATGCATTTACTCTTCTTGAGTGCACACACATGAATCTTGCTAACTGAACACTAATGAACACTAATTGCCATACTATCAGTCTTTTATTCACTCCTTATTTTGTCATATATACATAGTATTATTATTTGGTAAATAAGAAGAACTTGTTAATTTCCATATTTTTCTTTCCTAACTTGTTTTAACCTCTAATATTAGATGATTGTGATTTCTTCAACTAGATTGGATAGATTGGATACAAAACAAAAAATCAATGAAAGCGATTGGGATGTTTCGATGGTTGACCATTGCTTGTCTCCAAATGCACTTGGGTTCGATTTTAAATCATGCAATCTGGTGTGTATTTACTTTAGCTCACTTAATATTTCTATCACTTTATATCTATTTCTATCAACCATTGATGTACTATTATATTGTCATAATAGATTTTCATACCAGTAATATTCAAAGAACACTGGTTTTGTTACTCTATTTGCATGGAGAAGTGGATCATGTATGTTTTAGACTCAGGTAATAGCTTTCGGGCACGTGAAGACCAGGAAATATACAGTTTGATGGTATTTTCTTAATATACTTAATCATCGAATAGAGTTGCATACTGTTTATACATGCTTTTGAAAAATCATCTTTTTTTATAGAGAAATTGTATTGAGAGGGTTTATCAAAACTCCTCGGGTATCTCCCAAATTGTACACGTTAAAGTTCCACAGCAACCTAATCCGTAAGTATATTGTCGTCTATTTCTAAAATTCAGTACAGATGCAAAAAAAAAAGAAGAGGAATTGAAATGCATACTAAAATAAAATAAATTACATTGACAGACAAGATTGTGGAATATTTGTTATGCGGTTTTTGGAAGGTTGGGAACCAGATATAATAATGACTACACCAACTCAGGAAGTATATATATTTTTTTATAGCATTTCATCATTTTTATTCTAATTGGATTGATATGATTAATTTATAAATTGTCATGGCTGGAAGGTTTCAGGAGCTAAATTTTTTGAGAAATGAATATTTTTTTAAACTTTTAATGTTTAAGCATAATAGTGTTCGAAGCGACATTATGGAGAAGATCTCACGACCATTAGCACCGCAAAGCAAACTAATCAAAGCAAAGCCAAAAAAATCGTAAATAAACCTTGAACGAATAGAATTGTGATGTATGAAATTCATATTGTATTGATGAGAAATATTCAGATGAAAATTGAAATAACTTACCACTACTTACCACTTCTTATAATTACTTACCACTACTTATCATACTTACCACTACTGCTGATTATTATTGTAGGGTTTATGCCCATGACTACGCAAGGGCAACATGAGCACCACGCTGCGCTCGGTAGGGGTTGCCGGGCTTATGCCCATGCCTGGGCAGGGGCAGCATGATTAGGAGGCTGCGCCCGCAAAGGGGTTCGCAGGCTTATGCCCATACATGGGCGGGGGCAGCATAAGCAGGAGACTGCGCCTGCAAAGGGGTTGCCGGGCTTATGCCCATACATGGGCGGGGCCAGCATGAGCAGCAGACTACGCCCGCATGAGAGGAGATTGCGCCTGTGAAGGATTCCGGGCTTATGCGGCTAGCAGAGGCCTCTGCCCATGGTGCACAAAATCACGGCGGCTTGCACGGGTGAACTTTTTAACATTGAAAAACAAACACAAGAGATCAACACATCTACATTGAAATACACATAAAAATACAAAATGAACTAAACTACAAATACAAATGCAAAAAGCAAGGGAAGGGAAGCAATTACATATAATTACTTCAAATTGTTATTTTTAACTTTTGGTCTAAATTTTTTGACACTCTTTCTTGCAACATCTTTCGACTCCGGATTTGTTATTACAGCATTAACAACTTGCTGAATGGTAAAAGGATTGGGAGTAGTAGTAGGGGTAGGAGTATTACCCCAGGTAGTCGTTGTGGGTATGTGAGAAGAACCAAATGTCAGAAACGGATGCCTAGGGGCAAGATTGTCATAGCTAGGCTGAGTGTCAGGAGCACGAGGGTGAGTATCAAGAGGAGGAGAACCAAATGTAGAAGGTGGGTGTAAAAGAAATAGGTGGGCAAAACCAGAGAGACGTGGTGGTGTAGGAGTGGTAGAGGAAGAAAGTTGAGTGGCAGGATCGGGAGATAAAGAAGGTTGAGTAGCAGAGCATGAAGGTCGGGCCGGGTTGCCTATCTACAAATGGTCTCTGAAGCATTCAATAGATTTGGAATTTGCCCCAAGGTCTACTATGATGTTCAACATTTGACATATCATTTTGTGATGCTGCTCTGCATTCTGATCTGCAAATTCATGTGTATATTGTCGCATTCCAAACAGTCGTCTCTCAATTGATTCCACTTTACTACTCAGTCGACCCATATCTGTCCTCGTTTCTCCCATTTCTATCCTATGTTCTCGCATTTCCATCCCAAGTCCTCCAACTTGCTCATTAAGCATGCCAATGTCTACTTTCAGACCATAAATACATTGAAACAAATCTTTCCACCTTGCCTCGTCATTGGCATTCCGATGGTAGTCATTTGATCCTCCATCTCCTCCCTCATTTCCTTCGTTTTCATTCCCATCTCCTCCTTCATTCCGTTGATCTTCTTCTTCTTCTTCTTCTTCAGCTTCGTTACCAATTCCTCCTTAATTCAATTCTTCTTCATTCCTTGCTTCTTCTTCCCTATCCTCCTTAAGAAATCTGTGCTTCGGATGAACCCACATATCATCTTGCAAAATCCATTGTGCTCTTTGTAGCATTCGCAGATTTATAGTTCTATCCCTCAAACTTAGTTCCACTCTGTTTTCTCTTTTTAAACTTATCCTAACACTTTTTAAAATACCGGTGATCACACTACAGAATGACAAATTAGAATTCAAAGCTCTTGTAGTCATCATAAAGTAAGGAAGCAGAAAATGCAAACCTGGATTTCTTCTTTGCATGATACAAGCCATGTGCCAAAAGTCTTCACGCGTGATGTGTTGATAATTACCGGCTCTTGGCTTTATGACGTAAACGATGAAGAAGTGCAAAATTCTTTCCTGCAAAGGTAACTCCGTCGCATCCCTACTATATGTCTCTAAATGCTTATTATCAAATACTACTCTAGCATCATTCAATATATTTGATTCCAAATATGGCTTACAATTCTCATAGGCAACCCACTCCAAACGATCGTATCTACATATAAATCTAGGATTCACTATGATTGTTTCACGATTAAAGTAAGTTTGAAATGATGCTGACCAATATTTATCACCAATGACTATATTTCACTCCCTATCTACATTCTCATCATCGTCGTCGCTTTCTTCCATCGAAGTGTTATCAATTGGGTCCATATTATTATAAAACATTCTAACTGCATTTTCATAGATTTTTTTTACTCAGATTTAGAAGCCAACAAGGACACACTTCCTTTAAGTAACTAGTATACCTACAATCTATGCTCTCGAGAAAATGCCAGTCGATTAAATGACCATGAGTAATCTTACATCGATAGTATACGGTATAAAATGATTTGCTTCTGTCGATAGACCGAAATTCCCTCTTGTTGAATTTTTTTGCTCCCACAGTTTCCTTCCCTTTTCTAGAGCTAGACGCCATTTGCAAGACTAAGAAAGTGCATACATCCGATTGAGCGGAATGATATTTTGATGAAGGGTTGAGGAAGGTGTGCTAACAGAGAGTGGGAGAGCGTAGTGTTTGTGAAGATTGAAGGAGGGTTTGAACATAGCGAGTGAGAGAGTGGGAGACAGAGAGAGAGATAGAGAGTGGACGGGTGAGAGAGAGAAAGATGGTGGTGAGATAGTAAGACTATTGAGTTAAATAGGTAGATTGTTTTAGTGTTCTTGATATTATTGTCTCATTTGTATATGGAGTGTAGCGTAGTGTTTGTCAAGTTTGCCGTGTTTGTGGAGTGGAGTGTTAGTGGAGTGGAGTGGAGTGTTAGTGGAGTGAGATGTCATCGTTCTTGTTGTGCAGAGTGTACATGGAAAGTTAATCAAATAGTAACCTTGCCATTGAATAGTCTTGTAAATGGAAGTAAATGGAATAGAATAGGTAGGTGACCAAATTTTATGGTAGAATATAATATTAATATACTTTACTATAATATAACCCATATAATTTGTTGTAAAATAATAAAACAAAATATAATATATAATTGAATAATATATAATATAATACTAAAATATTGTACTATATGGTAATATATTGTAATGTATAATAATATATAATAATAAAAAGGATATACTAGTAAATTAAATTATTAATATATCATAGTATATCGTAGTAAAAATTTGCATCGATATATTCATATATAATTTATATTAATATATATTAGATATAGCAAGTAATCATGGATATATTAATATATAATACAAAAATATAGAATATTATATAATTATATATTAGTATGCAGAACTAAGAACTAATATAGTATATGGTGGTAGTATATAGTCATAATATATAATACTTATCTTACATATATGTTACATAGTAATATATATATAATATGTTAGAATAATATAGTTATAAAAATAAGTATGATAATTTTTTAATAATATATATTTTAATAATATATATTTTAATACTAAAATATAGTAACATACAGTATATAGTAATAAATAGTAATATATAGTCATAATTAATATTTTTTTAACATATAGTATATAATCTTCATACAGTAGTAAAATATAATACTTATATTTTATATATTAATATATTAATTTTTGTATATGTGTATGTATGTATATGTATGATATACAGTTATAAAAATAATTGTAACATTAACAAATAATGAAAAATTAAGATTAAATATAAATAATATTTATAATAATATACTGAGTGTTTGTTGATCCAATGGCTAGGGTTAATTTGTAAGCACGTATCCCTAATGCTCCACCATCCAACGGCTGTGAAATAATAACCGCCTTTTCAAATTTGAATATTTCGAAGAAGGTAGCGTTTCGATTTTGAAGAACGGGTTGTGCGCCGATTGAAGGGTTGTGCGGGGAAGGAAGTTGAAGGAAGAATGGCAAAGGCGAATATCGTACGAAGATGAAGCAGGCAAAAGGGCGGGAGGGAAGAGGGAAGGGGGCAGAGACAGGTAGATTTTTAATTTCTTACCACAAAATGGGAAACGCAGATGCAAATAGAAGTGGCCCTTCCAATGAGTCTTCTACGTCTAGATCCGTGAAATATCTCTCCGGATACAAGTTTTTTAGGTTAGGGTTTTGTGTTTTTTTTCTTTACTATTTATTTTTATTACCTATTACATCCCAATAATTCTGCTTTGGACGATAGGAGGAAAGTGACAGCAGAAGTAATCTCTTCGCTTTCATGTTTTTCTATGTTTTGAATTTGTGGTCCACTTTAAAAATTTTGTTGCATTTCGTCCAATCTCATTGATACTATCTGTTTCAACCATATTTTTCATTCCCTCGACGAGAACACACTGACCCCTTCAGGAATCATAGATATTGGGTGAATCTTTTAAATATGCTTGCATATGGACATTTATCCTGAAAAAGCTGTCAATCGAAACGAAGAATAAGTGTCCAGCACCTAATTTTTATCTTTTTGTCATAATACTGTTGCAACTTTGCTAGCTTAGTTCAATCTGAACACTCAACATTGCATGCTTGTGCATAGCAACAACATAAATCCCAAGGAAGTGGTGTACAGGGAGCCAATTTCAGCCAACTCCATTGTCTGCTTACATACTTTCAAAGGGAAAAATTTGTTTCTATTTCCAATTGTGTACTAATTACGATAGTGATATAATATTTGCTAAATTTGCATGGAATACTTTCTTTGGTTACTTGAGGGGTAATTAAATGGGAAATTATTTTCTTTGTTTTGGCTTAAAATTTCTCTTCTATTATTATTAGTTAAGAGAGTACATAGATTTTATCTATTTTTTGATATTGTTACTTCAGGCGTGGAAAGAGTGAGTGTTTTATATAGTTACTTTCTCTGTTTGTTCAACTGTTACGTTGTTATATAGGCTTCTCTTTGTTTCTTTCATTCTTTGTTGATATTTTAATGTTAGTTTGTTTATATTATATTGTTACTTAGTTTATGTTGTTTATATTGTTACTTTGTTTATAACATTGTTTGATTCATATCATTACATTGTTACTTTGTTTGATTTTGAGTGTTTCAAATCTTGTTTCTGCTTTAGATATTTTTAATTAATATAAACATATTTGTAATATCACCAACTTTGAATGTATTGGCCACTATAGAAAATAATTTTTTTCGAAGAACAATGTGACCATCAGTGAATGCAATAAAAGTTGGAGGGAATTAAGTGAAGCTGAGTGGGAGAAGTACAACAATTTTGCGAGGCAAAGAGAAGATATGCATGTCATATCTATGGCAATGCTACCGATTCAAACTCGGTGTTCTCCAAAGCAACTAATTGAGTTAATTGTTACCCTCACCAAAGACATGAAACAACAAGTAAAACGTATGGGGTTCGGAAAGCTTTTGAATCTTTCGTTCAATACTCTGAGTAGAAAATTATGTGAGGAATTGATAATGAGGTTCCAACCTATGGAAAAACTTCTTTGTATCGGTCCAAATAAAACATTTAAACTAATACCTGAAGAAGTAGGGCGAATCCTGGGAATCCCCTGCACTGGACGCAATGTTTTAGGCTCTTCATCTTTCATTGAATCCTCGGAGACAAAGTTATTTTCTAGACTAAAGCATAGCCAATTAAAAGAACAAATGCAATTGGAAGATCCCTCATCCATGAGGTTTAAACGATGCTTCTTGTTGTTCGTTCTCGGATACTTTTTATGTCTGTCCACAAATATCTTCACTACTATGAGACACCTTGCAGCTACCATTGATGTGGACAATGCTGGGCAATACAACTGGGCCAAATTTGTTTTACAATGGCTAGCTGATGAGATCTGACAATTTAAAGGTGTTTTGAAGAGAAGAAGAGGACAGGAAGAGAGGAAGATCAGAGCTATTGGTGGTTGTTTATTTTTACTTATGGTAAGTTTATAAATATTATTTCATTGTTTATAACTATTGCAAATCTTGATTTTTGCTAACCAAATTTTGTTGGTCATCTGTATGCATAGATTTTTTACTTTGAGAAGGTGAGAGTTGGTGGATTGGGTGGTGAAATACAGAAAGAACCCATTCGCTATTGGACTATGGATCGTGTTATTCGTAGACTTGGATTTGAGCGGGTAAACGTAAGTTAACTGCACTCTCGATAAAACAATGGTTGGAAGCAACTACATTGTTGTATTAGTATGATCTCTATGATTTATTTGATGCAAGATCTCTTATTCTCAGAACTGTGAATATTAATGTATAATGAATAATACATTGCATTATTAATTGAAGTAACATTGTTGTGGCAACTATTATTTATTTCAAGTAAGTATCAACTTTGAAGTAAGTTCTCTTTGAAGATTGAACTCTTAAATGTGAGTTGTTTGATAATATGTTGTGCCATATATATATATTATATAGGGTTTGTTGTCAAAGAAAGCTGATAACAATAAAGAAATCAATACATGGAACAAATATGTTGAAGCTGACACTGGTGGAGATGAAACTAAGGTAAACTAGTAGCACTTACCCAATGATTATAATATCTTTCTATCTTTTAACCAGCTTTTTTCTTATGTAGAGAATTGGGATCAATGAGAAAGTTAAAATGTTTCTGGACAAGTCAATCAGAATGTTGAAGGGCTCAATTCAAATTCAGTCAAAGTTGTTGCAAATGCACTGCGATCTATTGCATACATTGTCCAACTTTGATCATGTAGAGGAGTTTGATGTACAAGAGGATGAACAGAAGCGAAAGCATGATTTTGTTGAGGGGGAAGAGGTATGGGAGGAGGATGAGGACTTAGAGGAGGTATTGGATGAAGAGGAGGAGCCAGATCCTCAATTATATGAAATTGTAAATGCTTTAACCGAAATGAAGGAGGTTCATCCAAACACAATTTCTACCTTTGCTAACATTAGAACGTTTTCAAGTGAAGATGAGAGTGTTTGGAAATTTTATGGACGAAAACCCCTAAAAAAGGAAGCCGGGGAAGTTAGATCTTATTGATACCTTTATTATTTGTCACTTCATATTTGTATTCATACATCCCAAATTTGTTTTTTATACATTACTAAAACCTCATGATTTTTTTTTGACAATGTATAGAACAATCTTGTGTAATATTGCTGGAAAATACATGTCGTGGACTGATGCTCACGAATTGTTGATGCCTCATTGGATTGGCACATTGGTAAGAAATTTATTTTATTTTTAATATATTACTTTATGATATAATGAGTAGTACTACATGCAACCATGGAATGCTATATGGGGCTCCTCAATACTTACCGCCGGAACACCTCTCCCATATTCTGGAGATGTGTTTTACCATATGGTTATCGGTAAGTATTATTTATCTCATTACTCTTTCTTTCATTCATTGTGTACATCATTTTTTTTCATCAACACTATACTTATACTTCTTCTTGTATCAATACTCTTAACTGATCCACTTTATCAATTTGGAATCGATTTGGACTTCAAATTGGATTTGGATATGTGCTCTGCGCTGATAATGGAAATAGTAGTGAATTATCCTTTGACAAGCATGCAGTGTTTAATGTAATTGCATTCCTTATTTCTTAGTAATTTTTTTTTGTAAGTTTCTCACTGGTTTTTAGTTAGGCAAATTTCTACATTATTTTCTCAGCTTGTTATAGTTTTGTCAGCTACTTTTTCAATCACCTAGTTTTAACCTTCTTTTACAAATTATGCACTGATGCTAATGTAGATGACTATTGTGTGCACCTCTAGTTTGGATGAGACACAAAAAAGTCAATGAAAACGGGTGGGACATTTCAATGGTTCAAAACTGTTTGTCAGCAACAACACTTGGATTTGATTTCAAATCGTGCAATCTAGTGAGTTACGTTACCTTAATGGAGTTGGCTTACGAGTACATATTTATATTTCATTTAACATACTATTGTGTTTTCATAATAAGTTTTTATTCCCGTTATTTTAAAACAACACCACTGGTTTTGTTATGCTCTTCACATCGACATGCATGACAAGCATATAATGTACGTTTTGGACTCGGGTTCTTGCTTTAGGGGGCATGATGACCAAGTATTGCAAACTTTGAAGGTAATTGCTTAATATACTGAAACATCAAATTTTCTTTCACTAAAACCTATAATTTTCATATTTATTATGTAGAAAATTTTCATATTTCTTATGTAGAAAAATTGTATTGAGAGGATTTTTGAAAACTCCCTCGTTATCTCTGAAATTGTACCTGTTCAAGTTCCTCAGTAGCCTAGCACGTGCGTACTGCTACTATTACTATACCTATGGTTTTCTGAATTTCACTACAAATGCATACCTAACATAAATTGTGCAGGAATGATTGTGGAGTATTTCTTATGCACTTTTTGGAGATTTGGGAACCGGGGATGTGGCTGACTCTTCCAACTCAAGAAGTATGTTCATGTTCTTCTTCATATTAATAATATTATTGTGTTATTCGAATGAGTGATGATTTGATTTCATAACTTTATCTCATGGCAGGACCAAAATTTCATGAGAAAAGAATATTTTCTCACACTTTTAATGTCAGAGCATAATACAGTTCGATCTGAGATCATGGAAAAGATGCAACAAAAGATAGAAACAAAGAAAAAAATCAATCAAACCAATCTCCAGACCATTTCAGCTACTCTTGAGAAAAGCAAAAGCTAAGACCGCACCAGTACAAAGGACAAGAAGGAATGTGAAAAGGACTTGGATGTAATGGTGAAAAGGAGTTTGAATAGGTTTGATATACGGTCCCACAGTCTTCAGAATTTTCTACTGTAGCAAGTCCGGTGGCTGGAGTAAGATTTAACTCTGTCTACTTAACCACTTGTAATGCTTGTCCCAAAAGTGGCTGAATTGGGATCAAAAGGGGGGAGCCGATCGAAGAGGTGAAGTGGTTCAGGTAGGAGTCCCATGGATTTAAGATTTTCCTTGATTTGGATTTAAGAAAAAATAGGTTTATTTTATGAAGAATAATTTGATTATCTCCCTTGAGTCCTACCACCTTCACTTCTGTGTGCATGTTTTCCTCTGCATTATGCCTAGATTGAGAAGAACAATTCTGATGTACTCCTCGTGATGATGTAGCTCTGAAGACAAATTGATTGCTTTTAAAATGAAAATCATTGATTGACAATCATGTGTTATGTATAAAATTCATTCGCACAACATGATCATTGATGAGGGACACCGGTTGAAAAATCATGACTGTGCCCTTGCACGGACTCTTGTCACAGGGTATGTGTCCTGTACTATCGGGACTATCAACTTTGGTGTTGTACTTTTGGGTATGTGATGAAGTATTGGGAATATGATGAAGTTTCTATCTATCGCTTCCAACTAGTTCTTTCTGTATAATTCTGTTAAGCTCTTCTCATTTTGGCAATACATTTTTCCAAGATTTTATCAAGTTGTTCTAGTTGTCTAAAACATCAAGAGTGTGAAATAATGTCTTGCTCAACTTAGTGACAGATGCATTGTAGTTTTCCATTTCTTAAGTGATCTTACCTCACAAAGTTTTTAACAATTAAGCAAATATTATTTATTCAATTCAAAGAGTTTGTACATCACGCTTTTTGTTGATTATTTTTACATCGTAATGCTCTTTGTAGCCACTCTTCTTTTCTTTGTTCTTGTTTTCAAATTGTTTCCCTCCTTTTCTCAGCCTTTGGAGAAACCATTTTAGCCTCATTGCTGCTTCAAATTCATCATGCCTAGTTTGCTTCTCCTAAGGCTATGATACTGTTTAACCAGTTCGAAGACTGTTTAAATTTTGTAAATAACTCAGTTGCCAAGTTTGGAATAAATAAGCTATAAAACATGGCAGTACATGCTAGACAAGGTCAACCAATTAGAAAGGCTGGACTATTCAAATGGACCAGCAGGTTTATCATTATGTAGTATATGCCCCTACAAGTGTCTGACAGCATTTCTTTGTGCTTACTATGGAGAAATCTTCAGTTCAGATCTTTTTATTATCCAACAACTAGACAAGGTCAGATTAAGAATGATCGAAATCATCTCAGTGCTTGGCTTTAGTTACAGCCTTGCTGCGTTTTGCCAAAGAAAGAGCCTACTTTCTGCACTAGGATACTGAACCTATTACATTCCAGCCCTTTTATGTTAAAATCATACATAGGAGGAACTGAGGATCTAAGAACTTTATCGGACATAGAGGTCTAAACATATGGTGCATTTTGAAGATCATGTGGGTAATACAAAAGCCTAAGATCTAAAACCCTTTTCAGTGGGGCTACAATGGATATGTATGGTAATGAATGAGGAGTTTCCCTGTTGCGGCTTTGATTATTACTTTGAGTAGAAGAAACCATTATAACAGTTTCTATTTATTTTTGCAGCTGAATACATACCGGAAATGTTGGAGGAAATCAAGCGTAGAGGGCAAACTCACTTGGAATAGATGTCCCTAGTGAGAGGGAAATTAATCACGTCGCAGCAAGATCAGATGATGAATTTTGGCCTTTCACGAAAATGGACAAAGAGAGAAGGCAGAAAGAAAATTATAGGTCTCCATTTATGGAACAACATGAGGTACCAAAATGGGGATATCCCGTACTGGCAGATCAGGAAAAGGGCATAGCCCTTGGATATAAAAGTGGTAGCATCATTGGAAAGCGAAGGAGAAAAGAGGTGGTTTATGCTGATTCCCTTGGTGATTTGTAGTGGATGAAGGCTATACAAAATGGTGAGGACATATCAAGGCCTTTGGTAAAAGCAAAGGGAAACCATCAAATTATCTCAGAGGGTAGGTATTTCACTATTAATAAAGGAGCAGAGGAGAAAAGCCTGACAAATGTAAAGGATAAAAGTATTCACATCCCAACTGCAAGTGAAGAACCTAATGTTTTTACCCCAAAGGCTTTCAAAACTAAAGTTAAGCCTGAGAAACCTGAATATAAAAGTGTTGGAGGAGGTGATTTGAATGGGGATTTCTTAACATGGAAGACGGATAAAAGGAAGAGATCAAGCCACAATGGCCCTAGGTGATTACAAGACTTTAGCAAGTCAAAATCACTAATTGAGAACCAATTACTTCAATAAAATAGTTTAGGAAATTTACTTTCACAATGGAGGAGGCCAAGTTTTAGTTGATTACATCTTCTGTACATTTTCTCCGATTGGTGGTGGATTTGTCTGCAGCGTGCTGAATGGTGTCATAGTTATACCAAGAGCAAGAGGGCCTTTGACAGATATATAGGTTTCAACAACTCCTCTGCTAATCACTTGATAATTTAAGGGCTCTCAAATGTTTTACGCCTACAAGCAACCTTGTACAATTACCAATTTTATAAGTACATCAAAGTAAATAGAACTTATGAAACTGGAATGCTTAAGTAGACAGAAAAAAGAATCATATCAAGATTGTTTTCAAATCGTTCCTAAAACTCTGCCATATTTACTAATCACAAATGATTTTGGATCAGAATTTAATGTACGTTTTAAAGACCGTGCAATATATAAGTTAGCATGTATATAGAGCTTATGCCAACGGTTTGTTTAACTAGATAGTAAAGAAGAGTCATATAGAGACATTGTTCAAAACATCTCTAAAACTCTGTCATATTTTTTGATAAAAAATAATAACTATCAAAATTGAGTAGAACTTATGAAAACGATATGCTTAAGTAGTGAGTCAAAATAGTCATAATGAAAATGTTCTCAAACCGTCTCTAAACCTCTGCATATTTACTGACTACAAAAGATAAACGTCTGAATTGGGTATAGCTTTTAAAGACTGTATAATATTTGAGTTCGTACCGATGTAGAATTTATACAGACAGTTTGGTTAGGTTGACAATAAAAATAGTTATATAGTGACCGTTTTCAAACCGTCCCTCAAACTCCATATAATAACTCTTACAGTTGAATAGAACTTATAAAATTTGTATGCTGAAGTAGATAGAAAAAAGAAAAATATCGAGTCTATTTTTTAAATCATCCTTAAAACTCTGTCATTTTTACTAACCACAAATGATATGCGTCAAAATTGAACATAGGTATTAAATACTGCACAATATATAAGGTAGCATAGATATAGAATTTATCTCGACGGTATGGTTAACTAGATTGTAAAAGATAAGTCATATAGAGACATTTTTCAACCCCTCTCTAGAATTCTGTCATATTTACTTATCACAAATAATGACAGTCAGAATTGAGTACAACTTATGAAGACAATATGCTTAAGTAGCAATCAAAAATAGTCTTATTGAGACACTCTGACATATTTATTAACCATAAAAGATTAGCGTTTCAATTGAATATAACTTTTAACGATTGTATAATATATGAGTTAGGAATTATGAAGAACTTATGCAGACGGTATGGTTAAGTAGATAGTAAAGAATAGACATATAAAGACAGTTAAATAACAATTCCTAAAACTCTACTATATCTTCCAACCACAAATAACAACTGTCAGAATTGAATAGAACTTACAAAACTGGTATGTTTACGTAGATTGTAAAAAGAGTAATATCGAGACTATTTTCAAATCGTCCTTAAAACTCTATCATATTTACTAACCACAAATGATAATCGTCAGAATTGAATGTGTCTTAAAGACTGTACAATGTATAAGTTAGCATAGATATACAACTTATATCCACGATATGGTTGACTATATAGTAAAAAAGAGTTATTTACAGACATTTTTCAAACTGTCTCTAAAACGCTGCCATTTTTACTAACCACAAATAATAATCGTCAGATTTAAGTGAAACTTATGAAGACGATATGATTAAGTAGTAAGTAAAAGTAGTCATATCGAGATTGTTTTCATATCTTTTCTAAAACTCTGCAATATTTACTGACAACAAAAGATGAGCGTTTCAATTGAACATAACTTTTAGCGACTAAAAAAAATATGGGTTACGATAGATGAAATACGTATGCAGACGGTATGGTTAAGTAGATAGTAAAGAATAGACATATAGAGACAGTTAAATAACAGTCCCTAAAACTCTATCATATCTACCGATCACAAATAATAATTGTTAGAATTGAATAGAACTTACGAAACTGGTATGCTTAATTAGACTGTAAAAAAAGTCAAATCGAGACTGTTTTCAAGCTATCCCTAACACTTTGCCATATTTACTAATCACAAATGATAAACGTCAGAATTGAACATAAGTTTTAAAGACTGTACAATGAATAAGTTAGCATAGATATACAATTTATATCCACGATATGGTTAACTAGATAGTAAAGAATTATTTAGAGATATTTTTCAAACCATCTCTAAAATCTTGTCATATGTACTAACCACAAATAATAATCATCAAATTTGTGTGAAACTTATGAAAACGATATGTTTAACTAGTGAGTAAAAGTACTCATATTGATACTATTTTCAAACCGTTTCTAAAACTATGCCTTATTGACTGACCACAAAAAATAAGCATCTGAATTGAACATAATTTTTAAAGATTATATAATATATGAGTTAGCATAAATGTAAAATTTATGCAGACGGTACGGTTAGATAGACATAAAAATAGTCATATACTGACTATTTTCAAATCGTCTCTAAAAGTGTTATATTTACTAATCACAAATAATAACAGTCAAAATTCAACATCACTTTTTACAAACGGTTATCTAACCTTTATTGACGATTGCTAAACTTTTCCTAACGAATAATATTATACCATCGTAATATATATATATATATATATTTCCTAACGGTTTCATCACAAATGTTGTCATACGCAATAAAAAACAGTCGCTACATGTCACCGCCTATAAATGTTACAGTTACCTTAATGCCCTAATTTTGTAGTGAAGCTCATCACGGAGAAAGAAAAGCCCCAACAAATTTTCTATTTTTGTTTGTTATTTTGATTTTGATGAAAGTTTTATGCTTACCATTAGCGGTATGTACCATTTGGTTAAAACCAAAGAAACTATTTTTACCAAGCCGTTTAGTGACATTGGATAGTTTATAAGATATTCGATTTGATTTTGTATAAAATCGAATTTTAATTTGGTTTATTCGGATGGTTATCAGTTTTAATAATTATTTATTTGGTCAAACCGATTTAAATATAAAATCAAAACTAATATAGTAAAGAATACAAAATAAATGAAAGACTTTTAGTTTTCATCTTTGTAGTTTCAAATTTCCAATGTCTGGTCTATTTTATGACTCTTTCACTCTCAAACATGTGTCTCAACCTCTCCCTCTCCTTCTCCTAGTTTGCTTCTTTCAAACACTCAAATTTTAGTTTAATTGAAATTTGAAAGTTGAAATTTTCAAAATGGCATTCGGTCAAGCAAAAGTATAAGTGAATTCTGATTGAAATGAATGATACACATTACATTTAAATAAATATGAATAGAAAGTAGCGTTATTTAAAAATCTTTTATAGCAGGAGATTTCAATACCTCGGTTAATTTGGTAACCGAACCGAACTAGCACACAATTTGGTCAAACAAATTGTCAGTTTTTAGTTTATTTGGTTAGATTATGGTTATAATATATATATTTCCGAAGTATATTGGTTATTTCAATTTTCTTTATTTCGGTTATGATTTAACCGAATGTCCACCGAATTTACCCGGATTTGGGACCGACCACGGTGAAATTAAAAATTTTAAATCTTCCGTTGCCATGAATCGAATCTGGGTCTTTCGGGTGAGAGCCAAATATCCTAACAGACTAGACTACAGCGGATTGTTTTCGATCCATAATTCAAACCTTGTGTTTTATGATTCATAATTGTAAAATTAATGCTTTATATGTATTATAGACATTAGGTGTTGATCATGCTATGACCAGTGATTTAAAGACTAAAGTGATATATACTTGCAGGTATTTTCATGTGATCAATTCAAGAGCAAAAGTACTTTGAAATTGAGTTAAGGACAAAATGGTGAACTTTAATGTTACTTTTAATGCTTGTTTAGTTTTTCGTTTCAAATATTTTGATAATTGTTTCTTTCATGTACGAATATCATAAATTTCAGTTATTATAAGTTTGAATGAGGTAATTACTCTATCGTTACTTGGGCGGAGACTAGGGGCGTCACTAAGTTTTCTATATAAACTTTTATGAACTTCAACCTTTTTATCTGGGTTGGCTCAGAGGGACAAACGAGGTCTACTTGTGGGTATTCCAGATGAGTAGAACACTGCTCTCTCTATTTTGCTCGTATAACGTTAAACTAAGTGACAGAAGTAAGAGAACAACTTATATGCATCGACCCAAATATAGTAACTATGTTACTTTTGCCGTTTTGTTTTATCTTTCATATAAACAAATTACAAGTAGGAAATTTTTAAAATTATGTTGATAATATTTTACTTTCAGATACTTTATTGTTATGAGTAGAAAAGCTATGATGATAGGTTTTCGTGCTTGTGCTGTTGCAAAGTCACCACATTGAATAATCTAACCTTTTGCATTTGTAAAGAACATTGCATAAGTATCTGCCTAAATTGCTTTCTATGTGACTTTTATGATTTTATATTATCTTTCGTATAAACAAATTAAGAGTAGGAAATTTTCAAAATTGTCCTGATAATATTCTAACTTTGGGATAATTTATGGTTTGGAGTATAAATGTTATGATGACTAGTTTGGTTGCATGTGCAATTGCAAAGTCATCACAACGATTACCGGTTTAGGGTCCTATGTTCCAAGTGGTTAGACGATTTATATTTTCGTAAATAACTTCTTTACTTGCTCCTGTCCATATAAATACGAAAGCTCTTGCTTATTTGACATCACATCTGGGCGATGATGGAGCGTTCACTTCAAGGAGATGCGCTTGGTAATTTGTCACTACACTTGGGTTCGAATTAGCTCATTGTGGAGAAAGAAAAGCCCCGACAAATTTTCTATTTTTGTCTGTTATTTTGATTTTGATGAAAGTTTTATGCTTGCCGTTAGCGGTTTGCACCTTTCTGTTAAAACCAAAGAAACTATTTTTACAAAGCCGTTTAGTTACATTGGATAGTTTATAAGATATTTGATTTGATTTTGTATAAAATCGAATTTTAATTTCGTTTATTCGGGTGGTTATCGGTTTTAATAATTATTCTTTCGGTCAAACCGATTTAATTGAATCAATTAAAAATATTACATATTTTTTTGAATAATTTTTATTTATATAAATAGAATTATAGTATTACAATTAAAATTAAAAGAGGAAAAATCAAAAAACTAAAACTAATATAGTGGAGAGTATAGAATAAATGAAAGACTTTTAGTTTCCAACTTTGTAGTTTCAAATTTCCAATGTGCAGTCTTTTTAATGACTCTTTCACTCTCAAACATGTGCCTCAACCTCTTCCTCTCCTTCTCCTATTTTACTCCTTTCAAACTCTCAAAATTTAGTTTAACTGAAATTTGAAAGTTGAAATTTTCAAAATGGCATTTCATGAAGTAAAACTATATGTGAATTTTGAATTTTCAAATTATAGTATATAGTTTCAAATTGATATGAATGAAACATATCACATTTGCATAGACATGAATTGAAAGTAGCGTCACTTAAAAATCTTTTATAGTAAGAGATTTTAATAACTCGGTAAATTTGATAACCGATCCGAATTAAGTACTCAATTTGGTCAAACAAATTGTCAGTTTTTAGTTTATTTGGTTAAATTATGGTTATAAAATAAATAGAACCGAAGTAAATTAATTATTTCAATTTTCTTTATTCGATTACGATTTAACCAAGTGTCCACCCAATTTACTATCAACCTACTGCAACCGTTCTCCTTTACCCAGATTTGGGACCGGTCATGGTGAAGTTAAAAATTTTAAATCTTCCGTTGCCGGGAATCGAACTTGTGTCTTTCGGGTGAGAGCCGAATATCCTAACCGACTAGACTACAACAGATTGTTTTCGATCCATAATTCGAACCTTGTGTTTTATGATTCATAATTGTAAAATTAATGCTTTATATGCGTTATTGACATTAGGTGTTGATCATGTTTTGAATAGTGATTTAAAGACTAAAGTAATATATACTTGCAGTTACTTTCATGTGAACAAATCAAGAGCAAAAGTACTTTGAAATTGAGTTAAGGACAAAATAGTGAACTTTAATGTTACTTTAAATGCTAGTTTAGTTCTTCATTTCAATTATTTTAATAATTGCTTCTTTCATGTATGAATATCATAAATATAAGTTATTATTAAGTTTGAATGATGTAATTATTCTATCGTTACTTAGGTGGAGACTGGGGGCGACTCTTAGTTTTCTATGTAAAATTTTGTTAATTTCAACCTTTTTATCTGGGTTGGCTCAGAGGGACAAACGAGGTCTACTTGTGGGTATTCCAGATGAGTAGAACACTGCTCTCTCTATTTTGCTCGTATAACGTTAAACTAAGTGACAGAAGTAAGAGAACAACTTATATGCATCGACCCAAATATAGTAACTATGTTACTTTTGCCGTTTTGTTTTATCTTTCATATAAACAAATTACAAGTAGGAAATTTTTAAAATTATGTTGATAATATTTTACTTTCAGATACTTTATTGTTATGAGTAGAAAAGCTATGATGTCAGGTTTCCGTGCTTGTGCAGTTGCTAAGTCACCACATTAGCTAATCTAACCTTTTGCATTTGTAAAGAACATTGTATAAGTATCGGCCTAAATTGCTTTCTATGTTACTTTTATGATTTTGTGTTATCTTTCATATAAACAAATTAAGAGTAGGAAATTTTCAAAATTATCCTGATAATATTTTATGTAACATCGATTTTTAGTAACTATATATTATGTACTACTTCTCATGATTTTAAAGATATAAGCATTCTTTTGAGACATCTATTTAATTATCTAATTATTTATTTTGAGATTTCGTTTCAAAATCGCTAAAACTGAAAATTTTATCGATAAGCCGAAAAACTTCTCCGAAAATACCGGCAAGGCTTAAAGAAGTCAAAAATAGCTAAGAGAAGGCCTACATTCTTAAATAAAGATATTTAAATGAAATTTCACATATTTAAGAAATTTCAAAGAAAATTTCATAGGGACCAAAAATGCAATTGTTAAAAGTTAGGGGTTTAAATGTAATTGAGGAAAGTTGAGGGACTAAGTTGCAAACCACTCAAGGATGGACAATTAGAGCCAAATGATTGGTCAAGAGGGAAATAAGGTTGGTTAGTGGACACATAGGATTTTCCACATTCAAGAAAGCTCATTGGATAAAAATTTATGCATGAAAACTTATTGGGTAGAAATTTTTGCATGAAAACCAACTAGAATAGCTTGTTCTAGATTGTGACACTTCTCCCCCTTGACATGGATGTCCAAAGACACTTAGTGGAGTGCATGAAGGTTGCTTTAATCCACAATTGCATGGGTTAAGTACTAGGACAAGTGGAAGGTCAAAATAATGCGTGGAATGATCCAATGGTTAAGGATATTTGACTAGGTTTATAAAAGAACTTGTTTAAGAAGAGTTTGGCCTATTTTCTTCATTCAAACTCACCTTGGACGAAATTGTGAGGGTTATATATCCATTTTGAGTTCAACTATGGAGCCAAAGGGGTAAGAACATTTTTGGAAATTCTTGAATTTCAATTGAAAGTATAGAGGTATTGTATAGGAATTTATGTTTATTGTGATTTGATTTTTTTTTCTAAGGTGAAAAAAATTCAAAGATTCAAAGGGGGTGGTGATACATATTGTTAGCAAGAGATCTTACAAAGGAGGTAACATATTCTAACTTATGCTAAGATTAAATTATTTGATGAATAGTTATTTTGGTATCCATACTAGCATGCTAAATGTTGATTTATAGATTGAGTCTTGTATAGCTTTTTTAGAATATCTCATTCTATAGAATTCAAAAATCTAAGATATTTATTTCTTTATAAACTAGACTTCCTTAGTTTTAAAAATGGTATATCATGTAAGACATTTCATGAGGAAATCAATTTTTGATGATTTTTGGAAGTCTAGCATGTTTCACAAATTCTGTTTCATGTCCTGTGTATGACCAGTAAAGTTTATGAATTTCTGAGATATCTTCTGTTCTGAATTTGGAGAAATGTTAAACATCAAAACTTTAGGTCTCTGACTTATCGTTAATTTGAGATAAAGATCACTTGAATCGGAGTTGTATACAGAAAGTTATGATAATATTACTAAAACTATGCAGAAGTAGTTCTAAAACTGAAACCGAGATGAAAACCGAATTTTATAAAATTATACATTTAGAATCCGAGGATGGTCAAAACTAGAAAGTTTTAGATCTATGTCTTACCTTCCATTTGATATAAGAAGCACTTAAATTGGAGATATATACTGAGAGATATGGAATTTCTCCCAAAACTGTGCGGAATTGGTTTTAGGAACTTAGCACGAAAAGTGATAATAGTTTTTTTATAAATTCGTGTATTCCAAATTTGAAGATGGTCTGAACATAAAAGTTGGAGATATATGTCTTAGTGTTAAGAGAAAATTTAAATCAATTGAATCCGATCAAGATTTTTGAAGATATCATGATTTTACTAAACCTGCGCGTTATATGTTTATAGAAATTCCTCTAAGTATAAAAATTGAAATTTAACCTTATGAAAGAGGCCATTTTTATGTGCATGTTGTAAGCCAACTATATAATATTGAATTAATAAATGATATTATTTAACTTAGGATTAGAATTCGAGAGATGACTCGTTCGAGAAACGAGGATAGTTAGGGGGAATGGCGTACCCTCCTCAGCCGAGGTGAGTGGGATGAACTATTTTTGACTTTAAATGAGAAATAGTTTTGATCATGATTTTATAAATGAAATTTGAAATGTGATTTAGAAATGTTTTAGTATTTGTGGCATGTCTTGAAATATTGTTAGGTAAAAAATTTGCATCCTAATATTATTGTTACTTGATAATGCCTTGTTTTTACGAGTAAGGATTTATGAATGATGACATATGGCACATGTGTATGATTATGGGATGGTGTATAGTGGCTATAGCGCACTCCCTACCACGGTATTAAGCGTTTACCCGATGGGGTGACGTGGTGGGGTAACACAGAGCAGGGTTTGAGTCCCCTATCTCTGTCCAACGGATCCAATAAACGAGCACTACGTGAGGACCGTGTCAACACTAAGGGAAGGGGGAAAATATATGTGTTTTATTCTTATGACATTTTGGTGGCCCCTTGGTGGATTTTACCCTAATTAGGCCAAACTATGGATAGAATGTGTTTTTGACACCCCATTGATGCATGATTGATGATAAGGATACCTATTATTTTGAATTACATGATATATTTGCAAAGGAATGAAATATAAATTTGAAAATGATGTTTTGACTTGCCACACTCACAAATTTATTTATTGTCATTAGATAGTCATTGCACCTCACTCACTGACTATGTGGATTATACTCATCCCTCATATTAATATTTTTAGTTTATACTATATTTGACATACATTGAGGTACTATCCCACGAGTTTTACTGAGAGACGCTATCGGGGAAGTGATCATATATATTCTTGTTTACGATTGGACCATGCATATAAATATTATATGTAAATTGGAGGCAGATGTTTTAAAGAAAATTTTTATTGAAAACTATCTTTTTTTCTTCCGCTATATGATTTTGACGTAATGATATTGAGTAGGGTCATAATATTATCCATGCGTTACCTCGATGTGCGAGTAGGGCATACCCGTGCCTCGAGGAGTCACAGCAGTCTGTTCGTGTGCCGACCTATGGGTCGGGCCGTGATAGATTTAGGTGGTATCAGAGTGTTAGATTCTGTATCTACTCTATTTCGATTCTGGTATTTGTAAAATGTTTTTCAAAGAGTTAATAATTTGCCTCCTATGGTCTTATAACATCAATCCTTATTAGGGGGTTAGGTTGACACCTAACTCTTTGCTTTTCTACTCTTAAGTATTAAGCGTGATCCTTTATGTAGCACTATGCGTCCCCGAGGACGACCAAGGCGTACCATCGAGACCCCGCTCGAGGCCGCATCATCACCTCAAGTGCCTCAGGGCCCTCCTGCTAGAGAAGAACCTCCGCCTCCACCGCACCTCACACTCCATGAGATGATAGAGTGGTGGATGGCCCACTGAGACTAGATAAGAGCACCACCTGCACCTACGGTTGAGACTCCACCTGTACCCGCAACGACACGAGCGCCCACTCCTACGTTGGCAACTACGCCGACTACTCGACAGATGACAGAGGTCTCCACTTTGCTGAGAGAGGCTAGGAGACTAGGGTGTGAGTTCTTCTCTAGGACCTACGACCCTGTTGTGGCCAGGAAGTGGCTCAAACGGATCAAAGAGGCTATAGAGGACATAGGCATTGAGGATAGACTCAAGCTGGTGATAACAGTCAGACTGCTAGAGGATGATACCCGTGACGGGTGGGACGGCATCAAGGATAGAGCAAATGAGCCGCTGATTTGGGGTGACTTTCTGAGGGAGTTTGATTCCCAGTATTACACGATGTTCGACCGCGACATGAAGCGGCGAGAGTTCTTGGAGTTGAAGCAAGGGTAGAAGTCTATGTCAGAGTACGAGACTGAGTTCTACAGACTGGCACATTTTTCCCGGAGTTGGTGGCGACTGAGGAGACCAGGAGATTCAAATTTGAACATGGACTAAATCTCGCCATTAGAGACCGGATGACAGTCTCCGAGAAGGATACATAATTTAGAGTTCTACAATGGGCACTGAGAGTAGAGCAGAACATCAAGGAATGGAATAGAATCCACAACCAGCAAAACCAAAGGAAGAGGCCTGGATTTGGGCAGGGATAGAGCTCCAAGAGGAGCAGAGGTCGAGATTCATTTAGCGACGGCCCTAGACAGGGGCCCGGGTCCATACCTCATGGGCAGTATGGGCAGCTATCAGCCCTGATGAGCACACCGGGAGGTAGCTTGGGCACTGCGCCATGGTTCAGAGGAGCACAGAAGTATAAGTGAATTCTGTTATTTTCAAAATGGCATTCGGTCAAGCAAAAGTATAAATGAATTCTGAAATTTAAAATTAGAGTTTATAGTTTCTAATTGATATGAATGATACAAATTACATTTAAATAAATATGAATAGAAAGTAGCATTATTTAAAAATCTTTTATAGTAAGAGATTTTAATACCTCGGTTAATTTGGTAACTGAACCGAATTAGGCACTCAATTTGGTCAAACAAATTGTCAGTTTTTAGTTTATTTGGTTAGATTATGGTTATAATATATATATATATCCGAAGTATATTGGTTATTTCAATTTTCTTTATTTCGGTTATGATTTAACCGAATGTCCACCCAATTTACCCAGATTTGGGATCGGACACGGTGAAGTTAAAAATTTTAAATCTTCCGTTGCCGTGAATCGAATCCGGGTCTTTCGGGTGAGAGCCGAATATCCTAACCGAGTAGACTACAACGGATTGTTTTCGATCCATAATTCGAACCTTGTGTTTTATGATTCATAATTGTAAAATTAATGCTTTATATGTGTTATAGACATTAGGTGTTGATCATGCTATGACCAGTGATTTAAAGACTAAAGTGATATATACTTGCAGGTATTTTCATGTGAACACTTCAAGAGCAAAAGTACTTTGAAATTGAGTTAAGGACAAAATGGTGAACTTTAATGTTACTTTTAATGCTTGTTTAGTTTTTCGTTTCAAATATTTTGATAATTGTTTCTTTCATGTACGAATATCATAAATATCAGTAATTATAAGTTTGAATGAGGTAATTACTCTATCGTTACTTGGGCGGAGACTAGGGGCGGCACTAAATTTTCTATATAAACTTTTATGAACTTCAACTTTTTTATCTAGGTTGGCTCAGAGAGACAAACGAGGTCTACTTGTGGCAATTCCAAATGGTAGAACACTGCTCTCCCTATTTTGCTTGTATAACGTTAAACTATGTGACAGAAGTAAGAGAACAACATATATGCATCGGGCCAAATATAGTAACTATGTTACTTTTGCCGTTTTATATTATCTTTCATATAAACAAATTACAAGTAGGAAATTTTGAAAATTATGTTGATAATATTTTACATTCAGATAATTTATTGTTATGAGTAGAAAAGCTACCATGACAGTTTTCGTGCTTGTGTTGTTGCAAAGTCACCACATTGAATAATCTAACCTTTTGCATTTGTAAAGAACATTGCATAAGTATCGGCCTAAATCGCTTTCTATGTTACTTTTATGATTTTATATTATCTTTCGTATAAACAAATTAAGAGTAGGAAATTTTCAAAATTGTCTTGATAATATTCTAACTTTGGGATAATTTATGGTTTGGAGTAGAAATGTTATGATAACTAGTTTGGTTGCTTGTGCGATTACGAAGTCATCACAATGATTACTGGTTCAGGGTCCTATATTCCTAGTGGTTAGACGAATTCTATTTTCGTAACTAACTTCTTCACTTGCTCCTGTCCATATAAATACAAAAGCTCTTACTTGTTTGACATGATATCTGGGCGACGATGGAGCGTTCACTTCAAGGAGACGCACTTTGTAATTTGTCACTATACTTGGGTTCGAATTAGCTCATTCTGGAGAAAAGAAAAGCCCCCGACAAATTTTCTATTTTTGTCTCTTATTTTGATTTTGATGAAAGTTTTATGCTTGCCGTTAACGATATGCACCTTTCGGTTAAAACCAAAGAAACTATTTTTACAAAGCCGTTTAGTTACATTGGATAGTTTATAAGATATTTGATTTGATTTTGTATAAAATCGAATTTTAATTTCGTTTTTTCGGGTGGTTATCGGTTTTAATAATTATCCTTACGGTCAAACCGATTTAATCGAATCAATTAAAAATATCACATATTTTTTGAATAATTTTTATTTATATAAATAGAATTATAGTATTAGAATTAAAATTAAAAAAGGAAAAACCAAAAAATTAGAACAAATATAATAGAGAGTACAGAATAAATGAAACACTTTTAGTTTCCATCTTTGTAGTTTCAAATTTCCAATGTCCAGACTTTTTGATGGCTCTTTCACTCTCAAACATGTGTCTCAACCTCTCCCTCTCCTTCTCCTATTTTACTCCTTTCAAACTCTCAAATTTTAGTTTAATTGAAATTTGAAAGTTGAAATTTTCAAAATGGCATTTCGTGAAGTAAAACTATAAGTGAATTTTGAATTTTCAAATTATAGTTTATAGTTTCAAACTGATATGAATGATACATATTACATTTACATAGACATGAATTGAAAGTAGCGTTACTTAAAAATCTTTTATAGTAAGAGATTTTAATAACTCGGTTAATTTGATAACCGAACCGAATTAAGCAATCAATAGTTTATTTGGTTAAATTATGGTTATAAAATATATATAACCAAAGTAAATTAATTATTTCAATTTCTTTATTCTGTTACGATTTAACCGAGTGTCCACCCAATTTACTGTCAGCCTACTGCAACCGTTCTCCTTTACCCAGATTTGGGACCAGCCACGGTGAAGTTAAAAATTTTAAATCTTCCGTTGCCGGGAATCGAACCCGGGTCTTTCGGGTGAGAGACTAATATCCTAACCGACTAGACTACAACAGATTGTTTTCGATCCATAATTCAAACCTTGTGTTTTGTGATACATAATTGTAAAATTAATGCTTTATATGCATTATAGACATTAGGTGTTGATCATGTTATGACCGGTGATTTAAAGACTAAAGTGATATATACTTGCAGTTACTTTCATGTGAACAAATCAAGAGCAAGAGTACTTTGAAATTGAGTTAAGGACAAAATAGTGAACTTTAATGTTGCTTTAAATGCTAGTTTTGTTTTTAATTTCAATTATTTTGATAATTGCTTCTTTCATGTATGAATATCATAAATATCAGATATTATAAGTTTGAATGATGTAATTATTCTATCGTTACTTAGGCGGAGACGGGGGGCGGCTCTTAGTTTTCTATGTAAACTTTTATGAACTTCAACCTTTTTATCTCTGTTGGCTCGGAGGGACAAACAAGGTCTTCTTGTGGCTATTCCAAATGGGTAGAACACTGCTCTCTCTATTTTGCTCTTATAACATTAAACTAAGTGACAAAAGTAAGAGAACAACATATATGCATCGGCCCAAATATAGTAACTATGTTACTTTTGCCGTTTTGTATTATCTTTCATATAAACAAATTACAAGTATGAAAATTTAAAAATTATGTAGATAATATTTTACTTTCAGATAATTTATTATTATGAGTAGAAAAGCTACGTTGACAAGTTTTCGTGCTTGTGCAGTTGCTAAGTCACCACATTGACTAATCTAACCTTTTGCATTTGTAAAGAACATTGTATAAATATCGGCCTAAATTGCTTTGCTTGTTACTTTTATGATTTTGTGTTATCTTTCATATAAACAAATTAAGAGTAGGAAATTTTCAAACTTGTCCTGATAATATTCTAACTTTGGGATAATTTATGGTTTGGAGTAGAAATGTTATGATGACTAGTTTGGTTGCATGTGCAATTGTAAAGTCATCACAATGATTACCGGTTCAGGGTCCTATGTTCCAAGTGGTTAGACGATTTCTATTTTCGTAAATAACTTCTTTACTTGCTCCTGTCCATATAAATACGAAAGCTCTTGCTTATTTGACATCATATCTAGGCGATGATGGAGCGTTCACTTCAAGGAGACGTGCTTGGTAATTTGTCACTACACTTGGGTTCAAATTAGCTCATCTGGAGAAAGGAAAGCCGCGACAAATTTTCTATTTTTGTCTCTTATTTTGATTTTGATGAAAGTTTTATGCTTGCCGTTGGCGGTATGCACCTTTATGTTAAAACCAAAAACTATTTTTACAAAGCCGTTTAGTTACATTGGATAGTTTATAAGATATTTGATTTGATTTTGTATAAAATCGAATTTTAATTTCGTTTATTCGGTTGGTTATCGGTTTTAATAATTATTCTTTCAGTCAAACCGATTTAATCGAATCAATTAAAAATATTACATATTTTTTGAATAATTTTTTTCTATATAAATAGAATTATAGTATTACAATTAAAATTAAAAGAGGAAAAATCAAAAAATTAAAACTAATATAGTGGAGAGTACAAAATAAATGAAAGACTTTTAGTTTCCAACTTCGTAGTTTCAAATTTCCAATGTCCAGTCTTTTTTATGACTCTTTCACTCTCAAACATGTGTCTCAACCTCTCCCTCTCCTTCTCCTATTTTAATCCTTTCAAACTCTCAAAATTTAGTTTAACTACAATTTGAAAGTTAAAATTTTCAAAATGGCATTTCGTGAAGTAAAACTATATGTGAATTTTGAATTTTCAAATTATAGTATATAGTTTCAAATTGATATGAATGAAACATATCACATTTGCATAGACATGAATTGAAAGTAGCGTCACTTAAAAATCTTTTATAGTAAGAGATTTTAATAACTCGGTTAATTTGATAACCGATCCGAATTAAGTACTCAATTTGGTCAAACAAATTGTCAGTTTTTAGTTTATTTGGTTAAATTATGGTTATAAAATAAATAGAACCGAAGTAAATTAATTATTTCAATTTTCTTTATTCGATTACGATTTAACCGAGTGTCCACCCAATTTACTGTCAACCTACTGCAACCGTTCTCCTTTACCCAGATTTGGGACCAGTCATGGTGAAGTTAAAAATTTTAAATCTTCCGTTGTCGGGAATCGAACTTGTGTCTTTCGGGTGAGAGCCGAATATCCTAACCGACTAGACTACAACGGATTGTTTTCGATCCATAATTCGAACCTTGTGTTTTATGATTCATAATTGTAAAATTAATGCTTTATATGCGTTATAGACATTATGTGTTGATAATGTTATGAACAGTGATTTAAAGACTAAAGTGATATATACTTGCAGTTATTTTCATGTGAACAAATCAAGAGCAAAAGTACTTTGAAATTGAGTTAAGGACAAATTAGTGAACTTTAATGTTACTTTAAATGCTAGTTTAGTTTTTCATTTCAATTATTTTGATAATTGCTTCTTTCATGTATGAATATCATAAATATTTGTTATTATTAAGTTTGAATGACGTAATTATTCTATCGTTACTTATGCGGAGACTGGGGGTGGCTCTTAGTTTTCTATGTAAACTTTTGTTAATTTCAACCTTTTTATTTGGGTTGGCTCAGAGGGACAAACGAGGTCTACTTGTGGCTATTCCAAATGGGTAGAACACTGCTCTCTCTATTTTGCTCGTATAATGTTAAACTAAGTGACAGAAGTAAGAGAACAACTTATATGCATCGACCCAAATATAGTAACTATGTTACTTTGCCGTTTTGTATTATGTTTCATATAAACAAATTACAAGTAGGAAATTTTCAAAATTATGTTGATAATATTTTACTTTCAGATACTTTATTGTTATGAGTAGAAAAGCTATGATGTCATGTTTCCGTGCTTGTGCTATTACAAAGTCACCGCATTGAATAATCTAACTTTTTGCTTTTGTAAAGAACATTGTATAAGTATCGGCCCAAATTGTTTTCTATGTTACTTTTATGATTTTTTATTATCTTTCATAAAAACAAATTAAGAGTAGGAAATTTTCAAAATTGTCCTTAACTTTGGGATAATTTATGGTTAGGAGTAGAAATGTTATGATGGCTAGTTTGGTTGCATGTGCAATTGTAAAGCCATCACAATGACTACAGGTAAGTATCCTCTGTTCCAAGTGGTTTGGTGAATTTTATTTTCGTGGACTAACGTCTTTACTTGCTCCCGTCTACATAAATACGAAAGTTCTTGCTTGTTTGACATCATATCTAGGCAGCGATGGAGCGCTCACTTCTAGGTGACGCGTTAGACGCCCTTGGTAACTTGTCACTACACTTGGATTCCAATAGGCTCATTGTGTAGAAAGAAAAGCCCCAACAAATTTTCTCTATTTGTCTCTTATTTTGATTTTGATGATAGTTTTACCCTTTCTGTTTGTGGTAAGCATTATTCGTTTAAAATCGAAGAAACTATTTTTACCAAATCATTTATTTACATTGGGTAGTTTATTAGATATTCACTTTGATTTTGTATAAAATTGATTTTTTATTTGGTTTATGTGGGCGGTTATCATTTTTAACAATTCTTGTTTTATTCAAACCGAATTAATCGAATCAATTAAAAATATTATATATATTTTCTGAATATTTTTTATTTTTAAAAATATTATTATAGTTTTATATTTAAAATTAAAAGAGGAAAAACCAATAAATTGAAACTAATATAGTGGAGAATGAAAGGCTTTTAGTTTCCATCTTTGTAGTTTCAAATTTCCAATGTCTGGTCTATTTTATGACTCTTTTACTCTCAAATTTGAGTCTCAACCTCTCCCTCTCCTTCTCCTTATCCTTCTCCTATTTCGCTCCTTTCTAACTCTCAAAATTCAGTTTAATTGAAATTTGAAAGTTGAAATTTTCAAAATGGCGTTTAGTGAAGTAAAACTATAAGTGATTTTTGAATTTTAAACTTATAGTTTATAGTTTTAAATTGATATGATTGATACATATTACAATACATAAACATGAATAGAAAGTAGTGTTACTTAAAAATCTTTTATAGTCAGAGATTTTAATAATTCTGTTAATTTAGATCACCGAACCGAATTAAGCGCCTAATTTGGCCAAACAAATTGTTAGTTTTTAGTCTATCTAGTTAGGTTATGCTTATAAAATTTGTATAATTAAAGTAAATAGGTTATTTCAATTTTCATTATTTAGCTTACGATTTAACTGAATGTCCACCTGTAAGGTCTTGTTTTTAGAAAACATTAAAGCATGTATTTTTATTTTTATTTTTATTTATCACGCCTAAATTTTTACGTATCGCACTATGATAGGATTTGTGAATTTTTTAATTGCGTTGTATGTTTTGTTTTTTATGATATGTTGTGTGTATAAAAAAAATTTAAATTAAATTTGGATAGACTAGTGGAATACACAAGTGAATGGAAACAGTTGAAATAAATCCACAAGGAAAACCAAATTAGGCTTTGGTGTGGGACCCACAAAGGGTTGTCGTGGGACCCACAAAGGGTTGGTGTGGGACCCATAAATTACATGTGTCATCACAAAAGACACCATGACATTTCATTACTCATCACATGGCATAACCATCTAAGACACATCAACTTAGGGGTCCCACAAACCATTTAATAGCAATAAAAAGGAGAATGGAATAGGCGTTCTTCACTTTTAACTCAATTCACGTTTTTCTTCTTTCCTTTCTAAGAACTCAACTCTAACTCCATATGAACAGCCATTTAAGCTTAAATCTAGCAACTTCCATCAAACTACTAAATATCTCTAACATAAATAAGGGTAGAGAAGCTATAAAATAAGTTAGAAAACACATAGGAAACTAAGGATTTGAAGGAAGAAGCACATAGGAGAGTAAGTTGATTCTCAAACATAAAAAGGCAAGTATCTTGTATGTGTTTGTTAAATTGATGTCTAACAATCCTATAAAACATATTTTTTTGATATAATTGTGTTGTTGGAACTCGGAGGAAATGATTTAGGGAAAAGAGAATCTCGCCCTTTAATGAAACCGTAGAAATTTTGTATGCTAGATAATCTGTCCATGATTTAGCTTTTGATTTATAACTTTTTCTACATAGATCTAAATTGAGTAGGCTTTCTCCTAGTAAAATTAAATTCGCATACCCTTAAAATGACATATGATTCAAAGAGTTCTGTGGAGAATTGAATTTTTGGTGAATTTTTGAAATAGCTCGTTCTCTGCAAAAAAAAAAAAAAAAAAAACCTACTCTGTTTCATAGCATGACCATGTTCTGTTTCTTATTTAATATCTTTCTCTAAACAATTGTAAATAGAGTGTAGTTTTCTTTTGAAAACCTAGACTTCCATAGCTTTACAATGACATATAATTGGAGAAGTTTTGTTGAGAAATGAATTTTTTGTGAATTTTCAAAGCTATGATGATAGGTTTCCATGCTTGTGCAGTTGCAAAGTCACCACATGAATAATCTAACTTTGTGCAATTGTAAAGAACATTTTATAAGTATCGGCCCAAATTGTTTTCTATGATACTTTTATGATTTTATATTATCTTTCATATAAACAAATTAAGAGTAGGAAATTTTCAAAATTGTCTTGATAATATTCTAACTTTGGGATAATTTATTGTTAGGAGTAGAAATGTTGTGATGACTAGTTTGGTTGCATGTGCAATTGTTAAGTCACCACAATGATTACCGATTAAGGATCCTATGTTCCAAGTAATTAGGCGAATTCTATTTTCATGGATTAACTTCTGGGTGATGCACTAGAGGCCCTTGGTAACTTGTCATTAGACTTGGGTTCACTACAAAATTAAAGCGCTGTGCTCACGGTAACTTTTATAGTCGGAAACTTTCAATGACGGTTTTTATGAGTTATAAAGACGCCGTATGACGAAACCGTCAGAAAAATATAGGCTTTCCCTAATGAGATAAAATGTCCATGAAGAAAAGTTTACCAACTGTAGGTAAAACTATCACAACCGTCTGTAAAGCAATATTCAATTGTGATGGTTATAAATTTTGGTCAGTAAATGTGATAGTTTTTTTGACATGGCTTAAAAATAGTCTCAATATAATTTTTTTTATTATCTACTTAACAATACTGTCTCGATAGGTTTTAGATATATGCTAACACGCAAATTTCACTGTCTTTTAAATCTAAATTCAATTCTCACTCTTAGAATAAACCAATTTATGCTAACCTATATATTGTAATATCATTAAAAACCTATAATTGTTATCATTTTTGTATTATATACCCTTCTAAATACTATATAATATTTTTTTCATAGTATAATAACTATAGTTAAAAATAGTCTAGGTGGTAGGTGATAAGTTATGGTAAATTTATGATAGTGGCAGTGTGGTAAATAGATGAAAATGATAAGTATAAATGGATGGTAAGTAGGTGGTAAGTGGTAGGTAGGTAAATAGATGGTAAGTAAGTTTGTATATGATAAGTTAGTGGTAAGTTTGTGAACTTACCACCACTTACCACTTGCAATGTAAAAAGTAAGCTTGATCAACCGTGTGGGGCATGTGCATGGAAGCACCCGTGCTGGCGCTCGCACGTGCCACCGCGACCAAAAAGTTGTGTAATGAGAAGTATTTACTAAAAGTAACGTGTACATTTAATTTGAAAAATGTTATGGCAGTCCTTGGATTAATTAGTAATATATGAAAGTACAAAAAAATTACAAAAAATTTAGAATTATTTTTAGATAGAAATACATCATTTTCTAATAATATAATAATAACAATCGTATATTATTACATAATACATACATATTATTATATATAGATTACTATAAATTATAATTTACATTATTGTTGTATCAAGAATATATATTAGTATGATAATATAAAATCATGATTATCAATATTAATTTAAATTATAATATATTAATAATTTAAAAAATTTATATATTTAATTACAAATATTTATCAAAATATATAATATTAATGTGAGTGAGATAGAAAAAGAAAAAAAAGAAAAAAGTGTAGATGGTAGAGAGGAAAACAAAAAAAAACAGAGAAGGGAAGGTTTGTGGGAAGTTGGGCGTGGTGGATGCAAGAGTCTGTTACGAATCCCACATTGGATCCCCAAAAAATCATAAAATAATATTTAATTTCAATAGGCTCTCTCACCCAATAGGTCGATCTTTTGGACTGAGTTATCCTGTTGGGCTTGAGTCCATTACTTGAGTGTCACGCCCCGAACGGGGATCATGAGCAGCCGCCTATTGGCCTGAATGACCACTGTATTTCTAAAAAAAAAATCGGACGAAACTCCCCATAAATCGGAGGTTTCCCATGTACAAATAAAACTGTATAATTTAAAATCAACCTGTCAATTAAACAAATGGTCATCCCGGCCTCTCCAAAATCAATAAATCCTACCGCAAACATCCAGGACAATGCAAAACTATAAAATTTCTAGCAGTTCTAGCCACAAACCTCTACTGTCATGCCCAACTAGACCATGAGCATCCGCCACACTGAGCGGTCCTAAGTTTATACAAATGTATAGCATATTTCCCAAGTAGAAAGTCTAAAACGCTTACAGATGTCTCAATGCAAGTAAAATGAACCAAAGAGAGAGTTATGCACACAACTGCCCATAAGTTATACAGTCATCCCATAATATACATGGCCAACTATGGATCTCAATATCAAGATCACGTAGGGTCGAAATAAAGTACGAAATTCATATTTCAAATTTAACTTAAACCTCACCGTCGTATATGCCAAATCCTAGAGTATGCTGTCAAACCCTTTAGAGTCTGAAATGTCGCTCTATCACAAAAATCCTGTCTGAGGAAGGAAAAGAGAGGGATGAGTATCATGGGAAGATACCCAGTGAGTGAGGGGATTAATCTCAAGTACAAATAGTGTAGGTGAACATTGAAGTGTCAAATAGTATCATTCATAAACAATAATTCAAGTTTCTGCAGTAAATCATGGTATGTTCAATAAAGTGAACTCATTTATTCAATCACACGGTATCATACATATATGCATCCATTCGAAATCAAGTAATATCAGAGCAAGCCAAAAATGATCCTGGCAAAGGTCAACCATGACCAAGGACAGGCGCATCGGGGGTTTTATTATGCAAAGAGTTTTCACAGTAGCTCTCTACCCCGACGTTGGCCATGAGTTCGCTGGGGCTAGCTCATCATCATGTATTAGACCCCACTCGGTGCTAGACGGTGGCGTCACACATGTCTTCCTCCATTGTGGGTTCAACCGGCTGCGCCTATAGCCATTAGAATCAATAACGTTTGCGGATACCTCTTGCAAAACTATATTCGGGCAACCCGTGCCTCTACAAACACCCTTCGTAGCTACGGAATCATCAATATCATCATCATAGTATCATAAGGGTACAACGTCCCACAGGTAAGAATCATATCATCGCATAACTAGTGGGCATCCAACGCACAGAGTTCATCGCAAAACATTTCAAATCCGTGTACCAATACATTCATCAAATCATTTCAAATTCAAGCCAACGCGACGGCAAAATAGAAAATATATCTAGTTCTCAAATAATGGCACAATATCATTTCATTTCAAACATGGATGCATAGTCATTAGAAACATAAATTTACGATACTCCAAATGTCACAAAACAAGTTTTGAAATTTAATATCACACGTCGATTCAATGCACATCGAAAGCATGTGTTATTGAAAACACGACAGAAATAAGTTTTTACTATTTCATACAAGAGATTAGAGTCCCACTCATCTTTCTAAATCATCCCAATTTAATAGAATCTTAATTTACCTAATCCCCTTTCTAGATTCCGTTCGCTCATCAGATTGGTCTAAAACGTATAAGATTTCCAAATTTAAATGATATTAGCAACTAACTCAACTTCTAACACCAAACCCCTAGAACTTCAACCAAATCGTAGTCGTTACCTGCAATGAAGATGCAGGTGAGCTCTCGAAGGAGAAAGCCGGTTGCGGGCCAACGGGCTAGTAAGCTGGCAGGCTGGCAGGCTAGCGGGCTGGCTGGCTTGCTGGCTGGTAGGCTCACAGGCTGGCACGCTGGTAGGCTCAAGGGCTCGGGCACTCACAGGCTAGAACTCGCGCTTACGAGCTAGAGCGCTCGTGGGCTTGAGCTTGCCCGTACGCAGGTACGCGCTCACGCTCGTACGGTAGAGTGCTCAAGCAGTCGAGTGCTAGCGCTCGTGCTGTGGCGCATTGGTACGGGAAACACGCTCTCGCACTGGTGTAGGGAGGATCGTGCTGCAGGCTGGCGCTCGCGAGCTAAGGCGCATGCTCGCGCGAGGAGGATCGCGCTCGTGGGGAGGCTGCGGTCGCGGGGAGGGAGCAGCCGTAGAGAGAGAGAGCAGCGGCAGAGGGAGAGAGCAGTGGCAGAGGGGGAGAGCAGTGGCGGAGGAGAAGAGGCGGAGAGAGAGAGAGAGAAAAAGGGATTAGGGCTAAAGGCCCTAATCTAATTTTGGGAGGGGTGCTGCGTTTTGCCTCAAAACGCAGCATTCCGCTGGCCCTTTTTTTTTTTTACTTTGATCATTATTATTATTATTATTATTTATATATATATATTCATTTTACCATAATTTTCACAGATACAACAATAAGTTAAATATACCAAAAATTCAATTTAAATACACCAAAATAAAAAATCAATATAAATAAATAAAATTTTTTGTACAAAAATATGGCATCACAGAATCAGCGTTACATTTTCTAACCCCCTAAAATGAAGTTTCATTTTCAAAACTAAAAGAGGACTAAACAGCAAATAAATTGGGGTACTGTCTTCTCATAGCTTTCTCGGGCTCCAAGGTTTCCTCCTCAACCTAATCACTTCTCCACAAAACTCTGACCAATGTGACTTCCTTGCTCTGCAGTTTTCTGACCTGCCGATCTAGAATAGTCACAGGCTGAACTAGAAGAGTAAGGTCCTCTTGTAACTCAACAGGTGGAGGCTCAAGTACATGAGAAGGATTGGTCAAGTACTTCCTGAATACTGAAACATGGAAAACATCATGAATACGGGAAAGTTCATCTGGCAGCTCTAACCTGTATGCCACACTCCCAACCCTCTCAAGGATACGGAGGGACCCAATATATCTGGGGCTCAACTTACCCCGCTCCCTGAACCGTATAACTCCCATCCAAAGAGATATCTTCAAGAAAACCATATCTCCCGTAGCAAACTCAAGAGGTCACCGCCTACGATCAGCATACGTCTTCTGTCTGTCCTGGGCGGCTTTCATCCGCTCACAGATAATCTTAACTTTATCTTTTGTTTGCTCAATCAACTCAACGCTGCTGAGACATCACTCTCCAACCTCATCCCAGCATATTGGGGTGCGGTGCTTCCTGCCATATAGTGTCTCATACGGGGGCATCCCTATACTAGCCTGATAACTGTAATTATATGCGAACTCGACCAGTGGAAGGTGCCGATCCCAACTACCACAGAAATCCATCACACATGCCCTTAACATGTCCTCAAGGGTCTAAATGGTCCTCTCTGACTGACCATCTGTTTGCGGGCGATAGGCTGTACTAAAATTCAACCTTGTGCTCATTGCCTCCTGTTACTTGGGCTAAAATCTGGATGTGAATTTCGGGTCCCTGTCTAATACTATCGACACAGGAACACCATGCAGTCGGACTATCGTATCAATGTAAAGATGTGCCAAGGTCTCCAAAGGATAGTCACTGCAAATAGGAAGAAAATGCGTGAACTTGTTGAGTCGATCTACAATCACCCAAATGGCATCATGCCGTAATGAAGTCCGCGGTAGCCGTGTCACAAAATCCATAGTAATGTGATCTCACTTCCACTCAGGGATGGGTAAGGGCTGTAATGTACCAGCCAGTCGCTGATACTCGACCTTCACCTGCTGGCAAACTAAGCATTTAGCCATAAAATCCGTGATTTCCAGTTTCATACCAGTCCACCAATAACTATCCCGAATGGTTCGATACATCTTGATACCACCCGGATGCAATGCATAAGCGGAGGAGTGCACCTCCTCGAGTATAGCCTTGCGAAGATCTGAATCAGTGGGAATGCAAACCCGCTCTCTGTATACAACTAGTCCGTTATCACGGACTCAGAAGTCTCCACTCTCGCCTCTGCTGATCTTCTCAAGAATACTCTAAAGCTCCTCATCTGACCCCTGAAGCTCTTTAATACAATCAAGCAAAGTTGGCCTCACCTCAAATCGAGCTAGTAGTACTCCTTGATCATCACTGGTCAAACTGACCCCGAGTGTATGGAGTCCCATCAAGCAAGTGAGGTAAGCACTCTCTATCATAGTGGAGGGAGAATAGGAGGATGATGACTTTCGGCTTAATGCATCTGCTACCACATTTGCCTTTCCCGGATGGAAATCAATTATAAGGTCGTAGTCTTTCAATAACTCCAACCATCTCCTCTGTCTGAGGTTCAACTCCCACTGGGTGAACAAGTACTTTAGACTTTTGTGATCTGTGAATACCCTACAAGTCACCCCATAAAGATAATGCCGCTATATCTTCAACGCGAAAACTATAGCTGCCAACTCTAAATCATGTGTCGGGTAGTTAACCTCGTGTTTCTTCAGCTATCGAAGTCATATACAATAACCCGACCATCCTGTATCAGAACACAATCCAATCCCTGTCGGCTAGCATCACTGTATACTATATATTCCCAACTGCTAGTGGGAAGGGCTAAAATAGGAGTGGATGTCAACGTTGTTTGAGCTCCTGGAAACTCGCCTCACAACGGTCATCCCAAACAAACTTGACCCCCTTCTGGGTCAATCTCGATAACGGAGCAGTTATTCGAAAGAATCCCTCTACAAATCTACTATAATACCCGGCCAAACCGAGAAAACTACGAATCTCTGTAACTGTTTGTGGCTGCTCCCACTTCACTATAGCCTCAACCTTCCGCGGATCTACATAAATACTCTCCGCGAAAACAATGTGTCTCAAGAATCCGATTTGTCTCAGCCAAAACTCACATTTCGAGAATTTGGAATATAGCTTCTTCTCACAGAGTATCTGCAATACCTCCCGAAGGTGCTCAACATGATCTTCATTACTTCATGAATATATCAAGATGTCATCGATGAATACGATGACGAACCGATCCAAGTAGTCGTGAAAAACTCAGTTCATTAGATCCATAAAAGCAGCTGGGGCATTAGTCAGCCCAAACGGCATGACTAGAAACTTGTAATGGCCGTATCGGGTGCAAAAACCTGTCTTGAGCACATCTTCAGCCCGAATTCTCAACTGATGATAACCCGAATGGAGATCAATCTTAGAAAAAACCCTGGCTCCCTGCAGCTGATCAAACAAATCATCTATACGTGGCAGGGGATATCTGTTTTTGATGGTGGCTTTGTTCAATTGCTTGTAGTCCACACAAAATCGAAATGTACCATCCTTCTTCTTTACAACAGCACAGGAGTGCCCCAAGGTGAAGTGCTCGGATGAATGAACCCCTTGTCTAGGAGTTCCTATAACTGAGTCTTAAGCTCTCTCAGTTCAGTAGGCGTCATTTTGTATGGTGGAATAGAAATAGGATTGATCTCCGGTACTAAATCAATCTCGAAATCGAACTCCCGAACTGGTGGTAATCCAGAAAGCTCCTCGGGGAATATCTCTGGAAACTCCTACACCACAGGGACATCTTCAAGTCTCGGTCCCTCAATGGTGGTGTCGACAACATAAGCCAAATAAGCCGCACTACCACGGCGTACCAAGCGTCTGGCCTTCATAACAGAGATAATACAGCGGGACAATACTCGTCTCTCGGCCTAAAAAACTAATGGTAGCTGCCCGGATCTCCGAAACTCAACCTCTTTCGTGAAACAATTCACGGAAAGCCGGTATAAACTCAGCCAATCCATCCCTAGGATGGCATCGAAATTCGTGATAGGGAGCAAAATCAGATCTGCCTCTAATACTGTCTCCCCAATACTGACCTCACAGCCCCTATAGACTGTATCTCGAATGATATGCTTGTCAAGAAGAGTGACTACCATAATTTCCTCATCAAGTGGTGCGAGAGGTCTATCAGAATGGCGAGCGAGCGTGCGCTCACATATGAAAAATTCAACCCGGTATCTATAAGAATACGGGCATCAATACCAAATATTCGCATGGTACCTAAAGATAGAAAAAAGATTAAAGATATTTAAAATGCAAAGAAGAATAGACAATTTCATATATATATATATATCAAACTAGTTAAGTTTCTAAAACTTTAACTAGTCAAAACTGTACATCGACATCATGATATACAAGAAGCTCATATAGAAAATACAACAAAAGTACTATATTGAGGGATCTGCGGGAGGATTACCCATAATAATATCAGGGTTTGCCTACGTGTCCTCCTGCGTCATCACAAACACACGAGTTTGGGCCCTAGGCTACTGTCGCGACGATCCTGGTACTATATTACTCCCGGCTGTAGTCCGAGGAGCGGTAAGAGTTGAGTGTGCAGGTACCCCCTGCTGGCCTGTGCCAGACGTACCAGTATGACTCTGCAAAGTCGATCCTTCTCGATCTAAATCGGGGCAGACACTTCTAACGTGACCTTACTTCCCACACTGAAAGCAAGTAACTGGAACTCTACATGCCCCAAAGGCATGGTGGCTGCTGCATCTATGGCAACAAAACTTTCTCGATGTAGTAGACTGTGTAGAACACTAGGGGCTGGTACCCCAAAACCCTGTGGTCGAGGTTCCTATCCCGGTCCTACTGGTCTGAAGCTAGAAGAACCTCTGGGATATCCAGAACCTATACCCCTCATCGAAGACTATCTACCCTGTGACCCCAGTCTTCCATTTCTGGTGACTCTCCCTCTGTCTAGCTTCAGCTCGGACGATCTCCTCTGCCCGATATGCTGAATCAATCACCTCTGATAGTGTAAAAGATGGAGTCACTATAATATACTTTCTGATACTCAATTGGAGGCCATCTTCAAACTTGAACCTCAACTGAACTGGTGTAGCCATGTCGGGGACAAAGGCCACTAGTCGTCTGAGCTCAGTCTCGTACTTTGAAACTGACCTCGTCCCCTGGCGTAAGTGCAGGAACTCCATCCTCATCCGGTCTTGCTGGAACGGGGTGAAGTACCTGCGGTCGAACTCTCGTAAAAAGTCCTCCCACTACAGGGTCTGTGCAGCACTGTCACGGATAGCCTCCCACCACGAGAGGGCATCTCCGTCGAGGAGTCTCTCAGCAACTCTCAATCTGAGCTCCTTTGACAACCCCAAATCCGTAAGGATCCTACGAGTCCTGTTGATCTAGTGTTTCACTGCTACGGCATCACTAGATCCTGAAAAGTCTGTGCATCTGAGCTACCGAGACTCTTTCACCAACTGAGTGAGCTCGTGGATGCACCTCAAGATAGCCAACGTCTCATCGGTCGGAGTAAAAACAGAAGGTCCGACCACCGAAAGAGGAATTGGTGTCGTAGGTACAGGTACGGCCGCAGGTGCAGTCGCTGGAGTCTGTAGTAAAAGCGGTGGCATCTGCGCCCTATATCTACTGTACCACTCATGCCACTGGTTCAAGGCATCGAGTGGTGGTAGAGGAATCTCGGCTGTACCAGCCGGTGGGGTACTTGGGGGTGGCACTGGAGAACGTGCGTGAGTAGAAGAAACACCCTCCGGTGCTCGTGGAGCCTTAAGTACCCTAGAAGCCTCAGGCATTTGAATGAAGGCATTTGAATACAGAATTATGGAATGTATGTCTCGTATCTCGTACCCTTTACAATAAATGATCTTATATGCCTTGACCGTGTACGAAACTTTAAGTAACTATATGAAACTCTCTAATGCACTTTTACTACTATCTTTTCTCTAACCTAGACACTCTGATACCAATAGAACTGTCACGCCCCGAACCGGGGTCGTGAGCAGCCGCTTGTTGCCCTGCATGCTGACTGTATTTTTAAAAAAAATCGGGCAGAACCTCCCCATAAATCTAAGATTTCCCATGTACAAATAAACCTGTATAATTTAAAATCAACCTGTCAATTAAACAAATGGCCATCCCGGCCTCTCCAAAATCAATAAATCCCACTGCAAACATCCAGGACAACGCAAGACTATAAAATTTCTAGCAGTCTTAGCCACAGACCTCTCATGTCATGCCCAACTAGAGCATGAGTAACCGCCATACCGAGCGGACCTAAATTTTTACAAATGTATAATAAATTTCTCAAGTAGAAAGTCTAAAACGCTTACAGATACCTCAATGCAAGTAAAATGAACTAAAGCGAGAGTTATGCACACAACTGCCCATAAGTTATACAGTCATCCCATAATATATACGACCAACTACAGATCTCAATATCAAGATCACACAGGGTCGAAACAAAGTACGAAATTTATATTTCAAATTTAACTTAAACCTCACCGTCATATATACTAAATCCCAGAGTATGCTATCAAACCTTCTAGAGCCTGAAATGTCGCTCTATCACAAAAATCTTGTCTGAGGAAGAAAAAGAGAGGGGTGAGTATCATGGAAAGATACCCAGTGAGTGAGGGGATTAATCTCAAATATAAATAGTGTAGGTGAACATTGGAGTGTCAAATAGTATTATTCATAAACAATAATTCAAGTTTTTGTAGTAAATCATGGTATGTTCAATAAAGTGAACTCATTTATTCAATCACACGGTATCATACATATATGCATCCATTCGAAATCAAGTAATATCAGAGCAAGCAAAAAATGATCTTGGCAAAGGTCAACCATGACCAAGAACAGGCACATCGGGGGTTTTATTATGCAAAGAGTTTTCAAAGTAGCTCTCTACCCCGACATTGGCCATGAGTTCGCTGGGGCTAGCTCATCATCGTGTATAGGATCCCGCCCGGTGCTAGACGGTGGCGTCACACACGTCCTCACCCATCGTGGATTCAACCAACCACGCCTATAGCCATTAGAATCAATGACGTTTGCGGATACCTCCTGCAGAAGCGTATTTGGGCAACCCATGCCTCTACAAAAGCCCTTTGTAGCTACAGAATCATCAATATCATCATCATAGTATCACAAGGGCACAACGTTCCACAGGTAAGAATCATATCATCACATAACTAGTGGGCATCCAACCCACAAAGTTCATCGAAAAATATTTCAAATCCGTGTGCCAATACATTCATCAAATCATTTCAAATTCAAACAATGCGATGGCAAAATAGAAAACATATCTAGTTCTCAAATAATGGCACAATATCATTTCATTTCAAACATGGATGCATAGTCATCAGAAATATAAATTTATGACACTCCAAATGTCACAAAACAAGTTTTGAAATTTAATATCTTACGTCGAGTCAATGCATATCGAAAGCATGTTTTATTGAAAACACGGCAGAAATAAGTTTTTACTATTTCATGCAACAAATTAGAGTCTCACTCACCTTTCTAAGGAGGGTGATCACTCCCTATTTTCAAAATAATCCAACCTGACTTCTCGAGTTTCCATAAAGATCAATCTAATCAAATCATCCCAATTTAATAGAATCTTAATTTACCCAATCTTCTTTCTGGATTCCGTTTGCTCTTCAAATTAGTCTAAAACCTGTAAGATTTCCAAATTTGAATGATATTAGCAACTAACTCAACTTTCTAACACCAAACCCTAGAACTTCAACCAAATTGTAATCGTTACCTGCAGTGAAGATGCAGGTGAGCTCTCGTAGGAGAAAGCCGGTTACGGGCGTGCGGGCTGGTAGGCTCGTGGGCTGGCAGGCTCACGGGGAGGTGGGTCGCAGTCTGGCCCGCTGGTGGGCTCACGGGCTCGAGCGCTCATGGGCTAGGGCTCGCACTCGCGAGCTGGAGTGCTCGTGGGCAGGAGCGTACCCGTACGCAGGAGCGTACCTGTGCGCAGGAGCACGCTCGCGCTCGTGCACAGGTGTGCTCCAGAGCAGGCGCGTGCTCGCGCGGTAGAGTGCTCAGGTATCGCGTGCTAGTGCTCGTGCTGTGGCGCGCTGGCACGGGAAACGCGCGCTCACACTAGTGCAGGGAGGACGTGCTGCAGGCTGGCGCTCGCGAGCTAAGGCGCACGCTCGCGCGAGGAGGATCACGCTGTAGGCTGGCACTCGTGAGCTGAGGCACGCGCTTGTGCGAGGAGGATCGCGCTCGAGGGGAGGCTACGGTCACGGGGAGGGAGCAGCGGTGGAGAGAGAGCAGCGGCGGAGGGAGAGAGCAGTGGCGGAGGACAAGAGACGGAGAGAGAGAGAGAGAAAAAGGGATTAGGCTAAAAGCCCTAATCCAATTTTGGGAGGGGTGTGCTGCGTTTTGCCTTAAAACGCAGCACTCCGCTGGCCCCTTTTTTTTTTACTCTGATCATTATTATTATTATTATTATTATTTATATATATATATATATATATTCATTTTACCCTAATTTTCATGGATACGGCAATAATTTAAATATACCAAAAATTCAATTTAAATACCCCGAAATAAAAAATCAATATAAATAAATAAAATTTCTCGTACAAAAATACGACATCACAGAATCGGCGTTACATTGGGTCCGTGACAAATTGGTATCAGAGTCTCTGGTCTAACATGAAAAAGGGCTACCTGGAAGAGGGCTACCTAGAAAAGGGCTGTCTGGTGCCAGAGTGAAAGCCGTCCATGGATGTCCGGCTTCTCAAGGTGAGGATAATGTTACGAATCTCATATCAGATCCCCAAGAAATCATAAAATAATACTTAAATCCAATAGGTTTTCTCACTCAACAGGTCGATTTTTTGGACTGAGTTCTCCTATTGGGGTTGAGTCCATTATTTGGGTCCGTGACAGAGTCAAAGTCCCAACTCCCACCTAGAGGTCAGGGCCTGTCCGCTTGCATGAAAAGTTTTTTTTTTTTTAATTTTACAGGAGGCATTGGCGCATATGCAGTTTGGCGCGGTTGAACCATAGGGGCACGCGGTTGCAACCGTGCGGGCAGCCCACATGCAATTTTCTTCTTCTTTTCTTTTTTTTTTCATGCATGGAAAGGCTTTTTTTTAACATTTTATATGAGACATTTTGCAACAAGTCTTTTTTTTTTTTTTTAATTTTACTAGAGGCATTGGGGCATATGCATTTTTGCGCTTTTGAAACCGCGGTGCATGGCTGCAATCGCGCGGGCAGCCCACATGCTATATTTTTCTTCTTCCTTTTGCTTGCATGAAAAGGCTTTTTTTTTTTACATTTTATATGAGACATTTTGCAACAAGTCTTTTTTTTTTTAATTTTACAGGAGGCATTTTGGCGCAGTTAAAAAACGCGGGGGCGCACGCTCGGGCATCCGATTTTTTTCTTCTTCTTCTTCTTTTTTTCCTTGCATGAAAAAGCTTTTTTTTTTGCATTTTACATTAGGAACTTTGCATTCGCGGTTGCAACCACGGGCAGGCCACATGCATTTTTTGCCTTTTTTTTTCCTCTACACAACTCTTGCAAGTTGTAGGTTTTTAGATTTCTCATTTGGTGCCCAGATGAAAAATAAAACAAGGTCGCACGCGAGGGCATGCCCGCGGCATGCGTGCCAAAATATATTGGTAAAAAATAAAACAAGGCAAACCCCGCGGGTGTGAGGGCATGCCCGAGCAGCATACGAACCAAAATGTGAAATAATGGGTTAGATGTATCATGTATCTAACTCCCTAAAATGGATGAAGTTATATGCCTATGGTCAAATATGAGACTTTAAATGACTGTATGAAACTCTCTAATGTATTGAGAACTTTTAATATACTTTGGAAGACTTTTACTACTATCCTTTCTCCAACCTAGACGCTCTGATACCAATAAAACTGTCACGCCCCAAACCGGGGGCGTTAGCAGCCGCCTATTACCGTGGATGCCGGCTGTATTTTTACAGAAAATCGGGTAGAACCTTCTCCTATTTTGGAGGTCTCCCAAGTACAATTTGAACTGTATAATTCATAACCATCCTGTTAATCAAATAAAAGGGTCATCCCGGCCTTAAGACATTGAACCAAACTACAGCAGACAACCAAGACAACGCAATGCTTTTTAATTTCTAGCAATCCAAGTCATAGACCTCTACTGTCATGCCTAACTAGAGCATGAGCAGCCGCCACACTGAGCGGTCCTAAAGTTTATACAATGTTCAACAATTTTCCAAGTAAAAATTTTTAAATGCTTACAGGTGCCTCAATGCAAGTAGAATGTGGGAGTTTCTCAAACAATATTTATAATTTATACAGTCATCCCATATAAATGTACACGGCTAACTACGAATCTCAATATCATGACCTCACAGGGTCGAAATAAAATAAGGACTTCAAATTTTTTATTTGAATTAAATCTCACCGTCGTGAATATCGAATCCACTAATATGCTATGAAAATCTCTAGATCCTGTAACGCCGCTCTATCACAGTAATCCTGTCTGAGAAAGGTAAGGAGAGGGGTGAATATCAGGGAAGATACCTAGTGAGTAAGGGGATTAATATCAAGCATAAATAGTGTGGATGAACCATTGGAGTGTCAAATAATATTATTTGTAACAATAATTTATATTTCACAGTAAAACATGATATGTTTAGCAATTTGAAATTATTTAACCAATCACACGATATCAAACATATATGCATCCATTCAAAATCAAGTATTATTAGAGTAAGCCAAAAATGATCCTGGCAGAGGTCAACCATGACCAAGGACAGGCGCATCGGGAGTTTTATTATGCATAAAGTTCAAAAGTTGCTCTCTACCCCGACGTTGGCCATGAGTTCGCTGGGGCTAGCTCATCATCGTGTATAGGACCCGCCCGGTCTAGACGGTGGCGTCACACACAACCTCCCCCTTACGTGGATTCAACCGGCCGCTCCTATAGCTATTAAACATATGACGTTTGCGAATACCTCCTGCAGAAGCGTATCCGGGCAACCTGGTACCTCTACAAACGCCCTTCGTAGTTACAGAATTTATCAAAGAATATCATCTCATCACAAGTGGGCACCTGGCCCATACAGATCATCTCATCACAAATGGGCACCCGACCCATACAAATCATCAAAACATTTTAAATTCGTATGTCAATACAATCATCAAATCATTTCAAATCCATGTCAATGCGATAGTAGAATAGAAAACATATCTGGTTCTCAAATAATGACACAATATCATTTCATTTCAAACCATGGATGCATAGTTATCGGAAATATAAATTTACAACACTCTAAATGTCACAAAACAAGTTTTGAAATTTAATATTGTACGTCGAGTCCATGCATATCGAAAACATGTTTTATGGAAAATACTGCAGAAATAAGTTTTACTATTTCATACAAGAGATTAGAGTTTCACTCACTTTTTTAGGGAGGGTGGTCACTCCCTATTTTCAAAATAAATCAAATCTGACTCCTCGATTCTCTAAAAAGATTTCCCTAATCAAATCATCACAATTTAATATCAAACAAAAATCTAATAAGGGATTTCCCTTACTAGATTCTCGTTTCATCAAATTTCAAATCATTTGGCTCACAAATGATCAAATTTCTAATATTTCTCATTTTTCCTAATTTTCCTCAAATTAAACATATTTCAGAATATATATGAATATAGCTTCCGATTCTAAATTCAACCTAAATTTGACAAAATCAATTCAAATGTTGAAGTGATTGCATTTCTCTCACCTAGGGTTCCTCAGATCTCAGACCTAGATTTTTGCCTGTCGAATTGGTCTAAAACTTGTAGTGAAGAAGCCACGACCTAGGGTTCGGGGGTCGATTGATGACTGCGGTTTGAGCTTCAGTTGGGATTGCACAAGGGGGCCCGCGCGCAGGAGAGCTCTCGAAGGAGAGAACAGATCGCGGGCTCATGGGCTGTCGCGGGCTTGTGGGCTGTCACGAGCTCGTGGGCTAGTAGGCTCGCGGGCTGGCACACTCGCAGGCAGGTATGCTTACGAGCTGAGACGCGCGCTCACAGAAGGTCGCGTGCTGTGGCGCGCTCGCGAAAGGTCGCGTGCTGTGGCTCTCTCGAGGAAGGGCTCGCGCTGTGGAGCGCTCACGTGGGGAAGCTCGCGCTGCGGTGCCCTCACGCGGGGAAGATGGCACTGCGGTGCGCTCGCGGGAAGGCTGTGCTCACGGGAGGGAGGAGCAGCGGAGAGAGAGCGGAGGAGGGTAACGGAGCCGAAGAGAGAGAGAGCAACAGCGAGAGGGAGAAAGGATGAGAGAGAGATTAGGGCTTAAAGCCCTAATCCAATTTGGGGGGTGGGAAAACGCAGCAGTTTGGGTAAAACGCTGTGTTTTCCTCCTCTTTTTTTTTTTAAGGATTCAATTTTTAAAAAAATAGGGTATAGCTCAAATTGGTAATACAGATATTTTATATATATATATATCAAAAATTTCGATTTAAAGCCCCCAAAATCAAAAATCAAAATAAATAAAAATTTATCTATATATATAACTGAGAAATATTTTTATTTAATTTCTGAACAGAAGTACAATAGTACGGATACCGCAATGTTGGTGTTACAGTTATAGTATTCTAAATCAAGAGGAAGTGATATCGGTGGGTTAATGCAGGTGTTAAATTAAATGCTTCAACATGGCTTTTAATCACTTGTTGCTTTCAACGTGGATATATATCCAACCCAGATACTTTTTTTTTACAATGATATGTTTTGTATATTACATTCACATAGTTATATGATTCATGATCGATCCTTTGGTATTTCTCGTGATGCGCCAAAACTAGTATATATCTAATCGTAAAAATATTGAAAATGTTTGGTATATAGTTTTAAGGTATTGAAAATGTCGAGTATATAGCTTTAGGGATGATTGCATGTGATAAGTTGCAATAATTTTAATATGCTTGCATGTGATAAGTATGCATATATGATGTGATAATAGGTAATAGGTAGTAAGTTGTAGTAATTTTGAGTTGTTGTGATAATAATAGTGTAATAACAAAGTGATAAATTGTGGTAATGGGAGTGTGGTAAGTTATTATTGAGTGTTAAGTTTGGTATAGGGTGGTGGTAAATAAGTGGTAAATAACTAAGTTGGCAGGTGAAAATATTATGATTGGAGTATACTAAATGAAAAGTGATAAAATGAAATTAGATTCTGTAATGGGTGTAAATATTGTAACGAGATATTATATGTGTGTACAGTTTATACATCACAATTTCACAAATTTTCATTATTTTCATAAATTTTCTTTTCCCTTTTATCTCAATTTTTTATTCTGGTTCATTTTGTTGAACTCCTTCAAACTTTTTTTTCTTTTGCTTTCTCCATCTCCCTTTTCATCCCGGATATGATCTCAATTGCGTAGAAGTGTTATGATATATTTTTTATTATTAGATAATATAGTGTTATATATTGTATAATTTTATATAAATTAAAAAACTAACAACATTAATATTAATATAAAGACATTTAATTCATTTAGACAATTCAGACAATCTCTTTTTTGCCCCAAAAACAATTTTCTACTTTTAGAGTCAATTTAATCAAATTTTTAAATTTTTTTGCCAAAAATATTTTCTTTAACTAGTGTCAATTTAATAATTTTTGTTTCACCAAAAGCAATAAAGTATTCTAAATCAATCAGCGGGTGATGGCAAGATATTGTGTCCTTATATTCAATGATTTAGCGGTATTCAATCACTTTGTTACGTCATGGATTTCAACGTGGAGAGAGTTATGAGATAAACTAACTTCACATATATGTTAAAAAATCAAAACTATGCTTACAACTATTGCTCTTATACCATTTATAGTGTGTGGGTAGATCAAATGCATCCTATCTCCTAAAAAAACAGGTATTAATAGTGTTAACAAGTGTATCTTATTTCATAAAAAAATAGGTTTTAATTTGCTTTTGATAATAAAAATTTAAATAAAAACTAAAATTAAAAATAATCCGTTTCAAAGTACAAACAAGATAAAAAATGCATGAAATGTAGTAATAATAAGTTAATAAATCCTACAAATTGCATAAAATATAATAAATGATTTTTTTGAATAACACTGGGAAAGACACATGTGGTATTAACTATGAAAAAATGTGAGAAATTAAGAATAAGTGGCAGGGATTGTGCTTACATGAAATATAGTAATACAGGTATAATAAGTAATACGTAAGTAGTAAGCGATTTTTTCAATAATCTAAATAACACATATGGCGGTATTGATCGCGACTACTAATGAAAAAATAGGCGCGAAAAAAATGGGCGGGTTTTTAAAATTTATTTATGAAAATGATATATAAGTTTTACCATCAAATTTCTCCTTCCCCCAAAAGCTTTTCTCCTCTAACCATCTAAACTTCTAATTCAGCAAATAAAAGCTAATCACATTTTTTTTATATACAAAAAAGTCACTCTGGGTTTTACGTTCTGTTTTGCTCTCGATTCTACGTTTTATTACTGCTTGTAGCTGAGCACCCATTCCAACCATTCCAACTATTCCAAGAATTTGCTCAATCATCCCAAGATGTTACCAGGTTTAAAAATAAACATAAAGGTTTAATTTTTTAATTTTCCATTTTTAGTTTTTTATTTTGACTAATTGTCAAAAAATATAGAGACTAGCGCAGTCCAAATATTTGTTCACTTTTGTCTGGTTTTTCTAGGTTTTAGGATAATTTTACTAATTTCACTATAGTTAGATTTCTCCATACCAAATGTACCGGATGCTATGAGTGAACATAGAACCCAACCATTATCATCACTTGATTCTATTCAAAAGGTAATACGATGATTGATGTTTTTTGACGATATTACCATATAATTATATTCATTTTACTATTTTTGGTGTTTTTAATAAATAGATTGACATCAAGGATTGTGGAGGATAAAGATGTCTTCATTTTTTGTGAGTGATGGAACATTTCAGAAGACAAAAGACATGCAGTTGTGCAATCTTTTCTCTATTTTTTTTGTCTATATGTCTCTGTCATTCTTTTTTTTTTTTGATTGTATAAGAATTATGTATCTATCATTCTACATCAATGTATCAATCATTCTTCCATATTAATGAAAATTATTTTTGTAATTTTTTATTTTTCATTTTTCTATCACTTCTGCTAACCAATGATAAAATATAGTAATATTTTTTAATACTACTAACGATACAAGATAGTAACATGTGGTAACCGAGAATAAATGACTATAACTTTTTCCAATCTTTTTTTAACTAAGGATAACGTAGTAACATTTCCTAACTTCTATGCTAACCCATGATGAAAGGTAATAACAGATGGTAACCTACAATGAAATGTAGTAAAAGCTGTGGTAAGTAATATGTGGTAACTAATGATAAATGATAATAACATTTCTTAATAGTGGTAACCGACAATAAAAGTAGTAACATTTCTTAACAATAATAACTGATAATAAAAATAGTAATATTTTCAAACATATGTAGTAACCGATGATAAAAGTAGTAACTTTTATCAATATAAGTAGTAACCGAAAATAAAAGTAGTAAATTTTACTAATACATTTTGCAACCGATGACAAAAAGTAGCACAACAAAAAAACACGGTTTTAATCACGGATTTTTATGACGGAAAAAATTCATCGTCATTTTGCGACGAATTTAGCGACAAAAACTTTTTTGTCTCTAATTTGCCACAAAATTTACGACGAAAATGAAGTCGTGGCTAAATTAGCGACGGACACATCATTCGTAACTAAATTCGTCACTAATTAGTGACGAAAAAATTTTCATGACTAAATTCGTCGCCAATTGGCGACAAAAAATTTTTCGTTGCCAATTTCGTCGCTAATTAACGATAAATAATATTTCGGGGCTAAATTTTGCCACGGATTTAAAATCCGTTGTAAAATTTAATCTTTTTTAAATAGAATTTTATTTTTTCTATTTTTCTTTTTATTTTATTAATATGTTATATTTAATTTAAAAATTAATTTAGCGAAGGATTTGTTTTCCGTTGCTAAATTTAGCGACGAAAATCCCAATCCGTCACTAAATTTTTTATATATAATTAAATAAAATATAATATTAATATAATATTTAAATCAAAAAATTAATTTATTAACGACGAAATTTATCCCGTGGTAATTTAGCGACGGATTAAAATCCGTCGTTGAATTTAATCTTTTTTTAATTAAATTTTATTTTATTTTTATTTTATTTTATTAATTTATATTAACAAATCATATAATTATATTATAATATTTTAATTTACATTTTATTTTATTAAATTATATTTCATTTTTTTAAAAGAATAATATTATTTAATTCTTAAAAAAACCATATATTTTATTTTATTTAAATTATATATTTATTTTAATTAATTTTTTTTTTCTTTTTTTGTTTGATTTAATATTTTTTATTATTGTATTGATAACTTTTATTTTATTTATATTATTTTATTCAATAATACAAAATTTTCAATTAAATATTAATCCAGACATACTAGGCGCGCGGGCGCCGGTGCACGGGTGCCAGCGCATGCAGGGGCGCGCGTCGGGTGCAGGCAGGGGCACGCTCCTGCGCGGGCACCCGCTCATGCACGGACGAGCGCCAGGCGCAGGCAGGCGCGCGCGCATGCCCGGGCGCCCGCGCATGCATGCACGGGCGCCAGGCGCCGGGCGCAGGCAGGGGGCGGGTGCGGGCAAACGGCGCCCGCGTATGCCCGCACCGGCGCCCGCCTTTCATTGTTTTAATGCTAAAAAAAATGTTAAATGCTACTGAAGGGATTCAAACCTTAGAGCTCGCATTTAAACGGAAGACATGTCACCACTGCACGACCACTTAGTGTTGTATGATAATATTTTTCTTTTGCTTTCTTCCTCCTTATTTGTTTTCTATTCTCTCTTTTTTTTTTCCTTCCTCTTACTCTCATCTCTATTTTTGGTTTTTTTTTTCTATTCTCATTATTGAAATTTCTTATATATAATAATTATATTGAAATTTCTTATATATTCAAATGAATAAAAATATTTTGTGATTAAAGATATAGATTTTTTAAATTATTAATATATTTTAATTTATTGATAATTATAAATTTATATTATTGAGATGCCGTAATCCATTTTTAAACTATGGTGTAAAAAAATAAAATAAAAATGAAAAAGAATAATAAAATAATAAAATAAAAGAAAAACAGAAGAAAACAAAATATAATATTAATATATTTTTAATTAATTTATTATTTTATTTTAAATTAGTATTTTATTATTTTTTATTTTATTAAAAATTATCATATTTATTATTTTTAATTAATATTATTTTAGGTTGGTGGTTTAAATAAAAAAAGTTATTATATTTATTATTTTAAATTGTTATTATATATTATTTTATTATTATTAGAAAAATGTGAATGAAAAATAATAAGTAAAAAAAAATTTATATCACATAATATCATTTGGTTTGGTGATTTAGGGTTTACGCTTATGCGTGTGCGTGCAGGTGTGCAGGTGTGCAGGTGTGCAGGTGTGCAGGAGTTCGAACCACGGTGAAGGTAGGAAGCAAAGCGGCATATTTTCCAGCAATTAAGTGAGGAGAGCGGCGGTGTGCTGGTTCGGGCGGGCGGGTAGCTTGCAGGTTGGTGCTGGCTCGGGTGGGTGGGGGTGAGTGGGGCTGTCCAGGCACGTAGCTTCCAGGCTAATGCTGGCTAGTGGGCAGGGCCATCCAAGCACGTGCTGGCTCGGGTGGGCAAGGGCCCATCCAGACACGTGTTCTCCCCGAGCATTTGATGAATTTGGAATTAGTGACGGATTCCAAATCCGTCACTAATTCAATAATAGATTTTTTTATTCGTCGTTAAATTAGGGACGGATAATTTTTCGACGAACTTTTTTTATTCCTAAATTAGCGACGGATTTTAGCGACAAAAATTATCTGTCGCTAAATTTAGCAACTGATTTTTTTATATCGCTAATTTAGCGACGAATAATTTTTCATCGCTAAATTTTGTGACGAATTTTAGCGACGAAAAATTATTTGTTGCTAAATTTAACGACGGATTTCAGATTTTCATCGCTAAATTTAGCGACGAATTTCTAATTTTCGTCGCTAAATTTTTGCGACGCGTTATTAGCAACGAAAAATTTTTCGTCACTAAATTCGTCGCTAATGTTTTTAGTGACGAATTTTTTTAAAATTTTCGTTGCTAAATTTGTGGTTAAAAGACTGTTTTTTGTAGTATAGTAACATTTACCAATACTTTTTTAACCATCAGTATAAATACAGACGTGCTTCAATGGTGACCAAAACTATTGGGATAGATCTATCCCAACTGGTATATAACTAATTGAAAGTCCATCCATTGGAGAAGGTTCTGGCAACAGTTTTAGTGGGTTTTGCAGATGGTTTTCGTCCATCTAGATAAGACATTTGTTTTGTAGTGGTTCCAATAAGCTCATCGTGTAGAAAGAAAAGCCCCAACAAATTTTTTATATTTGTCTCTTATTTTGATTTTGACGAAAGTTTTGCACTTGCCGTTAGTGGTAAACACAACTCGTTTAAAATGAAGAAACTATTTTTACTGAACCGTTTATTTACATTGGGTAGTTTTTTAGATATTGACTTTGATTTTGTATAAAATTAAATTTTAATTTGGTTTATTTGAACAATTATCGGTTTTAACAATTCTTTTTTCGATCAAACCGAATTAAGCAGTTCAATTAAAAATATTATATATATTTTCTAAAAAATTTTTATTTATATAAATATTATTATAGTTTTATAATTAAAATTAAAAGTGGAAAAACCGATATATTACAACTAATATATCGGAGAATGAAAGACTTTTAGTTTCCATCATTGTAGTTTCAAATTTTCAATGTTCGGTTTATTTTATGACTCTTTTACTCTCAAACTTGAGTCTCAACCTCTCCCTCTCCCTCTCCTATTTCGCTACTTTCTAACTCTCAAATTTTAGTTTAATTGAAATTTGAAAGTTGAAATTTTCAAAATGACATTTGGTGAAGTAAAACTATAAGTAAATTTCGAATTTTAAAATTACAGTTTATAGTTTCGAATTGATATGATTGATACATATTACATTTACATGAATAGAAATTAGTGTTACTTAAAAATCTTTTATTGTAAGAGATTTTAATAATTTGGTTAATTTAAATAATTGAACAGAATTAAGCACCAAATTTGGTTAAACAAATTATCAATTTTTAGTCTATTTCGCTAGATTGTAGTTATAAAATTTATATAATTAAAGTAAATCGATTATTTTAAATTTCATTATTTAGCTTATAATTTAATCGAATGTCCACCCCATTTACTATCAACCTATAGCTACCATTCTTCTTTACCCGATTTGGGATTGGGTATGGTGAAGTTAAAAATTTTAAATTTCCGTTGCCGGGAATCGAACCCGGGTCTTTCGGGTGAGAGCCGAATATCCTAACCAACTAGACTACAACGGATTGTTTTTGATCCATAATTCGAACCTAGTGTTTTATGATTCATAATTGTAAAATTAATGCTTTATATGCGTTATAGACATTAAGTGTTGATCATGTTATGAACAGTGATTTAAAGACTAAAAGTAATATATACTCAAACAAATCAAGAGCAAAAATACTTTGAAATTGATTTAATGACAAAATAATGAACTTTAATGTTACTTTTAATGTTAGTTTAGTTTCATTTCAATTATTTTGATAATTGTTTCTTACGTGTTTGAATATCATAAATACCAGTTATTATAAGATTGAATGATGTAATTATTCTATTATTACTTGGTCGGAGACTAGGGGCGGCTCTTAGTTTTCTACGTAAACTTTTAAGAATTGGGTAGAAAACTGTTCTTTATTTTGCTTATATAATGTTAAAGTAAGTGACAAAAGTAAAAAGATCGTTATATACATATCAGCCGAATTAGTTTGCTACGTTACATTTTGGATTTTTTATTATCTTTCATATAAACAAGTTATGAGTGGGAAATTTTCAAAATTACACTAATAATAATCTAACTTTCAGAAAATTTATTGCTATGAGTAGAAAAGCTATGATGACTAGTTTCGGTGGCTGTGCAATTGTAAAGTCACCGCATGGAATAATCTAATTCTGATTACTCACAACAATAAATTTGTCGATTAGTGATGCATTGCTTTGTAACACATTCAGAACGTCACCCAATTCCACAAGTTGAAAAATTTATGTGACGATATTTTACATCACATCGTAACATCATCCCACCTGTAGTGCCAAAATTTCCCACGAATTGGAGATGAGGGAAACTTTTCTAGTGACGTGGTCAAATTTTTATGACGATCTTATCTCATCTTTAATGTAATACATTTTTGTGACGAATTATATGACGTCATAATTTTTAACAAATTTTGACATGATGCCACTAATATTATTTATACATTATTTAAGACAATTTTGATTTTGTCATGTATTGTACAAAGTTTTGATGGCATACACATGTGACGCTAAAATATAAGTATTAATGATAATCTCATTACGTCACACCGATGTGTAGTATTATGTGATGATTTTACATGTTGTCACATTTTTAATGGATTTATAGCGTTAATTATTCGTCATAGACGAGATTATATTCCGTGCTATTATAAGTGATAATATGTTTGTATCACCGGCAAAAAGTAATGTCATTGATGATATTTTAATTGACAATATAATTTTTATTTTATGTAATATTTAAATAATTATTTTTTGTAATTCTAAAATTGATTTGCTTCTCTTTAATAGAAGGTGTTAGAGGTGGGTTTACTCAACAAATATAACTACTCTACCGACTCCAATGAGGAACTAGTGTTGAAGTGCTTGCGGGGCTTTTGTGGATGGAAAAACGAACAAAATACCCACTAAGATGGTCGGACAAAGAAAACTCGGACGGTCAAGTCAAAAAAGTAATGATGAAGGAAAGAATAGACCAAAAATAGTCTTAGATTTGTCTTGTGTCATCTCTTTGTGATGTGTGTATTAAATGTGTAAAAAACGTACCTGATAGGTCCTCTTTGCTCAATATATATAGTCTGTGTATGCATGGCAAGTCTGAGATTGTTAGAGATCTTCTGAGATTATAGGTATTGTAATCAAAGATTCTTAAGAAATTTAGGATCTTACAGGATTAATGACAGTTCAAGTTTTCACAGAAATCCCCTTCCTTATCGGGTAAAATTACTTCCAAAATTAGTAGAGATTCAAATTTTGAGTGATCATTATCTTGATTTGCTTAACGGAGATGTTATTCAATGAAAGACTACTTGGTAGTAATCGAGAGAGTTCAACTATGCCATAGTCGAAGGGCATGACCAAGAGTGTTCGAACGAGCGCCTGCTTAGTAGTTTCAGGCTCTCATCGAGAGTCTTCTATGGGTTTCATGGTTAAGGTTTAGTGGACTTGGTGGTCTCTCAGCTTTACGGTTATGAGCTGTTGGGTTTTGTACCATCATTTATCCCCCACTCTTGATATTATTTCGAAAAAGTGGCATTAGGAGTAGAGTTAAGGAGATAGGAATCGAGAAATTTGAAAAGATGCGAAAGTGGAGCATTAAATGTAAAATGTGCTGCCTTGATTTTCATGAATCTTCTTCAATATGCTTTTTATTGTGTAATTTGTGATTGGTTATAGATAGTGTCTCGCTTGACATAGTTTGTTGATTTGCTTTTTGAGAAAGAATATGGGGATTTAGGGTTAGGGAAATTTGTGAAAATCAAAGATGGTGAAGAGTTTTGAATCGCAAACTCACTATGCTATTGGTGAGATAAGGAGTACAATGATAGAATAGGAACTATGAGTGATAGTGAAGGACATGGGTTTGGGTTATGATTATTGGTTACGGTTTCCCACGGAGGAAGAAAGGTTGAATAAAGGGCCACAGGGATGTGTTCCAATATATAAAGAGTATATGAGGTATAGGTTTCGAGTGCCTTACATCGGTCTTTTGGCTACGGCTTTAAGGGAGTAGAATGCATTTCTAACCTTATTGATTCCTAGCACTTAGAGTTTGGTGGTGGTAGTGGCTAATTTACTAAGTTGCTATCATTTGACTTTTGATTTTGAGATTTTGTCTCGATTTTTTCTTTGAGGAGATGTGTATCTGGGGTCCAACTAAAGGGTGGTTTTGCCTTCAGACAAGGCCAGAGTCAAAGTAGAAGTTTTTGTACAAGGAGACTATTGATAAGAATTGGATGGAGAGGTTCTTTTTTGTGGAGTTTGAGAATAAAGAGTTAAAGCCTTCAAAATCCTCCCAATATTGGAGTTTTGTGTACTCTGTGGGAATTTTTGCTCGTTACAAAGCAGAGCTATCTATGTGGAAACCTTTATGGACAATGAAATGTTGAAGCTGGTAGGCCTGTTTGTGGGTGAGAAGGGACAAATCGAAAGGCCCCTTATGGTGAAAAATGGAGCAATGAACCATCATGATCTAATTGCTTTTGTCGAGGGGATGATCTTATGAAGGAAACTACCGAGAGGCTGATGAGGGCCAAGCCTGGAAGGAGTATTGAGGAGTGGGACACTGCATCAGAACAAGCAACTCCATCAGCGGATGCTCTCCTTCCTTTGATTTCGAGAAGGAAAAGGAGAAAAGTTCATATGTAGAGCCTACAAAGTAAAGAAGTGGAGGGGGATAGTGAGGGGGCTCGACAAATGCATCTATGGCACCTTGGTTGGAGACAGCCGAACAACTAAGGGGAGAAGTGGCAAGATATAAGCGACCCTTCCTCAGATACCAATATGTGCTCTCAAGGAGGGTGTCAAGAGAGAATTCCAAGAGGGGAAACATTGAGAAGGGGCTCCCGGTGGTCTGGGCGTATGTCTCCTGAATATATAGCTCGAGACTTTGGAGCTAGGCCATCTTATGCTTTTCCCGAGGCAAGGGGTTGTGTAGGAGGAAATAGCTCCCCCTCCTATTTTTGTTAAGCTGTTTGATGGTTAAAAAGAGCTAAAAGAAAGGATACAGTCGTGATTAGTATTGGAAATAATCACTTTAGCTATGTCGACATTGTTGAGGGGAGAAAATTCACCAACTAACTGGATTACTATTGCTCAGAGTTGGAGATGAATAGTTTGTCTATAGAATAAGGCGATGAAGCCCTCAAGGCCCTTGGAATTCATGTAGGATTTTCCTTTTAGAGTTTTATTTTATTTGAGTCCTTGATTATGATGAGTTAAGTTGATGTATTTTGTACAGGCAATTATTTTGCTGAATTCCAGAGACTAAAGAGAAACAAGGTGGTGGAATATCTGGAGCACTTGATGATCCAAAGGGAGGAAGAGATCTCCGATATGCATGCCAACTTGGCTCAGAAGGAGAGGGAAGCTAAAAAAGGGAAGTGTTGCCTTAAATGATAAAGATATGGAGGTCGAGTATTTGAAATCTGATGTAGATTCCATGTTTTGGCAGTGTGATGTGGCCATTACAAAGTGTGAAAGGTTAGAAGCCATAGTGAGGGGGAACAAGGCATGGCTACAAGCTACCGAGAACTTGGCATACGAGTAAGAGCAGAAACTAATCGACTTGGGAGACAAATATGCAAAGGCTATGGAAAGCCACTAGCATAACGAGTGATAACTCTTCAAGAAGCTATGGCGGGCTGAGGATACTCTCTGCCAGCAAGACTAGAGGAGAGCTTGGCAACAGGAGTTGGAGGTGCTGATATTGAGGTGCCAGGTCCGACTGATACAGGTTCTCGTGCTACCGCACTTTGAGCCAACTTCGAGTCCTTGAGGTAGAAGACTTCTCCTCCACCTCCGGATCCTTCGTCATGATCCCTATGCATTTTTGTGTATTCCTCCCCTTTCGATGCATCCCTCTGCCTAAATCTACACAAAACTTATCTATCTCTACTGTATATTCCATATGGCAATGAACAAAAATTTGTAGTAGCATTGTTTCTTTACTTCCTTGTTACCTTTACATTCTCATTGTCGTATTGATTGTTTGCTGAAATAGAAAGACTTGAGTGTTGAGTGGTCTTCAAAGGCATTATAGTTGAAAGAGAGTGTTAGAACCCTTTTACGTGTAGAAGCTGAGAGAATGAAAGTAAGATTCTGCTTGCATGCTAGGATCTGTATGAGGCATAGAGGCAAGAGCTAAGGAGTTTTATTCTACTAGGGCCTGCATAAGGCGTAGAGCTAAGAGAGAGGCGTAGAGCTGAGAGATAAGGAGTTTTATCCTGTTAGGCCTGAATGAGGCATATAGTTGAGAGAGTGTGGGCATCAACCCAATTTGGTGTTAGAACCATATAGGTTGCATTGCTAAGAGAATGAGAGTTTGATCCTGTTTGAGCATTGGGATCCATATATGGTGTAGAGCTGAGAGAGTGAGTGCGTCAACCTGGTCGAGTGCTAGGAACTATATAAGATGCGTTGCTGAAAGAATAGGAGTTTGATTTCGCTTGGGTGCTAGGACTTGTATGAGGCATAGAATCGAGAGAATGGGTGCATCAAACCAGTTAGGTGTTGGGACCTGTATTAGGATACGTTGTCACCACTTTAAGATTTTTTTTATTGTTGCACTATCGGCATGATCAAAGTGTTATAAAGAACAACAAAGCATGTAAAATCGAGATGTTATTATAATAATAATCATAGGGAAAAAATTACAAATCAAGGTAACTAGTTAGCGACATTAGATCTCTAATAGCATAAAAGTAGACAATGGACAAAAATTACTAGATAAAGGTGTTCGATGGATCTAGATCATAGCTGAGCACTTCAATGCTGAGAGACATCCTGAACTTGACCTTCAAGTGTTTGGTGCTTGGTAGTGCTTGGTAGTGCTTCCAAAGCATCGAGGCTAGGCCAACCCAAGATAGCATTGTTAGGGGATAGTAGCTTGACCATATTGAAGGTGGTTGTTATGGTAGCATGGTTGGTCAGTTTTCCCAATGTTATTGGGAGCGAAATAGTACCTTTAGGGTATAGCCACTCACCTAAGAGTGCCTTTAAAGGTCTGACATAGGGTTGATGATATGCTCGGTTGAAACCTATTTGCTGGAAGACATCTCAATGGATGAGATTGTAACTTGCCCCTTGGTCGATGAAAATTCTCTTCACAGTGTATGGCTTACTTTGGTGATGATGACTAGCAGGTCATGTGGGTTCAAGTCAATCCCTACTAGGTTGTCATTGTCGAACCCAATCATTCGTCTTTTTCTTTCTACTCCTTCTCAATACGAGTAGTGAAAATATCCTTAGAAGCAAATACCTCTACCACCTGGAATACTGAGGTGATTATTCGCTCGACCTTGCATTGTCTAGTTAGACTTTGGCCAGTGAAAAATTACCGAGAGTAGGAAGTACTAAAGAACCACATAGAGAGGGGTTTCTACTTTGTATGTGGAGAATCAATCCATTCGCTTGGTTCCAAGAGGCGTTGCAACCATTGGCTCATTCAGTTTTGTGAGGCTAGTCTCTATTTGACCTCTTTTGTTTTGTCCCCGATGGGGATTGTCTTCTCGTTCCAATCATGATTATGTCAGTTGAATCTTGTTAATGCATTACCCTTTAAGGTTTTGGGAGAGTGTTTGCATATTGCAGCATCCAACATGTCCTTTGAGATCATGACTGCTACGACATAAGCCATATGATCTCGAGACTCGGTAGTACCATCGTAGCTCTCCATGGGAGAGAGGAGGACATCTCACGACATTGGCTCAAGGGAAATTTTTATATTAAATGGCAAAGGATTTATAGCATGTTGGAAGCTATCATCTCATTCTATACCAGTGCGTCTAAGTTCAGCGTCCACGAGCTCTTCGACTTGATTCTTCAAGTCGCCTGGATCTTGTCGAGAGATCACTGAGGGTTTTTGGTGCTCTCAAGCCTAAAGTCTATGTGAGCATGAGTGCCCTAATCTCTTAGAGGAGGATCAAACTTCTTGTTTGAGGGCGTGGCTAAGTCTTTCCAATAGAATATGGTGTGAAGTATCTCTGGCTGAATAATCAGTCTGTTTCCACGGACAGTGCCAATCTATTGGAGGTAGGAGGGTTGGATTGCTCCATAGATACAATTGCTCTACTGACTCAAATGAGGAACTAGTGTTGATGTGCCCACTGGACCATCATGGTTGGAAAGACCTACAAAATACCCGTTAGAGTGGTTCGGTGGAGGAAAATCCAACACTCAAGTCCAAAGGAGCGATGATAAAGAAAAGAACAGATTGAGAAGAACCTTAAATTTTCCTTGTGCTGCCTCAACATGATATGTGTATTGAATGTGTAAAGAACGTACATGGTGGTCACTTTCACTCAGTATGTGTAGTTTGTGTATGCATGGCAAGTCTCTTGTTTAGGTTTATAAAAACTCTAGTTATTTTGTAGAGAGATCGTTAGAAATCTTCTGAAATTATAGGGATTGTAATCAAAGATTTTTAAAAGATTTGGGATCTTACGGGATTATGAAAAATTAAATTTGTCAAAGAAATCTCCTTGCTTATCTAGTAAGATTCTTCCAAAATTATGGGAGGTTTGAATCTCGAGTGATAATGATATTGATTTGCTTAATGGAGAAGTTATTCAGTGAAAGACTATTTGGTAGTAGCCGTGAGATTTAATCAAGAGAGTTCAACCGAGCAATGATCAAAGGGCATGACTGAGTGTTCGACCGAGCGCCTACTCAGTTGTTTCGGGTACTTATCGAGAGTCTTTTGTGAGCTTCGTGATTATGGTTTAGTGGATTTAGTGGTTTCAAAATTTTATTGTTATGGGCTATTAGGCCCTGTACCATCAGAAGATACAATATGTTTTAATATATTTTATCAAAGAGGAGATGAAATTAAAAATACTCATTAACCAGAAAAAGATAAAAGCTAAAATGTCTTTAATTTATATAAAAATGAGCCGAAGAAAATCTTTATTTCTCTTTAAGAAAAAATAATAATAATAATAAAACAATTTAATTTCTTTTTTTTTTTCTAGAAATCTCTCTCTCCCAATACATTGTTTCCAATTTCTACGCCTGTTTTTTCGACCTTTATTGGCGGCAGCAGCTTGAATCACTAAGATTATCCCTTGGGTTCATCAATTATTTATAGACCTTCTGTTAGAATTTTAATTTAATCCCCTCTTATATCACGTGACAGCTATCACTATTGTTGATTTGATTTTTTAGGTATCGAGTTTTGTTTGCTCATTAAATGTTCATAAAAAAGTGTCTGTAGGTTATCTATAACAGAATTTCGAAGTACTTGTGTATTTCGAGAACCTTAAGAGTTTAAGAAACTTATTTAAAATATGAGACACACTTTTTGAATTGTTTTTTAAAATAATAACAGGAAACATCCATTTGCGGTTTTACTCCATGTCAAATTAGGAAAATGGATCTTAATTTTGTATTTATAAAATTCTTTTTGTAGCATTCATTAGTTATTAATATAAAATACCATGTATCTAGTACCTTTGAAATTTTTTGTTGAAACTATTATCTATATAATGTAACAAGATCTCAGGGAGGAAGTCAAAAACCTTGACTTTTGCTGGGCAGAAAACCCTTATTCAGGCAATAACATCGACGATTTCTATCTATGCTATGCAATCAATTTGGCTCCCGAACTAGGTTCATAATCCTCTTGGTAAGCTTAATCGCCAATTGCTTTAGGGAGACTCAAAAAGGGTTCATTGGATCCTTGCAATTCGTTGGGATCTAGTGTGCTAGAAAAAAGGAAACGGTGGATTGGGAATTCGTAAGTCTTGGAATGTAAGTTGTTCTTTTCTCGCAAAATTAGAAGGGAAGATTTTGTCATTGGACTCTGCCTTATGGTGTGAGGTTCTCAAGAGGAAATATATTCAACAAGAAGAATTTCTTCGTTGTAGGTAGCCTCCTAGTTGTTCTCCACTTTGAATAGGCCTATTACAAATCCGGGAATATTCCACTTTGAAGGCCTATTACAAATCTATGAATATTCAAAGAGTGTCTTACATTGGCAGCTAGGGAATGGGTAGGATATTAGATTTTGGGAGGATCATTGGGTTCAAGAGGGCCCATTATTGAGGAGGATCATAGGATAGGTTTTGGATTTCCCCGTAGTTACACGGGTGCAATGTTGTATTACTCTAGATGGGCAATGGGATGTTCCTAGTCTTGCTACGATTCTTCCGGATCCCATCATCGAGGAGGTTCGAGGGATTTAAATTACTCAAATTTCAGAAACTCAGGATTTAACATGCTGGGTAGGGGACTCCTTAGGGACATTCTCTGTACAATTGACTTACTCTACTTTCAGTCATCTAGAGGATTCGAGTACTTCCCTGACTGGCTTGTGGCAGTGAATTTAGAGGTTCAGATGTCAAGAACGAGTTAAAGTTCTGGTCTAGCTCATGTCCCATGATACTTTGATGACCAACTCCATGAAGTGTTGTAGAGGTTGAGCGAATTATTCACGGTGCCATCTTTGTAGAGAGAGGCTAAAGACATGGTTTCATTTATTCTGGGATAGTGCCCTCATCCATCAAGTTTGGGATCAGATTCTACATAAATCCTCACTCTCGAGGTTGGTGGTAGGGAGTCTTCCAATGAAGGAATGGCTCTTTAAAAACTTTAATTCTCACACTCTTCATAGGGGATCCCATGGGCCATTTTGCTTTGTATATACATTATAAGCAATTTGGAAAGCTTGCTGTAACACTGTCTTTGAGGGCATAACATTCTCTCCAAAAAGTGTTGCTACCTTTGCCATCAGTTGCTCTCAAGATGGGTGATTAGCATTTGTGAGCAAATCACGGACTTCCCCTCAAACCGGATATTGGATAAGGTGGGTCTCTCCCCCTAGGTTTCTACAAGCTAAATGCAAATGGATCTTCAAGTTTTACTTCCCGTGTACTAGGTGTAGGAGGTCTTCTCAGAGATGAGTATGGTTTATAGGTTTGGGGGTTCACAGTGAATCTGGGTCTTCTGAGTCGTACAAAGTTTTTCTCGATTATTCTTGAGATTGACTTAGTTAAGTTTGTATCAATCCTTACTTTTGATATTACTCCCTTACATGTAGGTTATTATGTAATCTAGGAATGTCAAGAGCTAATCAGTAACACACTGGTGTATCAGGTAAGCTTTGTTCAATAGTGATGGGAATGTATGTGCAGATATGTTTGCCAGATTAGGCCTGTCAGTTAGCCCTGGACTCCATGAGTTTTATTCTCCTTCATGTGAGGTATATCGGTTATTAAAGCATGATATTCGATGGAGATGTTGTGAGATGTGAGATGTAAGAAGTTGTGAGATTAAGATAAAGGTAGTACTAGTAATTTTTTTTTTGTGATAATGATGGGTTAATGGATGATGGGATGTATGACATGTTAAAAGATGTATTTTGTAGAATGGATGAAGATGAAATTGGGGATAGTGTTAATTTGGTTCTAATCCAAGTGAAGAAGAAACTAAATGTAAGTTATGGGTACTGGGTCGGGTCACCCATGTGGGTTTGACCCAAACCTGTTCCCTTACCTATTTTGAATTTCAAAAGGAGAGAAGGGAGGGAGTGGTTTTTTAAGAGAAAAACAAACTCCTAACTCCCTTAACCATCCATTTTACACATTGAAGGTTGATAAAGCATACACAAAACAAGAAGAAAGATCTACACCATATACATTTTGAATTAAAGACTCTTGGATTGTGAACAAAAAGGAGATTGATCCATTGGTGACATTTTTTAGACCCGTACATCGAAAAGGTTAGTGATCCGACCCTAGATCTTGGGACATTAAATATCTATTTCACTGTAATTGCATCAAAGAATGCTTACAATGGTATCTGAGCATGATTTAGGGTGTTTCCTATTTTTGATGTATATTCGAGTTCCATTTTTTTTCAAAAAATTGAAAATAGTAACTTTAATTATAAATCACGAAATGCTTTGAAATTTGAAAGGTAGAGCACCCATGATATTAGGAATTGATCTGCAAAGTTTCATGCATGGCCGTCATGTATTTTTGAAGAAAAATAAAACCCTAACCGAAAATGAAAATGCTTATATCTATTTGCATGATAGATTTTATAATTTAAAACTTGTATGGTTAGATTCCCCATTAAAAATCATTTCCAACCATATAAAGAACATGCAAAACGGTTCAGAAATGAATGAGATATGGCTTAGGGAAATTATGGTTAAAGTGCAGAAAAAAAATTTCTGCATGAAGAAGACGAACAATGACGTCAGGACAATCCCACTCTCGGCCCTAGATGTGTGTACCCTAAACACTGAGTTATAGACCTCTGATCAGAAAACTAAGACCACCAATAGAATCAGAACCTCCAAAAATGGGGGGATAGCCAAAATTTGGGGAGGAACAACAGCCGGGAAGGTGGCGCGTGGAGGCCACGCGCGCCGCGGTGAGTGGAGGCCACACGGGCCGCGGCGAGTGGGCGCGTAGCCTACGCGCAGGGCATCCTGGCGGCACGTGAGGGCATGTGAGACACGCCTTCCGGTAGCGATTTCCACCGAAATCATTTTCAGAATATGTTTGATTTTTCTGTAATTTTTTAATTATTTTTCTGAGATGAAAAATTTTTTTTTATTTTAAATTGAAAAATCCTTAATAATTATAGAAAAAAATTATTTTTCAGTTTCAAAAATTTCTGAAAATTTTTTCATATAGAAAATTATTTAATAATTTTTTGCTACCTAAATTAAATTTTTCAATACCCGTTTGATTTTATGCTCATTAATTTATATGTGAAAAAATTTGTTTTTTGTTTCAATATAAATTCATTGAATGATTGAGTATAATGATTATAAATGATATTTTAAAATTTATTGATTGGCTTTGTGTCCAATCTAATGTTACCCCATTTTAGGGATATGGTGAGAATCAGACGTACTCTTGCACCACTCCGGGGGAGATGCAGAGACGAGAGGACCCCGGAACGTTTGGCAAAACTGTATATGATGTTGCATTATAAGATGAAAGCAACACACACTTTGCCGCAACATCTGTAGGTTATGAGTCAAAAATGTTATGAATTTCAGCGTTTGGGTCATTGGTTTGGAGGCGACAAAGCTGAGATTAAGATTATAAGAAATTCCCTCCTTGATCATTTGGTTGGAATGACTGACAAAATAATAGAGGCTAATAAGTGGCTCTACCTCAAGGATTTCAGAGTAAAACTGCTTAGGATGTGGAGAGTTAGGGAGATGGAGATTAAAATGAAAATGGCGTTGTCTCAAAGATCAATGGCTCTACACCCCAAGCTATTAGGAGATTCACTCTGAGAGATAGACTTTTAGTTGGGATGGTCAATATGGTTACTCGCATGTATATAGAAGATAAGAAAGAAAAGAAAAGAGAAGTTTGATTGTATATATTTTTTTTTTTCTTCTTTTCTTTATGCATAGTTATGTATTGTGATGAGAACAATGCCATGAATATATGATGTAATGTTTCTCTCTTTAAATATATATCAAGAATGTGCATATTTGTATATTTATGCAAGCATGTGAAGAGATATATTATAAATTCACATGATTTTAGTGGGAGTTTTTAGGTTGGTAGAATTAAGTAATTCTCACCCAAGACTTAAAGGATTTTGCTACTTTGAAATTAAATTTATGATAATCAAACATTTGGATGATGGATGATGATTGGAAACTTAGTGATCTTTCGAGTTTACACCTTATGTTCGTTTATAATAAATTTATTAGATTTCATGTACAAAATTATATGAATGAATGAGCATGAATACTTACAATTATCTCTCTTTGAAAACTCATACCATGGCATCGAAATCAATAATAGCATATTTAAATAAAGGTGATAAGTTTAATGACGACAATTATGACATTTGGTGCCATAAGATATGGTATGTGCTGGAAGAGTAAGATGCCTTAGAGGGTATCAACCATATCATGCAAGACCCTGAAATTGGAAATACTGCTCAACAGAGAAGAGATCAAGAAGCTTACCAGGTGTGGAAGAAGAAAAATTCCACTGTACGTGGGATCCTGGTTAGTTCTGTAGTTGATGATCTCATACATGAATGTGAGCAATTCCCTACTGCTCATGACATATGAGTGTACCTCAGAGAGAAGTATAGAAGTACCAGTGTGACTCGTCTGAGGCAGTTGTCTATTAAGTTTGACACGTACAAAAAGAAGTCTGATCATAGTATCAAATTACACCTGAGAACCATGTCAAACATGATAAGAGAATTGAAGTTAGCAGGTCATGTTTTATCTTATAAGCAATAGGTTCAAACTTTAATTCGATCCCTTTTAGACCAGTAGGAGCATTTGAAGGTCAATCTGACTCACAATGATAGTATTAAGACTTTCGTTGATGCTGCTCGCCACGTAGAACTCGAAGATGAGCGGTTTGGTACTGCAAAATCGATTTCTAATGCTTTTGTAGCTGAGTCCAGTTCCCAGAAAGTTTCAGGCTTTAAACGCAAGGGGAACAAGAACAAGAGCAAGAAGGGGAACGAAAATGTGGAAGGGTCTTTCCAACCACAAGAACAAGCGCAAGTGGTTTTGGAAAAAGAAGGATAAGAGCAAACTGAAGTTCTACAATTGCAAAGCTCTTGGTCATTTCGCTCGAGAATGCCCCGAGCCGAAAAATGTAGCACCCTGTAACGTTTCTCTAAGTGTTATATATGTTTCTAACACTATTTTACTTTCTGAATCTTATCCTGTATGGATTATAGACTCAAGAGCAATAGACCATGTGACGAGAGATCAAGAAACGTTCATGGACTTTCATCGAGTTCCTCCTGGTGCAAGATGGATATACGTAGTGAATAATACAAGGGTAGAAGTCAAAGGGATTGGCACTTGCAAACTGGAGTTACGAAATGGTCAAACCCTAATCTTACATGATATTCTCTTTACACTGGAAATTTGATGAAATTTAGTCTCTGTTGTTGTTCTTCTTAGACTAGGCTATGACTTGAACTTTACTCGTGATAGGGTTTGTATTTATAATAATGGTGTGTGTTATGGTACTGGACATCTGTTAAATGGATTTCTTACTTTGAATTGTGACAGACAAATGTTTAATTGTTATGTTGATCGTTATATTTTGTTAAATGTTTGTTCTTCTAATAATACTAATATAGATGACAAAGTATGGCATGCTAGACTTGGTCACATAGGGCAGGAAAGGATGAATCGACTTTTGAAAACAGGACTATTGGGTTCGCTTACTAAAGTTGATTTACCGAATTGTAAATATTGTCTTGCCGGGAAGATGACTCGAAAACCATTTGGAAAAGTTGTGAGGGCTATACTTCCATTACAATTGGTTCACTCTGACATTTGTGGTCCAATGAATGTGAAGGCTAGGCATGGAGCATCATATTTCATTACTTTTATTGATGATTTTTCGCGTTTTGGTCATGTCTATTTGATTACTCACAAAACTGAAGCACTTGAGTGCTTTCGACGTTATATGAATGAAATGGAGAATCAAATGGATAGAACGATTAAAGCTTTAAGGACAGATCGAAGACGTGAATATCTATTGGATCAGTTCAATGATCTATGTAATGAAAAGGGAATAATTAGACAATTGACTATTCCCCACACGCCTCAACAGAATGGTGTTGCCAAGAGGAGGAATAGGACGTTGTTGGAAATAACGAGATCTATGATGGCACAGGCTAACTTGTCAATTTCCTTTCAGGGAAATGCATTGTTAACTGTGACCTATATCTTGAATAGAGTGCCTTCAAAAACAGTACCTACAACACGGTACTAACTTTGGACTGGTAGGAAACCAAGTCTGACTGGTTTTAGACCTTGGGGGTCAGCAGCATATGTTTGTGACCCTTCTAATAAATTTGGAAAGCTTGGTCCCCGGGGGAAGAAATGTATCTTTATTAGATATTCTGATCAATCAAAAGGTTATGTGTTCATCGGTGAAAGAGAAGATGGTACTGTAACCGAAATTGGATCACAAAATGTGACATTTTTTGAAAATGATTTTCCTAGTAAAGATGATATAACAAAATGAGAGCCTTTGTTTGAATTAAATAATTCAAATGATGGTTCTGTGCTGGATGGATCAAGGGAACTACGAGAAGTTGAATCCCTAGATGATCCCAGTAGGAGGGATTCAAATTCTAATGATCCAACCGAATTATCGATTCGGAAAAGTATTAGGAAAGGTGTGCCCAAACGTCATTATGAAATTGAAGGGCACTTTTTTATCATTTCTCCACAGGACGAGGATGAGCCGAAAAATGTGAACGAGGCTTTGTCTTGTCCTGCCAAGGATGAGTAGGTAAAAGCAATGGAGGAAAAAATTGAGTCAATAGATTTCAATCATATTTGGGAACTGGTTGATCTTCTACCTAAGCGCAAACCTATTGGGAAAAAATAGGTTCTTAAGATTAAACGTAAAGCTGATAGAACAATTGAGAGGTACAAAACTCGGTTGGTAGCAAAAGGTTATACCCAACAAGTGAATATTGATTATGAAGAAACCTTTTCACCAGTAGTGAGATTTGCCTCTATTCGCCTATTATTGGCTATTGTAACCAATTTAGATTTAGAATTATATCAGATGGATGTGAAGACTGCGTTTCTCAATGGAGAACTTAAAGAAGAAATCTACATGGAACAGCCAGTAGGATTCATAGTTAAAGGTCAAGAAAACAAAGTTTGCAAATTGATTTGATCAATTTATGGCCTCAAACAATCTTCAAGACAATGGTATTTGAGATTTCACAGAGCCGTAATCTCTTACGACTTCGTAATGATAGACGAAAACCATTGTGTTTATGTGAAAAAGTCCAATGATAAGTTTGTAATTCTAAGTTGTATGTCGATGACATATTGTTGGCTGGAAATGATATAGAGTATGTTTAGAATATCAAGAGTTGGTTATCATCAAATTTTGAAATGAAGGACATAGGTGAAGCATAGTACATACTGGGTGTTAAGATCTACAGAGATCGTTCTAAGAGATTGTTAGCCTTATCTCAAGAATCTTACATTAAAAAGATTTTAGAACGATTTAGGATAGATAGCTGTAAACCTATTGATACTCATGTAGCTAAAGGCGAAGGTTTAAGTTTAGCGATGTGCCCAAAGACCGCTGAAGAAAAACATGAGAAGTCAAAAGTACCGTATTCCAGCGTTGTTAGGAGTCTGATGTATGCTATGATATGTACTCGCCCTGACATCTGCTATGCCGTGGGTTTGGTCAACAGGTATCAATCCAATTCAGGTAAAGATCACTAGACAGCTGTAAAGAGGATTTTAAGATATCTGAAAGGAACTGCGAATTATTCCATTTGTTATCAAGGAAATGACTTGTTATTGAGTGGATACACAGATGCAGATTGGGGTGACTTAGATGAATGTAAGTCCACCTCAGGTTATGTTTTCTTGCTAAATATAGGGACCATCTCTTAGAGAAGCAAGAAACAAACATGTGTATCACTGTCTACGATGGAAGTAGAGTTTGTAGTTTGTGCTTCATCAGTTCAGAAGTGTGTTTGGTTAAAACGGTTTTTACAATAATAGAGGGATAAGAGGTATAGCGACTCTGTATATAGCAAAAGAGGTCTGGGGTATAGCGAGACTTGATGTCCTCATTGTATTAAATCTTGAGCTGCTACATATCCTTAACCGGTGTATAGCTATGAGCTCTCGATATACTCGCTGGTCATACGATCCATTTATCTGTATGAAATCGATGGTATATGGAGTGATTGAGCAAAATATAGGTCTAACCCTCATGTGCGAGTAGGAGATGTAAGTTATGGGTGCTGGGTCGGGTCGCCCATGTGGGTTTGACCCAAACCCATTCCCTTACCTATTTCGAATTTCAAAAGGAGGGAAGGGAGAGAGTGGTTTTTTAAGAGAAAAACCAACTCCTAACTCCCTTAACTATCCATTATGCACATTGAAGGTTGATAGAGTATACACAAAACAAGAAGAGAGATCTACACCTATACATTTTGAATTAAAGACTCTTGGATTGTGAACAAGATGAAGATTGATCCATTGGTGATATTCTTCAGACCCGTATATCGAAAAGGTTAGTGATCCGACCATAGATCTTGGGACATTAAATGTTTATTTCGTTGTAATTGCATTAAAGAATGCTTACACTAAAAAATTTATTAAATTGTTGGATGAGGCACAATGTCAAATTAACAATACGTATTGGGGTTCAATTATTATTGTGCACATATTATAGTACATATTGGGTTTCGGTTGTTGTACTATTAGTTATTATTTATTTAATAGTTCCCATTGTACTCTATTTCTTATATAGTGAATTATTCTCCTATACCTATAGATTTCCTTGATTTGTGGTTTTCCATAAAAATTTTTATATGATTTTTTTTTTCATTTCATGTTTATTTTCTAATAATTTGGAATTAGAAGAAAGATGATTTGTTATTCCAAAAATGGCAATGATGAAATATGATATTCCACTTTTAGATCACAAAATTAAATTCTTGCTATGCTAAGTCAAGAGGCACATTAACGTGTGGATCTGGAGGATACTTGGTTTGATAAGTTGCCCTCATTATGGTCACTAGAGGAAAAACAATGTATGGATCAAAATACTCTCTCACAAATAAATCTATATTTATTGAATCAAATTCCGCAGGATATTTTGGAAGACAAAACTACAGTTGCCTTGTGGTTGAAATTGGAATCTTTGTGTATGACGAAAAGCCTGACCAACAATTTGCATCTAAAGCAGTGATTGCACTCATCATATGTTAGAATGTGAGTCTTTACAAGACCACATAACTATTTTCAAACAAATTGTTTCTAATTTAGAAACTATGGAGGTTAAGTATGATGATAGGAATTTAGGGTTGATTTTGTTATATTCACTCCCTTCAACATATTTTATATTTAGGGATGCTATTCTATATAACTATGATACTTTAACCTTGTATGAAGTATATGATACATTGTACTCTAAGAGGAAAATGAAATAGTTTGTGGTTGGTTTTGAGACGGGGAGAAGGTCTGGTTGCTTGGGGGAGGACTCAGGAGAGGAATTCAAGAGATGATGTAAGCGATAAATTGAAGTTGAGGAACAAAGATGCAAAATGTAATTATTGTTAGAAAAAAGTTTACATAAAATATGAATGCGTTGAGTTGCAAAAAAAATGAATAAGAAATATGCTCCAAACCACGAGGAAAAATTAGAGAATGAAGCAAGTGTTGTTGAGGTTGGTAGCAGTGTTGGAGAACTCTTGATTGTATTTTATGGAGATTCCGATTGAAATCTCGACTCTGTCTACATCTTTCCTATGTGTCCCAATAGAGACTACCTTTTAACATATGAAAATGTCTGTAAAGGTGCTATGTTGGTTGGAAATAATGCATCTTGTTAGATAGCTAGTATTGGATCAAAATCAGGATGTTTGGTAGGGTTGTGAGGACACTTGGTGATGTAAGACATGCCCCCTGATTTGAAAAGCAATCTCATCTCTTTATGTACCCTTGACTCAAATAGGTATAGGTACAATTGTGAAGGTGGAGTTCTAAAGGCTAATAAAGGTGCACTTGTTGTAATGAAAGACCACAAAAAGCTGCCAAGTTATGTCTTGTACGATTTTATAGTTAAAAGTGATGCAACTGTTTCAGCTTCTTCTCTATTAGATGTTGATGTTATCAAACTATGATTTATGCATCTTGATCATATGAATGAAAATAGAATGACTAAATTGAATGAAAGAGGACTTCTTGATGGGTAGAATATCAACAAACTAGAGTTTTGTGAACACTGCATTTTTTGAAAGTAAAAGAAAGTCAAATTCATCAAAGGCATCCACAACATAAATGGAACACTTGATTACATACATTTTGATTTCTGGGGTCCATGTAATGTGCCTTCTAAGGGAAGTGCTAATTGTATGATGACTATCGTTGATGACTACTCCAAAAAAAGTTTGGATGTTCTTTCTAAAACAAAAGTGTGATATGTTTGCTATATTTAAGCAATGGAAGACTGTGATTGAGAAGTAGATGGGAAGACAGAAAAAATGTCTGTGTCAATAATCGTTCAGAGTTTTGCTCTAATCAGTTTAATATTCTCTACAAGTTAGAAGAAATTATGAGGTACTTAACAGTTCATCGTACTTCATAGCAAAATGGTATGGTAGAATAGATAAATAGGACTTTGATAGAGAAGGTACACCATATGCATTCTAATGTTGGCTTTACCTAAATCTCCTTGGGTTGAGGCTACTTTACAGCTTGTTTTCTTGTTAATCAATTAACGAAAAGATTCAAGAAGAGGTATGGTTAGAGGCACCTGTTAAGTACTCTAATTTAAGGATATTTGGTTATTTTGTTTATGCTTATGTTGATAATGACAAATTGGAAGCTAGATCTATGAAATGTGTCTTTCTTAGTTCTAAATCTTGTTGGCAGAAATGTTATTTTTTTATGAGAATATTATGATTCATAAGATATTTTTTAGAGAATTGTGTGATAAAATTTAGAAAAGATTAAGCACACATATAGAGTTTGAGATTGGGTCAGAATCAGCACCAACAACTTAATCACAATTGGGGTTAGAAATACAGAATGGTATTGTTCGTTCACCACTATTGGTGACATCATAGTGTTCTATTTGTTAAAGATAGGCCTATGAGAAATATTATACCTCCTCAAAGATATTTTGAGGTTGATTTGGTTGATTATGCATTGAATGTAGTAGAAAATATTGATTTAAGTAAGAAACCTTCTAGTTATTTAGAGACCCAAATTCAATTATTTTGATAGATAGGTTTGGATATGCCAAACTTTACACATTTTAGGTGGAAGTTACAACTTACAGATAAATTAATGAATAAAGGATGAGAGATGATGGCATTAGAAGCTGTTGCTATGTCTCTTTGGTCTTGTGCACATAATGAATTAATTCATAATGTCTAAAATAACTTTAGAAAATTAAGAGAGATTACATGTAATACAGAGACAAAAAAGAAAAAAAAGGAAAAAAAATAAAGAAAAAAGTCTAACTCCCCCACTTATTCTCTCCCTTTCTCTCCCTTACACTTTCTCATCTCCTTCACACCTCTTACCCGAGACCTCAATTTCCCCTCTCACTCTCTCACTCTCTCCCTCTTGGCACTCTCTCTGTCCCTCTCTCTTTGCTTTCTTCAAGATCAACCAACTCTAAGAAAAAACCCACACACTTAGGCTCCCAAACCCTCAAACAAACTTTAGATAATACGACTATAGTGAGAGATTCAGAGTTCTAGAGAGAGAAACCTAGAGTTTGGTGAATCAACTTAAGAGGCTCTATTCAATTACAGGATTAAGGTCATTTTCTCATCATTTTCATGGGTTTAATTCCATTAATCATGAATTTGATTTTAATGTTTGTGATTTGGGATTTTTGTAGAGAAAGAAAGTTAAGGTTTTGGCAAAATTTGATATTTGATGAAATTTGTTGATTCCCTAGAGGTAATCTTACTCTTTCAATCTAGATTTATGTTTTTCTATCATGAATTTGAATTATTAAATTTAGATCATAAGATTTAACGGGGTTTAGACCTAATGTTTGTGATATGATGAGAATTGGGGAAAGTATGAATGGAAATACTTTGTTGATACACTTGACATATATTTGATGAACTTAAAACATAGATAGGTGGATTTATGAAATTAGGATTCATATTATGTTGGGAATTATATAGTCTAGACTCGTGGAGGGAGTTTTGTAAACTCTTAAATGTTTAAATTTGTTGAATACTTACTTGTTTATTTTAGGCAAATATTGAAAAATCCTTACTCAATTTGGATCCTCTTTATTTGGTATAAACTTTTTTTTTGTATGACTTTTTGGTTTTATTGGGACATCTGGATTTTTTGATAGATTTTGAGTCAAGCTGATATCTGATTGTCCCTTGTGTAGGGACCTATGTTGAGTTTGTGAATTTATTTTAACTGTTTGTGACTTGTTTAGTTAGTCGGGTTGGCCTACGAATGATTCGAAATTAATTAAAAAAAGTTTGGAATATTGGAATGCCTTGTAGTAACTCAGAACACGAAGTGCAATTCACATAGTTTTGGAATAATGCAGCAACTGTCACGAGCTCAACTCGAGGTCGGGGCATGACAATTTTACTCATATCAAAGTTTAGGCTTACAATTTTAAATGTTTGAAATACTTCCAAATGTTCTCAAGAGTTTTCTAAAGATTTTAAATTATTTTTCTTTTGAAAATTCAGAGTTGAAAAGATTTTTCAAAATATTCTCAAAAACCTACTATGGGTCTTAGGGACTACAGATTATTTTATTTTTTTAGGTGTCTAGTTTAATTCATATTCCATTTGTTAAACTTAGATTCACTTTTGTAGAATTATATCTCCTCGAAAAAGAGTGAGAAACTCGTATGAGATTCCTCCTACTCCACCTCCACAACACGAGTGATGTATCACTCAGTAAATAGTTACTCAATTATGACCGAGGACTTTCTTTGATTATGGCTTGTTTGGCCAAATGGTGGGGGACCCTAGTAGTAATTTTAGCCTCTAGCCTATATCTTGATGTTAGGAGTTTGGCATACATGTTTAATTGGCATAGCAATGTGAAATTGCTTATGATTGAGATATAAGATGAAATACTCTTTGGTGTCATCCATTTTATTAGGTATGATAATTATTTTTGGAGTTCATGCACGTGTGTTGCCGGACACGGGGTCAATAACTCATTTGTAGGTATGAGATTTGTTAAATACTCCACCCCTCTTGATGAAAAGTTATTGGTGGTTATTCTACTGGGAGAACGTGAGAGCAGGGACTTCTACTCCTACTTGAGGAGAATTTCTTAAGGCCTTTGAAGAAAAGTACTACACTCAGTCCTATAGGGACCAAAAGAGGGTAGGAGTTTAAATATTGATGACAAATTAGGCGCTGCTAAGGTTTGGAATTATTCCTATCCCTCTCACTCATCATAACCATTGATCACAAGCTCTAGTGATGACATTGTCATAGAACTCACCGCATTTCTCTAGCCTCTATATTGTTTGGCATGGTCGGCCAATTCTATGATTCAATACTGCAAGTTGTTCAGAAAGGATTCAAATTTATTTGGAGGTAAATTCAATAAATGTCCATGTAATTGTGTCATGTTGCTTATAGCTGCTCACAGATGCATATGACATGTATGTATTTTATTTATCTGAGCATAAGACAAGGCATAAGCTTAAGTTCTTCATTTATTTATTAATTTCCTACTCAACTAGCATTAGCTATAGTAGCTGGAAAGTCTTTATCATGGTTTTGTGTTTACCATAGGTCGGTTCATGTCTATCAAAATTTACCTACACTTATCCCAAGGTTTGATAAATAGATAACATTCCATGATCAAGAAAAAGATAACTAGTTTTCATGTTTCAAAGGGATAATCGGATCCTAGTATTTATATCCATAGCCTAGGTACCTAATGATGAAGGCAGGTATCATGGATATTAAATAATAGGTCATTGAATCAATAGAATCTCATCTTTGAGGATTTTATGGAGAAACGAGAGGAAATGTTAAAAAAAATAATAAAAAACAAATAGTTGGACTTTGACCCAAGGTAGTAGATACAAGTTGACTATTTACTTTGACAGGATTAGCTTGATGGATGTCTTAATTACAAAAAAAGTAATAAATTTGTAGATAATGTAAGTGTATATGCATGTGAAGGTTGGCATCTAAGTTCATACTTGTGTGCTAGTGAATATCTTCCGAAGTTTTTGGATTTTCTAGTAGAATGAGAATTATAATTAGGAGGAAGTACAATCGATTATCTTGATAGAATATCTTTGAAAGTGAAATTACCTTCTCACAAAGTCTGATGGGATTCTTCTGCCAGAAGGGGGAGTGGAAGAAATGATTCATGAGTTTTTATTGGATGGCTAGGGGAGTGATGAAATATTATCCTATCCATTGATTTAGTCATCTAGAGTACGTGATCCTAAGACATTGAGAAGGTGATTCATTGGGGCCTAGTTCAGATTGCAAAACACTTACAAAATGGTTGGAGTGCACTAAAGGGCGCTAAATAGAAGCATGGAAATTGGATGTGTCATAGCATAGCAAGACTTGGACGAAAAACTCAAGAATCCAACTAAGATCTTTACTTAATTAATAGATTGTAATCTTAGAATTCTTGTGTATGGTATACTCATGGATCGATAGATTCTCTTGGCATAAAATAAAGAACGTCGATGTGTTACTCAGTTGCTAATCATATTCTCTTACTAAAGACACCTTTATTTTGCAAACTATTGGAGAAAATTTCAGGTGTAGGAAAAGATTGCAAGTTTGGTTGCCATGTCTATTTTGCCCTTGAAGAGAGGTTTACTTTATAAATGACTTCTTAGATTTATTTAGAGGTCTGAGTATTAAGAGAATATTTACTTAGTTACTGTGAAAGTATAATTGGTTTATTATGGTTATATTTCATTTATTGTGTACATTTGGTGAGATGCTTATGGCAAAGTGAACTGATTAATGGAAGTCCTTATTTGAAATTTTAGTACTTTTGGTGATAAAGAGAAGAACACGAAGGAAAGAATAGAAAGGTGAATGAAAATATTTTGAGTTTGATATTATCTCTATCCCAAAAACCAAACTTGAGGTGGATGTTAAACTGATTAATGCCTTTGAAATTCAAGAAATAAGGGTTCGGAGTGTCTTCCATGAAGTGGGACTTTGGGCAATATTATTATTATTTGGGACATTTAACTTTAAATTGCTTTCATGGTCTTCATTGATCTTTTTCACTCTACATCCTTCATCTTATTGGTCTTACTCAATGTTGGTTTGTAACAATATCCTTGAATAGGTCAAGACTTCATTCTTCATTCTAAGAGTTGTATAGGTCTTTTGGGATATGATCTCAAAAGTGATGTTTGGAAAGAAATTTTAATGGCATTGGATTCCTTTCAAAGAAGCTTCATGTGTACATCCAATATTTATTCCCTTGATTCCTCTGTTAGGGATTGTGAGTTTCAAGGTATTCCTCTTTCCAATGCCCGTGTGATTTATGGTCAGGGGTTGAAGTGCTACAGCTGGTATCAATTATTTCCTTTCCTCCAAAGAATGGGAATTCGAATTCCTGATCTTGGACATGAGAATTTTACTCGAACCATTTGAGATGTGAAGTCTAATCACATTAATTAGGGTCCTACTCCTCTTAGGTTTAAGAAACATGTGGATTTCTTATACAGATCTAATAAAATTAATAAAGGATAGGTGGACCAGCAACTATATAGAAGACTGAGAAGGGTTCAAGCTCATGAGAATATTGAATCATAATGGGAACGCACTACCCCTACCTTTTTTATGCATAATTTTCTTTTAAATTTCGAGAACGAAATTTTTTTATGGGTTTAAGTGTTGTAATATTGAGTCAAAAAGAAAAGATAAGAAAGAAAAAAAAAAAGAAAAGTCAAACTCCCCCACTTATTCTCTCTCTTCCTCCCTCTTTCTCATCTCACTCACTCCTCTTACCCAAAACCTCATTTCCCTTCTCACTCTCTTACTATCGACACTCTCTCCCTCCCTCTCTCTTTGGTCTCTTCAAGATCAACCAACTCCAAGTGAAAACCCACACACATAGGCTCCCAAACTGTAACACCGATTTCCGGTGTCTGTATATCATATTTCACTCCTCATGATTATATATATATATATTAACATCCTTTTGAGACATTTAAAATATAATTTTAATTATCTATTTATTTATTTTGAAATTTCGTCTCAAAATCACTAATACCGAGAATTTTATCAGTAAGCCAAAAATCTTTTCGACAAGCGCCAGAAAGGCCTAAAGAAGTCAAAAATGGTTAAGAAAAGGCCTACACACTTAAATAAAGATATTTAAATGAAATTTCATATTTTTAAGGAATTTCAAACAAAATTTCATAGGAACCAAAAATACAAATTTGCTAAAAGTTAAAGGTCTAAATGCAATTAAGGAAAGTTGAGGGGGCTAGATTGTAAACTACTCAAGGATGGACAATTGAAGCTGAATGATTAGTCAAGAGGGCAGCAAAGTTGGTTAGTGGCCACATAGGATTGTTCAACATTCGAGAAAGCTCATACGATGACAATTTATGCATGAAATTTAATTGGAATAGTTTGTGCTAGTTGTGACACTTCTTTATTTGACATGGACAGCCAACAAGACTCCTAATGGAGTGCATGGAGCTTGCTTGAATAAATAATTGCATGGGTTGAGTGCTAAGATAATTGGATGGTTAAGATAATGTATGGGGTGATCCAATGGTCAATGAGATTTTGCTAAGTTTATAAAAGAACTTGTTTAAAAAGAATTTGGCTCAATTTCTTCATTGGACAAAATATGTAGGATCCATATCCAATTTAAGTGCAACCATGAAGCCAAAGAGAGTATTGGTTTATATTGTTAGCAAGAGATCTTACTAAGGAGGTAATATGTTTTAACTTGTACAAAGATTTGATTATATGATGAGTAGTTACATTAGTATCTATACTAGCATGCTAGATATTGATTTTTAGATTGAATCTTGTATAATTTTGTGGTGATATCTCATTCTGTAGGAATCAAAAATCTAAACTGTTTGTTCCTGTGTAAATTAGACTTCCTAAACTTTAAAATGGTATATTATGTGAAACATTTTATAAATGAATCAATTTTTAGTGATTTTTAGAAATTCAGCATGTTTCATCTACTTTATTTCATACTTTGTGTACAACCAATACCTTGTATCAATTTTTAAAATATCTTCTGTCTGGAATTTGGAAAACTTAAAACATGAAAGTTTAGGATTTCTATCTTATTTTTAATTTGAGCTAAAGATCACTTAAATTGGAGTTGTATGCTGAAAGTTATAATGATTTTACTGAAACTATGTAGAGTTGATTTTAGAAACTTAGACTTAAAAAGTTATAAAATTTTCTAAATTCGTGTGATCAGAATTTGAGATTTGTCTGAACATAAAAGTTAGAGATATATGTCTTAACTTTAAGAGAAAAATTTGAATCATTTGAATCAGATCAAAATTTTAGAAGATATCATGATTTTACTGAACCTACACGTGGCAGGTTTTGTATAAATTTTCTCTAAGTGTGAAATTTGAGATTTTATCTTAAAGAAAACATTTCCATATGCATTTTGTAGACCGATGATATGATATTATCGAAATAATTGAATTATTGTTTAACTTAGGCATAGGGTTACTTTTCGTACGAGGGGTAAATTGTTCGAGAAACGAGGACAGTTAGGGGGAAGTGGCATATCCTCCTCAGTCGATGTGAGTGGGACAGACTATTTTTGACTTTAAATGAAAAAAAATAGTTTCAATCATGATTTTCATAAATAAATTTTAAAATGTGATTTAAAAATGTTTTAATATTTGTGGCATGTCCTGAGATGATATTCTATGAAAATTGCATCCTGATGTTATGATAACTGATAGTCCCATGTTTTTTTTTTATGATTAAAGATTTATGAATGATGACATATGACACATGTGTATGATTATGGGATGGTTTATAGTAGCTGTAGCGCACTCCCTAATATGATATTGAGCATTTACCCGACAGGGTGACGTGGTGGAGCCCCTGTCTCTGACCAACAGATCCAATAGATGAGCACCACGTGAGAACTGTGTCAACACCAAGGGAAGGGGGTTACAAGAAACTATATGTGTTCATTCTTATGATAACGTGGTGACCCCTTGATGGATTTTACTTTAGTTAGGCGAAACTATGGGTAGAATGCATTTTATTACCGATTAACACCATATAATACATGATTATGATAACAATACATATTATTTTGAATTATACGATATGTTGAAAATGAATATAAATTTGAAAATGATGGTTTGACTTGTCACTCTCACAAATTTATTTATTGTCATTATATATAGTTCTTGCACCTCACTCACTGAGTATGTGGATTATATTCACCTTGTTACGCCCCGAATCGGGGTCATGAACAGCCACCCGTTGCCTTAAATGTCGGCTACATTTTTACAGAAAATCGGATAGAATCTCCCCATATTTTGGAGGTCTCCCATGTACAATTTAACCTATAATATTCACAACCATCTTGTCAATTTAATAAAAGGGTCATCCCGGCCTCAAAACCATTAACCAAACCACAGCCGACAACCAGGACAACGCAAGGCTATAGAAATTTCTAGCAATCCTACCCACAGACCTCTACTGTCATGCTAAACTAGAGCATGAGCAGCCGCCACACCGAGCGGGCCTAAATGTTTATACACATGTACAATAAATTCCCAAGTTAACATTTTAAATATATATAAGTGCCTCAATGCAAGTGAACTGAGTCGCTATGAGAGTTTTACGAATAAATGTCCATAATTTATACAGTCATCCCATAAAACAAATAAATGAATACTTTGATCAAACTAAAATCTCCAATAATCATAGCGGAAGATATGGTAACATCCATACCCAAACCCGGTACTATCAAGTCCACGTCGTAAGAATACGATCACAATAATACTTCCTCAGTCCACGACTAATCCTGTGGGAAAGAAAGTGAGTGGTGAGTATCTATGGGAGGATACTCAGCAAGTGAGGGGACTGATATCGTGCTATCAATATCAAGGGTGAACTTGGAGTGTCAAAACATGTAACATAATATCGAGTGTGTGAAAATAACATGATGTTTCAGAGTAAAACATGTCTTAAGGCACACATCAGAAAATAACATATGCATCCATCCATGTATCAAGTCACACATGTAGAGCCGGCCGAACAAACAACCCAGGCAATGGTCTACCTTGACTAAGAACGGGCGCATTAGGGGTTTTTACTATGCAAATATCAAACACTGGCTCTCTACCCCAATGTTGGCCACAGGCTACTCAAACTAGCCTGTAAATAAAAATTAATACATATATATAGTCGGTCGTATATGGTATCTCATCCAGTACTAGACAGAGGTAAACTCACGTCCTCCCCGATGAGGGTCAACCTGGGACACCCATATACATAACGATCTGGCGGATACCTCTAGCCGAAGCATATCCAGGCACAAGGGGTGCCTCTACCAAATGGCCTTTGTAGCTACGGAATGCTATAGGAAGCATATCACCATATCACCAAGTCAGCCAGGCACATAGCCCCATGCATCACATCATCATGTCAGCCTGGCATATAGCCCCATGCATCATAACATAACGTCGGTCGGGCGTATAGCCCAAATAGTATATGTAAATCCATTTAAAACTACGTGCCAATACAACAAAAGTATTAAAACATGTCAATATGTTAAAAAGAATGACACTGTATCTAGTTATCAAACTCATGGATACAAATCAATAAAATCAACTGGGACACTCCAATGGTTATAAAAATATGTCTATCAAAATCCAAAAGTTTAGTTTTCACACGTATAGAAATCATGTCATTTGAAAATCGATAAAATATGATTTGTCAATCAATAGTAGATGTCAATATCCTACTCACATTTCTAGGGAGGGTGGTCACTCCCTATTTTCAAAACAAATCGAATCTGACTCCTCGAGTCTCCAAAAAGATCAACCTAATCAGATCATCATAATTTAACATCAAATTTTTAAGTATTATAGGGTTTATCCATTTTTCCTAAGTTTGTACAAAACTTAACTCTTCAATTTATGAATACACTCTACTGTCATCAATTGCATTTCATGTATAAACAGTTGACGTACTTTTAAACCAAGTTAAATTCAACCCTAAAACCACTCAAGGTCGGAAATAAACCGTAAAATAAATAATTTTCCTATAGGATGAAAAATGTTTGAAAAATCATACACTTTTCGATTCCCATCCAAATATTTCAAGCCATATGTTATTTTCAAGGTATATGAGTCTATTTTCATAATACAGAGATCGTATTTAAATTGCCTATAAGTAGAACAATTCATAATGAGAAAGGCTGTGTCAACCCTTGCACTCAAATCCTAATTTCCGACTATTTTCATGCATAGGTCAATTTAAACTCTAAGGGAAACTATTCAAATCAACTTAATTTGATTCTATCATCTTGAACAATCCCATTTCATATAAATTCCTACACTTAACCTAATAAGCCGCATATAATGTCCGAAAATACATTCATTGCGAATCTAGTTTACATTCTAGCCTATACAAGACTTCTTATCCTAAATTTACCCTAAATTTAATAACCAAATCGAATGGGTCCGAAATCCCTCACCTATACAAGACTTCATGCAGGTGAGCGCTCGTACGCAGGCGCGCTGTGGCGTGCTTGAGCTATGGCGCGCTCGCTCGATCATGTGCTCGCGCTTGCGCTGTAGCACGCTGGCGAAAGGACGCGCTGTGGCTCGATCGCCTGCAAGCGCTGGGTTGCGCTCGCGGAGGCTCGCGGAAGGAGACGGTCATCGCACGCTGTGGCTTGATCGTGTGCAAAGGTGTACGCTTGCGGGAGGCAGCAGTAGTCACGCGCACTGGCGTGTAGTACGCGGGGGAGATCGCGCGGTGGCGCACTGGTGGTGGAGCTCGCGGCGGTGTGCGATGGGGAAGGGAGAGCGATTGCGAGAAATCGCGAGAAGGGGAGAAACTGTGAGAGAGAAACGGAGAGGGAAAGAAGAAGAAGAAGAAGAAGAAGAAGAAGAAGATGATGATGATGATGATGGTGGTGGGCTATTAGCTGCGGAGCTCGCGACGCCGCGGTGGGGGAGAGAAACGAAGAGTCGGGGAGAGAGAGAGAGCGAGAGGGAGAGAGAGAGAGAGAGAGAGGGATTAGGGTTTCCAACCCTAATCCCCAAATCAGAATTGGGGACGCAGCGTTTTGCCCCAAAATGTTATGTCTCCATTTTTTTTATTTTTTTTTTTATTTTTACACATACATATATTTCGTATTCATTTTTCGCTAGAACGCGAATTTCATGCAAATGGAGTTTATTTCGATCGCGAACCCGACAATTTAAGAATATACCGAAAATAAAATTTTATAAAAACCCCCAAAATCAAACACCAATTTAAAGAAATAAATTTCTCTCTATATAATTAAATTACATACACCGCAGTGTCGGTGTTACACACCTCCTAATATTTAAAATTTTTCAGTTTATACTGCACTTGACTTACATTGAGGTACTATTCCATGAGTTCTACTAAGAGACACTACTGGATAAGTATTCATACCAATCTTTGTTTACGATTGGACCACGCATATAAATATTATATGTAAATGTTTTACAAAAATTTCTGAAAAATATTTTTTTTCAAATCTTTCACTGTATAATTTGACTTAAGATGACGAGTAAGGTCATGATATTAGTCATAATATTAGACTTGTGTCACCTCGGTGTGTGAGTAGGGCATACCCATGCCTCAAGGTATCGCGTCGGTCTGTTCGCATGCTCGACCTGCGGGTCGGGGCTTGACACAAACCCTCAAATAAACTTGACATAATGTGATTATAGTGGGAAATTTAGAGTTCTAGAGAGAGAAACCAAGAGTTTGGTGATTCAACATGAGGGACTTGGCTCAACCATGAGATTAAGGCATTTTGCTCATCATTTTTCATGGGTTTAGTTCCATTAATCACGAATTTGAATTTAATGTTTGTAATTTGAGACTTTTGTAGAGAGAAAAAGTTAAGGTTTTGGCAAAATTTGGTTTTGGACCAAATTTGTGGCTTCCATAAAGGTAATTTTACTCTTTCAACCTAGATCAATGTTTTCCAAGCATGAATTTCAATTATTAGATTTAGATTGTAAGATTTAACTTGGGGGTTTATAACTAGAGTTTGTAATATGATGATAATTGGGGAAAGTATGAATCGAAATACTTTATTGATGCACTTGACATATATTTGTTGAACTTTGAGCATAAATGGGTAGATTTATGAAATTAGAGTTCATATTATATTGGCTAAAATCGATTAACAAAGCCTTATAAATGATTACAAGTGAAATTGGAGTTGAATGTCATAGGTCATGGCATTTAGAACCTAAAGTAAAACTAGACATCGAATTGATTGTGGATTGAGAGTGATTACACTTCTAAGCGGTGAATAGACAGCTATGTTGAATATGAATGATAAAGAGCATTTTACTTATGATTTGTGAAACAAATTTGAAATGAATTTTGAAATGGATTTGTAAAATATTTGTGATTATGGTGTATCTAATTTAAATAATATGACAAATCCATAACTCTATTATTGATCTTTGAAATGTTTGTATCATGTTATAATTGAATTATGATTATGATTTACAAAATTTCACTTCCTTGTAAATGGTCATAACATTAAATGACGAAATAGATTGTGTAACATGGTGCATGGAAAAAAGAACAAATTGTTGGCAGGCAGAATAGAAGGTCTTCCCCAATTGTTCTCATGATAATCTGGCGGCACCCCACTAAACTTTGGGCCAATGCCAAGGATAGAGAATGTTTTATTAAAAAAGAAAATTATGAAAAACCTCTTGGCGGATTTTAACAATGGCAATTGATAGAAATGTGGTTTTGGCAAACATTAAGAAAATTGGAAAAAAAATAAAACTAGTTGTTGATAGGAACATATAAGTTATGGGTAATTTGCTCCAAATTTATTTTATACAAATGATTTTTAGTATTGCATTTGAATAAATTTGATTTACTCATTTGGCACAACTACCCACACCTCTCATGCTTGTTTAACATGCCATTGCACTCTATTGGTTGAATATTTTATATTTATTCCTCTCTTTCTATTTTTATGGAAAGCCTAATTTGGAGACTTAGATGTCATCTAATGTAGGTCTGAAAAAATTACTTTACTTGATCTTTAGTAGGTACTAGCCTTGAAAACACTTTTGGGAATTATGTAGTCTCGACCCGTTAAGGGAGTTCTGTAAATTTTTAAAAATTTGGATTTGTTACATACTTGTTTATTATAGATAAATATTGAAAAATCGTTATTTACCCAATTTTCATATCCGTCGCTAAATTTAATCTTTTTTTAATTAGAATTTTATATTTTTTTATATTTTTCTTCTATTTTATTAATTTAAACAAATTATATGGTTTTAAATAGCATTTTATTTTATTTTTTTATATTTTATTTTTCTAAGAATAATATTAATATATTTTTTAATTCATTTATTATTTTATTTTAAATTAGTATTTTATTATTTTTTATTTTATTAAAAATTATCATATTTATTATTTTTAATTAATATTATTTTAGGTTGGTGGTTATATGCTTTTATAGATAATAAATAAAAAAAGTTATTATATTTATTATTTTAAATTGTTATTATATATTATTTTATTATTATTAGAAAAATGTGAATGAAAGATAGTAAGTAAAAAAAAAATTGTATATCACATACTAACATTTAGTTTGGTGGTTATATGCTTTTATAGGCATGCGCAGGAGTTTGAACCACGGTGAAGACAAAGTGAAGGCATTTTCTAAGAATTAAGTGAGGGGGTGGGCACGGGAGCAGGCGTATGGGCAGGTGCTGGCTCGGGTGGGCGTGCGCGCTTGCAGGCTGGGCGGGTGGGCTTGTAGGCGGGGGGCCCGTCCAGGCGTGTGCACTCCCTTGGGCATTTTAAATTTAACGACGAATTTGGAATCCGTCGCTAATTTAGCGATAGACTTTTTTTTTCGTTACTAAATTAGCGACGGATAATTTTTTCGTCGCTAAATTAGCGACTGATAAATTTTTCATCTCAATTTTAGCGACGGATAATTTTTCGTCGCTAAATTAACGACGGATTTTAGCGACGAAAATTATCTGTCGCTAAATTTTACGACTAATTTTAGTGACGAAAAATTATTTGTTGCTAAATTTAACGATAAATAATTTTTCGATGCTAAATTTTGCGATGAAAAATTATTTGTTGCTAAATTTAGCGACAGATTTTAGATTTTCGTCGCTAAATTTAGCGACGGATTTCTAATTTCCGTCGCTAAATTTTTGTGACGCCTTATTAGTGATAAAAAATTTTTCGTCGCTAAATCCGTTACTAATTTTTTTGCGACAATTTTTTAAAAATTTTCGTCGCTGAATTTGTGGCTAAAAGCGTGTTTTTTTGTAGTGATTCTAATCTAATTTAAATATGAGAAGTTTCGCATATGAAAAATTATTTATTGATTTGTTTAAAAACCATTATTGGTATCAGTCATCTAGGATATTTCCTATCTCTTTGTTGGGTATTAAAAAAAATTACAAAATGGCATAATTTTTTTATGGTGCATTAATGGCAACTTGACATAGGTCTCACGAAATGCTCTCAGTTTTATACAATAAGATGCTTGATACATGAGGATTTAATCTGTAAAATTTGGTATGCATCTAATGAGCACATCATAAGATATTACAAAGCCTAAATGAAATCTAATATACTCGGATCTATAAAAATACTATATTTTATGATATGAAATTTATATGATTAGATTTCTCTTAAAAAATACTTTCCAACTATATAAAGAACGCAAAAAAATAGTTAAGAATTGAGAAAGATATAGCCATTCGAAGTTTCGGTCGAAAACCAAAAATTTGGAGAAGATGAACAGTTCCAAGAGACTATTCTCACTTTCAGTTGTGGCGAGTGAAATCCACCCCCTAGACTAGAGAACTTCGATTGAAACTCCGAGAGTACCGTTGAACTCATAGATATCGAAAATGTGAAATAGCCAAAATTTCAAAGCCATCCACCACTAAGAAGGTAGCGCGTGACATGCACGCGCCACCCAAGGAGAGTAAGTTCATGTCCATTATGGACAGCCCATCCGGTGGCACGTGGGGGCACATCAAGGGCCCGTTTTAGCTAAAATTTTCATCGAAACAATTTGTCGTCCCTCCGGAGTTTTCTATAATTTTTAATTTATTTTTCATAGTCAAAAAATAATTTTTATTAATTTTTAAAAATAGAAATTATTTAAAATTATAGAAAAATTATTTTTGGTGCACAAAAAATTCTAAAAATTTTTATATATATTCAGAAAATTATTTTCCTAATTTTGGTTATCCAGGTGAAGATTTATTTTTCACCCATCATTTGTTTTGAATTTTTACTCATTTATTTATATTCAAAAATTAGTTTTTCTAACATATAATTGTTTGAAATTTGATCAAATATCTTTAAAATAAATGTTTTAAGGTTTATTATAATATTATGGTTTGTTGTATGTCTAATCTCATATTGTTTCCATTTTCAATAGTTATAATGATATTCGAACCGACTGTTGGAGTTCTCTAGGTGACATTTAGAGTATTAAGAAGTTCAAACCGTATGATGATATTGGGTCTAATGTTGATTTATAAGATGGATCCATCTCATATTTATTCATTTTAAACTTTTTAAATTAGGTCATCTTTTTTGGGAGGATAATGTATGTATTTTAAGAAATTCTCTAACTTTTTATTAGTTAGTGTGATTAATAAGATGAATGCTGAGAGAAGAAATATGATTCTTGACAATATGAGATTCATATTAATAAAAATATGGAATCTAGAGACCCAAATGAAGGAAAAACTATCTCATAGTATAAATAGCACTAACACACGTGTTATAAGGAGATTTTCCTCCTAGGGATACACAATTCAATGGGACGGTGAATGTGATTATTCAAATGGGCATATTGTGAATTGAAATAATAAATTTGCATGTTTTCTTTTGCGCACTATAGTTATTTGTTTGAAATATGATCATATATTATAAACTTTTGAGATTTTTTTAATATAAAATTTCTATTGAGAACATGATTGAAAATATTTATTATTTTTTATATGATCATGTATGCAAAATAAAATTTTGATATTTAAATACTTTGTGCATTTAAATGAAAATTTTGGATTTGTAGAATTTGAGCAATTGTCATCAAAATTATAATATTATTTAAATACTTTGTGTATTTAAATGGGAGGTTTTTTAGATGGAAGAATTTGAATAATTCTCATCTAAAAGGTATTGAATTTTGTAACTTTAAATTAAATTTGTGATTGTGATGCATTAAAATCATAGATGATAATTGAAAACTTAGTGAACTTTTGATTCTATACCTAATGTTATTCCATCATGAATGTTAATTTTGAAGTACAAAATTAATAGATGATATGACCATTACTGTTAGTGTCCACCCGCTTAGAAACCTAAACCATAGTATCAAAGTCCCCTATTGCGGACTTGAATAGTGATAACAAATTGAATTGTGATTATCATGAGATATGAAACCATAAAATGCAAAATATGCTGAAAGAACAAGATACCATGGAAGGTATCAAGCATGTTATGTAAGATCTTGGTATAGGCAATGTTGCTCCACAAAGTAAAGAGTAAGATACTTACCAGGCGTGAAAAATGATAGATTTCATTATTCGTGCGATCCTAGTTAGCTCTATAATTGATAGTATGATTTCTGAGTATGAACAACATGCGAATGCTCATGATATCAGAGTGTACCTCAAGATAAAACATGGAGATACCAGTGACTCATTTTAGACAAATGACTATGAAGTTTGATACTGAATAAAAGCGAGAAGGTCACAGTATCAAACAATAATTAAGAGTCATGTCTATTATGATTAGAGAGATGGTAGTCAACTAGTCATATTCTCTCTGATAAACAGAAAGTTCTACCCTGGATTCAATCCTTTCTTGCCAAGTGGGAGCACCTAAAAGTCAGTTTAACTCACAATGACAATGTAAAGATTTTCTCAAATGTTGTTCGGCACGTTGAGTTTGAGGATAAGCGGCTTGGTACTGCAAAATCCACAATTGATGCTTTTGTTGCAAAATCTAGTTCCAAAGAGCGTTTCGAACTCTGAGTGTGAAAAGGACTAGAACAAAAGCTAGAAAGGAAATCATAATAAAGATGGATCACAAAAGAATAACTCTAGATATGAGAATAGACTAAGTGACATTTGTTCATTTTTCGTTGAGTGCCATTTGATTGGAGATTGAGTTATGTGGGGAACAATGTAAGAATTGAGGTTAGAGGAGTTGGCATTTGTAAATTAAAATTATAAAGCTACCAAACTCTCATTGTGTATGATGTTCTTCACATTCTAAAAATTCAACGAAATTTAATATCTGTTCTTGTTACTTTTTTTTTGAAATATGACTATTATTTAAGCTTTCAGAAAAATAAGGGAAATTTGCATTTTAATGACATGTGTTGGTTTTGGACACTTTGTAAATAGTTTTATAATTTTGTAAGTAATAAACGAATGTTTAACTAGTAAGTTAAACATTGTCATGTCTGCAAAATAATGAGAAAACCATTTGGAAATGTCATTTTGGTGAATGCTATTACTATTAGTCCATTCGAACATTTGTAGTTCAAATAGTATGAAGACAAGAAGACATGGAATTTTGCGTTTTATTACATTCATAGATGACTTAATGCGATTTGGTCGTGTCTTTTTGATTTCTTGGAAGTCTGAAACACTTGAGTGCCTTAGACGTTATATGAACGAGTTAAAGAATCGAATAAATAGATGGCGTGAATATCTATCAGATCGAATTAAGGACCTGTGTAATGAAAGAGACATAATTCGATGTTTGACCATTCCTTATACACCTTAGTAAAGTGGCATTGTAGTACAAAATAATATGACATTATTGGATATGACAAAATCCATGATTGTACAAATTAACTTGTCGATTTCCTTTTAGGGAGATACCTTGTTAACTGCAGATTATATTTTAAACAAAATATCTTCAAAATTAGTACCATTAACATTATATTACCTTTAGACCGGTAGAAAACCGAGTCTAAATAACCTTAGACCTTGGAGATCAGTCGTCTATATTTAATATTTCTAATAAGTTTGGAAAAATGTGTTCCCCGTAAAAGTAGGAGCATCTTTATAGGATACTCTGACCAATCTAAAAGTTATGTGATTTGATCGTGTCTATTTGATTTCTCGAAAGTTTGAAACACTTGATTGTCTTAGATGTTATATGAACGAGTTAGAGAATCGAATAAATAGATTGCGTGAATATCTATTAGATCGAATTAAGAATCTATGTAATGAAAGAAACGTAATTCGATATTTGACCATTCCTTATACACTTTAGTAAAGTGGTGTAGTAGTAAGAAAAAATATGACATTATTAGATATGATAAAATCCATGATGGTCTAGATTAAATTATCGATTTCCTTTTAAGGAGATGCCTTGTTAACTGTAGATTATATTCTAAACAAAGTATCTTCAAAATTAGTACAATTAACATTATATGACCTTTAGATTGGTAGAAAACCGAGCTCGAGTAATCTTAGACCTTGGGGATCGGTCGTCTATATTTAAGATTTCTAATAAATTTGGAAAAATGGGTTCCCCGTAAAAGTAGGAGTATCTTTATAGAATACTCTGACCAGTTTAAAACTTAAGTATTTATTGGTCAATGAGAAGATGGTACTGTATTAAAGATTTGATCATGGATGTCATATTTCTAGAGAATGAATTTCCTAGCAAAGATGACGTGAAGGACATAGAGGTTTTATTTGAATTAATTAATTCAAATGGTTCTCTATTTACAACGAATCATTAGAATGATATTGATTTTAGTGAGAGGGATTTAAATTCTAGTGATTCAACTGAGTTACAAACTCAGAAAAGTGTTAGGAAAAGTGTACCTAAACATTATTTTTGAAATTAAAGGGTTTCGCCAGAGAAGAAGAGTCTAAAAGATTGATTAGGCTCTATCTAGTCCTGCCAAGGATGAGTAGATAAAAGTGATGGAAGAAGAACTAAAGTCAATGAGGTCCAACCAAACTTTAAGAATTGATTCTATTTCAGCTGGGGCACAAGTTTTTGGGAGTAAGTGAGTTCTCAAAGCCAAATGTAGGGTAGATGGAACTATTAAGAGGTAAAAGGTTTAACTGGTAGTGAAAGCTTATACTCTTTAAAAGAGTATTGATTATGAGGAAATATTTTCCCAATAGTGAAATTTATCTTCTTTCGTATATTATTGCCAATAGTGACAATTTTGATTTAGAATTACGTCATATGGATGTGAAGTCTGCCTTTCTCAGTGGAGAACTTGAGAAAGAACTCTATATGGCACAACCATAGGGTTTTGTTATTAAAAGACCAGGAAAACAGAGTATGTAAATTAAGTAGATCGATTTATGGTCTTAAGCAGTCTTCTAGATAATCGTATTTGAGATTTCATAGAGGTGTGATCTCTTACAATTTTGTCATAATTAACAAAAACTATTGTGTCTCTATTGGGAAGTCCAATGACAAATTTGTACTTCTATCCCTATATGTCGAGGACATGTCGTTAGTCACAAATGTTAAGTAGTATGTCCTTCAGATCTTGAAATAGTTGTCTTCCAACTTCTGAGATGAAAAATATAGGTTGAGATACATTGGGAATTAAAACCCATGGAGATTATTCTGAGATATTATTGATATTATCTCAAGAGTCTTATATTATAAAGGCTTTGAAATAATACAAAGTTGAAAAATGCAAACCCATGAATCTCTTGTGGCTAGATACAAAATGCCCTAAAAACTCCTAATGAATAAATGAAATATTCATAGTATAGTATTCTAACACAATTGGGAGCTTGAAATACGTTATGATGTGCATTCATCCCAACATTTGTCATGCTGTGGGTTTGGTCAACAGGTATCTGTCCAATCCAGGAAAAAGTGATTGGATTGATATGAATAGAATATTGAGATATCTGAACTGAATTGTAAATTATTTTCTTCATTATTAAGGAAATGATCTAGTATTGAAATGATACACAGATAGTGATTAGGAGGTGATTTAGACGAGAGAAAATCTACCTCTGGTTATATTTGCTTGTTCAATGAGAGCACTATCTCATGGAGAAGTAAGAAACAAACCTGTATATCTATTTCTATAATGGAAGTAGACTTTGTGGCCTATACTTCCGCAGTTTAGGGAGAAGTTTAGTTGAATAGTTTTTTGTAATATTTGGGAGTAGTAAGTAATTCAGTGGAAGTGATGACTTTGTGACAATAAGTTAGTTATTACTTATCTAGAGACTCCAAATACGATGGCAAAACCAAAAATAGACACAAAGATCAATCTTATTAAAGACATGATTGAAAAGAGGAAAATGACACTAAAGTACATGCCTATGCATTTAATGATTGCTGGTCTTTTTACAAAGCTAGCATCTAGAGACAAGTTTGTGTGGCATGTTGGGTTCCTTGGGTTATGTAGATTATGACAGTATTATGATTATAATTGCAATTATATGGAGTATATATGATATAATATTTATATTTATTGACAATTGACTTTTGGTTTTTGTGTCCAAAATTTTTGTGTTTGTGGTTGAAAATATGTCGGATAAGTTTTGAGATTAGATCTCTCATACAAACAATCGCCTCTAATATCTGTATGATATATAGAGATGAGACAATGTTAATTTTTTATGGATTAACATATATATGCCCCCTTAATTAACTATTAAGATGAAATTACTGATTGTATATATATATATATATATATATATATATATATGGTAATTGAAATGGATTTCACACAATCCATTGAACTTGTCTAATATACAAGTGTGAGTTTTTTTTCTTGATGTTGTGAGATTTTTTTAGGATTTGTAAGAAGGAAAACTCAGAACAAGTGTTGTATACATTTGGCCTAAGACCTGTACGATGCATTAGTTTTAAGAAAAGAACACATACGCTTCCAAATGGAAAGAAAGAGTACCGCAACACGTGTTTCATACCACGTGTGTTTGTATGACCATATAGGTAACAAGATGGTGCATTTCTCTTTATCTCATTATGTAAGACTCTAAAGTTCATATTTAACCTCAATTTATACCCTTAAAACTTTTATCTATCTCTTGAGATTTTATTTTGATGTTGCTATTTTAAAATGTCACCAAGAAACCATGCTTGATACTATTTGGCGGTGCACGTTTAGAAAAGTAGCTAAGATAAGATTGAAAGTTAGTAGTATGAAAGGAAGACAATCTACGACTAACACATTGTTCTGTATTTACAAACCGGTTAATTATGTTTATGACTTAGTGTTTAGAGATATAATTGTGAAAACATAATTAGGCTTGAGTCAAGTATGCTCTTATATTGTTTTTTGAGAGATGAGAGATACATTGACTGTATCCAGTAAAAGAGGTCTTGAATATAACAACAAATGACGTCCTCATCACCACATTGACATTGAGCTACTATATATCCTTAACCGGTGTATAACTCTAGAACTCTTGGCATTCTCACCGGTCACACGATCCACTTGCCTGTATGAAATTGTCGTTTGATAGTAATGATCATATTGTGTGCAAGTCTAGCCATCATATATGAGTGGGAGATGTTGAAAAATGGAGTGGGTTTGCCCATGAGGGTTGACCCGACCAAATCTCTTTTTTTAATTTGAATTTAAAAAGGAAAAGGGTAAGGGTGGTTTTAGGTAACCTCCCCTCAACTCCCCTCAAAGAAACCAACTTTGAAGAAAAAGGTATCTCTTCCCTTTTGAAAACAAATGGACGTTAACAAGCAAAAATAAAAGAAAAGAGGAAAACAAAGAGAAATAAAAAAAATGATTTTTCCGTTGTATAAAAAAAATAGAGAGTGTGAAAGAGAGGGGTTTGAAGAAGGGTTTCTTTTGTTGATCATTACCACCAAAGCATTTGGATTGTGAACAATAGAGGGAGGTCTGGTTTTGTGACATCCTCTCGGCCCGGAATACCCAATCATCGGAAAGAGATAAGTGATTCTAACCCAATTTAGATTTAAGAATTTCCGTATATGAAAAATTGTTTGTTGGTTTGTTTAAAAATCATCATTCATGAATGAGAATTTCAAAAAAAAAAAAAAAGATTTGATTGAGAAACATAAGAGCAAATCAACAAGTAGGAAAGAAAATGCATATGAAAGTGTTGCCAATAGCATGACCGGAAAAACCACGTTGAAGCATTCACAAATATAGAAGTACAATGCAAGATATAAAGCAGTGGCTACATAATTTTGAGGGGGTTTTGATTAGTTGAATTAAGAATTTCAATGTATGACAATTAGGTAAGATCTAATTTTAGGAAATATGCCATTATATACAGTAATTCATTTGTCAATAAACTTAGGGGTTTGCAAAGATTTGGTTATCTGGAAAATTAAATATAGATGAAATTGATTCCTAGGGGTCTTTTATCCATTGATTTTAATCCTTTTATATCATTATAATAGTACTTTGCTTTGTCCAATTATATTACACTAATTAAATTTGTGGGTATTGATTTATAGAATATTGAGTTTACATTCCAAAATTCAAACTAGATGAGTAGCTGTCAGTATTTTCAAAACATTTGGGCCTGTGTTTTGTATAATTTGAGATTGATTTCATGCATGACCAATATAATTATATGATATTAGTCCATAACAATAAAATCCACATAAAATTATGATATCGACCAAAAATTAATGTTGTGTGTGAGAATTTAGAGTAAAACCTAGATTGCAGTTTTACATACAAATCAAACCAATTTGAATTAATCAAAATTGTATAATCACTGGGTTTTGATTAGTTGAATTAAGGATTTCATTGTACGACCACTAGGTGAAATTTAATTTTAAGGAATATGCCATCATATGCAGTAATGCATTTGTCTATAAACTTGGAGGTTTGTAAAGATTCAGTTATGTGAAAAATTAAAAATTGATGAAGTTGATTCCTAGGAGTCTTTTATTCATTGATTTTAATCCTTTAATATCTCCGTAATTGTGGTTTGGTTTGTCCAACTTAAAATGAATAATTCATATTTGGTATAATAAAATCGTCTCGTGAGAATGATTCTTGCTCTCTCATTATACGCAACAATCGAGTGGGGTATATTTGTCCGAATTCTAGGTATTAAAATTCTGTATCAATTTCACATCACATCGAGTGGATATGGGGAACATTGTTTTGGGGCGACACCCAAAAAGCCCTTGCTAAAATTTCTTTTATGTGTCTTTCATTTAGCTTTGACAAAACTTTTACGTTGAATGTCAACCTACAACAACTCTCCTCCTTTATCTAGATTTGGGATCGACCACGGTGGAATTAAAAAATTTTAAATCTTCCATTGCCGGGAATCGAACCCGTGTCTTTTGGGTGAGAGCCTAATATCCTAACCAACTAGACTACAACGGATTGTTTATGATCCATAATTCTAACCTTGACTTTTATGATCCATTGTTGTAAAATTTATGATTTATACGCATCATAGACGTTAGGTGTGTATCATGTTATGATCCGTGATTTAAAGACTAAAGTGACATATACTTGCAGGCATTTTCTTGGGAACAAATCAAGCAAAAATACTTTGAAATTGAGTTAATGACAAGATAGTGAAATCTAATGTCACTTTTGATGCTAGTTTTGTTTTTCTTTTCAATTATTTTGATGATTGGTCATTTCATGTCTGAATATCATAAATATGAATTGTTTTAAATGATGCAATAATTCTATTGTTACTTAGCTGGAGACCATGGGCAGCTCTCAGCTTTCTATGTTAACTTTTAAGAACTTCAACCTTTTCACAAGGGTTGGCTTGAAGGGAGAAAGGACTAATACGTGTAGCGATCACAAATATGTAGAAAACAGCTCTCTCGATTTTGCATGAATAATGTTGAAGTAAGTGGCAAAAGTAAAAGGTCATTATATATGTATTGGTCGGAATAGTTTGCTATGTTACTGTTTTGGGTTTTGTATTATCTTTCATGTAAACAAATTAAGAGTAAGAAATTCTTAAAATTGTCTTGATAGTAATATAGCTTTGAGAGAATTTATTGTTATTAGTAGAAAAGCTATGATGACTAGTTTCGTTGCTTGTGCAATTGTAAAGTCACCCCATTGATTACTGGTGTACGATCCTATATTGCAAATGGTTAGACGAATCCTATCTTCATGCACTAGCTTCTCTAGCGGCGCCCGTCTACGTAAATGTAAAAACCTTTGCCTATTTCTGATATCAATAATTTTATACTCTTGAATTATTTATTTCAGCCCTTATTTGTGAATTTTGGCACTGTTTTAAATCTTATTTTGTGATATTACACTAATTAAATTTGTGGGTATTGATTTAGGAATATTGAGTATACATTTTAAAATTCAGACTAGACGAGCAGTTGTCAGTATTTTGAACTTATCTCTCTACTCAGATATTGGATTGGGTTGATTCTTATTATGTTGGAAACTTGACTTCAAGGCCTACAAAATCTTGTGAGGAGTCTAAAGCTTATTTCATGCTAAAACATATGTGAAAATTTTGTAGAAGTTGTTACAGTGCTGAAAGTCAATTCCCTCCAGAAAAAGGAAACTAATTAAACATATCAAAAAGTGATTTTCGGAATCAAACCGCTAGTAAATCTTGGAGTTCAAATAAGGATAAAGATAAAGTTTTAAAAATCTTAGGAAAGCAAGAGATCTTTATCATCACAACAAAAGCAAGTTTCCAAATCAAAGAAAAAAATTAAGTTACCTAAAAGCTCATGACTCCTTGTTGATTTTGGGTTTTAGGCTTATAAATAAGGGGCATGTTAGGGCATAAAAGACATACACCTCGAGAGGATGTGAACCCCCACTATACACCTATAGAGAATGTGAACCCCAATGGCCACTTTTGATGCTAGTTTTGTTTTTCTTTTCAATTATTTTGATGATTGGTCATTTCATGTCTGAATATCATAAATATGAATTATTTTAAATGATGTAATAATTCTATTGTTACTTGGCTATTGACCATGGATGGTTCTCAGCTTTCTATGTTAACTTTTAAGAACTTTAACCTTTTCACATGGGTTAGCTTGAACGGAGAAAGACTTATACGTGTAGTGTTGACACTGAATATTATAACCAAGAGGGGGATGAATAGGTTATTTGCAAATTTTTGGTTAATTACCGAGATTTAAAATAAAAATTAATTTACACGAGTAAACAAGAATAGATAAGAAAAGATTTACACACAATTTATAGTGATTTCACCTTTTTAGTGTACGTTCACTCCCAAACTTCACCTGGATTTTCAAATCCACTATTCTATTCAAGAATTACATACTAGTTTCTGATGGTGCCAGTGAACCTTACAATTATTTTTCAATACTTTTACTTGATTTTCACAGGATCATGCAAACCTATTCTAATACTTCTATTCTTCTTTTACGATTCAACACAAAGAAAACCTAATTCTGAGTTTACACAACAAATAGAGAATGAAATACAATATGAAGCTTTCAATCTTCAGAATGCTCATTACAATGCACGTTTAAACAAAATCACGAGTAACACTTGTGAATGATGTTTAGAGATTTTTTTTTCAACTTAGCGTCACAGTCCTTGTCTTCTTCTCTGTTCTCAAATGGATTTGATAGTCGAGCAATTAGGGTTTGGCCGTTGGACATCATTGAATGCATTTTAGTGTTTGTTGAGGTAGGTGAACAGTACAATAAATTCGCACCAGCTTTTCTGAACAAATGAACGTTAGAGATAGCAGGTCAATCTATCGAGACTATAAGTAGACTTGTCTTTACAATTTAAATTTTTGGGTCGCCTTGATGATCAGTCAAGTCACCTTAATATGATTGTAAGAAGACTTACTTAGCTTAGGGTTAGCTTGACAACTGTTCATGTTCATTTGTCAATGTGAGATGCTAGGGGATTTGTCATCACCATGAGTGGCCTTGTTAAGTCATAAGCCTTCTTATACAAACTATGAGTCGCCTTAGGCTTGATTCTCATTTCACAAGGCAACTTGTATTTGTGAGTGAGACGACTTATATGCTAAGAGCTCAAATTAGGTCGTCTCAAGTATACAAGTGGGTCATCTCATCTGTTATATGCATAACCTTAAGTCGACTTATAGATGTGCAGACCATTACTTCTGTGATATGTCTTCCATAGGTCGTCTTGTCCAATTTATAGAGGTGACTTACGTTATAATTTCTAGGTTCAAGTCGTCTTGTGGATATATTTTGGTCGTCCTGAAAGTAATTGGGTCGCCTTATCCTTAAGGCTGAGTCGTCTTTAGGTGCTGCGGAATCAGACTTCTGTGACTCAGTTTTCTCAGGTCGCCTTGTCATACTTGCTGAGACGACTTGTTATCCTAAATGCTATAATCAGGTCATCTCACTAAAATGTCAGGTCGCCTTAAGTTTTGTGTAGACATAAGTTTCTGAGGCATGACTACCTCAGGTCGTCTTATTCTAGAGGCTAGGTCACCTTAGTTGTTCTGCAGACTTAGACTTCTGAGGAATGATTTCCTTAGGTCGTCTTATATTAAAATTCAGGTCGTCTTAGGTTCTATGATTCAGACTGTAGGTCATCTTATGTTAAATCTCAGGTCGTTTTATCCATTTTGACTTAGCCAAATTTCTATCAATCATGCTCATAGGTCGTCTTATGCATATGAATGAGGCAACTTGGACATCTAGAACCAATTTTATTAATTATTCTAATTTAAATTAATTACCTAAAATCAAACTTCATTACTCCTAATTATCATCAAAACCTTATTTTGTTTAACAATCTCCCCATTTTTTATGATAACAAAATCCAATTTGAGAGAATTGATAAAATTGATTAAAAGATCTAAAAATGATCCCCCTCAACCAAAGCCATTTCAATTCAAGTTTTGAAATACCTATAATTTGCCTTAAGCTTTACTTTTTCTTAAAGATGTGCATTACATGCTGTGATATCCACTTGTTCTCCCCCTTTTTTTTCTGAGTGCAACAATCATTTTACCTATACGACTATCCTATTATGCTAAACCATTAAGAAACATGTTCTATCCTTGCATAAATACAAATTCATTCTAGTATGAGTAATGCATATGTCATATCATAACTACATACTTCATATGAGTACTGTATATGTAATATTTTCATGATCTGAACATTCAATTCATGTAAAAGCTAATGCTATAAGCATAGCAAAGCATCAAAATACAATATTACAGCATGCATCAAAATTTAATTTCACACACCACAACACAACACACAATACACACCACAACACAATACACAATATGCCTATTTTTCTCCCCCTTTTTGTCATCAACAAAATGAGTACATAATGTACCTAAAGAGAAAACATTCAGTAGAGAGAGAAGACTGATCAAACGAACAACAAGCCTAAAAACAAAGAAAATGTTAAGGTTACAAGTAAAAAGAAAGGAAAATGTTGGTTCCTTAAACATGTGGCTCATCAGATGGAGGGATGGAAAGATAACCGGGGGGAACTCGAAGGAACACTTTGATCTTTGTAAATCAGGGATTCCAAAGCAGTCATCTTGGCATGAATAGTCTTGTTCTGATCTTCCAGTTCATTTAACCATGCATGAGTGAGGGAGTTTTCGTCTTCAATTTTCAAGAGTTGTGATTGAATGTGGACTAAGGATCCCCAAATCATATCCATGGTGACTTCAGAAGCAGGAATGGATGTGGATAGAGCACCATAAGAGGGTGTGATTTGAAGAGATTGAGCCCTAATTTCCTCGGAGGGTCCTTCTCTAGGTGGTTCACTTGGTCCCACCTCATCTCTTTTTCTCTTCTTCCTACCCTCTTCTTGTTCCTCCTCTCATTTCTCCCATACTCCATTCTTCAACACCCACTTGGCCTTTTTCAGTGATTGCTCCCCAATACCATGTTTCATGCTCAGTTTTGTACAAATCTCCTTTTTCAAGTCAATTTTGTTCACTATTAAAACATCAGAAATCAAAGAGCAACAAGGAAGATTTGTGAATTTTGATTTGGCCGCTTCAATCATGAAATAGGGAACTAGAAAATGCAATCCAAGATTTTTGTCATCCATAATACAAGCCATCAACCAAAGGTCCTCTTTGGTTATGTGAGTGTGATTTCCTCCTCTAGGCCTAAGGACATGAGTAATGATAAGATGAAGAAGTCTCTCATGTATGCCCAAATTCTTAGCATTCAAGTCAACTTCACTCATTTCATTCAGATCAGCATTCTTAAACACAATCCAAGCACACTCAATTTGTGTCATTTTCATGTATTTCTCACATCGCACAGAGCGAGTCCATTCTAGATTGCACATCATACACATTACTTTGGGAGTGAGCATGATTTATTTTCCCTTAATGTGTGTCTTGAATGTGCATGCTTCCATACTCGTAGGTAAGTGGTAATGTGTCTCTAATACATGATCCCCAGTATTCTCCATGAATTCTATATTGTTATAGAATTTTCTAACTAAAATGTCATAGACATTCTCATTCGGACTCATTAAAGAACTAGGTAGGATATGTGAGAGATGTTCTTCATATGGAAACCCAATCTTCTTAAGAAAATCTCAATTAACAAGTCTCCCTAAATTTAACTTTCTCTTTGAAAAGTTAGTGGTGAAGGACTTACTTTTCTCCACCGAAGGAAAGTCACTCTCGTTGAACTTTGCCGGATTCTTCATATTTAGTGCCATTTGAGATGCTGGTGTTCTTTTCTTGAGTATTGAGAGTGAGAGGCTTTAGATGGTTAGGGTTTTTGTAAGAGAAAAAGAATCTTTTCGTTTTTCACCAAAGGTGCTTCGAATGGCTTGAGTAAGAAGGGTTACGATTATTTAAGTGAGAGAGAATGTGAATGGGTAAGAGGAGAAGACGATTCGCGAAGATGTACTTGGAGTTAGGGTTTTTAATTTTGGAAGGAAAAACGTATGGAGGGAAGATGAAAGGATCACACATTTAAACCTTAATTATTTGACTTGGGTCGGATTTGGGTTCTTGGTAGAGATGAAATAGTTTTTGATTTTGGACTTTGAATTTTACTCAACATATGAGCCACGTGAGTCGTCTTCAAGAGGAGATGAATTGACTTGTCTTTATCATGTAAGGCGACTTGCACTAGGTAGCAAGTCTTCTTATGTGACAGAAACCTAAAGACATCAGGTCGTCTTTCTCACGCCCCGAACCGGGGTCATGAGCAGCCACCCATTGCCTTAGATGCCACTCGGTTTTCTAGAAAATCGGACATAACCTCCTCATATTTCAAAGGTCTCCCATATACAAATCAATATGTATATTGAATGATCATCCTGCCACCTGAATAAACAGGTCAACCCAGCCTCACAACAAATCAACCACATTCATATAATAGCAATCAATCCACAACATAACAACAAGGACAACGCAAGGCTATCATGAATATTAGCAATCCTAACCACAGACCTCTACTGTCATGCCCAACTAGAGCATGAGTAGCCGCCACACCGGACGGGCCTAAAATTTTATGCATGAGTACAACAAATTCCCAAGTTAAGAAATTAAATGCTTTCAAATGCCACAATGCAGGTGAAATGAGCCAATATGAGAGTTTCACAAATAAATATCAATAATTTATACAGTCGTCCCATAAAATGTACATGTCCATCAACGGACCTCAATATCAAGACCTTGTAGAGTCGATATACAACACAGATCTCATATTTCAAATGAAATTAGATCTCACCGTAGTGAATACATAATTCCACAATTACGCGACAATGATGTCTAAAGCCGAACATGTCCTCTATCACAATAACCCTATCTGAGAAAGGAAAGGAAAGGGGTGAGTATCAAGGGAGATACCCAGTGAGTGAGGGGATCAATATCAAGCATAGATAGTGTGTGTAAATCATTGGAGTATCAAACATGATTATTCGTAAACAATAATTCACATTTGGAAGTTAAAACATGGTATGATCAGAAAAACGAAATCATCTAGTCCATCACACGGTACCATACATATATGCATCCATTCAAAATCAAGTATTTTTTTAGAGCAAACTGAATATGATCCCAACAAAGGTCAACCATGACCAATGACAGGCATATCGGGGGTTTATTATGCATAAATGTTCAAAACTCGCTCTCTATCCCGAAGTTGGCCATGAGCTTCACCGAGGTTAGCTCATACACAGATCGGATCAAGTATAAGACCCCGCCCGATGCTAGACAGTGGCGTCACACATGTCCTCCCCCTTACGGGTTCAACCGGCCGTGCCTATACCCATATACCGGACGTTTGCGGGTACCTCCGCATGAAGTGTACCCAAACGCATACTTGGTGCCATAACAAACGTCCCCCGTAGCTATGGTCATCCTCTCGGGACTCAATCATATCATAACAGTCATCTCACGGCCACACGGCCCCAACTCAATGATATAGAAATCATAGTGCTCAATAAATGTGTCATATTGAGTCATATGAAATTAAACATCTGAAAATCATAAAACATGGCACCAATTCAGTTGAATCAAATTTATGGATGCGTATTCATAGAAAACATGAGTTCACGACACTCCAATAGTTACAAAACAAATTCGAAATCTAGTAGCACACGACGAGTCATACATATCAAAAGTATGTTTTGTTAAAAACATGACAAAAATCAAGTTTCACTTTTCATATGTGAGATTTGAGTCCCACTCACAGTAATAGGGAGGGTATAACACTCCCAAATGAACCACAATTATGATGTTTCGACTTCTCTTTAACGGCTTGGGCAAAAGTCACCCAACAAGTTCACTCATAGTTCTCCACTTGGTGCCACTTTGTGCAGTCCTACGAAAATTTGCATACCTTTTTATATATAAGTCCAAATCAGGCAAAATGTTGATATGTTGTAGGTAACTTCACGACCTACAACTTTTATGTTATACACGTTCTCAAAATCATATCACAAAATTTCTAAAAATCCTCATTTTGATTCAGTTGCATTCTAAATTCAGATTCTGTCCCATTTTAGTGCAAAAACTATAACTTTCACTATACCTATCCAAACGTAATGAACTTTTAACATGTTATACCCAAGACATAGATCTATCACTTTCATGTTCTGAGTTTCTCTCAATTGTGCTTAGAAGGGGATTGAAATGGATCATGATCAGAACAGGCAGGTTTCAGTTGGAAAACAGAATTTCTGTTGACACCCCTTTAGTAAAATGGGCATAACATTTGATTCCCTTCTGTGAATTGGCTGCCATTTTAACATGTTGTTGCTACGAGGAATATCTACAACGTTTATTCTTTGAGATTGCTCAAGGGAGGACTGCAAGAGGGTCATTTTTATACACTATTCTTAGGGTTCGAAACAGGACAACCTTCTGTCGAGTTTCAGTAAAATTTCCATAACTTTTGACACAGGAATCAGATTAAGGTGATTCTTATCTCATTGGAAAGATAAGATCTAGATCTACATATTACATAACTGGAGCATTTGCTAATTCAGACCATAAGACACCTCAAAATAGAGGCTAAATCACGGACAGAAACAGAGATAAAGCAGAACAGAACAAAACTTTTCTGTTCAGAACACTTAACTTTGAAAAATCATAATAAATCCAATTCTCATCAGAATCCAACGAATCATATCTCATTTTAAAGCTCTATGAGTCTAGTTTCACCTGAAATTAACCTATCTCATTTTTCCTTTGTGCAGAAAATGTTATGACCAAGATATCACAGCATGGTCAGAATTTCTTATCTCTTTGAAGCTTCAGATCCACTTGGTTAGGCTTCTCCTTTCCTCCCAATTTTTGGATATGTTATAGTTGGATTTGTGAGGAATAAATTTATGTAAAAATATTTGTTTGTTGTTTGGAGAAATCAAATCCTCCTTCAAGACAAGCTCTCGGTCATGGAGGTAGAAGAAGGAGAAGAGGATAGAGTTTTCTTGGGGGTGCTTCACGATTTTGGAGAATGAAGGAGAGTTGTGTGATGCTTTTTCTCTCACTACACTCTGTTTCTCAAGTCCCACAAGTCAAGCCTAATTAAATGCTTCATTAATGCCTTGTCTCCCAATCACATAATCCAATGGCTCACATTGATTCCTCAAATTTCAAACAAATCCTAGCCTTCCACCTCAATGGCACACTTCCCTGGGTCATTAATTGTCTCCAACCCCCTTTTTCTAAATTGCATAAAAAGTCCTTCTTAGATTTGCATAAAAATTTCTATCTCGATTTTCGCGTAACGTGCGGCAGGGTCAATATTCGACCCGAAATCTGAGAAATTCAAATTTACCCATTTGGTTCAGTTTTTTGTATTGAATCCAATAGAGTTGGTCTCGCACGTAAATGAAGTCATTTGACTTTCCAAATCGCCCTTAAACGCATTAGGGTTTTTAGAGCGATTTTGTTTTCCGCTTTGCGTTTTTACCAAAATTTCCTAAAATTGCATTTTAACTTGATAAAACGTTAATTTAGCCTAATTTAGGCTTCCTGGCAAAATTTTAGCGGTTTTGCACGAGTAGAATTAAATTTGGCTCGGTGAGAATAAATTTTCATCTCCAGCGATTAAGTATCAGGCGTTTGTTCGCAAACGATTAAAAATTACCCGAATTTGAGTTTCCTTAACCTTTTAAGTTAATTTAGCATTTGTAATTTTATCAGGGTCGAAATTGTGAGCGTAGATTTTAAAATGGCACAGAGAGAAATTTTTTTTTTTTTTGCTCCCGCCAATTTCGCCAAAAATTTTCAAGAGCATTAAAAATCGAAAAAAATTTCTGAGAGACTTTTCTCTATATGAAAATGAAAATATATCATATATGGATAATGAGGAGTACAATATATAATACACCGAGTGTCGATGTTACAGTCTTCCCAAGGTTAAGTCGACTCGAAATGTTTACAAAACTCTCTTTCTGTGTCATGATCATGATGAGTCATCTTGTATATATTACAAGGCAACTTGTGGGATCATAGGCGATTAAAAAAATGGTAAGTCTATCTATTATTGTAACACCGACATTGCGGTGTCCGTAGAAGATTACCATTTTCGAAATATATATATATATATATATATATAAATGAGATAAAATTTGATTTTTTGATTTTGGGGTATTTAAATTAAATTTTTTTGGTATATTTTAATTTGTCGAATCGGCAAATCGAAATAAACCTCATTTTTTATGAAATTTGCATTTCTAATGAAATATGGGTGTGAAAGTATATATGCATAAATATATATATATAATTATTTATTTAGTAAAAAAAAACTAAGAGAGAAAAATGGGGACGCAGCGTTTTGGGCAAAACGATGCGTCCCCAACTTGATTTGGGGCTTAGGGTTGGAAACCCTAATCCCTCTCTCATCTCTCTCTCTCTCTCTCTCTCTCTCTCTATCCCTGACCCTTTGTTTCTCCCCCACCGCGGCGCCGCTCCTCCTTCGCCGCGAGCTCCGCCGCCAACGGGTTATCACCATCTTCTTCTTCTTCTTCTTCTTCTCTCCCTCTCGCGAATCTCCTGCGGTCTCTCTCCCTTCCGCCACACACTGCCGCGAGCTCCACCACCGCTCCCGACTGCCGCTGCTCCTTCCACCCACGATCGCAAACCAGCGCCTTTGCATGCGATCTAGCCAGAGCGCGCGACTGCAGTGCCTTCTGCAGCGCGATCTCCCCAACCCGAGCAGAGCGCGTGCCTGAGCGATCCACTTTGCGCGATCCTCCCCGCGCGAACACAGCGTGACCCAATTCGTGAGCAGGACCCAAGCTGCGAGCGCGAGCCAGCCCACGAGTAGGACCTAGGCTGCGAGCGGGAGCCAGGCCGCAAGCAGGACCCAGCCCGCTAGCGCGAGCCAGGCCACGAGCAAGACCCAGCCCGTGAGCGTGAGCTAGGCCGTGAGTGAGAGCCAGGCCGTAAGCGTGCCTTAGTGCACGAGCGCGCTCCAGCGCGCAACAGTGCATGAGCGCGCACCGCCCACGCCACCAGCAGGCCACTGCAGCCCGCGAGCTACTGCCGGCCTGTAGGCCCATCTGCCCGTAAGCCTGCCGGCCCGCTAGCCCACTAGCCCGCTAGCCCACTTGCCTGTAGACTAGCGAGCCCGCTAGCCAAAGCCCACTAGCCTGCTGACCCGCGAACCCACAAGCCCGCGACAGCCCACAATGGCCTGTGACAGCCCACGAACCTCCACGCAGGTAACTGACTTAGGGTTTTGCTTCCGATCTAAGTGTTTGAACCTAACTAATAAACCCTATCTTGATAGATAGCATTTCAGATCTTGGAGTGATCGAGGAGACATTCGGACAAAGGTCTGCGATCCAAGAAAAACCCTAAGTGAGTGATTTCGGACCCATTCGATTTGATTATAGAATTTATGATAAATTTAAGATAAGAAATCTTATATATACTAGAATGTTCACTAGATTCTAAACGAATGCATTTTTAGACATTCTATGCAGCTCATTAGGTTAAGTGCCAGAATTTATATGAAATGGGACTGTCTAGGATGATAGAATCAAATTAAGTTGATTTGAATAGTTTCCCTTGGAGTTTAAAATGACCTATGCATGAAAATAGTCAGAAATTGGGATTTGAGTGCAAGGGTTGATGCAACCTTTCTCATTATAAATTGTTCTGCTTATAGACAATTTAAATACGATCTCCGTATTATGAAAATAAACTCATATACCTTGAAAATGACATATGGCTTGAAACATTTGGATGGGAATCGAAAAGTGTATGATTTTTCAAAGATTTTCTATCTTATAGGAAAATTATTTATTTTAAAGCTTATTTCCGACCTTGAGTAGTTTTAGAGTTGAATTTGACTTGGTTTAAAGGTACGTTAATTGTTTATAAATGAAATGCAACTGATGACATTAGAGTGTATTCAAAAATTGAAGAGTTAAGGCTTGTACAAACTTAGAAAAAATGGATAAACCCTATAATACTTGAAAATTTGATGTTAACTTGTGATGATCTGATTAGGTTGATCCTTTTGGAGATTCGAGGAGTCAGATTGGATTTGTTTTGAAAATAGGGAGTAACCACCCTCCCTAGAATTGTGAGTGAGACTTTGACATCTTCTATTGATTGACAAATCATGTTTTACTGATTTTCAAACGACATGATTTCTATACATGTGAAAACTAAATTTTTGGATTTTGATAGACATATTTTGTGACCATTGGAGTGTCCCAACTACTGATTTGATATATTATGCATTCATGAGTTTGATAACTGATATTATGCTACCTTTTTGACATATTGACATGTTTTAATGCTTCTACTATATTGGCACGTAGTTTTAAATGTATTTACATGTACTATTTGGGCTATACGCCTGGCCAAAATTATGTTATGATGCATGGGGCTATATGCCCGGCCGACATGATGTGATGCATGGGGCTACGTGCCTGGCCGACTTGGTGATATGGTGATATGCTTCCTATAGCATTCCGTAACTACAAAGAACGTTTGGTAGAGGCACCCCTTGTACCCGGATACGTTTCGACCGGAGGTATCCGCCAGATCGTCATGTGTGTGGGTGTCCTAGGTTGATCCTCATCGGGAAGGATGTGAGTTTACCTCTGTCTAGACTGGGCGGGACACCATACACGGCCAACTATATATATGTATCATTATTATTATTTACATGCTAGTTGGAGTAGTCTGTGGCCAATATTGGGGTAGAGAGCCATTATTTGATATTTGCATAGTAAAAACCCCCAATGCGCCCGTCCTTGGTCTAGGTAGACCATTGCCGGGGTTGTTTGTTCGGCCGGCTCTACATATATGACTTGATACATGGATGGATGCATATCATATTTTCTGATGTATGCCTTGAGATATGTTTTATTCTGAAACAACATGTTATTTTCACACACTCGATATTTTGTTACATGCTTTGACACTCTAAATTTACCCTTGATATTGATAGCACGATATCAATCCCCTCACTTGCTGAGTATCCTCCCATAGATACTTACCCCTCACTTTCTCCCCCACAGGATTAGTCTTAGAATGAAAAAGAATTATTGTGTTGCGACGTAGAATTGATAGTACCGGGATTGGGTATGGATGTTACCATATCTTCCGTTACGATTATTGGAGATTTTAGTTTGATAAATATACTCATTTATTTATTTTTGGGATGACTGTATAATTTATATATATTTATTTATAAAACTCTCATAGTTTATTTACATTGAGATGATTGTACGTATTTGAATGTCACTTAGGAAAATTATTGTATATTATGTAAAATTTTAGGTGCGCTCGGTATGGCGGCTGCTCATACTCTAGTTGGGTATGACAGTAGAGGTCTGTGGCTAGATCTGCTGGAAATTTTTATAGCCTTGCATTGTTCTGGATGTTGGCTATAGCAGTGGTTGATTTTGGAGAGGCCAGGATGACCATTTATTTATTTTACAGGATGAATGTTGATATACAGGTCAAATTATACCTGGGAGACCTCTGAAATATGGGAGGTTCTGCCCGATTTTCTGTAAAAATATAGCCGGCATCCAGGGCAACAGGTGGCTGTTCATGACCCCGGTTCGGGGCATAACAATTATCCCTAAGGCGCCTTCTTGATTTACTAAGGTAACTCAGTCAAGTTTTTCAGAGTTACTTCTGTAACTTGCATTCGATGAGTCATCTTATTTTTTTAGTAGGACCACTTGCTGAAATAACTTTGTTCTCAAGACGACTTGTCCTCATAACAAGGCGACTTGTCATCTCAATTTCGAACCGATATGACAACTTACCATTCTGTAAGACGACTCGTCCTTTAATCAAATTTCATAACTGTGAAATTTCTCTTTAAAAAATTTCTTTTATAATTATTTTTCTTCAAGTGATCATCAAATGAGTTGTTATGTATATAAGTTCAAATTAACCATTTATTCCATCATTCACAATTCCCCTCTAAGATTGCAAAATCTTTCTCTGTCTAAGGGTTTGGTGAAAATATCGGTGACTTGTTTTTCAGTTTCTATATATTCTAAAATTAAGTCCTTTTTGAGTACATAATCTCTAATAAAATGATGTTTAACCTCAATATGCTTAGTTCTAGAATGATGCACCGGATTTTTTGTTAAATTTATTGCACTAGTATTGTCAATTTTTATGGGAATGTTTTCAAATTTTAAGCCATCATCCGCAAGTTGATGCTTGATCCATAAAACTTGTGTACAGCATTGCCCCGCAGCTACATACTCTGCTTCTGTAGTTAAAGTATCAACACTATTTTTCTTTCTAGAGGACCAAGATACTAACATGCTTCCAAAGAATTGACAAGTACCACTTGTGCTCTTTCTATCTACTTTACAACTAGCAAAATCAGCATCATAATATCCATGTAAGTCAAAAGATGAACTTCTATCATACATAATCCTAAATTACATGTGTCCTTTAGATATCTTATAATTCTCTTTACAGTAGCTAAGAGAAATTCTTTAGGATTAGATTGAAATTTAGCATACAAGTACACACTAAATAGAATATCGGGTCTAGATGCAGTTAGATATAGAAGGGATCCAATCATACTTCTATATAATTTTTGACACACTTTCTTTCCTTTTTCATCTTTGTCTAACTTAACTATATATTCATTGGTGTGTCATATCCTTTGGCATCATTAAACCCAAATTTCTTGATCAATTCCTTAGCAAATTTGGATTGATTAATAAATATACCACCTTTTGTTTTCCTTATTTGTAAGCCAAGAAAATAATTTAATTCACTCATCATGCTCATTTCAAATTCTGCATGCATAGACTTAGCAAATTCTTGACAAAGATTTTCATTTGTTGCTCCAAATACTATGTCATCCACATATATTTGAACTATTAGATTTCTTTCCTTTTTCTTTTAATGAACAAAGTTGTATCAACTTTGCCTCTTTCAAAATCATTTGCAATAAGAAAATTGCTGAGTCTCTCATACAAAGCTCTCTTGGAGCTTGTTTTAGTCCATATAAAGCTTTGGATAATTTAAACACATGATCCAAATGCTTAGAGTGTTCAAATCCGAGTGGTTGTTTTACAAAAACTATCTCATTTAATACACCATTTAAGAAAGCACTTTTGACATCCATTTAATATAATTTGAAGTTCATATAGCATGCAAAAGCAAGTAGCATCCTAATAGCTTCTAATCTAGCTACCAGAGCATATGTCTTGTCATAATCAATCCCTTCTTCTTAACTATACCCTTAAGCAACTAACCTAGCTTTATTCCTAGTGATTATTTCATGCTCATCTAGTTTGTTCCTAAACACCCATTTTGTACCTATCATAGATTGGTAGGTTTGGTCTAGAAACTAGCTCTCATACTTCATTCCTTTCAAATTGATTTAGCTCTTTTTGCATGGCTAGAATCCAATTTTCATCACTTAGAGATTTAACAATATTTTTAGGTTCAATTTGAGAAATGAAAGCCACAAACTCACATTGATTTTGAGTTGAAGATTTTGTTCTAACCCCAACCTCTATATCTCCGATTATATTTTCTACATTTACACACCTTCTTACGGTTAGGAATTTTATCTCTTGCTCGTCTTGTTGTTGAAGTTTTGATTGATTTTCTTTGCTTTTACCTTCATTGGATTCTTCCTTCATTTCTTTATTTTTAGTTGACCCTTGTTCTTGAATTTGTTCTACTTCTTGAATTTTATCATCAAAACTTCTCTTACTTAACGGGTTACTTTCATCATTTACATGAATTGATTCTTCAACCACCATAGTTCTCTTATTGTATATTCTATATGCTTTACTAGAGGTTGAGTATTCTAGAAATATAGTCTCATCACTTTTTGCGTCAAATTTTACTAGGTTGTCTTTTCCATTGTTCAGCACATAACATTTACATCCAAGATATGGAAGTAACCAATATTAGGTTTTCTACCTTTGTATAATTCATAAGGAGTTTTCTTGAGAATTGATCTAATCAATACCCTATTGAAAATGTAACAAGATGTGTTAATAGTTTCAGCCCAAAAGTATTTGGGTAAATTATGCTCACATATCATAGTTCTAGCCATTTCTTCTAAGGTTCGATTCTTTCTTTCCACAACACCATTTTGTTGAGGTGTTCTAGGTGCAGAGAAATTGTGATATATTCCATTTTCATCACAATATTCTTGCAATGATTTATTTTCAAATTCCTTGCCATGATCACTTCTAATGTTATTAATTGTGCACCCTTTTTCATTTTGAATCTTCCTACACAACTTGATAAATGCACTGCATGCTTCTTCCTTTCTGGTTAAAAATAATACCCAAGTATATCTTGAGAAGTCATCAATTATTACAAAGCCATAGTGCTTACCTCTCAAACTTTGAGTTCTAGTTGGACCAAAGAGGTCTATGTGAAGTAATTCTAAGTGTCTCGATGTGGAGACTACATTTTTAAACTTAAAGGAAGACTTTATATGTTTTCTCTTCATACATGCATCACACAATTTATTTTTTTCATATTTCAATTTTAGAATTCCTTTAACAATGTCTTTTCTAACTAGTTTGGAAATTGAGTCCATGCTAACATGTCCCAATCTTCTATTGCTATAGCCAAGCATCATCATTTCCAATAGCCATTAAACATGCTTCATTTAGAACATTCAAGCTTTCTAAATTAATGACATAAATGTTTCCTTGTCTATTTCCTTTGAATTTTATCTCATTGTTTGATTTATCTATCACATTGCAATTATCATGATCAAACATAACAATAAAGTCTTTATCACACAATTGACTAATGGTTAGAAGATTATGTTTTAAGCCTTTAACTAGCAACACATGCTCAATTTGAGTAGGAAACATACCTATGTTTCCTATGCCAATTACTTTTTCTTTTGAGTTGTCTCCAAAGACTACTTTGCCTCCTTTCTTCTCTTCCAAGATGTTGAACTTAGATGGATCTCCTGTCATATGTCGAGAGCATCCGCTATACAAAACCCATGTATTTTTAGGAGTTTTGGTCTTGAGACAAATCTGCATAAAGAGGAAATCAAGTATTGGCCTTTGGTACCCAAACTTTCTTGGGTCCGGCAATGTTAGTGCTCATCATGGTCTCATGAGAATGCTTTGGTACCCATTTCAGATATTTTTTCTTGTATTTTAAGTCATTAAACCAGCACTTGTCCAAACTATGCCCTATTCTATTGCAGTAAGTGCACTTGGTATGTGTTCTAGATGTTTTTGATTGGTTTGGAATAGATCTTCTTCTAAGCATGTAGTTGTGTGAACTATGTCCTTGCTTCAAGCAGTAATGACATTTAGTATTTGATATATCCTTTATTGTGCTGGGAACAAAGAAACTATAAAGTTTCTTTTGTATCAAGGCTAGATTGTAACCTAAGCCAGCCTTGTCATGGACTACTCTTTGAGCTCCAAGTATCAAGTCCAATTTTTCTTGTCCTTGAGCAAATTTATATAATAGTGAACTCAATTTTTTGTTTCTTTCTTTTTCTTGATCTAGTTCCTTTTCTAAGTCTTTGTGAGTGCAAACATTGATGGACTTGATTTCAATTTCAGCATGCAAGTCATGAGCATAGACTTTAGCTTCCTCAACTAGATTGTTTTTCTCTTGTTTCAATTCATTATTTTCTTTTATGAGTTTCTCATTTTCAAGTTTCAACTTATTCTTATCTTGTTCTAATTTGATCATTTCCCTTTTAAGTGATATATTTTTCTTGGTCAAAATTTTCAAATCCTTAATAGATACTAGCAGTGTATCATGCAGTTCATCAAAAGTTAAATCATGCTCAGAATCTGAATCAGAGAAATAAGATGTTGAAGATGTTACCTCAATATTTGAATCTCTTTCTAAAGCCATGAAGCACAAGTTGGCTTATTCTTGTTTATGTTCTTTCTCACTAGAACTTTTCTTCATCACTTCAAGCTGCTAGAGCCTTTTTCTTTCCTTCTTTTCCTTTTTCTCTTCTTTCTTGAGTGATGGACAATCAGCTTTAATATGCCCAAGCTTTTGCATTCGTAGCATCTTATTTCTTCTCTTCTTTCAGGTTTCTTGAATTCTCTTCTATTTTTGTTTCTTTTTCTCATCATGAATTTCTTGAATTTTCTTTTTAGAAGTGTCATGCCTTCATCTTCATCACTGCTTGAATTTTCTTCCTCACTTTTAGCCTTTAAAGCTATGGATTTTCCTCTTTCTTCATTTCCATTTCCTTTGGAGATTACCTTCATTTCATGTGTAGTTAGTGAACCAACTAGCTGATCCATTGTGAGAGTCTCTAAGTTCTTGGATTTTTCAATAGCTGTGACTTTGGCTTCCCAAGATTTAAGCATGCAATGCAGTACTTTGTCAACCATGTCTTCTTGACTGATTCCTTTGCCGAGTAGCCTTAGTTCATTTGTAATAGTATTGAATCTTGTTATCATGACTCTCATACTCTCACCATCTTTCATTTTGAATGCCTTGTATTCTTGCTTTAATATTCTTATTTTGTTTTTCCTCACTTGATTTGTGCCTTCATATGTAGCCTCCAATCTTTCCCATATCTCTTTTTCAATGATGCATGATGAGATTCTAGTATACTCATTAAGGCTTAGAGCTAGGTGTAATAAAATGACAGCTTTGCAGTTGGCTCTGTAGGCTTTCTTTTCTTCAGGAGTCATGTTCTTCATTTTTACAAGAACCCTCACTCCATTTATTTCTTCCATTGGGAATTCGATTCCTTCTTCAATTAATTCCCAATCTGTTTCATCTCGGACAATAATGGAAGTTCCTCATTCTTTGCTTCCAATAGCTGTAGTTATTGTCGTTGAAGAATGGTGCTCTGTTAGTTGAGCATGCTTCAAAAGGAACACTATCTCCATTCAATGTCATCTTCGATCTTTTCTTCTGAGGTTGCTAGACCCTTTTTCAGAAGACCCACTCTTATACCACTTGTTGACACTGAATATAATAACTTAGAAAGGTGAATAGGTTATTTACAAATTTTTGGTTAATTATAGAGATTTAAAATAAAAATTGATTTACACGAGTAAACAACAACAGGTAAGAAAAGATTAACACACAATTTATAATGGTTCCACCTTATTGGTGTACATCCACTCCTAGGTTTCACCTAGATTTTCAAATCCACTATTTTATTCAAAAATTACAAACTAGCTTCTGATGGTGCTAGTGAACCTTACAAGTATTTTTCAATACTTCTACTTGATTTTCACAGGATCAAGCAAACCTATTCTAATACTTTTATTCTTATTTTACGATTCAATTCAGAGAAAACACAATTCTGAGTTTACACAACAAGTAGAGAGTGAAATACAATATGAAGCTTTCAATCTTCAGAATGCTCGTTACAATGCACGTTTAAACAAAATCATGAGTAACGCTTGTGAGTGATGTTCAGAGAATTTTTTTTTTTTTTTAACTTAGCGTCACTGACCATGTCTTCTTCTCTATTCTCGAATGGATTTTATAGTCGAGCAATTAGGGTTTGGCCGTTAAACATCATTGAATGCATTTCAGTATTTAGTGAGGTAGGTAAACAGTATAACAAATTTGCATTAGCTTTTCTGAACAAATGACCGTTAGAGACAGCAGGTCGATCTATCGAGACTATAAGTAGACTTTTCTTTATAATTTAAATTTTTGGGTTGCCTTCATGATCAGTCAAGTTGCCTTAACATGATTGTAAGAAGACTTACTTAGCTTTAGGTTGGCTTGACAACTGTTCATGTCCATTTGTCAGTGTGAGAGGCAAGGGGACTTGTCCTCACCATGAGTGGCCTTGTCAAGTCATAAGCCTTCTTATATAAACTATGAGTCACCTTCAGCTTGATTCTCATTTTGCAGGGCGACTTGTATTTGTGAGTGAAACGACTTATATGCTGAGAGTTCAGATTAGGTCGTCTTAAGTATACAAGTGGGTGGTCTCATATGTTGTGCAACTTTTGTTTCTAAGGCATGAATAAGCCAGGTTGCCTTATGCATAACCTTAAGTCGACTTATAGATGTGCAGACCATTACTTCTGTGATATGTCTTCCCTGGGTCATCTTATCCAATTTATGGAGGTGACTTATGTTATAATTTATAAGTTCAAGTCGTCTTGTGGATATATTTTCGTCGTCCTAAGAGTAATTGGGTCGCCTTACCCTTAAGGCTAAGTCGTCTTTAGGTGCTGCAGAATCTGACTTTTGTGGCTCAGTTTTGTTAGGTCACCTTGTTATACTTGTTGAGACGACTTGTTATCCTAACCGACTAGACTACAACGGATTGTTTATGATCCATAATTCTAACCTTGAGTTAATGACAAGATAGTGAAATCTAATGTCACTTTTAATGCGAGTTTTGTATTTCTTTTCAATTATTTTGACGATTGGTCATTTCATGTCCGACTATCATAAGTATGAATTATTTTAAATGATGTAATAATTTTATTTTTACTTGGCTAGAGACCATGGGCGGCTCTCAGCTTTCTGTGTTAACTTTTAAGAAATTCAACCTTTTTAGATAGGTTGGCATGATGGGAGAAAGGACTTATACGTGTAGCGATTTCAAATGTGTAGAAAACTGCTCTCTCTATTTTGCATGAATAATGTTAAAGTAAGTGGCAAAAGTAAAAGGTCATTATATATATGTATTGGTCGAAATAGTTTGCTATGTTACTTTTTGGATTTTGTATTATCTTTCATGTAAACAAATTAAGAGTAAGAAATTCTTAAATTGTCTTGATAGTAATATAACTTTGAGAGAATTTATTGTCATAAGCAGAAAAGCTATGATGACTAGTTTCGCTGCTTGTGCAATTGTAAAGTCACCCCATTGATTACTGGCGTACGATCCAATATTGCAAGTGGTTAGACGAATCCTATCTCCATGCACTAACTTCTCTAGCGACACCCGTCTACGTAAATGTAAAAAACCCTAGCCTATTTCTTATATCAATAGTTTTATACATTTGAATTATATTATTTCAACCCTTATTTGTGAATTTTGGCACTGTTTTAAAATTTATTTTGTGATATTATACTAATTAAATTTGTGGGTATTGATTTAGGAAATATTGAGTTTACATTTTAAAATTCGGACTGGACGAGCAGCTGTTAGTATTTTGAACTTATCTCTCTACTCAGATATCGGATTGGGTTGATTCTTATTATGTTGGAAACTTGACTTCAAGGCCTACAAAATCTTGGGAGGAGTCTAGAGCTTAATTCATGCAAAAACATATATGAAAATTGGGTAGAAGTTGTTACAGTGTTGAAAGTCAATTCCCTCCTGAAAAAGGAAACTAATTAAACATATCCAAAGAGTGATTTTCGGAATCAAATCGCTTGTAAATCTTGGAGTTCAAATCAAGGATAAAGATGAAGTTTTAAAAATCTTAGGAAAACAAGAGATCTTTATCATCACAACAAAAGCAAGTTTCCAAATCAAAGAAAAAAGTTAAGTTACCTAAAAGCTCATGACTCCTTGTTGATTTTGGGTTTTAGGCCTATAAATAAGAGACATGTTAGGGCATAAAAGACATACACCTTGAAATGATGTGAACCCCACTATACACCTTTAGAGAATGTGAACCCCAATAGCCACCATCAGAGGACTTGAATTCCACATTCTCCTTGTACAATAGGGTTGAAATGTTTTTTTATTCTTTTCACATTTTTCTTTAGAATGTCTAGCAAATTATTTTTGTTCCTAGGACACAATAGATTGTGCTTTTAATTAATTTCGTTGACTGAATTTATTTCTTTCTTTTAAGTTTTATTGGCGTGATTATTGTGTAATGAGATTTTATTATTGATAGTAATATTTCAAAACATTCAGGCCTACGTTTTGTATAATTTAAGATTGATTTCATGCATGACCAATGTAATTATATGATATTAGTCCATAACAATAAAATTCACATAAAATTATGATATCGACCAAAAATTAATGTTGTGTATGAGAATTTAGAGTAAAACCTAGATTGCAGTTTTACATACAAATCAAACCAATTCGAATTAATCAAAATTGCATGATCATTGGATTTTGATTAGTTGAATTAAGGATTTCATTATACGACTATTAGGAGAAATTTAATTTTAGAGAATATGCCATCATATGCAGTAATTCTTTTGTCAATAAACTTAGAGGTTTGTAAAGATTCGGTTATGTGAAAAATTAAAAATTGATGAAGTTGATTCCTAGGAGTCTTCTATCCATTGATTTTAATCCTTTAATATCTTCATAATTGTGGTTTGGTTTGTCCAACTTAAAATGAATAATTCATATTTGGTATTACAAAATCATCTCGTGAGAATGATTCTTGCTCTCTCATTATACGCAACATTCGAGTGTGATATATTTGTCCAAATTCATGATATTTAAATTTTGTATCAATTTCACATCACATCGAGTGGATATGGGGAGCATTGTTTTGGGACGATACCCTAAAAGCCCTTGCTAACTTGTCATTACACTCGGGCTCAAGTGTATGCATCGCCGAGAAAGAAATGCCCCAACAAATTTTTTATATGTGTCTTTCGTTTAGCTTTGATAAAACAATTACATTCATTGTCAACCTACAACAACTCTCCTCCTTTATCCAGATTTGGAATCGACCACGGTGGTGTTAAAAAATTTTAAATCTTTCGTTGCCGGGAATCGAACACAGGTCTTTCGGGTGAGAGCTGAATATCTTAACCGACTAGACTACAATGGATTGTTTATGATCCATAATTCTAACCTTGAATTTTATGATCCGTTGTTATAAAAATTTATGCTTTATACGCATCATAGACGTTAGGTGCGTATCATGTTATGATCCCTGATTTAAAGGCTAAAGTGACATATACTTGCTGGCATTTTCTTGCGAACAAATCGAGCAAAAATACTTTGAAATTTTGTTAATAACAAGATAGTGAAATTAATGTCACTTTTAATGCTAGTTTTGTTTTTGTTTTCAATTATTTTGATGATTGGTCTTTTCATGTCTGAATATCTTAAATATGAATTATTTTAAATGATGTAATAATTCTATTATTACTTGGCTGGAGACCATGGGTGGCTCTCAGCATTCTATGTTAAGTTTTAAGAACTTCAACCTTTTCACATGGGTTGGCTTGAAGCGAGAAAGGACACGTACATGTAGCGATTACAAATGTGTAGAAAACTGCTCTCCCTATTTTGCATGAATAATGTTAAAGTAAGTGACAAAAGTAAAATGTCATTATATATGTATTGGTCAAAATAGTTTACTATGTTACTTTTTGGATGTTGTATTATGATTCATGTAAACAAATTAAGAGTAAGAAATTCTTAAAATTGTCTTGATAGTAATATAGCTTTGAGAGAATTTTTTGTCATAAGTAAAAAAGCTATGATGACTAGTTTCGCTGCTTGTGCAATTGTAAAGTCATCCATTGATTACTGGTGTACGATCCTATATTGCAAGTGGTTAGACGAATTCTATCTTCATGCATTAGTTTCTCTAACGACGCCCATCTACGTAAATGTAAAAACCCTTGCCTATTTCTGATATCAATAATTTTATACACTTGAATTATATTATTTCAGCCCTTATTTGTGAGTTATTGCATTGTTTTAAATCTTATTTAGTGATATTATACTAATTAAATTTATGGGTATTGATTTAGGAAATATTGATTTTATATTTTAAAACTCGGACTAGATGAGCAGCTGTCAGTATTTTGAACTTATCTCTCTACTCAGATATCGGATTGGGTAGATTCTTATTATGTTGGAAACTTGACTTCAAGGCCTACAAAATCTTGTGAGGAGTCTAGAGCTTAATTCATGCAAAAACATATATGAAAATTGGGTAGAAGTTGTTACAGTGCTGAAAGTCAATTCCCTCCTGAAAAAGGAAACCAATTAAACATATCCAAAGAGTGATTTTCGGAATCAAATCGCTTGTAAATCTTGGAGTTCAAATCAAGGATAAAGAAGAAGTTTTAAAAATCTTGGGAAAGCAAGAGATCTTTATCATCACAACAAAAGCAAGTTTCCAAATCTAAGAAAAAATTATGTTACCTAAAAGCTCATGACTCCTTGTTGATTTAGGGTTTTAGGCCTATAAATAAGAGGTATCTTAGGGTATAAAAGACCACCTCGAGAAGATGTGAACCCCACTATACACCGTTAGAGAATGTGAAACCCAATAGCCACCATCGGAGGACTTGAATTCCACATTCTCCTTGTGCAATAGGATTGTAATGTCTTTTTTTCTTTTCACATTTTTCTTTAGAATGTCTAGCAAATTATTTTTTTTCTTAGGACTCAATAGATTCTGGTTTTAATTAATTTCGTGGACTGAATTTATTTCTTTCTTTTAAGTTTTATTGGCGTGATTGTTGCGTAACGAGATTTTATTATTGATAGTAATATTTCAAAACATTTAGGCTTATGTTTTGTATAATTTGAGATTGATTTCATGCATGACCAATATAATTATATGATATTAGTTCATAACAATAAAATCCACATAAAATTATGATATCGACCAAATCAAACCAATTCGAATTAATCAAAATTGCATGATCATTAAATTTTGATTAGTTGAATTAAGGATTTCATTGTATGACCATTAGGTGAAATTTAATTTTAGGGAGTATGCCATCATTTGTAGTAATTCATGTCACGCCCCGAACCGGGGTCATGAGCAGTTGCCCGTTGCCCTAGATACCGCCTCGGTTTTCTAGAAATCGGACAGAACCTCCCCAAATTTCGAGGGTCTCCCATATACAAATCAACCTGTATATTGAATAATCATCTTGCCACCTAAATAAACGGACAAATCCAGCCTCACAACAAATCAACCACATTCGTATAATACCAATCAATCCACAGTGTAACAACCAGAACAACGCAAGGCTATAATGATTACTAGCAATCCTAGCCACAGACCTCTATTGTCATATCTGACTAGAGCATGAGCAGCCGCCACACAGGACGGGTCTAAAATTTTATGCATGAGTACAACAATTTCCAAGTTAAGAAGTTAAATGTTTTCAAGTGCCTCAATGCGGGTGAAATGAGCCAATATGAGAGTCTCACAAATAAATGTCAATAATTTATATAGTCGTCCCATAAAAGGTACATGTCCATCAACGGACCTCAATATCAAGACCTCGCAGGGTCGATATACAACACGGAACTCATATTTCAAATGAAATTAGATCTCACCGTAGTGAATATTTGATTCCACAATTACACGACAATGACATCTAGAGCCCAACGTGTCCTTTATCACAATAACCCTGTCTGAGAAAGGAAATGAGAGGGGTGAGTATCAAGGGAGATTTCCAGTGAGAGAGAGGATCAATATCAAGCATAAATAGTGTGTATGAGTCATTGGAGTATCAAACATGATTATTTGTAAATAATAATTCACAATTCGCAGTAAAACATGGTATGAAATCATTTAATCCATGACACGGTATCATACATATATGCATCCCTTTAAAATCAAGAATTTTTAGAGTAAGCCGAATATGATCCTGGCAAAGGTCAACCGTGACCAATGACAGGCGCATCGGGAGTTTTATTATGTATAAATATTCAAAAGTCGCTCTCTATCCCGATGTTGGCCATGAGCTTCATCGAGGCTAGCTCATACATAGATCAAATCACGTATAGGACCCCGCCCAGTGCTAGACAGTGGTGTCATACATGTTCTCTCCCTTGTGGATTCAACTGGCCGCGCAAATACCCATATACTGGACGTTTGCGGGTACCTCCGCACGAAGAGTACCCAAATGCATACTCGACATCATAACAAACATCCCCCATAGCTACGGTCATCCTCTCGGGACTCAATCAGATCGTAACAGTCATACCATGGCCACACGGCCTCAAATCAATGACATAAAAGCCACCATGCTCAATAAATGTGCTATATTAGGTCATATGAAAATAAATATGTGAAAATCATAAAATATTGCACCATTTCAGTCGAATCTACTTATGGATGCATATTCATAGTAAACATGAGTTCACAACACTCCAATAGTCACAAAACAAATTTGAAATCTAGTGGCACACGACGAGTCATACACATCAAAGTATATTTTGTTGAAAACACGACAAAATCAAGTTTTACTTTTTGTGTATGAGATTAGAGTCCCACTCACAATAATGGGGAGGGTATAGCACTCTCAAATGAACCACAATTGCGATGTAACGAGTTCTCTTTAACGGCTTGGGCAAAAATCACCGAACAAGTTCACTCATAGTTCTCCACTTTGGTGCCACTTTGCGCAGTCCCAGGAAAATTTGCATAACATTTTATATATAAGTCCAAATCTGGCAAACGTTTGATATGTTGTAGATAACTTCATGACCTACAACTTTCATGTCATACACTTTCTCAAAATCACATCACAAAATTCCCAGAAACCCTCATTTTGTTTCAGTTGCATTCTAAATTCAGATTCTGTCTCATTTTAGTGCAAAAGCCATAACTATCACTATAGCTATCCAAACTTAATGGAATTTTAACATGATATACCCAAGACAGAGGCCTACCACTTTCATGTTTTGAGTTGCTCTCAATTGTGCCTAGAAGGGTGGTTGAAATGGATCATGATCAGAACAGGCAGGTTTCAATTGGAAAACATAATTTCTGTCGACACCCCTTTAGTAAAATGGGCTTAACGTTTGATTTCCTTGTGTGAATTGGCTGATGTATCTACAACCTTTATTCTTTGAGCTTGCCCAAACTAGGACTGGAAGAGGGTAGTTTTTATACACTGTTCTTAGGGTTCGAAACAAGACAACCTTCTGTCAAGTTTTCAGGAAAATTGCCATAACTTTTGACATAGGAATCGTATTAAGGTCATTCTTATCTTGTTAGAACGATAAGACCTAGAGCTACAAATGTCATAACTAGGGCTCAAGCTAATTCAGACGGGAAAACACCTCAAAATCAGGGCAAAGTTCATAGCAGAACAGAACAGAACAGAATATGATTCTGCAGAACACCTAATTTTGAAAAATCATAATAAATCCGATTTAATTCAGAATGTGACGAATCATACTTCATTTTAAAGCTCTGAAGGTTTAGGTTTATGTATAAAAATTTCACTCAATTTACCTTTGTGCAGAAAATGTTATAGCTAAAAAACTACAACCAGGTCAGAGTGTTCAGATTTCAGAATTTCTGTTTTCCTCCTTGATTTCAAACTTCAGCCAACCTCATTTTGATCCCAAATTAAGATATGTTATACTATGGAGTATGGAGGGTCCCATACCTGAAGATGGACAACTGGGCTTGAAGCAAAACACAAAATTTTGGTCTTGAACTCTTAGCTCCCTCCTTGGATTTCACCAAGCAATCCTTCTCATTTGGCCTTGATTTTTTGATATGTTGTAGTTGGGTTTGTAGGGAAGTGATTTATGTAAAAATATTGAAGTGGTGTTGAAGAAAATTTAGGACTTACCCTACATGAAGCTCACGGCCATGACAAGAAGAAAAGGAGAGAACTTGTTCTTTGGCTCTTGGGTCTCACGGTTTTTTAGAAGTAGAAGACTTGTTTGGTTCTCGTTCTTTCACTACACTCCCTTTCTCAAGTCCCACAAGTCAAGTTTCATTAATTGCTTCATTAAAGCCTTGTCTCCCAACCACCTAATCCAAAGGCCCACATTAATTCATCTTTTCTAAACTCATTTTCAACCCTTGGATTAACTCTTCAAAACCCAAAAAAAATAATTGTTAAATTTCCTCTCCCTCTCTTCTCTCTCACGTTTTCTCACTCATCCCACACTTTTTTTCCTTGCTTGTCATGGTTTTAGAGAGGAATTTCTAAAAACGTTAGGAATTTCTTCATTCCACACTTTACTCGAATCTCAAACCTAGCTTTCGTTCGCCCGTCAGATTAATTTAAAACCTGTAATATTTTCAATTTTGAAACCACATTAGTGACTAAATCAATTTCTAAACACTAAACCACATCTAACACAGCCGTTACCTACACTGAAGGATTTCTACGAGGATGGCAGATGGCTCTTAAAGGAGAAATCGGGTTGCAGGCTCGCAGGCCGTCGCGGGCTCGCGGGCTAGCTCGCTGGTGGGCTCATTAGCTGGAGCGCTCGTGGGCTAGAGTGCGCACTCGCGAGAGATTGCACTCACGCACTGAGGCACGCTCGTGCGAGGGAGGTCGCGTTGGAGGGCGCTTGCACAGGGTAGCTCGTGAAGGGGCAAGCTGGCGCTCGTGCAGGGGCACGCTGACGCTCTGCAGGGGCACGCTAGCGCTCGTGCAGGGGCACGCTGGCGCTCGTGCAGGGAGGGTCGCGCAATCGTGCTCTGTCGAGCACTGTCGTGCTGTCGAGCACTGTCGTGTTGTGGCGCGCTCAGTCGCGCTGTGGCGCGCTCAGGTGAAGGTCGCACGCTCGCGATTGCACCATGGTGGAAGGCGCTGTAGTCATGCGCTGTGGCGGAGGGAGGCGCTACAGGCTGACGCGCTCGCGGGAGGAGGTGAGGGAGTGCGATTCATGGCTCACGGCGGAGTGCGATCGAGAGGGAGGGAGATCGCGAGAGATAGGGAGAGAGTGAGCAGCGGAGAGAAAGAGAAACTTAGAGGGAAAGATAGAGAGAGAAGAAGAAGAAGAAGAAGAAGACGGTGATGGTGGTGGTGGTAATGCGCGGCGGCTTCGGGCGAGGGAGGCGCAGCCGCGGGAGAGGAAGAGGCGGGGAGAGGGGAGACAAAGAGTCGGACAGAGAGAGATGAAGAAAGAGAGACAGATTAGGGCTTTAGCCCTAATCTGACAAAGGGGGGAGTACCGCGTTTCGGGCCGAAACGCGGCGTTTCCTCCTTCCTCTCTCTTTTTTTTTTTTTAATATATATATATATATATATATATTCACATCCACCTTTTCGTTAACTTGCGAATTTCATAAAAATAATGGGTCCACTATGATTTACAAATACGACAACTTAATTTATACCAAAAATTCAATTTAAAGACCCCAAAATCAAAAATCAATATAAATAAAAATTTTTCCTCTATGTATATAAATATTTCAAAACCAATACACTTGTTCGTATACCGAGTATCAGTGTTACATGTTCGTATTTTGAACTTATCTCTCTACTCAGATATCGGATTGGGTAGATTCTTATTATGTTGGAAACTTGACTTCAAGGCCTACAAAATCTTGTGAGGAGTCTAGAGGTTAATTCATGCAAAAACATATATGAAAATTGAGTAGAAGTTGTTGTAGTGCTGAAAGTCAATTCCCTCCTGAAAAAGGAAACTAATTAAACATATCCAAAGAGTGATTTTCGGAATCAAATCGCTAGTAAATCTTGGAGTTTAAATCAAGGATAAAGATGAATTTTAAAAATCTTAGGAAAACAAGAGATCTTTATCATCGCAACAAAAGCAAGTTTCCAAATCAAAAAAAAAAAAAAAAAAAAAAACTTGGTTACCTAAAAGCTCATGCTTCCTTGTTGATTTTGGACTAGAGGCATGTTAGGGCATAAAAAACATACACCTCGAGAGGATGTGAACCCCAATAGCCACCATCGGAGAGCTTGCTTTCCACATTCTCCTTGTGCAATAGGGTTCTAATGTCTTTTATTCTTTTCCCATTTTTCTTTAGAATGTCTAGCAAATTTTTTTTTCCTAGGACTCAATAGATTCTGCTTTTAATTAATTTTGTGAACTAAATTTCTTTCTTTCTTTTAAGTTTTATTGGCGTGTTATTGTGCAATGAGATTTTATTATTGATAGTAATGTTTCAAAACATTTAGGCCTACGTTTTGTATAATTTGATATTGATTTCATGCATGACCAATATTATTATATGATATTAGTCCATAACAATAAAATCCACATGAAATTATGATATCGACCAAAAATAAATGTTATGTTTGAGAATTTAGAGTAAAACCTAGATTGCAGTCTTACATACAAATCAAACCATTTCGAATTAATTAAAATTGAATGATCATTGGGTTTTGATTAGTGGAATTAAGTATTTCTATACGACTATTAGGTGAACTTTAATTTTTGGGAATATGCCATCATATACAGTAATTCATTTGTCAATAAACTTGGGGGTTTGTAAAGATTCGGTTATATGAAAAATTAAAAATTGATGATGTTGAGTCACTACCAGAAAACGCGGTAGCGCCTACAGAAAATTAGCGTCAAAAGCAATCCGTTAGTAATAGCGACAGATTACCGACCAAATAATGTTAGAACGCGAAAAATTAGAAAAGTCAGATTTTTCGATGGATTGGCATCGGTCTTGGGGATGATATTACTGACGGATAGGTATCCGTCGGTGATTCAGATTGTAAAAATTGTGAGTTTGTTTTTTTTATCCTATGAAAATGTTTTCCGAAATATTAATGTGGACTTAGGGATAGAAATCACCGACAAAATATTATCCATCGAATATCCGTTGGAACGTCATTTTAGGGCAAATTTATGCAAAAAGTCTCCACCATTCATTCGCGTCTCTATCTCCCTCCCTCAACTATTGTCGGTGGAGGTCGTTCGGCGTCGCCTTCCGTGCTCTCTTCAAGTTAGTCCCACTATCTATCTATCTATCTCTCTCTCTCTCTCTCTATGTGTTTTTGTCTCTCAGATTAGGGTTTGTTTGGCATGGTTTCGATAGACAAGATCTGTCTCTGAGAAGACTATTTTTAGTTGTGACTCCTTTTGCATTGTATTGAGCTTTTACTACTTATGATGGAGTAGTCCCTAGTCTTCTTCAGCACCTTAACTTATCCTTTATAATCTTTTTTTTCTATAATGGAACAACTTTTAGCCTGCAATTTTTTTATTACTAGGTTAGAGTTCGTTGAGCACTATTGGCTGAGTAAAAATTGAAAGCAATAAATCACCTTAGTTGGCTAAGTCAATTGATCAATACAGTTCATCTGGTTTACATCATTGTTTGGTAGGGACTTTTGTTGATATTGGTTTGGCTTCTATTCTTCTACCTTATAGTTCGGATTGGGGGGAGCATGTATACTGAGTTAAGATTGTAGGAAGGAGCAATCCCTGTTCTAAAGCAGAGATCTTATAGTATTCAAAATATGCAAGAACTCAACTTTCAATCTTTGATGGGTTTTGACCAATTTCAACAATAGCTTTCATTATGGAAAATTTGAAATTATTTCTAATTAATAATTACAAACATTGTGTGGGATCATTAAGGTAAGAATTTTTTTTCCCTTTTTCATATAGTTCAAGGCAAAGTGTGTTCAATACCCATATAAGATTGGACTTTCTGAATTAAGATCCTTGTAAGTGTTTCACCTACCGGCAATGGAGCATGTAGCCAAACTTAAGTTGAATATACATGCATGAAATCATGAAATTTCCAAAAATATATACAAATTTTTTATCAATTTTGCAGTTTATTGAGTTGCTCCCGGAAAGGATTGAGTGGCCATAGGTCAGCCCAAGTTATGTTTTCAGCCATAGAGTATTGCTACATTTGTTGCCTATTGCTCAGCTTTTATCTAGGAAAAGAGGAGTGAAAATCAGTTATTATGTGGTGGTTGTTATTTGTTATTTTTTTCTCATGTTCAAGATGCATGACTTTCAAACCTACCGTTGATGCTTGCTATTGGGGCAATTGGATGTATGCATTATAGGGTAGGAGGCCCATCTACTGTATGTGTCCCAAAATAGCAGCTAGCTTTGCAGCAAGTTTATTACATATACAAATAACATTATGCATGTTCATCGAAATATTACATTACATACTCATCAATGCAATGTTGTGAGTTGAAATTATTTATCTCTTTTTTGTTTGCTGTTGTAACTTGACTTTACCATGGAGTTGTACTTTCATTTCTTCAAACACTATTATACCCTCATGTTACTATTATTTAGTTCTCTAATACTAAAATTACATCCCAAGTAAATTTTTATAAAATTTTCTTTTTTATTTAAATTATATTATTTCTTATACATTTTGTACTCGCAAATGGGATCCAATGATCGTAGTTAGATGTATCGTAGATTAGCGAATGGATACTTAACAGATGAATTTGTTAAGGGTGTTAATGACTTCTTGAATTATGTATGTTCTCAACATAACTTCATGGATGGATTCAATATTAGATGTCCTTGTCAGAAATATCGAAATCGAAAGTTTTTAAGTCAAGATGATATCGCAGTGCACTTGTTCTCCAGACTGTTTGTAAATGGTTACACCATATGGGACTGTTACGGAGAAGTCAGAAATAGAGAATCAAATAAAGGACAATCATCTAGACATAGAGAGGATGTTGAGGCTCCATATAGATCCATGGTTGTGGATGGCTTAGGCCCTCTATTTGATTGGAATTGTAATAATGATAATATAAATTTGGACAATAACGAGGAATCGAATCTGGATGCAGCATTGTTTTATGACTTGTTGAAAAATGCTGCAGAACCATTATGAAATGGGTGCAAAAAGCAAACAATATTGTCTGCTGTGTCACAATTGTTAAATTGCAAGTCAAAGTTCAACATGAGTGAGACATGTTATGATTGCATAAATGCGATTATACAAAGTATGTTATCCAAAGATTCAAATTTTACAACCAATTTCTATAGAGCATAGAAGATGTTGAAAAAACTTGGGTTTGGGTATGAGAAGATTGATGTTCATGAGAATTATTGCATGTTATATTATCAAGAAAATCGGGATAGGACCGAGTGTGTGGTATGTGGTCATCCTTGATATAAGAGAACAACTGTAGGTCGTCCAAGACGAAATAAAGTATCAACAAGGTATTACGACACTTGTCTCTAATATCAAGACTTCAAAGGTTTACATGTCAAGAGTTACATTAGAGCACATAACCTGGTATTATAGAAATCTACGTACTGATGATGATGTTGTTACTCACCCGGCCCATAATGAAGCTTGGAAGCATTTTGATTTTAGTCTCCATCATTTGCCTGTGATTGCCAAAATGTCCGTTTGGGGTTATGCACAGATGGATTTAACATTTTTAGTTTGTCAAGCATTCTTTACTTTTGTTGGCCAATATTTACTTTTGTTGGCCAGTATTTACTACTGTATACAATTTGCCGCCCTCAATATGTATGAAGCGGCCATTTATTTTTCTTAGCCTCATTATCCTAGGGCCAAGAAATCCGAATAAGCATACTAATGTATTCTTGAGACCTTTAATTGAAGAATTGAAATTTTATGGGTTGAAGGGGTTAACACGTATGATATTTCAAGAAAGTAAAACTTTCAGATGAGGGCAGCACTTCTATGGACAATAAGTGATTTTCCTGTTTATGGGATGTTATTAGATGGAGCACTCATGGAAAGTTAGCATACCCTTATTGCATGGAGCACACAAAGTCTTTTGATCTTGCTAGTAGTCGAAAGACTTCATTTTTTGATTGTTGTCGTCAATTTCTTCCTACTCATCATCCATATCGAAAGCAAAGAGATAAATTTTGGTAAGGAAAAGTGGAGATGGATAAGCCTCCTCCTCGACTATCTGGTGAAGAGATGTTTTATCAAGTATTTTGTCTTCCTGATATTACCATTGGTACAAAATGCAGCAAACAAATGATTGAAGGTTTTGGGGTTGAACACAATTGGGTTAAAAGAAGTATATTTTGGGAGTTTCCATATTAGAGAATACTTCTTATTCGGCATAATTTGACTGTGATGCATATAGAGAAAAATGTGTTTGATAATATTTTTAACACTGTTATGGATGTGAAAGGAAAAACGAAAAACAGTGTTAAAGGGAGACTTGATTTGGGGTTGTATTGCAAACGCCCTGAATTAGAATTGAAAGAAATTAATGGGAGGACTTGGAAGTCTCAAGGTTCATACAAATTAAATAAGGATGAAATATTGGAGGTATGTCGGTGGGTAAAAAATTTGAAGTTCCCTGATGTTTATGCTTCAAACTTGGCTTGATATGTGAGCTTAGAGAAATGTACTTTTTATCGGATGAAAGGTCATGATTGCCACATCTTTATGCAGAGATTGATCCCTATTGCCTTTCATGACCTTTTGCCTAACACTGTTGGGATGCTCTTATAGAACTCAGTCATTTCATTAGGGACTTATGTGTGGCTGAGTTACGTATTACACATACGGAATTATTGGATCGCAATATAGTAGAAACGTTATGCAAACTTGAGAAAATATTTCTACCCTCTTTCTTTGATAGTATGGAGCATTTGCCAATTTACTTAGCTTATGAAGCGAAGGTCGGATGATTCGTTCAATACAGATGGATGTACCCATTTGAGAGGTATTGTGTGGCCTTCTATTCAATAGATAGTATATATTCATCTTATAATTTTAGTGAATTATTTTGTAGGTGTATGTCTCGATTGAAAAAGAAAGCGCGAAATCGAGCACAAATTGAAGGTTCAATATGTGAGGACTACATAATTGAGGAGATTTCAACATTTTGCTCCTTCAATTTCGAACCGCATATTGAAACAAAGTTCAACCAAGTTCCTTGAAATGATGATGGGGGAGCTGTTCAATCATTGGGGAGATTATTAATATTTTCTCTTCCAGGTCGACCACTTGGGGAATGCCATCGGAGATTTCTAACTTAAGTAGAATACAAGGTTGTAATCATATATGTCTTGTTGAATTGTATTGAGCTAAATGAGTTTATAGAGTATGTATGTCGATAACCTTTTACTAATAAAGTCGACTACAAGGCAAAAGGTCATGACGTCTTATATCGTTGTTTGTAATAGGATATACGATGATGTTGTTAGGCAACAAACTTCAACCATTACAGAAGAACAACTAAAGAAGAAATGTGAACAAGAATTTGAGAGTTGGTTAAGGAGATTTGTAAATACACTATTCACTTTACAAGTATTGACTAATTTCTAATGTATATGTATATTAATTTAATACCTAACTACGTTGTATTTCTTTTTTTTTATTAGGTCTCGATAAGAGAAATTCTGTAAGTAGAAATATAAGGGACATAGCACTAAGTCCATCACGTTTAGTGAAATCTTTCAATGGATATTTTGTCAATGGTTTCAAGTTTCACACTCACGACTATGGACATGATAGAGCAATAATGAATAGCGGCATATGTGTTAAAGGAAATTGTTACAATGATTTAGAACGTGATTTCTATGGCATGTTAATTAATATCATTGAGTTGGAGTACTTTGGAGTTGGTAACAAAGTGGTCTTATTTAAGAGCATTTGGTATGATACTGAAAAAGGAGTTTGGGTGCACGCTCATCTTGGACTTGTTGAAGTTGATCATAAATCAAGACTGTATTCTAATGAGACTTTTGTTTTGGCAATACAAGCACAACAAGTTTACTATACATCATACCTTTCTAACAAGAGAGAGAAGGGATTGGTGGGTTGTATGTAAAACAAAGGCTCGGGGGTTAGCTAATGATGGTGTTACGCATCCGATGGGAGTTGAAATATTTTACCAAGAAGATGAACCATCAATTCCTATACTTGTAGAGCCAACAACTGAACTTGATAATGTAACTATTCTTATTTGTTGTGATATGGAGGAGGTAAATCCAACTGATAAACTCCAAGACCAACATAACATCTTCGAATTGTCACTGGATGTTGAAGAAGAAGAAGAAGATAATGAAGAGTTTGATTCTTCAGAAACAGAAGAAATTGAAGAGGTTGATATTGATGGTGGTGATGATGACATGCAATGATTGGATATTTAGTTGTCTTATGTAATTGGACATTTCAAATATATTCGATAAACTAATGTCTTAGTCGGAATTGGTTTTATTGTGTAATTGTGTTTAAATCATTTTATCACAAAAACACTTCTCAATGATAAAATGTGTATGTTTGTGTTTTTCCCGTTCGTATTTTTGTTTGTCTTATTTAAAATTGGTCAACAAATTCAAATTTTTTATTCGATATGTTTTGTTATTAAATATTTATTAACTAATCTATTTCAAGTCTACAAATATGTACGAGGCAGAGGATCTAGCTCTAGGGGAAGCTCTAGGAGAAGCAACGAGAGCGGTCGAAGGTCTATCAATATATGTGATGTCCCAGGGACCATTGCTCCGCGTCAAGATCTCGATCCTAGAGATGATGCTAATGTCGGTTCCTCCTCCACTCAAGGTAGAGGCCCAAACCATGGCACTCCTGTGCCTGTTAATGAGGATGGTCGAACATTTATTGAAGCGGCTAACCATATGTAAATCGATTTGATGGTTCAAATTTAATTTCATATTCTTATGCCTTCTTATGAGTACATTTACATTATTTTATTTGAAAATAGCTTTCTTGATCCTAAAATTGTCCGTTCTATTACTGAGGACATTAAGGGACATCTTATGGGGGCATGGCCTACTTGGCAGATGGTGCCAAACAAGACAAGAGATGGACTTTGGGAGAAGTTTCAGGTTAGTAATTATGGGGGCATTGATATACCATGCATGGAAAGCTTCATGCACAAGGAGATATGCGGATATGCTTAGCATAGCAAGGAAGCAAGCCATGCAAACTGTTGGTACTACAAACTTGTCAGAAACGAAAGGCCATCCCCTACAATTTTTGACATCTACTGTATGGGACAAATTAATTGATAAATATTGGAGTACACCAAAATGGTAGCAGAAGTTAAATGCTGCGAAGCAAAACTGGAATACGGAAAAGGATGGAGAAATTATGAAGCACACATTTGGTTCGATCCCCTTTGCGGCACACATGAAAAGGATGGTTAGTATAATTTTTTACATTTTTTTACAAATTTTGTTCAGCCTACTTTTCACATATGTATAGTTATTAATGTTTTTTTGCTTTTTAATTTTTTCCAGACCGAAGAATGCAGCCACTCGGTTTCGCATCTTGACCTCTTCAATCGCACTCACAGGTAGGATAAAGGAAAAGGCGACTTTGTTGACAAAAAATCAGAAGCAATTAGTGTAAGGCAAAAACGTTATTATTTTTACTTTATATAACATTTGAAACATGCTTAATTAAATTCAGGAACGTAATTGCATATGGTTGTTGTAGGGCAAGTACAAACAATTGCTTGACGAGAAATATTGCTCAGATAGTACTTCTCAGCCAGAATATGATGCAACATCATGGTGTGCGGTTACTGGGGGTCCAATGAAAAGACGTCTATATGGTTTTGGAGAGGGAGTTGATGACAGACTGACTAGAAATTCCTCCGGCGCCACTTCATCTCCATGTCTGCCTTCAACTCAGATGTACACTAAAGAGGAGGTTAACAAAATGATGGAAAATATGAGAAATCAAATGATGGAGCAAATGAGAGAGCAAATGCATGCAGAAATTCGTCAAATACGTGGACAAGTAGGGATCTCGCCTACACCACCTGACTTTGATAGCACTCAGCCAACAGACTCTGATCCCCCATGTATGTGACATTGATGACTTTATTTTCATAGACGATTATGCTAATGATCATTATCGGTTGTAGTTAAATTTATTAACTTATTTGATGTATTTGATTATGTATACATTGTACGTTCATGTTATGATATTTTATGTATTATGTCATATTTTATGTATTTGATTATATTTACATTATTGTACCTTCTAAATGTTATATTTTATGTATAAAGTGGTACAAAATATGGTAATTTTTTCCTCTCTTGAAGTGGAGTATACCTTAGTTTATTTGGCAGTACGAGAAATCGATTGTAACAGGTTCTTCAAAATAAATATTATAGGTTAACAGGTTTATCGGTTCATGGATCGAATGACAATACTGAATTTGCCAAATAATAATATAGTCACCAATGGATTACTGTCGAATTTCCTCAACCACCCAAAAAACCCGTCGGTAATCCGTCACTGAATTTCTTTAGTCACAGCAAATTTCACCGATGGATTTGCGAAGGAATTACCGATGGTTACACCAAACCGCTGGAAATCTGTTGGTAACATGCTATACAATCAACGTCAGATCACCGACGGATACGAAATCCCTAGGAAAAATTCCGTCACCAACCCTTCAGCAATCCGTCACTGATACCAAGCAATTACCGACGGCATTTCGACGGAATATTACCGACGGAAAAAATCCGTCGGTATACCGACGGTGGTTTTAGCGTTGGATTGTGATTCCCACAGTAAAAATTAGCGGGGCCCTTTTTTGTGACTTCCATCACCGATGGAAATATCCGTTGCTAATATTCTTCACCGATGGAAATCTTTATTTCAGCGATGGATTTATCCGTCGGTATAGGCATTTTTTCTGGTAGTGAGTCCTAGGAATCTTTTATCCATTGATTTTAATCCTTTAATATCTTCATAATTGTAGTTTGGTTTGTCCAACTTAAAATGACTAATTCATATTTGGAATTACAAAATCGTCTCGTGAGAATGATTCTTGCTCTCTCATTATACAAAACATTCGAGTGGGGTATATTTGCCCGAATTCATGGTATTAAAATTCTGTATCAATTTCATATCACATCCAGTGGATATGGGGAGCATTATTTTGGGGCGACACCCTAAAAGCCCTTGCTAACTTGTCATTACACTCGGGCTCAACTGTATGCATCGCCGAGAAAGAAATGCCCCAACATATTTCTTCTATATGTCTTTCATTGAGCTTTGACAAAACTTTTACGTTGAATGTCAACCTACAACAACTCTCCTCCTTTATCCAGATTTGGGATCGACCACGGTGGAGTTAAAAAATTTTAAATCTTCCGTTGCCAGGAATCGAACCCGGGTCTTTCGGGTGAGAGTCGAATATCCTAACCGACTAGACTACAACGGATTGTTTATGATCCATAATTCTAACCTTGAATTTTAAAATACATTGTTGTAAAATTTATACTTTATACGCATCATAGATGTTAGGTGTGTATCATGTTATGATCTGAGATTCAAAGACTAAAGTGACATATACTTGCAGGCATTTTCTTGCAAACAAATCGAGCAAAAATACTTTGAAATTGAGTTAATGACAAGATAGTGAAATCTAACGTCACTTTTAATGCTAGTTTTGTTTTTCTTTTCAATTATTTTGATGATTGGTCATTTCATGTCTGAATATCATAAATATGAATTATTTTAAATGATGTAATAATTCTATTGTTACTTGGCTGGAGACCAAGGGCGGCTCTCAGCTTTCTGTGTAAACTTTTAAGAACTTCAACCTTTTCACATGGGTTGGCTTGAAGGGTTAAAGGACTTAAACGTGTAGCGATTACAAATGTGTAGAAAATTGCTCTCTCTATTTTGCACGTATAATGTTAAAGTAAGTGGCAAAAGTAAAAGGTCATTATATATGTATTGGTTGAAATAGTTTGCTATTTTACTTTTTGGATTTTGTATTATCTTTCATGTAAACAAATTAAGAGTAAGAAATTCTTAAAATTGTCTTGATAGTAATATAACTTTGAGAGAATTTATTGTCATAATTTGAATAGCTATGATGACTAGTTTCGCTGCTTGTGCAATTGTAAAGTCACCCCATTGATTACTGGTGAACGATCCTATATTGCAAGGGGTTAGACGAATCCTATCTTCATGCACTAGCTTCTCTAGCGACACCCGTCTACGTAAATGTAAAAACCCTTGCCTCTTTCTGATATCAATAATTTTATGCACTTGAATTATATTATTTCAGCCCTTATTTGGGAATTTTAGCACTGTTTTAAATTTTATTTTATGATATTACACTAATTAAATTTGTGGATATTGATTTAGTAAATATTGAGTTTACATTTTAAAATTCAAACTAGACGAGCAGCTGTCAGTATTTTGAACTTATCTATCTACTTAGATATCAGATTGGGAGTTCAAGGCCTACAAAATCTTGTAAGGACTCTAGAGGTTAATTCATGTAAAAACATATATGAAAATTGGGTAGAAGTTGTTACAGTGCTGAAAGTCAATTCACTCCTGAAAAAGGAAACTAATTAAACATATCCAAAGAGTGATTTTCGGAATCAAATCGTTAGTAAATCTTGGAGTTTAAATCAAGGATAAAAATGAAGTTTTAAAAATCCTGGGAAAGCAAGAGATCTTTATCATCACCAAAAGCAAATTTGCAAATCAAAGAAAAAAACTAAGTTACCTAAAAGCTCATGAGAAATGTTAGGGCATAAAAGGCATACACCTCGTGAGGATGAAAACCCCAATATACACGTTTAGAGAATGTGAACCCCAATAGCCACCATTGGAGAACTTGATTTCCACATTCTCCTTGTGCAATAGGGTTGTAATGTCTTTTATTCTTTTCCCATTTTTCTTTAGAATGTCTAGCAAATTATTTTTGTTCCTAGGACTCAATAGATTCTGCTTTTAATTAATTTCGTGGATTGAATTTATTTCTTCTTTTAAGTTTTATTGGCGTGTTATTGTGTAATGAGATTTTATTATTGATAGTAATATTTCAAAACATTTAGGCCTACGTTTTGTATAATTTGAGAATGATTTCATGCATGACCAATATTATTATATGATATTAGTCCATAACAACAAAATCCACATGAAATTATGATATCGACCAAAAATTAATCCTATGTGTAAGAATTTAGAGTAAAACCTAGATTGCAATCTTACATACAAATCAAACCAATCCGAATTAATCAAAATTGCATGATCATTGGATTTTGATTAGTTAAATTAAGGATTTCATTGTACAACCATCAGGTGAAATTTAATTTTAGGGAATATGCCATCATATGCAGAAATTCATTTGTCAATAAACTTGGGGGTTTGTAAAGTTTCGGTTATGTGAAAAATTAAAAATTGATGAAGTTGATTCCTAGGAGTCTTTTATCCCTTGCTTTTAATCCTTTAATATCTTCATAATTGTGGTGTGGTTTGTCCAACTTGAAATGACCAATTCATATTTGGTATAACAAAATCGTCTCGAGAGAATGATTCTTGCTCTTTCATTATACGCAACACTCGAGTGGGGTATATTTGTCCGAATTCATGGTATTACAAATATGTATCAATTGCATATCACATCCAGTGAATATGGGGAGCATTGTTTTGGGCCGACACCCTAAAGCCCTTTCTAACTTGTCATTACACTTAGGCTCAACTGTATGCATCGCCGAGAAAGAAATGTCCCAACAAATTTCTTATATCTGTCTTTCATTTAGCTTTGACAAAACTTTTATGTCGAATGTCAACTTACAACAATTCTCCTCCCTTATCCAGATTTGGGATCGACCATGGTAGAGTTAAAAAAATTTTAAATCTTCCATTGCCGGGAATAGAACGCGGGTCTTTCGGGTGAGAGCCGAATATTCTAAACGACTAGACTACAACAGATTGTTTATGATACATAATTCTAACCTTGAATTTTATGATCCATATTTGTAAAATTTATGCTTTATACGCATCATAGACATTAGGTGTGTATCATGTTATGATCTGTGATTTAAAGACTAAAGTGAGATATACCTGCAGGCATTTTCTTGGGAACAAATCGAGCAAAAATACTTTGAAATTGAGTTAATGACGAGATAGTGAAATCTAATGTTACTTTTAATGCTAGTTTTGTTTTTCTTTTCAATTATTTTGATGATTGGTCATTTCATGTCTGAATATCATAAATATGAATTATTTTAAATGATATAATAATTCTATTGTTACTTGGCTGGAGACCATGGGCGGCTCTCAGCTTTCTGTGTAAACTTTTAAGGACTTCAACCTTTTCACATGGGTTGGCTTGAAGGGATAAAGGACTTATACGTGTAGTGATTACAAATGTGTAGAAAACTGCTCTCTCTATTTTGCACGTATAATGTTAAAGTAAGTGGCAAAAGTAAAAGATCATTATATATATATTGGTCAAAATAGTTGGCTATGTTACTTTTTGGATTTTGTATTATCTTTCATGTAAACAAATTAAGAGTAAGAAATTCTTAAAATTGTCTTGATAGTAATATAACTTTGAGAAAATTTATTGTCATAAGTAGAAAAACTATGATGACTAGTTTCGCTGCTTGTGCAATTTTAAAGTTGATTACTGGTGAACGATCCTATATTGCAAGGGGTTAGATGAATCCTATCTTCATGCACTAGCTTCTCTAGCGACGCCCATCTACGTAAATGTAAAAACCCTTGCCGCTTTCTGCTATCAATAATTTTATGCACTTGAATTATATTATTTGAGCCCTTATTTGTGAATTTTAGCACCGTTTTAAATCTTATTTTATGATATTACACTAATTAAATTTGTGGGTATTGATTTAGGAAATATTGAGTTTACATTTTAAAATTCAAACTGGATGAGCAGCTATCAGTATTTTGAACTTATCTCTCTACTTAGATATCAGATTGGGTAGATTCTTATTATGTTGGAAACTTGAGTTCAAGGCCTACAAAATCTTGTGAGGACTCTAGAGGTTAATTCATGTAAAAACATATATGAAAATTGGGTAGAAGTTGTTACAGTGCTGAAAGTCAATTTCCTCCTGAAAAAGGAAACTAATTAAACATATCCAAAGAGTGATTTTCGGGATCAAATCGCTAGTAAATCTTGGAGTTTAATTCGAGGATATAGATGAAGTTTTAAAAATCTTGGGAAAGCAAGAGATATTTATCTTCATAACAAAAGCAAGTTTCCAAATCAAAGAAAAAAATTAAGTTACCTAAAAGCTCATGGCTCCTTGTTGATTTTGGGTTTTAGGCCTATAAATAAAAGGCATGTTAGGGCATAAAAGACATACACCTCGAGAGGATGTGAACCCCACTATACACCTTTAGAGAATGTGAACCCCAATAGCCACCATCGGAGACCTTGATTTCCACATTCTCCTTGTGCGATAGGGTTGTAATGTCTTTTATTCTTTTCCCATTTTTCTTTAGAATGTCTAGCAAATTATTTTTGTTCCTCGGACTCAATAGATTCTACTTTTAATTAATTTCATGGTCTGAATTTATTTCTTTCTTTTAAGTTTTATTGGCGTGATTTTTGTGTAATGAGATTTTATTATTGATAGTAATATTTCAAAACATTTAGGCCTACGTTTTGTATAATTTGAGATTGATTTCATACATGACCAATATAATTATATGATATTAGTTCATAACAATAAAATCTATATGAAATTATAATATCGATCAAAAACTAATTTTGTGTTTGAGAATTTAGAGTAAAACCTAGATTGCAGTCTTGTATATAAATCAAACCAATTCGAATTAATCAAAATTGCATGAACATTGGGCTTGGATTAGTTGAATTAAGGATTTCATTGTACGTCCAGTAGGTGAAATTTAATTTTAAGGAATATGCCATCATATGCAGTAATCATTTGTCAATAAACTTGGAGGTTTGTAAAGATTCGGTTATGTGAAAAATTAAAAATTGATGAAGTTGATTCCTAGGAGTCTTTTATCCATTGATTTTAATCCTTTAATATCTTCATAATTGTGGTTTGGTTTGTCCAACTTAAAATGACTAATTCATTTGTGGTATTACAAAATCGTCTCGTGAGAATGAATCTTGCTCTCTCATTAGACGCAACACTCGAGTGGGGTATATTTGTCCGAATTCTTGGTATTAAAATTCTCTATCAATTTCATATCACATCAAGTGGATATGGGGAGAGCATTGTTTTGGGCCGACACCCTAAAGGCCCTTACTAACTTATCATTACTCTCGGGCACAATTGTATGCATCACCGAGAAAGAAATGCCCCGACAAATTTCTTATATCTGTCTTTCATTTAGCTTTGACAAAACTTTTATGTCGAATGTCAACTTACAACAACTCTCCTCCCTTATCCAGATTTGGGATCGACCATGGTAGAGTTAAAAAAAATTTTAAATCTTCCATTGCCGGGAATAAAACGCGGGTCTTTCGGGTGAGAGCCGAATATTCTAAACGACTAGACTACAACAGATTGTTTATGATACATAATTCTAACCTTGAATTTTATGATCCATATTTGTAAAATTTATGCTTTATACGCATCATAGACATTAGGTGTGTATCATGTTATGATCTGTGATTTAAAGACTAAAGTGAGATATACCTGCAGGCATTTTCTTGGGAACAAATCGAGCAAAAATACTTTGAAATTGAGTTAATGACGAGATAGTGAAATCTAATGTTACTTTTAATGCTAGTTTTGTTTTTCTTTTCAATTATTTTGATGATTGGTCATTTCATGTCTGAATATCATAAATATGAATTATTTTAAATGATATAATAATTCTATTGTTACTTGACTGGAGACCATGGGCGGCTCTCAGCTTTCTGTGTAAACTTTTAAGGACTTCAACCTTTTCACATGGGTTGGCTTGAAGGGATAAAGGACTTATACGTGTAGTGATTACAAATGTGTAGAAAACTGCTCTCTCTATTTTGCACGTATAATGTTAAAGTAAGTGGCAAAAGTAAAAGATCATTATATATATATTGGTCAAAATAGTTGGCTATGTTACTTTTTGGATTTTGTATTATCTTTCATGTAAACAAATTAAGAGTAAGAAATTCTTAAAATTGTCTTGATAGTAATATAACTTTGAGAAAATTTATTGTCATAAGTAGAAAAACTATGATGACTAGTTTCGCTGCTTGTGCAATTTTAAAGTTGATTACTGGTGAACGATCCTATATTGCAAGGGGTTAGATGAATCCTATCTTCATGCACTAGCTTCTCTAGCGACGCCCATCTACGTAAATGTAAAAACCCTTGCCGCTTTCTGCTATCAATAATTTTATGCACTTGAATTATATTATTTGAGCCCTTATTTGTGAATTTTAGCACCGTTTTAAATCTTATTTTATGATATTACACTAATTAAATTTGTGGGTATTGATTTAGGAAATATTGAGTTTACATTTTAAAATTCAAACTGGATGAGCAGCTATCAGTATTTTGAACTTATCTCTCTACTTAGATATCAGATTGGGTAGATTCTTATTATGTTGGAAACTTGAGTTCAAGGCCTACAAAATCTTGTGAGGACTCTAGAGGTTAATTCATGTAAAAACATATATGAAAATTGGGTAGAAGTTGTTACAGTGCTGAAAGTCAATTTCCTCCTGAAAAAGGAAACTAATTAAACATATCCAAAGAGTGATTTTCGGGATCAAATCGCTAGTAAATCTTGGAGTTTAATTCGAGGATATAGATGAAGTTTTAAAAATCTTGGGAAAGCAAGAGATATTTATCTTCATAACAAAAGCAAGTTTCCAAATCAAAGAAAAAAATTAAGTTACCTAAAAGCTCATGGCTCCTTGTTGATTTTGGGTTTTAGGCCTATAAATAAAAGGCATGTTAGGGCATAAAAGACATACACCTCGAGAGGATGTGAACCCCACTATACACCTTTAGAGAATGTGAACCCCAATAGCCACCATCGGAGACCTTGATTTCCACATTCTCCTTGTGCGATAGGGTTGTAATGTCTTTTATTCTTTTCCCATTTTTCTTTAGAATGTCTAGCAAATTATTTTTGTTCCTCGGACTCAATAGATTCTACTTTTAATTAATTTCATGGTCTGAATTTATTTCTTTCTTTTAAGTTTTATTGGCGTGATTTTTGTGTAATGAGATTTTATTATTGATAGTAATATTTCAAAACATTTAGGCCTACGTTTTGTATAATTTGAGATTGATTTCATACATGACCAATATAATTATATGATATTAGTTCATAACAATAAAATCTATATGAAATTATAATATCGATCAAAAACTAATTTTGTGTTTGAGAATTTAGAGTAAAACCTAGATTGCAGTCTTGTATATAAATCAAACCAATTCGAATTAATCAAAATTGCATGAACATTGGGCTTGGATTAGTTGAATTAAGGATTTCATTGTACGTCCAGTAGGTGAAATTTAATTTTAAGGAATATGCCATCATATGCAGTAATCATTTGTCAATAAACTTGGAGGTTTGTAAAGATTCGGTTATGTGAAAAATTAAAAATTGATGAAGTTGATTCCTAGGAGTCTTTTATCCATTGATTTTAATCCTTTAATATCTTCATAATTGTGGTTTGGTTTGTCCAACTTAAAATGACTAATTCATTTGTGGTATTACAAAATCGTCTCGTGAGAATGAATCTTGCTCTCTCATTAGACGCAACACTCGAGTGGGGTATATTTGTCCGAATTCTTGGTATTAAAATTCTCTATCAATTTCATATCACATCAAGTGGATATGGGGAGAGCATTGTTTTGGGCCGACACCCTAAAGGCCCTTACTAACTTATCATTACTCTCGGGCACAATTGTATGCATCACCGAGAAAGAAATGCCCCGACAAATTTCTTATATCTGTCTTTCATTTAGCTTTGACAAAACTTTTATGTCGAATGTCAACTTACAACAACTCTCCTCCCTTATCCAGATTTGGGATCGACCATGGTAGAGTTAAAAAAAATTTTAAATCTTCCATTGCCGGGAATAGAACGCGGGTCTTTCGGGTGAGAGCCGAATATTCTAAACGACTAGACTACAACAGATTGTTTATGATACATAATTCTAACCTTGAATTTTATGATCCATATTTGTAAAATTTATGCTTTATACGCATCATAGACATTAGGTGTGTATCATGTTATGATCTGTGATTTAAAGACTAAAGTGAGATATACCTGCAGGCATTTTCTTGGGAACAAATCGAGCAAAAATACTTTGAAATTGAGTTAATGACGAGATAGTGAAATCTAATGTTACTTTTAATGCTAGTTTTGTTTTTCTTTTCAATTATTTTGATGATTGGTCATTTCATGTCTGAATATCATAAATATGAATTATTTTAAATGATATAATAATTCTATTGTTACTTGGCTGGAGACCATGGGCGGCTCTCAGCTTTCTGTGTAAACTTTTAAGGACTTCAACCTTTTCACATGGGTTGGCTTGAAGGGATAAAGGACTTATACGTGTAGTGATTACAAATGTGTAGAAAACTGCTCTCTCTATTTTGCACGTATAATGTTAAAGTAAGTGGCAAAAGTAAAAGATCATTATATATATATTGGTCAAAATAGTTGGCTATGTTACTTTTTGGATTTTGTATTATCTTTCATGTAAACAAATTAAGAGTAAGAAATTCTTAAAATTGTCTTGATAGTAATATAACTTTGAGAAAATTTATTGTCATAAGTAGAAAAACTATGATGACTAGTTTCGCTGCTTGTGCAATTTTAAAGTTGATTACTGGTGAACGATCCTATATTGCAAGGGGTTAGATGAATCCTATCTTCATGCACTAGCTTCTCTAGCGACGCCCATCTACGTAAATGTAAAAACCCTTGCCGCTTTCTGCTATCAATAATTTTATGCACTTGAATTATATTATTTGAGCCCTTATTTGTGAATTTTAGCACCGTTTTAAATCTTATTTTATGATATTACACTAATTAAATTTGTGGGTATTGATTTAGGAAATATTGAGTTTACATTTTAAAATTCAAACTGGATGAGCAGCTATCAGTATTTTGAACTTATCTCTCTACTTAGATATCAGATTGGGTAGATTCTTATTATGTTGGAAACTTGAGTTCAAGGCCTACAAAATCTTGTGAGGACTCTAGAGGTTAATTCATGTAAAAACATATATGAAAATTGGGTAGAAGTTGTTACAGTGCTGAAAGTCAATTTCCTCCTGAAAAAGGAAACTAATTAAACATATCCAAAGAGTGATTTTCGGGATCAAATCGCTAGTAAATCTTGGAGTTTAATTCGAGGATATAGATGAAGTTTTAAAAATCTTGGGAAAGCAAGAGATATTTATCTTCATAACAAAAGCAAGTTTCCAAATCAAAGAAAAAAATTAAGTTACCTAAAAGCTCATGGCTCCTTGTTGATTTTGGGTTTTAGGCCTATAAATAAAAGGCATGTTAGGGCATAAAAGACATACACCTCGAGAGGATGTGAACCCCACTATACACCTTTAGAGAATGTGAACCCCAATAGCCACCATCGGAGACCTTGATTTCCACATTCTCCTTGTGCGATAGGGTTGTAATGTCTTTTATTCTTTTCCCATTTTTCTTTAGAATGTCTAGCAAATTATTTTTGTTCCTCGGACTCAATAGATTCTACTTTTAATTAATTTCATGGTCTGAATTTATTTCTTTCTTTTAAGTTTTATTGGCGTGATTTTTGTGTAATGAGATTTTATTATTGATAGTAATATTTCAAAACATTTAGGCCTACGTTTTGTATAATTTGAGATTGATTTCATACATGACCAATATAATTATATGATATTAGTTCATAACAATAAAATCTATATGAAATTATAATATCGATCAAAAACTAATTTTGTGTTTGAGAATTTAGAGTAAAACCTAGATTGCAGTCTTGTATATAAATCAAACCAATTCGAATTAATCAAAATTGCATGAACATTGGGCTTGGATTAGTTGAATTAAGGATTTCATTGTACGTCCAGTAGGTGAAATTTAATTTTAAGGAATATGCCATCATATGCAGTAATCATTTGTCAATAAACTTGGAGGTTTGTAAAGATTCGGTTATGTGAAAAATTAAAAATTGATGAAGTTGATTCCTAGGAGTCTTTTATCCATTGATTTTAATCCTTTAATATCTTCATAATTGTGGTTTGGTTTGTCCAACTTAAAATGACTAATTCATTTGTGGTATTACAAAATCGTCTCGTGAGAATGAATCTTGCTCTCTCATTAGACGCAACACTCGAGTGGGGTATATTTGTCCGAATTCTTGGTATTAAAATTCTCTATCAATTTCATATCACATCAAGTGGATATGGGGAGAGCATTGTTTTGGGCCGACACCCTAAAGGCCCTTACTAACTTATCATTACTCTCGGGCACAATTGTATGCATCACCGAGAAAGAAATGCCCCGACAAATTTCTTATATCTGTCTTTCATTTAGCTTTGACAAAACTTTTACGTTGAATGTCAACCTACAACAACTCTCCTCCTTTATCCAGATTTGGGATTGACCATGGTGGAGTTAGAAAATTTTAAATCTTCCATTGCCGGGAATCGAACCCAGGTCTTTCAGGTGTGAGACGAATATCCTAACCGACTAGATTACAACGGATTGTTTATGATACATAATTCTAACCTTGACTTTATGATCCATAATTGTAAAATTTTTGCTTTATACGCATCATAGACATTAGATGTGTATCATGTTTTGATCCGTGATTTAAAGACTAAAGTGACATATACTTGCAGGCATTTTCTTGCGAACAAATCGAGCAAAAATACTTTGAAATTGAGTTAATGACAAGATAGTGAAATCTAATGTTACTTTTAATGCTAGTTTTGTTTTACTTTTCAATTATTTTGATAATTGGTCATTTCTTGTCTGAATATCATAAATATGAATTATTTTAAATGATATAATAATTCTATTGTTACTTGGCTGGAGACCAATGGGCAGCTCTCAGCTTTCTATGTAAACTTTTAAGAACTTTAACCCTTTCACATGGATTGGCTTGAAGGGATAAAAGACTTATACATGTAGCGATTACAAATGTGTAGAAAACTGCTCTCTCTATTTTGCACGTATAATGTTAAAGTAAGTGGCAAAAGTAAAAGAACATTATATATCAAGGTGCCCAAATAGTTTCCCATGTTACTTTTTGGATTTTGTATTATCTTTCATTTAAACAAATTAAGAGTAGGAAATTTTCAAAATTGTCATGATAATAATCTAACTTTGACATAATTTATTGTTATGAGTAGAAAAGCTATTATGATTAGTTTCGGTGCTTGTGAAATTTTAAATTCATTGATTGATTACCAGTTAAGTATCTTTTGTTCCAAGTGACTAGAGGAATTCTAATTTCATGGACTAACTTCTTTTCCGACACCCGTCTACATAATTGTGGGAACCCTTAAATGATAAAGATAAAGAGATCAAATATCTACAATCTGACGTGGATTCCTTGTTTCAGTAGCATGATGTAGCCATCCCAGAGTGTGAAAGGTTAGAAATTGCAGTGAGGGGAACAAGGCAAAGCTGCAAGCTGCCAAGAAGTTGGCTTAGGAGTTAGAGTAGAAGCTAATCAACTTGGCAGACAAATATGTAAAGGCTATGGAGCGCGACTAGCATAGCAAGCAAAAACTCTCCAAGAAGCTACGACAGGCTGAGGATGCTCTCCGCCAACAGGGACTGGAGGAGAGCTTGGCAACAAATGCTAGTGGTGCTGACTCTAAGGTGCCAGGTCTAACTAATGCGGGTTCTCATGCTGTTGCTCTCTGAGCCAATTTTTTTTTCCACGTGGCAGAAGACTCTTCCTCCACCTCCGCCTCCTTCGTCATGATCCCTATGCATTTTTGTGTATTCCTCCCTTTTTGATGCAACCCCCCACCTAAATATATATCAAGCTTATCTCCCTCTATTGTATATTCCATATGGCAATGAATGGAAAATTGTAGTGGCATTATTTCTTTACTTCCTCGTCACCATTACAATCTCATTGCCTTATTGATTGTTTGCTAAAATAGAAAGACTTGAGTGCCTAGTGGTTTTCAAAGGTGTTATAGCCAAAAGAGAGTGTTAGAACCTTTTTAGGTGTAGATGCCGAGAGAACGAAAGTTATATTCTGCTCGCATGCTATGACCTGTATAAGGCATAGAGCCAAGAGCTAAGGCCTTATATTATTCTGCTAGGGCCTGAATGAAGCGCAGAGCTGAGAGAGAGGCGTAGAGCTAAGAGATAAGGAGTTATATCCTGGTAGGGCCTGCATGAAGTATAGAATTGAGAGAGTGAGTGCATCAACCTAATCGGGTATTAAAACCCATATAGGAAGAGCGCTGGAACCCGTATAAGGCATAGAACTGAGAGAGTGGGCACGTCAACCTGGTCGCGTGCTAGGACCCATATATGATGAGTTGCTAAGAGAATGGGAGTTTGATCTCGCTCGAGTATTACTCGTATGATGCATAGAACTGAGAGAGTGGCTGCATCAACCCAATTAAGTGTTAGGATCTGCATTAGGATGCATTGTCGCCACTTGAAGATTTTTTTGATTGTTATGCTATCGACATGATCGAAGTGTTACAAAGAAGTAAAAAGTATGTAAAATCAAGATATCATTTTAATAATAATCATAGGGCGAAAATTCCAAATCAAGGTCAGTAGTTAGTGACCTTAGATTACTAATAGCATAATAGTACACAATGGACAGAAATTACTAGAAAGAGGTATTCAATGGATCCAGGTCGCAGTTGAGTACTCCAATGCTGAGAGATGTCCTGAACTTGACATTCATGTGTTTGGTGGTCGGTCATGCTTCCAAAGCATCCAGGCTACGCTATCCCAAGATAACATTATAAAGGAATGGCAGCTTGACCACATTGAAGGTGGTTGTTGTGGTGGTATGGTTGCGTGGTGTTCCCAAAGTTACTGGGAGCAAAATAGTTCCTTTAAGGTATAGCTACTTGCCTAAAAGTCCCTTCAAAGGTTCGGCATGGGATTGAACATATGCTTGGTTGAAACCCATTTGCTGGAAACTTCTTAATAGATGAGATTGGAGCTTGCCCTTGGTCAACGAAGATTCTCTTCATAGTGTACCGGCCTATTTTGGTGATGATAACGAGCGGGTCATGTCGGTTTAGATCAATTCCCACTAGGTTGTTATTGTCAAGCCCAATCATTGATTTTTTCCTTTTCTACCCCTTCACAATACAAGTAGTAAAAATATCCTTAGAAGCGGATGCCTCTGCCACTTGGAATACTAAGGTGATATCTACTTGACCTTGCATTGTCTAGTTGGATGTTTTGCCAGTGAAAAATTACCAAGAGTAGGAAGTGCAGAAGAACCACATAGTAAAGGGTTTCTGCTTTGTATGTAGAGAATTATTCCATTTGCTTGGTTCCAAGTGGCTCCTGCAACCAGTGGCTCATTCAATTTCATGAGGCTAGCCTCTGTTCAACCCCTTATGTTTTGTTCCCGATGGGGATTGTCTTCTCATTCTAGTCATGATCATATCATTGAATCATGTCAGTGCATTTCTCTTTAAGATTATGAGGAAGTGTTTGCATATCACAACATCCAACATGTCTCTTGAGATCATGATTATTATAGCGTGGGCTGCATGATCTTGAGAGCGGTAGTATCATTGTACCTCTCCATGAGAGAGAGGACATCTCACGGCATTAGCTTAAGGGAGATTTTTGGATCAAATGACAAAGGATTAGTAGCACGTTGGATGCTATCATCTCATCCTGTGCTAGTGCATCTAAGTTCAATAGCCACTTCAACTTGCTTCTTCAAATCATCTGGATCTTGTCAAGCCTAAAGTCTACATGTGCCTTGATCCCTTAGAGGAGCATGAAACTTCTTGTCTGAGGGCGTGGCTAAGTTCTTCCAATTGTTTACTCATGCCCTGTATCTGGGATTCCAGCTTTTAAATTTGAGAATGATTGACTTGGTTGGGAGAGGTTGGAATAGGGGATAGAGTCAACCAGCCTTGAGGTTTGGCAGTACGTGGTTGGGGATTTCCCTACAAGAGTGGCTTTATCTGGTGGGGATTTCCCTACAAGAGTGGCTTTATCTGGTGCTGCGAACAAATGATGGAAGCATCCGACTGATTAGCCGGAGTTATTGGCGAAAGAGGGTCTATGGGGTCCGATGTTAGTCCTCCCACCATAGACATTGCTTTTAAGGTATTGTTTCCATTTTTTCTTTTAGGTGGCATAGTGATAGGAAAGACAATAGAATAAGGTGTGAAGTATCTCTGGCTAAATGATAAGTCTATTTCCATGGACGGTGTGAATCTGTTGAAGGTGGATTTGCTTCACAAATATAACTGCTCTACTAACTCAAACAAGGAACTAGTGTTGATGTGCCCATTGGGCCTTCATGGTTGGAAAAACCTACATAATACCCACTACAGTGGTCCAACGGAGGAAACTCTAATACTCAAGTTAAAAAGAGCGATGATAAAGGAAAGAATATGATAAAGGAAAGAATAGACTGAGAAGAGCCTTAAACTTGCCCTATGTTGCCTTTGTGTGATATGTGTATTAAATGCGTAAAGAACATACATGGTTGGTCGACTTTGCTGAGTATATATAGTCTGTGTATGCATGATAAGTCTATTGCTTAAAATTGTAAAAACCCTAGTTATCTTGTGAAGACATCGTTAGAGATCTTCTGAGATTACAAAGACTGTAATCAAAGATTTTTAAGAAATTTGGAATCTTATGGATTAAAAAAAATTTAAGTTGTCATGGAAATATCCTTACTTATCAAGTAAAATTACTTCTGAAATTAGGAGATGTTCGAATCTCGAGTGAGCATGGTATTGATTTTCTTAATGGAGAAGTTATTTAGTGAGACTATTTGGCAGTAGCCGAGAGATTTAATCGAAGAGTTTGACCGAACAATGTTTGAAGGGCATGACAAAGTGTTCGATCGAGCACCTACTCGGTCGTTTCGGGTACTTATCAAGAGTTTTCTGTGAACTTCATGGTTATGGTTTAGTGGATTTGACCGTCTCGGAGTTTTATTATTATAGGCTATTGGGCCCTATACCATCGAAGGAATAATATGGTTTTACATATTTTAACAAAAAGAAGATGAAATTAAAAAAACTCATTAACTAGAAAAGATAAAAGCAAAAATGTCTTTAATTTATATATAGAAGGGAAGAAAATCTTTATTTCTCTTTAAGAAAAAAATAATAATAATAATAATAAAACAATTTAATTTCTTTATTTTTGTTTTTTGGCTGGAAACCTCTCTCTCTCTCTCTCTCTCTCTTTCCCCATACTTCGTTTCCAGTTTTTATGCCTGTTTTTCCGACCTTCAATGGTGGCTGCAGCGTGAATCACTGGGACTATCCCTTGGGTTCATCAATTATTTTAGACCTTCTGTTAGAATTTTAATTTAATCCCTTCTTCTATCACCTGACAACTATCACCATCGTTGATTTGATTTTTTAGTATTGAGTTTGTTTGCTCATAAATGCTCATAGAAATGTGTTTGTGGCTTATATATAGAATTTCAAAGTACTTGTGTATTTTGAGAACTATAAAGAGTTTAAGAAACTTATTTGAAATATAAGTTGATTGCTTGTATATAGACTAACCATATGAAATCCTCAGAGATAGAAACACACTTTTAGATTTTTTTTTTTTAAGTAATAACATGAAACATCCATTTGAGAATTTAGTCTACGTCAAGTAGCACATTAGTTACTAATATAAATTCCTGTGTATCTAGTACCTTTGAAATTTTTGGTTGAAACTTTTATCTAATATAATATAACAAGATCTCCGGGTGGAAATCGAAAACCTTGTCTTTTGCTGGGCAAAAAACCCTTATTGAGGCAATAACATCGACGATTCCTGTCTATGCTATGCAATCAGTCTGGCTCCCGGAATAGGTTTGTGTTCATCATGGTAAGCTTAATCACCAATTTCTTTAGGGAGACTCAGAAAGGGTTCGTTGGATCCACATGATTCGATGGGATCGAGTGTACCAGCCGAAAGGAAAGGGTGGATTGGGAATTCATAAGCCTTGGAATGTAAGTTCTTTTCTCGCAAAACTAGGATGGAAGGTTTTATCATCGGACTCGGCCTTATGGTGTGAGGTTCTCAAGAGAAAACATATTCCACAAGAAGATTTTCTTCGTTGCAAGCCAGCCTCCTAGTTGTTCTCCACTTTGAAAAGGCCTATTACAAATCCGAGAATATTCCACTTTGAAGGGGCCTATTACAAATACGGGAATATTTGAAGAGGGTCTTACGATGGCAGCTAGGGAATGGATAGGATACTAAATTTTGGTAGGATCATTGGGTTGGAGAGGGCCCGTTATTGAGGAGGATCATTGGATGGGCTTTGGATTTCCCCATAGTTACACGGGTGCAACATTTTATTACTCTAGATAGGCAATAGGATGTTCTTGGTCTTGCTGCAATTCTTCCAGATCCCATCATGAAGGAGGTTCGATGGATTTTAATTACTCAAAATCCAGAAACTCAGGATTTAATATGCTAGGTAGGGGACTCCTAATTGGCATAATCTGTACAATCGAGTTACTCTACTTTCAGTCATCTAGAGGATCCGGGTACTTCCCTTACTGGCTTGTGGCAGTGGATTTGGAGGTTCAAATGTCAAGAACGAGTTAACTGGTCTAGCTCATGTTCATGATGCTCTGATGACCAACTCCACAAAGTGTTGTAGAGGTCGCACGAATGATCCACGGTGCCATCTTTGTAAGAGAAGCTAAAGACATGTTTTCATTTACTCTGGGATTGCGCCCTGATCGGTCAGGTTTGGGATCAGATTCTATATACATCCTCATTCTCGAGGTTGGTGGTGGGGAGTCTTCCAATGACAGAATCGCTCTTTAAAAACTATAAATCTCACACTCTTCATAGGGGACTCCCATGGGTCATTTGCTTTTGTATACACATTATGGACAATTTGGAAAGCTCGTTGTAAGACCGTCTTTGAGGGCATAAACTTCTCTCTGAAAAGTGTTGCTACCTTTGCCTTCAGTTGCTTTCAAGATAGGTGGTTAGCATTTGCTGGTAAATCATGGACTTCCCCTCATACAGGATATTGAAAAAGGTGGTTCCCTCCCCCTCGGTTTCTATAAGCTAAATACAGATGGATCTTTAGGTTTTACTTCCCATGCAGCAAGTGCAGAGGTCTTCTCAGAGATTGTATGGTTTATGAGTCTGGGCGTTCACAGTGAATTTGGGTCTTTTGAGTCATACAAAGTTTTCCCCGATTATTCTTGAGATTGACTCAGTTAAGTTTGTATCAATCCTTACCTCTTATATAGCTCCCTCATATGTAGGTTATTATATAATCCAGAAATGTCAAGAGCTAATCAGTAACACGTGGTTGCATCATGTGACTTTTGTTTAACAGAAATGAGCAGATATGCTTGCCAGATTAGGCCCGTCACTTAGCCCTGGACTCCATGAGTTTTATTCTCCTTCATGTAAGGTATATCGATTATTAAAGCATGATATTCGAGGTAGGGCTTACTTTAGAAGTTAATCCTTGCTTCTTCCCTTGTAACCAAAAAAATATATATAAAATTTGTGTATTGTCATTGTCTAGCCAAACAAGTGCTCAATCTATGGGGTATATTGTGGGGATTCTAGATTTGGATTGCATAATTATTCATAACATGTCATGTTTAATTACGAATTAAATTTGTTACGAGTACACACTTATAACTTAGTTTAACTAAGTTAGGATTTGTGGAATATGTGAAGGGAATAGTATATGCATGAGTACCTTTTAACATATTGACTGAAATGAAAATGGTGTTCTGTGTTATTGGCAGTTTATTAGATAATTATATGTACATTAGAAAATAAAGTGTAACACCAAGCTTAAAAAAAAAAAAAAAAAAAAAAAAAAAAAAAACACAATATTTGGAGACGCAGCGTTTTGGGACAAAACGCTGCGTCCCCAATTGGGGATTAGGGTTAACCCTAACCCCCTTTCTCTCTCTCTCTCTCTCTCTCTCTCTCTCTCTCCCCGACGTTCCCTCTCCTGCGGCCGTTCGTCTTCTCCCGCGGCCGTTCGGCTTCCTCCGCCACAGCCACCACCGCCGCCGCCGGCAGCTTCTTCTTCTTCTTCTTCTTCTTCTTCTTCTCCTCCTTCTTCCCTCTCGGTTTCTCTCTCTCCCTTCGCGATCCCTCTCGCGAACGCTCTCTCTTCGTTGTTCTCTACCCTCCTCCGCGCGCGACCCGCTTCCCTGCACAATCGCACCACCCGCGACCTTCCGCAGGCACCACCACCACAGCAACAGTGATTCCCTCCCTCGTGCGAGCGCGCGATCACCCGAGCACGCCGTAGCGCGAGCACGACTGCTCGCGAGCGCGCGACCCTTCTTGCGCGAGCGTGAGTCCGAGTGCGCCTCAGCCTACGCGGTTCCTGCCCCAGCGTGCACAAGAGCGTGCGGCCCAGCGTGCACGGGTGCGCGGCCCAGAGTGCACGGGCGTGCACGGGCGCGCGACCCAGCGCACGAGTTTGCGCGGCCCAGCGCACGAGTTTGCGCGGCCCAGCGCACGAGCGCGCGGCCCAGTGCACGAGCGAGCAGAGCGCGCGAGCAGAGCGCGAGCAGAGAGCGCGAGCAGAGCGCGCGCAGAGCGAGGGCGCAGGGGCGCGCAGCAGCGCGCGAGCGCGCAGGGGCGCGCAGCAACGCGTGAGCGCGCACGAGCCAGCGTGCGAGCGCGCACGAGCCAGCGTGCGAGCGCGCACGAGCCAGCGCAGCGCACGGGCGCGCGCCAGCACACGGGTGAGCACAAAGCCCGCGAGCCACTGTCAGCCCGCAGGCCCATCAGCCACCGGCCCATCGGCCCGCCAGCCGCCAGCCCGCAGACCAGCGAGCCCGCTAGCTGTAGCCACGAGCCCAGTCCGGCCCGTGGCCCACGAGCCCGCGACGGCCCGTGACGGCCCACGAGCCCGTGACAGCCCACGAATCTTCACGCAGGTAAATGACTTAGGGTTTTGTTTCGGATCTATGTGTTTAGATCTAACAAATAAACCTTGTTTTGATAGGAAATCCTACAGACTTTGGAGTGACCGAAGCGACTTTCGGACGAGACTCGACGCTTCGAGAAAACCCTAGGTGAGGAGATTTCGGCTTTAATTGATAAATTGGATGAATCTATGATTGAATCTAAGATGAAAGGTTTTGTATATGTTTAGAGTGTAAGTGAAATGCAAATAGAATATAAATTATGAAATGATTATATATTAATTGAAGGTTAAGTATAGAATGTTACAGAAATTTGATGATCTGATTTAGGTTGATCTTTTGGAGACTCGAGCGGTCAGATCCGATTTGGCTTGTCAGTAGGGAGTGACTTCCCTCCCGTAGAACTGTGAGTGGGACTTTGACATTCACTATTGATTGAAAACCATGTTTCAAAAATATTTTTAAATGACATATTTCTGCAAATGCCTGATTGGTAGAATTTTCGAATATTTGGTAAATGTTTTGTGACCTTGGAGTGTCTTAACTGTTGACTTTATTGATATGCATCCATGAGTTTTGATAAACGTATATTGTGCCACATTTTCGACATATTGATATGTTTTAAATACTTCCACTGCATTGGCACATGGTTTTCAATGGATTTATTTACACATTTGGGCTGTATGCCCGGCCGACTTTATGATATTATGATTTGGGCTGTATGCCCGGCCGACTTTATGATATTATGCATTGGGCTGTATGCCCGGCTGACGTTATGATATTATGCATGGGGCTATATGCCCGGCTGATCTGGTGATGGGATGCATGGGGCTACGTGCCCGGCTGATATGATATTGTGATCCGTAGCTACGAAGGACATCTGGTAGAGGCACCCCTTGTGTCCGGATACGCTTCGGCCGGAGGTATCCGCCAGATTGTCGTGTGTATGGGTGTCCCAGGTTGACCCTCATCGGAGAGGACGTTGAGTACGGCTCCGTCTAGCACCAGGCGGGGGCACCATACACGGCTGACTAGTTATATGTACATTATTATTATTTACAGACTAGTTGGGGTAGTCTGTGGCCAACATTGGGGCAGAGAGCCATTCTTTAATACTTGCATTTGGAAAAACCCCCAATGCGCCGTCCTTGGTCGAGGTAGACCATTGTCGGGAATATTTCATTGGCCGGCTCTTCATGACATTGATGTAAAATTTTGGGATGCATATCTTGCTTTCTGATGTGTGCGTATTATATATGATTTGGAAATAACATGATCAGTTTGCACGCTGTGGATATTTTCTTATCTTATACTTTGACACTCCAAATTCACCTCGATATTGATAGTATGATGTCAATCCCCTCACTTACTGAGTATCCTCCCATAGATACTCATCCCTCACTTTCTTTCCCCACAGGATTAGTGTTGGATCGAGGAGATACCACTGGACTTGGGTATGGATATTTTCCATCTCTTCCGCTACGATGATTGGTGATATTATTATATATTGGAGATTTTAGATTGACCAATGTATTTATATAAATTTTCTGGGATGACTGTATAATTGATGGATATTTATTTTTGAAACTTTCGTATTGATTATTTCATTGGATTGATGCATTTGTAAATATTTAAAAATAACTTGGGAATTTATTTTATATATGCGTAGAATTTAAGTCCGCTCGGTGTGGCGGCTGCTCATGCTCTAGTTGGGCATGACAGTAGAGGTCTGTTGCTAGGACTGTTAGAAATTTTATAGCCTTGCGTTGTTCTGGATGTTGGCTGTGGATATTGTTGATTTTGGAGAGGCCGGGATGGCCAATTGTTTATTTGTACTGGATGAATGTCATATACAGGTGAAATTGTACATGGGAAACCTCCGATTTATGGGGAGGTTCTGCCCGATTTTCTGTAAAAATCCAGCCGGCATCCAGGGACAACGGGCGGCTATTCACGATCCCGGTTCGGGGCGTGACATAAAGAAATAGAAAAAAGGAAGAAGGCAAGATACCCCAGGAAGACTGGATATGGGTACTTTGGTAGTTGTAGCTATGTACTCTATTTTCAATTATATTAATGGTGTAATTTTATTTTTTAGGAGCATATTTAATATGGATAAAAGTTGGATAATGGAGAATAAATATTCTGAAAAGTATATTTTAGGAGTGTCATCATTTATGAATTTTGTGTGCAACATTATAGGAGCACAATCTAAAGTTTGATATCCTTGTTGAGATTGCTTGAATGTGTTTATTAGATGTTAGGATGAAGTTGAAGATCATTTGCTTGAAAGGAATGTCATAGAGTTACACCAAGTGGATTTAACATTGTGAGAACTTTGCTTTTACAGTTCTAAGTTGTGAGATATTGTGAGATTAAGATAAAGGTGGTACTAGTATTATTTTTTTTTTTTTTTTGTGTGTGTGATAATGATGGGTTAATGGATGATGGGATGTATGATATATTACAAGATGTATTTCGAAGAATGGATGAAGATGAAATTGGGGATAGTGTTAATTTTAGTTCTAATCCGAGTGAGGAAGAAACTAAAAAATTCATTAAATTGCTGCTTCTGGCACAATATCGATTTAACAGTACGTATTGGATATTGGGTTTTGGTTACCGTACCTTTAGTTATTATTTATTTAGCAGTTCCCATTGTATTCTATTTCTCATATCGTGAATTATTCTCCCCTACCTATAGATTTTCCTCGATTTGTGGTTTTCCACATAAATTTTTATATGAATTTTTTTTTCATTTCTTGTTTATTTTCTAATAATCTGGTATCAGAAGAAAGTTGATTTGTTATTCCAAAAATGGTAATGACGAAATATGATATTCCGCTTTTAGATCACAATATTAGATTCTTGCTATGCCAAGTGAAAAGGCACATTGTGTGGAGTCTGGACGATGCTTTGTTTGATAACATGCCCTCATCATGGTCACCAGAGGAAAAACAATGTAAGGAACCAAAGACTCTCTCGCAAATAGATCTATATTTATTGAATCAAATTCTGCAGTATATTTTGGAAGAGAAAACTCCAGCTGCCTTGTGGTTGAAATTGGAATCTTTGCGTATGACGAAAAGCCAAACCAACAATTTGCATCCAAAGCAGTGATCAAATGTTAGAATGTGAGTCTTTACAAGATCACTTAACTATTTTCAAAGAAATTGTTTCTAATTTAGAAACTGTGGAAGTTAAGTATGATGATAAGAATTTAGGGTTGATTTTATTATATTCACCACCCTTCATCATATTTTATATTTGGGGATGCTATTTTATATAGCCGTGATACTTTAACCTTGTATAAAGTATATGATGCAATGCACTCTAAGAAGAAAATGAAATTGTTTGTGGATGGTTTTGAGACTCTGGGAGAAGGTCTGGTTGCTTGGGAGAGGACTCAGGAAAGGAATCCAAGAGAAGATGGAAGTGATAAATTGAAGTTTAGAAACAAAGAGACAATATGTAATTATTGCAAGAAAAAAGTTTACATCAAATCTGAATGCTTTAAGTTGCAAAAAAAAAAAATGAATAAGAAATATGCTCCAAACCACAAGGAAAAGTAATTAGAGAATGAAGCTAGAGTTGTTGAGGTTTGGTAGCAGTGATAGAGAACTCCTCATTATATTTTACGGAAATTCCAAACTCTGTAAGGATTGAATTCTTGACTTTATCTACGCTTTTCCTGTGTCCCAATCGAGACAACCTTTTAACGTATGAAACTGTCTGTTAGGGTGCTATGTTGGTAGGAAATAATGCATTTTGTAAGATAGCTAGTATTAAAACGATCGATGTAATACCAATAAAGAAAAGTCAAAAAAAAAACATAAAAACAAAAAGAAAAGGGAAAGTCACTTTCCCAAATTTCACTCAATCTCTCCCTCTCTATTTCTCTCTTTCTCCCAATCTCTCCCGTCACTCTCTCTCTCTCTCTCTCTCTCTCTCTCTCTCTCTCTCATTCTCACTCTCTGTTTCGCTCTCTGTTTCTCTTCTCTCCCGCGCACGCGCGAACAGATTCTCTTCTCCCTTTCCCGAGGGCGCGACAGTAGCGCTGTTCTCTCCTTGCTCGCACACCGCGCACTTTGCTCTCTTTCTCTGCCGAGAGCTCTTCTGCAGCCCTCGCAGGAGCCCCAAGTAGGCAGTAGCAAGAGACCTTCGAAACCCTAGGCCGCGACCTGCATTTCATCCCCTGCGCAGGTAAGAACGATTCTCTGATCAATAGTTTAGGAATTTTGATTCTCTTGGAAATTATGGTTAATTGCTAAAGTGTGCTTCGATTTGGAAACATTACAGGGGTCCAGACCGAGTTGTAGACGCACGGACGCTAGAGCTGCAAGCTGCGAAAACCCTAGATAAGAGAAATTCTAGTTCCTTCAAAAATTTGAATGAGTTTAGTCCGAATTTAGAATGAGAAATTTGTATATACTCTGAAAATGTGTGAAATTTGAAAAAAGTGCATTTTCCTGAATTTTGATATGTGATTTTTAGGGTTACGTCTAAATTTTACATGAATTTATGTTGATTAAATACGAAAGAAATGTGTTAAATGAAATTAGAAACTTATTGGGCTGATTAGAATAGCTTTCTCTGAAGTTTGAATTGAAATTGTGAATTATTGGCCTAGGTTGACCTTTTGAAGACTTGAAGGGAGTCATTTTGAAACACTTGTGAAATTAGGGAGTGAATACCCTCCCTAGAAAGTAAGTGGATGGTCCATTGTGTTATAAATGAGTAAAATGAGTTTAAAATTGTTTTATAAATGATTTTGTAAGATTTTTACATATTTTGTATAAATTGTTTTGTGATTGTGAAAGGTCCGGACGGGATTATAAAGCATGAATGCATCTATTGTATTTATAAATGCATATGTGCCATATGTGATTTGATATTGCTCTATAAATTGCTATGACATGAAATTGATAATTGTTTGTTAGAAATTATGGCACATGACTTGAGAAATGACATATTTGAGAAATGCATGATGCTAGTAGTTAATGGTTATAGTTATTCCCTCCACGAAGTGAACCGACGGGGTAGCGTGGTTGGGGCTTCATTGTGAGAGTGGTATACGCAGCCTCTTCTTTGCCACGTCAGACTATCCGGATTGCACCCCGGGGAGGTCCGAGCCAACGCCGGGGAAGGGAGTAGTGTTTGGAATACTGAAATGGAAAACCCCTTGGCAGGCTTCTGTCTTGGTTCGGCCAAACGCAAGACGGAAGTGATTTCAATGGAACCCTTGTGATTTTCTGAAGGAATACTTGATGTGGATGCATACTTTGCAAATTATCTAATTTATTGAAAATGTTTCGATATATATGAAGTATTGTTTGAGATATGTTTTGACTTTTCCACATTCACCCCTTATTTATCACATAATCATACCATTGTACTTCACTCACTTAGTATTTCCCAATATTCACCCCTCTTTTCACATTTTACAGAGGATACTTAGTTCGGAGACTGCACGGGGATTGAAGTTTGCAAAGGATTTTTACTATTTTGTGTAGGTATTACGATACAGGGTTATTTTAGTTGATTTGGAAATCCATGAAAGGGAAGACTTGTATAATTCTTTTGGTATGGATTAAATCAATACTTGTTTCGTATATGGGAGTAAGTATTGATGGAATCCTTACATAGTTTATGTTAGAATTCGTACGAAACTTGTTTATTTTCTTTTAACTCTCATTTGGGGCATTTGAATTGAAATTCTGAGTTTCAATACTTTCTTTTGGATTTGTGAAGTTCTGTACATCTCATACTATTTGGATTTTACTGACGCTAGCTCGTTTATTCGTGCGAGTGTTAGTAAAATCCTGCGATTATGATTTGGGATTTCTTTGGTTTTAAATGTTTTAATTGGGTTGAGAATTCTGGAACGGCTGAAATGGCCAATTTTGCATGCATGCATGTACAGGAACCCCCACCCCATTTATGTGTCGACGCATGCTCGTATGTACAGGGATGGACCGGATGGGTCCTTTGCATGTGTGTTGTTATATGATTTTCCTATTTCTGATGGAATTGTGTATTGGATGAGTTGTTGAACTGATTTGTAGTTTTGCGGAGTTCCGGTATATTGGGAGGTTCTGCCCGTGTATCGAGACAACACGACGGCTGTTGCGTGGTCGATCCGAGGATCGGGGCGTGACAATAAAAATCAGGATGTTTGGTGGGGTTGTGAGGACACCGGGTGATATAAGACATGCCCCTGATTTGAAAAGGAATCTAATCTCTTTATGTACCCTTGACTCAAATAAGTATAGGTAAGAGTTCTAAAGGCTAATAAAGGTGCACTCGTTGTAATGAAAGACCACAAAAGGCTGCCAAGTTATATGTCTTGTACGATTTTATATAAAGGTGATGCAACTATTTCAACTTCTTCACTATTAGATGTTGATGTTATCAAACTATGACATTTGCAACTTGATCATATAAGTGAAAATGGAATGGCTAAATTGAATAAAAGAGGACTTCTTGATGGGTAGAATATCAGTAAACTAGAGTTTTGTGAGCATCTTTTGAAATTAAAAGAAAGTCAAATTCATCAAAGACATCCACAACACAAATGGAACACTTGATTACACACATTCTGATATCTGGGGTCCATGTAGTGTGCCTTCTAAGGGAGGTGCTAATTGTATAATGTCTATCGTTGATGACTATTCCGAAAAAAAGTTTGGATGTTCTTTCTAAAACAAAAGTGTGATGTGCTTGCTATATTTAAGCAATGGAAGACAATGATCGAAAGGTAGATGGGAAGACAGAAAAAATGTCTGTGTCGATAATGGTTCAAAGTTTTATCCCAATCAGTTTAATATTCTCTACAAGTTGAAAGAAATTATGAGGTACTTAATAGTTCATCATACTCCATAGCAAAATGGTGTGACAGAGTGGATAAATAGGACTTTGATGGAGAAGATACATCGTATGCTTTCTAATGTTGGCTTTACCTAAATCTCCTTGTGTTGAGGCTCTACTTTTATGGCTTGCTTTCTTGTTAATCGGTTAACAAAAAGATTCAAGAAGAGTTATGGTAAGATACTCATGTTAATTACTCTAAATTTAAGGATATTTGGTTATTTTGTTCATGCTTATATTGATAATGAAAAATTGGAAGCTAGATCTATAAAATGTATCTTTCTTAGTTCTAAATCTAGTTAGCGGAAATGTTATTTTTTTTATGAGAATATTATGCTTCATAAGATATTTTTTACAAAATCATGTGATAAAAATTAGAAAAGATTAAGCATGCGTATAGAGTTTGAGATTGGCTTAGATTCTGCACCAATAACTTGATCACAATTTGGGTTAGAAATACATAATGGTATTGTTTGTTCACCACTATTGGTGACATCACAGTATTCTATTATTAAAGATACGCCGATGAGAAATATTATACCTCCTCAAAGATATGTTGAGGTTGATCGGGTTGATTATGCGTTGAACGTAGTAGAACAATATTGATTTAAATGAGAAACCTTATAGTTATTTAGAGATACGATTCACTTATTTTGACAGATAGGTTTGGGTATGTGAAACTTTACATATTTTAGGTGGAAGTTACAACTTATAGATAAATTAATGACTAAAGGATGAGAGATGATGGCATTAGAAGTTGTCACTATGTCTCTTTGGACTTCTGCACATAATGAATTAAATTATAATGTATAAAATAAATTTAGAAAATTAAGAGAGATTATATGTAATACAGAGACAAAAAGAAAAAAAAAGGAAAAAAAAAGAGGGAAAAGTCAAACTCCCACACTTATTCTCTCTCTTCCTCTTTCCCCACTTTCTTATCTCACTCACACCTCTTACCCTAAACCTCAATTTCCCCTCACTCTCTCCTTCTTGGCACTTTCTCTCTCTCCCCCTCTTTTTGCTCTCTTCAAGATCAACCAAATCCAAGTAAAAACCCACACACTTAGGCTCCCAAACCCTCAAACAAACTTGAGATAATATGATTACGATGAGAGATCAAGAGTTCTAGAGAGAGAAACCTAGAGTTTAGTGACTCAACTTGAGAGACTTGGTTTAACTACAGGATTAAGATAATTTTCATGTCATTTTCATGGGTTTAGTTCCATTAACCACAAGTTTGATTTTAATGTTTGTAACTTGGGATTTTTATAGAGAGAGAAAGTTAGAGTTTTGATAAAATTTGGTCTTGGATGAAATTTGTGGATTCTCTAAAGATAATTTTGCTCTTTCAACCTATCCTAACATGAATTTGAATTATTAAATTTAGATTATAAGATTTAACCTGGGGGTTTAGATCTAAGATTTGTAATATGATGATAATTGGGGAAAGTGTGAGTGGAAATATTTTATTGATCTTTGATAAATCCATGACTCTAGCATTGATCTTTAAACGGTTTACATCATGTTATAATTGAATTATGATTGTGATTCGCAAAATTTCGCTCCCTTGTAAATGATTATAATATTGAATGATGAAATGAATTGTGTAATATGGTGCATGAAATATAATAAATGACTATAGTCTAAACCTTTCAAGAACCGGGGCCATTGGATCGGCGTGGTTAAGACTGATCCAAAAGAATTTTGGTTTGGTGGTAGGCGGGATGGAGTGCCTCCCCAAATTTTTCCCATGATATTGTGATGGCACCCCATGGAACTCCGAGCTAATACCAAGAATGGGAATGTTTCAAAAGAAAGATTATGAAAAATTTTTTGGCGGATTCTATCAATGGCCATTAATAGAAATGTGATTTTGGCAAACTCCAAGAAAATTGGAAAGGAATATAAAACTGGTTGTTGATGTAAACATATAAATTTGAGGAAATTCACTCTAAATTTATTCTATTCAAATGATTTTTAGTATTGCATTTGAATAAATTTGAGATACTCATTTAGTACAAGCACTCTCACCCCTTATTCATGTTCAACATGTCATTGCACTTCATTCACTGAGTATTTTATACTCACTTCTCTCTTTCTATTTTTTAGGGGATGTTTGATTTGGAGATTTAGACATCATCTAGTGCTGGTCTAAAAAAATTGCTTCTGTTGATCTTCAATAGGTACTAGTCTTGAAAACACTTTTGGGATTTTTATAGTCTGGACCCATGGAGGGAGTTTTGTAAACCCTTAAAAGTTTGAATTTATTGCATACTTACTTGTTTATTTTAGGCAAATATTGAAAAATTCTTACTCAATTTGAAACTCTCTTTGTTTGGTGTAAATTTTTTTGCAATGCTTATTGGTTTTATTGGGACATTTGAATCTAGTTGATGTTGGATTGTCCTTTGCGTAGGGACCTATGTTGAGTTTGTGAATTTATTTTAACTACTTGTGACTTGTATAGTTGGCCGGGTTGGCCTACGAAATATTCAAAATTAATTTTAAAATGTTTAGAATATTGGAATATCTTGCGATACCTCAAGATACGAAGTGAGGTTCACATAGTTTTGAAATAATACAGCAATTGTCACGTGCTCGAATCAAGGGTTAGGACATGACAATTTTATTTGTATTAGAATTAGACTTACGATTTTAAATGTTTGAAATGTTTAAAATACTTCCAAATGACCCCAAGAGTTTTCCAAAGATTTTAAAGTTTTTTTTTTTTTTTGAAAATTAGGAGTTTAAAAGATTTTTCAAAAGATTCTCAAAAACATTCTATAGGTCCTAGGGACTAGAGGTTATTTTATTTTTTAAGAGGTTAAATACCTAGTTTAATTCCAATTCTATTTGTTAAACTTAGATTCTTTTTTGTAAAATTATATCTTCTCGAAAAAGAATGAAAAACTCATATGAGATTCCTCCAACTCCACCTCCAAGTGATGTATGGCTCAGTAAATAGTTACTCAATTATGACCAAAGACCTTCTTTGATTATAGCTTGTTTGGCCAAATGGTGGGGGGACACTAGTAGTAATTTTGGCCTCTTGGCTTATGTCTTGATGTTAGGAGTTTGGAACACATGTTTAACTGGCATAGCAATGTGAAATTGTTTATGATTGAGATATATGATGAAATATTCTTGGGTGTCATATTTGTGAGTTTGTGTTATGGTTTGATAAATATTTACGTTTTAATTGATTAGGTATGATAACTATTTTTGGAGTTGATACACGGGTGTTAAGCATGGGGTTTGTTAAGCACACCAACCGACTCTTGACCCCTCTTGATGAAGAGTTATTGGTGGTCACTCCATTTGGAGAATTGAGAGGTAGGACTTATACTTCTCCTACTTGAGGAGAATTTCCTAAATCTTTTGAAAAAAAGTACTATACCCAATCCTATAGGGACCAAAAGAGGGTAGAAGTTTGAATATGGATGGCAAATTAGGCGCCACTAGGGTTTGGAATTCTCCCTATCCCTCCCTCTTACTCGTCATGACAATTGAAGACAAGCCCTAATGATGACATTGTCATGGAACTCACCACATTTCTCTAGCCTCTATATTGTTTGGGATATTCGGCCAATCCTGTGGTTCAATGCTACAAGTTGTTCAAAATTTACCTACCCTTATCCCAAGCTTTGATAGATAGGGAACAAACCAAGATCAAGAAAAAGATAACTGGTTTTTCATGTTTCAAAGGGATAATGGGATCCTAGTGTTTATATCCCTACCTTGGGTATCTAATGATGAAGGCAGGTGTCATGAGTGTTAAATAATAGGTCAATGAATCAATAGAATCTCATCTTTGATGATTTTTTTGGAGAAATGAGAGGAAATTTAAAAGAAATTTAAAAAAAAAAAAGTTGTTGGACTTTGAACCAAGGCAATAGCTACAAGTTGACTGTCTACTTGACAGGATTAGCTTGATGGATGTCTCAATTGCAAAAAGATAATAAATTTGCAGATAATGTAAGTGTATATGCATGTGAAGATTGGGATCTAAGTTCAAACTTGTGTGCTAGTGAATATCTTCCTAAGTTTTTGGATTTTCTTGTAGAATGAGAATTATAATGAGGAGGAAGTACAAGTGATTGTCTTGATAGAATATCTTTGAAAGTGAAATTGCCTTCTCACAAAGTTTGATGGGATTCTTCTGCCAAAAGGGAGGAGTGCAGGGGAATGATGAAATATTATTCTATCCATTGTTTTAGTCATTTGCAGTGCATGATCCTAAGACATTGAGAAGGTGATTCATTGGGGCCTGGTTCAGAATGCAAAACACTTGCAACATGGTTGGAGTGCACTAAAGAGTGCTACATAAAAGCATGGAAATTGGATGTGTTATAGCATAGCAAGACTTGGAAGAAAAACTGATGAACCCAATGAAGATATTTACTTAGTTGATAGATTGTAATCTTAGGATTCTTATGTATGGTATACTCATGGACCGACAGATTCCCTTGGCATCAAATAAAGAACATCGATGTGTTTCTCAATTGTCAATCATATTCTCCTACTAAAGAGTCCTTTATTTTGTAGACTGTTGGAGAAAATTTCAGGTGCAAGAAAAAATTGCAAGTTTGGTAGCCGTATCTATTTTTCCCTTGAAGAGAGGTTTACTTTGTTAATGACTTCTTAGATTTATTTAGAGGTTTGAGTATTAAGAGAATATTTGTGTCAGAGAATTGTGGTTCAGCCATACCTAACTGTCCAAAGTCACAAGCTCCCCGATGTGTGTACAAGGGATTGGAAGGAAATTTTTCAAAAGCTCAAGGTTGTAGTTCTTTTTACATTAGGCATATTATAAGACTTGAGGTCATTGTTGCTACGGCATGACTTACTTACAAGTGACTTTTTGCAAGGACAGCATGACTTACAAGTTACTTACAGCAAGGAGAGATAGAAATGTAGGAGTTTGCAGAAAGAGAAATGCATCTTACCAATCGTTTAGGAGGTGCTTACGGTTCAATCCGGACCCTGAGGCTTGGGAGGTACATTAGGGGTCCTGAAAAGAAAAATTATGAGTTTGTTCTTTCAACGAATCTGAAATTTCCAAATATCCATTTTTGGTTGCACATGACATTGATCCCAATCTCTTGTCAGTGTCTAGATTCACAAAGAATTAGAGGTTTTCCTTCTTATTGAGCTAGTGGGGATGGACAAAATTTTGTTGAATGACATGATGGTGGGAACGTTGCCTAGTGCTGTTTTATTAAGAGAAAAATGAAGACTATGCAAACCATATATTTCTTTGATCTTCTATTTGCCTACTTCTTGCAGGGTGGAGACATTGTGAATATTTTATATTTAGTAAATTGAAACTTGAATTGAAAAAAGAAGGAAATTATAGTAGGTATTTTCATTTTTGACCTACTTTTTTAGTTAGTTGGAAAGCGAAAGAAAAAAAGTTCTTAAACTACATGATAAATGTCAGGGTCTTTTGTTTCAATCAATTGGATCTAGATCTAGTTGGGTATGTCATATTGCTCCATGTACCATTATTGGGCCTACTTTACATTTTAAATATACTATTAAGTTTATTTAAACATCTTATGCAGTGCACATTCAAATATTTATCTCTTAGTTAGTGTGAAAGTATAATTAGTTTATTATGGTTATATTTCATTTATTGTGTACATTTGTTAGAGAGCCAAGCGAACTGATTAATGGAAGTCCCTAGTTAGAATGTTAGTACTTTTGGAGATAAAGGGAAGAACAAAAAGGGAAGAATGGAAAGATGAAGGAAAATATTTTGAATTTAATATTGTCTCTATCCCAAAAACCAAACTTGAGGTGGATGTTAAACTGATTAATGCCTTTGAAACTCAAGAAATAAGGGGTTAGTACTTTTGGAGATAAAGGGAAGAACAAAAAGGGAAGAATGGAAAGATGAAGGAAAATATTTTGAATTTAATATTGTCTCTATCCCAAAAACCAAACTTGAGGTGGATGTTAAACTGATTAATGCCTTTGAAACTCAAGAAATAAGGGTTCCGATTATCTCCCATCAAGTGAGTCTTTGGATTATATTATTATTATTTGGGACATTTGAACTTTAGATTGCTTTCATGGTCTTCATTGATCTTTTTCCATCTACATCTTTCATGTTATCGGTCTTAGTCAATGTTGATTTGCGACAATATCCTTAAATGGGTTGAGAGTTCATCATTCATTCTAAGAGTTGTATGGGTCCTTTGGGATATGCTCTCGAAAGTAGTTTGGACAGAAATTTTAATGTCATAGGATTTCTTTCAAAAAAGGTTCATAGGTACATCTAATATTTATTCCTTTGATTCCTCCATTAGGGAGGAATTCGTTTTCCTGATCCTGAGAACTTTATTAGAATCATTTGAAATGTGAAGTCCAATCACATTAATTAGGGTCCTACTCTTCTTAAATTTGAGAAACATGTGGATTTCTTATATAAATCTAATAAAATTCCTAAAGGATAGGTGGACTAACAACTATATAGAAGGATGAGAAGGGTTCAACTTCATAAGAATGTTGAATAGTCATAAGGACGCACTCCCCTACCTTTTTTATGCATAATTTTCTTTTAAATTTTGAGAACAAAATTTCTTTTTAGAAGATCAAATGTTCTAATACCGAGTCAAAAAGAAAAAAAAAAGAAAGGAAAAAAACAGAGAGAAAAGTCAAACTCCTCCGCTTATTCTCTCTCTTCCTCCCCCCTTTCTCATCTCACTCACACCTCCTACTCGAATCCCCATTTCCTCTCTCACTCTCTCCTCGGCACTCTCTCTCTCCCTCTCTCTTTGCTCTCATCAAGATCAACCAACTCCAAGTAAAAACCCACACACTTAAGCTCCCAAACCCTCAAACAAACTTGAGATAATGTGATTATATTGAGAAATTAAGAGTTCTAGAGAGAGAAACCTAGAGTTTGGTGATTTAAGTTGAGGGACTTGGTTCAACCACGGGATTAAGGTAATTTTCTCATCATTTTTCATGGGTTTAGTTCCATTAATTACGAATTTAATTTTAATGTTTGTTATTTGGGATTTTTGGAAAGAGAGAAAATTAGAGTTTTGGTAAAATTTGATCTTGGATGAAATTTGTGACTTGACTTCTCTAGAGGTAATTTTACTCTTTTAACCTAAATTTATGTTTTCCTAGTATGAATTTGAATTATTAGATTTAGATTGTAAGATTTAATTTGAGGGTTTAGACCTAGAGTTTGTAATTTAATGAGAATTTGGGAAGGTGTGAATGGAAATACTTTATTGATGCACTTGACATATATTTGATTGAACTTAAAACATAGATAAGTAAATTTATGAAATTAGGATTCATATTATGTTGCCTAAAATCGATTAACCTACCCATATAAGTGATTACAAGTAGAATTGGTGTTAAATGTCATAGGTCATGACATTTGGAACCTAAAGTAAGGCTAGACATCGAATTGGTTGTAAATTGGAAGTAATTACTCTCCTAAGAGGTGAATGGATAATTATGTTGAGTAAGTATGATAAATGGCATTTCAATTATGATTTGAGAAACAAATTTGGAAATGAATTTGTAATATACCTGTGATCATAGTGTGTCCGACTTAAATAATTTGATAAATTAATAACTCTATCATTAATCTTTGAACAGCTTGTATCATATTAATTGAATTATGATTGTGATTTGCGAAATTTCACTTTCTTGTAATTGTTATGTAGGAATATGCCCATTATGGGCATTTGGGTAATTAAGGAATGAGGTAACTCACATCCTTAATTACCAATAACCACCAAATGGGTAACTCCGCAATTAAACCTAATTGAGCCAAAAAAAAAAAAAAAGATACCATGTGAATTAGTGTGTCTTCTCCTTCCTTGCCCCATGTGAACAGTAACCACAACAAGGAGACCATGGCTAGGGTTTCATACAATTCTCTAGAGAGAGAAAATAAAGAGAGGGATGGAGATTTTCGCGTAGGAAAATCTCCCATCGTCAAACGATTCACCGGACATGAGGGTTGCGGCGTTGTGACACTGTGGTGGTGATTCTACTAACCTTGTGATTACCATCCCGACCGCGAAATCGGATCAAGGGACGTGCCGCTTGATTAACTTTGAAGATTTTACGTATTGAGGTACCCTATACCCGATCTAATTTATTTTTCTGAAAATTATTGTATGCTTCCGCTGTGCATGAGAATCCTAAAAAGTCCAACATGTTATAACATTGAATGATGAAATGGATTATGTAACATGGTGCATAGAAAAAAATAAATGACTATATAGTCTAAGTCTTTCACGGACCGTGTTATTGAGGCGGCATGGTTAAGACTGATCTAAAAGAATTCGGGTTCAGCAGAATGTAAGGTCTCTCCAAGTTGTTCCCATGATAACATAACAGCACCCGATGAAACTTTGGACCAATGCTAAAGATGGGGAATGTTTTATTAAAAAAAAAAATTGTGAAAAACCCCTGACAGATTCTACCAACAGCCATTGGTAAAAATGTAGCTTTGGCAAACCCCAAGAAAATTGAAAAGAAAAATAAAACTGGTTGTTGAGGGGAACATATGTGTCATGGGAAATTTGCTCACAATTTATTTTATACAAATGATTTTTAATATTGCATTTTGAATAAATTTGGCATATTCATTTGGCACAACCACCCTAACCCTTGATTCATGTTAAACATGTCATTACACTCTATTCACTAAATATTTTATATTTAGTCCTCTCTTTCTTTTTTTTATGGGAAGCCTAATTTGGAGATTTAAACATCATTTAGTGCCGGTATGAAGAAATTACTTTTATTGATTTTCAATAGGTACTAGCCTTGAAAACACTTTTGGGAATCATGTAGTCCAGGGAGTTTTGTAAATTTTTAAGATTTTGAATTTGTTAAATACTTGTTTATTTTAGGCAAATATTGAAAAATCCTTATTTACTCAATTTGGAACTCTCTTTATTTGGTATAAACTTTCTTTTGCAAGATTTATTGATTTTATTCGGACATTTGGATTGCCCGATAGATTTTGAATCTAGTTGATATTGGATTATCCCTTGCATAGGGACCTATGTTGAGCTTGTAAATTTATTTTAACTGTTTGATATTTGTTTAGATGGTCAGATTGGCCTACGGATGATTTGAAATTATTTTTAAAAAGTTTGAAATATTGGAATGTCTTGTGATACCTCTGGACACGGAGGGGGTTCACACGGTTTTGGGGGCAACACAACTGTTATCGCATGACCGACTTGAGGGTCGAGGCGTGATATTTTAAGTACGAAATTTGGTGAAATTTTGGATGGTGTATGTTTAAAACTCCAAATCCTCAATTCATAGAGTTCCAGAAAAAATAAAAATGACCTTATATCTTGGCCTTATTTTTAAGGTGTATTGGCGTCATAGATGGATCACATATTCCTATTATTCCTGCAAACAATCAAATTCATTTTATTAGTGGAAAGGGGTATTCAATTCATAATGTCATTTTAGCATATAACTTTGTGATATCATTCACCTTCATTATTGTTGGTTGGCCTTGGATTGCATATGAAATCCTTATTGTTTCAACTCTACTTAAAGAAATGAGTAACTAAATATATCCTTATCAGTTTCTATTTATCTAACAAGGAAAAAAAAATGGTACTGAACGACCCTGCTGCTGGGAAGTTGAACACTTTTTTTTGGGTGTTTTACCTGGTATACAGAACCATATTTTGAGTTATCCGATTCAAGCGCTTATTGGGCCCTTTTTAAGAGACAGCTCTTCTAACATAGTTTTTTTTATTCCCATCGAATATGAGACTTAATTAAAGAATTTAACACATTTGTCTACTAGACCAACTATCCATTGGTAGAAATCAAACACTATTGCAAGAAGAAAAAGGCAAAGGCAACCCTATGTAACCCTAGAGATCGACCTGACCTTTGACAAAAACATAAGAAGCCTTATTAGAAAATAGGAAGATAAAGTTATTGCCCATGTAATTTCTCAAGAAAACAAAAACAAGAATGAGAGGTAATTTACAACCAAACTTTGCATAATTATGCTATATAAACATCAAAATTTCAGTTAATATTGACATCTTCCAACCAATCATTCGCTCCATCCCAGTCATCTCAAGAATGATGAAAAGGGTGAATGACCAAAGTAAATTATGATCGAAATAGTATAGCTTGCTCTAAACCTATATTTATCTCAACTTATTCTATTTTGTATTTCATTATATTCATAACAGCACAAAAAATTTTGTAAATATAAAAATTTACAAGTAAAAATTAAATTTCTCTATAAGAGTCATATGGGTATATCAATAATGCTTTGCATCAAAAATTCTACTTATTCTTTGTTAAATCTAACCTTAACTTTCTCCAATGGGATCGATCCATCCCAAAGGATGATAAAAACATCAAGGCCAAAGTTGGTTAAACCAGCCCATGCTAGACTTCAATCTTTCAATAAAATCAAACTTTGCCTCCCCGGATAATTTTCAGGATATTGGTACCACCATTAATTCAGTCTACCAATTGAGTTGAGCTCATCCATGCAAAATAATTTAAGATTCTCCGAGTTTCAAACAAAAATTTCTAACAACCAGCACATAGAGTAAACTAACTCAAGAGTGAATAGAAATTTCTTGTACAAGCACATTGAATCATTAATTATCATAGTTATTTAATTAATCCTACCCCCAAAAGAGATGGGAATTCAATTCACAATGTGGGCAGCCCATCAACCTTTTTTAGTATAGGAATGGCTCTAAAATTATCACCTCTGGTGTATCTGTTACCTTGAAATGTAATTGCTGCAGATTGTGTATCATCAAAAAGTCAAAGTAATGCAGAATTTTGCCATGCTGCAGCTGAACTGACTTGGTGGGTAACAGCAAGGAAACATCAGCCACTGAATTGTGATTCAACCCATGATTGGTTTGCCTTTAGCATTGGGCTAAGATGAAATAGCATGGCAGTGGCTCCCAAAATCTCTAGCATGCGGGCAAGTATAGCCTACCTATAAAAATTGAAAAAAGATGCCCAAGAAAACAACATTAATCCCCATAATTTTTTTTGATTCCCCTTATTTTGAGAACATGTCCAAGTCATTAAACGTAAGATGGAGATAATTATGTTTTCACACTCAAAGCAAAACTAACCTTGATTGTATATAACAATCAACCCTCTTACCGAGAAGCCAATACAGCAGAAATCCATGCACCATATGTCCCATAATCTTTCACCCTGCACAGATGCAACTTTAACAGTCAAGAAATGTGAATGAACAATAGGTCCAAATCCACTCCAGTACAAAGAAGACCCATAGCATAATTATTAAATTGAACAGTTAAAATGTGTATAACGAAATTAATAAATTCAAGAGAACCAGCCAACAAAAATAAAAATGAAGATCAGAATTGCAAGACCCTTTTTTACATGAAAAGCACGACAGTATATTGCACCTTCTTAAAAACCATCAAACATGCCAGGAAGTGATTGTCTAATAATACCTGGCATCAAATACATTATAAACCCCCAGTTTGAGCCACTACATGCTTATAACAAGGCACTGCTACACTGGGTCTTGTCCCAAGGAAAGCAGCCTTCAGAGCTGAAGAAGAGTAGCACAGTACTTCAAATATTGAAGGATTTGCAACTCCCCACCCACATCAAAAATGTACTAATCTGTAACTCCCCACCCACAACAAATAATGTACCATCTTTGCAAGGCAAAGATAAATTGCGACATGATTTATGACGTGTTCAATAATACTTGTCAGTTCAATTGCGAACTCGAAGAAACTTGCTTGATATGATGCTTTCAAAATATTCTGCAGCAGCATGCAGAGCTTCAAAAGTGTCTTTTCTTTTCAAGGTTTTGCTAGAGATAAAAATAACATAGTGAAAATGGTATGTAACATAGTATTTAAGATTTACTCTATTTGTTCAAACATTAGAACTCACATATTCGTGGGGGAGCTACTAATTCATGGGTTAACAATAGAAGTATGAAAATTTTCAGTGCCTCGTAAAGTATAAAGTGAATTTCACAAGCATTGACCAAGTTTGTATAAGAAATATTCTTTTGTTAGATACAATACTGTGGCTACACCTTTCAGAGTGATTATAACAACCACAATTCTTTTGAATGAACCTTCATTCCAACTGCATCAGCAACTAAACAGTTTTCTGGATGGAATGAGATGGCATGTGAAAGCAGTTACTAGTAAGCTAAATGGGAACTTAAAAGAGTTCGAAATTGCTGCTCTTTTCAATTTTGCCCCTTTTTAAAAGAGGAAAAAGAATCGATAACATTTTAGAAGGACATCCTTCAGGAGGTGCCACCAATGAATGTGACCTTGTTAAGGCACTTAACACGAAAAGAAGTTTCAAACTAAATTGTAGATAGATGCTTCTAAGCCCAATCCAGTATTTAAGTTTCAAGCCTCCTATATATATGTTGTAAACTAGGAACTGCATGCTAAATAATAAGCCAAAGAGTTGTACTCACAAGTAAATATCCTCAGTAAGAATCTCCCCAAATAGATTAACATAAAATCGGAATCCATCAGGGCTTATGTCTCTGCACAGCAAACCTGCCAAGGTCACCCAAGAGGTAAATGTAACTCTAATTAGTTCAACAACACTCCAGATAACATGGTTAGAGAATACCTTTGCTCTCAGCAGTTAGAAGATGCTCCTTGGCCATAGCTGGAGCAATTCCAAGTGTCATTGCTGCATCACTTGCACTTATTCCAGATCGCAGGGCATCAGGCTTCAATACAAGTGTCTTGATTCTAGCGAGTACCTGCACTTGACAGGGCAAGTGAAAAACTATGTTGCATGGAAAGAGATACCAAAATTTTCAACATCAAATTATGTCGAGTTAACTTCTTCCTGTGCAAGAAGATGTAGAACAAACATTACCTTTATCACAGTTTGTTATGATATGAGGTACAGGTATGGGAACAAGGACGTTACATTCCCCGGTATGGTAGTAGATTTAGTCAGATGCTAAGACAACTATTTCTGGTGGTACTTTGCACTGTCCTACAATATAGACAGGCGAAAACCACAAACAACCCCCAGTTTTTTTTGGCCTACTTTCAAATAGCCCTCCTGAACTTTTATTGCAGTGATTTATCAAAACTTTGAAAATATAAGTCAATTAACCCCACTAGTGGAAGGAGTTAGGATTTTATCCACACAAAGGTAACATGCAAGGAACCTGATCGAGTCTTTTTTGTTTCTCCCTTCCCCTCACTGGTGAAAAAGACTATACCCTCAGAGGGAGGAAACAAGTGAGACAAAACATAAAGATTCATTTCAAGACCGAATATTAAATTCTTGTAAAAATTTCAGTTGGAAGAGTTAAATTGGTGAAAATTATTATCGGAGGAAAGAATAGTTGAAAACCAAAATGGTTTACTAAAAATGTTAGTTATTGCCAAAAATTTGGTAAACTTTTGTCAGAGAGAAGAAAGAGGAAGAAAATGAGTTGCACGATTTGCAGGTTAGATTCATATTATTCATAAAAATTCGAGAGTGAATACCAGAAGCTGAACCCTAACCTTGTTGACTTAGGAAGCACAGTGAAACCTCAAACATTTTGAGGGATAATTGAATTCAATAAAAATTTAGGATGCTATTTAAAAGTAAATCTAAAGTTCAAAAGGTTATTTTTGGTTTTGGCTACAGTAAAATAAACTTTAGTCAATACTAAAACAAAAAAAAGGTACTGATTATAATAAATGCTCTTTAGATTCAATTAAAAAAAAAAATCCTTTTCTATTTATGTGATTCATATGTTGTGAACTCAAAACCTATACTGAGTCCGAATGGGCCATTTTGCTAATCTAATGCACTACAATAGATAAGAGATCAATTAAACAAGAATTGTTTGCAATTTCTTTCATTTCCATTTAAATTATTTCTTTTACAAGCAAATTTGCTTGCAAGAATTAAGCCGGACAGAAAACCGACTTCCAGTTTCCAAGCATTTCTAAGAATACGTAAAATATTTCTTTTTTTTCTTGTGACACTTTCCAAAATCCAAAAAAGAGGGGGAGGAAAAGAATGATCTCATAAAAGAATGAAGCCTAAACATATATTTAGTTACCTCCTCATCACTGTAAGACTTATTCTGAATTACCATGACACCACTATCAAACTTGCGAAGCATCACTGGCCTGTAGGATCAATAATCAAATGATAAAAACCTCGCATGGTTGATCTTGAGATTAAATTGAACATGGGACATACAACATAATCAAATGTTGAAAAGTCAGCCTTACACATCAATTTTCTCCCAAATGGAGCACGCTTGCAACAAATCCTCAGGTGAAATTAACTCTATGTAAGGGAAGATATAAATGGCTTAATATCAACAGGCAGGTAATTAGAAAATATTCAAGAGAAAGTCGTTGGAGAGTATAAGACCTGTGCCCCTTGCACGGTTGAAGACACAGTAGATATCAATGAGGTTTATCATTCCTCCAGCTTTCTCTAGTGGAATTTTGACAAAATCTGCCAACTACAAATTGTGAAACTTTACACAGTGCTGAAAAATGATAAATGCAAGGAATGAAAACAAGAAAAGGAACAGTGAGCTTTCAACTCAAAAAGAAATTAGGAGACCAATTCATCTATCACATAAATTACACAAGCTATTGCTTATCAAAGAGAAAAATCTATGATCCATGACCTAAATGGCAATGGAGCAGGAAAGATGAGACAAAAAAATTTTATAAACATGTAAATAATGGAGAAAAGGCCACCATTGAAACATTATCTAAAAAATGGACTTGTCCATGGGAAAGGGAGAAGTGAGGGGGCTAAGATTCCGTTTATAGTAGCAGCCCAAGGGCTAGTTCATTTTTGGACATCCTTCATTTGCACTGCTCTTTTTATTCAGCATTGCTCCATCTAAAAAAGATGGCGCAACCATCTAGTTTGCTGCCATATTGGACCAGTTTGGTATACAGCCTATTTAGAATTACCATTTACTAGTACTACTGATTCATTAGAAACAAGCCATTTAGCTCACCTAACTATATCAAAGCCTTTGATTACCACCACGCCCCTTTACAGGATCACATTTGGGCTATTAGATGATAGAAATGCCTCCCAAGAAAAATAGAAAGAACCACTCCGCAAGTCTCTTCCTCACCTTTATTCTCTCGAATAATTAAGGGAAAGAGGGAACCACAAGTTGGCAGATAAGGATCCCCTCCGAGTTCAGAAGCATCTTGAAATCAAAAGGAAACAGACCAACCATGCAACCTCTGAACCAAGGTAACTTACAATCATAAAATCCCTAACTTTTGTAGACCCTGCATTCCAAACTAACTGGCTTTAATCCACATACTGCAATCTCTTCTTTGAACACAGACAACAAAATCAACACCGAAGTAGCACTCAGGTCAACTATACCAGGCCTTAACATGACAGTCTAGATTAATTTGGTTGTACAAATCCCTGTTCTTCTATTCACTCAATTTATCATAAAAGCAAAACATTTATTCACATTCTCATTTGAAAGAACAATATTCTTGACAAAAGAAGAAGCCAGCAGGATCTAGAAGATCAACTTACCAACCATAATGTGCAATTTTCGACATACCGGAGCCCAAATGGTTAATAACTTTGCTGAACTATTTAAGTAAATTAATGCTTTCCTTTCTCCTTTCCTTGATATGAAAAAATAAATAAATAAAAATAAAAATAAAAATGCAAGTTTGAGCAAATGTGGCAGCTTTTGCTTTCTTTCTTAATTATTTATCACATTACTAGAAGCCTCGATGGAAGCTTTTCTTGTATACATTATTCTCATGCAGAAAATTTTATAAAAACAAAACAGAAAATAAAACCAAAAAAATGAAATAAAGAGCAAAATAAATCGTGCTGGGTAAAGATGCTGAAGAAGATAAATCATATTACAAGGAAACATATAGAAAGTACTACATATAACAATTATATATTTGAGATAATTCATGAATGATAATTTCAACAAAAAAATATATATATATGATTGAGAAACATAAGAGCAAACAAACAAGTAGGAAAAAAAATGCAAATGAAAGTGTTACCGATAGCATGACCAGAAAAACCATGTTGAAGCATTCACAAATATAGAAGTACAAGGCAAGATATAAAGCAATGGCTACATAATTTCGAGGGGGTCATTTTTTTTGGGTAGATCATGAGAAAGTATTTATTCACAAGTGAACAAGAAAACAAAACGGAAAGAGCATGAAGATAGTGCCGCCCCACCCAAGGCTACAACCTTGGAGACTACAAAATCAAAAATCTTTATAAAGGACGCAAACAGCTTGGAAAAAAAAAATACACTCAATGACAATGTCCACAAAACTCAACAACAGTTTCTCCGCCTCCTCAAAGGTCTTCTTTATTCTTCCCTCTGATCCTACCAAAACATATCTAGAAGGAGCAATCTCATAAACTCTCCTCTTTCTTATACATATACCCCCATCCACTCCGAGCACACACCTCTCTTTGGACAAGGCTAGAAGTCACCACATACAGTGTAGAAGCAAATAATTCACAGACTCAAGCTCCATTCTGCATAAGGCACATATATCTACTAATAAATGCCTCACCTTTGGAGTTTATCTTGTGTAAGACTTACTGCCCAAGCGGCATCCAATGCAAAGCAAGAAAACTCTTGGAGGAGCAAGGGATCCCAAATAGGCTTCCAAGTAAAATAAAATTCTTCCCCATACTTACTATTAACCTAATCAAATTGTAAAACTATTGAACCCGGAAAAACCATTATGAACTAAACTCCAAACACAATCCTCCCTGTGCATATCCAACTTCACCCCTTCAAGCAATTCAATGCTAAAGAAACTCCATCATCCCCAATCATTTGCTCACCGAACGAAATTCACATATGAACAGATCTATGCCCCTTAGGGATGAACACAGTTTGGTTTGAACCGTAAATTGAACAGGAATTATTAGTCCCAAAACCAAACCGGAATCATATTTTCGGTTCCAATTCAAAAACCGGAACCGGAAGCAAAGACTTATGGTTTGGTTCCGGTTCCCCATTTTTAAAAGCTAGAACCAGAACCTAAACTAGATCGGAACGGGGACCGGGACCATATCCAGAATCGAATCTTTTGAATAAAAGTGGTTTTCGTTATTGCACAAAAACCAAAATCATTTTAAAACTTGTTTTTGCACAAAAATCAAAATCATTAAAAATTTAAATTTTTTGTACAAGAATCAAAATCATTTAAAATTCAAATTTTTTCATTGTTCTATCATAACAATAAACATGCACAAGAAACAAAATCACTTAAAATTCAAATTTTTCATTATTGTGTCACAACAATAAACAGTACCGTTGTTATATCACAAAATTCAAATTTCAAATTTTTTACAATTACTTTTATATCCTTCAAAACTAGTTATTATATAGCTTTTAGAAAGATAATTTTAGTCTTAAAAAAATGTGAAATGTCATTAAATATCACTTCAATTTCATTTCCTTTTACAAATCAATTATCATTCCTTAATTCTTATTATCAATATACTTTCACAATTTTCACTTTAATTCACACTCTCAACTTCTCAACACTGAATTGATATTTTCAATTTTTCATTCTTTCGTATTCAATTGCTCATTTTTTTTCAATTTCTAATTCTATTCGATTTCATTTATCAAAAAAGTATATCGAGTGATAAGAGCCAAAAGTAAAGTTGGAGAATCTTCCCAATATAAACAATTTTATCTTGAAAATTTTTCTACATAAGATTCTCAATACATAAATATTGAAACTGAAAATGATGATCAACAAGAGAAATGTACAGAAAAAGAAAAAATATTAAAATCCAACAATTCTTAAAGTATATTTCAAAAAGAATTATTTGTCAAATGGTTCTAGACAAATTATTTGCAATTATTGTGGGCAACAATTCAAATTCAAAGAAAATTGAGGACATGGGACATTTAAAAAAACATTCGAATAACAAGTATCTAACACAAATTGATCTTAATAGAACACAAACTCAAATATCCAAGTTTGCATTTTTCTAATTCATCTTCTCTTTTTATTTATTCTAATCAAAAAAAAAATTTGCTAAGATGATTGCATAGGTATTTGAGTTTGTGTTCACCCCTTTTCCGTGGGCACCCTATTTTTTTATCGGAATAAAAAAAAAGAGAATAATAATTAAAAAATTCAAATCTGAATATCTGAACTTGTGTTCTATCAAGACCAGTTTGAGTTGGATGCTTGTTATTCAAATGCTTTCTAAATGTTCCATATCTTCCACCTTTTTTTAATTTGAATTGTTGCCCACAGTAATCGCAAATAATACTTTTTGAAATGTATCTTAAAAATGTTGGATTTCAACATATTTTTCTTTTTCTGTACACTTCTCTTGTTGATCAGCATTTTCATTTTCAATATTTGTGTTGAGGTTTTTATGTAGAAAAAATTTCAAAATAAAATTATTCATTTTGCGAAAATTCTCCAATCTTACTCTTGCCTCTATCACTCGACATATTTTTTTTATAAATAAAATCGAATAGAATTAAAAAAATAGAGCGATAAAATATGAGAAAAAATTAAAAATTAAAAATATCAATTGAGAGTTGAGAGTTGAGAGTTGAGAGTTGAGAGTTAAGAGTTGAGAGTTGAGAGTTGCGAAATTAAGAGTATGAATTAAAATGAAAATTGTGAAAATATATTGATAATAAAAAATAAAAAATAAAAATTGATTTGTAAAGAAAAATAAAATTGAAATGATATTTATAGAGATTTCATATTTTTTTAAAACCAAAATTATACTTCTAAAAATTGTATAACAAATAGTCTTGAAGGATATTAGAATAATTATAAAAAAATTTGAAATTTGAATTTTGTGGCACAAACAGTACTGTTCATTGTTGCAATATAACAATGAAAATTTTGAATTTTAAATGATTTTGATACTTGTGCATATTCACTGTTGTGACATAACAATGAAAAAATTTGAATTTTAGATGACTTTGGTCCTTTTGCAAAAATAAATCCAGATTTTAAAGTGACTTTAGTCTTTGTGCAAAAATAAAAACAATTTTTATTCAAAAAATTCAGTTCTGGTTCCGGTCATGATCTTGTTCCAGTTCTGGTTTCGGTTTTTTAAAAATTGGAAACCAAAACCAAAAAGACAGTTCTGGTTCAGTTTTGGACTGAGGATTCTGGTTCGGTTCATGGTTCAAACCAAAATGTGGTCACCCCAAGAGGGCATGAGCTCCTCTAGGCCTTCAAGTTTTCACCATTAGTAAAAAGATGTCAAGCTGGAAGCATAGAGCAGCTGGTGAGGGGGGGTTAAGAAAGGCCAATTTGGGTGGACTTAAATACTATGCATAAAGATATATACAAGTACCTAGTACTTCTGCTGTAGTGCATAGAATCTAAATGCTTAAACATATTAATGTATCTATATGTTTGTGTGTGTGTATAGAGAGAGAGCGAGCATGTATCCTTAATCAAAAACAAAAAACAAAAAAAAAAATAGCTATAATGTGTAAATAAAATATGATCTAGAAGATGTCAAGCTGTCAAAACTCTCTCTCCCTCCAGTAACAAACACCACTTGACTGGCGCGTAGCATGCCCCAAGGACTTGCTCTATAGTACTCTTGCCACATAGCTAAGGTCAGACATTCTCTGTAACACCAAATAACCACACTCAAAAAATGTAGCCAAGATTTATAATTGGACTTTTTGATCTTACATGTATACTCTCGATCTCTTCCATGAAATTTGATATGGAACTAAACAGTTAGACCCTTAAATATGACTAACAAGCAAACCTCCTCTTTAATACTTATGTTGCAACTGGGCTAATTGGTCTGACATTTATACCAAAAGTACTCCTACCACATCAGGGTGTAGCAATCTCTAAAGCAGTGAGCTTACATGCACACTCACAATCTCACATCTTTTTTTATGGAACATATTCTCATCTGATTTTTATGTTAACAACATAAACCCTAAGGTGGGACAAGGCCTACAACAAGGTGTGGTCGCATTCTCGCCTATTTCAAGATAATAACTTTTTATGGAACATACTCTTATTACCATTTTTACATAAAGAGTGTACCATGAATGGGTCTAGTTTAAATGTTTGCATATTAAAAATTGAGCAAGAAACAAAAAGATATAAAAAGAGAAGTCCAGACATAATGGTCAAACAACTCTCTTAAAAGGAGGAATAAAAAGGGTGTGATTTTAAAATTGGACTTCTTACTTTTCCAAGAGGGCATTTGGGAAGGGGATTGTTTGTTATACAAGAAAAGAATATGATTGCCTGCATCCCTTACTATTAACTTTTTTCCTGGCATAAGGGGCACAAAATTGAAGGAAAATGAGTGAACATCTACTGTCATGTGTTCTTAGATACTCATAACAGAAGTTCTGTTATTTTGTCTGGCCGAGATATGGTTGTAAACACTCTGTTCTGTAGATTCTATTGCCACCATATCACTCCCTCATCTGGAATGGGATGATTATCTCTTAATGGGTTTTTATAGACTTCACTTTTAATTGAGGGGGTGTATACTGACAACCAAAAATTGCAGAAGGAACCAACTTGAGCCAAGATGAATGTGTTCAGACAATTACTGGGAGGAACTCAATCAACGTTAATTTGGAAAATGGAAAGATTAACCTACAACCATGTTGGCTGATTTGCCAAAATAGTCAGGTAGATTGCCTCCCAGAGGTGTAATCAGCCAGGCCACATTTCAGTTGGAGCATGCCAATGAAGAGAAATGGCATGGTTTTGTGAGGCCAGTTTGCCAAGTTACAGAAAACCCTTCAAAAAATTTTATTTTATCCTTCAGAGTTCACACTGTTCTCTCTCACTCCGTCGCATCAGCATACTCCCACTCAAAGGACTATATAAAGAACCCGGCATCCTCCTCTGAACAGCTGGTAAGTAGTTGCTAATTGTTGATCTAATTTATAGACCCTCTCTTTGAACATACTATAAAGACAGTGTTAGGCCTTACACAGTGCTCAATCCATCACAAAGTCTCACAATAAAAAATCTCTCTTATAATTACCATACAAGAGATTTTTCTCCTACATTCTTCAAATTCCCAAATGTAAAAATTTTTTAAGATGAGTTACACCCTAGTGCTTATACTTGGAGTACAAGCTTATGCTCAGGAAGATTAAAATCTATATGCTAAACACATCAACAACAAATGTATCATGCTTTCAGAGCATCACCTAAGCCATCCTAGACATAGTTTCTTCAACACTTATGCCCACCTAAGATACTGCAGAAAGAACACATCTAAGTGATTAAAGACAATATTTAACCATCCTTGATTTGAAATCCAAAAGTTTCAAATCTTGCTTGCACAAGATCAAGCAAAGATTCCCTCAAGGATGGTGTGTCCAAGAGAGATTTCTTTATGAAACTTGCTTTGAGGAGGAGCGAATAACAACATAGAGCTGGATCTCACAAATATGAGTGAAACTTGCCTGATTGGCGTCTAAAATGTTCTCAGTACGTCATATTTAACTGGCTGGAGTTATGTTAATTGAGCTAGTGCCAATTTCATTCGTTTCAACTAGTAAAAATAAAGGAAGAAAAGAACCTGGCGGGACAATTGTTGATGATACAGAGCACCGGCAGACTCTTTTGTAACCGGAGATGCTATACCAACACTTAACATCCAATCTTGCATCTCTTGTTTGGAACCAATCTCCTCATCATTTGTTCCGGTGCCTTGAGTAGATGGGCCAGACAAAAGCTTTTGCCTCATTTTCTCTGCAAGCATCACCATCTCTTTAGCCTTATTCTGTAAAACCAAACAGTTACACTAAATTAAAACCAAGCAAAGAAATCTATAAAAAGAATATGTGATAAGAAAGGACAATCATGCCAAACCAATCAATTACCAAGCAACAACAAATAAGGAACAAAAATAAATTTGAGGATTTACCATGAAACAAGCACCAAATCCAACTTGCATAATATCAACGGTAAAACCATATTCATGGAAGCATTGTCATGTTTCAGAGCTTGGAGGTAAATATGGGCCTATTCAGAAAGTCACATCATGCTCTGGAGAAAACATTTTAGAAATTTCAAAAAAAAAAAAAATTCAAGATTAGCAGCTTCCCCCACATTTCCTATACTAGGTCCAGTCCAACTTCCGTTTATGTTCTCATTAATCCGATGCAGGAAAGCACAAGCATTGTAGGATAACAAAATTCTCATGAATGTTCTTCATATATACATATGAAGATGTGATTCGAAACAAATATTCATTCCCTAAGCCACCTTTGTTAGCACATGGAATTGCAAAATACTAGTTTTTCCATCTTAATTTGAAAATGGTGCAAAAATTATATAGTCTCATGTCTAGATACTAGTTTTTCCATCCTAACTAAAAAACGGTGCAAAAATTATATAGCCCATGTCTAGTTTCCAACAGAAAACCTCAATGCATATCATTTACATTTCCAAATATTATCGGATCAGCAAAAGAATATTAAATAATTGTGCAGAAACTCCAAAATGCAAGTCTAGAGAAGCATTTCAAAATTCCAAAGTGAAGTGCATTAGTTAAAGACGAACACACCATAAGAGCATTCAAATCCTGAAAAGCTTCCTGCAAGCTTTTATCAGTACTCTCCCACATCTCCTGCTCCTTCCTCAGTATCCCTGCAACCCCAACCACCGCACTACGTGTCCTAAGTCCGCTCCTCGAAGAACCCTCCTCTGTTGAAGTTGAGCTAGAACTCTCTACTTTTAAGGTCTCCCAAGCCCTTCCTCTCCACGCCTCCCACAACTTCCCCAAAAAGGCCTCCGGATCGGTCTTCCCCCTCACAACGATCGTGATCACCATCGACTTTGATCCTTTCTCGTCAACGACGCCGTTTTGCGGCGAAATCAGGACCTGAATTCTGATCCTGGGACTAGCGAAGATAGCCTTGATCGATTTTTTTAGTGAGAAGATGTGAGTGACAGCGGAAAGAGGGATGGCGAAGGCGGAGATGGCGGCGGAGGAGGAATCGGAGATCCATATGAGGCGGTGAGTGGTGAGGATGAGAATGCCGGATTTGAGAGGAGAGAGAGTAGGGTTTTGGTCGTCTGGCTCGAGGTCGACGCCCGAGATGAGAGAAGACTCCACCTCGCCGGAGATAAACACAGGTCGGCCACTGCCGGTGAGTTGCGCCGCCGGTAGCCACCGTGTTGACATTTGAGGAATTTGAGCTAACCAGTCATGAGCAGTGAAATTGGACGGCAATCGTCTGTCAAAGCTGTAATGAAAGTCCAATTCCAAAGTCCAAACTTGCGAAATTTCGCATCAAGTGGGACCCTTAATTTAGAAGGGATGGAAACCATCCTAATATATTCTAAATTTTGAAGTTCTTTACAAAACTATTTTAGATTTTAAAAGATTGACTGCTGGCTATACCAGCATAATGTTGGTACAATTAAGAGTAGTTATTCAATATGGAAATTGATAATGATTTTAAAAGTGTTACATAACGGTTAAATATATTGTCTAAAAACTTTAGAGAAGATATATTTAGTCAAAAAATTAAAAAAAAAAAAAAACAGCACCTAAAAATTATTATTTTTATGACGATTTTATATCGTCTAACAACAAAATAATGATACGTTGATCCAACTCGAAAACTAATCATCAAATTCAAAATTTTTTCTTCTCCACATCAAAAATAGGAATTTTTTCTACATATATTGCTGGGAAAATAGTATTGAGTGCGGTGTGGCATGTGAGCAAGCGCGTGATTTTAAAAATCTTATAATTGAAAATTTTTTTTAAGTATAACTTTGATTTATGTTAAATTAAATTAATTTTTTTCTCATGAAATATGAAGGACGTTCATGAATAAATATTTTTAAAACGTATATTCCTTTCTCTAAGTTTTAAAATTCAATACACCAAAGTCTGGGTTATCCTTCAAATGTAGGACCTCTTATCTGTCCATGTAACCATTCCTTTCCAAACTTGAAGCAATTCTCAAACAAAAATTCAAATTTTGTAGTGAAGTGATACCAAAAGTCCACTAAGGTTCATCGATATCAATCAAAAATCATCCAACAATTAGATTCGTTCTATTTAAAACCTCTCTTTTTTGCTTTTCTATCTCTACTTTTATAGAGAATTTTCACTCTCTTCCTACACGTCAAATCTCTCAATTAGTCAGAGATTAAACAACTCAAAATAAACTTGTTATGTGTTATGAGGAAAGTTTCAAGGGATATCTATAAGCGTTACATGGGAGATATAACAATTCAACTCTAGAGAAAGGAACAAGGATAGAGAGAGAGAGAGAGATTAGAGAGCATAGAAAAAATAGTAGAAAGAGAAGAGAGAAAGAGATAAAGAAAGAGTAACTTAAAAATCAATTATATTCTATTTCATGACATTATTTTTTTATCTCAAGTTTTTATATTTTTCACAAACCTTTTTAATTATTAACGAACTAATCACTTAACAACTAACTACTAACTATTAAACTATTAATCATTTAACTATTAATTACTAACTATTAGTGGTTATATCAATTAACTGCTAACCACTTACTTATTAACTATTAATTACTAGTGCTTATATCAATTAACTATTGTTAACTACTAATCCAACTAATAACTGTTACAATATTTCACTATTTGAAAATATCTTTAACCTCAAGGATAAAAAATTGAAAAATTATTATTAAATTCATAAATTTTAAACAAAAACTTGTATTTGTGTTGAGAGATAAGATGATAAAAATGAATAATAAGTTTTACTTAAGTTATAGAGAGAGTAGTGGGAGGAAAGTGGAGATGAGAAACCTTGAGAAAGACTTTTTTTCAATTACATTTTGGTAAAGGATTTTTCCCCGTGAATATCAAAAATTCAATTTTTAGAGGATTTGCCAAAAGTGCAACTTCAATAGATTCCTTCTTGTACGATTGAGATCCTACTTCTAACAAAAAAAAATTTTCAATAAAATCCAAAAGTTCAATCTTTGAAAATTTTACAATAAATCACCATTAATAGGTTTTTTTTAGACATATGTGACCCTCCTTCTACCGTTAACTTTTCTTCACTTTGTGTAACTAGAATAAAAAGACTAAGAAAGTGTTTCAATACTTTATATTTTCGGGTTTATATTTGTTTAGTATTTTCATAAGGGTATTGAATTTATCATTAAAACTTATCGTAAAAGTGTCTAATTATTGGTCTAGTTCATCCATTCTTCGTACTAACTAGAGATGACTTTCTTTCATTTTAATGATGGCTTCATACCAGATTTCATCTGCCATTATTTAGTGTCAGCTAAGGATACGCAAGTTATGATACCAATTTATAACAATTCAACTCTAAAGAGAGAAAATGATAGAAAGAGAAAGAATTTACAGAGTATAAAAAAATAGCAAAGAGAGAATTAAGAGAAAGAGAATAACTCAAAAATCAATTTTATTTCACTCCATAACATTATTGTCTTATCTCAAATATTTATATATTTTTCTCTAATTATATTAACTATTAACTAACTAACCACTTAACAAATAACTACTAATATTTGTTGTTACAATAATTAACTACTAACCAGTTAACTATTAACTACTTATAGTTATATCAATTAACTACTAACTATTAACTATTAATGGTTATATCAATTAATTACTATTAACAACTAATCCGTTTGGAAGTTGTTACAGGAGCCAATAGGGAGACAAGTGGCATTGGTAGGTGGTTGTAGGGGGCATGCACATGCGTATGCACCTGGCATGAGCCGCACGCATGCTAGGGTGCCACATGAACATGTAAAAGCACACTAGGTGACAGGCACGTGAGTGAGATGCTTGGGGTGCCATTATGCACCTAATGTATGTGCCATTTGTGTGCACGCGAGTGCACCGCTCTAGTGCCTATTTTGATTTTTTTTGTAATTTGTTACCCTTTATGTCTCATGTGACCCCTATAAACATTTTTAGGCAATATCAGCTACTCAAATTTTAGTAGGAGTTTTAGAATCGAGAAAATTTTCTAAAATAAAATTTTTTTCCTAAAATAGAAATTTTTGTAATTCTTTAGGAAAAATAATTCATCTTGGATGTTTAGTTTGAATATCAAGACATGCTTGAATCTTTGCAAAACAAACCCTATATTTAGTTCGATAACTGAATTCTCAATCTCAGTGATATATTGCTCTAATGTATATTAATTTTAGGTTTACTACTAGATAGCCATGAGACAATATCACTAACACTTTCATAATATGGAAACAGACCATTTTCGTGCTTTAATTATAATTACCAAAATACACATAGGTTTCATAACACCTAACATTGTATATAATAATTATCTATGCAGTAAGAAATAGTTGTAACATTCAAAAGTAAAGTCATCATGCAAACTATGCACTTAAAATCCCTTTATTTCAAAATCTCAATTAATCCAATATTATAAATATTGTCATATTCTTATTAAATAAATAATATGATCTCTTCTATTATTGATACTCAATTGGTAAGACCTTTATAATAAACTCTTTTGTAATCATATCTTGTGATGAGATCATCAAGATTGCAAGGAATTCACGAGATCCAACTCAAGTCCCAATTGGGCCGGTGACAAGGGCCCGAGTTAAAAGATTCAAAGAAGCACTGAATAACTTAATTCAGAGGGCTTTACAACAAGAAATTGAAGCCCAAATAAATAAAGAACCAAAAGGGGCATTAGTTATGCTTATACAAGCCCAGTTGGAAGAATAAAAGACCCAAAACTACCTAAGATCAAGGGAGGACGAAAATGAAGAAAAATAGCAGCAAGACTTGGTCAAAGTAGTTTGAATTATTTAGTTTCCTAATTTTTTTGTAACTTGTATTTAGTTTCCTAATTTTTTATTGTTTAGGGAGTTACTAAATTTTTAGTTGCCAATTATGTTTTACTTTTAGGCTATAAATAGGTCATTATACATTGTGTAAAAGACAACACTTTTGAGAGAATTAATAAAATTGTGAGGATTCTTCACACAAGTCTTGTTCTTTTGAGAACTTTGAACTTATTCAAGATATGAGTCTTGTTTAGTTCTTTGACTTATCAATCTAGGTTTCGAACCATCTAGATTGTGGCGTCATTCATTCCATCTTTATACCAAAGTTCTTGATCTAGTGAGAAACGGGTCTAAGGTCATATACCTTAGGTTCTTCCTCCTTTAGGGCAAGGGTTGAGGTCTTTAATTCCACCGGTTCAAATAATTCGTTGGAACGATTTTTGGGCTAAATTAACTTGTTCGTGGGTTCTAGGGTTTTTATACCCAACGGGTTCACATCAGTTGGTATCAGAGCCAATCCAGGTTTTTTTTTTCCTTCGAATTATTCTTATTTAAATTTTTTTTTCTTCTTTTTGTGTCTGAAAAAAAAAACTCTTCATTCGTTGGTTTATTTCTTATTTTGGGTGTACTTATTCTTTATTTTGTGCTGTCATATTCCCAAAAAAAAAAAAGAAGAGAAGGGCAAAAAAAAAAAAGACCCACAACAAAAAAAAGGGGCCGTGAAAAAAAAAAGGCCAAAAAAAAGGGGAGAAAAAAAAAAAGAAAAGGACCCACAAAAAAAAAAAAGAGAAGAGGCCTTGAAAAAAAAAAAAAAAAGGCAGTTTTCAAATTTTACAAAATTGATAATTCTCCATTTTGTGATTTGGCAGTATTATTACCTTTTGGTTGGATTTGAAATATTTCATTATTTGTACACTTACCCAAATTCAAACTTTCCATATTTGTTTTCCTTTTATGGACTATTTCTTTATTTGTTCACCTTCCTTATTTATCTCATTCCTTGACTGTTTCCTTTCTAATTTAGCAATTTCTTTTTAAATTTACTAATTTTCTTATTTCTTATTTTTCTCTTTCCTTCTTACTTTTCTTGTTATCCTTTCTTCTATATAAGTCATTGAATTTCACAGGGCAATTATTTCTGAGTTGAGTTCTCGAGTTCAATAAAGAACTTGACTAAGTGAAGTAGAGTGGTAAAAGGCAAGAGAGAATTCATTAAGAATAAAAGCCAAATACATAGAGTGAAACACGAGTGGATTTGAGTGAATCATTATTTTTGAGTGAAATACGTGAGGGAGTGTGGTGAGTTTCTTTCCTATTTTATTCTAACATTGTCTTGCAGATTCCAATCATGACTCAAAATCAAAAAGATACCATAAGTGAGGAGGTTCAACCACAGGTTGGGTCGAATCTACAACTACAAGCATTTATGGGGGAGATGAGACGGATGATGAAGAGGGAGTTAGATCTTATACATGAAAGGTTGGATAAAGTGGAAGAAGGGTCGCAAAGGGGACAACCATCAATAGTGCCAACCCCCTCCAGGAGGAATATGTTTCATCAAAGAGAAACTGAAGTTGTGGATGAGTTTGAAGGAGATGGGTTAGAAGAGGAGTTTGATAGGTTGTCAGTGGGTAGTCATAGGAGACTTGGTCGAAATAGAGAAGTTAATAATCGGGTCGACAACAATTTAGGTAGTATCAAGATGAAAATTCCATCGTTTCAAGGTAAAAGCGATCCCGAAACATATCTTGAGTGGGAAAAGAAGATTGAGTTAGTTTTTTATTGTCACAGCTATTCTGAATTAAAGAAGGTTAAACTTGCTGTTATTGAGTTTACTGATTATGCAATTGTATGGTGGGATCAGTTGTGCATCAATAGACGACGGAATGGGGATAGACCCATTGAAACTTGGGGTGAAATGAAGAGGGTGATGAGACGACGATTTGTGCCGAGTCATTACTATAGGGATTTATATCTCAAGTTGCAAAGTCTCCACCAAGGTAATCGAAGCGTAGATGAGTATTACAAAGAGATGGAGATGACTATGATTCGAGCTAATGTGGAAGAAGATAGAGAGGCGACGATGACTAGATTTTTGAATGGTTTAAATCGAGAGATTGCCAACACAATCGAGCTTCACCATTATGTGGAGTTGGAGGATTTGGTACATATGGCAATCAAGGTTGAAAGGCAGCTCAAAAGAGGTAACACACGACCAAAACCAACACCACAGATTTCGAATGCAACATCTTGGAGAATGAGCTACCCGAAGAAAGAAGAAAATTCAGCCATCTCCAAAGTTAAGCCTGAACATAAACCAGCTATCTCCACCACGACTTCTCAAAGTAAGTCAAGCCCTACTTTAACTCGATCTAGTGAGATTAAATGTTTCAGGTGTCAGGGAAGAGGACATATAGCTAGCCAATGTCCAAACAAGCGAGTTATGGTGATTCGGGAAAATGGTGCAATCGAGTCTGAAGATAAAGGTGACATTGATTGTTTGCCTCCATTGGAAGACGTCCCCATCAGAGCTGAGGAGTATGGGGCTGAACATGGTGAGATGTTAACGCTAGTAACATGTCGAGCCTTAAGCTTACAAGCCAGAGGAGATGAAGAAGAAGTACAACGGGAGAATATCTTTCACACTCGTTGCCATGTGAAAGACAAGGTATGCATTTTGATCATTGACGGTGGTAGTTTTACCAATGTTGCGAGTAAGACTTTAGTGGAAAAGCTCAATTTGTCAACCACTAAACATTCTTAACCATACAAGCTACAATGGTTGAATGATAGTGGAGAAGTGAGGGTTACAAAACAAGTTGTACCATTCCGGATTGGGAAATATGAAGATGAGGTGTTATGTGATGTGGTGCCAATGCAGGCTGGGCATATTTTGTTAGGAAGGTCTTGGCAATTTGATCGACATGTGCAACATGACGGCTTCACCAACAAATATTCATTCATGTTCAACCAACGAAAAATCACTTTAATTCCAATGACACCAAAGCAAGTCTATGAAGACCGAGTGAGGTTGCAAAAATTGAGTGAGCAACAGAAACAAAAAGATCAAAATGGGTTGAGAGAAGAAAAAAAAGAGAGAAAAGAAGAGAGAAAGGCCGAATTTGATGAGAAAGAGAAAAGAGAGGAAAGTTCGGCCGAAGAGGTAAAATCCGAGAGAAAACAAAAGAATTTCTATGCCAAAACAAGTGAGGTTAAGCGAGCGATACTCTCAAGACGGCCAATGATTGTACTTATGTACAAGGAATTGCTTTTAAACACTGACCAACTTAACCCTTCTTTGCCGAGTGTTATTGTGTCTCTTTTGCAGGAATTCGAAAATGTGTTTCCTGAAGAGCTACCCCAAGGTTTGCCACCTATCCGAGGGATTGAACATCAAATTGATTTCATACCCGGTGCATCAATTCCAAATCGCCCAGCATATAGAAGCAATCCAGAAGAGGCGAAGGAGCTTCAAAGACAAGTCGAAAAGTTGATGGAAAAGGGGCATGTGAGAGAAAGTATGAGTCCATGTGCAGTTCCAGTGATTTTGGTACCTAAGAAAGATGGAACATGGAGGATGTGTGTTGACTGCCGAGCCATTAACAACATAACGGTAAGATATCGACACCCTATTCCTCGTTTAGATGACATGTTAGATGAGTTGCATGGTGCTTGTGTGTTTTCTAAAATTGATCTTAAGAGTGGATATCATCAAATACGAATGAAAGAAGGAGATGAATGGAAAACAGCTTTTAAAACTAAATATGGGTTATATGAGTGGTTAGTTATGCCTTTTGGATTAACCAATGCTCCTAGTACATTCATGCGCTTAATGAATCATGTTTTGTGTGCTTTTATTGGTAAATTCGTTGTTGTTTATTTTGATGATATTTTGATATATAGCAAAAGTTTGCATGATCATGTCTCACATTTGCATTCGGTTTTGGATGTACTTAGAAAAGAAAATTTATATGCTAACCTCAAAAAGTGTACCTTCTGCACCGACAAGCTTGTTTTTCTGGGTTTTGTTGTGAGTGCAAAAGGCATCGAGGTGGATGAAGAGAAGATCAAAGCCATCCAAGAATGGCCAACCCCCTCCAATATAGGTAATGTTAGAAGTTTTCATGGTCTTGCTAGTTTTTACAGGAGGTTCGTGAAAGATTTTAGCACTATCGCTGCACCGCTTACACAAGTCATCAAGAAAAACGTTGCATTTCAATGGAGTGAAGAGCAAGAGAAGGCGTTTCAACTTATTAAACATAAGCTTACTCATGCACCTTTACTTGCTTTACCGAACTTTTCTAAAACATTTGAAATTGAATGTGATGCTTCTGGTGTAGGTATAGGCGCTGTTCTTATGCAGGATGAAAGACCACTTGCATACTTTAGCGAGAAGTTAAGCGGGGCTGCACTTAACTATCCTACCTATGACAAAGAATTGTACGCCTTGGTTCGAGCTTTGGAGACATGGCAACACTATTTGTGGCCGAAAGAATTTGTGATTCGTACGGATCATGAATCCTTGAAACATTTGAAAAGTCAACATAAGCTGAATAAGAGACATGCTCGATGGATGGAATTCATCGAAACTTTCCCTTATGTCATTCGATATAAACAAGGTAAGGAGAATGTAGTTGCGGATGCACTTTCACGCAGATATGCCTTAATCTCTACTCTTGATGCTAAATTTCTTGGTTTTGAGCATATTAAAGAACTTTATCATGATGACCATGATTTTGGAGAAATTTATAGTGCATGTGAAAAGTCTGCTGAGGGCAAATTCTATAGGCATGAGAACTTTTTGTTTAGGGAAAATAAGTTGTGCATGCCAAATTGTTCATTGAGAGAGTTGTTAGTTCGAGAATCTCATAGCGGAGGGTTAATGGGACATTTTGGAGTTGTTAAAACCTTGGCAATTTTACAAGAGCACTTTTATTAGCCACACATGAAACGAGACATTGAGAGATTTTGTGGTAGATGTATTACCTGTAGGCAAGCTAAATTTAAGGTTCAACCTAATGGTCTTTACACACCCCTACCTATTCCTAGTTCACCTTGAATTGACATTTCAATGGATTTTATATTGGGTTTACCTAAGAATAAATATGGACGAGATTCGATCTTTGTAGTTGTAGATCGATTTTCTAAGATGGCTCATTTTATTTCTTGTCATAAATCTGACAATACTTCTCATATTGCGGAATTATTCTTTAAGGAAATTGTGAGATTACATGGGATGCCTAGAACAATCGTTTCAGATCGGGATACTAAGTTCCTGAGTTACTTTTGGAAGACATTATGGGGAAAGTTAGGAACAAAATTTTTATTTTCAACAACTTGTCATTCTCAAACTGATGGTCAAACAGAAGTAGTCAACAGAACTTTATCCACTTTGTTGAGGGCTGTCATTGGTAAAAATATTAAAATTTGGGAAGAATGTTTGCCACATGTTGAGTTTGCATATAATCGTGCTATTCACTCTACTACTAAATTCTCACCGTTTGAAATTGTTTATGGTTTTAATCCTTTAACTCCTTTGAATTTCTTACCTTTACCTATTTCTGAGCAAGTGAATTTAGATGGTAAGAAAAAAGCAGAATTTGTGAAGCAACTTCACGAGAAAGTACGATTCAATATCGAGAGAAGGACCGAACAATACATCAAGCAAGCTAACAAGGGACGTCACAAGTTGATTTTTGAACCCGGTGATTGGGTTTGGTTACACATGCGGAAGGAAAGATTTCCGGCACAGAGACGTTCCAAGTTGTTGCCCCGAGGAGATGGTCCTTTTCAAGTGCTAGAACGGATCAACGACAATGCTTACAGACTTGATTTACCAGGTGAGTATCATGTTAGTGCTACTTTCAATATTACTGACTTGAGTCCTTTTGATGTAGGTGACGATTTGAGGACAAATCCTTCTCAAGAGGAGGGGAATGATGAGATCATCAAGATTGCAAGGAATTCACGAGATCCAACTCAAGTCCCAATTGGGCCGGTGACAAGGGCCCGAGTTAAAAGATTCAAAGAAGTACTGAATAACTTAATTCAGAGGGCTTTACAACAAGAAATTGAAGCCCAAATAAATAAAGAACCAAAAGGGGCCTTAGTTATGCTTATACAAGCCCAGTTGGAAGAATAAAAGGCCCAAAACTACCTAAGATCAAGGGAGGACGAAAATGAAGAAAAATAGCAGCAAGACTTGGTCAAAGTAGTTTGAATTATTTAGTTTCCTAATTTTTTTGTAACTTGTATTTAGTTTCCTAATTTTTTATTGTTTAGGGAGTTACTAAATTTTTAGTTGTCAATTATGTTTTACTTTTAGGCTATAAATAGGCCATTATACATTGTGTAAAAGACAACACTTTTGAGAGAATTAATAAAATTGTGAGGATTCTTCACACAAGTTTTGTTCTTTTGAGAACTTTGAACTTATTCAAGATATGAGTCTTGTTTAGTTCTTTGACTTATCAATCTAGGTTTCGAACCATCTAGATTGTGGCGTCATTCATTCCATCTTTATACCAAAGTTCTTGATCTAGTGAGAAACGGGTCTAAGGTCATATACCTTAGGTTCTTCCTCCTTTAGGGCAAGGGTTGAGGTCTTTAATTCCACCGGTTCAAATAATTCGTTGGAACGATTTTTGGGCTAAATTAACTTGTTCGTGGGTTTTAGGGTTTTTATACTCAACGGGTTCACATCATCTTGTAATCTCTGCCAATAACTTAATTTATCGAAAACTATCTTGAGTCATATGATCTTGTCATCATTTTGATTGAGGAAACAAGTCTCATCTTGAAAATTCATTTCTTGTGTACCTAAAAAATTTAGGGTCACAAGATATCTCTTTGCTCATGTATGGTAACCCAAATGCTAATGTCTGCAATTCTCTAATCATCTAAATGTGAGATAATATATTGTCTCAATTAAAAGACTATATGCAATATTGTAATCGGACTAACGATTTACTAATATAGATATATCACCATACTGATGTCATTTTTATGTTATTGTTTCAATTAAAAGACTATATGTAATATCATAATCGGAATAATGATTTACTGACATAGACATATCACCATACTATCATCATTTTCACATCATGTTCATCATTATTATCATATAAATGCTCACGTATCTCATAGCATGCTCTCACTAGACCATTCACATTGATAACTCTTTATACGTCATGATATCTAAAATCATGTTGTTCGGTCATAATTCTAAAATTGCAAATGGTTTTAAATATTTAGATTAGAGTTTTCCACCACTCATATTCTCAACCGCTTGAGAATGAAGCATCCTCGTAGATACTTAGGATGCTAAAAGTGTGAAATGGTGATTGAATGTAATCCAACAACCTTTTAGGTTATAGTTGCCAAAAAAGTGTGGAAGAAGTTGTGTAAAGTATGCATTATTTAACGGTATATTCACTATAAGTTGTTTATTATATTTAATTAGTTTACTATGTACTTCATTCCTTTTGTTATGTTTTAGTGGCATAAGCAAGTAATAAGGTTTAAAAATAAAGAATTAAAACATCATCATAAGTTATGCACCATTTATGTTGATAGTTTTGCAATTGGGGTGAATGCTTATGCTTCTATCAAAAGTTCTTCCATTACAAAGAAATTAGATAATAATGATGAAAGATCTAAAGACTTAGTCTGAAATAAATACCCAAGCAAGGAAGAAACCTAAGACATCAAATAGTTCAAAAAGTAATCAAGTTCAATTTGTAATAGTAAATGCTTTAAGTATTATAAGAGAGAACTCTAGGAAGAAAATAGTATTATTAGAAATATAATATGTGCATCTTCATTTGGAAAATAATTTACAAAATTTTTTGATTGGTCAAAAGAAAAAATTAATTATTTTAGAATATTTTTAGAAACCGTGATTAATTTAAAAAAATAATTCCTCGATGCGTCATAAAGAAAAATATTATAAGATTGATTCTGACTACACCAACCTGTTTGGATTACTTACGAATTATGGAGAGCGCTATCACTTATGTGATTATCAATAAAGATGGAAACTAAAAAATTTAGGAAAGATATTTAACTATGGATATTCATGATCATGTAATGTTATTAAATGACGTTTTAGGAATATTGAAAGCTCCTTTTGCTATTGTTGAAGCAATGCTCACATAAGACTTAAAAAAACAAAAAATATATAGCTCTTGCTTATTGAAATATTCATAACATTATTAAAATTTATTCATGAGAAGGTCCTTAGTTTAGTGAAAAAATATATAAAATTGTTCAGCACAAAGACAACCATACGAATGATAAAGCATTTCTAATCGAGTAAGTATTAATGTTAATCGAAGCCAACTTCATCAAATGACAAATATTCAAGATTTAATCGCAAAAAAATTATGGAATAGTTATAATAGGCATTAGTATCATGGTTATGACTATATAATCATATTTTTCTTCTATTTTTGTTTGATTCGATCATTCATCTTTTATCATATTTATGGTTGAATTTTAGATTTAAGTTGATATATTTTTAATTTTTTTATCTATTTATGTTAGGAACTTTTTTTCAGGTTGCATGTATTTGTATTTCATTCATTTTTTAAAAATAATAGTCTTTGGTGTGTTTGATTTTTAAACTGATTTAAAATACTCATAATGAAAAAATAAAAATGTTTTCTTTTATTTTTAAAAACAAAAGACCAAAAAAGGAAATCTTAAAAAAATATTGTCTTTTTTTTTTACGTTATAAATCACCGGAATATTGTAGTCAGTTAAATTCAATTTGAATCGGATTGAACGTTTAAATAGCTAAACTTTCTCAGAAAACTCAAATTCAAGATTTTACAAATACCAATATCGAGTCACTAAATTCCTAATACAAAATATTTTATCTAGCATAAAATCATCTTGTAAATAGGACTATACGACGAACGAATGATTTACACTCTATTGACGATTGCATATATTATCATGCTTGTGTGTGTATTCAAGAATCTTGCTATTAAGGCCCGTCACTATTTATCATTAAAAGAATACTTTATTTTCATTTATAATAAATAATTTCAAACAATAATTTAACCCATCACATCCCACTCCTTTAATTTTCCAACTACTTATTGGTAGATTGAAGTGAACGAATCTAATAAAAAAATTTATTTAAAATTACTATATTATGTGTCTATCACAATCATATTTTTTAAAATTCTTATTTTTTTTCCCTTAGTAAAAAAGATCAAAAATAGATAAACAAAGCATTAATGATAATTTTGAACTTCATTATAATTGTATTTTAAAAATTAAATCAGGTAAATTTTCAAAATAAATTATGATTTAATTTATAATTTCTCATATATACATTAGTAGCCACTGTGGAGTCCTTGGCAAGCAAATTGCTACGCTATTTCCAAAAATTTCCTACCATTACGAAAGTTGCTTTGTTCGCAATGTGGTTAGCTTTGACTTCGAGTTCCGACCATCACCGGAGTTAATATACTAATCAATACTTAACCAAGTTTTAAATAAAATTTGAAAAAAAAAATTATATTGAAAAAGTTTCTTTATAAATTGAATTCAATAATATTCAAATCAAATTAATTAAAAGATAATTTTAAATATTCTGACTGACTAAAAGTAAAGAATTAATTTGCGGCTAGCACCTCACCTACACTTAGATCTATTTCACTATAGACTTCATCGCTTTATTACTTTCCAACATGGGAGATGCCTGTCACACTCATATTGTCCCCAACTTCTTCCCCATCATTTGTCTCTCTATCAAGTCTCCTAATGCCATAATTACCACCACTAACCCTCCCAATACCATCTTCAAAATCTTCAAATAGATTAATATTTTCAAACTAGTCCACTATACTTCTCAATGTCTCCTCCCCTAACTCGTTAAATCAAATCTTAGTTATTCTAATTAATGACGATGCAAAATAACAATTATTTGAAACTATTACATGTTTAGGGAAAATGATGAGACATAAATAATGTGAGAGATGAGTAAAGGGATGTGTGAATGTGGATGACACTATTACATTTCTTTTTACTCGTCGGGTACAAATAGGGCAAGTAAAGGAGTAGTGTCATCACATGAACATTATTGTGGCGGTTCAAAATATTTTACAATAGTTTAGCAAGCTTAAGCTATTTATGTGCATTGTCCATCGTCCATATTTTTCACATGTACAAATTTTGTTGGTTTTTCGACTGGTTTTCCTGCACTTGAACCACCATCATTGTGCTTTCCAAGTTCAAAATGAAAGGATGTTGTATGAGATCATTAAATACAATCTGATATATCAATATTCTGTGGGTGTAGTGGTTGGATACTAAAATCATTTAACCAAAATCTTGAATTTAAGTTTTGAGAATGAAAAAATAGACATTATGAGAGTTAACTCTTAAATAGGTTCTACAGTGGTAGGATCAAAATGAATGAATAACTCGAATAACAATTAATGGTAAATACACCTACACGAAAAACAGAAAGAAAAAAAAAACAATTTGATATATCCATGATGATGAACAATGCCAATAAAATCAAATCCTAATACAATTAGAGCTCTATTTGGGTAGTCTTATGTAACAAAATGCTATTAATTAAAGAGGTGATATAGGAGTTTTTCCAAGCTTCCCCATCATTTTGGATACTTCTCTGCAATGATGATTAGATGTAGGTAAATGAAGGTTTTTGATAACAATTTTAGTTTCATGGTAAAACAATCAAAATATTTACAACATAGTAAAAAAAAAATTAAAGATGAAAAGTAAAAGTACAAATTTAAAGAAAATAATAGTTCAATGACATGTAAAAATGCAAAAAGTAAAAAGCATCATTTGATCTGTACAAAATAAAAGCAAATGTTACACTTTCTCTTTTTACATTAAGACAGAATTTTTTTAATCTCTTATTCTAAAAAATCTACAAAAGGAAAAAAAAAATCAAATTTATCTCAATTAAATTAAAATGAAAACTTATAGATGAAAACCTTTGGAAAATGGGGTGGGTCCACCCATGTGAGTAGACCCAACCCTTCCATTTTTTTTTTTGAATTTCAAATAGGGTGAGGGTGGTTATTGGAAAACTTCCTCCCTCTAAAAAATCTACAAAAGGAAAAAAAATCAACCGTTGAAAAATGGGGTGGGTCCGCCATGTGGGTAGACCCAACCCTTCCATTTTCTTTTCCTGAATTTCAAATAGGGTGAGGGTGGTTACTGGAAAACTCCCTTCCTCAACTCCCTCAACTCCCTTTTTCTCTCTCTCTTAACTCCCTCCTTGCAATGAACTTCTATTTTATGAAAAACATATATGAGTGATATAGGAAGAAATAACAACATGGAGATGCCATTTTTGTGACTGAAAAATAGAAAAATGGGAGAGGAAAACCTTTTGTAAGTGAAAAAAAAAAAGAGATTTCTTTCACATTGGAAAAAAGTGAGAGAGACTTTCGAATAAGGGTTGGCGATCATTACTCCAACATAGCATTTGGATTATGAACAATAGAAAGTGATTCGACTTTGTAACATCCTCTCGATCTAGAATAGCCAACCGTCAAAAAGATATAAGTGATTTTAATCCGTTTATGATTCAAAACTTTTTCACATGAAAATTATATTTGTTGGTTTATTTAAAATTTTCATTGGTATCAGAGCCTCTTGAATAGTTTCTTGTCTCTTCAGAGAATTTAAAAAAAAAAATATATATATATATATATATATATATGAAAAATGTCATGGATATTTTTTATAGTGCATTAATGGAAACTTGAAATTGGTTCAATAGAATATTTTCAATTTTATACAGTAGCATACCCATAACATGAGCATTAAATCTGCAAGATTTAGCATGCATCTGATGAATATAATATAAGATATTGCAAACGCTAACCGAAACTTAATATATTCGTATATTTAAAAATACTATATTTCGTGATATAAAATTAGTTAGATTTCTCTTGAAAAATACTTTCTAACTATATAAAAATCGCAAAAAATCTTAAAAATTGAGAGAAATATGACCATTTGAAATTTGGATTGAAAACCAAAAATTTAAATAAATGATGAATGGTACTTATAATCATTCCCACTCTTGGCAGCGGCATGCCCCCTAGACTAGAGACGCTCGATTAAAAATTCGATACCACCATTGAATTTAGAAATATTAAAAATGAGACGTAGTCAAAATTTGGTGCCTAAAAAAACCCAAAAAGGCAACACGAGTAATACACGTGCCGCCTAAGGAGAGTAGGTACATGTTCATTTTGGACAACTCATCCCAACGGTGCATGGGGGTGCATGCAGCCTCTGCTTCTATCGGAATTTTCACCAAAAAATAATTTATATTATTTTCAGATTTTTTTATAAATTTTAATTTATTTTTCGGATTCCAAAATAATTTTCATAGATTTTTAAAATTAAAAAATTATTTAAAATTACAGAAAAATTATTTTTAGTGTTGAAAAAATTGTGAAAATTTTTATATGAATCTAGAAAATTATTTTCTTAGTTTTGGTTACCCGGGTGGAAATTTATTTTTCACACCCATTATTTATTTGTATTTTTGCTCATTATTTATGTTTAAAAATTAGTTTTTCTAATATAAAATTGTTTTAAATTTGAGCAAATATATTTAAAATAAATATTTTGAGATTTATTATAAAATTATATTTGGCTACATGCCTAACCTAATATTGTTTCCATTTTCAAGAAAAATGATGATAATCGGACATATTCGTGAAAGTTTTCCAGATTTCTGGGGGAAGAGATTTAAGAAATTTAGAACATTTGATAAAATTATGTCAAATGTTGACTTTCAAAATGAATTCATCTCATATTTTGACAGAACATCTTGAGATCATGGAAAAAAATGCTTAAAATTTATTTAATTAGGTCATGTCTTTTGGAAGATAACGTGTAAATAGAGAGAAATTTTCTACCTCCTTATTGGGCTAATATAGTTGATGAGTTATTTGCCAAGAATGAACATATGATTCTTGACGATTTGAGACCATTATTAATAGAAAATAGGAAAGTCAAGAATATAAAGATCCAAATAAAGAAAAAATTATCCCTAACTATAAATGTTCCTCACGAGCCATAAGGAAATTTATTTCTAAGAATAGGTTATCTAAGAAAATTATAAATATAATATCCCGAATAAATTTGTTTTGAACGAAATAATTTATTTAAATATTTTCTTTTATATGTTATGATTGTTGGCCAGGAGTATGAAAATACAATAGAGAAACTTTTATATTTTTTAATGTAAAGTTTCTTTTAAACAATTATTGACTATATTTGTTGAATTGTATGATCATGTAAATAAAAAAAATTAGAGTCTCTTGAATGAAAATTTTGGATTTGTAGAATTTGACTAATTCTGATTTAAAATTAAAACATTATTTAAATATTTTATATATTTAAATGAAAATTTTGGATCGATAGAATATAAGTAATTCTTATCCAAAACTATAAAATTATTTAAATACTTTGTGCATTTAAGTGAGAGATTTTTGAATGAAAGAATTTAAGTAATTCTTATATAAAACATATTGGATTTTATAATTTTAAATTAAATTTACGATGATGATACATTAAGACTATAAATGATGATTTAGAATTTAGTGAATTTTTTATTATATACCTAATGTTGATTTATCATAAATGTTAATTTTGAAATACAAAATTATGTATATGATATGAGAATAGTATTAGTGTACACCCTCTTAGAAACCCAAACCATAGCATCAAAATTCATTATTATGGCCTTAAATAGATGTGACAAATTGAATGACAACGATCATGAGATATGACGTCATAAAATGTTATATGTGTGAAAAAACAAGATATCTTGAAAGGTATTAAACATGTCATGTAAGATCTTGGTGTGGGCAATACTGTTTCACAAGGGAGAAAACAAGATACTTACTGGACATGGAAAATGATAGATTTTACTGTTTGAGTAATGCTGGTTAATTCTGTGATTAATGATATGATACCCGAGTATGAGCAATATATGATTGCTCATGACAACTAGGTGTATTTCAAGGAGAATTATAGAGGTATCAGTGACTCATTATAGATGTATGATTATAAAGTTTGATATTGAATAAAAGTGAGGTAGTCACAATATCAAACAATAATTAAGAGTCATATATAATATGATTAGAAAGTGGTAATCAGTTGTTCATATCTTTTTCGATAAACTATAAATTCAAATTTTGATTCGATTCATTCCTATCAAGTGGGAGTACTTGAAAAACAGTTTGATTCACAATGACAGTATGAAACTTTCTCGGATGCTGTTTTCCACATTGAGTTTGAGAATGAGCGACTTAGTACTTGCAAAATCCGTAACTGATACTTTTGTTATAAAGTATAATTTTAAAAGAGTTTCAGACTTTAAATATGAGAGAGATTAGAACGAAAGCAAGAAAAGAAAAAAAAAACAAAAAACGGATCACAAAAGAGTAACTTAGAATATAAGCAAAAATTAAGAGACATTTGTAGATTTTTGTCAATGTCTTCTAATAGAAGATGGTTTTATGCAGAGAAAAATACAAAAATAAAGGTGAAAGGAGTTGACACTTGTAAATTGAAACTATAAAGTGACTAAACTCTCATTTTGCATAATATTTTCTACATGTTAGAAATTAGACGAAATTTAATATCTATTCATATTTTTTTTGAAATTTGGTTATATTCTTTTTGAATTTTCAGAGAGAGAGAGAGAGGGTGAATTTGTATTTGAATGACATGTATTGGTTTTGGACAACTTGTAAATGATATCATGGTATTGCAATGCGATGGATGAATATTTAACTATTAAGTTAAATATTGTTATACTTGTACAATGATAAGAAACTATTTGGAATTGTCATTTGGATTGAATTTCCATTGCTGTTAGTCTATTTGGACATTTGTAGTCCAATGAATGTGAAGGTAAGACGTGGAATTTTGTGTTCATTACATTCATAGATGATTTCTTATGATTTGATCGTATTTATTTGATTTCTTATAACTCTAAAATATGAGTACTTTAAACATTATATGAGTGATGTAGATAATCGAATGGATAAATGACGTGAATATCTATAAGATTGAATTAAATATCCGTGTAATAAAAATAACATAATCTAACATTTAGCCATGCCTAATATACCTTCAAAATAAACCTTCAAAACAAAAAATGACAATCCGTGTAATGGTGTTGCAATTTATGTAATTAAAATTATATTTATTGATTTGTTGTTTAAAATCTTTAAGAATATAAAATGACAATTATGAAAAATAAACAATTCTTAAAGAACCAATAAAGGATGATGGTATGAAATGAGAAATGAATTTAGTTTCATATACTCAATGTTTGAAATAAGTGGATGAGCTGATGATTAAAAATATCCAAATTCAAGAGATATGAATTAAAACAAAAAATTTTAAGAACATAATATAAGTATTAATGTTTTTATCGGGGGCATGTAGTTCTAATTTTGTATTTGAGATAGTTATTATCAGTTTTAATCGATCTAAAGTAAATATTTTAGTTTTTTTTATTAAGTGATCCTATGAAAAGATCAAATAAAATATTGATAGTATTTATCTTAATTGGTTTTAAAATATAAAAGTTTAAATCAAAAATGAAAAATTAAAGTGGAAAAGAAAATATTTTTATTATTTAACTCTAATTTTTTACTCGATTAAAAATTGAAAGATATGTTTATTTCTCAAATGAATTTTGCATATCGAATACAATTGTAATTGAATAAAAACATATTTTTATAAATAAATTAGGTATAATTGTTATTTAAAAAACATATAATATATTATCTGAGTATCCCCCAAAAATCTTCAAATAAACAAATTAAATAATTTCCCCATCTCCCCCTCAGTTTTTCGGTTATTCTTTTCCACTCCTTTTGTCCTAAAACCCTAAAACCCTAACCCTTCTGCCTCGCTAAGCTTCAACCGGTTCTCTCTTTCTCTCTCAGGATGTTTCCTATCTTCAACGGATTTACAAACCTTTCCCATCAACTTCAATCTGGACCAAATCCCGGTTCCGCTAACCAACAGGTCTCTCTCTCTCTCTCTGTAATGAACTTTCACGCACTTTGCTTAATGTATTGTTATTTATTGGCAATTACTGTAGGGTATGCCGTCAAATCCTGCTATGGGGACTTCAAGCAACGTGTTGCCAAACCCAATGCAAATTCAGTCTCAAATAGGCAATAGAGCTCCTATGCCTAATTCAGCATTTATGATGAACCGGTCTAATCGTATTCTTCCCTTGCAAAATGGTCATGTGGGTGTCCCCTCTTTGTCTGTGCATCAAAATTGTATGCCTAATTATAACCCACTTGCAGTTGCAGCTTATTTGCCGTTTGGGCAAATTCCTATAGTGCAGAATTTGAATCAATTTAATCCATCTCAGCCGCCTGGGCAGTTTCTTCCACAAAATTTCAACCAAACTGTTGGGTTTCCAAATGCCAACCAGTTTGTTCCAATGCAGGTGCTGAACCCTGCTCAATTTGTCCCAAATAATGCAATTTTGTGTTCTCAAAATATGTTACAGTGCACAAATCAGGTTATTCCCAACATGGGCCCTCTGCATCCATCTTTTTCTGCAAATCAGCAAATGGATGTGAGTATCCAAGCAAGCTCATCTACACCTCAAAGTTCAGGTGGATCACAGCCTCAACCAGCTCTGGAGAATTTATTACCGTCCAAGAACTTTAAGAAGGGGCAGGTAGATTTGAGAGCTTTAGTTGGTCCATGCATGCTTTGATATATTATTTTTCTCCAATTATTTAGAATCATATGTTAATTGCCTGTAGAAAAATTTGTGTTGCATTAGTTTTCCTAAAGAGGAGAAATTGTGCTGGACAATTTCTTGACAGCTTGAGAACTGTAAAATAGTGAGCGAAGAGTATCTGGTACCTCAAGAAAATATGTACCAGAGTCTTCTTAAAAGTTGTTATGTACGTGAAAATTGTGATTTATTGTTCTGGCTCTATGTTTTGGTATTGGATCTGCATGCCATCTTGATCTTTGTAAAATAAGTCTTTGATGCCCATGAATAAAATGAATTGATTTGGTTGCACACTTTTACTAGTAATGAGCTGTCTTGAATAAATTAATTATTTTCTATGACATTCTGTACTTAAAGATAGAGGTAAAAGGTTGGTTATATATCATGGCAAGTTTGGGCTACTGCTAACCTTTGGAAACTAATTTGTGCTTGTATAACATGAAAGTAAAGTAGTTTTCTCTCCATCTGTGTTGTACAAATATCTGCTTGTTAGTAAAGTAGTTATCTGTTCCTGTCACATGAGACAATCTCAACTGTGTCAGGGGCATCTTGGTAAAGATGGTGGGATGCGGCTTAATAATGGGAACTGGAACAGTAATTCTAATAGGAACATGGGAAGAAATCCAAACAGAGAAGCATCCAGCATGGGGTATTAATTTATTTAATTACCGAACTGTTTTTGATGTCAAAACATTTTATTCTCCTATTTTTATTCTTTCTTTTCAATTCTCTCCATGTCTTTTGGCAAAAGGAAGTAATGTAAAGAAGCCGTTACTTATCTTCTCCTGAATTTGTACTTCCCTAATGTTTTTGCACAGGTTTCCAAAGTCTCTGTCTCATCAGATGAAAAATGCAAAAGGAAAATATGGGTTAAGTGGGGAACATGGAGGAAAAGGTCGAGTTATCTATTTCCTATGTCCAATTTTTAAACTTTGGCTTTTCTGGTCTATCTTGCAGATGCCATGTCTTGGATCTCCTTTGTGTGATGGATTTTGTAGATTCTCTTCTATGTGCTTTGGCTAAAGTCCTTTGTTCCCTTGCTTGTTAATGTTTGATTTAAGAAACTGAAGTTGCTTGGAGTTGATAATCATTCGGTCCTGTCTCCACCATACTCTGTCTTGATTTTGATTGTGGATTTGCATTCCTCTGGAAAAAACTAAGAAAACCTATCTAAACAAGGAGCTAAGAGAAATGCCAAGTTACATTTTCCTCCAATATCCAGCTAAGTTGAAGGTGGGTAATACTGAAGCCTAGTGTATGAGGCATTAGTGCTATGAAAAAGAATGAAAGATGTGAGAAGGATATCATAGAACAAAAGGTTGGTGTTAAAGCGTAGAGTGTCAAAGTCGATGGATTTGGACCCAAGTGTTGAGCGAAATATGCTAGAAGGACAATAGTTTATCCAGCCTCACACCCTTGGTTTCTTGGTTTCTCACTCCAAATAGGTGCATCTCACCTCACAAGAGAAAATGGGCCTGTGGTTTGGAGTTGGTGCCTGGGCCAAGCTTCCATGGCTGTAGATACTTGCATTCAAATTGGCCAAGTTACCATCCTATGAAGCATGGATACAGGCACACACGAATATGAAAATGACATGACATGGATACCATAAATAGAAAAAGTTATAAATGTTTTACACTATAATAAGTTTCAAAGAGTGGTATGGTGTTCGGGTTGTTGGACACGATGTGGATATGTTCATTAGTGTGAGTGCGACATACATGTCATAATTGTCATGCATATTTTTCCATTTTCATTATCCTTAGGTTTAGTTGCACATTGTTTGTGTACACGTCCTTCATTTGTATGGTAAAAAATTCTTGCTACTAAGCTCTTCACAATGCATTGACATTAAATTCTTTGCTTTAGCATCATTAGGTCTTCGAATAGTTTGAAAGTTTCCTTTGCAGGTGTTAAGCATCTCAATCATTGAGTGTGGAAGTTCCATGAATTTAGTCTCTCTTACTTAGATCTTTGAAACTACATGTTCAACCATTCCATGCTGCTCAACAGTGCTTTTGGTTTGGCATGTTAATACTTTTTTGTATTACCAACATCCTTGAGTTGTTAATTATGGTCATTCAATGCAAGTGCTGTAAAATGTTTTTCCTTTTCTCTCCCCTGCTCTCTATTGTCTTTTTGCAATGTGACATAATGTTCCAGGGGCTGTTTTCACTGTATTCTGATATATATATTTTGTATCCATAACAGGAAATATCAATGATGAAGGAAGAACAAAGGGGCCCAGCAATTTGACCAACCAAAATAAATTTCAAAAACGAAGGTAAATACTTTTTCCAGGTCCCATCCTCCTTGCTTTTGTGCAGTTTCTTTCTCTTTCTTCAGGTAAATTCTTTTGATGGTTTACTTATTCAAAAGAGTATTTCGTTGCAACAATCATTTTTAAGAATCACTAAATCACTCTAACACACATATCTTGTTGCATAACAGCTAGTACCATTTATCTGTAATTATTGTTGTTATTGTTATTGTTTCTAGCTTATATAACAGGTGTAGCAGGCCTACATAGAAACTTTGATATTACTGGTCATTTTCCTATATCTTAATGGTTGAGATATAATTAGGTCATATAAGAGATAGAGACATCATTTTTAACAGGGTTTTCCATGGCCGTTTTCCCTGTTTTTGAAGTTTTAGGGTGAGAATTTCCTGCTTTAATTTGCTACAAATTTAAGGAGAAGAAAGTTTTTGAGTGTTGACCTGGTTTTGTGGGGCCATTAACAATAACATAGTTTTCTTTCTCTAATTACCGCAACTATTAAAACAGAAGATGTGTATGAGTATGTATGTGTGTATTCTTTTCTCCTTTTTTTGGGGGGGGGGGATGATATACCCTTTCATGCTACTCAATCTGACTATGCTTCTCATGAGAACTACATTGAATCTAATTTGTGATGTCAATTGCAACATCTGTCACTAGTCCTGTCCATGTTTGTTTTCTTGCTGCATTTCTAGTTTATGTATTATTTAGCAAGACCAGGAATCTGGTTGTTGAACAAGCAACTGATCGAAAGATCATTATGAATTACATAGTTTTTTGTGAGATCCCTATCAGTAAAGAGGGACGTTCCTTTTTAGAACCGTGAAAAAGCAAATATCCATGGCAAGTGGAATCTGTTTATCATTTCATCCAGCTTTTTTGTTCTTTAGATTTTTTCTTCCTCTATTTATATTTCTACAGGAGAAGGGATCTACTTGGTTGGTGCAACACTGAATTGTTTTAAACCATTTGTTACCCATGAATATATGATGGAATCAATGGCAGTGTTTCCTGATTCTGTTCTGATTACATATTATTCTCTTTTCCTTTATGACTTTATACGTTCTCTTCAATATTTTGCTCATCTCTTCGTATCTGTCAATCCCATTGCAATCTCTTAGCTCAAAGATCTCCAACCAGAATTTATTTATTGTGTTTTACGTTGGGAATAATTTAATTTCTTTTAAATTTCATTATGATCATTGTGCCATATTGCAATTTTCACCATATTGGAATATATGATGCAATTCGTTGATTTTGTCAAAGAACGTGATATTAGCTCCTATTATTAAGTCATAGCAAGATTATTTGCATAGTGCCCCTACATCTTTATGAGACTTCAACCAGGGACATTGGAAGAGTCCTTGTTTTCTTTGAAAGCGTAATTGCAAGTTAGTAAGAATTGATGGATCCACTAAAATTTTATCAAGAGGGATTCGTTCCAATTTAGAAAAAGCACCTCACACTTGGAGAATGTGGCTTATCTGGGTATATAAAATCTAATTACTAAGAAATTGTAATTCAGATATAAACGAGTTGCTACCATAGGATCAGCAACAAATCCATTGCCTAAAGAAGGTTTAAAACTAGAATGAGTCTCACTAAGAGAAGTGGATCTCCCTTCATTTTTTATATGTATTTATATATTTATTTTCCTTGCATCCAAACCCTGTTAGCTGGTTGGAGACGTACGTCACCCTAGTCAACATTGAAGGCGACACTAGGGAGGTTTTGAGCCCCTACACAAGGTTTGCCTGCCCAATAAGTTTACCTGTGCACACTCAAAAGTGTTATAATTGTGGTTTTTGCTGTTATTAAATAAATAAATAAATTTTCCTTGAAATATGGTAGAGGTAGATTTGGACTGGTCACATACCTCTAGTTTGGGCTTGATCTACCTTTCATGCTGATGCACGAGGTCTTCATCATTCCACATCATGCTGAATCTGCGGTGCATCTGTATGTGCTAACTTAATTTGTGGTTATGAGTTGGCATCATAGAAATTAAGAACTTATACTTTGCGCTTCCACTTTACTTCCATTAGTTTGGTACTCTAGCCACATTTCCAATCACTTGTGATTGATGTTGTTCAACCTTGGAAGTTCATTGTTTATGCCAGCAAAATTAAGTATTTGATATGGGATGTTTGAAGTTAAGAACTGTTGAATTCATTGCGTTATCTATATAGTAGAATAAATTGTACCTTTCCCGGTTATCTAATGACAACCTCTCTGTGTTCTTGATAGAGCACTTTTTATGAACTACACTGAAGAAGAAGTTCGTCAATGGCGAGAACAGAGAAGAAAGAATTATCCGTCAACGGGCAACATAGAGAAGGTTTAATTTGATTGCTTTAAACCCTGGTTTGTACTATCATCATCTGTCTGTCTGTAAGATGACCGACTATACCTGTTGCAGAAGCTGATTGAAAAGCAAACAGAATCTGAACTCACTGAAAGTGATGCTAAATTATGCCGCCAGGTATGCCAGTATTGTCTACCATTTTGCACCAGTATACATTGGTAGAAGTACATTTAAATAAAAAGCTTACTATCCTTTTATACAATATGTTGCTTTGCCATATAGTATCCATCTGACCATTGTTCCACTTGCCTGAATTATCTGTTCTGCAACATCTCCTGATTAATATCACAGCCTGTAGTGCCAGATTTGATTGTGATTATAATATGGCAAACTGAAAAGCAGTTTAAATCAGATTACTTCTGTTGTTCCTAGGCCTTTGTTTGATTGGTTCTGCAAATTTTAAGAATTTAGAGTTTCTTTTTTGTTTTCTCTTCATATCTGTTTCTGTACCAAGCATCATGTTTGGGGGGAATCCAGCTTGTTTTGTTGGACTCACGCCCTGCATTGTGGAATCAATTATTTATATTTTCCCTGATTCTGATAATCTCAATAAAAGTCATTTTCGATGCTTGAAATTTTGTTATTTTGCTGAAGTTGAAGGCAAATATAATGATATCCCTTGCTTTATTTTGAAATATGAATAGGCCAAAACCATAAAAAACTCCCTCAACTTTAGGCCTTCAAATAACTTATTTAACTTTTATTGCAATCAATTATTCCCCAAAACTTTTAAGAAATGCCCATTAGTGGATGGAGTTAGTATTCCGTCCATTTAAATGTCATGTCATGTGCAAGGCATCTAACCCTGTGTTTTTCTCTTCTTCCTCTTCCCAGTGAAAGAAAAAAACACGTTCGAGGGAGAGAGGAAACTAGATAGTGAGAAAAGGAAAGGTTCATTTGAAGACTAATTACTTGTGAAAATTTAGATGGCAGGGTCAAATTTGGTGAAAATTTCTTATGGGTGGACATGAAAATTAAAACCCAAAAGGCTGATGGAAAAATGTTAGTTACTGTCATAGATTGTGGATTTTGCCGGAGAAAATAAATAGGAAGAAAGCAAGTCATGTTCAATTTCGAGGCCAAATTCAGATTTCTTGTGAAAAAGTAAGAGGAGTTTGGACATGAAATCTTAACATCATCCACCAAGAGGGCACATTAAAACCTATTTCAAAAATTCTGGAGGGTAATTGACTGTAATTGAAGTTAAGTGGGTAATTTGAAAGTAGGGCTAGAGTTCAGGGAGTTATTTGCGGTTTTGGCCAAATGAAACGGTTCATGGTTTATTGCTTCAAGTCAACAATCTCCCCCACCATTTACCATGGACAAACTTGGATGCGGTAAAAATGTGAGTTAGAGCATTTTGCCGCATACTAATAAATCCCCTTCTGTTGACTACTTTCTACAAAGACAACCAGAGTACTTAACCCGTTAGGCATTTACTACTTTAGGGTTATCATAGCACAAGAAAGAAGAAAGCAGATGAGAGGGTACGTACACCAAAACATAGTTTAGAAGAGAGAATACGAGGGTACACCAATGGTAAAGGAAAACATAGTTTAGAAGAGAGAATAATGTTTACTCAAATAGTGTCGGTTGTACCTGATCCTGCAGAGTTTGGTATAATTGGCATTTATTGTACCACACAATGGCTCATATTTGCTTTTTATACGACAGTTTAGTGTTTCTTTTCTCTGAAGGTTCAATTTCATCCTCTCAAATGTCGAAACCTGTACTTTAGATTTTATTGACTCTAATTATGGGTGTTTTTGACTGTTGCCTTCTTTAATTGCCTTTCTAAACCAGTGCAACCTTGGTGTATGATCATCTTTGTTCATTGATTGACAATACTAGACTTCAAGTGCAGAAGGGCTTTTTCTGCACAAACTATGCTGTCAGAAATTAGTAGGATGTTTATTAAGATACCCACCCCTAATTCTGGTTATTTGCAGCTAATGAACAATTAATGTGACATGAACGTTTTGCCGTTACAGTTGTCTTGATCATTATCTTCTATTTGCAGCAATTGAAGGAAATTTTGGCCAAGCAAGCTGAGATGGGTTTTGAAGTTGCAGAAGTACCATCTCATTATTTATCAGATTTTGATAACCAAGTTAGGGAACAGGAAGAGACTAGAAAGACATGGGCCAAAAAGGGACGGTTTCCTAACAAGTTCAACAGAAGAGGAAGATTTGATCAAAATGGCCAGCCTGCCAAGAAGCAGAGGTTACTGCACAAAGATTCGTCAGATATCCCTGATGCAGACGCTGGAAAGGCGAAGATTGATCAAAATGGTCACCTCAGTAAGCAGCGGCAGTTAGGAAATAGAGATTCTCCCATGCTTTCAAACAAGAGGAAAACAACCCTACTGCAGAAGCTTCTTAGTGCAGACATAAGAAGGGATAAGATCCGACTCTTGCAAGTTTTTAGGTTTATGGTGATGAATGACTTTTTCAAAGATTGGCCTGATAAACCATTGAAATATCCCTTTGTCATAGTAAAAGAAACCAACTGCGAGCAGATGTGTCCAGGCACTGCAAAAGCTTCCGAACAGGGCACTGGAACAGTGTCTGGGGATGTCGAGAATGATGATGATAGTGCTGATGACAGTTACAACGATGGAAATGACCATTTTCAAGAAAAAGCTTGTGTTGCCAATACAAAAAGTGGAATTTTTGTAGAAATGCAGAAATTTGAGGAAGAAGGAGAAATTGTTGACTAACATTTTTGTTGCTAATTGAAAGGGGATATTGCGATAATTAACAAAGAACTCATGCACACTTATCTCAATGAACTGGACTGCACCCTCCCCTCCCCTCTTCTGTTTCAACGAGAACTTACATTCCGAAGAAAAAAAAGGCAACAATTAAGTAGAGTTCAAAATCGCAAACTGAATTTTCCTGCCTGCTAAGATGCTGGCAACTTTGAAGAACAAAGAATGGGTCACTTTTTGGCCTTGCAGGGAAGCTCACCAAGTCCAGTAATTGTGTACTCCAAATTAAAAGGAGCCACTTTGATCCTCAAAAATTTTAACATCTTGTTAAACTGCAGTTGAAAAGCATCCAAAAATTTTATATATGTAAAATTGAATAAGCTAAACAAGATTTCTATAAAAAGAATGTTTAATACTTTTTTCCAGTCAATTTGATAAGGATCTCTGACATTTTGATTCTCAACAAGGAATTCCAACATCAAAACAGGCTTTATAATCATAGTCGTACAAACATCTACAAAAGAAGGGAGCAAGCAGATAGGATCATGTACACAACAAAGAAATTATGCGTGATGAAGCATGGCAGTGTTCTGAACTTACCAACACTCAGGGATAGACCACTTTGTATAGCATGGAAACTTGAATGAAAGCCTCGGCATCCAAGAACACCAGCGCCCAGGTCCACGAAATTTCCTGGATCATTGTGAAAGAAAGACAGCCGAATGAGAAGGCATCACCTGGAAAAGCATCGTAATCCTGTTAGACGCGATGTAAAGCTAAGCATAAAAAAATAAAAAAAAAAATAAAATAAAAGCAAAAGAGGTCGAACTGTTTTGCTGCATTCTGCGTCAAAATGATGTCAAGAACTCAAACTGCTTCATAGAACTGCTCAGAATCTTGACCACACAATGCATTTGCAATTGCCCACAGTGTTAGCTGAACTCAACATTAAATGTCTTAGACTGATATTGCCTTTTTAGTCTCTTCCTCTCCAACTCACTCGAACTGCGGAAACAAAATTAATAAGGCACAAACAACATGCAAGAGGCATCACAAAATGACATAACATTTCCAATTTAGTTTGTGACCTACCTAATGGACATGGTGTGGTCTAACTTTACACTGAATTCCATTTTGTTTGGGGGGGGGGGGAGAGACCCAAGTGTGAACAAGGCCTTCTCTCCATCATATGCAAAATCCTTCCCAGCGAAATCAGCATAATTTGTCGTGTGGACCTTGTCAAGCAAACCCCTCCCATTCCCATTTGTCTCAACCGGGCATCCGTCTTGATAATATAGTGCAACCTATGAGAGAGTCAAAAACAAATTAGGTGATACATGTTAAACATACACACACAAATCAATAAAATCGCAGAAGAAAGTTTATATATTGGAAGAACTTTTATGCCTAAAACGTAGTGTTAAAAATGCGGGTCAGAATTAGCCACACCACATGATTGTGCTGCCACATGTCCTCCTTCCAATTTGACCACGCATGGTAGTTTGGGAATTGAAACAAACTAATAATTTCCTTATTTTAATACTGTACAATAATAGTGTTTTAGAATCAAATAAGTTTATTTTGAAGCAGCTATTATATTATAGATAAGACCTTCGTATTAATTGGAGAGGTCAGCTTTCATTAATTTAAGCTAATTTTCTTATCTAAAGTTATTTTCAGATGTTGACCCAATAAAATTTTATTTAGACTATCATAATGATACTCTACTCATATTCTCCATCTTTAACCTAAACTACAACTATGGAATGTATTTTTACCAACTTATCGGTACAAAGAGTTGACTAATTGAATTATATAATGTCCGCTATCTTTGCACAAATAGTATAGTCTAATGGTTAATACAGTAACTTTTGTAGTATAATCTAATAAGTATTCTGATTTATTTAATAATTATATGAATACATGTTATACATTGTAACTCCTCTTATTATTGTATTGATCAGAATATCTCTAAATTGTATATTTCTTTTGGGAAGAAAAATTAATTGGGTAAATAAATATTAAAAATATGGTAATTCGGTAATTATATGTAAAAAGTTATGTTTTATGTAATTCTAAATTCGGAGTTTTCTTATTAAAAAAAAGGTACCGTTCATTATAATCAAAAATTTGAAGTTAAGAATGATTGATCTAATAAATTTCAAAGTCAACTTTTTTTTTTTTTTTTTTTTTTTTTTTTTTTTATAAAAAATTAAAGATTCATTAAGTTTAAAAACATTGGTCCATGGGTGTTAAGTTTTCTTTCCTTTTTTTTTTTTTTTGTTTCGCAGAGATTTAAACTTGGATTAACTGGTTGGGGGAAGATGTTGTAGTCATTAGGCTGTCTCTTTGGTATCGAGTGTTAAGTTTGCTTCCCATAAGGATAAATGCCTTTCCCACAAAATATAAGTTTTTTTTTTTTTTTTTTTTTTTTTTTTTTTTTTTAAATAATTTTAAGGGATAATTACATAATAGAACGCCAACTATGGATCATTAGTGATGATGAATGATGAATTGAAAGATTAAAAATTTATGAAGTTGAATAAGATGATTATAAAATAATTACAAAATAAAATAATAAAAATAAAGAAGCTCTAATTCAGTTTGAAGCAATATTTTCTTATTTTTTCAAGTATAAAATCTTGATCATCCCTATATTTTCTAGATCAATTGGAAGGAATATCCAATATATTTTTAATTTTTAATTACTTAACTTTAACTATCTATTTTTTTTTCAATTTAGAACATTGGTTATAGTTAATTTTGTGACATGGTATACACCAAAATCTTTTTGTTTTCTTTTTAATTGTGTACAATCATAAAATAATTAAAAATAAAAAAAAAATAAAAATAAGGGAAATAAATTTCATTTCATCCTCCCACTCACATCACCTTCGATGTAACCTCCGTATTTGATATTGTATTAAGAGCTATACACAAAAGTACACACTCGACCCAAATACGTTTAATTGCTTATAGAAAAATCCCAAACTCAAACGCATCAACAAGTTTATAACACAAATAATCCAAACATCATATAAGCAACACATTTAACAAAGTATTCTGTTTAAATTTATCAAAAATAAAAATCATATCATAAATGAATTAGTTGAAAGTATAGTATATAAAAAATAACACCAAAATTTGGTGTGTGTCAATCCAACTAAAATTAAATTTTTCCTACTTCAAATAATATGAGTATAGTACAAGTAGAGTCGAATCCACGAAGAACGGTAGATTTAACTCATTTAAGGAAAATATGAATGTGCAGGGTTTGAAAAATTATCTAAAACTAATAAATAAATAAAATTAACTAAGACAAAAAAATTAAATACTATCGATTAAAAGAGAAAATATCAATGAAAAGAAATTTTAGTCAAAGAAATTATTTTTATCTTGATTTCATACGATTGATCATCGATCTATTTAAAAATTTTAACAACCATAGATAAATTGGTTATAACCGTTAATTATCACAAAATGACTAATCTCTCTTTACTTTTTCGGTAATTAAAATACCATCGTTAATTACTTTTCTAATCAAAAGACAATCGAAAAGGCTCTCATTGGATTCAGTGTTTCGATAGTATTAAAATCTAGAAAAACCAAATTCAAATGACAAACACATAACGAGATTGCTGATATTATATTATTCAATTTCATGATATAGATGTCATTCACAAGTTTATTAAAAACAAACAAATTTTGTTATTTTTAAATGATTGTAGACTATTTTAGAACATTTTAGAACTACCACTATTCAATAAATCTTAAAAAATTATGATTCATGAAGCGTAGAAATTAAATAAATATTTATGATATATTGAATTATTATACCAAATTAAATTTCACAATTATTGAAAATTAAGATTTCAACAAACTTTCAATTAGAAAAATAAATTAGAAATAAACTATAGAAAAGAAAACTCACTAAAATGATTCTATTGATGCCAAAGAGAATGTGAACTACAATCCAAAAAAAGGCTTTCCTAGCTGTTGCTTTTCATCCCCAAAATATATCTATTTTTAAGTCTAAAAGCCAGGAAATATATCTCTCAAGAAGCTACCGGTTGCAACCCTTTCGGACTTTACACCTCTCTTCAAACAATATGAAACACTCGTATATATATAGGAGTAATAACCCTAAAATAAGATGGAGTTTTTCCTATTTTTAGCTTAGGAAAAATTATTCAAATTTCTAAAAGATAATATTATAGAAATTTCAAATAAAAGAAAAGTTCCTAAAAGATAAAATGACTTGAGATTTACATTTTCAAAAATTCCTCTTCCTAAATATTAGGAATAGAATAAAAATCTTCAATATCTCAAATTCCATCCTAATTTCCTCTTGAATGTGCAATTGGGAAATAAAATTTTACTGTACTAAATATTCAAAACTTCTTGCATTGCCTTTTGTAATCAACGTGTCCATATGCTAATGAAAGAGTATTGCTGTTCAATTTTCCATCCTTTGCATAATTGCTCTAATTTAGCTCGTTTTTCTTTATTTTTCTTAATAAGTTTCCTCCATCAATCCTAATATGTCAAATGTCATAAAATATAAATATTAGTATAATATTTATTAAAAAATAATGTAAAATCAATCGTAAATATTATATTTATTTAAACTCTATCAAATTCCCCCACATCTAAATAATGCTTGTCCTCAAGTATCCATAACTCAAATAAAATTAGAACTAACCAACCTATTTTTTTCTTCTAAGCTCCCAAGTTAATAAATACCATAAGAGTTAAACCGAAAATATAATCGAAACAGCAAATACTTCATAGCATTCTGCACTGAAATAACTATTACACATCCAAACAGTTCCTTATGAAATTGAAAGCAAGATTCAACAATTCTCTCCGATGATTCACTCAAATGCACTCGAAAGGGGAAAAATGTATATATCACTCAAATCAATAATATGGAATGATATTACTATATGTTTGCAAATATATCAAATCTCCACCATTTAAAAATTTGAATTTCATGTATCAATCTAAAAGTTTTTCGTTTGGTTATAACAGGGTTAGGGTTAAAGGCAGAATAAAGGTGATATCTGAGGGTTAAAATGTACTAAAATCCATATATAACTAATCACATAATTTTCATAAAATTGATCGATCTTTGCCTCAAGCAAACAATAGACAAAAGCGACTTCTTGTTTTTCAAATATAAATGAATGACTCATAGTCAATAGCATACAAGAATGTCAATCAATTTCTTTAATTTTCATAACTGAAGTGTAAATGAATTTTCAATTAAAATATAATATTTTTCTTTCTCATCTTTTTATTTTCTTTTTTCATTAATTTTTCTCTCTTTTTTTTTCTTTTTTCATTTTTTTGATGAGATATGAATATACATCATTAAGAATCCAATCATCATCTTCCTATTGAGATAAATATAAAACCAAAATCATACAATTAACTATATAAACTTTTAGTACAATGGTTTAAAACGAAGGCTAAAATAAAAGATTTGGTATTCTATTGAATGGGTTTTAAAGAAGAAAGGGGGTAAAGGCTCAAATTATTTCACTAGGGGTTCATGAAATTAAGGTAGGGTATTTTTTTGGAAAGTCAAAGGGGGTAAAACCTATGTGTTTTTGTCATTTCAATGTATAAAATCTTAGAATGTGGTCTTGAAATGCATAACAAAACAAGTTCTAGAATGTGCAATCTAAGTATGATAATCACTCGTTAAGAAAAATAATCTCGAGCACAAAAAATAAAATTACTCATTTTTAGCTCAAAATCTCACTTTTTAAGTAGAATTTGTATCAAATTTTGCATATTCATCATTCAAAAAAAAAAATAATAAAGACATGAGTAGCTATTTCAAGTACAAAAAACCATTGATACAAGATATTTTTTATACATCTCGAACCAACCAAATAGTATACATCAACTAAGAAAATTCAAATTTTTTTTTCATTTTTTATTTTTTTTTAAATTTTGAAGAAACAAAAATCTAAACTAATATAGTAAAGAAAACAAATATAGTGTCAAAAATAAAGAAGAAAACACATAATATTCCCCTAAATCTAAATCATATATTGTCCCCAATGTATGCTCAAGTTGAGAGATAAAAAAAAAGTATAAAATCAATCAAGTAAAATAAAAGAAAGGGAACAAAGAACAAAAGAGAAAGGTGAAAGTAATACTCTCCTAGGGTGGAGTGGAGAATAGAGGATAAATTCCAACGAGCATGAAGAAAGAGCTATTACATGGGCATACCGTAAACATCAAGCACTTTGTCAATTCTTGAGGTTTAAAGGTAGAGAAAGAAACCCTAAAAAGATGAAATGCAAAATGTTAGACAGCCTAGAAAAGAAAGAATTTTTTTTTGTTTTTTATTTTTTTTTATTTTTTTGTTTTTATTATATTTTTATATTTTTATATTTGTATATATATTTGTATATTTTTTATGGCAGAAGTAGAGTGTGTTTAGGGTATGGACATGCCCTAAATCATGAATATTTCTATCCAATGTTGCTTCTGTGGTAGAAGTGAAGGGAGTTTATGGTGTGGGCACGCCCTAAACTAAGAGTATTTCTACCCATGTACATGGTGTGGGTAGAAGTGAATGAGAGTTAGGGCGTAGGCACACCCTTAATAGAGCAAAGCTGTCCATGTACTAACTGTGAGCAGAAATGAAACTTTGTTAAGGCATGGGCACGCCTTAACAAGAGACTACTTCTTTTTTTTTTTTAATTTTTTTATTTTTTAAGGATCAAGCCTAAATCAAGCTGATATAAATTAAAATAAATGAATATAATAAATAAATAAATAAATCATAAAAGAGAATATTGATTGCCTCCCAATAAATGCCTTGTTTAGTATCTTTGGCTCGACGTGATCTCCTCACTTCAACCTCGCTCAAACATCAGTCCAGTCTATTTAGATTTCGACTTGCCTGGCATGAATTTCAATCTTGAAATAAAATGAAGGACTTTTTGGTTTACCATGGTTTGCTTTTGGTATGAGAGTTTGGCTTGGAAAAACATGCTCCAATGTGCAACATGATTTATCAAAATCTCTTTAAATACAAAATCCAATTCATTTTGCACAAAATTAGCATTTACAATGAAGCCCATCTCCTTCTCATCATCTTATTTCTTAGAATGTGCCAACCTACAAGGAAAAGGAGGAAGCATGATTAGTTTTGAATTCGAATAATTTGAAACCTCACTTACCTTTTCCGATGTGGCATCAAGAGGTATTGTTTCCTTTTTGTTTTCCTCTTCTTTGTGTGTCTCTTTTGATGAAGAATTCTGAACTTCTTTTTCACTTCTGAACAGCATAGCACTTTCATTCTCCTTTGGATTAATCTCAACTTTAGACGATAAATTTCCTCGATTAGCTTCGATCTTACTTATTGCCGTCGCCAATTGTGATATTTGGATACCGAGAATTTGAATACATGTTCTTGTTTCCAGCATGAAACTTTTAAAAAGATACTCAAGATCCTCAAAGGCCATTCCACGGTTTTATGGAGGTTGTCGCGGTTTGAATGCTGGTCTTCTATAAAATTGCTATGAAAATCTTTGTTGTCCAACCTTATAGCTTAGATTTGAATGAACTCTCCAACCTTGATTGTAGGTGTTTGAATAAGAAGCATATTGTCTTTGAATCTGCCCTGAAAATCCACCTACTACATCCGATTGCTCGTTGAACTCCTTTGAAGTCTAGGGCACATGTCGGTTAGGTGACTTATATTCGAGCAAATTTCACATGCATTAACTTATTGTACCTGTTCTACAACCAACATTTTTATCTTAGAAGTTACAGAATCTAACTTGTGTTCAAATGTAGAAATACTTATCCCATTAATGCTTTTGAGACATCTTGTTGTCGCTCAAATTCTAGTGCATCTGCTGTCAAATTCAAAAAATCACCGCAAAAAGAATTTTCATTAAAATCAGAGAATAATAACTCCCTTAAAGTCTTTTGGGTGGCCATATCTTCATGATTAAAGTCTTTCTCTTCTATATGCTCGACAATTTTTGGCAAGTTCCTTACAAAATGTTAGTTTTGAAAATAAGGACAAAATAAAATTTAAAAGAAAGAAATCACTTAGCACCGTTCCCCGACAATGACACCAAAATTTGGTGGGTATCAGTCCAACTAAAAATAATTTTTTTCTAATTCAAATAATATGAGTATAGTGCTAGTATGGTTGAATCCACATGAAACGGTGGATTTATCTCCTTTAAGGAAAATATGGATGTAAGAGGTTTGAAAACTTATCTAAAACTAACAAATAAATAAAATTAATTAAAACAAAAAAATTAAATACTATCAATTAAAAGAGAAAATATCAATAAAAAGAAATTCTAATCAAAGGAATTATTTCCATCTTAATTTCATACGATTGATTGTTGATCTATCTAAAGATTTGAACAATTGTAGATAAATTAGTTATAGCCATCAAATATCATTAAACGACCATTCTTTCTTTACTTCTTCAGTAATTAAGATACCATCGTTAATTTTTTCTCTAATTGAAAGACAACCCATGATATGTTAATTGGATTTAGTGTTTCGACAGAATTAAAATCTAGAGAGACATAATTCTAAGTGGTAAACACACAACGGGATTACTGAAATTAGATTATTCAATTCTATGATATAAATGTTATTCACTACTTGATTAAAAACAAACAAAACTTGTTGTTTCTAAATGGTTGTAGACTATTTTAGAACCATTAAATATTGACCACTATTCAATAAATCCTAAAAGATCATTATCCATGAAACGTAGGAACTAAATAAATATTTATGATATATTGAATTATTATGCCTAATTAGATCTCACAATCATTGAAAATTAAGATTTCAATAAATTTTCAACTAGAAAAATAAATTAAAAATAAACTATGGAAAAGAAAAATTCACTAAAATGATTTTATTGATGCTGAAAAGAATATGAACTACAATCCAAAAAAAGGCTTTCCCAGCTGCTACTTTTCTTCCCCAAAATTTTTAAGTCTAAAAGCAAGGAAATATATCTCTCAAGAAGCTGTCGGCTACATCCCTCTCGGGCTGCACACCTCTTTTCAAACAATAAGAAACACTCCTATATATATAGAAGTAGTAATCCTAAAACAAGGTGGAGTTTTTCCTATTTTTAGCTTAGGAAAAATTATTCAAATTCCTAAAAGATAAAATTCTAGATATTTCAAATAAAAGAAAAGTTTTTAAAAGATAAAATAACTTGAGATTTACATATTCAAAAATTCATTTTCCTAAATATTAGGAATGAAATAAAAATCTTAAATATCTCTAATTTCATCCAAATTTCCTCTTGAATGTGCAATTGGGAAAGGAAATGTTACTGTACTAAATGTTCAAAACTTCTTGCATTGCCTCTTGTAATCAACATGTCCACATACTAATAAAGAGTATTACTGTCCAATTTTCCATCCTTTGCATAATTGCTCCAATTTAACTTGTTTTTCTTCATTTTTCTTAATAAATCTCCTTCATCAATCCTAACATGTCAAATGTCACAAAATATAAATATCAGTATAATATTTATTAAAAAATAATGCAAAATCAATCGTAAAGATTACAATTATTTAAGGCCTGTCACACAATTATGAAGAATTCTTGAATAAAAATAGATTAATGTGGTGGTTGGCCTTAAATGCATTTTTGTACTAATATTTATATATCATAAATTAAATCCTTGTATCAATATTATTTTATTTTGAATTGCTAGATTAACCAACAATTCGTTATGATTATTTCTTGTTTTTAATCATGTCGATAAAAGCTCAATACAAATACGATCAAAATTAATTTAGATTCAATAATTTTATGAAACTTCAAGTTTGTCGCTGCACAATATACAATATTGGTGCCCCCTAGTACATGAGGATGAGCTCTAGGAACCAGTTTGGACAACAATCTATGTCAAATTTCTTTTCGAGCTCTGAATGGGCTTAGAAAATAGGCGTTTTATCTTACTAAACTACTTTTTCTTGTTTGGATTCTATGTCTATAGAACCAATTTGTAAAAATTAACTTAATTCGATTTGTTTTAACTTATATTTGTTTTATTTTATTACATTTACAATACTTTAAAATCAAAATAAAAATGTTATATAAAAAAAGTACGAAGTTTTTTATGTACCCAAAACATTGTCTATCAAAAGCGAAATAAAATTCATAGTTTGTTTTTTGAGAACAAGTCTTAGATTCTAGAACCAGCTGCACCTAAACAGGAAGAGTTATGAAAGTATAAAAATCTTTTATACCCTATGGATGATATTATTCAAAATGCCTTCGGTGATAAGGGATCCATTAACTTAACCATGCTAATTAATAAAAAAGAGTTCAAAGAAGTTATTATGATTACACAATCTTCCCTTAGGCATGAACAGTTTTTAGTTGCTCCTCTACAAACACAATTAGGCTTCCCTCTTGTTCAAGGTTGGGTCATAAAGAGCAAAGATTAGCTTCATAAAAGTGCAAGTTACTCAACAAGGTTGGTAGGGTCTGTCTTTTTTTTTTTTAATATGTAAAAGAATGAATATATCAAAAAAAGAAAAAAATATACAGATACTAGGATTTACATGAGACACCTGAGAAAAAATCAACAAACCTCCATGTCAGGTCCAAATATAGTAAACACAAGCATTGATGAGACGTTTGAAAACCGTATTCCGCCTAAGAGAGTGGAGGAGATAAGAGTCGCTCGAATACGGGACCTAGAGATAGGAAAGGTCATAGGAATATAGTTCGCCATGATCAATCTCCAAATCTCCCTCGAGAAGAAGCATTTAAAAAACAAATGATCTACGGTCTCTCTCTGACATGAACAAAGGTAATAAGTCGAGGAACTTGAGAGTCCAAGCTTGAATATATGGTTACTCGTCTAAAGCCATTCCATGAAAACCAGCCACAAGATATATGCAAATCGAGGAATCGGGTAGTGTTTGTGTTACTAATTCTGTTAATCTCCTTAATGTTTAATTACACAATATAGTGCTTTTGGCTTCCTCAAAGTATTTGTAATAGAATTGAGAGTAACACACGTTGTTTTATGTAGGGGCAATAAAAGTGGCTAAAGGTTTTAATCTTCTAAGCTAGAATACTATTACTTCACTGAGAAGATTTGGTGGTCTTGGGGTGCAAGATTCTGGATTATTTAATGTTTCTCTTCTTGGTAAATTGGTTTGGAAGATTTTGCATGAGAGAGACAAACTCTAGGTTAATTTACTATTCCATAAGTAAATGAACTATTCCTCCTTCCTTGATGTTTCGACCCCTCCTCAAGCTTCTCACATTTGGAAGAGAATTATCAAGGTTAAAAATGCCTTGCAAGAGGGCTCATATCAAACTTAGTAATGGTGAGTATTCACAATCATATAATAGTGAGCTCTGAGTCAAAGATCTTTAGGAGAATGGCACTTGGAATTTGGCTTGATTCGATTCTAATATTCCTCTTACTTCTTACTTTAGCAATTTGCATAATTAATAAATCTAGTCAAGCAATCATTCTAGTGAATATAAAGCATCCTCAGTTTACCTTGTGGTTTTTGCATCGCTGTTGGGCCTAGAATGAAGCTATATCATTGTTATGGATCTAAAGGGTGTAGGCTTAGGAGACGACCAAGTTCCTAATTTAGCTGATTTTTTATAATGCTGTTCTAACCAATGTCGCTTGTAATTATGGAGAGCTTTCTTCTCCTCCTTCGTGTCCAAGATGCTTAGACCTTTTTTGTAACACCGACATCTCGGTGTAGTCATTCTTGTATTCCATTTCATTTTCTATATGATATCACTCATGTTCTATATAGAAATTTCAATAAGAAATTTTTCTGTTACAACCATCCCCAAACAAATATCGGTCAAAATCGTCGAAAAAAAAATTTCAAAATAACCACAGATGGTCCAAATATAATGAAAATGACTCTAGAGTGTATAACCACATCAAATTGAGTAAATCTTATTACGTAGAGCTAAACCGTAAAATTTTTCAGAAATTTATCGGTAAAAACCCTGTCGGGTCGAATGTGTCTCGAAAAGGCTAAACGATCACGTTTTGATACAAGATAAATTAAATTAGGCATAATATAAGATTTTGGGTCTAACTTAGAATTATAAAATTTTCAGGGTCAAAATATAATTTTTATAAGTCAAAGGCCTCCTTTGCAATTAACAAAAATTTAAAACTATTTGGCAAATGGTTCCTTCTCCCAAAATCATGACCAAAAAGTGAGAAGAGAGGGAAAGAGAGAGGACGTGAGATAGAGAGAGAGGAGACTTTTTTGGGCATTTGAAGAGTTAATCCAAGGGTTGAAATTGAGTAAGTGGTGAGATGAATTATTTGAACCATTGGATTGAGTTAGTGGGGGGGGGGGGAAAGAGCACTATTCATTGAGTGAAATGTGTGGATTTCTTGGGAACAAACCAAGGGTGAGGATTAACTTGGAGTTGGATCAAATTTTATGAGTCCTTAGATTTGGTTGTTGGGAGACATAACATTAATGAGGAGTTGAGTGTATTGTGAGAAGGAGTGTGCTTGTAGTGTGAGAAAGTGAGATTTGTTGGGTGAAAGAGTGCAAAACGTGGGAGAGAGAGAGGGATTGCACTTTGTGTGACCAAACAAATCCAAAGAAGCCAAGAAAATGGTCTCCATTCTCCTCTCCAAAACCGTGAGTTCAAGGTAGGAAACCCAAATTTTTCCTATAACAATACCCAAATATTTTTATATAAATTCATTCCTCACAAACCCTAGTATAACATATCCAAAAATTGGGGGAAAGGAGAAGCCTAACCAAGTGGATCTAGAGAGAGACTAAAAGCTTCAAAGAGGTAAGAAATTCTGACCATACTGTGATGTTTCATAACATTTTTTGTACAAAGGCAAACTGAGCTAAGTTAATTTCAGTAAAACTAGACTCATAGAGTGTTAAAATGGGATATGATTCGTTTAATTCTGAAGAGAATTTGATTTCTAATGATTTTTCAAAATTAAGTGTTTTGCACAGAAATTTTTGTTCTGTCATGCTTTAACACTATTTTTGTCTGTGAATTAGCCTCTGTTTTGAGGTATCTTATGGTCTAAATTAGCAAATGTTTCAGTTAATTTGTAGATCTAGGTCTTATCTTTCCAACGAGATAAGAATCGCCTCAATCCGACTCCTGTGTCAAAAGTTACAGCCACTCTTCTGAAACTCGACAGAGGGTCACCCATTCTCCAACACCAAAAACAGTAACGTTGCATGACTCCCTTCCAGTCCTTGTTTGCACAAACTCAAACACAAAAAGTTATAGATCTCCCTCCTAGCCACCTATTGTGAAACGTTCAGCCAATTTGCACAAAGGAATCAAAAGTTATACAAAATCTCCAAAAACTATGTAAATTTTCACTCTGTTTTCGGTCCCAGATCAACCGCCTTCTTTGTGACCTGTTTCAACCCTTTTCTAGACTGAATTGGAGTTGTGCGCAGGGAATTATTGCATTTTTACTAAGACAGGACAAAATGGATGTTTGGAATAGAACTAGGATAAAGATCGGTTTTCCTGAAATTCTGCGATTAGAATCTAAAGAAATGTTCAAAATGAAAATTGTAGTGCTGTCTCTTAGTTTTAAAATGAAAAAGGAATCATGTGATTCAGAGTTGTGTAGTAGAAGTTATGACCATTTTCTCATGACTGTGCAAAGGTACATATGTGCAGAACCATGAATAATGAACTATAAGCACATGTGTTGTGTTGGGGTGATGAAATGTGTACTAATTGAGTGAATTGTAAAGAATATATGATAAGTATAACGAAAAAAGGGATAGAGCATGCCCTAGGATACCCTAACCTTAATCTTAGAGGAAAGAATTGCTAGAATATAATTTAACCTAATAAGTTCAAATCATGACACAAATCCTTATATATGCATTGTGTTGCCTTTGTAGGCACACGGGTAGTGACCAAATTAGGGGAAACACTTTCGACACTTGTGGTACTTGGTAGGGAGTGACTGACCTTCCCATATACTATGAGTGAGATTTATTATATTATGTGTCCAATACACAATATCATATTTTAAAATGTTTTCTAACGCAAGCATGATTTAATGAATATGTGATGTGAAATTTTCAATGAATTATGAAATGTTTTTATGAATTCATGGAGTATCCACAAACATGTTTATACGTGTTATATATGCATCCAAACGGGTTTTAAAATACGAAACCGGGCCATTGCATTTGAGTTATATATGTTTTATGAAATCATTCTTGTGGAAATAATTGACATTGCTTGAGAAATGTGGCATGGTACGTGATTGATTTGATAATATTTTACATGGGTCGAGGGCCCTAGCATGTGATGATGATAACTTTGTGATGGGTAAATCTCATTCCGTAGTTACGAAGGACGCATATGTAGGGTGATCTATATTTGCACCCGATAAATTTCTGCAGAAGATATCCCACATGATATCGGAAAATGGTAAATGTATTGTGATTCGACACGGTACTAGTCAGGTTGAACCCATAAGGGGGATGACTATGGTGCACCGTAGTCTAGCACCTGACGAGGTCCATCACCAACATCGGGATAGAGAGTTTTTGTAACCTATTGCATACAAAATCCCCGATGCGCCTGTCATTGGTCGCGGTCGACCCTTACCAGAACTGATTTTGGCACGCTCTATTCTAGTATGATTTGATGACATAGATGCATATATGTTTGAAATGTATGTGAAAAGAATGATTTATGATACATTGAACATTATACACGATTTCTTACAATATGTAGAATTATTGAGAACTTTGATACTCCATTTTTCATCGATACATTGAACACATGATATATACCTTCTCACTTACTGAGTATCTTCCTTGATACTCACCCCTCATTTCCAGTAGTGTATAGAGATAGCTATAGTGGGATGTGTTGAGACTTATTAGCGCACGAGGCTTTTATTAGAGATCGAGGTGGTTGATTAGGTATTCGATATGATATTGGGAAGGATTTGCCAATTAAATTGTATATTTATGTATTGGAATTGTAGATAGACCATTGTGTATAAAAAGGGATGGTTGTATGTAAAATTTATGTGTATCTTATTGAAACTCTCAATTCTATTCTATTGTATTGAGGCATTATTTGTACTATTGTGTACATTTACTTTGGGAAACGTGTCATGCTCTAGAAGTGTCCTCTAGACTCGCTCGGTGCCACCTCTAAATCATAGAGGGGGTAACTGGCGACTGTTCATGCCTTTGATGGGGGCATGACAATAGAAGTCTGGTGTAGGACTGTTGTTAGCCTTACATTATCCTGCGTGGTTGACAGGGATTGGATGATCTGAGTAGATGGTTGATTGTGGCCGGGATGGCCTATATATATACATATGTGACAGGTCGATATATGGTATTTGATAAACTTCCGATTTATGGAAAGGTTTTGCTCATTTGGTTATAGAAAGTCAACATCCGGGATAACATGCTGCTATTTACGGCTCTGGTTTTGGGGCGTGACATTTTTGAAGACCTAATTCATTGCTTCATTAATTTTTCTCTTTTGAAAGTAGTGTGGATAGCAAAATAATAAACTGATAGCAGGAGAACTTGTTGAAATTGAAGTTGAGCAATGGATTTAAAATCTAGCTTCGGAATTCAAAATTTCTGGTAACAAAATTACACAATGAATTTTGGTACTTGAAAGCGAAAGGAAACAAAATGATTTGTAAAGAATGAAAGCAAGAACAAAAGTAGAGAATTCAAATTGAAGATAGCAATTAAAAATAGAACTAAGGATTGAAAGATTGAAAGGCTGTTGTCATTGGCTTCTTTTTGTCCACTTCTCCATCTACTTATATGATTCTCCTAATCCTAGATTAGAATTACTTTCCATGTCATGCTCAAGCTTCTTCTTTCCAATTCAATTTGGCTTCTAACCTTTTGTTTTCCTTGTTATTCACAAATTCTTAGTTCTTCAATTGTGTAGAGAGGTCATCCAGTGTATCCTTTTGTTCGTAAGCCAACTTAGAGTTTGTACTTGTTGACGTTCATCTTGGGCTTCGACCTTGATTCAGCTTTTGTTAAATTTGGGTGTAGTGTCCCAACCCTTCAAGGATAGAAGAGAGGGACTTGTACGGGGAGTTCTAAGCTACGAAAGAAAAACATAGAGGTGTGAGGTATGAAACATGGACATGGAAGGGTTGGTAGGGCTGGTCAGTGGAGACGTAAGTGGTTGTGATTGGTGATGTGAATGAAAGAGATGATCACAGATAACAGAGAGAGAGAGAGAGAGAGGAGTTTATTCCAATTTCTATGCCTTCCTCTATTGTTCTTAGTCATTTATACAGCTCCAGAAGTGATTCTAACCACCCAAACCATACTAATAACTTCAGTTATCATTCCCTCTTGCCAATTGAATCTTGAATGTAACAACTCCTAGCCATTACTTTTAAAATTTTAGTTGTAGTAGTTATAATTGTTAAAATTCCCCCCTTTCCAAACCATCCTTGTCCTCAAGGAAGGAAATTAGGAAACTGAGCTATGATGAAGTCAATATCCTCCAAAGTTTGATTCCCCTATACTCAAATTAACCTATTTGATCCACACTTAAGTGACTGAGACCCTTAGGGTACCTAAGGATACTTCCTCATCACAGGTGCCTACACCAGCACCACCCCAGTCGACGACTATGGCAGGGATTTCACCACCACCACTAGAGGCTTTGAGGTAGTGGCAGGAGTGGTATAGTCAGTATAGTGTGCAGATGCCACCACCACCTCTACCTACAGCCGCACCTATACCCGCGGCAACACCTATCCCAGTGGCATCGAAGCCCCCACCAGTGGCTGAGCCCTCAGTAGTTTCAGGTCTGAGTAAGACCACTTCTATTACTCTGAGGCGAGTTCACGAGTTGACACAGTTAGTGAAGGAGGCACGTCAACTCGATTGTGTAGATTTTTCAGGATCCGATAATGCTGTGGTAGCAAAGCATTGGATCAACCGAATTCATAGGATTCTTACAGATCTGAGGTTGAGTGAGGACCTCAGACTCAGTGTTGTCGAGAGGTTATTGGATGGAGATGCTCTCACTTGGTGGGAGACTATACGAGTTGAGGCTACAGGGCCTTTACAGTGGGAGGATTTTCTACGAGAGTTTGATCGTAGATATTTTCCAGATTTCTAGCAGGACCGTTTGAGAGCTGAGTTCCTGCATTTGAGACAGGGGACTAGATCTGTTGTTAAGTATGAGGTAGAACTTAGGAGGATAGTTGCCTTAGTCCCTGACATAGCTATACCGCAGCAGCTGAGATTCAAGTTTGAGGAGGCATCAGTTTGAGTATTCGACACTACATGACTTTGCCCCCAGTTTCACCCTCTTAGAGGTGATTAGTTCAGCCCATAGCGAGGATGAGATAGTTCCGCTAAGGCCAGGCAGAGAGAGGCTAGGGAGCAGAAAAGGAAGAGAACTGGATCACATTCTGGGTAGATCTCTAGCAGAGGCAGAGGTTTTGACTGGTATAGAGGCACTTCTGGGTTTAGACTGCAGAGCTTAGGCCAGAGACCTCGTCACCAAAGGTTCAGACCACCCGCCTCTAGCGCCTTTACATAATATACGGTGTAGCAGCTAACTCTTTGCTGTACATGTAGCATTTCCATTCTGGACCTTGCGGAGGCCCGATCACTTGCTTCCAGTGTGGGAAGTCGAGTTATATTAGGAGTGCATGCCCTGACCTGGGTTTCATAGGTTAGGCATCGTAGAGCTATACCAGTACACTACGCACGAGACAACAGGGAGTACCTGCTCATTCAACACATATAGCTCCACGGATGGCCACTAAGAGCAACACTGTACAGACTGAGTCGTGTTAGTAGCCTAGAGCTCAGGCTCGCGTGTACACGATGACTCAGGAGGACACTCAAGTGAACCCCTATGTAGTTACGGATAACCGTCCCACTGATCCAGCAGTATAGGATCTATATTGTATTGTATTTTCTTTTGATATTATGTATGCCATGATACTCGTGTATAGTCATGACATGTTAAAGCCTTAGAGGCTTGACTACTTTGATGTACATATGTGTTTTGATATATAAATATATATTCAGTTGTCTCGGTTTCTAAATTCCATTTAACTCTTTTTGTCATTAGGTACTATGCATATATTTGGTACCGACGCTCGTGCTCTCATAGACACAGGGTCGAACTCTCATATGTGAGTGATTCCTTTACTAGGCACTCTCATAGGCCTATCTCACCACTTGATGAGAAGATCTTGGTTATCACTCCTCTTGGTGAGCAGATTGTCCGGGATTCAGTATATCGTGGCTACGAGGTCAGGATAGAGGATACCGTATTAGATGCAGACTTGATTCCTCTCAGTATGACCGACTTTGATGCCATCCTAGGGATAGACTGGTTGAGTGCAAATTGGGCTTCAATTGATTACTTTACAAAGCAAGTTGAGTTCAGGAAACCCGGGTAGCCACCATTGGTTTTTACGGGAGATAGGCGGGTATTACCCCGCTGAGTTATTTCTATTATGGAGGCCAGACGTTTGGTGTGCCATGGAGGTACGACATATCTGGCCCACATTATTGATACTATTATACAGAGCCCGTAGCTTGAGGAGGTCCCAGTAGTACAGGAGTTTCTGGATGTATTTCCCAAGGAACTAACTGGATTACCACCAATCTGAGAGTTTGATTTTGATATTGATATAGTTCCAGGGACTGTTCCGATTTCTATGGCACCATATAGGCTCAAGGAGCTAAAAGTTCAGCTGCAAGAACTATTGGACCAGGGATTTATCCGTCCTAGCACGTCATCGTGGGGTGCACCGGTGTTATTTGTGAAAAGGAACGACGACACATTTCAGTTGTATGTGGATTATAGACAGCTGAACAAAGTTATCATTAAGAATCGGTACCCACTACTACGTTTTGATGATCTCTTTGATCAGTTACAAGGTGCCAGGGTATTCTCGAAGATAGATCTCTGGTTGGGTTACCATTAGCTATGGATTAGGGCCGAAAATGTGCCTAAGACGGCTTTCCGCACCCGATACAGACATTATGAGTTTTTAGTCATGTCGTTTGGGTTGACTAACGCCCCTGCCACATTTATGGACCTTATGAACTGAGTTTTCCATGATTATTTGGACCGATTCGTTATTGTTTTTATTGATGATATCTTAGTCTACTCACGGAATGATGATGAGCATGCTCAGCACCTTAGGATGATTTTGCAGACTCTTCGTGAGAGACAACTTTATGCCAAGTTCACCAAATGTGAATTTTGACTGCGGCAGATTGGTTTTCTTGGCCACATAGTTTCTGCGGAGGGTATCTTTATTGATCCATAGAAAGTTGAGGCTATATTGAGATGGGAGCAACTACAGACAGTGACAGAGATCAGGAGTTTTCTTGGTCTAGCCAGGTATTACCGCAGATTTGTAGAGGGATTTTTCCGAATTGCTGCTCCGTTATCTAAATTGACGCAGAAGAACGTCAGATTTATATGGAATGACCGTTGTGAGGCGAGCTTTCAGGAGCTCAAACAGCGGTTGACATCCGTTCCGATTCTAACCTTTCCTACGAGTAGTCGGGAGTATGTGGTGTATAGTGATGCCAGTAGGAAGAGATTGGGCTATATGTTAATGCAGGATGGTAGAGTTATCGCTTATGTTTCTCGACAGCTAAAGAAGCATGAGGTGAACTATCCTACACACGATTTGGAGTTGGCGGCCATAGTATTTGCGCTAAAGATATGGTGTCACTATCTATATGGGGTTACATGCAGGGTGTTTACAGATCACAAGAGTTTGAAGTATCTTTTCACTCAGTGGGAGCTAAATTTGAGGCAGTGGAGATGGTTAGAGCTACTAAAGGATTATGACCTCATCATTGACTATCATCTGAGCAAGGTTAATGTAGTGGCTGATACCTTGAACCGTAAGTTGTTTTCTTTTTCTTAGACTACCGAGAGTACTTATCTTTCGTGTTTATTGGGACTCCAAGCTTTGGGAGTCAGGTTGGCTAGTGATAATCAGGGAACATACTAGCTAGATTTAAGGTTCGGCTGAGTTTGCTCGACTGTATCAAGGAGCTTCAATAGAGTGATGAGGAGCTTCGAGGTATTTATGAGAAAGCCAGCAGAGATGATATCGATAACTTTAGAGTCTACAGGGATGGACTGTTGGTTTTCTGAGATCGGGTATATGTATCAGCAGATAGTGATCTCCGCAGGACTATTCTTGAGGAAACCCATTCATTTGCCTATGCTTTACATCCCGACAGTACTAAAATGTACCACACTATCAGAGACAGTTATTAGTGGTCGAGTATGAAACGAGAGATTATGGAGTTTATTGCTCGTTGCCTTGTATGTCAGTAGGTAAAGGCCGAGCACCAGCATTCAGCTGGCACTTTACAGCCCCTTCCCATCCCTGAGTGGAAGTGGGAGCATATCACGATGAATTTCGTAGTGGGGTTACCGCGGACTTCGGCACAGCATGATGTAATCTGGGTGATAGTTGACCAACTTACTAAGTCCTCACATTTCATCCCGATCATGAGTGATTACTTGCTTGAGACATTGGCACGCCTCTATATTGATACGATTGTGAGACTTCATGGGGTTCCAGTATCAAAAGTATCAGATCGAGACCCCAGATTTACATCCCATTTTTGGCCCAGTCTGTAGGAGGCTTTGGGTACTAGACTGAGCTTAGCACAACATATCACCACCAAACAGATGGTCAGTCAGAGAAGACCATTCAGACTTTAGAGGATATGCTTAGGGCATGTGTTATGGATTTTTATGGGAGTTGGGATCTGTCTCTTCCGTTAGTGGAGTTCGCCTATAATAATAGCTATCAGACTAGCATTGGCATGCCATCTTGAGGCATTGTATGGGAGGAAGTGCCATAGCTCGTTGTGCTGGGATGAGATTGGTGAGCGACGATTCACCAATGTTGAGCTTGTAGAGGAGATGAAGGAGAAAGTGAGGGTTATCTATACGCGGATGAAAGCCATCTAGGATAGACAGAAATCCTATGCAGATTGTAAGCGGCGACCTCTAGAGTTCACTGTGGGAGACATGGTATTCTTGAGGATATCTCCCTTGAAGGAAGTAATTCGATTTGGGCAGCAGGGGAAGTTGAGCTCCAGGTATATTCGGCCTTTCCGTATCCTTGAGAGGGTCAGAAGTGTGGCGTATAAATTAGAGCTGCCAGCAGACCTATCGCGTATTCACGATATATTCCATGTCTCAGTGCTTAAGGGATATCAGCCAGATCCCTTACACATTTTAGAGGCTCTGCTAGTTGAGGTTTAAGAGAACTTGAACTTACCTGTTCAGCCCGTGGCTATTCTGGATCGACAAGTCAGAAAGCTATGGAGCAAAGAGGTTCCTCTTGTTAGAGTTTTGTGGAGGAACGACCAGGTCGAGGAGGAGACCTGAGAGCCCGAGGAGGCTATGAGGAGATAGTACCCAAATTTGTTTACTGTATAGCTTTCTTTTAGTTTCGAGGATGAAACTTATTTTTAGGGGGTTAGAAAATGTAACACTGACATCTTAGTGTACTCATTATTGTATTCCATTTCATTTTTTATATGATATCAATTATGTTATAAATAGAACTTTCACTAAGAAATTTTTCCGTTACAACCATTCCCAAACAAATATCGATCAAAATTGCCAGAAAAAAATTTCTAAAATGAGCACAGATGGTCCAAATATAATGAAAATGACTCTAGAGTGTATAACCATATCAAATTGAGTAAATCTTATTTCGTAGAGTTAAACCGTAAAATTTTCCAAAAATTTACCAGTAAAAACCCAGCCGGGTCGGATGTGTCTCGGAAAGGCTACATGACCACGTTTTGATGCGAGATAAATTAAATTAGGCCTAATACAAGATTTTGGGTCTAACTTAGAATTATAAAATTTTCAGGGTCAAAATATAATTTTTATAAGTCAAAGGTCTCCTTTGCAATTAATAAAAATTTAAAACTATTTGACAAATGGTTCCTTCTCCCAAAATCATGACCAAACAAGTGAGAAGAGAGAGGACGTGAGATAGAGAGAGAGAGAGGAGACTTTTTTGGGCATTTGAAGAGTCGATCCAAGGGCTGAAATTGAGTAAGTGGTGAGATGAATTATTTGGACCATTGGATTAAGTTAGTGGGGGCAAAGAGCACTATTCATATAGTGAAATGCTTGGGTTTCTAGGGAACAAACCAAGGGTGAGGATTAACTTGGAGTTGGATCAAATTTTGTGAGTCCCTGGATTTGGTTGTTGGGAGACATAACATTAATGAGGAGTTGAGTGTAGTATGAGAAAGAGTGTGTTTGTAATGTGAGAAAGTGAGATTTGTTGGGTGAAAGACTACAAAACGTGGGAGAGAAAGAGGGATTGCACTTTGTGTGACCAAACAAATCCAAAAAAGCCAAGAAAATACTCTCTATTCTCCTCTCCAAAACCGTGAGTTCAAGGTAGGAAACCAAAATGTTTTCTACAACAATACCCAAATATTTTTAGATAAATTCATTCCTCACAAACCCTAGTATAACATATCCAAAAATTGGGAGGAAAGGAGAAGCCTAACCAAGTGCATTTAGAGAGAGATTAAAAGCTTCAAAGATGTAAGAAATTCTGACCATGCTGTGATGTTTTGGTCATAACATTTTTTGCAGAAAGGCAAACTAAGCTAGATTAATTTCAGTGAAACTAGACTTACAAAACTTTAAAATGAGATATGATTTGTTTAAATCTGAAGAGACTTTGATTTTTAGTGATTTTTCAAAATTAAGTGTTCTGCACAGAAAGTTTTGTTCTGTCTAGCTTTAACTCTGTTTTTGTTTGTGAATTAGCCTCTGTTGGTAGAGTTACAACCACCATTCTGAAATTCGACAGAGGGTCACCCATTCTCTAATACAAAAAACAATAGTATTGCACGACTCCCTTCCAGCCATTGTTTGCAAAAACTCAAAAAAGAAAAGTTATAGATCTCCCTCTTAGCCACCTACTCTGAAAATTTCAGCCAATTTTCAAGGGGGAATCAAAAGTATACAAAATCTCTTAAAACCATGCAAAATTTCACTCCATTTTCGGTCCCAGATCAACCGCCTTTTTTCTGACCTGTTTTGACCCTTTTCTGGACTGAATTAAGACAAACATTCAACGTGAAAGTTGTAGGTATATGTCTCATCTATAACATATCCAACATTCAATTGAATTGGAGCTGTGAACAAGGAGTTATTACATTTTTACTAAGACAGGATAGAGTGGATGTTTGGAACAGAACTAGGACAAATATTGGTTTTCCTGAAATTCTGCGATTAAAATCTGAAGAAACGTTCAAAATGAAAGTTGTAGTGCTATCTCTTCACTTTAAAATGAAATAGGAAGCATATGATTCGAAGTTGTGTAGTAGAAGTTATGACCATTTTGCCCATGAATGCGCAAAGGTGTATATGTGTAGAAACCATGAATACTGAACTATAAGCACATGTGTTATGTTGGGGTGATGAAATGTGTAATATTTGAATGAATTATAAAGAATATATGATAAGAATGATGGAAAAAGAGATAGAGCATGCCCTACGATACCCTAACCTTAATCTTAGAAAAAAGAATTGCTAGAATACAACTTAATCTAGTAAGTTCAAATCATGACACAAATCCTTATATATGCATTGTGTTGCCATTATAGGCACATGGGTGGTGGTGACCAAATGAGGGGAAACACTTTCGACATTTGTGGTACTTGGTAAGAAGTGATTGACCCTCTTACATATTGTGAGTTGGATTTATTATATTACGTGTCTCATGCACAATATCATGTTTAAAATGTTTTCTGACGTAACATGATTTAATGAATATGTGATGTGAAATTTTCAATGAATTATGAAATGTTTTTGTGAATTCATGGAGTATCTACAAACATGTTTTTACGTGTTATATATGTATTCAAACGAGTTTTAAAATATGAAAATGTGTCATTGCATTTGAATTATACATGTTTTATGAAATCATTCTTGTGGAAATGATTGACATTGCTTGAGAAATGTGGCATGGCACTTGATTGATTTGATGATGATATTTTACATGGGCCGAGGGCCCTAGCATGTGATAATGATAACTTTGTGATGGGTAAATCCCATTTCGTAGCTACGAAGGATGCATGTGTAGGGTGATTCATATTTGCACCCGATACGCTTCTGCGGAAGGTATCCCAAATGATATCGGAAAATAGTAAATGTATTGTAATTCGACACGGTACTAGTCAGGTTGAGGGCTATGGTGCACCGTAGTCTAGAACATAATGAGGTCCGTCACCAATGTTGAGGTAGAGAGTTTTTCTAACCTATTGCATACAAACCCCCGATATGCCTGTCATTGGTCATGGTCAACCCTTGCCAGGACTGATTTTGGTACATTCTATTCTAGCATGATTTGATGATATGAATGTATATATGTTTGAAATGTATGTGAAAAGAATGATTTATAATAAATTGAGTATTATACACGATTTCTTACAATATGTAGAATTATTAAGAACTTTGATACTCCATTTTTCACCGACACATTAAACATAAGATATATACCCTCTCACTCACTGAGTATCTTCCTTGATACTCACCTCTCATTTCCTGTTGTATACAGAGATAGCTATAGTGGGATGCGTTGAGACTTATCAGCGTACGAGGGTTTTGTTGGAGATCGAGGCGGTTGATTAGGTACTTGATATAATATTGGAAGGATTTGCCAATGAAATTGTATATTTGTGTATTGGGATTGTAAATAGATCCTTGTGTATAAAAAGGGATGGCTGTATATAAAATTTATGTGTATCTTATTGAAACTCTCAATTCAATTCTATTTGCATTGAGGCATGATTTGTATTATTATGTACATTTACTTTGGGAAACGTGTCATGCTCTAGAAGTGTCCTCTAGTTTCGCTCGGTGTCACCTCTAAATCACAGAAAGGATAACTGGAGACTGTTCATGCCTTTGATAGGGGTATGGTAGCAGAGGTCTGGTATAGGACTATTGCTAGCCTTATGTTATCTTGCATGGTTGACAGGGATTGGATGATCTAAGGAGATGGTTGATTGTGGTCGGGCTGGCCTATATATATAGATATGTGACAGGTCGATATATGGTATTTGATAAACTTTTGACTTATGAGGAGTTCTACTCGTTTGGTATAGAAAGTCAACATCTGAGATAATTGGCAGCTGTTCACGGCTCCGGTTTCGGGGCGTGACATTTTTGAAGACCTAATCATTGCTTCATTAATTTTTCTCTTCCAAAAGTAGTATGGATAGCAAAATAATAAACTGATAGTAGGAGAACTTGCTGAAATTGAAGTTGAGCAATGGATTTAGAATCTAGCTTTGGAATTCAAAATTTCTGGTAACAAAATTACACAATGAATTTTGGTACTTGAAAGCGAAAGGAAACAAGATGATTTGTAGAGAATAAAAGCAAGAACAAAAGTAGAAAATTCAAATTGAAGATAGCAGTTAAAAATAGAACTAAGGATTGAAAGATTGAAAGGCTGTTGTCATTGGCTCCTTTTTGTCTACTTCTCCATCCACTTATATGATTCTCCTGATCCTAGATTAGAATCACTTTCCATGTCATGCTCAAGCTTCTTCTTTCCAATTCAATTTGGCTTCTAACTCTTTGTTTTCTTTGCTATTCACAAATTCTTAGTTCTTCAATTGTGCAGAGAGGTCATCCAATGTATCCTTTTGTTCGCAAACCAACTTAGAGTTTGTACTTGTTGACGTTCATCTTAGGCTTCGACCTTGATTTGGCTTTTGTTAAATTTGGGTGTAGTGTCCCAATCCTTCAAGGATAGAAGAGAGGGTCTTGTACGGGGAGTTCTAAGCAACGAAAGAAAAACATAGAGGTGTGAGGTCTGAAACATGGACATGGAATGGTTGGTAGGGCTGGTCAGTGGAGACGTAAGTAGTTGTGATTGGTGATGTGAGTGAAAGAGATGATCACAGATAACAGAGAGAGAGAGAGAGAGAGAGGAGTTTATTCCAATTTCTATGCCTTCCTCTATTGTTCTTAGTCATTTATACAGCTCCATAAGTGATTCTAACCACCCAAACCATACTAACAACTTCAGTTATCATTCCCTCTTGCCAACTAAATCTTGAATGTAACAACTCCTAGCCATTACTTTTAAAATTTTAGTTGTAGTAGTTATAATTGTTATAATTTCCCCCCTTTTAAAACCATCCTTGTCCTTAAGGAAGGAAATTAGGAAACTGAGCTATGATGAAGTCAATATCCTCCCAAGTTTGATTCCCCCAGACTCAAATTAACCTATTTGATCAATACTTAAGTGATTGATTTATTATTTCTCCACCCTTCTTTTCTATATCCCTTCTGGATTAACTAATACCTGCTTATCTAAACCCAATAATGGTAGACTAGGCATTATGGAATGGTTAGGGCCTCTTATTTTCTTTAACTGAGACACATGAAATATTGGATGGGTCTTTGAAACAGGAGGAGGTTGTAACTTGTAAGCCACCTTCTCAATCTTTGCAATGAGTTTGAAGGATCCATAGAACTTTGATGACAATTTTAGCTATTTTCTTAACTCTACCAACTGTTGTCTATATGGTTGTAGTTTTTGGTAAACCATATCTCCAATCCGGAATTCCCTCTCTAACTTGTTTTGATCTACATAGAGCTTCGTTCTATTTATGGCCACGCAAGATCTTAATCATGGTCTACTTATTTCTGATGAACTCCTCAACAACAGGAATAATTGAGTTAGAATAGCATCCCATAGATATCTATCAAGATTGATAGCCATATAAAGTTTCACATGATCTCATTTTAATGCTATGATGGTAGTTTGAGTTGTGCTACCATTCGTCAAGACACAACCATTGAAGCCACAGTGCAGGCCTATCAGGAGTTATATATCTAAGGTAGCATTCCAAACATTAGTTTAGCTTTTCACTTTGTCCATCAATTTGAAGGCGGTAAGTGGTGCTGAGCTTAAGTTGAGTTCCCATAAGTTTGAATAGATCTTGCCAAAATAAACTTATGACGACCTTGTCTCTTTATGAAATGATGGAATCAAAAGGACCATGTAGTTTGAATATGTTGTCCAAAAATAGTTGTGCTACTTTGCTAGTTGAATAGGGATGTTGAAGAGCCATGAAATGACCAATCTTAGTGATTGTGTCAATAACCACTAGGTTGGTGTCATACCCTTCAAAATCAAGCAAGCCTTCAATAAAATCCATGCTTACTTGTGCTGATGCTTGAGTAGGAATAGGCAGTGGTTGGAAAAGTGTGGGATATTGTATATTCATGCTTGTTTCTCTGGCATGTTTCAAATTCTTAAATTAACTTGCTCACACTTAATTCTCTGCAAAATACTTGACTGCCCAGCATAACTTCTTATTGCTGAATTGTACATTTGCTGTACTATTCTTTCTCTGAAATTAATTCCTTTTCCCATCATTATCTTCTTTTTATACTTCAATAGACCATCTTAATATGGAAATTCAGATTTGCAATTTGACTGTAGAAGAAGTTGTGTTATCAGATTTTGGCATTTTTCATCCTTCTCATAACTTTGTTGAACTTCCAAAATCCATAAAGGCTAGACTACATATATAGATGAAATGGTAGAACCTGTACCTTCTTGCTCTTGAAACTCCCTTCTTGAAAGAGTATTTGCCATTATAACCCCCCTTGTATTGGATTTCATAGTCCATCCCCAACAATTTGGACAAACATTTATGTTGCAATGAGTTTGTAAGCTTCTGTTTTAGTAAGTATTTGAGGGTTTGATGATTAGTCCAAATTATAAAGTGATGACCAATCAAGTAATGCTTCTATTTAGACATAGCCATTACTATTGCAAGAAGTTGTTTTTCATACTTGGTTTTAGGCCCCAATGCCTTGATTAGGTAACCTATACGCTATCCCTCCTGTATCAAAACTATTCCCCAACTTTGTGAGCAAGCATCCGTCTCCACAACAAAAGTTTTGGAGAAACCAAATAGTCTCATTAGAGAGGTTATACACATGGCTACTTTTAGTCTATTGAAGGCCTCCTTAGCTCTCTCAATCCACTAAGTTTGATATGTGATTTTGATATCACAAATTCAGACAAATATACTTTAGTCGAATGTTGTATAAAGAGATAAGTTTAAATATCGTTTCTACGAGGATATTTTATATTATCAAGTATGAGTAAACTTAATCAAATTTAGACAAATCAAATCAAGATTATAAAAATATTAGAACTTATTAAAAATAAAATCTATGAATAGAAAAACCTTAATCGATACGAAACTCTAAGATATCTATTTCATCTCTTTTTAACTTCTTACACGGTTAAATTTTTACAATCCCTAAGTTCGTTGGTTAATAAGTTCTTGTTGATGATGACAGATTTTTCTAAATTAGATTCATCCAATAGTCATATAGTGAATCCCTAATTCAACTAACTAAAATCCAATGGTCATGTAATGCTGATTAAATCGAACCACATTAAGTACTATCGACATCCTGTAATTTAGAATTTCCTATAAATCCCCACACATGAAATTAATCCAATAGTTATACTCATAATCTTATATGGATTTTGTTACCATAGAATAATCTTATGCAATTATATGAGTCATGCATGTACTTGATCTCAAATCATACAAAATGCAAATCTAAACATTTCGAAACATTAAGTTCAGCTATAAAATCTCATCCGATAATAATCATATCAATAAAACTCGAGAAAGAATTAAATTAAACCATACTATTAATTAAAAAATAGAATTCATCGAGTTTTAGGAATAAAAGAAATTAGCTAGATATTGAAAAGAAAAAAAGAAAATAAAATAAAAGTTATTACAACTCTTTTTGCATATGATGAAGGAGGTCGAATTTCGTGATATGGATGCGGCTGCTAGGGTTTGTAAAATAGTGAAGGGAGTAATGGAATAATAGGGAGGTGTTGATGCTCGCAGCTACCCCAGCAATTCTATATATATAGGATTAAAACCTTAGAAGAATATTGAACTTTTTGGAAACTTGGTGTTTGAATTTGATTTGGAAACTTCCTCTTGTTGTGTGATAATGAGCTCTGACTTTTCAAAAACTTGAAAACTTCCTTATCCTTGAATTTGGAGAGTCCAAATACTTAGCAACTGAATTCCAAAAATATCTCCTTCAGGTGCATGTTAGTAGTTTCCTTTTTCAACAAACTTCTTTTTTCAATATTGTAGCAATTTCGACGCAAATTTCAGATGTCTTCTGGCTTAAATCAAACTTTGGACTCTACACAAGATTTGTAGATCTTGAAGTTTTCTTTCCAACTCAATAAGAATCACCTCAATCAAAGGTTGGAGTAGAAAGGTATGTCCAAAATACTAATAGTTGTCTGTGCAGTCTGAAATTTAGAAATTAGGCCTAATGTTTCCTAAATCAAAACCTACGAATTAAATCTGTGTGAAATCATAAAATCAAATTTAAAACAGTTCTAGAATTCATAAATAGAGCATAAAATAATATAATTCAAGTGTATAAAAATATTGATATCAAAATTATCTTTTTTTATTTTAAGAGATCATTCAAAAGTCTAGTAATTATCCCATAATCCTTAATGAATCTCATGTAGTGGCCGGTGAGTCCTAAGAATCCTCTCAAAGCCTTAACCAAAGTGGGAGGGTAGTCCATGAAACTATACAGTGTATCTTGTTAGATTCCATTTGACCCCAGTGCTTGTGACTACATGCCATAAATAGAGCAAATACGCACTTGGACATCTTGATAAAGAGCTGACATTATTTAAGTATCTAAAGAACTATTCTAAGGTCTTTTGCATGGCCAAAAATATTGGGACTGTAGATTATAATATCATCAAAGAATATTAGGACAAATTTTCTCAAGTATAGTCGCACTACAAAAAAAGACAAAATTTGTGACAAATTTGCAACAAATATTTTTTCGTTGCTAAAAAGTAGTCGTAAAATTTTGGGACGAAAAATTAATTATTCGTCGCAAAACTTTCCAACAAATATTGATATGTCGCCAAATTCATCGCAAATTTGCAACGAATTTTGCGACGAAAAATTTATTCGTCTTAAATTTGCTACAAATAAAATATTCGTCCCAAATTTTGCAATGAATAAATTTTTTGTCGCAAAATTTCCAACGAAAAAATTTTCGTTGCAAAATTTGCCATAAATAAAACATTTGTCGCAAATATGCAACGAATGTTGTTTGTTACAAAATTTGTCGCTAATCAAAATTTACAAATATAGTTTCTAGGGACAAATTTTGCGACGAATAAATTTGTCGCTAATCAAAATTCAATTTTAGCAACGAAATTTGCGACGAACATAGTTTCTAGGGACAAATTTTGCGATGAATATGTATTTTGCGACAAATATAAATTTTATTGGTATTTTGGACAATTTTTCCCTATATAACCTGTTTTTATAACTGCTCACCCAACTTCATCAACAATTAATAATCCAAATCGTTTTTAATATCAAATTTCAACCATCTATACTCATAATTATAACTAACTATTCAATAATATCAATAAGTTAAAAATTTAACAAAAAATCATAATAGTAATATAAAAAATAAAAGTAACATCAAGAGCAAATGTTAAAATATCAATAAACATACATAACAAAAAAAATCAATGTTACGAGTATCAAAATGTAGTAGTAAAATAACAGTACACAATTTCAAACACGACCTCTACCATCACCATCATCATCATCATCACCGAAGAAATCATCACCTTCATCACCATCGCCAGCATTATCAGGAGGAGAAATAGAAGGGGGAATCTGACTCGGAACGGAGACTAACTGAAGATGCTGCATGATTAACATTTGCTGTGTATGGACCTCGTTCATTTCTGGCGTGTGCTTTGCTTGAAGTTCATTGAATTTCTGATCTTTTTGCTACAGTAACTCTTAATCGATATAAGATTTACCATAAATTACTGATTATTGTTAACATAATATTTCACATAATCAATTATCAACACTTTTGATTTCAATTTTATAAAAAAAAAAATTAAATTTAGTAAATCCAGTAATATCATTAAATCAACCACTAAATACAATAAAAATAAACTAATATAGAAATAAAAACAATACAAACATACAAATTAACATAATTGCATTTTCCAATCATTACAGTATAAATTAAAACATTTTTCACCACCAATTAATAACTCATCGATAGACTCAGATAATAACAACATGAACAGTTTCCAATCCAAATATTAGAGAATCGCAAAACCTAATACATAAAAAACAATTATAAATAACTAATATATTATTAAAACAATATTATAAAAACATTTTTTTAAATAACATTTCTCAAAAAAATTAAAAAAAAATTCAATAAAAGTAAATTGTTGGGCCGGGTCGGGCCGGGCCGGGCAATGCAATGGCCCAGGCCAATGGGCCACGCTAGGCTGCGCAGGGGTCTGGGGCCCCATCGTGAGAGGGGGCCTTCCAGGGGCCTGCGGGCCAATCGTGAGGAGGGGCTGCGCAAGGGCTACAGCCCCTTCATGCGGCGGGGCTACGGCCCCTTCGTGCGGCGGGGCTGTGGCCCCTTCGCGCGTCTGGGCAGCGAAGGGGTGGCGGCCCCTTAGCGCGGTGGAGCCGCAAAGGGGCCAGAGGCCCCTTCGCGCACCTGGGCTGCGCAGGGGCTATGTCCCCTTGCAGCGGCTGGCTGCTGGATTTGCCATCTACGGTCAAGAGAGAGAGAGAGAGAGAGATTATCTAACACCATCGTAGATCCGGCATCCCATCCGGCATCCCTTCGCAGAATCACCTTCGCGGCTATTCGAAAATGAACACGATAGAGAGAGAGAGAGAGAGAGAGTATGAGTAAAGAAAGTGTGAAATATATTGAAATTAGGGAAAAAACTTTTTTGTCCCTAAATTCGTCCCAGAATCAGGGACAAAAAAAATTTTTCGTCCCTAAATGAGGGACGAATATTTTTTTCGTCCCTGAATCTGTGACGAAATTTTTTTTTGTCCTAGAATCAAGGATGAAAATTTTTTTTCGTCCCAGAATCAGGGACGAAAATTTTTTTCATCCCTGAATCAAGGACAAATATTTTTTTTCATCCCAAAATCAGAGATGAAAATTTTCGTCGTCCCAAAATCAGGGACAAATATTTTTTTTCGTCCCTGACGAAAATTTTCATCGTCCCTGAATTAGGGATGAAATATTTTTTTCGTTCCAGAATCAGAGATGAAATTTTTTTTTTGGTCCCAAAATTAAGGATAAAAATTTTTTCGTTCCTGAATCAGGGATGAATATTTTTTTCGTCCCTGAATCAGGGACGAAATTTTTTTTTCGTCACTAAAATCTACGATGAAAGAATAGTTTCGTCACTAAATTTTCGATAAATATATGTTTTCGTCGTAATTTGCAACAAATTTAGCAACAAAAAATTTTTTCCTTTTCAATTTGTAATGAATTTTGCAACGATACTTATGGTTTCTGATAAATAACTCATTGAATACGCTAAAATAGAAACTAAATCGACAAACTATTAACAATATTTGCGTACTATGATATAATTATAAAAAAACATTCAATATATTGATTATTAATTAACAAGTATTTCTGTTTTAACTCTTAGTTTAGTGAATCGAATATTTAAACAAATTTATAAGATAGAGTTATCAGTGTTGGTAATGGAAAATTAAACAGATAATAAATAGAAAATGAATGTACTAATAATAATCTTTTATTCCAATTTAAAAGATTTGTAAAGTTATAGAAAATGAATGTACCAATTTAAAAGATTACACTATATTATCATTATTTTATATAAACAGATTATGAATGAACTATTTTATATAAGGTTTTTTGAACATCTTAAAATTCTATACGCTATCAGTGTATATCATCGTTTATAAATCGTTTTTTAATATTAGAAAATCTTTCTAATATAAGTGATTAAAAAAGTGACGGAAAAATGAATTTTAGCGACGAATTTTGTTACAAATGTTATAATTGTTGCTATTTTGTAACAAATTTAGCAATAAATAATCGAATTTGTTGCGACGAATATAAATATTTGTCGCAAAATTTGCGACGAATTTTGAAATTCGTCGCAAATTTAGGGACAAATTCATTTTTGTCCCAAATTTACGGACGGATTGAGAAATTCGTCGCAAAATTTTGGGACGAATTTCTATTTCATCCCAAAAATTTGGGATAATTTTTTTTTTGTCCCAAATTTAGGGACGAATTTTTAATTCGTTGCAAAATTTGGGATGAATTTGAAATTCGTTGCAAATTTAGCGACGAATTTTGAAATTCGTTGCAAATTTAGCAACAAATTTTTTTTCGTCGTAAATTTGCAACGAATTTTGCGTAAAAAATTAGTGAAGAATTTTGTAACGAAAATATTATTTGTTGCTAAATTTACGACGAAAATGTTTTTGTTGCTAAAATCGTGGCTAATTTACAGCGATAACATTTTTTGTTGCTAATTTTGTTGCAGATTTGTGATGAATATTTGTCGTTGCTAAAATTCGTTGCTGAATTCTTGTTTTTTTGTAGTGTCGGAAGATGTGGTTCATCAAGATTGAAATATGGCTAGGGCATTAGTTAATCCAAAAGGTATGAAAGGTATGACTAAGAATTCAAAATGGCCATGATGTATTTGAAAATGTTTTTTTCTCAACATCACATGCCTTCACTCTTATTTAGTGGTTGACTACCCTCAAATCTATTTTGGAAAAGACTTTGGAACCATGAAACTCATCCAATAGTTTATCTATGTTGGGAATGAGATATCTGTCTTTGATAGTATTTGACCAAACTATCTAGAATCTACACAAAAACTCCAAATTTCATCTTTTTTCTTAACTAATAGGACTGGTGAGGTAAAGGGTTGGTGCTGGTCCTCACGATGCCATTGTTGAGCATCTCCTGAAACCGCACTTCAGGGTACCTATATGATTTGAGTTTAAAAGGTAAGGAGTCTGGTTTTAGGTTAATGGAATGGTCATGTGACCTTTTAGGTGGAAAAGTAGTAGGTGTGGAAAATATTTTCTCAAACTTAGACAGGATTGTCAAAATTTCTTGTAGTGTTCTTGAGTTCTCAGTTTCTGGTTTAATATCTAGAGTTGTATAGCTTTGAAGTTGTTGCCTGAATGCTTAGTGGCCTTTCTTTTGGCCAACGTAATCAAAAGTTGCTCTCCCTTCCCTCTAAAATGACTTCATTTCCCTTACTAAAAAACCTAACCTAAAACTTTTTAAAATTAAATGTGATAGGGCTATAATGGTACATCCAGTCCACTCCCAATATGATATCCCATCTACCTAAAGTTATTACCCTTAAGTCAAAAGAGATAGTATACCTTTGAATGGCCCATCTTACATTACTAACTTTGGTGGAACTGATGACTATGCTCACATATGTGATCTTAGCTTGAAGCACACTTGTTGGCTCAATAAGTAGTTTGAGTTTTGTGGCCACCCTTTGATGCAGGAAGCTGTTGAACATACTATGTCCACCAATATGGTTATTACTAGCCTATGTAAAAGCCTTTGTAGTGCTATCATTTGTCCATGTATGGAGCTGGATAGTGTACGTAGAGATATTTAAACAAACCTTTCAGCTTGTCTTCTGTACTCTTCTTCTATTTCTTCATTAGTGAATTCACCCCTTCCTTTTCTTCTGCAACTAGAATAAAGTAGAGGTATTTGAGTTTACATCTATGGCCAGGTGTAAATTTCTCAATGCATTTAAAGCATAAATTGTAACTTCTCCAATATTGCACTTCAAAGGAAGATAATGTTTGCCAGTTATTCCTTGAGACATTTCCTTTTTGGTGGTTTCTATTTGCTCCGATGGTGTGAGAGGCCACAAAGTTAAAGCCTCATGAATTCTTACCTCCAGCATTACCATCTTCAATGTTCCAATGCTTATGTATCCCAGACATTCCTTTCTTTGTCAATTCTAGATATTGCCAGTTATTCTTTGTCAATTCTTAGCATTGGTTTGATTTCCTCTTTAACTCTACTTATAAAACTTGAAATAAAATATGACTCAGTCAATCGAGGATTTTTCTGCAACATTAATGACCAAAGCTCTTTAAATCTCTTATGGTATTCTACTACTGTTCCATGTTGTTGGAGTTTATTAAACTCTTCTTCTTCATCTTGCATTTCTTTAGAATCGAATCTTTAACCTAATAGATTGGTAAACTCTTCCCATTTTAATTCCTTCCTTGATTGCTCGACACCTTGGTACCAATTTTCCACTTGTCCTTTAATATACATCTCTACTGTATCTATTCATTGAGGACTGGGAATTTGATACACAAAGAAAAATTTATAAAGTTTCCTTAACTACATTCGTAGATTATCCCTAGTGAAGATAGGAAGCCCCACTTGGGGGGATTGGGAATTACGGCTCCAAAATCGTTGTCCCTTCTATTTGTAAGGATCTCACTATCTGTTTTCATTCTTCCCCTCATAGATGCAGATAATTTCGGAGAATTCAGACTTCTTTTGGTGCAGACTTCATCATTTTTTTCTCGTTGATTTGTTTTCAAATAAATATTGAGTCGAGAATTAATAGTTGCTATGAATGCATCCATTTTTTAGTTTTGTTCTTCGAATCTTTTGTCGACGTACAATCACAACTCATCGATTCTAGCTTTTTGCTTCTTGTGTTGTTTTTCTTGGTTTCGTTGTCATGTTCCTTCTACCATTGGTAATCAGTTCTGAGAATTTAAGGCTCTGATACCAATCTGTAGTGTTCCAACCCTTCAAGGACAAAAGAAAGGGTATTGTACTGGGAGTTCTAAGCTATGAAAGAAAAAAAAGAGAGGAGTGAGGTCTAAAACATGGACATGGATGGGTTGGTATGATTGGATAGTGGAGACATAAGTGGTTCAGTTGCAGTAGTTACAATTGTTACAACGGGCTTCAATAATTGATGTTTTGCATCTTAAAACTCAGCTTGGAATTATGATGAAATTGAACGGGACAAATTGGGCTTTGGTTATGCAGCTAACCGAAATAAATTAACCCATTTGCCTTCTATATTTAGTACCCATGATTTAATGAAAGATTTCATGATTAAACATATAGATATAAGTGTGAATGACCTCTTACCACTTTGGATTTCATCATCCTCCAGTTGGTGGGAGGTGATTTGTCGTTTTTCAGTTGGATGTGTGACGTGTCATTTTTTGTCTTTTTTGTGTGGCTTGGAGTGAGATGATCTTTCTCTCTTTCTTTATTACAAAGACCATAAAACTGGGGATTTATATCTCTCTCTAAGCAGGTAAATGGACACGAATTTCAGTGTGTCATATAGATTAGATGAGGAGAGTGGTGTGCCATGAAGATCATGGTATATGTAAGCAATTGCTATGTACTCATTTTGTCTATCTCTCTCTCTCTCTCCATAAGCGGGGAAAATGGATATAATAAGGTATTCATTAAACGTATTATATACTCTGTCTCTTTCTCTCTCACTCTAAGTAGGGGAATGGAGACAGTTAGGGCTCATTATAGAAACTATTCTTCTGTTATGAATTTATGAAGGCTCGTGTTCGTCTTTCTTGCTTTTAAACATTTGTTTTGTTTGAAATTTGTTCACTGCTCTTCGTATTTGTTGCTAATTTTAGAAATGTTTTTCTCAATTCCGGTTGAGGATAGTGGTGTGCTTAATGATGAACATGATGTATGAAGGTGATTCCTCTGTTATGAACGTTTGTGTTTTTGAAGATTTGTTTTGCTTTGCTTGACATTTGTTTTGTTGCTTTTCATGTTTATTGTTGATTCGAAAAAGGTTTTCTTTCTTTTTTTTTTTTAAGAAGAGAAGTATGACTGATGATGATCGTGGTGTATGGAAATCATTGCTCTTCTATAAAAACTTGTGTTTACCTTTTCTGCTTGTGATATGGGAAACTTTGACTTTAGTGTTGACTCTAAAGAATCATTTAAGATTTTTATATTTTAAAAAATATAGGAGGATAATTAATTTAAATATGAATGTAGATTTTGTTTTTTGGACTGTATGGTAATTTTTTGGGTTCTCGGTTGATAGACTCCAAATTTTTAAGTCGTCGGTTATTGAAATTATCGTTTACTGGAGTGTTTGGTATTCTTTGATTCTCATTTGGTGGAGTGTTTGGTGCTCAACAAAATTTGATTTCTCTATGACAATTTATTTGCTCGGTTGAGCATTTAGCGTTTGGTGATTGTTTTTTCAATTTTGATTGTGAGTATTTGTTTTTCATCTATTTGGTACATTTTTCCATTTACTTTCCAATACACTATCTTGAATTACTTAATAAAAGATCCTCCAATTGTGATTCACACAACTGGTACAAAATCTATTGAAGTTGGTATTGAACGAATGCACATTAGGAAGAACCAGAAGCATTTTGTTTTGAAGTATAATCTTTAGCATAAGGATGTGCTTTACAGCTCTTCAATTATCAGAAAAGTAGGACATGACACCAACAATAATATGTAGTTCTGCATGACTACAAAAACTCCTTGATTATTAGAAAAGGCTTACAAAACAACGAACAGAATCTCATAATCGAACAGCCGAATAGGTACTCGGTAGCCGAACAGCCGAACAGGTACTTGATAACCGAACAACCACTTGGTAACCAAACAACTGAACAGGCACTCATAACCAAATTGTTGAAAAGGGGTTGGTGTTTCTTGAGCTGCCGATAACCAAACAACTACTAGGTAATTGAGCCGTGATTCACACAACTGCTTTACTTTGGCTGGAATTGAAGCAATTTATTGCTTCACTTTGATAGCAAGGTTCATTTATTTATGTATTCAATGTTAACTTCCTTTTCTTTTTTTTTTTTCAAAAATTGGGGAACATTTAGGGGCTGGTGCTGTTGAAAGCTTAGACATATATTATGATGAATTTATTGAATCTTCAAAGGCAAAGGAGCGTGCTGAAAAGCCATTGGTGGATTCATACCCTTCATAAATTTCACTCAATTATAGTAAATTGCTTAACCAATGATCATGGTGATGATAAAAGAATTAAGTAATTATTTATATATGTTATTTATATATGAACCGAGTTTTATATGAGATATTTATGGTCTAGGAGATATGATCTTATAAAAAGAGAGATACAATCATTAACTCACTAAATTAGAATTCGGACAAGATAGTTAACCCCATAAAAATAAAATGATTCCTAGTCCCTAAAATCCATGGATGGTTTTTGAGAGTTCTTTAAAAAAAAATCTTTCAAACTCTAAATTTTTAAAAGAAAAATTACTTTGAAATCTTGGAAAAACTTTTGGGAACCTTTGGAAATATTTTCGGATAATTAAAGCATTTAAAATCGTGATCCTAAACTCTGATACCAATAGAAATGTAACGCCCTGACCCTCCAGTTGAGCATACAACAACTGCTGTGTTATTTTGAAACACATGTGAACTTTACTTCGTGTTCCAAGATGTCACAAGGCATTCCAATACTCCAAACTCTTAAACAATAAATTTAAATCATTCTTAGGCTAATTGGGGCATCTAAATAATTCCCAAACATTTAAATAAATTCACATGTTTAAAATGTACTCAAAATTCATCACATAATCCAAATGTTCTAATGAAAGCAATACATCATGCAAGAGAAATCTTTAAACAAATTAAATAAAGTTCCACATCATAAAAGAAAGGATTTTGCAATACTTGTCCAAGGAAAATCAAACAACTATTTATCAAATCCGAACATAACTAGATGTGCAAAAACATCATTCCATGGTTTATATAACATAGTTCACAAAAACAAATATTCTCATGACTGTTACCTACTGAGTGTCAACAAAAATAATTTCTTCAATTGGCACTTGGTGACATTTACGTCTCTAATCCATGCTTCCTTGAAAAAAAGTAGAAAAAGAGAGGTGAATATAGAAATATTCAGTGAGTAGAGTAGAATGTCATGCTAAACATGAATGAGGAGTGAGGATGGTGGTACCAAACACATATATTATAGTATATTCCAATACAATTATGAAAATCATTTACACAAAATAAATTTCAGAACAAATCTTCCATGACTCATAAGTTGTTCATCAACAATCCATTTGCATTTTCTTTCCAAATTTTTTTTGAGGTTACCAAAATAGTCGTTGGTAGAATCCATCAATGGGCAATTATTCATATAAACATTTCCTTATCCTTGGTGTTAGCCCAGAGTTTCGTAGGGTGCTACCGCATCATTATGGCTAGCTTGAGAGGCTCTCCAACTGCCTATCTCCAAGCCGTAGTTTTAAACCAACCTTGACCATATCGCCTCGATGACTCGGTCCGTCGAAGACTTAGACTATAGTCTTTTTTCCAACACCATGTTATTAGAATATCTATTTCATAATTCAACATTTGTACTCATATACAAAAGAGAGTAAATTCACAATTGACAATCAATATCCCATTGTAACATAGTGCAATCAGATTCAAAAATTAATAAAAGAGCCATGGATTTATCTATAATTCATTTTGGGCACACCACAATCACAAAACATTTCAAATTCCTTTCAAAATTCAATTACAAATAATAATTGAAAACATTTTATCATCTACGCTAAACATTACCATTCACTTACCTCTTGGAATGGTGAACAATTCTAATTCATAATCAATTCCAAGATAATCTCTTCTTTGATTCCAATTGAATTATCTTAAAACAATATACATGAATTAAATGTTAAATCACATCCATTTTTAGGGTTCATGAGTTTTCCTAAATATAGCACAACCATAATTTCTCAAATCTATGATTTTATGTTTTCAATCCATCATTTATATATTATTTGCATCTATATACAATCCTTATTCACAAATTTTCTCAGTTTTTCCTCATTTACAAACCCTAGATTCATGATCTCTAACAAATCCTTCAACTCTCAATAATAAATTTAAATATACTATTGAGGAAGCTAAATCCAATTTTAAAAGGAAGAAATTATTTCAGTTTTGTTGTTGAATTGAGCCTTCAATGTTGGGTTTCAAAAACTCTAGATTTTTCCTTTTTTGAGAAAACCCTAGATTTCTCCTAAAACCACCTTCATTCATGAGTTTTCTTGAGGGTTTGAGCAGTTTAAGGAATAGGTTTGAGAAAAATGGGGTTGATTTCAGAAGAGAGATTGAGAGTAAGATGGGTGAGAGAATGAGAGATGAGAGTCGAGAGAGAGAGAGAGAAGAGAGTGAGTTCAGTAGAGAAGAATGAAAATGAAGGCTTGTTTAAGCTTTTTTATTTATATGAGGTGAAATCTCAATCTTGCCCCTCTTTATTTTTATGCTTTGTTCAACTTTGGTTGTCCCTTTTTGTTATTTTGCAACCATTCATACACATAGGTTAACTTGCAATACATCACAAGTCTACTTGTGTGCTTAAGGTTTTTAGAGACTAAGTCAACTTATTGTCTAACAAGCAAGCTTGATTTTTGTTTTAATGGATCCTCAAGTCGACTCAAAAATTGGCTCAAGTCGACCCAATTTCCTCTTTGTGTAACCCCAAAGTGGACTCACCTCTTAGTGAGTGGACTTGCTTAATGTGTAGACATGTTTCTTTGAGACTTAAACATGGCAAGTTGACTCGTGCTGGTCACAAATAGACTTATAGACAAGTTTGGAAGCACAAGTCAACCTATCATTGGGCAAGTCAACTTGCTTATGTGCAGGTTTAGGAATTCTGAGGCCTAATCTCCTCGAGTCATCTTGACACTTGCTCAAGTCAATTTGATAAATTCTATACTTAACCAAAATTCAATTTTTGAATCCTAAGTTGTCTTATGGGGGAAAGGTTAGCTTGTTTTCATTTAATTGACTCCAAATAAGTTTTAATTGTCCTAAATCATCACCAAAATCTATTTTTCTCCCAACAAAACTTTATAAAACCTTTATTGATAAATTAAAATCAATTACAATCGGTTTTTTTAGTATTTTTTATAAAGACCATTGAAAATTTAATAAAAATTTTTAACACCAAATATTTCGGTGTTACAGTACATCCAAGTTTTGTGGTGGCCAAATAGAAATGATGGGTTTTGATTTTCACATGGGCCACCAAGAATAACTCTGAAAACGGTGCACTCAAACATGATTTTGGGGGAAAGATCGAAGATGGGAAACGACATGTATACGCCTCCATTACCTCCACCGGCAATGACAAAAGGAAAGCCAAATTTAGACCAAAAGTTAGAAAGATTTGATCTATCCTGTATCTCTTCTTACTTCATGTTTTTTCATAGGTGCTGTGATCTAAAAGACTTTATGTTCTATATGCTGCTGTTCTCCACCGGCAAACGTTATGTTTTATATATTTTATTTGTCTCGGATTTGCATTTATGTGCTGCTCAAGTGAGTAATATGTTGGTAGTGTTGATAGTAGAGTTTTGATGATAATAGATTGGAAAAAAGATAGTTCAAGAAAATCAGAAAAATAGTAAGAAAATTTAGAAGTCTGCAACTCATGTCAACCTGACTAGGGAACACATCGACCTACATAGCAGATCCACCAATTGTAGGATTGTGTCGACCAATTCATGATAACCACACACACATCAACTTGTATAAATGTCCTTGTCAACCTAAGGCATAGAACTTATGCAGAGATACATGTCAGAACACCTCGATCCATACAAAAGCACATCGACCTGAGGTATAGAACTTATATAGAAATACATGTCTGAACACTTTGATCCACACAAAAACACATAAACCTGAATAATGTCAGGTAGACAAATTTAGAATGATAAGTCGACCAATTTCAAGTGGGAATAGAAACATGTCGATGTATAGAAAGAATACATCGACTTGAACTTAAGTATCTCGTATATAACATATCCTAACATATCGACCTGAGCACAAAACCAGTCGACCTACCCAATACACATCGACCAATTAACTTCATCATGTCCACCAATTTCACTAACGAATAGAAACACATCAACCTGATTAGGACTTGTCTCTAAGGCACACTTCAACTCGCCATTATACTTGTCGACCTAGCTAAAACACATCAACGAATTTAACTAATGAATAGTGACACATCAACCTATATCACAACATATCAACCTGTTGGTGTTTGTTTCTAAAATACAGACATCGACACATCAAAATACCTGTTCACCTGAGGAAACACAACGACCAATTTATTTCATTAGGTCAATCAATTCTATTGATGAATAGTAACACATCAACCCATGAAAAGCACATGTCGACTTGTCAATTTTTGTTTCTGAAATATACACATCGACACATCAAAATTCCTGTTGACCTATAGAAACACATCAACCAATTCTATGTACCAGGTCCACTAATTTTCATTTACGCAGTGGTATGTCGAAGTATGATAAAAGACCTATCAACCTGATGTTTATTTAGTCATTGAATCACACATCAACCTGCATTCCTTGTGTCGATAGAGCATACACACAACAACCAATTTAGTTGCACACGTCGACCAATTTTCTACCTAAACAGAAATATGTCGATATATTAAAATGACTTGTCGACCTAACTTTCACTAAGTCTTTTCACAAATCGACATTGTTGAAAACTTGTCGACATACATATACACATCGACCAATTCAAAAACATGTGTCCACCTATTGTATTTTGCACAATTTCTTATCGACCTAAGATAACATCTTGTCAACTTGTTTTAACAAAAATACACTATAAATGTTTGATTCAGATCGATGTCCATATTAAACATGTCAACCCGCGAATGTCATAAACCAAATCTAAGAATTAAATTTGAGCCAAACTGATACTTCGTTTCTTCGATCTCTGAAATATTTCAATTTTTATCAAAATTAACGTTCAAATGCAGTGTAAGTATATTCTTATTGGCTTATTTCAAAAGAGATGCTAGAAAAAGGAATGGAGTTTTAGTACGAAGGAAGGAACTGTTGTAGAGATTTAATAGCAGAAATTAAATGCTCAACGTTCAGATGCACCAACCACCACCAACCCTCAACGGATTTATTCAATACCTCAAAAAATATTAGGGAGCAGAAATAAAGAGGGTTACGAGAATTGAATGCCCTATTGAATATTCTATTAAATCTCTACTGTGTACTTTGAAATTTCCTCCAATTGTTTAAGTTTTACTGCCTATTCTTATACTGTCAAATCTGAGGAAAAAGAGTCTTATCTCTTGACATTTATTTCTTAGATTAATACGAGTGTCAAAGATTAAGAAGTGATAATCACAGCCATAAATGCTCAATGTTCGGATGTACTAACCACCACCAACCCTCAACGGATCTATTCAATATCTCAATAAATATTGAGGAGCAGAAATAGAGAGGGTTACGAGAATTGAATGCCTTATTGAATATTTTGTTAAATCTCTACTGTGTACTTTGAATTTCCTCCAACCGTTTAAGTTTTATTGCCTTATACTGTCAAATCTGAGGAAAAAGAGTCTCATCTCTTGACATTTATTTCTTAAATTGATACGAGTGTCAAAAATTAAGGAGTGATAATCACTGCCTTAAGTTTAGAAAGTCAAAAATAGGTTGAAATTGAACGTATAATCAATTTTGTAATCTAAGCTATTAGTAGAAAATCCAGAGGGAGTTTGGGAGTGGACGTACACCGAGTTTGGTGGAACCACTATAAAAACCTCCTATGTCTTTTTTCATTAAATTTTCACTCTTTGCAATTTTGTTTAAATTTTAAAAAAAAGGTCACACAAAAGTCTATATTCAACTATTCATCCCTCTAGTTGAATAACAATTGATATCAGAGCAGGTATATTGTCAAGAAGCTTAACAACTTAACACTAAAGATCCAAATGGCAATCAATGGAGATAACATACTAGTTGAAGCCTGCTCAACAAATTATGTACCATTTTTCAATGAAAGCAACTTCAGCTATTGGAAGCAAAGGATGCGCAATTTCATAATTACACAAGACTAGAATACATGGGAAATAATTGAAGAAGGAGTTGAATTTCCTACTAAAAAAATAGATGGAGTACGTGTGCCGGTAAAATTGAAAAATATGACTGTGGAGTAGAAGAAAACTTATCAAGCCAACTACAAAGCCATTAATCTTCTTTACCTTGCACTAAATGTCAATGAACACAATCAAGTCTCATCATGCATAATGGCAAAGGAAATTTGGGAAAGGTTCGAATCTACCTACGAAAGGACTGATCAAGTTCACAAGAGCAAGATCAGACTGCTAAAGCAAGAATATGAAGTTTTCAAAATGAAGGAAGGAGAAACAATTAGTGAGATGATCACAAGATTTAACAATATAACTAATGAGCTAAGATTACTTGGAAAAGGAATTTCTTAAGAAGATATGGTGGACAAATTCTGAGAAGTCTACCAAAATCATGAGAGCTCAAGGTTACTGCAATTGAAGAATATAAAAATCTTGAGACTTTGACGATAGATGAGTTCGTAGGATCCTTTATAATCCATGAGATGAAGTTGAACGTGAAGGAGCCTACCAAAGAAGAAAGAGGCAGATGAGTAGTATTAAAGGCTAATAATGAGGAGAGCACATCAAACTCAGAAGAAGAAGAGGATGAAGGAGACGAGGCTCTTCTGGCAAGAAAATTCAGAAAGTTCATGATAAAGAGAAGGAACAAGAACAAATCATTCTTAAAAAGGCCAGAGAAGAAGGAAGAAATCAGATGCTTTGAATGCAAGAAGCTGTGACATATGAAAGCTGATTGCCCTTCTCTCAAATAGGAAGAAAAGAAATACAAAAAGGACAGAAAAGAGAAGAAAAAGAAGAAGACACTTACTACATGGAGTGATGAAAACTCAATCTCAAGTGATGAAGAGCAAACTAAGAAACAGGCCAACGTTAGTTTTATGGCCAATTAAGAAATCTCAGATGTGATGTAAACTCTATATCCTATTCCTCGTGCTCTGAATCTGAAAATGATTTTACCATCATTGAGCTGCATGAGACATTACTAGAATCATTCAAGGAATTAAAATGATTAAAAATAAAAAATAATTTGCTGAAAAGGGATCTAGCTGAAACTGTCAGAACATTAGAAAAATCAAAAATTGAAGTAAATATGTTAAAAGGAGAGAACGCTGAATTAAATTCAAAAGTTGCTGAACTTGAAGAGAAATTCAATGATAAACACTTAGAGAAAGATAATAAAAAACTAACAAATGAAAATATAGCATTGAAGAAGGAATTAGATGAACAAAAAGAAAAGAACCATAGACAAAACACTATACTAATAAAATTCATTCAAGGTCAAGAAAAACTATATTTCTTGTTAAGAGTCCAAAGAGCTTTGTTTGATAAGACTGGATTAGAATATAACCCAAACCAAGCACATAAAAAATTATACAATTTTTTTATGTCGAGCTCTGAGAATACTAAATTAGAAAGATGCCATACTTGTATGAAACTTGGGTACAAATCTAAAACTTGCAAACTGAGAAACACATCATCAGACAACATTAGGAATACAAGAGTGATTAACAAACATTGTACTTATTACAAAAACATTGGGCATACTATTTATACCTGCTGGATCCTAAACTCATCAAGGAAGAACTTAAAATGGATTCTAAAAATAAACCTGAAGCTAACTCAACTAGACCCAAAAAAGATGTGGGTATCAAGGGCAAAAGTGTGATTAAATCTTGCTACAGGTATGCTTGAAGTCAAGAGAGTCTCCCAGGAAGTCAGTGTAGTGCATAGATAGTGGATACTCAAGGCATTTGACTGGAGATATCTCAAAATTTTCTTATCTCGAAAGCAAGAAAGGAGGAATGGTTGCATTTGGTGACAACTCAAAAGAAAAAGTTATCAGAATAGACAATATAGGAGGTAAGTCTCCTGATTCTCAAATTTAGAATGTGCTTCTTGTCTTTGAGCTAAAATTTAGTTTAATGAGTGTTAGCCAATTATGTGATAGGGGCTATTCAGTTACGTTTGAATCTGATGCATGCTTTATTGTTGAAAAATCATCTAATACTGTAAAATTTACTGGTTAGAGAAAAAGGAAATACATATATAATAGATTTAGATCATTCAGAGACCTCAAATTTATCATGCTTAGTTGCTGTAAGTAAAAACTTATCATGCCTATGACATAGAAGATTAAGACATACAAGCATGAACACAATTTCAAAACTAGTTAGGAAAAATTTAGTAAAAGGTCTGCCAAAACTGAAATTTGAAAAAGATAGATTGTGTGAAGGCTACATGAAAGGAAAACAAACTAAAACTTTCTTCTTTAAAAATTGTGTATCAACCAACAACCCGTTGGAATTTCTTTACATTAACTTGTTTGGGTTAACTACAACACAAAATTTAGGTGGAAAATATTGTGGGTTTGTAATCATCAATAATTATTCTACATTCACATGGATTTTATTTCTCGCCAAAAGGGAACAAATTAGTGAGACATTTATCAAATTATGCAAAAAAAATTCAAAATGAGAAGTGAATATCTATTAAGAGCATTAGAAGTGACCATAGCAAAAAATTTGAAAATAAAACCATAGAAGAATTCTGCAGTCATTATGATATTGACCATAAGTTCTTATCTCCTAGAACACCTCAACAAAATGGGGTGGTAGAAAGGAAAAATAGAACCCTTTAAGAAATGGTTAGGACAATACTCTACGAAAATAACTTACCTAAATTCTTTTGGGTAGAGGCCATAAACACTGTATGTTACATCTTGAATAGAGTACAAGTAAGACCAATTCTAAAGAAAACTACTTATGAACTTTACAAAGGAAGGAAACCAAATATTACATACTTTAAAGTGTTTAGATGCAAACGCTTTGTCTTAAACAATGGGAAAGAAGCATTAGGAAAATTTGATACCAAAAGTGATGAAAAGCAAAGCTTATAAAGTCTACAACAAAAGAACTATGACAGTAGATGAGTCGATTCATGTAGAGTTGATAAAGAAAATGAATCCAATCAAAGAAAGTTGGATGATGAAGAGATGTCTGAGAGATTAAATGAAATAAACCTTTTTGATGAAGCAAACCATAAAAAAGAAGAGTCAAATGAACTCACGATGCAGGCAGAAAGAAATGAAACTCAGCAGGACCAAGAGATCAAATACTCTCAGATTAGGAAAGATATAGATTCAAAGAATATAATTGGCAACATTAGTTCAGGAGTTAGAACTAGATTTGCACTCCAAAACCAATGTGAGTACGTAACTTTCATCTCTCAAAATGAATAAAAAAATGTCGACAAAGGCTTAGGAGATGAAAATTGGATAATGGCAATGCAAGATGAGTTAAATCAGTTTGAGAGAAACAAAGTATGGAATCTAGTTTCTAGACCAACAAATCAATTAGTGATTGGAACCAAATGAGTCTTTAGAAAAGTTTGATAAATATGGCACAATTACAAGAAACAAAACAAGATTAGTAGCCAAAGGTTATAGTCAAGAGAAAGAAATTGACTATGATGAAACTTATGCACCGGTAGCAAGGTTAGAGCAATAAGAATGCTGCTTGCCTTCTCTTGTTTTATGAATTTTAAACTTTACCAAATGAATATCAAAAGTCACTTTTGAATGGGTATTTGAATAAGATAGTATATGTTGAACAATCTCTTGGATTTGAAGATCCAAAGTGTTCTGAATATGTTTACAAATTAATCAAAGTCTTGTATGGTTTGAAGCAAATTCTTAGAGTTTGGTATGAAAGATTAAACAACTTTGTGATTGAAAATAACTTTGAATGAGGGAAGATAGATATGTCTCTCTTTATCAAAAGGAAGGATGACAATTACTTGATTGTAAAAATATATGTAAATAACATAATATTTGGAGTAACTAGCTCAAAAATGTGTAAGGAATTTGCAACTAAAATGCAGAGAGAATTTGAAATGAATATGATGAGATAATTGAATTACTTCCTTGGACTACAAATTAAACAATCAGAAGATGAAATTTTTATAAATCAATCGAAATATACGAATGATCTAATTAAAAGATTTGAGTTTAGTAACTGTAAAGGAAATACAACTCCAATGAGTACAAGTATAAAGCTAGACAAAGACAAAAATGGCAAATCAGTATGCCAAAAACTTTATAAAAGTATGATTGGATCTTTGTTGTACCTTACTGTTTCAAGACCTGACATACAATTCAGTGTATATTTTTGTGTTAGATTTAAATCAGATCTAAAAAAATCCCACTTAGTTACAGTTAAAAGAATCTTCAAATACCTAAAGGAAAACACTCACTTAGGACTTTGGTATAACAAAAAAGCAAGTTTTAAATTGCATGGTTTCTGTGATACTGACTTTGTCGGATGTAAAGTGGATATAAAAAGTACAAGTGATACTTGCCAATTTTTTGAAAGCATGTTGGTATCGTGATCTTCCAAAAAGAAAAGTAGTTGTCATTGTCAACAACAGAAGTTGAATATGTTTTAGTTGGACAATGCACTACACAAGTCATTTGGATCAAACATCAAATGAAAAACTATGGATTAAATTTTGATTGCATTCCAATCAAATATGATAATACAAGTGCAATAAATCTCACAAAAAATCCAATGCATCACTCATGAACCAAACACATAGAAGTGAGACATCACTTCATCTGAAACCATGTTCTGAAGAAGGAGATTGCTCTTGAGTATATTGACACTCAAAAACAAATTACTGACATCTTTACCAAACCTTTAGATAAAAATAGATTTTGTAAATTAAGAAGAGATTTGAGAATGATAGAAATGAAGAAATAGAAAAGATAAAACGAAAAACAAAGTATTATTTTTCTGAGTAATAGTTTTTAAGTCGACCTATTTATCAAAATATGTCGAAAAATTGAAGTACATAGAGTCATGTCAACCTGATGAGCATTAGATTTAAAATACTTGTCGACCTGATCTCGAACCAACACTTAGAACAAAACTCAAAAGATACACATCGAACCGATTTTAATGATGTCAACCTGAGTAGTAGTAAGTAGGCAGGTCGATGCCTTTCTTATTGAGTCGACCTGATAATTTAAAAACCACTAAAACATGTTGATATGTACTTAATTGTGTTGACTCGAGAAACATCTAATAAAATATGAGTAGTCGGCACATCGACCTATCAAACCCTAAGCCCAAAATTTCAAACTTTCCCTCTTCCTCCTAAAACCCTAACATCCCAAATTCGTAACCCTAATCCTTAAATTGAAACCCTAATCTACCAAATCTTAGCAAGAATCTAATCTCAATGGCTCCAAAGATGAAAATGCCCATCAAGAAACCCGCAGAACTCTCGAAACGATCTACGAAACCTATGGAAAAAGGCTCTTCCTCTGCTCAACCAACACCCTAATTCAATACTTATGAATTTCAATCAATGGAGTAGAGTGATCTGTACAATAGAGTATTTTTGAAGGGGAAGGTGAACCATGGATGGTTGATTGACTGGGTATTCTTGAATAAGGCGAACTTCAAATACGAAAAACATCTGATAGAGGTATGCCCTAACTCACTTTTAACAAGTATATTCATGAGAAGGAAGTCAAGTTATTTTACAATAATCTAGATGTGATTTCAGACAAAACATTGAATGAGACAAGAATAGTTATAGATGACCATTTTGTATCATGCGGATTCAATACTTTCATGAATGGGAAGAAGATTAAGGTCATACCTAGGAAAATATGTGAGGACAATGGTATTACTCGGGTCTCCTATGAGAATTATGAACCGTACATGAAAATTGGATATTTGGAATATGCAAGGATTGTCTATGGTGATGAAAACCTAAATGTAGTAAACACAAGTGCCACAGAACATGGTTTTCATGAAAGAATTTTATATTTGATTGTCTCTCATGTGTTGAGAACAAGAGGAAGAAACTACACCACAGTTTCAGGGGAAGATTTTTGACTCATGGCATGCATTATGAATGGAAAAAATCCTGGTTTGCATTACATTGTCCCTCACTTTATGATTGCTAAACACAGATTTGAGAGCTCCCTGTTGCCGTATGCTAGCATGATCACTGACATTCTATCCAAAAATCAAGTGGAATTAGAAAAGGACAGCTTAGTTGAGTTAAGTGAGAAAAATGCTATCAATGCAGCTTCTATGTTGAGAGCTAAATGGATAAGCAACAGTGAGGGAGAATGGATAAGAAAAAAAGGGAGAGCAAGCAAGAGAAAGTTGATGAAATTGATGAAGAAGTTTACAAAGCAACTGAAAATGCTCTGAGAAAAGAAAGGACTGACGAAGGAGAATCCTCTAGCATTCAATCAATCACCCTTCAAATGATTTGGGATAAGTTGGAGCATATTGATAGAAGACAAACCCTAATAGGTCAAATGAGCTGCTTTATAAAAATGGAGCTTTATAGTGTCCAAGAAAAATTGGATGCCTTATTCAAGGAGAAGGGCAAGCCCATGAAAGATCCCAAACCATCAAAGTCCTTTTAGCATAGGAGTTTGTTTTCTTTTCTGGTTATATTTTCTAACTTTTGTTATGTTCAAACTTTCTTTGCATTCTATAGTACTTCAAATGTTTGTTGCCTCTTTATCAATCAGTTATTAACAAATTTATACTCCTTGAAATGTAGAGTAAAAATATACAAATGTACTAAAGTCTGAACCTCCCATGATGCGTGCATATATTGTGAAATGTGTAATGAGATATGGAAATAGTAGACATTGAACTATACTACAGTATGGAGATGATATGCTTTTGTTGACGATAAAAAGGGGGAGAAACAGCCAAGTAGTGTATGCTGATAGAAATAGCTAAGTGCATGTACTAAGTATGCTGCAATGTGAATGCTCAATGTGTGGTGTTTGCTACTGAGTGTGCCTGTATGTGCTGAGTGTGCTGAAATGTGAATGAATGCTCAATATGTGGTGTCTGCGTACCATATGTTAGACATGTGTTGAGTGTGCGGAAAAATAAGTGCGTAGTAAAGGCAATGTATGCTGGTATGCTAATATGTGAAGAGCACTTAAATACAAATGTTAAGAAACTAAAATTCAAATAGATTAAGAGCTATAGGTTGAACACTAAAAGTTTTAATATCATTAAAAAGGGGGAGAATATTGACCTAGTAGAGTTTTGATGATAATAGATTGGAAGAAAAATAGTTCAAGAAAATCAAAAAAATAGTAAAAAAATTCAGAAGTCTGCAACTCATGTCAACCTGACTAGGGAACATATCGACCTGCATAGCAGGTCCACAAATTGTAGGATTGTGTCAACCAATTCATGATAACCACACACACATCGACCTGTATAAATGTCCATGTCGACCAGAGGTATAGAACTTACGTAGAGATACATGTTAGAACACTTCAATCCACACAAAAGCATATCGACCTAAGGTCTAGAACTAATACAGAAATACATGTCTAAACATTTCGATCAACACAAAAACACATCGACCTGAATAGTATCAGGTGGACAAATTTAGGGTGATATGTTGACCAATTTCAAGTGGGAATAGAAACATGTCGATGTATAGAAAGGACACATTGACCTGAACTTAAGTATCTCATATATAACATATCCCAACACATCAACTTAAGCACAAAACTAGTCGACCTACCCAATACATATCGACCAATTAATTTCATGCTGTCTACCAATTTCACTGACGAATAGGAACACATCAACCCATAAGAAAGCACATCAACCTAATTAGGACTTGTCTCTAAGACACACTTCAACCCGCCATTATGCTTGTCGACCTAGCCAAGACACATCAACCAATTCACTTTAACACATCAATCAATTTAACTAATGAATAGTAGCACATCAACCTATTGGTGTTCGTTTATGAAATATAGACATCGACATATCAAAATACCTGTCAACCAGAGGAAACACATTGACCAATTTATTTCATCGGGTCAACCAATTCTACTGATGAATAGTGATACATCAACCTATGAAGAGTACATGTCGACCTGTTAATTTTTGTTTCTTAAATATACACATCGACACATCAAAATTCCTGTCAACCTGTAGAAACACATCGACCAATTCTCTGAACTAGGTCCATTAATTTTCATAGACATGTGGTATATCGATATATAATGAAAAACCTATCGAACTGTTGTTTATTTAGTCATTGAATGACACATCGACCTGCACTTGTTATGTCGACAGAGCATGCACACAATGACAAATTTAGTTACACACGTTGATAAATTTTCTACCTGAATAGAAATATGTCGATGCATTAAAATGACTTATTGAGCTAACATTCACTAAATCTTTAATATAACACATCAATATGGCTGAAAACTTGTCAACACACATGTACACATCGATCAATTCAAAAATATGTGTTCACCTATTGTATTTTGCACAGTTTTTTGTCGACCTAAGATAGTGTCTTGTTGACATGTTTTAACATAAATACACTATAAAATGTTTGAATTCGGGTTGATATCCACATTAAACATGTCGACCCGTATATGTTAGAAACCAGATCTGAGAATTAAATTTGAACCAAACGGACACTCCGTTTCTTCTATCTCTAAAATATTTCCATTCTATCAAAGCTAACATTCAAATGCAGCGCAAGTATGTTCTAATTGACTTATTTCAAAAGAGGTGCTAGAAAAAGGAATGGAGTTTCAGTGCAAAGGAAGGAACTATTGCAGAGCTTTAATAACGAAAATTAAATGTTCAACGTTCGGATGCACCAACCACCACTAACCCTCAATGGATCTATTCAATATCTCAATAAATATTGAGGAGCAGAAATAGAGAGGGTTACGAGAATTGAATGCCTTATTTAATATTCTGTTAAATCTCTTTTGTGTATTTTGAAATTTTCTCCAACTGTTTAAGTTTTACTACCCATTCTTATGCTGTCAAATCTAAGGAAAAAGAGCCTCATCTTTTGACAATTATTTCTTAGATTGACATGAGTGTCAAAGATTAAGGAGTGATAATCATTGTCTTAAGTTTAGAAAGTTAAAAATTCAATCTGATTGATATTGAACAGAAGTGTTTTGAAGGAACAATGTAAATGTTGAATTTGAATCTGTAATCAAGTTTGTAATCTAAGTTATTGGTGGAAAATCTAGGAAGAATTTGAAAGTAGACGTACAACAAATTTAGTGAAACCATTATAAAAACCTCTTGTATCATTTTTCATTAAATTTTCACTATTTGTAATTTTGTTTAAATTAAAAAAAAAAGGTTACACAAAATCTATATTCAACTATTCACCTTCTCTCGTTGAATAACATGAAGAAAGACCAATATTCTCTTCTCTCATTTTGGTGGATATCAATGGCCAATTCATGAATAAGCTCGTGTACTTCAGGGAGTATTCCAGGGTCAACCACTGATGGAATTTGTCCAGAACAATATCTAGAACAAAATGAGCTGTAACTTACGCCAAGGAGATCACTCACTCTTTTACTAATTTGTCAAATTAGAATAATTAAACTGTATATCCATTTTGTATGATAAATAATTATAAAATGAAAGAAGCATGTATGAAATAAAAAAATAGTGAATAAATTGTACGGGCAAAACTATACAAAGAACCAATTTATAGACATGTTTCAAAATAGTGAAACATCCAAAAGGGAAGATAACAAGCCAATCGCAAAAATGCATTTACTGTTTGGCAATATGCGTATCATTTATTATTCTTAAAAAAAAAAAAAGGATTAAAAGATGCCCTCTACTACCTTAGTCCTTTGGTTGACTATAAAAAACTGTTTAGTCGACGAAAGCGAACACTTTCGTCGACCAAACACCTTTTTTAGTTGATCCACGAACCTGAGCTTCCGTCCACCGAAGCCACACCAACAAATCACATTGAACCAACACCGCAACACTGCTTTGGTAGATGAAAGTCGAAACCTTCGTTGACCAAAATGGCAGCCTTGGTCGATGAAAGGACATTTTGTAATATAAAAATGTAAGTATAATTTTTATAATTTTTATTATTCATGCCCCAACACTGCTTCCTGGTTTGGCAAAGATGCGTGCATTGGGAGAGGAACATGGTGTTCCTCTTGAGTTAATGAGACAAAGCTAAGAGAAAGCAATTAGCATTCTGAATTTTGTTTCGACGATCTCGTCATTGCAGGTTTATGGACCTAAGGCAACAAAGACAGGTAAGTGCAAACAAGTAATCAACTGCATCAGGCTGAGACTTAAGCCTCTGCATTTGACGACCGAGACTTTGAATACTTACTCTTGTTTCTTGCTGGAATTTTTGCACGTGGCACATACATTTCGGCTTGAGTGGCGCATCACTCGATCTTTTATAACCAAACTTCAACTTTACACCGCGCAATGCATAATGTAATTTAAAATAAGTCAATCGAGATTTTCTGACCCCATAGATGAATTTTTTTCCAAGACAACACCACTAGTATTTTCTCACCCTAAGGCCTAACTTCAGTTTTATTTTTCTTTCATTTGCAGGCTGAATCTGAAGAAAAGATGAGGTAGAAATTTCTAGTTCTATTTTCAAGTTTTTCAATGTCTCCTGAGTTGTCTAAATCCGATAACTGTAACTCATGAAGTAGCGCCCATGACCAAAATTGTTGGACTTTCCAGCATGCTCAATTTCCGACCTTTGATACGCTTTCTTCCATCTTTTGTGCTCCATCATTAATTTCCACCGCCTTCCAAATTCAGAAGCATAATTGTATTATTTGAGTGAAAACTTTAACAAATTTTACCAAAAACACATGAAAAGTCCTAAAATGTAAATCCAATATATATGCATAAAATGGATTTATCATGCATCGCATTAAGCTTTTAGCTGTAAAGAATCGCCTTTTTCTTGCTTGGACTCTTCGGTTTTGTGAAATCTAGTGTCAGACAGACTCCTTAGAAGCTCTTCACTTGTTCTTTTGTGGTTAATAGTGTAAATATTTTCACTTATACAAGGTCATTATTGCTGACATCCTCTACTGTTGGGGCGTCGTGGATGATGAGGCTTGCTCATGCGTTAATAGAAGCGAACTCCTGTCTTGATTTCCTACCAAAGTTTGGAACTAACGGTTTGGATAATGTTTAGATTTTCAATGGTCCTTCTGGCTACTTGCTGCTTGCAGACGCGCATAGTATTGTTTTCAATAGCTGGTTTTTTTTTTTTTTAGTATTTTGTTTTTGTTTTTATTTTTTCCTTCTTATACCAAAGGAAATCTTAAGATCATTATTATAATTAACCAAAGGGCAAGGGATAGTTATTAGAGCTAACAAATTTGCATTATTTCGCCTACTAACAGTCAATTTAATAGATAATAGTATTAAATATTTAACTAAATTTCGGATTTGATATTTAAAAATGAAAAAAATTATATTGATAAAGTTTCTCCTAAGTTGGGTTCGACAATAGTCTAAACGGATTAATCAGAATATAATTTTAAATACTGATCGGTTATATAAAAAATTTTGCATTGCATTAAATTTAAGGAGAAAATCATCTTTGTTCCTCCACTTGTACTTATTTCAAACATTCCATAAATATTGAGTTAAGACTCCTAGTTTCATACTACTATTCTTTTTGTTACATGGAAATTCAAATTTGGGATCATTAGGTTGGGGGAGAGAGGTTGTAACTATTAGGCTGTCATCTTGGGGACATGTTTCATACTACTATGGTGGGCTTTTTTTTTTTTTTTAAAAGAATCATTATGTTTTTTTTATTTGTCATCTTTGCTCATCCCACTCATCACCACTTTTAGAACCCCACAAAAAGAAATGAAGATCATGAATTTATAAGAATGAATATTAACTTGTAAATAAATTCAACAAGACCCCATTTTCCAACCACTACACAAGTTGCCATCTTTGCGCATCCCACTCACCTTCACTTTCAATGGCATCACCACTTTTACAAGTCTCCATCACTTTCAAACCCCCGGGGAAAAATTCTTATTGAAGATTATGCATTTCTAACAAAGAAACCCCCTTTGTGCATTACATTATCGTAATTTTTTTCTTTTAATTACTGTTGAAAATTAACTGCTGTCTTTAATGAATGTAGTTAATTAATCATCTGATATGCTTGTTAGCAGAAATGGGTCAACTGGTGGGCGCCCATGGGTTGACTCGACTCTACCCGGGTCAAAAATCAGTTGGATGATAGATGTATAAACTTTGAATTTATCATTTATATTATGATTTTATTTTGGGTTATTATTGATCTAATTGTTGGATTTTATGATATTTATTGTTAGGGTATCGAAAATTGAAAGATTGCATCAAAATTGGGTTTAAAGTGACATTTTGAAGTTTAATTATTTAAGATATCAAAATTGGGCCCGTAGAAGAGGAAAGAAAGAAGAAGCCCGATAAGAATGGAAGATTTTTAGTTTTAACTAAATTCTTTATTTCATATTTAATAGGTTTTTTAGTTTAAGAGAACCAATTAATTAGGAATGCATTGTTATTTTGGAGGAATTACTCCTAATTTTTAGGATTTGAGGAATTTTTTAAATCTAGGACATCAAAGGGACATAAGGCATGTCTGTTTTTCTCTAGGAAGGAGGCGGCTACCTGCTTGTGTTTGCTTTTTCTTCTAAAAACAAATCCTATTTTCTCTATTTTGCTGAAAAAATTCAAGAGATCATATTTTTCACCATGAGTGGCTAAACTTTTCTTTCTGATTCAAAGGAAATTTTTATTTCAATTATTATTACTCTAAGGTTATGTGCTTGATTTGAATTTTCTTTTAATTCTAGTATTCATTGATTCTTAATTTTATTTTAAATGAAAAATAATATTGGTTAATATGACAATTTAATTCAATATTATTTGCTCTATGGCCATCCATAAGTTTAGTGATTCGTGATTGTCATGAATGACTGGTACAAATAGCAATTAGATTCTTTATATTTATAAGTGAATAGACAATATGCATTTTTAAGCCAAGAGAATTAATAGAACAAAATTGAATAATTGTATCTATCTTAATTATTTGGAGTTTGGTTTAACTATTTTTATAGAGTGTACTATCATTTAATTGATATGGAATATTATTATGTCTGATTGATTAATGATAAGTTTTAATTGAATATTGAGTTTTCTCAATTAATTTTAGAAAAATAAAAAATTCATTACAGCTATTATAATAAATCTAATATTAAATACTTGAATTGCAAGATAATTATTTTTATCACGTGATCAGTGAAAAAATTGGTTATAATAGAACCCTTGGATGAGAGTTTGTTGAATTTAATTTAGTAATTGAATTATTTGAAAACCCCTATTTGATTTTAATTATTTTGACTAAGGAATTAATAGATTAGTTCTCTTGGGATTCGACATAGTATTATTGCTACTACAAACTAGTATTAATTTTGAGGGTTTCAACAATCCTATCATTGGAGAGACAAGGCAGGCTGCTCAACCCCACTGCTTTTGATAGGGTTTAAATGAGAGTAATATTGTGGTTGATTTTATTTTATTTTTTAATGAATATTATATTAATATTTATGTTTTATGACATTTGATATATTAGCATTGATAGAAAAAGTCTACTAATGAAAGTAAAGAAAAATGAGCTATATAGGATGAAAAATTGGACGGTAGTGCTATTTCATGAGCACGTGGGCACGTTGAATTGAAGGAGCAATGCAAGATTTTGAAAATTTACTACTATAAAATTTCATTTCTCAATGGCACATTCAAAAGAAAATTGCGATAAAATTGGAGATATTAAAGATTTTTTAAGATTTTATTCCATTCCTAATGTTTAGGAATAGGAGTTTTTGAGTCAAGTTATTTTATTCTTTTTAGGATTTTCTTTTATTTGAAGTTTTTAGGATATTATCTCTTAGGGAATTTTATCTTCTCTTGAAAAGCAACTTAAATAATTTTTCCTAAAATAAAAAATAGGAAAAATTCATCATTGCCTTTAGGGTTGCAGTTGGCCTACTAGGATATATATATTTCCTTATTCTTGACTCGAGGGAGAGGAGGTGTGCAACCAAAAAGGGTTGCAGCCAGCAGTCTTAAAGGGAAGCACATTTTCTTCATTTTTTGACTTGAAAAGAGACATTTTGGTGGAAAGAAGGAGCAACCGAGAAAGTACATTTGATTGTAGTTTTACATTCTTTTTCCACAGGCAAATAAGATTATTTTGTGAGTTTATTTCCTTCACAAAGTCATTTTAATTTATTTTTTTAATAAAAAAATTTTTGAAATCTTGATAAATGAAAATTATGAGATCTAAGTGATTTTATTGGCTTAATATTTGTGAGTATATATTTAATCTCTATATCTTAATGTTTTGATTGTTTTGAATTTATTAAATAGAAGTCTATATTTAATAACCATAAATAGTTTATAATCATTTAAAAATAGTAAAGTTTGTGTGTTTTTAATAAAGTGGTAATTGATATAGTTTTATGGTCCTGCAAACGGTTTTACTTATGTCAAGAGATTAGATAATCTAATTTAAAAAAATTCAGATTGGAATTTGTTAATCAGAATTGGATCTCTCTAAATCTTAATACTATCGGAACATTAAATCCAACGAGAGTCTCTTGGGTTATCTTTCGATTAGGAAAGTAATTAACGATGGTATTTTAATTACTAAAGAATTAAGGAAAGATTGGTCATTTTGTGATACTTAATGGGTATAACCAATTTATTCATATAATATTGAATAATTTTTATATCAATGATTAATCAAATATATCAAGGTAGAAATAATTTCTTGTGTTAGATTTTATTTTCATTGATATTTTCTCTTTTAATTGGTATTATTTAATTTTCTTACTCTAGTTAATTTTATTAATTTATTTATTTTTGTTAATTTTAGATAATTTCTCAAATTCTCATATTTTTATTTTTATTTTTCTTAAAAGAAATAAATCCGCTATTCCTTATGATATGACCCTACTCACCATAGACTTATCTTTTGTGAAGTAAGTATTTTTATTTTTGATTCGATTGACACCTACTAAATTTTGGAGTCATTATCGGGTAACGATATTAAGTGATTTATTTCTTTTAATTTTTATTTTCTCATTGTTTTCAAAACTAATCATTTGCAATGAACTCGCTGAAAATTGTCAAGGATATAGAAGAGATGGACTTTAACCACGAAGATATGGCTACCAAAAAGACTTTAAGGGAGTTATTAACCTCTGATTTTAATGAATATTCTTTTTGTAGTGATTTTCTTAATCTGACAGCAAATGCAGAACAGTTTGGGGGATGACAAGATGTCTCAAAAAGCGTCAATGAGATAAGTATTTCTTCCTTTGAACATAAGTTGGATGCTCTAACTTCTATGATGGAAAGGTTGGTTGTAGGACAAGTGCAGTAAGTGAAAGCATGCAGAATTTGCTGGAGTATGGGTCACCCAACCAATATGTGTCATATCCTTCAAGAGATCTTTAACGAACAATTGAATGTTAGAGGTGGATTTTTAAGGCAGTCTAAAAAAAATACGATCCTTACTCAAACACCTACAATCAAGGTTGGGGAGATCATTCGAATCTGAGTTACGAGGCTAGACCACAAGGATTTCCACAATAATCATATGAAAGACCATACTTTCAGCCGCAGCAACCTTCACAAAACCTATCACCATCTTTGGAAAATCTTGTGAAAATTTTTATAAAGGACATGCAAAAATTCCAATAAGAAACAAGAGCAAGTATTCAAAGTCTTGGTTGTCAAATGTCAAATTGGTGATGGCAATAAGCAAAATCGAATCTAGTCAAAGAAAATTGCTATCTCAAGTGGAAATTAATCTAAGGGAGAATGAAAGTGTTATGCTACTCAGAGATGGAAAAGAAGTGCAGAATTTTTCATCCAAAGAGACATAAAAAAAGAAAGAAAATGAAAAGGAAACAATGCCCCTTGATGCTACACCAAGAAGGGTAAATGAGTTACTAAATAATTTAAATTCAAAACTAACTATTTTCCCCATTTTCCTGGTAAGTTGGCACATTCTCAAAAGCAAGATGATGAGAAGAAGATGGATTTCATTGTACATGATACTTTTGTACAAAATGAATTGACTTTTGAGTTTAAGGAGAATTTTACAAATAATTTTGTATAATGGAACAAGTTTTTCCAAGACAAACTTCCATATCAAAAACAATCCGTAGTAGGCCAAAAAGTCATTTATTTCAATTCAGGATTGAAATTCATGTCAGGCAAGTTGAAGTCTAAATGGATTGGACCGATATTTGAGTGAGGTTGAAGCGAAGAGATCTTGTCAAGCCAAAGATACAAAACAAAAGCACTTATTAGGAGGCAAACCAATATTCTCTTTTATGATTTATTTATTTATTTTATTATTTTGTTATTTATTTTCATTTATGTAGGTTTGATTTAGGATTGATTTAAAAAAAAAAAAAAGAAGTGGTCTCTTGTTAAGGCATGCTCATACCTAAACAAATTTTCATTTCTGCCAACACCGGATACATGGACAGATATGCTCTTACTTTAGGGTGTGCTGCCAAGGGAGATATATTGGGTAGAAAGACTCCCACTTTTGGACGTGCTTACGCCCTAAACTCCCTTCACTTCTGCCACTGGAATACACATTGGACGGAAACACTCATAATTTAGGGCGTGCCCATACTCTAAACACACTTCATTTCTGTCAAAAAAATAAAAAGAAAAATAAAAAACAAAAAATAAAATTTTTTTTAGGGTTTCTAACATATTGCACTTCATCTTTTTAAGGTTTCTCTCTCTATCTTTAAGCTTTGCAAATGGACCTAAGTGCTTGAGATTTAAGGCGTGCTCACACCTTAACTCTTTTCTCGAGTTTGTTGGAATTGATCCTCCATTCTCTACTCCACCCTAGGGGAGTATTGTTCTCACATTCCTCTTTTATTTCTTTGTTCTCTTTCTTTTATTTTGATTAATTGATTATATGTATTTTTTTATCTCACAATTTAAGTATACATTAAGGACAATATATGATTTAGGTATGGGGAATGCTAGGTGTTTTCTTCTTTGTTTTGCTTCTTGACAGTATATTTATTTATTGTTTTCAATATTAGTTTAGATTTTGTTTTTTCAAAGAAAAAAATATAATAAAAGAAATTTAAGCTTTCTTAGTTAATATATGCTATTTGGTTAGCTGGAAATATTTGAAAAATAGCCTGTATCATTGGTTTTTTGTGTTTGAAATGGCTATTCATGTTTTTAATTATCACATTTGAATTGCACATTCTAGAAATTGATTGTTACGCATTTCAAGACCACGTTTTAAGATTTTATGCATTGAAGTGATAAAGACACTTAGGTTTTACCCTCTTTGATTTTCTAAGAAAATATTCTATCTTGATTTCATAAGCCTTTAGTTAACCAATTTGAGTTCTTACCCTTTTCTTTCATAACTCCTTCAATACAATACCTAGCCTTTTGTTTTATCTTTCATTTCAAACCCTTGAACTAAAAGTATATATAGTTAATTTTATGATTTTGATCATATACTTGCCTCAATAGGAAGAAGATGATTGGATCTTAATGTTGACGTTTTCATATCTCATTTAAAAAATGATGAAAAAAATGAAAAAAATGAAAAAAATGAAAAAAATGAAAAAAAAGAAAAAAAAAAGAAAAAAAAGAGATGAGAAAGAGGAGTGTTGTGCCTTGATTGAAGTTTTATTCATTTACACTTCAGTTATAGAAATTAAGAAATCAGTTGATATTCTTGTATGCTGTTTACTATTGACTATTCATTTGAGAAGTAAGAAGTCAATTCTGTCTACTATTTGTTGAGACAAAGACTAGTGATATCATAAAAATTATGTGGATTAATTATATATATCATTTGGTATGTTTTAACCCTCAAGTATCACCTTAATCCTACTCTTAACTCTAGCCCCATTACAACCAAATGAAAAACCTTTAGATTGATGTATAAAATTAAAATTTTTAAGTAATGGGATTTGATATATTTACAAACCTATGGTAATTGCATTTCATACTCTTGATTTGAGATACATATATATTTTCACCATTTTGAGTGCATTTAAGTGAACCTCTTTGGAGAGGATTGTTGAATCATGTTAGTTGGATTTTGTAAGGAGCTATTAGGATGTGTGATTGTTGTTTTAATACAGATCACTATGAAGCAATGCAAGATTTTGAAGATTAATTGTAATAAAATTTCCTTTTCCAATAACACATTTAAGAGGAAATTGAAATGAAATTGGAGATATAGAAGATTTTTGAAAATTTTATTCCATTCATAATATTTCGGAATAGGAATTTTTGAGTCAAATTATTTTAATCTTTTTAGGATTTTCTTTTATTTGAAGTTTTTAGGATATTATCTCCTAGGGCATTTTATCTTCTAGGGCATTTTATCTTCTTTTGAAAAGCAATTTGAATATTTTTTCCTAAGATAAAAAATAGGAAAAATTCATTCTTGCTTTTAGGGTTGCAGCCGGCCTCCTATTTCCATATTTTTGACTTGAGGGAGAGGAGGTGTGCAGCCCGAAAGGGTTGCAGCAAGCAGCCTTAAAGGGAAGCACATTTTCTTCATTCTTCGACTTAAAAAGAGACATTTTGGTGGAAACGAAGGAGCAACCGGGAAAGCACATTTGATTGTAGTTTTACATTCTTTTTCCAATAGCAAATAAGATTATTTTGTGAATTTATTTCCTTTATGAAGTTATTCTAATTTATTTTTCTAGTCAAAAGATTATTAAAATCTTGATGAATAAAGATTGTGAGATCTAAATGATTTTATTGGATTAAAAAGGGCTGGACAGATAAAGATGCGAAATCAATACAAGATGAAGAGGCAAAAGAAGTCATCATGAATTTGCAATCTGCGCCGGAGCTATCCAAAAGGTATGAAAACAACTTTCTACCGTTACCTCCTTCTAATAAAAGAATTCTTCCTTCTATTATATAGGCTCCGAAACTCAAGTTGAAGCGCCTACCAGAATATCTCAAGTATGCTTATTTGGGTGACGATGAGACCTTACCAGTGATCATCGCAAAAGACCTAACAGAGAGTCAAGAGGAAAGCTTGATAAGGGTGTTAAAGAAGTACAAAACAGCCATTGGATGGACCTTGGTTGACATCAAAGGTATAAGCCCTTCTGCGTGCATGCATCGAATTTTGCTCGAGCTCGACTCTAAACTGGTAAGAGAACTTTAATGTAAACTAAATCCTACCATGAAAGAGATTATTTTGAAAGAAATTCTGAAACTATTAGAGTTAAGGATCATTTAGCATTTTTTTTATAGTTGTTGGGTGAGTTCGGTTCATGTGGTTCCAAAGAAGAGTAGATTTCAATTGGTGAAGAATAGAAATAATGAGCTAGTCCCAATGAGACTTCAAACAGGGTGGCGAATATGCATTGATTTTAGGAAATTAAACACAACCACCAGGAATGATTACTTTCTTTTACCCTTCATTGATCAAATGTTGGAGAAATTAACAGAGAAATTATTTTTCTGTTTCTTGGATGGATATTTAGGATACTAGCAAATAGTTGTAACTCAGGAAAATCAAGAAAAGACTACATTCACTTGCCTATTTGGAATATTTGCATATCGTAGGATACCCTTTGGCCTTTGTAATGCACTTGGGACTTTTCAAAGATGCATGATGAGCATTTTTTTTGATTTAATTGAAAATTGCATCGAGATTTTCATGGATGATTTTACGGTGTATGGAAATTCATTTAATCAATGCCTAGATAATTTGTGCAAGGTCCTTAAGAGATGCATTATCACTAATCTAGTCTATAATTATGAGAAATGTCATTTTATGGTCAAGGAATAGATAGTGTTAGGTCATGTAATATCATCAAGAGGCATTAAGGTTGATAAGGTTAAAGTTGATTTGATTGCTAATCTCTCCTATCCTCTTAATGTATGGGAAATCCATAGTTTTCTTGGAAATGCAGATTTTTACAAAAGATTCATCAAAGATTTCTCAAAGATAGCTTAACCACTTTCAAGAATACTACAAAATGATGTTCCATTTGATTTTGGTGAAGAGTGTAAGGTGGCTTTTGACAAATTGAAAACTTTATTAACATCGGCCCTAATTTTACGGCCACCTAATTGGAATCTACCATTTGAGTTGATGTGCGATGCATGCCACTATGCTGTGGGAGCTATACTTGGACAAAAGGAAAGGAAGCAGTCTTATGCCATTTACTATGCATAAACAACACTCAATCCTGTGCAATGCAATTACACCATAAGGAAGAAGGAGCTTCTTATCATAGTCTTTACTTTTGAAAAATTTAAATCTTATTTGTTAGGCTGTAAAGTTGTTGTTTATTCTGATCTTGCAGTCTTGAAATAACTTCTTTTGAAGAAAGAGTCAAAACCACAACTTATCTGATGGATACTGTTTTTGCAAGAGTTTGATTGGGAGAATAAGAATCGGAAGGGAATCGAAAATTCTGTTGCCGATCACTTGAGTCGTATGGTATAAGAAAAAGAGCCCTTACCTATATCTGAGACATTTTTGGATGAACAATTGCTATACCCTACAAGATAAGACAGGTAAGGAACCTTAGTTTACTGACATAGTTAATTTTCTTGTGACTGGTATTGTCCGACATGGCCTAAATACTGCACAAAAGAACAAAATTAGGAGTGAATCTAAGTACTATATTTGGGATAAACCTTACTTATGGAAAACAGGATCTGATCAAATCATTCGTAGATATGTACCGAATGATGAAATTCATTCCATACATGCTAGTCATGCATGTGGTGGTCATTTTGGTCCCAAAAGAATAGTTAGAAAATTTTTGGATAGTGGTTTTATTAGAAAAATCTTTTTAAGGATGCTTACCAATATTGTAAAAGTTATGGAAATTGTCAAAAGATTGTTAACATATCTTCTAAGGATGAAATGCCTCAAAACCCAGTCTTATTTTGTGAGATTTTTGATATACAGAGTATGGATTTTATGAGACCTTTTCCTTGTTCATAAAACTATATATATATTTTACTTGCGGTTGATTATGTCTCAAAATAGGTAGAAGCAAAGGCCACCCATACTAATGATTCTAAGATTGTTGTAGGTTTCCTTAAATCTAACATTTTCAATAGATTTGGGGTACCAAAGGCGATTATTAGTGATCAAGGTATACATTTTTGTAACTGCACGATAGAGGCTTTAATGCACAAATATGGAGTTAATCACCAAGTAGCCGTCATGTACCACCCTCAAACCAATGGGCAAGTTGAAGTCTCCAACCACGAGATCAAAAGCATTTTGGAGAAAATAGTAAATCCAACTCGTAAAGATTGGAGTTTGCGATTGGAGGATGCACTTTGAGCATATCGAACTGCATTCAAAACCCCAATTGGAATGTCACCATATCGATTAGTCTCTGGTAAGTTGTGTCATTTACCAGTTGAAATTGAATATCGTGCTTTTTGGGCAGTTAAGCAATGCAACCTAGATGCCAAGGAAGCTGGAATAGAAAGGAAAATGCAGCTCCAAGAGTTAGAAGAGATTCGTTTGGAAGCTTACGACAATGCAAACTTTATAAAGAAAGGACCAAACTTATCCACGACAAATTTCTTCACCAAAAACAATTCTTTGTAGGCTAGAAAGTCCTCCTTTTTTATTCAAAATTGAAGTTTGTGCCGAGTAAGTTAAAATCTCAATGGACAGGGCCATATTCGGTAGTAAGTATCTCTCCTCATGGTGCTATTGAAATTAAAAATCTAGAGTCCAATAAAATTTTTAAGATGAATGGACAACGATTGAAACTATTTATTGATGGATTTGATATCTCTACAGTGGAGGAAGTTCAATTGGCACACCCTACATATAATGAGGATTAAGACAAGGAGACAATTTTAGCCAAAGACGTTAAACAAAGGCGCTCCTTAGGAGACAACCCAACATTCCTATTTTTTATTTTTATTTTCTTTTTGTTATTTATTTCCATTTATGTAGGCTTGATTTAGGAGTGAGTTTTACTTAAAAAAAAAAATAGAAGTGGACTCTTGTTAAGGCGTGCCCATGCCTTTACACCCATTCACTCCTTTCCACTCAGCACATGGGCAGAAACATTCTCACTTTAGGGCGTGCCCTCGCCTTAAATCCCATTAACTTCTGCCCACACCATGCACATGGGCAGAAATACTCTTAGTTTAGGGTGTGCCTATTCCCTAAACTCTCTTCATTTCTGCCACAGGAGCACACATCAGACGACAACACTTATAATTCAGGGCATGCCCACCCCTAAATACATCTCACTTCTGCCAAAAAAAAAAATAGAGAGAGAGAGAGAGAATCAAAACACATTTTATTTTTCTAGGGTTTCTCTTTCTCCCTTTCGCCTTTGACTTCACCATTGCAGCCGGCTTCATCCTCCACAGTCGCCTCCTCTACCTTGGCTGACACCAATGGGAAAGAAGAAAATCCACTCCTACCACTACTGTTATGGACTTCGCCAACATTGGCCCTAGGGATCGCATTTTGCAGAACCCTCTTACCTTTCCCTCTCCTCTGATAGCGACGACTCCCCTTCATCACCTCCCGCAAACCCTTCGACCTCCACCTCTCAATCTCCTCCAAATTCGCCTCTGAACCCACCCCCAAGCCAGAACAGATAACCTTCTTCGAGTTCTTCCAACGATCACGAGCCTATTCCACAAAACCCTAATCCCCAAATGAACCCCCACGAGTCACAAAACCCTAATCCACCACCTTCTACTCCGATTAACCGCTCTTCAACCCAATCGATGCCTATCCCTGATGTTGCGATCGATCCGTCTCCTTTACATCCTTAGCAGTCTCGCGTGCGCTCGAGGTTGGTGAAAGGGAAATCTATGCTACCTTCTTCACGTGCTCATCTTCGTGGCAATCTTCGATTCCACATAGCTGAGGCGAAACAAAGTCGTCCCGTCATTGTGCAGGTTTCCCCATGTACGAAACTGTTCCTCTCCGTTCTGTGGATACTACTTCAGCACATATATTGCAATCCATCAACGAACGTCTTTCTCGCATGGAGCAAAATATGATGGCATTTTCGAGTTCGTTGGTTTCACTCCTCCATTTCTTTCTCTACCCTAGGGGAGTGTTCTTCTACCTTACTTTGCTACTTCATTTCTTTTTGTATTGTTTTATTTTTTTTGGATTGTTTAGCTCTCTCAATTTGAGCATACATTGGGGACAATATATGATTTAGGTATGGGAGGGTAAAATATTCTTTCAGGTACATACATAGGAAGTTTCTTTATAGGCATTTCTTTCGTTTGAAATTGTTAAGCTTTGTTTTCATAAATAAAAAAAATAAAAAAATAAAAAACTAAAAAACTAAAAAAAATTGTTGACCTAGTAGAGTTTTGATAATGAACAGTTAGAAGGAAAATAATTCAAGAATATAAGTAAATAGTTAAGAAATTCAGAATTCTACAGTACAGGTTGACCTGCTTTGAAACCACATCGACCTGTGACACTCTATACACACGTATTGACCGTTTCATGTTCTTGTCGACCTGAGCCAAATGTTTCTATTAGAAACATAAGTCTGAACACATCGACCGATACAAGTACACATCGACATAGGAAGTCAAGTGGACCAATTTAAAATTACACATTGACCAATTACTCAAGTACATCGACCTAAACACATTAGACATGGACACCAAGAAAGAAGAATACACTAGGACATCGATGTCCGGACAATCTTGTCGACACAAAGCAATAGGAACACTAGCACATCGACCAATTTATCTCAACACATCAACCAATTGCATTTGTGAACGGTGACACATCAACCTGTTCTCTTAACACATCAACCTGTTTTGCAAAAACACATCGACCTGTTTTAAAAACACATCAACCTGAATAGTGTCATGTCCACCAATTTCAGATAATTTGTTGACCAATTTAAAGAGCAAATAGTAACACATTAACCTGTTGGTTAAACACATCAACCTGATGACACTTGAATCAGAAACACACACTTCAACCTGCTTCTGTTCTTGTCGACCTAGTCTAAACACATCAACCAATTTATTTCATCACATCAACCTGTGATATACACATGTCGACCCGTCTACTGTGTTTCTTTAATACTACACATCAACATAGCAAAATATTTGTCGACTCGAGGAAACACATCGACCAATTCATTTCCTTAGGTCTACCAATTTTTATTTGCACAGTAAGAGGTCAATGTACACAAGTCTTGTCAACTTGATGATCAATTAGTCACTAGCATACACATCAACAAATTAGTTTCTTGTCGACACAACAAATACACATCAACCAATTAAACTCCACACATTGACCAATTTGTTAACTGAATAGTAACATGTCGATGCACCAAATTAGACCTGTCGACCTACCTCTCACAAAGTCAGAAAGATCACACATCGACATGATTGAAATATTATCGACACATAGTAACACATCGACCAATTGAAAGTCACGTATCAACCAATTTTATTTGGTACAGTTTCTTGTCGAACTAGAATAATTCCTTGTCTACCTGTTTGCATAAAAATACATTAGGAATGATTCAAATTCAGGTTGATGTTCGCAATAGACTTGTCGACCTGCGTTTCTCAGAACCCAAATCTGGGAAACATTTTTAAACCTAACAGACATCTTCTTTTTTCGATCTCTGAAATATTTCCTCTTCTATCAAAGCTAACTTTCAAATGTAGAGCAAAAAAAGTTTGATTGGCCTATTTAAAAGAGGTGTCAGTAAAAAGAACGAAGTTTCAGCGTGAAAGAAGGAACAGTTGTAGAAATCTTTAATGGGGAAATTAAATGCCAACGTTCGAATGCAATAACTACCACCAACTCTTAACAGATCGATTCAATGTCCTAATAAATATAAAGAAGCAGAAGATGGTGGAGTAACGACCTAAGACATTACAAGAATTAAAAGCTCTATTGAATACACTAAAACAACCGATCTTTGTACACTTGAAAGTTTTAATTGTATTAAGTGTCTTTTCGAGTTTTTCATTCTGTCAAATTCAAGGAAAGTAAGTCTCAATTCTTGACCTTCTTTTATAGATTAATTTGAGTATCAAAGATTAAGGAGTGTGCGATACTGCCTTAAGTCTAGAAAAGCTCAAAATTTGAGTTTGTGTGAGATTGAATTGTAGTGTTCAGACGTAACACTATTTGAGTTTTAACTTGAGACTGTAATCAAGTTTGTAAATTGAGCATTTAGTGAAAAATCCAAGGGGAGCCTAGGAATGGACGTACACGGGGTTTGATAGAAACATTATAAAAACTCATTTTTTTACCTGCTTTCATTCACTGTCATAATGCTTTAAAATTCAGAAAAGTATCAAAATTTCTATATTCAACTATTCACCTCTCCCCTCTAGTTGAATAACAATTGGTATCAGAGCGGATGTGTTGTCAAAGGCTTAACAACTCAACACAAAAGATCCAAATGGTAATTAACAGTGATAATGTATCAATGGAAACTTGCTCAACCAACTGAGCTCCATTCTTCAATGGAAGCAACTACAGCTACTGGAAGCAAAGAATGCTCAACTTTATCATTACACAAGATCTAAATGCATGGGAAATTATCGAAGAAGGAGTCGAATTTCCTACCAAAGAGATAGATGGAGTTCGTGTACCGGTAAAATTGAAGAACATGACTGTGGAAACAAAAGAAATCTTATCAAGCCAACTGCAAAGCCATCAATCTTCTTCACCTTGCACTAAGAGTCAATGAATATAATCGAATCTCTTCTTGCATAATAGTAAAGGAAATTTGGGAAAGATTAGAGGCCACCTATGAAGAAATTGACCAAGTATGTAAGAGCAAAATCAGATTGCTGAAACAAGAATATGAAGTCTTCAAGATGAAGGATGGAGAAGCAATCAATGAAATGATCACAAGATTTAATAAGGTTACAAATGAGCTTAGACTACTTGGAAAAGGAATCCCTCAAGAAGACATAGTGGACAAAATTCTGAGAAATCTACCAAGGTCTTCGGAGCCCAAGGTGACAGCAATTGAAGAGTCCAAGAATCTTGAGACTCTAACAATAGATAAACTCGTGGGATCCTACCCATGAGATGAAGCTGAACATGAAGAAACTAGCTAAAAAAGAAAAAGGCAAAGGAGTAGCCTTGAAGGCTGACAATGAGGAAACCACATCCAGTTCAGAAGAAGAAGAAGATGAAGAGGATGAAGCTTTTATAGCAAGAAAATTCAGAAAATTCATGATGAGGAAGAGGAACAAAAATAAGCCAGTCTTCAAAAAGCAAGAAAAGAAGGAAGAAATTAAATGCTTTGAATGCAAGAAGCTAAGACACATGAAGGTTGACTACCCCTCTCTCAAAAAGGATAATAAGAAGCATAAAAAGGACAGAAAGGAGAAGAAGAAAAAGAAGACACTTGTTGCTTAGAGTGATGAAGATTCAAGCTCAAGTGATGAAGAGCAAGATGAGGATAGGCAAACGTATGTTTCATGGCAAATGGAGAATTTTATGATAGTGAGATAAACTCCACACTCTATTCATCATGTTTTGAATCTGAAAATGAGTTTTCCATCTCTGAATTACGTGAGGTTTTAGTAGAATCATTAAAACAAATAAAGAAACTTAAAAAGAAAAATAATTTGCTAAGGAAGGAATTGACTGAAAATGTCAAAATATCAGAAAAATCAAAAGGTGAAGTAAATGGGCTAAAAAGAAAAAATACTGAATTGAATGTGTACGTTGATGAACTAAAGAAGAAATTGAATGATGATTGTTCAGAAAAAGGCAAAGATACTCTAGCAAATGAAAACATGCTCTTAAAGAAAGAATTAGAGATTTTGAAAGAAAAGAATAGTAAGTTGAACACTATCCTAATAAATTCATCTCAGGCCAAGAAAAACTAGATGTTATGCTAGGAATCCAAAAAGGTGTGTTTGATAAGGTAGGATTGGAATTTAACCTTAACCAAACACAAAAGGGTTGTATAGATTCTTGTATCAAGCTTTGAAAATGTTAAACTAGAAAGATGTTACACGTGCATGAAGGTTGGGCACAAATCTGAAATCTGCAGATTTAAAAATATTGCTTTAAACAATACTAAGAAACCAAAGATACCCAACAAACACTGCACTTACTGCAAGAAGAATGGACATTCAATTTTTAAGTGCTGGTTTCTAAACACCTCAAGAACTACCTTAAAATGGATTCCCAAAGATAACTTCAGAACTGACTTAGCCGACCCAAAAAGATATAGTACCAAAGGTAAAAGTGTGATTGTCTTTTCACTACAGGTATGCTTAAAATCAAGAGAATCTCCCGATAAGTTTGTATGAGGCATAGACAATGGATGCTCAAGACACATGACCGGAGACGCATCGAAATTCTCTTATCTTGAAAGCAAGAAAGGAGTCACGTTTGGAGACAATTCAAAAGGAAAGGTTGTCGGCATAGGCAATATTGGAGGTAAGTTTTCTGAATCTCAAATTCAAAATGTGTTGCTTCTCTCTGGATTGAAATTTAGCTTATTGAGTGTTAGTCAACTGTGTGACAAGGGCTATTCTGTTCTGTTTGAAGTTGATGCGTGTTCCATTATTGAAAATTTCTCTAAACTTACAAAGTTTACTGGCCATAGAAGAGGAAACATATATGCAATTGATCTAAATCTTTTAGAACCCTCAAATGAATCATATCTAGTCATAGTGAATAAGAATTCTTCATGGCTATAGCATAGAAGATTAGGACATACTAGTATAGATATAATTTCAAAATTAGTTAGGAAAGATATAGTTAAAGGTCTTCCAAAATTAAAATTTGAAAAGAATAAATTGTGTGATACATGTATGAAATGAAAGCAAACAAAAACACCTTTTAAATCTAAAAATTGTGTGTCAATAGGAAGTCGTTTAGAACTTCTTCATATTGATTTGTTTGGACCTACTAGAACACAAAGTTTAGGAGGAAAACATTATACTTTTGTAATCATTGATAATTACTCTAAATTCACATGGGTGCTATTTCTTGCCAAAAGGAAGAAACTAGTGAGGTATTCATTAGACTATGCAATAAAATCCAAAATGAGAAGAGATTGTCCATTAAGAGTATTAGGAGTGATCATGACAAGAAATTTGAGAACAAAATCATGGATATATTCTGCAATCATTATGGCATTAACCATAATTTCTCAGCTCCTAGGACATCTCAACAAAATGGAGTGGTAGAAAGGAAAAATAGAACTCTCAAAGAAATGGCTAGAGCAATACTTTGTGAAAATAATCTACCTAAAGTCTTTTGGGCAGAAGCAGTAAACACATCATGCTATATTTTGAATAGAGCACAAGTGAGACCAAGCCTAAAGAAAACCCCTTATGAACTATACAAAGGAAGAAAACCAAATATATCATATTTTAAAGTGTTTGGATGCAAATGCTTTGTGTTGAATAATAGAAAAGAAGCATTAAGAAAATTTGATACCAAAAGTGATGAATGAATCTTTCTAGGTTATTCTCTAATAAGCAAAGCTTATAGAGTCTATAATAAAAGGATCATGACAGTGAAAGAGTCAATTTACGTAGAATTTGATGAAGAAAAAGACATCAATTAAAGAACTATAGATGATGATGAAATAACTGAAAAGTTAAATGAAATAAGCATATCTGATGATGCAAATAGTCAGAAAGAAGAACCAAATGAACTCATAGTGCAGGAGAAAGAAATGAAATACAGTAAGAGCAAGAAACCAAATGTCCTCAGATTAGGAAAAATGTAAATCCAGAAAACATAATTGGGAGTATTAGTTCTGGAGTAAGAACAAGATCTGCAATCCACAATCAATGTGAGTATGTAGCCTTTATTTCTCAGAGCAAACCTAAAAACTTGAATGAAGCCTTAGAGGATGAATATTGGATTATGGCAATGCAAGATGAACTGAATCAGTTTGAAAGAAATAATATTTGGAATTTGGTACCTAGACCCATAGATCAATCAGTAATTGGAACCAAATGGGTTTTGAAGAATAAATTTGATAAATTTGATAAATTTGGCACAATCACAAGAAACAAAACAAGATTAGTGGCCAAAGGTTACAGTCAAGAAGAAGAAATTGATTATGATAAAACTTATGCACCAGTAGCAAGATTAAAAACTATCAGAATGTTGATTGCCTTCCCCTGCTTTATGAATTTCAAGCTTTACCAAATGGATGTCAAAAGTATATTTTTTGAATGGTTATTTAAATGAGACAGTATACATTGAACAACCTCCCGGATTTGAAGATTCTAAGTGTCCTGAACATGTGTATAAACTGACCAAAGCCTTATATGGTCTGAAATAAGCTCTTAGAGCTTGCTATAAAAGATTAAGTAATTTTTTAACAGAAAATGACTTTGTACGAGGGAAAGTAGATGCCACTATGCTCATCAAAAAGAGAGATGATAATTTTTTGATCATACAAATATATGTAGATGACATAATTTTTGGAGAAATTAACACTAGAATGTGTGAGGAATTTGCAGTTAAAATGAAATAAGAATTTGAAATGAGCATGATTGGTGAGCTGAACTACTTTCTTGGTCTGCAAATCAAACAATCAGATAATGAAAACTTCATAAATCAATCACAATATGCAAGTGATTTAATTAAAAGATTTGGGTTTAGTGACTGCAAGGGAAATACAACACCAATTAGCACAAATATTAAGTTAGACAAAGATGAAAATGGCAAGTCAGTTTGCTAAAGACTTTACAGAAGCATGATTGGGTCATTATTCTATCTTACTGCTTTAAGACCTAACATACAATTCAGCGTATGTCTTTGTGCTAGATTTTAGTCAGATCCTAAAGAGTCCCACTTGGTTGCAGTCAAAAGAATCTTTAGATACTTAAAGGAAACGACACACTTAGGACTTTGATATGATAGAAACTCAAGCTTTCAACTCATGGGTTTTGTGATGCTGACTTTGTCGGATGCAAAGTGGATAGAAAAAGTACAAGTGGCACTTGTCAATTCTTCATAAGCATGTTGATATCATGGTTTTCGAAGAAGCAAAGTAGTATGGCTTTGTCAACTACAGAAACTGAATAAATCTCAGCCGGACAGTGCATAGCACAGATACTTTGGATTAAACACCAAATGAAAGACTACGGGCTAGACTTTGATTGCATACCAATCAAATGTGTAACACAAGTGCAATAAATCTCACAAAAAACCCAGTGCATCACTCGCGAACCAAACACATAGAAGTAAGACATCATTTCATCCGTGATCATGTTCTAAAGAATGAGATTGTCCTTGACTACATTGATACTCAAAAATAAATTGTTGATATTCTTACCAAACCATTAGATAAAAATAGGTTCCGTAAATTAAGAAGGGATTTGGGAATAATAAAAATGAAAAGATAAAGAAGACGGACCGAAAAACACAGTTCTGAAAAATAGACTAAGGGTCGACCTATTTATGAAAATATGTCGACCAATTTGAAAATGTACAGAGTCATGTCGACTTGTTTGACGTTGGAGAAATAGCCCATGTCGATTTGATCACAAACCAACACTTAAAACCAAACTCTGGAAATGACACATCGACCCATCCTGAATGATGTCAACCTGAGAAGCAACAAAAAGGCAGGTCGATACCTCTTTTAGTATGTCGACGTATTCATTCAAAACAACCAAATAGGTCATTGTGTACTTAATCCGTCGACCTAAGACATGCTTAATAGAATACCAATAGTCAACACAACGATCTAATTAACCCTAACACCTAAAATTTTCAAACTCTTCCTCTTTCCTCTGAAACCCTAACTTTCAAATCGGAAACTCTAACCTCCAAATCCAAACCCTAATCACTATTCCTTGTACAAATCAATCTCCAATGGCACCAAAGATGAAAATTCCTGTCAAGAAGCCCTCGGAACTGTCAAAATGACCTTCGAAACCCACGGGAAAGGGTTCATCTTCTTTCGCGCAACCATCTAATTCACCTTCTAATCCCCCACAACACTTACGAGTTTCAAACTATGAAACAAAACGATTTATTCAACAAAGTATTCGTGAAAAGGAAAGTTAATTATGAAAGGTTAATCGATTGAGAGTTCTTAAAGAGAGTCAGATTTAAGTATGAAGAAAACCTAATAGAGGTATGCCCCTCTTCTCTCTTATACCCTAACAAGTACATCCATGAGAAGGAAGTCAGATTATTTTATAATAACCTAGAGGTTATCTGTGATGAACCCATGAACGAAATGCAAATCACTGTCGATGACCATTATTTTTCTTGTGCATTCAAAACTTTGTGAATGGGAAGGAATTTAAGGTAACACCTAGGAAGATATGTGAAGATAATAGAATTCTGTGGGTCCTAAATGAAAACCGTGAACCATACTTGAGGTCTCCCTATCTGGACAATGCTAGAATAGTTTTTGGTGATGAGAATTTGACTGTAGTGAATACTAGTACTACTAAACTTGACTTTCATGAAAGAATCTTACATTTGATAGTTAGTCATGTACTTAGACCGAAATGAGGCAACTATACCACAATTTCAAAGGAGGACTTCTGGTTAATAGCTTGCATTATTAATGGAAAGAATCCTGGCTTCCATTATATATTTCCTCATTTCATGATCTTCGCACATAGATCCGAAAGCTCTCTCATGCCCTATGCTAGTATGATAACTGATATTCTGTCTAAGAATATAGTAGAATTGGAGATGGACTCAATTATTGAATTGAGTGATAAAAATGCCATCAATGCTTTCTCACAGTTAAGGGCAAGATGGATGAGCAATGATGAAGGAATGTGGGTCAGAAAAGAAGGAGGGATAGGAAAGAGATAGGTTGAGGAGACCGAAACTGTACCAGATGAAGAAACTGAACATGAACCAAGAAAGAAAAGGACCGAATAAGGAGAATCTTCTAGTATTCAACCAATCATACTTCAGATGATTTAGGACAAGTTGGAACATCTGGATAGGAGACAAATTATGATTGGTCAAATGTGCTGTTTTAACATAATGGATCTTTCCAACATCCAAGAAAAATTGGATGCTTTGATGCAGGAGGAGGGGAAGCCAAAGAAAGATCCCAAACCATCAAAGTCAATTTAGCTAGGAGTTTGTTTTTCTGTCTGTGTTTTCAAATCTTCTAAACTCTGATGTATGTTGGTCTCTTTTGTTTGTTCAATGCATCTTATCGTTTTGATGTATGACTGCTTTTGTTGCTGCGAGGTGTATGCTGAATATGGTTGACTTAATGAAGAGTTTTACTGTTGAATCTGAGATGCATGTACTGTGACCTGATTTGTATGTTCCTTATTGATCTATTTCTGTTTTCCTAATGACAAAAAGGAGGAGAAGTATGTGTGTGTGTCAATATGTGCCTGTATTGAGTGTATGTTTAAGTATGTGCATGTTGCAATATGTGCCAACTTCTGAAATCTATGGAGGGATGCTCAAATTGAAATGTGCTAAGTGCTGAGTGTGTGTTGTTGAATGCCATGCGCAAACTTCCATTGTGTGCTGACATATGTGTACTAAAGTGAGTGTACTGTGATATGGTGCTGAGCTACTAGACATGTGTGTGTTGGTGAATGTGAAGTGCAAACTAAAGTTCACATGCAATAACTGGGCACAAGTGCATATGTGTAGACGTATGTGATACGGTAATGTGCTGAAAGTGATGGAATGTGTAATGACTACATGTATAGTGTTTGCACAGTGAGTTAGAAATGTGCTAAGCAGAATGGAATACTCAATTGAAGTCCATCAAAGTGTAAATGTCTAGAAATTAGGATTTAAATGACTAGGTATCATAAATTGAACTCTAGAAGTTTTGTCATCATAAAAAAAGGGGAGAATGTTGACCTAGTAGAGTTTTGATGATAAACAGTTAGGAATTCTATAGTAAAGGTCGACCTGTTTTGAAAACACATCGATACCGTGATATTCATACATACACACATCGACCCGTTTCATGTTCTTGTCGACCTGAGCCAAATGTTTTCTATTAGAAACATAAGTCTGAACACTTTGACCCACACAAGTGTACATCGACATCGGAAGTCAGGTGGACCAATTTAAAATTACACATCGACCAATTGTTTAAACACATCAACCTAAACACATTAGACATCGACACCAAGAAAGAAGAATACACTAGGACATCAATGTCTGGACAAATCTTGTTGACACAATTGGGTTACACATTCTAAAACTTGCTCTGTTATGCATATTGAGACCATATTCTAAGATTTCATGTATTCAAATGATAAAGGTAAATAGGTTTTAGCCCTTTTGGCTTTCTAAAAATACCCTACCCTGATTTCACAAACTTTTAATTAATCAATTTGAGTCTTTACCATTTTTTTCTTCTTTACACCCATTCATTACAACACCATACCTTTTATTTTAATCTTTGTTTCAAACCCTTGTAGCAAAGGTATATATAATTAATTGTCTGATTTTGGTTTTATATTTGGGTCAATAGAAAGATGATGATGTTGATGTTTTCATATCCGCTTCCAAAAAAAAAGGAAAAAAAAAAGATGAATGAAAAAGAGAAGTGTTACATTTTAATCGAAAATTCATTCATTTACACTTCAATTATGGAAAATTGAGAAATCATTTGACATTTTTTTATACTGTTCGCTATTGACTATACATTTAAATAGTAAGAAGTCAAATTTCTTTTGCTATTTGTTTGAGACAAAGATTAGTTGATATCATGAGAATTGTGTGGATTAATTATATATTTCCTTTGGTACGCTTTGATCTTCAAATACCACTTTTATCCTATCCTTTTTCTTAACCTCGTTACAGTTAAACAAAAAACCTTTAGATTAATGCATAAAATTCAAATTTTTAAGTGGTGGAGATTTGATATATTTGCAAGCATATGTTAATATCATTTCATATTATTGATTTGAGTGATATATATACATTTTTCACCCTTTCGAATGCAGTTGAGTGAACCCTTAGACATGATTATTGAATCTTGCTCGTTGGATTTCATAAATAGTTGTTGGGATGTGTGGTGGTTGTTGTAGTGCAAAACGCTGCGAAGTATTTGTTGTTTCGATTATGTTTTCGTTTCAATTCTTATAGTATTTATTGACTTGAGAGTTTGGAAGAAAAAATAGGCTGGTGAGTTTTAAGTTTATTCAAGTTAGAGATGCTTGAGGGTAAGCATCATTTAGGCGTGGGGGAATTTGATATGGATAAAATGAGTGTAGTATTTATAATTGATTTTGATACTATTTAGAGAAAATATTACATTAATTATAGTGATCGATATGCTAGATTCGTCTAAACAGATGCTTATTGAAATATAGAGAAAAGGGACTTAATTGGAGTAATTATGCTAAGGATGGAAAATTGGACAATAATGATATTTTATTAGCATGTTGGCATGCTGATTTCAAGGGGCAATGCAAGACTTTTAAAGATTTTTATTCTATTCATAATATTTAGGGATGTGAAAATTTGAAAAATTGTAAATGTCAAAATATTTTATTTAGACTTTTATATTATTTGAAATTTTTAGGATTTTATCTCTTAGGGAATTTTATTTTATCGTAGAAAACATTTGAAAAATTTTTCCTAAGGTAAAAATAAGAAAAATGTATCCTTGCTTTAAGGTTGCAGCTAGGGCTGTTACAAGGTCCAAGTTGAGTTCGAGTTGCTCGTGAGCTGCTCGGTCAATGGTTTACTCAACTCGAGTTTGACCGAGTTCGAGTCGAGCACTCCATGTATCGAGTTGAGTTTGATTAGTAGAATTTTAAACTCAAAAACTCGACAATTAGCTTGATATTGTAATATATATAAAAAATTACATTATTATAATATAAAAAATAAATTAAATAAAAAATATTAATATTATCTATACACACTTGAAATTGTAATATAAAAAATATTAATAAAAAATTTCATGATGCAAGTTCAAATTTCTTTTTTTTTTTTGGAAATTGTAAAGAATTTTAAAATTTTTATGAAATTAATAAAAATCGAGTTTCAAGACGATCTTGAGTTCATGAAATTATAAACGAGTCAATTTTGAATCTTATTATTACTACTCGTTGAGTTCAACTTCGAGTCTCCTAAAGGGAACGGAGTTTGAGTTCGAGTTCGAGCATAGCGGTAGTCGGGATTGACTCGGCTCGAATACACCCCCAATTGCAGCCGGCCTCCTTAGGATACATATATATTCCCTTATTCTTAACTCTTGGTAGGCACATAATAGATAAGGGAGGTTGCAGCCATGGGAAGCATTGATTCTTTTTATCATTGCACATTCTTTGGGAAGCAATAATATCAATTGTGAGTTTTCTTTTTATTATGTTTTGTTTCTAAATTAATTTTCTAGTTAAAGAATTGTTGAAATCTTGATAAATGAAAATTGTGACATTTAAATGATTTTATTGTATTGATATTTGTGAGTATTTATTTAATCTTTATGTTCTATTATTTATGATTGTTTTGGATTTGTTAAATAGAAAACTATATTTAATAATTCTAGAATAGTTTACTACTATTTAAAAATAGCAAGATTAATTTGTTTTTAATAGAGTGGTAATTGGTATAGATTTATGGTCTCACAAGCGATTTAACTTATGTCAAGAGATTAGATAATCAAATTTAAATAAATTCATATTAGAATTTATTAATTAGAATTGTATATCTCTATATCTTAATATTGTTGAAACACCAAATCCAGTGAAGGTCTCTTGGGTTGTCCTTCGATTATAGAATTAATTAACGACGGTATCTTAATTATCAAAAAATAAGAAGAAATTGATTGTTTTGTGGTACTTAATGGTTATAACCAATTTATTTACATAATATTGAATAATTTTTGTATCGATAATCAATCAAATATATCAATGTAGAAATAATTGTTTTGGCTACGTTTTACGCTCATTGACATTTTCTCTTTTAATTAATATTATTTAGTTATTTTATTTTAGTTAATTTTCATTGATTTATTTATTTTTATTAGATTTAGATAATTTCTCAAATCTCCTATCTTTTTCTTAAAAGAAATAAATCTATCGTTCGTTGTAGATGCGACCTTACTCGCATTATACTCATATTGTTTGAAGTATGAAAAATTTATTTTTGATTGAATTGACACACACCAAATTTTGAAGTATTGTATTTTGATCAAAAATTCATTCATTTACATTTCAATTATGGAAAATTGAGAAATTATTTAATATTTTTGTATACTGTTTGCTATTTGCTATACATTTGAATAGCAAGAAGTCAAATTTTGGTTGCTATTTGTTTGAGGCAATAATTAGTTCATATCATAAGAATTGATTGAATTAATTATATATTTCTTTTGGTACGCTTTAACTTTCAAATACCACTTTTATCCTATCCTTTACCATAATCTCGATACAACCAAACAAAAGATCTTTAAATTGATTCATGAAATTCAAATTTTTAAGTGGTGAAAATTTGATATATTTGTAAATATATTGTAATATCATTCCATGTTGTTGATTTAAGTGACATATATACATTTTCACTTTTTCGAGTACATTTGAGTGAACCCTTAGAAAGTATTGTTGAATTTTGTTATTTAGATTTCATAAGGAGCTATTTGGGATGTGTGGTAGTTGTTTTAGTGTCGAATACTGTGAAATATTTGTTGTTTTGATTATATTTTCAGTTTAATTCATATGATATTTATTGATATGGGAGCTTGGAAGAAAAAAATATGTTGGTTAGTTTTAAGTTTATTCGAGTTAGAGATCCTTGAGAGCAAGCATCATCTAGGTGTGAGGGAATTTGATGAGGATAAAATAAGTGTAATATTTATAATTGATTTTGGCACTATTTTGAGAAAATATTATACAAATTGTGGTGATTAATGTGCTAGATTCTTCTGAAGAGATGCATGGAGAAATATGGAGAAAATGGACTTAATTGGAGCAATTATAGTAGGGATGGAAAATTGGACAATATTGATCTTTTATTAGCACGTGGTCATGCTGAATTCAAGGAGTAATGCAAAACTTTTGAAAATCTTTATTTCATTCCTAATATTTAACGAAATGAAATTTTGAAAAATTGTAAATATCAAGATATTTTATTTTAGATTTTCTTTTATTTGAAGTTTTTAGAATTTTATCTCTTAGTGAATTTTATTATATCTTAGAAAACATTTTGAATAATTTTTCCTAAGGTAAAAATATGAAAAGTTTATCCCTACTTTAGGGCTGCAGCCGGCCTCCTTAGGATACATATATATTTCCTTTGACTCTTAGTAGACACATAATAGAGAAGGGAGGCTGCAGCCGTGGGAAGCATTGATTCCGTTTGTCATTGCACATTCTTTGGAAAGCAATAATACCAATTGTGAGTTTTCTTTTTATTATGCTTTGTTTCTAAATTAATTTTTTAGTCAAAGAATTGTTAATATCTTGAAAAATGAAAATTGTGAAATATAAATGATTTTATTGTTTTGATATTTGTCAGTATTTATTTAATTTCTATACCATAATATTTA